>JALPQD010000023.1:1768473-2993473 GCA_023101885.1 Typhlomys cinereus
CCAGTTAGATAAGGCACTTGCTGTGCAAACATGGTGACTTGAGTTCATTTTCCAGAACCCACATGATGAAAGGAGAGAATCAACCCCTGAAAATTGTCCTCTGCCTTCTACACAGATATGCCATGGTACACACACTGCACCATGGCATATGCATACCCTTATCCTCCACACAAAATATATAAATAAAATTGAGGTTTGTATATATCACTTTATTTCACATTTTGTGAGCTTTGCATTTAGGACAACAAATTTTGTGAACTTCGCATTTAGGACAGTAAAAGTAAATATAATGAAAATCAATAATATTTACCAAAACTGCAGATTTGACCCCTTTCCACTTTTAATTTTTCTCTCCTGTTTTATTGTTAGACATATAAATTCCATTCTTAGCAGTCTGTGCTTATATATGATTTATAAATAACTGTGGGCAAGATGGACATCAGGGTATTGGGGGAAGTTGGAAGAGTCTCTAGTCCAGGAGAACTGAAAAAGATGGAAGTATGTCAGTTTCTGTCTTGTCTTTAACATAATTTCTGACATATCTCTAACTTTGTGTTCAGTTCCATTAAATCTGTCCTCTTTTTTTAGATTCAGTTAAATCTGAATGTTCTCTAGTTTAGCCTTTCCACATAATGAACAACTTCCATTTTTCTTTTAGCTGCATAAAATTCATCCAACTCCTGACCTGCCAATAGCAGTCTTACTTTTTGTTCTTTTATTTTGAAAAAAATAATGTAAGTGCAATGCATTTCTTAAACTACATGGGTTAAGCCAAACTTCAGTGAGCTGTCTTGGTTCTTCTCTCATTCTGTTCCATGCTGCTACTGTGCTGAAAGAGTTCTTGTGTTTCTTTTACCCATGATGTCTTGAAAACCATGCACTAAAATGTAAAAATTGCCCACATGGGTCCCTCCGGCACACCTGGAGATGCTGAACTTTTCAAATTGAGTCTCCCCTCTGTGGGAAGCAATGTATCATGAGAAAAACCGTGAAGAAAGAATCTGACATCATCTTGAAGGGAAGTTTAGGGGTTGGAGCAATTTAGGCAGAAGTGTCAGTTTCCCTGAATTGGAGGCCTGGATATTTTCTAGAGACACTGTGACTGTAACTTCTCCAGTAAGTACAAGAATGGTTTCAGGAGGATAGCAAATGTTCTTTGGGCTGACTACTGATTCAATGATCTTGTTTTCTTTCTAAGACCTGCAGGGCTCTGAGGGAGGAGACAAACAGTTATCTTGTGTTGTGCAGAGGATGTGCACAAAAGCAATAAAACAAGCAAGGAGTCCTGTTTCACATGCCCTTGGGGCCCAGTGAGGCAAAACGAAGTGCTGCAGGGGTGGAAAGTGTTTGGGAGTTAAACAAAGACTGCTGCTTATTGGTGAGTGGGGGAATTGACCTTTGTAGGGCAGGTGAGATCTGGCTATAAGGGAGAAGCCTAGCCATGGGTCTAGGCCTAGGAAAACTGAGGACATACATGATGCTAGATTACACTATCATGGTTTTGGGGGGCAGTGCATGGAGAGGAGATGGGCAGATCATATACCTGTAACTAGAAGGTGTATAATATATATATGGGAGTTGAAGAACTAAGAACAGAAGCATGTAGGGGGTCAAAGCTCATATTCATTTTCCTCTCCCTCTTCCTTTCCCTCTCCCTCTCTGTCCCCCTCCCCCTCTCCCTCTCCCTCTCTCCTCTCCTCTCTCTCTCCTCTCTCCTCTCCCTCTCTCCTCCCCCCCCTCCTCTCTTCCGTGAGGATGGAGCCAGGGCCTGTATATCTCCAGCTCAATATTGTGCAGTGTGTTCATGCAGTGAGGGATGAAGCTGGCAAGACAAGGGATCTTAACATTGTGCAGGTTGCAACCTAACATGTTGCCATGGTGCTGGGTGTCTCCCCAACCAAGTCTCAGATCTTTCATGGGTGGTTCCCAGCCTCGCCCTGATAGGCAAGGAAGGTACTCTTTAGTCAACAGCAGCCAGAAGAACTCCACTGTCCAGAGGCCAATAATTTTAGCTTTTCTCCTTGTACACATGTGGTTAAATAGACTCTGAAGTTCCGTAACTCATGAAGCATGACACTGAAGTAGTGTGACCCATCACAGTGTAAACTATCACAATGAAGTCGCTCGAGTGTCTTCGAAATGTATTTGCTGGTTTCTTCCAAAGTCAGTGTACCTGGAGAATAGGGTGGCTGCTGTGGTCTTCTGAGACCACCTTTAAGAACTCAGTTGCTTTTCTGTGGTTGTGGAGGTCTTGCTATTGGTGTTTGCTGGACTCTAAGAAGCGTGACACCTCCTTGGCTTGCTTTGAGACGCTTGTTTTATGTATGAGCATACTAACTCTGTTTGGCACAGAAAGGAATGTGCAGTCAGGAGAACAGACCAAAACGAAATCCCCAAAATGGCAAAAGTTCCACTTCATTTCTTCTGCAGCAAGGAATATGGAATTTTTTTAACATTTTTATTATTTCTGCTCATACAAACGTAATAGGTACACCTTCCCACTCCCTCTCCCTCCCCCCCCCCGAACCCCCTGCTCTCCCTCCCTCACCCCCTCTCTTCCCATCCCCCAGTGCCTTCCCCCCCCAATCCCCAGAGAGTTCTTTAATGTGCAGGCCAGATTCTGCTCTGGGCCCCTCCTCTCCGATGACGAACAAGAACCCAGTTGTATTTCCCTGAACCCTTTCCCGTGTTCCCTTAAGCATAGGAACACCTACCGTGGCTGTCAATCCCTTGTCTCCAAGGATCTTGGTACCTTTAGCAGATGCTAGACTTTGTGAGGTCAATAGTGGAATTGTTTTAATAACAACCTGTTTTCTTTTTAGAAGATAGAAAAGTAGGAACTTACTACTTCTAACAGTTCAGAATTTTAAAGTAAGTGGATAAGCTTAATCTATAAGTACTATAAGGATGTGTATACCACCACATGTGTTCATGAAATGAGTTCTTGTATGAAATGTACTCAAGTGTGCCTGTATTCAGGCATGCATCTCTGGGCTTGTATATGGATATTATCATGCTAAGGTAGCAAGGATATGCTTGGAACTTGATGTGTGTTGAAGTAGGACCTTTTTGTTGTGCTTTGGTACTGCCTGTTGACATGGAATCACATCCCCAGCATGCCCCCACCTGCTAACGGAAGCCTTGCAGATGTCTGTGGCAGGATGGTGCAGGGTGTTGTATAGTAGGTTCATTCTGTGCTTTTTTTGGGGGGGCATCTGCACTTTTGCTTTCTGTAGTTTCCATCTTAATGGGTTCTAGCTTCTTGAGACCCTATGTTCAAATGAAGATTAAGTGTGCAGTGAAGCCAGTGGTGTTCTTACAGTATTTATCAATTTCTTAATCCCACGGGAGAGAGAACCTTGCTGTCTAACCATTTGGGGGAAATTACATGTTCAGAATTCATACCGGTCTTGTGGGGCCTGGCTCCGGTTGTGACGTCCTCATTTTCCCGCAGCCAGGGACTTGAACAGAAGAAGTGGGAGGATCGAGCTTGTGAAATTTTAGGTTGTCAGATTCCCATGCATGCCAGTCAGTGTGCATTTATAGAGACAACCAAAGAGATAGCGCCCAGACGCAGACAATTATAGGTGTGTCCTGTTTTATACAACAGCTGCTGCCCTCAAACTGGCTTGTCAATCATCATGATCATGGAGGTGGGGGGAGGGAGAGGCTCCAATTAAACAAATCATGAAACGCCCTTTACTTTCTCTATCTCTGTTAAGCCCAGGTTTCCTTAATCAGATTTCCCTCAAGAAGAGGTGTTTGTAGGCATTTGTACTTTGGCTATTTCTTCAGAAAAAAAAAGGGACCCTTTGAAACCCAATTCCCACATATAAAGGAATGCAAGAAGAATTTCAGAAGTAACTCATTAATGTTAGTGTCCCTGACTTTTTGCTTTTACCATTGGCGGAAGTTTGATTCATTAACTGGTAGTGACAGATTACAAGCATTCGTCCATAGACCTTGCTTGTGGTTTACTTGTACTGTATGGAACTGAAAGTTGTGAGGGAGAACATTCTCAGGGAGTGAGAACAGAGCCTGGTTCTCTCCTGTTCTGGAAGAGTTACATTCCATTGTTGTGGCCTAGTAATTGTAATGTGTGGAAGAAGATGCTTGTCTTACTTGTTTTTGTTGGTAATTGTCAATATCGTTTTCACTGGTGGTAAAGGGTGCTTTGAGATAGCGATGCTCCAAATTGCGTGTGTACTATATGATTATTAATTATTACTTGGGCAAACCTGGTGAATTAATTTTCGACCAAGCAATTGCCTTAAAAGCGTGTCAATTAAACAAGATGATATAAATTTTGTTTCTAAAACTAACTCTGGACTCAACAGAGCTATTCAAAATGATCTGACATTAAAATTGTTCATAATTTTTGTTTTTCAGGATAACAAAGCCATTGACTTTTGCTGATGTGTGTGGAGATGAGCTTCCTTAGGATGGAACTGTATATGACAAACAAATCGGAATTTATTATATGACCACATAAATAGTAAGTAGAGAGCTATACTTGCATTGTTGCCTGTGAGCTTTCTTTCAGGTTGTATATCAAAAATACTAAACTCTTGTTTTTAAAGGCAATGATTATAATTGCCCCAATGAAGCTTTAAATGAGGTTTTGTAATATGTATGAAGTTTTCCTTAGCTGAGAACTGAATGCCTGAAGCAGACATTAGCTGCATTTCACTTCTGTCCCTCAACATGTTGGTTCTATGTACTATTTCATGTAAGGAATAAATTTCCCAGCATTCGGAAGAAAACTACTCTTAGCTATTACAAAGCAGAGTTCACTAGTTTCTTAGACGAAAGTGCCTGTATGGTTACTTTACCTTCATTTTTTCTTGTCCATTTAACTTTAACATTTATATTTACATTTATTTATTTATTATTGTGGGGGGGTCACTCGTTCATAGTGCATGTATGGAGATTAGAGAACAACAGCAGGAGTTGGTTCTCTCCTTCCACCATGCGAGTTTGCTGGAGATCAAATTCAGGTCAGATAATGGCAGTGCCTTTATCTGTTGACCTATCGTGCTGGCCCACTGTACTTTGACTTTAATGCACAAGACCTTTCTGTGAGTGTGTGTGTGTGTGTTGTACACACATATGTGATAGTATAAAGATGGGAGGTCTTTAACCTTGCCAGGTACTTTGTAGAATGTCTAGAGTAGTGATTCCAAGCTGGGATGATTTGTACTCCCAACAAAGGCAGCATCTAGAAGCAGGTGCCATCCACATGTCTGGGAGAGGTACTGTTGGGCATTTAGTAGGTAAAGAGTAGGGATGCTGCTCAACATCCTGTGGTGTTCAGGATGGCTCCACCGTAGAGTATGGGAAGACCCCAAATATGAACAGGGCCAAGGTATAGAACTGATTCAAGAGACTTGGCTCATTGTTGATCTTTTCTTCAGTCCTCACTCTGACATTCTGCTTCTTCACCAGACTTCTTGATCAGATCTCAGCTAAGGTTGCATACTCTCTTCCATTTTCATTCTAGTTTCCCTCTCAGTGCTTCTGTCACTGTCACTGTCACTTTGCTACTGAAGAAAATGTACAATGATTTTCCCTTTGACTTGCTTCCTCACTGCAGTCCCTTAAGATGAATTCTTTAGTTTTTAGTTGCTGAGATGTTTCCAGGATATTTACCTTTGTGTCTGAGATCTTGGGGGCAGGAAGGTTTTCAGACTCCATTGGGGACAGGGATTAGGGGACTAAAGATGTCCTGGTCCTGCTGCCCTTCAAGCAGTATTCAAGTGGCAGGAGCTTCAAAGTAGATCCACCACTTTCTAGGAAGGGCATGGGACTGCAAGACAAGCTGAGAATCTTCAGTTGAAGAACCCTCCCAGTGGCCCTTAGCGGGCTCAGCCACCTCGGGAATGTTTGTGTGTCAAGCGAATGTGCCATCTGGGGCTATCTTCCCAGCTAATGGCCCAAGGAGAGGTTTTGGACAAATAACACTTTCTTTCTCTAGTGTTCTCTGTCCATGGGGTCTGGTACTGAGGCAACATCACTAGATCTTGTTCTTTTCAGGGCTAGGTCGTAATGAATGGCTAACAGATGATGTAGACATTGGGCCTACATAGTTTTTCTGGGAAGCCTGCCTGGCTGCTACTGTGATCCACAAACCTTTCTAGCTAGTCTTTTCTCATGGTCTTTGTCCACTCACTAACTGAATCATAGCAAACATTTATAGAGCTCTTCCTACTGTCCACTGTGTTCTATACTTGGAGACATAGGAAAGTGAGGCTAGATCTCTAACCTTAAAGACTGGACTAGTCATGAATCTAAAACCAATTATGCACCAAGAACTTCCTTCCAGCTACCAGTAAATAGTATAAAGGATGGCCCATTACATGGATATGGTGGTTGAGGATAGCAGTTCTGGGCATATCACCTCCTTCCTTTGAAGACCTTGGAGAATTGAACGGTAAGACTCTCTTAGGCACAGAATTGGAGGAGTTATATATTAAAATTAAAACTACCAGGCTGATGGTAGGTATGGGACCACTGGGGCCCAGCTGGGTAGTTTCTGAGGTTCCTAAGACCCTCTCAGCACTGAGACAGTGTGAATAAGGCTGCTGTCCTGGCTGGCTGTAGTGGGTCTCACAGCTGAATAAACACCAGGAGCATCCGGGCAATTATAAAAGTCCTGTCCCTGCCCCACTTCAGCACAACTGATCTGAACTCTGGTACTAGGACAGGATTTCTCTGACTCCTGATGTTTTGCTTTTTGATTTACCCCATGTGAAATAGAAAGACCTGGAGAACTTTCTAAAAATCTGGAGTGACAGTGAGGGACGAGGGCTTGCCACTAAGAAAAGTTTATGGGGAGAGTGTTTCCAGGAGAACATTTAGTAAGACATGTGTGTTAAACAAATAGCATATAATTTACCTTTCTAACCTCTGAGGTGAAATTCATGGGATCATAAAGTGAGCCCTTTTAAAGTGAACCAGTTCAATAGCATTTGGCAACTTGTGCAATCACATATCTAGTTGCAAAAACACACTCATTGGCCCCAATGGGAAAACCCACCTCATTAACAGTCATTCTGCAGTCTCCTTTTCCCACATCTCTGGTAGCCATCACTCTGCTTTTTGTCTCCATGGGTCTGCCTGTTCTAGACATTTCATATCACATTTACTCAACACTGTATAGCCCTTTGTGTCTGGCTTCCTGCACTTTGCATCATGATTTGCGAGCTCCTCCATGTCGAAGCTGTCTATGCTATATCAGCAGTTCTTCTGACCCTCATGTTGTGGGAGGAGGGTCTCAGAGGAGGAGTTCTTCGGGATGGTAGTCAGGTTTGATTCCCAGCTCGGTTAGGCTAGTGAGTTCAGACAGTGCTGCTTATGGTAAGAGGGAAAGCAGAGGGCAAAGCAACTTGTGCTGTGTATCATTTGGCTTCATTTAACTTTGTTAATGGAAGGACATTGTGTGAGGAAAAGTTATGCTTTGTAGAACTGATCCAGACTTATTTTGGGTCTGTCTAGGGGTTGTGACCCAGAGGCAGTGTAGGAGTCACAGACTGACGCTCTAGAGAATGATTAGAGTTAAGATAGGTGGGGACCTCTAGAGACCTGCAGAGAAAAGGCAAGGGGTGGGAATGGCAAGTCTTGGGTAGTAGTAGATGAGAAAGTCAGTGGAGAATGAGAAGCATAGTATTGTTCTCCATGGAAATATCCACTGCTTTGGCAACTCCAAATTCCCCAATACCTTTTTCTTGTGTTTTCTTCCTTTTCCATTAGATGTTTTATCTGTGTAGCCGCTTTCTCCTCTATCTGAATTGTGGATACTTAAGAAATAGGTGGGTCACACTTTAGAAAGGTTTTGTGATATGAATCCTCCACAGCATGTATCTTGGTATTAAGTATCATGTAGAGTAGAGTAGCCACATAACTACAAGACTGTCTGTCACCTTCCGAGGATATCAGCCAACCTCAGCTCCCTCGTGGTCTTGTTTCTTTTCCTTTCAGAGCTTACCCAGATGAAGATCCACGAGAGCAATGGCGGCGAGAGCAGGAACGGATGCTGAAAGAGTTATTTATGTAGCCCAGGAAGCTCTCAATGCCAAGAAAGAGATCTACAGATTCAATGCAGCAGTTTGAGCTGGCTCAGGAGAATACCAACAACTACACAAGATGTGTGAGGATGACGGGCCGCTTCAATATGTAGCTGTGAGTTGACTCGTTCCTTCGATGAACATGAAACAAGTCACCCCCTGCTAGGTTCTCTGACATACCCACCTTTAATTGGGCAAGACAGCTTTGTAAAAGTCCCAATCACATCTGTTAGGCAATCCATATTTATTGGGTGCCTCACTGTGTCCAGACCTGAGGTGGTAATGACTAACAACGAAGAAAGAGGTCAAGTGGAGATGGAAAAAACAAATACGGATCATAGTACAATTTAGTCATGATGGGAAACAGCTCCTATCTCTGATTTCAAGTTTGAAGAGGGCTTCATTCAAAAATTGCTGCAGTTAATACTGCCTGTCTGTAAATGATCCCTTGGGAAACTCACAGTTCATAAGTGCTAAGTGAGAGATGCGGAGTCCTGAGGCAAGCTAATTCCTGCCTCAGTGAAAGAGACCTTTTGCTGGACAGAGCACTGAATGAGGAGGAAGCCAGTCTAACCCAGAGTCATCAGGAGGCAAGCTCCTCTGAGGCAACCACCTCGCTTACTTTCACAGGCTGCCAAGGGTGGACTCCATTTCATTAGCACTTAGCAGATGCCCAGGTGCAGATCCGCCAGGGTCTTTTTTAATGGTAGTCAGCATGCTTGATAGATATTGCTTGTCTATTCTCACACTCTTTGGTCCATCACAGATGCACTTGGCCACCATTGTTATGGGTGCTAATGAATTCAGAGAGAATAAGAATTTGATGTAGCTTCGTTTTGTTTTTAACATACTTAAGTGTCAAGGAGATGTGAGGGGAACCTACCTGTGATATTTCTGCTCTATTGACAGATGTTTGACTATGGTGACAGCTTTGAACAGTAAAGGTAAATCCTAGTTGTTTTTTTCTATATGTAAGTCAGAATGATTAAGGCCAAGGAACTATATGTTCTCTGCTGTTATAATGCAGCTATTGGTGAAGGTTGAAAAAAGCATAAAAGTACATAGACTCTGATTAGGGTTTGCTCTGCAAAAGAATTTAAGTTGTTTCTATTACCATGTGGCTTGAGGGGACTGGAGACGACCAGGTATAATGACATGTTGCTTCCAAGTCATCTTATTATAGGGACATTGGTGGGTCAGTGGAATTTCACCTCCCATGTCCATTGTTTATTCTCTTGGTCTTCAGATATGGCTCCTGGTAGTTTATGTTTTTAAACTTTCCATAAAAACGGAACCAGGTCAGTCCAGTGTTAAACTTTGGAGGCCGTTTTTCCCCTCACAGTTTTTTGTAAGACCTGCTCTGCTTTTGAGAGTAGGGCAATATTTGTCTCATAGAATGCATTGAGAAGTATTCCTTCTTCTCTCTGTGAAAGACTTAAAAAGGATGGCTATCCAACATATCATTGACACATCAAATTCTAGCCATGGACTAAAGGCATTAGGACTTAGAAGCAAGGGAATTAACAGTCACAATAGTGTTCCTATACTCAAGGGGAACACAAGAAAAGTTCTAGGAAGTTCCATTGAGTCCTTACACCTCATCAGAGAGGAGGACCTAGAGGAAGTTTGATTACTTATTAAAGGATGCTTCAGAGATGGGGGGGAGGGGACACTGGGAGAAAGGAGGGAAGGGGAGAAGGAAGGGCAAAGTAGGGAGGGAACAGGAGGTCCAGGGTAGGGGTGGAGGGAGGGAGGGGACAGGGGTTCCCGATTTTGTTTCATGAGCAGAAAAATAAAAAAGGGTATGGGTATCAAAACTAAGTTACCTGTTTGATAGCATTCACGGAAAAGTCACTTGTGAGAATGTTTCAGCTGAGGTATGATACTTTTATTGGATACAGAGCTATTTAGGCTTTGATTTCCTCTCGAGTCAGTTTTTTTGATTTATATGTTTCAAAGAATTCTCGACCTCATGTAATTCCAAAGTCAGGAACTTGTCTAGAGAAGGTCACAATAAATCTTTTAGATGTTGCAGGCCGTCTTCTCTTTCTGTCTATTGTGCAAAAGCAGTCAAGACAAACACATAAAGGAGCGGAGTCTGGTTGGTTCCAGTGACAGTATAAAGAATAAATAACCAGCCACTTTCAGTCCACAGGGGAGTTGCCAGACTGTGATCTGAGCTGTCAGGTCTACAGACATCCTTTTATATTTAAAAAATATTTTGTGTGTTTGTGTGTGTGGTTGTGTGTGTGTGGTGTGTGTGTGTGTGTGTGTGTGGTGTGTATCAGAGGGCACCGTGTGTCTCTGTGTTGTTGTGTGTGTGTGTGGTGTGTACAGAGGGCCCGGGTGGTCTCCCTGGTACTTTAAAAAAAATTCTCCCTCTCACTCCTCAGAGCTCCTTTTCTTCTTACGGCTTTCAGTGTTCATAAATTTTGCTTCCTTTGTGTCCCACTGTGTTTAGTCAGTACTTGTTTTATAAGGAGACTCTTCTTCACAGGAAAGGCAGTTAATTCAGAGACTCATAGCTGGCCAAAGTGCTAAGCATAGGTCACGGTTGTGTACTCCGGCCTAAGAAGGACATCTGTAGTTCTCCCTCCAATGCCTAGGAAACATCACTGAGGAGAAAGAGGTGTAAGGCGTAAGAGGATGGGGAGAAATACTACGAAAGGCTGTCATTTTGATGTGACTCAGTTGTTGAAACTATGAAAACAGTACCTGTGGTTACCTGCACAAGATTGACGCCATTGCCATCCCATCATACACAGGGAGGGGCTCATGAGGCCAAACTCTCCTGGTGAACTATTGTCAGTTAAGATTTTGCCAGATGAGGGAGGTCATGGTCCTCAGAGATGTAGTCATTGGGAAGTTTACTCAAAGGCCCATAAAGAGCTCTCCCCATCCATGTTCATGCAAGCACCCCAATTTACTCAGGAGTCAGGAATAAAAGGAAAATAAGAAGGGGATTAATTGGAAATAAAAAATGGTTCATTAAGAAACTGGGCCCCTACCCCGGAGCCGAGCCGCCCGGCCAGCAGCACCCGCGCACGGCCGCCGGCTCTGCCCCCAGCCTCCCCTCCGCGCCGAACCCCGACCAGCGCCCAGGTGAGAGAGAGCCCCTCCCAGCCCTGCCCCCCAACCGGAGCCGTCGCCCGGCCAGCAGCACCCGCACGTGGCCGCCGGCTTAGCCTCCGGGGCCCCGCCCCGTGACACCAGCCCCTTGTCCCTCCGCCCCCAGCGCCCCTCCTCCCCCCCAGGTCGCAGGTGAAGAATTCTGCCATCAACATCAGACCCTCTGCCTCTCTGGCCCACGGGACCTACGCACGTGGTCCACGGAAGACACACTGCTACTACTCAGAATTCAATACAGTCCAAAGGAAACTCAGCAAACTCTAAGGAACAAGAGAACACAGGCCATACATCTGGACTTCACTACAACCATGTATCACATGCAAGACTCTTCACATCCAGCCTAAAGATAAGTAAACCTTTTTTTTTTCTTTTCTCTCACCTTACTGATCCTTTCTAGTATCAATGTTGTAGGTCAGCTTCCTCATACAGCCACCCCAAAAACATACAACCCCAGGGAGTACACCACCCACCCTCACATTTCACCAAGACACTAGATCGTAAAAGTGCACTACCATACTTATATTCATCCCCTGGTTACTTAACTGACGTACTAACATCCTAGTAGTCTCATCTAGGATATAACAATACCAATACACAAACATACCCAATACAAGGCAAGCACTAGTAACAACTGGCAGGTGTAGCAATACCAACTACATCGGTTCAGTGAAAAACACACAGAAACTGAATGGTCCTAAAAAACAAAACAACAATGTACAAGTCAAAGTGCAGATCCACGAAAAACAAAACCCAAGAACAATCTCCCACCAAAAGAATCAATCCCATAATGATGGATTGCGACCAGAACAAATCCATAGAAAATAGCCATGAAAGCCAGACCCAACATAATGACTTTCAGAGTATGATCATTACCATGATTAATAATATGAGAAGAGTTAAATAACCGTGTCAACCACTTTGAACAGGAACACAACAGGAACCTGGAGGAGTTGAGAAAAACAGTTCAAGAAACAAAAATAGGTATAGAGCAGGTAAAACAGTCTCAGGCAGAGTTTAAAATTGACTAAGAGATAAGTTATCTTCAACCCAAAACTCAACAGAGAGTCTTATCAGCAGAACAAATGAGGCAGAAAATAGAATCTCAGATCTTGAAGACAAAGTAGGAGAATTAACCAGCTCAATGGAAGAGATTGTTAAAGCCAAAAAGATAATGGAGAGGAGCATTCAAGAAATATGGGACACCCTGAAGAAGCCTAACATGCGCATTCATGGAATACCAGAACAAGAATCCCAAAATACCACACCTGAGGAAATATTTCAATTCATCATCAATGAAAACTTCCCACAACTAAAGAATGAGAGGCCTATCCAAATACAAGAGGCATTTCGCACTCCAAACAGATATGACCAAACTAGAAAATCGCCACGGCAAATAATCGTCAAAACACTCCACATTCAAGACAAAGAAAAGGTGCTGAGAGCTTCAAGAGAAAAAAAGCAACTCACTTTTAAAGGTAAACCTATTAGAATAACAAATGATTACTCAATGGAAACAGTAAGCAAGAAGAGCTTGGAGAGACATACTTCAAGTATTAAATGAGCAAAAATGCCAACCCAAACTGATATACCCAGCAAAACTATCTGTCATGATTGAGGGAGAAAGAAAAGTTTTTCAGCACAAAGACAACTTGAAGGGATACATGTCTACCAAACCAGGCCTTCAAAAAATGCTAGAAATGATACTCAAGCTTGAAGAAAAGAACAAGCGTATCCAGGAGGACAGAAGGGAAGTATAATACCAACAAAATATAAATATCAAACATCATGCTTACAAAATCTACTAAACATAAAAAATGTCCAGAATTAAAAATAATTTCTCCATTATAACATTAAGTGTCAATGGCATTAACTCACCGATTAAGAGACATAGATTACAAACTTAGATTAAAAACCACAATCCAACAATCTGCTGCCTGCAGGAAACTCATCTCACCACAAAAGATAGGCACGTCCTAAGAATGAAAGGCTGGTCCAAAATCTTGCAAGCTAATGGAACCAGGAAACAGGCAGGGGTAGCAATTATGCTTTCAGACAAAGTGGACTTCAAACCAAAGAAAATCATAAGAGACACAGATGGATACTACATTTTAGTCACAGGTACAATTCACCAGGAAGACTTCACAATACTGAACGTATATGCACCCAATATGGGCCCCTCCACATTCATTAAGAAAACTCTACAGCGTCTAAAGCAAGAAATCAACCCCCAAACGATAATTCTCGGGAATTTCTTTTTTTTTTTTTTTCATCTCATACAAACTTATTAGGTACACCAGTTCCCTCCCTCCCTCCTCCTCCCCCCGTACCCCCTGCTCCCCCTCCCACCCCTCTCCCTCCTCATCCCCCAGTGCCTCCCACCCCAATTCCCAGAGAGTCCTTTCTTGTGCATGACTGATTTTCCTCTGGGCCCTCCTCTCCGATGACGTACAAGGACCCAGTGGCCTTTGCCGAACCCTTTCCCGTGTTCCCCTTAGGTATAGGAACACTGCTGTGGCTGCCAATTCTTTGCCTCCAAGGATCTTGGTGCCTTTAGCAGATGCTAGACTTTGTGAGGTCAACAGTGTGTTGGACAATGCGCAGGGCATGCAAAGTCCAATTATGATTGCTTCAGCCCTAACTAGTATAGAGTATCTTACATATCATTGCTCCTCCCATCCTTATGCTCTTACACTCTTACCGCCCCCTCTTCCGCAAATTTCCCTGAGCTTCAAGATGGGGAGAGACTAAGCTGGCCTAGTTCTAGGTGGTTGATATAGAGTCTCTGAAGTTCTGGATTGTGGTTTGTTGATTTTCTTTTGCAGTTTTGCTGCTCCTGCAATGCCCTTCACTCCATCCTGGTGGGCATTGTATGTTACTCCTTTTTATCTGCCAGACTATATGCCCTCCTCTTCTGGTGAGCTCACTCCCCCTCAGTAGTAAATGGTCAGGAACAAGAGTCTGTGAACTTAATCAGATGTCTCATTACTTATTTGGGTCCTTGGTGGAGGCCTATTTTCCCTGCTGTAACATGGTCCCTTCTCTCCTTCTTTCTGGTGTGGCCCTCCTACCCCATCCCTCCTGTTCATAATCCTTGGAATTCCTGTCTCTAGGTGGGCTGGGTGGGTTTGGTACTAGGAGCCACCTATTAGGGAGTACATACGGCGCTTAATTTTCTGGGTCTGGGATACTTCACTTAATACAATTGTTTCTAATGACATCCATTTCCCGGCAAATTCCAGTAATTCATCATTTTGATGGCTGAGTAGTACTCCATTGTATAGATGTACCACAGTTTCCTTATCCACTCGTCAACTGTTGGACATTTGGGCTGATTCCATGACTTTGCTATTGTAAACAGTGCTGCTATGAACATGGTCGTGCTTGTGCTATCGAGGCGAACCTCTGCTGTATGGGGGGTTATTCCCAAAAGTGGAATAGCAGGGTCATATGGCATTTCAATCTTTAATTTCTTTAAGAATCTCCAGACGGCTCGCCAGAGTGGCTGTATGAGCCTGCATTCCCACCAGCAATGTAGGAGAGTTCCCCTCTCTCCACATCCTCTCCAGCATTTGTCGTTGTTAGTATTGTGGATTTTTGCCATCCTGACCGGGGTGAGATGATATCTCAGGGAAGTTTTGATTTGCATTTCCCTGATGGCTAAAGAAGTGGAGCATTTTTTCAGATATTTGTTAGACATTTTAATTTCATCCCTGGTAAAGTTTCTTTTAAGTTCCAGGGCCCATTTTTTAATTGGGCCATTGGTTTCCTTGGTGTTTAGTTTTCTAAGTTCTTTGTGCACTCTGGACAATAGAGCTCTATCAGATATGTGGTTAGTGAAGATTTTCTCCCATTCTGTGGGTTGCCTTTGAATTCTCGGGAATTTCAACACCGCCCTCTCAACATGGGATAGATCAACAGGTCAAAAGCTTAACAGAGACACTTTGGAGCTTAACCAAACCCTTACTGAAATGGACCTTACAGATCTCTATTGAACTTTTCACCCACGTACCAAAGAATACACATTTTTCTCAGCAGCACACGGAACTTTCTCCAAAATAGATCACATATTGGGCCACAAAATGAATCTACACAAATACAAAAAAGTCGAATTTCTAGCCTGTGCCCTATCAGACCACCACGGCCTAAAGCTGGACATCCACAACAACACAACAAACAAGAGAAAATACACTAACTCCTAGAAACTTAACACTATGATGCTGAATGAGAACTGGATTCAGGAAGACATTAAAAAGGAAATTCAAGATTTCCTGAAAGTGAACGAAAATGAAAATACAACTTACCAAAATCTCTGGGACACAACGAAAGCTGTTCTAAGAGGTAAGTTCATAGCTCTTAATGCCTACATCAGAAAATTGGAAACATAAGAAATAAATAATTTAACGATGCAGCTTAAGGCTTTGGAGAAACTTGAGCAATCTGATCCCAAAAGTAGTAGAAGAGAGGAGATTAGCAAAATAAGGGGAGAAATATCTGAAATCGAGACTAAGAAAATGATAGAAAAAATCAACCAGTCAAAAAGCTGGTTCTTTGAAAAAATCAACAAGATTGATACACCCCTAGCTAAACTAACCAAAAGCAAGAGAGAGAAAACCCAAATTAACAAAATTAGAAATGAACATGGAGTTATCACTACGGATACCCAAGAAATCCAGAGAATTATAACATCATATTTCAAAAACTTGTACTCTGTGAGGTTTGACAACACAAAAGAGATGGATGAATTTCTAAGTAAACACAACCTATCCAAATTCAATCAGGAAGTTGTGAATTATTTAAATAGTCCTATAACATACAAGGAAATTGAAGAAGTAATCTCGAATCTTCCCACCAAAAAATGTCCTGGGCCAGATGGATTCAGCACAGAGTTCTACCAGACATTTAAGGAGTTAATAACACCAATACTCCTTAAACTGTTCCATCAAATAGCAAAGGAAGGAACACTGCCAAATTCCTTCTATGAAGCTAATATCGTCTTAATCCCAAAACCTAACAAAGATTCACTTAAAAAAGAAAATTATAGGCCGATTTCTCTGATGAACACAGATGCAAAGATTCTCAACAAAGTCTTAGCAAATCGGATTAAAAAACATATCAAAAAGATCATTCACGGGGACCAAATAGGCTTCATCCCCGGCACACAAGGTTGGTTCAACATATGCAAGTCAATAAATGTAATTCATCATGTAAACCAGTCCAAAGTCCAAGACCACATGATACTCTCGATAGATGCAGAAAAAGCCTTTGACAAAATCCAACAGCCTTTTATGATCAAAACGCTAGAGACTATAGGAATGAAAGGAACCTTTATAAATATAATAAAAGCTGTATACAACAAGCCCACAGCAAAGATTATGCTCAATGGGGAACAATTGGAAGCATTCCCACTTCGATCAGGAACTAGACAAGGCTCTCCACTCTCACCACTTCTATTCAATATTGTACTTGAAGTCTTAGCTGAAGCCATAAGACAAGAAAGGGACATAAGAGGGATTCAAATCGGCAAGGAAGAAGTCAAGCTATCCCTATTTGCAGATGACATGATCTTATACCTGAGGGATCCCAAAAACTCCACCAGGAAGCTCCTGGAACTAATTGAGAAGTTCAGCAGGGTGGCAGGATACAAAATAAATGTGCAAAAATCAGAGGCCTTCCTATATGCCCAGAATGAAAGAAATGAAAAAGCCTTGAGAGAAACAATCCCATTTACTATAGCCCCTAAAAAAATGAAATACCTTGGTATAAACCTAACTAAGGAGGTAAAAGACCTTTACAATGAAAACTTTAAAACCCTAAAGAAAGAAATTGCAGAAGACACCAGAAGGTGGAAAGACCTCCCATGTTCCTGGATAGGTAGAATCAACATCGTAAAAATGACCATCCTACCAAAGGCAATATACAAATTCAAGGCTATACCAATTAAAATCCCAAAGCAATTCTTTAAAGAAGTTGACCAAATAATCTCAAAATTCATATGGAGGCACAAAAGACCCAGGATAGCAAAGACAATCCTGAGTAACAAAAACACTGCTGGAGGTATTACCATACCAAACCTTAGTTTATACTACAAATCCATAGTTATAAAAACTGCCTGGTACTGGCTCCAAATAGACACACAGATCAATGGATAAGGATTGAAGACCCAGATATAAGCCCACAAAAATACAGCCATTTGGTCTTTGACAAAGGGGCCCAAAGAATCCAATGGAAAAAGAACAGCATCTTCAACAAATGGTGCTGGCAAAACTGGATCTCCACATGCAAAAGGTTAAAGCTGGACCCATACTTGTCACCATGTACAAGACTTAATTCCAAATGGATCAAGGACCTTGATTTAAGGCCAGAGACTTTAAAAACCATAGTTGAAAGGATAGGGAACTCCCTCGAGCTGATTGGGCTAGGCCAACAGTTCCTAAACAGACATCCAATGGCACAGTCACTGCTACCAACTCTCAACAGTTGGGATCTTGTGAAATTAAAGAGCTTCTGTTCAGATAAAGAGATTGTCACACGAGCTCAAAGGCAACCCACAGAATGGGAGACAATCTTCACTAACCACATATCTGACAGAGCTCTACTGTCCAGAGTGCACAAAGAACTTAGAAAACTAAACTCCAAGGAAAACACTGGCCCAATTAAAAAATGGGCCCTGGAACTTCAAAGAAACTTTACCAGGGATGAAATTAAAATGTCTAACAATATCTGAAAAATATCTCCACTTCCTTAGCCATCAGGGAAATGCAAATCAAAACTTCCCTGAGATATCATCTCACCCCGGTCAGGATGGCAAAAATCCACAATACAAACAACGACAAATGCTGGAGAGGATGTGGAGAGAGGGGAACTCTGCTACATTGTTGGTGGGAATGCAGGCTCATACAGCCACTCTGGCGAGCCGTCTGGAGATTCTTAAAGAAATTAAAGATTGAAATGCCATATGACACTGCTATCCCACTTTTGGGAATAACCCCCCATGCAGCAGAGGTTCGCCTCGATAGCACAAGCTTGACCATGTTCATAGCAGCACTGTTTACAATAGCAAAGTCATGGAATCAACCCAAATTTCCAACAGTTGACGAGTGGATAAGGAAACTGTGGTACATCTATAGAATGGAGTACTACTCAGCCATCAAAAATGATGAATTACTGGAATTTGCTGGGAAATGGATGTCATTAGAAAGAATTATATTAAGTGAAGTATCCCAAACCCAGAAAATTAAGCGCTGTATGTACTCCTTAATAGGTGCCTCCTAGTACCAAACTCACCCAGCCCACATTGAGACACTCAAAAGTAAACCTATGTAACACAGTAATTGCAAGGATTATGAACAAGAGAGATGGGGTAAGAGGGCCAAACCAGAAACAAGGAGAGAGGGGACCATGTTACAGCAGAGAAAATAGGCCTCCATCAAGGTCTGCAAGTAAGTAATGAGAAACCTGGTTAAGTTCACAGACGTTCTTTCCTGATCTCACCAGAAGGGGAGGGCATATAGTCTAGCAGATAAAAAGTAATCATTTTCCAAATGGGTGATGGACCTCTCCCTCACTGAGGTTTCCTACTCTTATTACATCTACCCTTGAATGTGCTATTATAACAAGACTCCAGTTTAACAGCTTTTTATCTCTGGCCAGGGGGTGACATACAGTGCCCAGCAGAATGGAGTGAAGGGCATTGCAGGAGCAGCAAAACTGCAAAAGAAAATCAACAAACCACAATCCAGAACTTCAGAGACTCTATATCAATCACATAGAACTAGGCCAGCCTAATCTCTCCCCATCCTGGAGCTCAGGGACATTTGCGGAAGAGGGGGCAGTAAGATTGTAAGAGCAAAAGGATGGGAGGAGCAACGATTTGCAAGATTCTCAACAATAGTTGGGGCCAAAGCAATCATAATGGGACTTTGCATGCCCTGCGCAATGTCTAGTGCACTGTTGCCCTCATAAAGTCTAGCATCTGTTAAGGGCACCGAGATCCCTGGAGGCAAGGAATTGACAGCCATAGTAGTGATCCTATGCTTAAGGGGAACAAGAGAAAGGGCTTATGGAAATGCCACTGGGTCCTTATATGTCATCGGAGAGGAGGACCCAGTGGAGAGTTAGGCGTACACAATAAAGGACTCTCTGGGAATTGGGGGGGAGGCACTGGGGGATGGGGAGGGAGAGGAGGGGGAGGGAGGGAAGTGGTAAAAAAATTTAAAAATGTATAATTAAATTTTTAATAAAAAAGAAGTAACTAGGACACTCAAAAGTAAACCTATGTAACACAGTAATTGCAAGGATTATGAACAAGAGAGATGGGTTAGGAGGGCCACACCAGAAACAAGGAGAGAGGAGACCATGTTACAGCAGAGAAAATAGGCCTCCATCAAGGTCTGCAAGTAAGTAATGAGAAACCTGGTTAAGTTCACAGACGTTCTTTCCTGATCTCACCAGAAGGGGAGGGCATATAGTCTAGCAGATAAAAAGTAATCATTTTGCAAATGGGTGATGGACCCCTCCCTCAGTGAGGTTTCCTACTCTTATTACATCTACCCTTGAATGTGCTATTACAACAAGACTCCAGTTTAACAGCTTTTTGTCTCTGGCCAGGGGGTGACATACAGTGCCCAGCAGAATGGAGTGAAGGGAATTGCAGGAGCAGCAAAACTGCAAAAGAAAATCAACAAACCACAATCCAGAACTTCAGAGACTCTATATCAATCACATAGAACTAGGCCAGCCTAATCTCTCCCCATCCTGGAGCTCAGGGACATTTGCGGAAGAGGGGGCGGTAAGATTGTAAGAGCAAAAGGATGGGAGGAGCAACGATTTGCAAGATTCTCAACAATAGTTGGGGCCAAAGCAATCATAATGGAACTTTGCATGCCCTGCGCAATGTTCAGCGCACTGTTGCCCTCATAAAGTCTAGCATCTGTTAAGGGCACCGAGACCCCTGGAGGCAAGGGATTGACAGCCATAGTAGTGATCTTATGCTTAAGGGGAACAAGAGAAAGGGCTTATGGAAATGCCACTGGGTCCTTATATGTCATCGGAGAGGAGGACCCAGTGGAGAGTTAGGCGCACACAATAAAGGACTCTCTGGGAATTGGGGGGAAGACACTGGGGGAAGGGGTGGGGGGAGGGAGGGAACTGGTAAAAAATTTTAAAATGTATAATTAAATTTTTAATAAAAAAGAAGTAACTAGGGATTTAAAAAAAATAGTAACGGAGGCAGATCTGAGCAAAATATATTTGTAAACATGTTAAAAATATGTGTACATGCATGAAATTGTCATTTTAAAAAAAGCCTCCCACTCAGGCAAAAGAGCCCCTGGGTTGGTAAGAAGACAGCAGGAGAGTGGGCATGTTCCCTCTCATGATTGGCTCAGACTCACATCCGGGCTTTTCCCCGGCTTCACAGCACAACTAAGATCTCTGCTCCTCCTGCCTGTCATCCTCATGTCCACATGAAGGGCATTCGGGCACAAAGCTCTCCTTCCTGGAAAATACCCACTGCATGAAAACTTATTCCCTCTAAATGTTTATATGCTCAAATACCTCTCTCTCTCTCTCTCTCTCTCTTCTCTCTCTCTCTCTCTCTCTGTCTCTCTTTCTCTCTCTCTCTCTTTCTCTCTCTCTCTATCTCTCTCTCTTTCCCCTCCTTCTACTCCTCCTCCTTCTCCTCCTCCTCCTTTCCTCCTCCTCCTCCGCCTCCTCGCCACATCTCTTCTTTATTTTCAGACAGGTTCTTTGTTCATCAGCACTTCCTGGGACGCCATATGCTTCTTTCTGTTCATAGCTTGATCACCAGTCAGGCAGGCTTGGTATCAGTAACCTTATCTCTGTTATGGGGGGGAGGGGTTCATGGTCATTTTTAGAGGCTGGCATTCACGGTCATTTTCCTCATCTTCTGATTTTGATGTTCTTTCCACCCCCTTTTCTGCAGAGATCCAAAACCAAAAGTAATGCACATCTAGGGAGCTTAGGGAGCTTAGGCGCTGGCTCAGTGGGTAAATTCAATCCCAAGAACCAGAACTGTATTTCCCCAGGTCGTGCATGAATGCTGGATGGAATGGTATACATGTTTGTAATCCCTGCTGGGCTACAGGAAATGGGGGGCAGAAGCCCAGAACTCTCTGGAAGCTTGGGTCAGACAGCCTGGTCAGTGACATGGCAGCAGGAAAGAGACCTGGACTCAAACAAGGTGCGAAACCAGTGAATGACACCTGAAGGAGGTCCTCTAACTACTCATAAACACGCACGCACACACACACACACACACACACACACATATACATGCACACACATGCACACATACATGCATGCATGCACACACACAGGTAGCACATCTAGTGAAAAAGAAAAATAGAACACTCAACTAAAAAACAATAATAGGCAATCATTTTGTTTTGTTTAACACATAGAGTTGCAACCTGAAGGAGATAATTACATCTATATTTGCAAAAAAAATGCAAAAAATCCCAGAATTAAGAAATGAGAGATTAAAAATACCCGTAGAAACCCTTTCTTTGTCCATTCCTATGATGCATGAGTGATATGAGAATGGCAGCGTAAGGAAGAAATCTTTCCTCCACAGAGGAACACTGAGTCCTAAAGTACAGGGAGTAAAAGTGAAATCCACTGCAGAACTTCTGGAGGAGGCTCCGGACCAGATGCTGGCTTCGGTGCAGCCCTGGAAGACAAGTTGTAATCAGAAGGTCCAGACTCGCTTGTGGAAAGAGAAAGAGAAGAACGGCAGAGATCCACCATGGTAGCAGTTGAGAGCCAACGCTCAGAGCTGCTGCTTTGCACTTTGAGACGTCTGTGACAATTTCCCCTTGTGTTCTGAATGAAATAAGGGCGAGTGCAAGGACCATGAACCAGACCAGCTATGCCATCACGTTGATTCTCCAGTTTTATTATAAGACATTAAAAGGAAGGTGGAGCTTGTGCTGGAGAGATGGCCCAGGGATTAAGCCTTTGCCTCACAAGCAAAAGGACCTCAGTTTGGTCCATAAAAATGCCAGGTGTAGTTGGCATTTGTACTTCTGGCCCCAGAAGGCAGAACTTGGGAAACCCCAGAGCAAAGAAACAAGGAGAGTAGATGTATCTTCACTCTTCCCAACTAAGCAAAAATACAGACAGATGTTCTGATACTGTATACAAGTAATTAATTCGTTCATAGTTTTTACTTACACCTAATTTTTAATTTTCTGACAGTTTCATACATAGATACAATGAACTTATGTCATTTTCTACGTTTATGGCTCTTCCCCCCCCAATGCCCACCAGTTACAAGTTTCTCTCTGAAGAAGAATCAAGAGAACATACCCAAAGCATTAAAAGGGGGCTTCTATATAAGCAAAGGAGAGGGAAGCACAGAAATACATTACAGTAGAGAGTGGGATTAGCCTCTAGGGAACCACCACCTGCTTACTAACTCTTTTTTTTTCTTAATATATTTTTATTATTATTTCAGCTCATACAAACTTAATAGGTACATCAGTTCCCTCCCTCCCTCCTCCTCCCCCCGTACCCCCTGCTCCCCCTCCCCACCTCCTTCCCTCCCCATCCCCCAGCGCCTCCCGCCCCAATTCCCAGAGAGTCCTTTTTTGTGCATGCCTGATTTTCCTCTGGGCCCTCTCTCTGATGACGTACAAGGACCCAGTGGCCTTTCCCTGAACCCTTTCCCGTGTTCCCCTTAGGTATAGGAACACTGCTGTGGCTGCCAATCCCTTGCCTCCAAGGATCTTGGTGCCTTTAGCAGATGCTAGACTTTGTGGGGTCAATAGTGTGTTGGACAATGCGCAGGGCATGTAAAGTCCAATTATGATTGCTTCAGCCCTAACTTGTATGGAGTATCTTACATATCATTGCTCCTCCCATCCTTTTGCTCTTACACTCTTACCGCCCCCTCTTCCGCAAATTTCCCTGAGCTTCAGAATGGGGAGAGATTAAGCTGGCCTAGTTCTAGGTGGTTGATATAGAGTCTCTGAAGTTCTGGATTGTGGTTGTTGATTTTCTTTTGCAGTTTTGCTGCTCCTGCAATGCCCTTCACTCCCTCCTGGTGAGCATTGTATGTTACCCCCTGGCCAGAGACAAAAAGCTGTTATTAGAGTCTTGTGAAAAAAGCACATTCAAAGGTAGATGTAATAAAAGTGGGACACCACAGTGAGGGAGGGGTCTATCACCCATTTGCAAAATGGTTACTTTTTATCTGCCAGACTATATGCCTTCCTCTTCTGGTGAGATCACACCCCCTCAGTAGTAAATGATCAGGAACAAAAGTCTGTGAACTTAATCACATGTCTCATTACTTATTTGGGTCCTTGATGGAGGCCTATTTTCTCTGCTATAACATGGTCCCTTCTCTCCTTGTTTCTGGGGTAGCCCTCCTACTGCATCCCTCCTGTTCATAATCCTTGGAATTACTGTCTCTAGGTGGGCTGGGTGGGTTTGGTACTAGGAGCCACCTAATTAGGGAGAACATATGGCGCTTAATTTTCTGGGTCTGGGATACTTCAATTAATATAATTGTTTCTAATGATATCCATTTCCTGGCAAATTCCAGTAATTCATCATTTTTGATGGCTGAGTAGTACTCCATTCTATAGATGTACCTCAGTTTCCTTATCCACTCGTCAACTGTTGGACATTTGGGTTGATTCCATGACTTTGCTATTGTAAACAGTGCTGCTATGAACGTGGTTGTGTTTGTGCTATCGAGGTGAACCTCTGCTGCATGGGGGGTTATTCCCAAAAGTGGAATAGCAGGGTCATATGGCATTTCAATCTGTAATTTCTTTAAGAATCTCCAGATGGCTCGCCAGAGTGGCTGTATGAGGCTGCATTCCCACCAGCAATATAGGAGAGTTCCCTTCTCTCCACATCCTCTCCAGCATTTGGTGTTGTTTGTATTGTGGATTTTTGCCATCCTGACCGGGGTGCGATGATGTCTCAGGGAAGTTTTGATTTGCATTTCCCTGATGGCTAAGGAAGTGGAGATATTTTTCAGATATTTGTTAGACATTTTAATTTCATCTCTGGTAAAAATTTCTTTTAAGTTCCAGGGCCCATTTTTTAATTGGGCCATTGGTTTCCTTGGTGTTTAGTTTTCTAAGTTCTTTGTGCACTCTGGACAGCAGAATTCTATCAGATGTGTGGTTAGTGAAGATTTTCTCCCATTCTGTGGGTTGCCTTTGAGCTCGTGTGACAATCTCTTTATCTGAACAGAAACTCTTTAATTTCACAAGATCCCAACTGTTGAGAGTTGGTAGTAGTGACTGTGCCATTGGATGTCTGTTTAGGAACTGTTGGCCTAGCCCAATCAGCTCGAGGGAGTTCCCTATCCTTTCAACTATGATTTTTATAGTCTCTGGCCTGATCTCAAGGTCCTTGATCCATTTGGAATTAAGTCTTCTACATGGTGACAAGTACGGGTCCAGCTTTAATCTTCTGCATGTGGAGATCCAGTTTTGCCAGCACCATTTGTTGAAGATGCTGTTCTTTTTCCATTGGATTCTTTGGGCTCCTTTGTCAAAGACCAAATGGCTGTAACTTTGTGGGCTTATATCTGGGTCTTCAATCCTTATCCATTGATCTGTGTGTCTATTTTGGAGCCAGTACCAGGCTGTCTTTATAACTATGGATTTGTAGTATAGACTTAGGTTTGGTATGGCAATACCTCCAGCAGTGTTTTTGTTACTCAGGATTGTCTTTGCTATCTTGGGTCTTTTGTGCCTCCATATGAACTGTGAGATTGTTTGGTCAACTTCTTTGAAGAATTGCTTTGGGATTTTTGATTGGTATAGCATTGAATCTGTATATTGCCTTTGGTAGGATGGTCATTTTTACGATGTTGATTCTGCCAATCCAGGAACAAGGGAGGTCTTTCCACCTTCTGGTGTCTTCTGATATTTCTTTCTTGAGGGTTTTAAAGTTTTCATTATAAAGGTCTTTTACCTCCTTGGTTAGGTTTATACCAAGGTATTTCATTTTTTTAGGGGCTATAGTAAATGGGATTGTTTCTCTCAAGGCTTTTTCGCTTCTGTCATTCTGGGCATATAGGAAGGCCTCTGATTTTTGTACATTTGTTTTGTATCCTGCCACCCTGCTGAACTTCTCAATTAGTTCCAGAAGCTTCCTGGTGGAGTTTTTGGGATCACTCAGGTATAAGATCATGTCATCTGCAAATAGGGATAGCTTGACTTCTTCCTTGCTGATTTGAATCCCTCTTATATCCCTTTCTTGTCTTATGGCTTCAGCTAAGACTTCAAGTACAATATTGAATAGAAGTGTTGAGAGTGGACAGCTTTGTCTAGTTCCTGATCGAAGTGGGAATGCTTCCAATTGTTCCCCATTGAGTATAATCCTTGCTGTAGGCTTGTTGTATACAGCTTTTATTATATTGATAAAAGTTCCTTCCATTCCTACTGTCTCGAGCGTTTTGATCATAAAAGGCTCTTGGATCTTGTCAAAAGCTTTTTCTGTATCTATCGAGAGTATCATGTGGTCTTCGACTTTGGACTGGTTTACATGATGAATTACATTTATTGATTTGCGTATGTTGAACCAACCTTGTGTGCCGGGGATGAAGCCTACTTGGATCCCGTGAATGATCTTTTTGATATGTTTTTTAATCCGATTTGCTAAGACTTTGTTGAGAATCTTTGCATCTGTGTTCATCAGGGAGATCGGCCTATAGTTTTCTTTTTTAAGTGAATCTTTATTAGGTTTTGGGATTAAAACGACATTTGCTTCATAGAAGGAATTTGGTAGTGTTCCTTCCTTTGCTATTTGATGGAACAGTTTAAGGAGTATTGGTGTTATTGACTCCTTAAATGCCTGGTAGAACTCTGTGCTGAATCCATCTGGTCCAGGACATTTTTTGGTGGGAAGATTCAAGATTACTTCTTCAATTTCCTCATATGTTATAGGGCTATTTAAGTAATTCACAACTTCTTGATTCAATTTAGGTAAGTTGTGTTTACTTAGAAATTCATCCATCTCTTTTGAGTTGTCAAACTTCACAGAGTATTTTTTGAAATATGATGTTATAATTCTCTGGATTTCTTGTGTATCAGTAGTGATAACTTCATGTTCTTTTTTTTATGAACTTTCAGTAGTTTTTTTTTATTAAAAATGTAATTATACATTTTAAAATTTTCTTACCAGTTCCCTCCCTCCCCCCCTCCCCCTGAACCCCCTCCTCCCCTTCTCCATCCCCCAGTGCCTCCCCCCCAATTCCCAGAGAGTCCTTTATTGTGTACGCCTAACTCTCCACTGGGTCCTCCTCTCCGATGACATATAAGGACCCAGTGGCATTTCCATAAGCCCTTTCTCTTGTTCCCCTTAAGCATAAGATCACTACCATGGCTGTCAATCCCTTGCCTCCAGGGGTCTCGATGCCCTTAACAGATGCTAGGCTTTATGAGGGCAACAGTGTGCTGGACATTGCGCAGGGCATGCAAAGTCCCATTATGATTGCTTTGGCCCCAACTATTGTTGAGAATCTTGCAAATCGTTGCTCCTCCCATCCTTTTGCTCTTACAATCTTACCGCCCCCTCTTCCGCAAATGTCCCTGAGCTCCAGGATGGGGAGAGATTAGGCTGGCCTAGTTCTATGTGATTGATATAGAGTCTCTGAAGTTCTGGATTGTGGTTTGTTGATTTTCTTTTGCAGTTTTGCTGCTCCTGCAATTCCCTTCACTCCATTCTGCTGGGCACTGTATGTCACCCCCTGGCCAGAGACAAAAAGCTGTTAAACTGGAGTCTTGTTATAATAGCACATTCAAGGGTAGATGTAATAAGAGTAGGAAACCTCAGTGAAGGAGGGGTCCATCACCCATTTGCAAAATGATTACTTTTTATCTGCTAGACTATATGCCCTCCCCTTCTGGTGAGATCAGGAAAGAACGTCTGTGAACTTAACCAGGTTTCTCATTACTTACTTGCAGACCGTGATGGAGGCCTATTTTCTCTGCTGTAACATGGTCCCCTCTCTCCTTGTTTCTGGTGTGGCCCTCCTACCCCATCTCTCTTGTTCATAATCCTTGCAATTACTGTGTTACATAGGTTTACTTTTGAGTGTCTCAATGTGGGCTGGGTGAGTTTGGTACTAGGAGCCACCTATTAAGGAGTACATACAGCGCTTAATTTTCTGGGTCTGGGATACTTCACTTAATATAATTCTTTCTAATGACATCCATTTCCTGGCAAATTCCAGTAATTCATCATTTTTGATGGCTTAGTAGTACTCCATTGTATAGATGTACCACAGTTTCCTTATCCACTCGTCAACTGTTGGAAATTTGGGTTGATTCCATGACTTTGCTATTGTAAACAGTGCTGCTATGAACATGGTCGAGCTTGTGCTATTGAGGGAAACCTCTGCTGCATGGGGGGTTATTCCCAAAAGTGGGATAGCAGGGTCATATGGCATTTCAATCTTTAATTTCTTTAAGAATCTCCAGACGGCTCGCCAGAGTGGCTGTATGAGCCTGCATTCCCACCAACAATGTAGCAGAGTTCCCCTCTCTCCACATCCTCTCCAGCATTTGTCGTTGTTTGTATTGTGGATTTTTGCCATCCTGACCGGGGTGAGATGATATCTCAGGGAAGTTTTGATTTGCATTTCCCTGATGGCGAAGGAAGTGGAGATATTTTTCAGATATTTCATCCCTGGTAAAGTTTCTTTGAAGTTCCAGGGCCCATTTTTTAATTGGGCCAGTGTTTTCCTTGGAGTTTAGTTTTCTAAGTTCTTTGTGCACTCTGGACAGTAGAGCTCTGTCAGATATGTGGTTAGTGAAGATTTTCTCCCATTCTGTGGGTTGCCTTTGAGCTCGTGTGACAATCTCTTTATCTGAACAGAAGCTCTTTAATTTCACAAGATCCCAACTGTTGAGAGTTGGTAGCAGTGACTGTGCCATTGGATGTCTGTTTAGGAAGTGTTGGCCTAGCCCAATCAGCTCGAGGGAGTTCCCTATCCTTTCAACTATGGTTTTTAAAGTCTCTGGCCTGATATCAAGGTCCTTGATCCATTTGGAGTTAAGTCTTGTACATGGTGACAAGTACGGGTCCAGCTTTAATCTTCTGCATGTGGAGATCCAGTTTTGCCAGCACCATTTGTTGAAGATGCTGTTCTTTTTCCATTGGATTCTTTGGGCCCCTTTGTCAAAGACCAAATGGCTGTAACTTTGTGGGCTTATATCTGGGTCTTCAATCCTTATCCATTGATCTGTGTGTCTATTTTGGAGCCAGTACCAGGCTGTCTTTATAACTATGGATTTGTAGTATAGACTTAGGTTTGGTATGGTAATACCTCCAGCTGTGTTTTTGTTACTCAGGATTGTTTTTGCTATCCTGGGTCTTTTGTGCCTCCATATGAACTGTGAGATTGTTTGGTCAACTTCTTTGAAGAATTGCTTTGGGATTTTGATTGGTATAGCATTGAATCTGTATATTGCCTTTGGTAGGATGGTCATTTTTGCGATGTTGATTCTGCCAATCCAGGAACAAGGGAGGTCTTTCCACCTTCTGGTGTCTTCTGCTATTTCTTTCTTGAGGGTTTTAAAGTTTTCATTGTAAAGGTCTTTTACCTCCTTAGTTAGGTTTATACCAAGGTATTTCATTTTTTTAGGGGTTATAGTAAATGTATGGTTTCTCTCAAGGCTTTTTCACTTCTTTCATTCTGGGCATATAGGAAGGCCTCTGATTTTTGCACATTTATTTTGTATCCTGCCACCCTGCTGAACTTCTCAATTAGTTCCAGGAGCTTCCTGGTGGAGTTTTTGGGATCACTCAGGTATAAGATCATGTCATCTGCAAATAAGGATAGCTTGACTTCTTCCTTGCCAATTTGAATCCCTCTTATGTCCCTTTCTTGTCTTATGGCTTCAGCTAAGACTTCAAGTACAATATTGAATAGAAGTGGTGAGAGTGGACAGCCTGGTCTAGTTCCTGATCGAAGTGGGAATGCTTCCAATTTTTCCCCATTGAGCATAATACTTGCTGTGGGCTTGTTATATGTAGCTTTTATTATATTGATTAAGGTTCCTTCCATTCCCACTGTCTCTAGCGTTTTGATCATAAAAGGCTGTTGGATCTTGTCAAAAGCTTTTTCTGCATCTATTGAGAGTATCATGTGGTCTTGGACTTTGGACTGGTTTACATGATGAATTACATTTATTGATTTGCGTATGTTGAACCAACCTTGTGTGCCGGGGATGAAGCCTACTTGGTCCCCATGAATGATCTTTTTAATGTTTTTGAATCCGATTTGCTAAGACTTTGTTGAGAATCTTTGCGTCTGTGTTCATCAGGGAGATCGGCCTATAGTTTTCTTTCTTAAGTGAATCTTTATTAGGTTTGGGATTAAAACGATATTAGCTTCATAGAAGGAATTTGGTAGTGTTCCTTCCTTTGCTATTTGATGGAACAGTTTAAGGAGTATTGGTGTTATTGACTCCTTAAATGTCTGGTAGAATTCTGTGCTGAATCCATCTGGTCCAGGACATTTTTTGGTGGGAAGATTCGAGATTACTTCCTCAATTTCCTTATATGTTATAGGACTATTTAAATAATTCACAACTTCCTGATTCAATTTAGGTAAGTTGTGTTTACTTAGAAATTCATCCATCTATTGTGTGTTGTCAAACTTCACAGAGTATAAGTTTTTGAAATATGATGTTATAATTCTCTGGATTTCTTGGGTATCAGTAGTGATAACTCCATGTTCATTTCTAATTTTGTTAATTTGGGTTTTCTCTCTCTTGATTTTGGTTAGGTTAGCTAGGGGTGTATCAATCTTATTGATTTTTTCAAAGAACCAGCTTTTTGATTGGTTGATTTTTTCTATCGTTTTCTTAATCTCGATTTCAGATATTTCTCCCCTTATTTTGCTAATCTCTTCTCTTCTACTGCTGTTGGGATCAGATTGCTCTAGTTTCTCTAAAGCTTTAAGCTGCATTGTTAAGTTGTTTATTTCTGATGTTTCCATTTTTTTGACGTGGGCATTAAGAGCTATGAACTTACATGTTAGAACAGCTTTCATTGTGTCCCAGAGATTTTGGAAAGTTGTATTTTCATTATCATTCACTTTCAGGAAATCTTGAATTTCCTTTTTTAATTTCTTCCTGAATCCAGTTCTCATTCAGCATCATAGTGTTAAGTTTCCAGGAGTTAGTGTATTTTCTCTTGTTTGATGTGTTGTGTATATCCAGCTTTAGGCCGTGGTGGTCTGATAGGGCACAGGTTAGAATTTCAACTTTCTTGTATATGTGTAGATTCATTTTGTGGCCCAATATGTGATCTATTTTGGAGAAAGTTCTGTGTGCTGCTGAGAAAAATGTGTATTCTTTGGTGCGTGGGTGAAAAGTTCGATAGAGATCTGTAAGGTCCATTTCTTTCAGGGTTTGATTAAGTTCCAAAGTGTCTCTGTTAAGCTTTTGACCTGTTGATCTATCCCATGATGAGAGGGCGGTGTTGAAGTCCCCAAGAATTATCGTTTGGGGGTTGATTTCTGGCTTTAGACGCTGTAGGGTTTTCTTAATGAATGTGGAGGGGCCCGTATTGGGTGCATATACGTTCAGTATTGTGAAGTCTTCCTGGTGAATTGTACCTGTGACTAAAATGTAGTATCCATCCGTGTCTCTTATAATTTTCTTTGGTTTGAAATCCACTTTGTCTGATAGCATAATGGCTACCCCTGCCTGTTTTCTGCTTCCATTTGCTTGCAGAATTGTTGACCAGCCTTTTATTTTTAGAGCGTGCCTATCTTTTGTGGTGAGATGGGTTTCCTGCAGGCAGCAGATTGATGGATTGTGATTTTTAATCCAAGGTTGTAATCTGTGTCTCTTGATCGGTGAATTAAGTCCATTAACATTTAGTGTTATAACGGAGAAACTATTAATTCCAGACATTTATTATGTTTAGTAGCTTTTATAAGTATATTGCTTCGCTTTTAATGGTGTTATATTTGCCTTCTGTTCTCCTGGATATACCTGTTTTTTTCTTCACGCTTGAGTATCATTTCTAGCAGTTTTTGAAGGCCTGGTTTGGTGGACATGTATCCCTTAAAGTTGTCTTTGTGCTGGAAAATTTTTCTTTCTCCGTCGATCATGACAGATAGTTTTGCAGGGTAAATCAGCCTGGGTTGACATTTTTGCTCATTCAATACTTGAAGTATGTCTCTCCAAGCTCTTCTTGCTTTTACTGTTTCGACTGAGAAACATTTGTTATTTTAATAGGTTTACCTTTAAAAGTGACTTGTTTTTTCTCCCTTGAAGCTCTCAGCACCAGTTCTTTATCTTGAATGTGGAGTGTTTTAACTATTATTTGCCACGGCGTGCTTCTATTTTGGTCGTATCTGTTTGGGGTGCGGAATGCCTCTTGTATATGGATGGGCCTCTCTTTTTTTAGATGAGGAAAGTTTTCCTTGATGATCCTTTGAAAATTTTCCTCAGGGGTGGTATTTTGAGATTCTTGCTCTGGTATTCCATGAATACATGTTAGGCTTCTTCAGGGTGTCCCATATCTCTTGGATATTTCTCTCAAGTATCTTTTTGGCTTTAATCACCTCTTCCATTGAGCTGGTTAGTACTCCCACTTTATCTTCAAGGTCTGAAATTCTGTTTTCTGCTTCGTTAGTTCTGTTGATAAGACTCTCTGTGGCGTTCTGGGTTGAAGATAACTTGTCTTGTAGCTCAGTTTTAAACTCTGCTTGAGTTTGTTTTAACTGCTCTATGCCAGTTTTTGTTTCTTGCACTGTTTTTCTCAACTCCTCCAGATGTCTGTTGTGTTCCTCTTCAAAGCGATTGATTCAATTATGTAATTCCTCCCGGATTTCCTCTTTCATAGTATTGAACATGGTAATGATCATATTTTGAAAGACCTTATCCTGGGTGAGGCTTTCTTGGCCTTTTTCCGCGTGTTTGTTCTTGTTGGAGTCTAACATTATGGGATTAATTTCTTCAGTGGGAAATTTGTTTACTTGATTGTTGCTTCTCCTGGATTTGCACTTTGACTTTGGCATTGTCATTTTAACTCTTAAGATCTCTCAATTTCACTAAACTGAATTATTTGGCCTGGGGTCCTGGTGGGTGGGTACCGAACGGGGACTTACCTAGGGCGCGGGGTGAGGCCCGGTGCGTGCCTGTCCCGACCGGCGGAGCGGGGTGGGGTGAAAAGGGAGGATGGTTGCATCGGGGTGGAGCTAATTAACCCGAGGGCAGCTGGGGCGGGGCCCGGGCGCAGGGGGAGGTCCTCCTCGTCCCTCGGCCCCGCGCGCGGCTCCGGCTGGATGGTGGGAGTCGGAGCCGGGTCCCCGTGGGCTGACCTGGGGTCCTGGAGGGCGGGGTCCGAATGGGGAATTACCTAGGGCGCGGGGTGAGGCCCGGCTGGACCGCCTGGGCGACCCAACCGGCGGAGCGGGGTGGGGTGAAAAGGGAGGATAACTCCATGTTCATTTCTAATTTTGTGAATTTGGGTTTTCTCTCTCTTGCTTTTGGTTAATTTAGCTAGGGGTGTATCTATCTTATTGATTTTTTCGAAGAACCAGCTTTTTGACTGGTTGATTTTTTTCTATCGTTTTCTTAATCTCAATTTCAGACATTTCTCCCCTTATTTTGCTGATCTCTTCTCTTCTACTACTTTTGGGATCAGATTGCTCTAGTTTCTCTAAAGATTTAAGCTGCATTGTTAAGTTGTTTATTTCTGATGTTTCCATTTTTTTGACGTAGGCATTAAGAGCTATGAACTTACCTGTTAGAACAGCTTTCATTGTGTCCCAGAGATTTTGGAAAGTTGTATTTTCATTATCATTCACTTTCAGGAAATCTTGAATTTCCTTTTTAATTTCTTCCTGAATCCAGTTCTCATTCATCATCATAGTGTTAAGTTTCTAGGAGTTAGTATATTTTCTCTTTAGGCCGTAGTGGTCTGACAGGGCACAGGTTAGAATTTCAACTTTTTTGTACATGTGTAGATTCGTTTTGTGGCCCAGTATGTGATCTATTTTGGAGAAAGTTCTGTGTGCTGCTGAGAAAAATGTGTATTCTTTGGTGCATGGGTGAAAAGTTCGATAGAGATCTGTAAGGTCCATTTCTTTCAGGGTTTGATTAAGTTCCAAAGTGTCTCTGTTAAGCTTTTGACCTGATAATCTATCCCATGTTGAGAGGGCGGTGTTGAAGTCCCCAAGAATTATCGTTTGGGGTTGATTTCTGGCTTTAGACGCTGTAGGGTTTTCTTAATGAATGTGGAGGGGCCCGTATTGGGTGCATATATGTTCAGTATTGTGAAATCTTCCTGATGAATTGTACCTGTGACTAAAATGTAGTATCCATCCGTGTCTCTTATAATTTTCTTTGGTTTGAAATCCACTTTGTCTGATAGCATAATGGCTACCCCTGCCTGTTTTCTGCTTCCATTTGCTTGTAGAATTGTTGACCAGCCTTTTATTTTTAGAGCGTGCCTATCTTTTGTGGTGAGATGGGTTTCCTGCAGGCAGCAGATTGATGGATTGTGATTTTTAATCCAAGGTTGTAATCTGTGTCTCTTGATCGGTGAATTAAGTCCATTAACATTTAGTGTTATAATGGTGAAACTATTTTGAATTCCAGACGTTTATTATGTTTAGTAGCTTTTATAAGTATATTGCTTCGCTTTTAATGGTGTTATATTTGCCTTCTGTTCTCCTGGATATGCCTGTTTTTTTCTTCACGCTTGAGTATCATTTCTAGCAGTTTTTGAAGGCCTGGTTTGGTGGACATGTATCCCTTAAAGTTGTCTTTGTGCTGGAAAATTTTTCTTTCTCCCTCGATCATGACTGATAGTTTTGCAAGGTAAAGCAGCCTAGGTTGACATTTTTGCTCATTCAGTACTTGAAGTATGTCTCTCCAGGCTCTTCTTGCTTTTACTGTTTCGACTGAGAAGTCATTTGTTATTTTAATAGGTTTACCTTTAAAAGTGACTTGTTTTTTCTCCCTTGAAGCTCTCAGCACCAGTTCTTTATCTTGAATGTGGAGTGTTTTGACTATTATTTGCCGTGGCAAGCTTCTGTTTTGGTCATATCTGTTTGGGGTGCAGAATGCCTCTTGTATATGGATGGGCCTCTCTTTTTTTATATGGGGAAAGTTTCCTTGATGATCATTTGAAAAATTTCCTCAGGGGTGGTATTTTGAGATTCTTGCTCTGGTATTCCATGAATACACATGTTGGGCTTCTTCAGGGTGTCCCATATCTCCTGGATATTTCTCTCAAGTATCTTTTTGGCTTAAACAATCTCTTCCATTGAGCTGGTTAATACTCCCACTTTATCTTCAAGGTCTGAAATTCTGTTTTCTGCTTCATTAGTTCTGTTGATAAGACTCTCTGTGGCGTTCTGGGTTGAAGATACCTTGTCTTTTAGCTCAGTTTTAAACTCTGCTTGAGTCTGCTTTAACTGCTCTATGCCAGTTTTTGTTTCTTGCACTGTTTTTCTCAACTCCTCCATGTGTCTGTTGTGTTCCTCCTCAAAGCGATTGACTCGATTATTTAATTCCTCCCGGATTTCCTCTTTCATAGTATTGAACATGGTAATGATCATATTTTGAAGGTCGTTATCCTGGGTCAGGCTTTCTTGGCCATTTTCCATGGGTTTGTTCTGGTTGGAGTCTAACATTATGGGATTAATTCCTTCAATGGGAGATTTGTTTACTTGAGTGTTGTTTCTCATGGATTTGCACTTTGACTTTGGCATTGTCGTTTTAACTTTTAAGATATTCTTTTAATTTCTGTGCATTTTTCACTAAACTGAATTATTTGGCCTGGGCTCTGGGGGTGGGCAGGGACCGAGCTTACCTGGTTCTCAGCCCGGTGAGGCCCGACTGAACCGGGCGTGCGCACTGGGTGGCGGAGTGAAGGGGAAGGGGGGATGGGGCATCGGCGGGGCGCTATTTAAACCCGCAGGACCTGAGGGCGGGCTGGGCACAGAGGGAGTGCCCTCTCCTTCTCCCAGGCCCTGCGTGTGGCTCTGGCTGGATGGTGGGAGGAGCTGGGTCCACTTGGCGGCCTGGGGCTCTGGGGGTGGTTGGGGACGGAGCTTACCTGGGTCACGGCGCGGTGAGCCCCGGCTGGACCACGCGCATCCCAGGCGGCGGAGTGGAAGGGAAGGGCCTGCTTACTAACTCTTAAACCACCTCCCATGACAGGGAACACCCAGCACTCTAAACCTGTCTAAGAACACTGGAAAGCAAATACATTGACAGTGGACAGGATTAGATGTTCCAATACTAAGCACAAACAAACTTTCTGTCTAAACAACTCTCATTTTATCTTCAGATAAGAGAGGATCTCAACACCCAGACAGGAAGCAGCCTAGCAGAGTGGAAGAGCAATGAAATAGACAACAAGAGCCAACCAGAATGCAGAATACTGGTGACTCTGAAATTAAGCATTCAAGTCTCTCCCCATCCCAAGTCTCAGGGTACCTTTGGAAAAGGGGGTGGTAAGATTGTAAGAGCCTAAAGATGTGTCCATTCACCACTGACCAAGACAATCCACTCAAGATAGGGCTATTGGAACCAGGAGTTCACTGCAATGAAACTGGTCCTCACCAGACCTACACAATGACCCACACACCAACATGCTCTCACAGATTAGCAGGATCTCGGGAGAAATAATTACATGCAGTGGGAACCTTGAGGGCTAGATAGGTGAGGGGGAAACATCCCTGTCAGTGAGTCAGCCCAAGGAGGGCCACTTGGTGTGCCGCAAAGATCTGAAACCACTCTCCATAGATGCAGAAAAGGCTTTTGAAAAGATCCAACAGCCTTTTATGATCAAAACCCTAGAGACAATTGGAATACCCCTTTTTCACCCCACCCCGCTTCGAGGGTTGGGACGCTGCGCGCGGTCCAGCTGGGCCTCACCCCGCGCCCTAGGACCCCAGGTCAGCCCAGAGGGACCCGGCTCTGACTCCCGCCATCCAGCCGGAGCCTCGTGGGGGCCGAGGGATGAGGAGGACCTCCCCCTGCACCCGGGCCCCGCCCCAGCTGCCCTCGGGTTAAATAGCTCCACGCCTACGTGCCCATCGTCCCTTTTCACCCCACCCGCTCCGCCGGTCGGGACCCGCGTGCGCGGTCCAGCCGGGCCTCACCCCGTGCCCTAGGACCCCAGGTCAGCCCACAGGGACCCGGCTCCAACTCCCACCATCCAGCCGGAGCCGCGCCCGGGGGCCGAAGGACGAGGACCTCCCCCTGCACCCAGGCCCCGCCCCAGCTGCCCTTGGGTTAAATAGCTCCATGCCGATGCCCCCATCCTCCCTTTACACCCCACCCCACCCCGCGGTCGGGACCCGCACGCGTGGTCCAGCCGGGCCTCAACCCGCGCCTTAGGTAAGTCTCCGCCCCCGTCCGCCCACCAGGACCCCAGGCCAAATAATTCAGTTTAGTGAAATTGAGAGATCTTAAGAGTTAAAACGACAATGCCAAAGTCAAAGTGCAAATCCAGGAGAAGCAACACTCAAGTAAACAAATTTCCCACTGAAGAAATTAATCCCATAATGTTAGACTCCAACAAGAACAAACCCACGGAAAAAGGCCAGGAAAGCCTCACCCAGGATAAGGTCTTTCAAAATATGATCATTACCATGTTCAATACTATGAAAGAGAAAATCCGGGAGGAATTACATAATCGAATCAATTGCTTTGAAGAGGGACACAACAGACATCTGGAGGAGTTGAGAAAAACAGTGCAAGAAACAAAAACTGGCATAAAGCAGTTAAAACAAACTCAAGCAGAGTTTAAAACTGAGCTAAAAGACAAGTTATCTTCAACCCAGAACGCCACAGAGAGTCTTATCAACAGAACTAATGAAGCAGAAAACAGAATTTCAGACCTTGAAGATAAAGTGGGAGTACTAACCAGCTCAATGGAAGAGGTGGTTAAAGCCAAAAAGATACTTGAGAGAAATATCCAAGAGATATGGGACACCCTGAAGAAGCCTAACACGTATTCATGGAATACCAGAGCAAGAATCTCAAAATACCACCCCAGAGGAAATTTTTCAAACGATCATCAAGGAAAACTTTCCTCATCTAAAAAAAGAGAGGCCCATCCATATACAAGAGGCATTCCGCACCCCAAACAGATACGACCAAAATAGAAGCACGCCGCGGCAAATAATAGTTAAAACACTCCACATGCAAGATAAAGAACGAGGAGAAGTCTGCCTTTGCTGCAAGCAGTCTGCAGCTCTCAGCTTCCAAGATGTCTGCAGTGACTTAGCCTCCTCCAGCTTTGGCCAGCCAGCCATGCCGCCTCTGCTTTGAGAGACTGTAACTTCCCTCTGGAACTGTAAGCTGAATAAACCTCCTTTTCTCCCCTATATTGATCGACTTTGAATGCTCTATCACAGCAATAGTTAAGAGTAACTGATACAGAAATTGGTACCGGGTAGTGGGGTATTGCTGTGAAATTGAGAACAGCTGGTACCACAACGTGAAGTTGTTTGTGAAGCTGAGAGAAGTTGGTACCCAGAAGCATGGCCAATGCTGTGATGTGGCTAGTGTGCCTTTGGAACTGTTTGTTGGGAGAAATATGGAGAACTTTGGGACTTTGTGCTGGGAAAGTCTTTGCGTCTTGACGGTTGGGCCAAAGGGACCTTTCTTGTGAGAGCTCAGAGGAGAGCAATGCTATGAGAGACGCAGACAGTGGAAGCCCAGCTTGTGATGGTCCAGAGGGGAACAGAGACCGCGTTTGCAATGTTTGCAATGTGTTGGCTGAGAGTTTAGTGAAGTTTTGCCCTTGTCCTGAAAGCTTGCCTGAAGTTAAGCTGGAGTGCTTGGCGGAGGAAATTTCAAAGCAATGTAGTCTTGACAATGTGATATGGCTACTTTTTAGTTGTCTTCAGAGTTATGAAAAAGAGCAAAGAATCAGGCAGGAAGAAGCAAAAACTGTAAGATCCAATGATGAAAAATACAATGGCAAACTTAAAGAGTTGAACCAGGAAGAAGCAGAGAACAAAATGGCTGTTGAAGATATTTGCTCCATTTGTAAATCAAAGCCTGCTCTCAATATGAATAATAGGAGAGGCCCTAGCTTGAGGGCAAGATCCTCAGGGAAGGCTCCCACTCATAAGAATGCAAAACCTTTCAGAAGACTGGAGCTAAAGGGTGGAGTTCCAAAGCAAGAGTTGGTTTCTCTTACCAAGCAACATGCCCAGGAGTGAAATAGATGGCCAGCATAGAGAAGCAGAATCAGCTGTGATTCAAGGGGGCCAGTCTTGGCAAAGTCATCCACGTGGTTCTGGTTTTAGAGGCATCAGTAATGCAAGAGGGAGGAGATCATGGAGTCTTCCTCCAAGATTTCAAAAATTGGCAGAATCCAGGCATCATGAGGCAAGAAGCCTGCAGTTTAGAGGCCCAAAAAAGGCAGTTTGTGCTGTGGAATTAAAGCCTGGTTTGCCATTGAGAAGTAAAGATGTTAGAGATGCCAGAGACAACGTGGGACACCTGCCAAGGAGAGCTGTATACCCTGGGAGGAGTCAGTCAAGACAGCAACGTATTCTATGGGCAGCTGCACTGGAAGGATAGAACCAAAGCCCTTTGGAACTGAGATGATTTCAACAAGAAGCTCACCTGTTGGACTTCGAGCTACAGGATTTGAAGTTTGTCCTGCTGGTTTTTGGGCTTGTTATGAACCGATCTTTCCTGGATATGCCCCCATTCCTTCCTTTTGGAATGGGAATGTATATTCTGTGCCATTGTATGTTGGAAGTATGTAACTTGTATTTTGATTTTACAGGAAGTTTTGGACTTTGTACTTTTGGACTGCGTTGGGACTACTGATGTAGTCTATGAAGACTTTTAAAGTTGGACTGAGTATGGTTTGCATAATGAGATGGCAATGAGTCTGTGGGGGCTAGGGGTGGAATGTCATGGTTTGAAATGTGTCCCCTATAGTCTCATGTGTTTGGCAAGGTGATGGCACCTTGAGAGGTGGAACCTGCTGGAGGAAGGCAGTGACAAGGGGTGGGCCTTGAGGTGGATGAGTCCCACCTACCTCCAGGAGAAGTCTGCCTTTGCAGCAAAGCAGTCTGCAGCTCTCAGCTTCCAAGATGTCTGCGGTGACTTAGCCTCCTCCAGTTTTGGCCAACCAGCCATGCCACCTCTGCTTTGAGAGACTGTAACTTCCCTCTGGAACCGAAAGCTGAATAAACCTCCCTTTCTCCCTTAAAAAAAAAAAAAAAAAAAGATAAAGAACTGGTGCTGAGAGCTTCAAGGGAGAAAAAACAAGTCACTTTTAAAGATAAACCTATTAAAATAACAAATGACTTCTCAATAGAAACAGTAAAAGCAAGAAGAGCTTGGAGAGACATACTTCAAGTATTGAATGAGCAAAAATGTCAATCCAGGCTGATTTACCCTGCAAAACTATCTGTCATGATCGATGGAGAAAGAAAAATTTTCCAGCACAAAGACAACTTTAAGGGATACATGTCCACCAAACCAGGCCTTCAAAAACTGCTAGAAATGATACTCAAGCGTGAAGAAAAAAACAGGCATATCCAGGAGAACAGAAGGCAAATATAACACCATTAAAAGCGAAGCAATATACTTATAAAAGCTACTAAACATAATAAATGTCTGGAATTAATAGTTTCTCCGTTATAACACTAAATGTTAATGGACTTAATTCACCGATCAAGAGACACAGATTACAAACTTGGATTAAAAATCACAATCCATCAATCTGCTGCCTGCAGGAAACCCATCTCACCACAAAAGATAGGCACGCTCTAAAAATAAAAGGCTGGTCAACAATTCTACAAGCAAATGGAAGCAGAAAACAGGCAGGGGTAGCCATTATGCTATCAGACAAAGTGGATTTCAAACCAAAGAAAATTATAAGAGACACGGATGGATACTACATTTTAGTCACAGGTACAATTCACCAGGAAGATTTCACAATACTGAACATATATGCACCCAATACGGGCCCCTCCACATTCATTAAGAAAACCCTACAGCGTCTAAAGCCAGAAATCAACCCCCAAACGATAATTCTTGGGGACTTCAACACCGCCCTCTCAACATGGGATAGATCAACAGGTCAAAAGCTTAACAGAGACACTTTGGAACTTAATCAAACCCTGAAAGAAATGGACCTTACAGATCTCTATCGAACTTTTCACCCACGTACCAAAGAATACACATTTTTCTCAGCAGCACACGGAACTTTCTCCAAAATAGATCACATATTGGGCCACAAAATGAATCTACACATATACAAGAAAGTTGAAATTCTAACCTGTGCCCTATCAGACCATCACGGCCTAAAGCTGGACATCCACAACACATCAAACAAGAGAAAATACACTAACTCCTGGAAACTTAACACTATGATGCTGAATGAGAACTGGATTCAGGAAGAAATTAAAAAGGAAATTCAAGATTTCCTGAAAGTGAATGATAACGAAAATACAACTTACCAAAATCTCTGGGACACAATGAAAGCTGTTCTAACAGGTAAGTTCATATCTCTTAATGCCTACATCAACAAAATGGAAACATCAAAAATAAACAACTTAACAATGCAGCTTAAAGCTTTAGAGAAACTAGAGCAATCTGATCCCAAAAGCAGTAGAAGAGAGGAGATTAGCAAAATGAGGGGAGAAATATCTGAAATCGAGATTAAGAAAATGATAGAAAAAAACAACCAGTCAAAAAGCTGGTTCTTTGAAAAAATCAACAAGATTCATACACCCCTAGCTAAACTAACCAAAAGCAAGAGAGAGAAAACCCAAATTAACAAAATTAGAAATGAACATGGAGTTATCACTACTGATACCCAAGAAATCCAGAGAATTATAACATCAATTTTCAAAAACTTATACTCTGTGAAGTTTGACAACACAAAAGAGATGGATGAATTTCTAAGTAAACACAACTTACCTAAATTGAATCAGGAAGTTGTGAATTATTTAAATAGTCCTATAACATATAAGGAAATTGAGGAAGTAATCTCGAATCTTCCCACCAAAAAATGTCCTGGACCAGATGGATTCAGCACAGAATTCTACCAGACATTTAAGGAGTTAATAACACCAATACTCCTTAAACTGTTCCATCAAATAGCAAAGGAAGGAACACTACCAAATTCCTTCTATGAAGCTAATATCGTCTTAATCCCAAAACCTAATAAAGATTCACTTAAAAAAGAAAACTATAGGCCGATCTCCCTGATGAACACAGACGCAAAGATTCTCAACAAAGTCTTAGCAAATCGGATTCAAAAACATATTAAAAAGATCATTCATGGGGACCAAGTAGGCTTCATCCCCAGCACACAAGGTTGGTTCAACATACGCAAATCAATAAATGTAATTCATCATGTAAACCAGTCCAAAGTCTAAGACCACATGATACTCTCAATAGATGCAGAAAAAGCTTTTGACAAAATCCAACAGCCTTTTTTGATCAAAACGCTAGAGACAGTGGAAATGGAAGGAACCTTAATCAATATAATAAAAGCTGTATACAACAAGCCCACAGCAAGGATTATGCTCAATGGGGAACAATTGGAATCATTCCCACTTCGGTCAGGAACTAGACAAGGCTGTCCACTCTCACCACATCTATTCAATATTGTACTTGAAGTCTTAGCTGAAGCCATAAGACAAGAAAGGGACATAAGAGGGATTCAAATCAGCAAGGAAGAAGTCAAGCTATCCCTATTTGCAGATGACATGATCTTATACCTGAGTGATCCCAAAAACTCCACCAGGAAGCTCCTGGAACTAATTGAGAAGTTCAGCAGGGTGGCAGGATACAAAATAAATGTGCAAAAATCAGAGGCCTTCCTATATGCCCAGAATGAAAGAAGTGAAAAAGCCTTGAGAGAAACAATACCATTTACTATAACCCCTAAAAAAATGAAATACCTTGGTATAAACCTAACTAAGGAGGTAAAAGACCTTTACAATGAAAACTTTAAAACCCTAAAGAAAGAAATAGCAGAAGACACCAGAAGGTGGAAAGACCTCCCTTGTTCCTGGATTGGCAGAATCAACATTGTAAAAATGACCATCCTACCAAAGGCAATATACAGATTCAATGCTATACCAATCAAAATCCCAAAGCAATTCTTCAAAGAAGTTGACCAAACAATCTCAAAGTTCATATGGAGGCACAAAAGACCCAGGATAGCAAAAACAATCTTGAGTAACAAAAACACAGCTGGAGGTATTACCATACCAAACCTAAGTCTATACTACAAATCCATAGTTATAAAGACAGCCTGGTACTGGCTCCAAAATAGACACACAGATCAATGGATAAGGATTGAAGACCCAGATATAAGCCCACAAAGTTACAGCCATTTGGTCTTTGACAAAGGGGCCCAAAGAATCCAATGGAAAAAGAACAGCACCTTCAACAAATGGTGCTGGCAAAACTGGATCTCCACATGCAGAAGATTAAAGCTGGACCCGTACTTGTCACCATGTATAAGACTTAATTCCAAATGGATCAAGGACCTTGATATCAGGCCAGAGACTATAAAAACCATAGTTGAAAGGATAGGGAACTCCCTCGAGCTGATTGGGCTAGGCCAACACTTCCTAAACAGACATCCAATGGCACAGTCACTGCTACCAACTCTCAACAGTTGGGATCTTGTGAAATTAAAGAGCTTCTGTTCAGATAAAGAGATTGTCACACGAGCTCAAAGGCAACCCACAGAATGGGAGAAAATCTTCACTAACCACACATCTGATAGAACTCTGCTGTCCAGAGTGCACAAAGAACTTAGAAAACTAAACACCAAGGAAACCAATGGCCCAATTAAAAAGTGGGCCCTGGAACTTAAAAGAAACTTTACCAGGGATGAAATTAAAATGTCTAACAAATATCTGAAAAAATGCTCCACTTCCTTAGCCATCAGGGAAATGCAAATCAAAACTTCCCTGAGATATCATCTCACCCCGGTCAGGATGGCAAAAATCCACAATACAAACAACAACAAATGTTCGAGAGGATGTGGAGAGAGAGGGGATCTCTCCTACATTGTTGGTGGGAATGCAGGCTCATACAGCCACTCTGGCAAGCCGTCTGGAGATTCTTAAAGAAATTAAAGATTGAAATGCCATATGACCCTGCTATTCCACTTTTGGGAATAACCCCCCATACAGCAGAGTTCCACCTCGATAGCACAAGCACGACCACGTTCATAGCAGCACTGTTTACAATAGCAAAGTCATGGAATCAGCCCAAATGCCCAACAGTTGACGAGTGGATAAGGAAACTGTGGTACATATATACAATGGAGTACTACTCGGCCATCAAAAATGATGAATTACTGGAATTTGCCGGGAAATGGATGTCATTAGAAACAATTATATTAAGTGAAGTATCCCAGACCCAGAAAATTAAGCGCCGTATGTACTCCCTAATAGGTGGCTCCTAGTACCAAACCCACCCAGCCCACCTAGAGACAGTAATTCCAAGGATTATGAACAGGAGGGATGGGGTAGGAGGGCCACACCAGAAACAAGGAGAGAAGGGACCATGTAACAGCAGGGAAAATAGGCCTCCACCAAGGACCCAAATAAGTAATGAGACATCTGATTAAGTTCACAGACTTTTGTTCCTGATCATTTACTACTGAGGGGGTGTGATCTCACCAGAAGAGGAGGGCATATAGTCTGGCAGATAAAAAGTAACCAATTTGCAAATGGGTGATAGACCCCTCCCTTAGTATGGTTTCCCACTTTTATTACATCTACCTTTGAATGTGCTTTTATCACAAGACTCTAAGAGCTTTTTGTCTCTGGCCAGAGGGTAACATACAATGCCCACCAGGATGGAGTGAAGGGCATTGCAGGAGCAGCAAAACTGCAAAAGAAAATCAACAAACCACAATCCAGAACTTCAGAGACTCTATATCAACCACCTAGAACTAGGCCAGCTTAGTCTCTCCCCATCTTGAAGCTCAGGGAAATTTGCGGAAGAGGGGGCGGTAAGAGTGTAAGAGCAAAAGGATGGGAGGAGCAATGATATGTAAGATACTCTATACTAGTTAGGGCTGAAGCAATCATAATTGGACATTGCATGCCCTGCGCATTGTCCAACACACTGTTGACCTCACAAAGTCTAGCATCTGCTAAAGGCACCAAGATCCTTGGAGGCAAAGGATTGGCAGCCACAGCAGTGTTCCTATACCTAAGGGGAACATGGGAAAGGGTTCAGGGAAAGGCCACTGGGTCCTTGTACGTCATTGGAGAGGAGGGCCCAGAGGAAAATCAGACATGCACAAGAAAGGACTCTCTGGGAATTGGGGCGGGAGGCACTGGGGGATGGGGAGGGAGAAGGGTGAGGAGGGGGAGCAGGGGATACCGGGGGGAGGAGGAGGAAGGGAGGGAACTGGTGTACCGAATAAGTTTGTATGAGCTGAAATAAAAAAAAAAGACAAAGAAAAGGTGCTGAGAGCTTCAAGAGAAAAAAAGCAAGTCGCTTTTAAAGGCAAACTATTAAAATAACAAATGATTTCTCAATGGAAACAGTAAAAGCAAGAAGAGCTTGGAGAGACGTATTTCATGTATCAAATGAGCAAAAATGCCAACCCAGACTGATAGACCTGGCAAAACTATCTGTCATGATCGAGGGAGAAAGAAAAATTTTCCAGCACAAAGACAACTGGAAGGGATTCGTGTCTACCAAATCAGGCCTTCAAAAAATGCTAGAAATGAAATGCAAACTTGAAGAAAAAAACAACTGAATCCAGGAGGACAGAAGGGTAGTATAATACCACAAAAACATAAATGTCAAATAACAAGATTACAAAATTCACGAGGGGAGGAGGAGGGAGGGAGGGAACTGGTCTACCTATTGAGTTTGTATGAGCGGAAATAATAAAAAATGTATTAAAAAACAGATTACAAAATTCACTAAACATAAAAAATGTCCAGAATTAAAAATAATTTCTCCATTATAACATTAAATGTCAATGGTATTAACTCACCGATTAAGAGACACAGATTACAAACTTGGATTAAAAATCACAGCCTATCAATCTGCTGCCTTCAGGAAACTCATCTCACCACAAAAGATAGGCACATCCTAAAAATGAAAGGCTGATCCAAAATTCTGCAAGCTAATGGAACCAGGAAACAGGCAGGGGTAGCCATTATGCTGTCAGACAAAGTGGACTTCAAACCAAAGAAAATCATAAGAGACACAGATGGATACTACATTTTAGTTACAGGGACAACTCACCAGGAAGACTTCACAATACTGAACATTTATGCACCCAATATGGGCCCCTCCACATTTATTAAGAAAATCCTACAGCGTCTAAAGTGAGAAATCAACCCCCAAACAATAATTCTTGGGGACTTCAACACCGCCCTCTCAACATGGGATAGATCAACAGGTCAAAAGCTTAACAGAGACACTTTGGAACTTAACCAAACCCTGAAAGAAATGGACCTTACAGATCTCTATCGAGCTTTTCATCCACGCACCAAAGAATACACATTTTCCTCAGCAGCACACAGAACTTTCTCCAAAATAGATCACATATTGGGCCACAAAACGAATCTCTACATATACAGGAAAGTTGAAATTCTAGCCTGTGCCCTATTAGACCACCATAGCCTAAAGATGGACATCCACAACACAACAAACAACAGAAAATAAACTAACTCCTGGAAACTTAACACTATGATGCTGAATAAGAACTGGATTCAGGAAGAAATTAAAAAGGAAATTCAAAATTTCCTGAAAGTGAACGATGATGAAAATACAACTTACCCCCTCACTGTGGTTTCCTACTTTTATTACATCTACCTTTGAATATACTCTTATAACAAGACTCTAGTTTAAGAGCTTTCTATCTCTGGCCAGGTGGTGACATCCAATACCCATCAGGATGGAGTGAAGGGCATTGCAGGAGCAGCAAAACTGCAAAAGAAAATCAACAACCACAAGGAGAGAAGTGACCATGTTATACTAGAGAAAGTAGGCCTCCATCAAGGACTGCAAGAAAGTAATGTGACACCTAGTTAAGTTCACAATTCGTTCCTGATCATTTACAACTAAGGGGGTATGAACTCACCAGAAGGGGAGGGCATATAGTCCGGCAGATTAAAAAGTAACCAATTTGCAAATGGGTGATTGACCCCTCCCATTGCCTAATGCCATATGACCCTGGGACTCCACTTTTGGGTATAAGTATTACATCTACCCTTGAATGTGCTCTTATAATAAGACTCCAGTTTAACAGCTTTCTGTCTCTGGCCAGAGGGTGATATACAGTGCCCATCACGATGGAGTGAAGGGCATTACAGGAGCAACAAAACTGCAAAAGAAAATCAACAAACCACTATCCAGAACTTCAGAGACTCTATATCAACCACCTAGAACTAGGCCAGACTAATCTCTCCCCATCCTGAAGCTCAGGGACATTTGCAGAAGAGGGGGCAGTAAGAGTGTAAGAGCAAAAGGATGGGAGGAGCAATGATTTGCAAGATACTGCACACAAGTTAGGGCCGAAGCAATCATAATTGGACATTGCATGCCCGGCGCAATGTCCAACACACTATTGATCTCACAAAGTCTAGCATCTGCTAAAGGCACCAAGATCCTTGGAGGCAAGGGATTGACAGCCACAGTAGTGTTCCTATGCTTAAGGGGAACACAGAAAAGGGTTCAGGGAAATGCCACTGGGTCCTTGTACGTCATCGGAGAGGAGGGCCCAGAGGAGAGTCAGGCATGCACAAGAAAGGACTCTGGGAATCGGGGCGGGAGGCACAAGAAGATGGGGTGGGAGGGGTGAGGGGAGGGGGAGCAGGGGGTTGGGGGGGAGGAGGAGGGAGGGAGGGAACTGGTGTACCTATTAAGTTTGTATGAGCGGAAATAATAATAAAAAATGTATTATTAAAAAAAGAAAATAATAACATAGAACTATGTTGAACCAGGAAATAGGAAAAAAAAACTTATATGCTAAAAAATATTCTGTGTCAGTGTGTGTGTGTGTGTGTGTGTGTGTGTGTGTGTGTGTGTGTGTATCAGAGTACACTGTGTATGCCCGTGGAGGCCCAAGGGTGATTTCAGGATTCATCCTGGGTTGCTTCTACTTCCTTTTTGTTTCGCCCTGGGATTTTTCCAGGCTGTGCCCACCAGGGCCAGAAGTGCAGGCCTCGCCATTACCGTCTGGCACTTGCATGTGGGATCTGGAGTTAAGCCTCTGTCTCTCAAGCAGAAGGACCTGAATGCAGATCCCAGATCCCACACAAGTTAATTTATTACATGTGCCTGAATCTGTGTGTTCACTGTTATTTGTGTCTCTTTTAATGACAGTGTCATTTTGTTTCCATTATTGCACATTTGTCCCATAGTTTTGCTCATTGGTTTTCTTTGAGCCCAGGATGGTCTTGTTCTTGGGAGCCTCCTGTCTCAGAACCCCAAGTGCTCTGAATTTAGGGATGCTCCTCCCATTCCCATCTCAATAAAATTTCAAGGCAGGTGCTGTGATCCTTCTTCCTTGTAGCGGCTTTGTATGCTTTATGTTCAATTGGAATTGTAAGATTTCCTTTTAGTCTCTAAAAAAAAATTTTATTGGCCATTTGTCAGGGGTCAGTCTGTGGAAGCTGGGACATTTTCCCAATATTAATTCTCATTATACCTATTAGGTCTTCTTAAATTCCTTCCCACTAACTTTTTTTAATAAAGAAAATTACAACGAATGAGAGAAGAGGAAAATATTATACCAGATGATATGTCAGAAATAAATCAAGTCACTGAAAATTATCATTAGTTTAGCATCTGCTTTGAGCCACATCCAGGCGAAAATTGATGCATTTGTTAAAATAACTATTGGATGTTCTGGGAAAATACATTATTGTGCAAAATGAATGAGCATAATAAGGCAAATTAGAAAAAAATGATATCTAGGAAGAATGAGACCATGAAAGCCAGATATGGTGGAACATTCTGATACTCATGGCATTCTGAAAGCTAAGGTAGGAAGATAATGCGTTTTGGGCTGTACTTGGACACATGGAATTGTCTAAGAAGAGAGTGGGAAGAGGAGAAAGAAGAGAGAAAAGAAGAAGAAGAGGATGAGGAAGACGAAGAGGAGAAGAAAGAAGAGGAAAAAAGGGGGAGAAGGAGAATGAAAAAGAGAAAGAGCAGAAAAAAGGAGGAGAAGGAGGAGGAAGAGAAGAACAAAGAAGAGGAGGAAGAGGAAAAGGAGGAAAAGAAAAAGAGGTGGAGGGAAAAGGTGGAGGAGAAGGAGGAAGAAGAAGAAGAAACAGAAGAGCAGAAAGTGGAGAGAAAATAGGTTAAAATCTTCATGAGCTGCACACACTCCAGAAAAGAAGGTTTCATGAAGTGCAAGACATGGATATGAAGGATTGAAGGTGACAGGTGAGAAAGCCTCCTGGTATGGAAAGAAATCAAGGAGAGAGGCGTGGATATAAGACTGAGCCCAGCATACTGGCAGATAGAAGGCCCCATGGTCCTGCTGGTATCTTACCAAACTCACAGCTCCAAGCCGGAGAAGAAGGCCTTATACGCGCACTAGTGACCAGCTTTTCTAGTTCTTAGCACTGTCACTGATGGTATCTGAGACTGACCAACTACCCTAGTGTCCGCATACTTGATGTCAATAGTATCCCCACTGTCACTGGTTCTTTTTTTTTAAAAGGTATTTTTATTATTATTTCAGCTCATACAAACTTAATAGGTACACCAGTTTCCTCCCTCCCTCCTCCTCCCCCCGAGCCCCCTGCTTCTCCTCCCTCCCCATCCCCCCGTGCCTCCCGCCCCAATTCCCAGAGTCCTTTCTTGTGTCACTCAGTTTTTATGATGCCTCTGCAGACTATATCAAAGGGTGTTGGTGGAAGTGGGAACTAAAAACAACTGGTAAAGATTCACTTCTCTCGAAGTGGAAGGCCTTGACATCGGCTCCCTCCTCTCCCTCTTTCCAACCCTCTCTGGGAAAAATGCTCACAACTATGGGGTATCTGTGGTTCACAGAAAAGGATAGTCATTAAGTATAAGAAAAAATTTCTAATTAATGGAAGAAGCCATCAGCTGAGGCACCTAACAGATCAAATAAACTATCGCTTCATATGTGATTTAATGCTTAATCACACTTGTGTGCCAAGGTTCAGTTTATAAAGTTCAAGGTATCTGAGTATCAAGAAATAGCCAGAGGGTGGTAGCTGATCCGGGCTGTGTTTCCACATCCAGCTTCTAGTTTCAGGTGATGAGTTGGATCCGGGTTAGATCATATCATGGGCTAGGCCATTGCCATTTCTATGTCCTTCCATCCTGACCACAAAGTTCAAATAGTTCTCATCCAGGAAAGGAAAAAGTACTGTTTGTCTTCGGGATATCACTCTGGTCCCTGGCTTCAATTTTTGAGAGAAGGGAGGGGGGAGAGCAAAGGTGGAGATCTGCAGAACTACAGAATGATAGAAAGAAGGAAATGTGGTTCATCTTGCCCCCAAATTCTACACAGCAGATATATCTATAACTTGGAATCATATGAGCATGAAAATTTTGTAGTTTTTTCCATAAATATACAAGCACATGATAAGATGTCTCTTACACATTTCCTCTTTCTCTTAAGTACAGCAAGTACTTTCAGATGCAAAAAAAAAATTGTCCATATGACTGTATCTCAGGTCTCTCTCTATTTCTCTTCTAAAACACAAGCCCATCCAAAGTCTTATTTGAGAACAATTTAAAGTGAACCATCCTTTGTCCTAGAAGTTGATCCATAAATACATGTCCAGACTGTGGGACATTGAAGGATGACAGACTTCACTGAGTGTCTTTGGAATTATGAAAAAGTGTCTGTTTCTGGAAGAGGAAAGCTTATCCAAGCAATTATTAGGAGACTTCTGGTTTTCTTGACTGGAAAAGAGAATCCTTTCTGACCAAGTTCTTATTATCTGATTCCCTAAGGAAAGGACACCATTGGATGTCCCAAAACACCATGGAAGTGAGAGAAAACATTATCTCTCGAGTGTAGACACCTTGTGGTAGGGGGTATGAACAAGAGGCCTTTTGTGTGGCTTCTGTCCTAGCAGGTGGCAAGGTAGGTGCATAAGGACTGGGATGCCACACCGAATCCTATTATGTCTTGGCAAGAGACAATGTCCTCTCACTACCAGAATCCTCCAGCTGACGTTGAATTGAAGGACTTGGCCATGATCAATGAGATGAAAGGACAGACGTAAGCACAGAGGCCTCTACGGTCTGTCACCTTCTAAATGAGTTTTGTTCTTGGAAACCACTGAAAGAGGGAAAGTTGTTATCAATAATCCTGGCATTAAATAATGAGTCCATGGTTAAGTAAGAATGAACTCATTTCTCTCCTCTCGCACGTGCATGTTCTCCTTTTCAACACTGGGCCCAACACTTCATTCATGGTGTCCCTATTTAAATCACTCCTATAGATTTCTCTTGTCTAACCCTAACCCTTTGCCTATGCCCCCCCTAGCAGATCCTACCTGTCGGTTTTTCCAACTCTTACCTACAATGGCATCTCTTCTCCTAGGCTTCCTGTACTGCTTACAGGATGAGACCCCAATCCATTAATACTTTAGCCACTATTTCATTCTGTTTTGTGGATATTGATTGCTCTTCCAGCAAGTTCTGTTTTGTGATATCACAGTCACTGACAGGGCAGATGGTGACCTTTTCATGAAAAGTGAGCCCCAGAAAACCAAGGTCAATGTTTTCTGACAGGTGTACATGCTGTCAACACATGATCCTTAGCTGTGTGCTCTGCCATGGATGGGTGGGTGAGTGGATGGGTGGGTGGGTAGGTGGATGGATGGATGGATGGATGGATGGATGGATGGATGGATGGATGATGGATGGATGGATGGATGGAAGGATAGATGGATGGATGGATGGGTGGGTGGGCGGACGGCAGATGGATGGATGGACGGATGGAAAGATGGATGGATGCCTGGACAGATGGATGAAGGCTCTTGCTTAGTTTTTTCACCTGTGCATTTCTTTTTCCATTGGGTTGTTTCTTTCAATTTAATGATATCTTTATTGATTTTAGGTGATAAAAAAATAATGTCACTATGACATTTTCAGACATCCACATCACTGTACTTTAGTTATATTTACCCAGCACAATCTCTTGACCCCTGCTTCTTGCCACTTCTGCTTTCATACCATACATGTTTACTTGTGTGTGTGTGTGTGTGTGTGAGTGTGTGTGTGTGTGTGAACATGTATCAAATCTGCATTCTACAAGTGAGACAAAGCAGATATTTGTCTTTCTGTCTGATTTAATTTTCTTCACTTAATTATCTATGAGTCCATTTATTTTCCTACAAATGGGATATTTCATTTACCTCTATGATTAAGTAAAATCATGTATATGAATGACCCATTTTTAACATCCATCTCTACCAATCAAGGAAATGTGGCAAGAACCACTGAGACATCTCCCCACACTAAGAAAGAATTTTAAATGCATTCTCAAAACCTTGATTTTATTTAGGTTTAAATCTGAAGTCCCTTTTGTCTGGGTCGACTAGATGAGCTTATGTTTCATGTTTGTTTATCAATGCCATACTCTCTATTGTATCAAAAACAGTATCAAAAACATGGAGATTACTGCACAGATCTGACAATCTGAGTTCTATCCCAAAACCCACCAAGAGGTGGATACAGATAACCAGTGCCACAAAGATGGCTTCTAACCTATATACACATGCTATGTCATGTACAGACCTATACATACACATGCATGTACACATGCATGTATGCACATAACATCGTGAGCACAAATCATAATAAACCATAAAAGTGAGCAAAATTTCCTGTAAGTACATGAAGAAAATTGACTTCAATGTAACCATTATAAAATAATCTTAGTCAGGTATGATGACATACATGACTTAGTCACAGCTCCCTAGAGAGCTGAGGCAGAGGATGGCATTGGTCCTAGGAGTTCAGATCACAGTGGGACGCACAATGAGACCCTGTTTCCACAGCAACATTGTCAACATCATCATCCATCATCACCTGAGATGATTCTCTGGATAGTACTGGATTAGAGGAGTTTTGTTGGGGCTGGGGAGGTGGCTCAGGGGTTAAAGCCTTTACCTCAAAACCAAAGAACCTGAGTTCAGAACCCCAGATCCCACATAAAAATGCCAAGTGTTTGTGGTGGCAGTTTGTAACTCTGACCCAGGAGGACAGAGCCCTGGAAATCTCAGAGCAAAGCAATAAGGAAGAAGAGCAATCCAGGATGATTTCTGATGTTACCCTTGGGTCTCTGCAGGTACACACACCCAAGTGCCCTCTTGTACATGTGCATGCACACACACATACATAATAAACAAATAAATGAATTTATTCTTTTAAAAAGGAGCTTTGTTGGGGCTGGAGAGGTGGCTCAGGGGTTAAGCCTCTGCCTTGCAGGCAGAAGGTCCTGAGTTCAGATCCTAGACCCCACATATAGACACCGGGTGGAAGCTGGGGGTGGCTTGCACTTCTGGTCCTGGTAGGATAAAGCCTGTGAATCCCAAGGCAGAGTAAACAAGGAGGAGGTGGACGTGTCCATGGTGGTTCCGGAATTTGTCCTTGGTTCTAAACACACATACATACACACACATTCATACACACACATACATACACACGCATACATACACATGCATACATAAACACACACATACACACGCATACACATGCATACACAAACAATTGAATAAATAATAAATAATAAAATAAAAAATAAAAAGGAGCTTTGTTTAATAAATAATGTAATTTCTTTTTATGTATTCTTTAACTTGTTCATCTGTGTTGTGTGTGTCTGTGTGTATCAGAGGGCATTGCATGTGCCTTTAGAGACCCAAAGGCGACTTCAGGAATCAACCTGGATTATTTCTACATCCTATTTGCTTTACTCTGGAGTTTTCCAGGCTCCAAGTTCCAGGACCTCCAGTACAGACCCCCACCGTTTCCACCTAGTGGTTTAGGTGGAATCTGGGATATGAACTCCAGACCTTCTGCTTGTAAGGCAAAATACACGCAAAATACATATAGTGAACTGTGAAATCATAGAATCATGTTAGACTTCAGATGCTTAGTTTATATGAAATGAGGGCTGTGGATCAGACATCTTGTCTTACATGGTAGCTCACAGACTACGTGGATTCCGTGAAAACACAGAGTGGCATGACTGAATATTTTTTGAAAAGCCGATGGGAGGATTTCAATAATAAAATTGGACTCTGGGTCAAGCCTAAAGGCCTGAGGACAGTTGCTGTTCGCCAAGCTGAAATAAAGCAAGGAACATGGGTGCCATTGCTTAAGATTGACAGAATGACAAGACAAATTCGTGTGTTTGAAAATCCAGCCCAGATCAATAAAGGACAAGATGACAAGACACAGGACCATGGGATAAGAAAATTAAAACCGACTCATGCAAGGGAGATTAAGATGAAAAAACTGGAATGAGTGGGCGTGCCAGAGAAAGTACCTGTCCTGAATCACTCACAGGTGTTATTTGCTGTCTGATTACTTATGCTGTTGATTTTTTCCCATTGTCCTGCGGAATGAAGCAAAATGGACTTCCACAGAAAGTACACGTGAGCATTCCTTCATGAGCTCTCTCAGCCAGGTGCCCAGACAGATCCGTTCAGCTCCAAAGTCAAGCAAAGGAAGTTGAGAAGGAAATAGAACCCCACATCCTTGCACAGGATGTGAAGTGTCTCTGCTTCATAGCCCAGTACTTGCCCCGTTGCCTGCTGGGTCAAAGGCCCCTTCACAGGTTGACTTCTTTAAAATAATAATAATTTATACTCCAATGGAAGTCCAGCCACGCCGAGTTTTGTCTGCACCTCTAATAGTTACCATTCTCTGGGGGGCACCAATGATGGTCAGTGAAGAAGATCCTTGTTTTTGAAACAGTGTTTAACAGGAAGATAAGGGAACTCAAAAGGTTCAGAGTTCTTGTATTTCTGGCCTTGCTTTTTCTTCTTTCAGAAACTGTAGAAGGTCAACATCCTTCACTCCATGGGGCAAATATTTGTTGGTCATTAACAGATCCATTGCAAAAGTTTATGTCTTTGCAAAGAAAAAAGACAGGCTGAGAAATGGCTCAGGGGTTAAAGTCTTTGCCTCACAGGAAGAAGTTCCTGAGTTCGGATCCCCAGATCCTACCTAAAAGGCAGCGGCCTGCATTACTGGCCCAAGTAGGGAAATCCCAGAGCAAAGGCATAAGCAGGGAGAGTGATCCAGAATGATTCCCTACGGGCCTCACCAGGCACACATACTCATGTACCCCCTTGTACATACCTGTACGCATATGTGCACATGCAAAAAAGAAGAAGTGAAGCACAGAATTAATAGTTAAACATCTATATCATTCCCCCACTCCAAGTCTTAAGGAACGTTATGGAAGAAGAGGTGATAATAATATAAGCCAGAGAAGAGAGAGATGCCACCAAATAGTATCTTCTGGACATGATATTCATGATCCTATTCACTGAAGCTGTGTTTCCTTCCACAAGACTTATACAAAAGATTTGACCTATCGACATTTCCATCATGAAAAGGGGTATACCACATAACCTACCACCCTTTCCTGAGAGACCAATGGGGTCCATGGCTGGCTGCATACTACTTTCTTCAGTGGCGTGCCCATTGATCTGTGCTCAGACACGTGCTAAGGCAGGCAGCCCTGATGAAAGTCTGTGGGCCACGTGTGCATAAAGATATGGAAATAGGAAGGGTACTGGTTGCAAATAAGACAGTTATCAACAGTAGAAGGAAGGAGACAAGATAACGTGATGCTGTGAATGTTACTTAAATTCATTTAAGAATCAAAAATGTTAAAAAAAAATGGGGAGTCTGCTCTCAAGGTCCTGGAAGACCACAGATAGTGACCTATGAATAGTCGTGTGCATTTGTTATGCCATTCAACACTTAATACTAAGTGGCATCTTTGTTTGACAGAAATGTTTACAGTTATTTTCCATTGCATTAACAAAGCACATAAAAGAAGTTTTTGAAGATATGACCAGGGCCAGGATGTGACTTAGTGATAAAATGCTTCCCTAGTACTGTCTGGCCCCGATCAGGACATCTAAGTCACTTCCACCCCATCCCAAGGCTCAGAGAATATCGGAAGAGGAGCAGTAAGACTGTAAGAGTGTGAAGTGGGACAATGGGGGGCCAGACACTATCTTCTGGACATGACAAGGACTGCATGAGAACTGTCCAATCGACATCTCACTAGGAAAAGGAAAAGATCTCAGGAAGCTCCACACCTCCTGAGAACTAATACTTGTAGGGAAGAAAAGGAAGATGTGCTCCTCTATGGTCTACTTACTGGCCTAGGACACTTGCTGGACCATGAATTACTGCACATCAAGTCATATGACATCAAAGACAAACTAGATGAAGCCCGGTGGACCCCGCAAGTGAAAAGACTTGAAAATAGAAGGGAGTGTGACACGGGAGATGAAGGGTTGTCAGAAAAGAAAAAGAAGGGTGAGGGGAATGGGGATTAAGGGGAGAGAAAAAAGAAAGATAAAATTATGAAAAAAAATTTAAAGATAAGATGCTTCCCTAGCATGTACAAGGGTCTGAATTTATTTTTATACATTTTTTATTATTATTTCCGCTCATACAAACTTAATAGGTACACCAGTTCCCTCTCTCCCTCCTCCTCCCCCCAAACCCCCTGCTCCCCCTCCCCTCACCCCTACCTCCCCATCCCCCAGTGCCTCCCGCCCCCATTCCCAAAGAGTCCTTTATTGTGCATGCCTGACTCTCCTCTGGGCCCTCCTCTCCGATGACGTACAAGGACCCAGTGGCATTTCCCTGAACCCTTTCTCATGTTCCCCTTAAGCATAGGAATACTACTGTGGCCATCAATCCCTTGCCTCCAAGGATCTTGGTGCCTTTAGCAGATGCTAGACTTTGTGAGGTCAATAGTGTGTTGGACATTGCGCCGGGCATGCAATGTCCAATTATGATTGCTTCGGCCCTAACTTGTGTGCAGTATCTTGCAAATCATTGCTCCTCCCATCCTTTTGCTCTTACACTCTTACTGCCCCCTCTTCCGCAAATGTCCCTGAGCTTCAGGATGGGGAGAGATTAGTCTGGCCTAGTTCTAGGTGGTTGATATAGAGTCTCTGAAGTTCTGGATTGTGGTTTGTTGGTTTTCTTTTGCAGTTTTGCTGCTCCTGCAATGCCCTTCACTCCATCCTGCTGGGCACTGTATGTCACCCCCTGGCCAGAGACAAAAAGCTGTTAAACTGGAGTCTTATTATAAGAGCACATTCAAGGGTAGATGTAATAAAAGTAGGAAACTTCAGTGAGGTAGGGGTCAATCACCCATTTGCAAAATGGTTACTTTTTATCTGCCAGACTATATGCCCTCCCCTTCTGGTGAGATCATACCCCCTCAGTTAAGGGTCTGAATTTAAACACTAGCACTAAAAGAAAAAAAAACTAGTAAATTTGTCAGGGAGCACCACACAACATTGCAATATGCTAAATATACTTTGTAAAAGAAAAATAGATCAGTAAAGCTTAGATCAATGTTGCATACTTAGATAAACCTCTCAATGTACATCAGATTGCACATATATGCCTATTCCATTTAGGCCATACCCCACATTTCTTTTTCCCTTCAACTATAAACGTGATTCTGCCGTCAGTAACAAGGCTAGGAGAAAATAAAATTTAGGGAGATTCTTGGAATCATTGTCTGGTCTGTTCACCTTTTGCCAAGAACCGTGTCTTTTGTTTTTCGGATTCTCTCTCTTTCTTCGTATTCTGTTTTATTTACCTTCCCTTAATATTGCTAGCCTCATACTAATTTGGATTTCTGTTCTGTTTTTCTGTTTCAGGGTGGTTGCTTGAGATCTCCCTGAGGTTTTCGATGTAATAGTATGCTGTGATATCAATAGGTATCTGTCAATGTTTTTTTTGGGGGAGGTGGGATGTCAGTGGTAGGAGATTCTGTATGCCAGAAACCCACATATGCCTGTTCATTGAGACGGAGAACTCAGGTGTAATAATCAAAAGCTCACAAGTAAACAGAAGCATCAAAAATTGCTTCCTGGAGGATCTAGAAGGCCACCTAAGGGAAGAAGGTCATTACCCAGGAGGCTCCTCCTCTGGGATCAGGCCCAACAGGATGAAGAGAGATGTGGGGATTCACGCTGGCACACAACTCCAGGACTTGTGAGTTATCACGTGACTGTGGGGGCAGGACAAGAAGGGCTCATGAAATATAAATAGCCCTGGAGGCCGTGGGTCCCATAGGCTTCTCCGTCCAATCGATCTGTCTGTGGAGCAGAAAGCTCAAGGCAAACAGAGCACCATGAGAATTTTCCTGGCTCTCTCGCTGGTCATTCTGGCCCTCTGCTGTTATGAAGGTGAGTATCCTTTGTCCTGCCTCACCTCCTGGTAAGTGCCCTTCTCAAAACACTAGGTAAACCCAATTATGGCGAGTTTGGAGTCAGGAACAGCCAATATTATAAAATTTCTTCTGAATTCCTTAAAACCCCAGGACTTATTGAACTAATGTTCATATATTAGGAACCTTAGCAAGAAAAAAATTAGCAAGTAAATCGTAACAGTCAAGTTTTAGACATTGGTTTTGTTTTATTGAGAACTTCTTCTTGGTTTAAATTGGTTTGGGTTTTTTTTAATATCTTGAAAGTTGCTACAGAACACACACACACACACACACACACACACACACCCATCAGATATGCTGTTTTCTTAATCTAGGAGTGGTAAGCCTTCAAATGGGCTCTGAGAATAAACACCCCTATATTTTATTATCAGTTGTTTGGGAGTTCTAAAAGTAATAGAGGCAGAAATGGTGTACTCATTACCCACTAAGATTCTATTTTTCAAAATTAACTCTAACTATTCATTAAAAATAATTTATATATAATCAAAACCTTGATGTGTATCCCGTGCTATCAAGAAGATACCAGGTCTCATTCACTCTTCCTCTTCCTTCTGCATGTCCCACAAGGTGATCTCATCCCAGGGGATGTTTCTCCCATCGTCTCTTGTGACTAGTCGGGTCTCTATCAGATCTGAATAAAGTGGTTGTCAGGTCCTTGGTGAAACTGATCCACAGTGGCACATCCCTGAAATCCAAGCTACTTGTGAGGCGGAAGTGGGACCACATGAATCTAAGACCAACCCAGGGAATACAAGAAGACACGAAAAGTCTTTCTGGGAAATGTACAAGTTAGACTAGGGAAGCTGGTTCCTTGAGTCTGCCCAAATATCCATTGAAAATTTTAAAAAAATGTCTTTATATCTCTCTTGTCACACTCTCTAAGAACGGAGTCCGCCCACAATTCCTTCATAAGGTCTGATGAATGTTAAAACTAATCATCTCTTTCGCCTTTAGTTTTTCCACTATGTCTGATGCATGACCCAACTCTTCAAATTAATTTCAAAATGAATCTCTTTTCTGTATGTTACCAGTTTGCTTTTTTCTGTAAATCTGCTCTAACTTTGTTTTTAATTTATTTTTTAGTTATATTAACAACAAACTTATATGTTTTCTTCACCGACTATTTATCTGCTCCTCTCCCATCCCACCTCCATCTTACTCCCCTCTCCAGCAAGATTCCTTCCTTCTCCCAGGTCTGCCTGGCTGTACAATGGACAGGGTCACATCTAGGATGGCTATATTACATAGTGTCTGAACACACACACTAGGGAGCTAATGGTGTCTGGTGGGTCAACTGTATGGTGCAGGGGCTTCTCTTCTCTTGTCTAGCACCAGCAGGTTGTGGTGACAATGCTGGTTGGCTATATTGAAGAGGAGGAGGTGGAAGAGTCAGGAGTTTGTCTAGTATCAGTCCCATTCAGTCTTTCCAGGTAATGGTGATCTTCCTGGTTCTGTGGAGAGATGTTCATAGGGCAACAATTGTGGAGGGAGGTCTAGTGGAAGTAGACACCACTAAATTGAGTTCTTGAGTACTGATTGCATTGATATGAATAGAGGCTACTACTGGACATTACTTCCTTGTATCCTCTGGTTCTTATATTCTTACCATCCCTTCTTTTGCCAAGTTCCCTGTTGCTCTAATTTTGTAATCATTCTGTCATTCCCTTCAGAAAAGGGAACATGATCTTTCTTTCTTCCTTTCTTCTAAAATCTGAAACCTTGAAGTTACCACCCATACATAGTCGAAACTAGATTTCAAAATCTAGAAAAGGGGACTGGGAGAGATGGCTCAGGGGTTAAGACTCAGCCTTGCAAGCAGAAGGTCCTGAGTTCCCATCACAGGTCTATGTAAAACGACAGACGGAAATGGCAGCAGCCTGCACTTCTGGCCCTGGTGGGCAGAACCTGGGAAATCCCAGAACAAAGCAAAAAAGAGGAGCTAGAAACAATCCAGGATGTTTCCCACAGTCACCCTTGGTCCTCCACAAGGACATACAGTGTCCTCTGATACACACACACACACACACACACACACACACACACACACACACACACATACACACACACACATTCAATACTCAAACATGTAGGTTCATCATGAACTCTAATAGTAAATCCTCCCTGCTGTGTGACCATGAAGAACTCACAGTCTAGCAGGCCTTTCTTTCACTGGCACTCAATAGTCATGGAAGTAACAGAACAGTATCTTGAGAATCCATCTTCTCTCTACTCTCTAGCTAGGGAAACGAGCAGGAAAACAAAGGAAAGGAAAGAAAAAATATACGTTTTAAAAAAGAATGTTCCCTAACTAAACTCATTCTATTAACTTCTTCCAGTTCAAGCCAACGGTATATGCGAAGCAGTTCTACGTGAAAGCAGCATCTTTATAGCGGGTACCAAGGAACAGTTGGCAAACGAACTTGCTAAATATGAGGCACCTCCAGAGGCAGTGGCTGCAAAACTGAAAGTGAAAGAATGTGAGGACAAAATGTCCGGATTGGACAAATCAATAGTTGCAAGTGTCTTGGTAATTTCTTTTTTCTTCTTCTTCTATATAGCCAGAAAACCTAAGAACGAGGTTGCCATGACATTATGGGAAGTACAGGGGTGTGGGAGAGAAGGGAACATGTGACTTACCTGTCACCAGGGATACATTGGTTGGAGATATAAGGAGGAAACTATCCCACACAGCATCTAGGGTGGGCCCCTCCTTCCGAGAAGGTTGACCTGGGTGCCACACTTCTCATGGTGTCCCGACAAGGACAAAAGGAGCCCTATTAAGGGCAGAACTAGGATAATTCCAACTGCTGGGCTTGGAGCATTGCTGAGATTGACTTCTGCATAGCCAGTGGATCTCAGTCCCTATTGAATATCATGGGAAGTGCTGATTGATGAAAACTGAATGGATACAATAGAGGAAGATGAAGCCAGACACGACCCCCCATCAGATTATAGTACAGGTGGATTTCCCTTCCAGCTCTGCTGGTCTGGGCAGGACGATTGAAAGGTTCCTTTTATCTCAGTAGTATTTCTCACCGTCCTTATTCGGCACTTCCTTGAGCTGAGTCTTCGTCCGCTGACTGGGGAGAAATACAGGAATTCCATTAATGTGCTTTGTTTGGTGTAACTGAGCCAGAGCAATTCACTTTTTTCCCCAGACACAACCTGTATATTGCCCTCTTGTTTTTCTAAAGTAATGTTTTGTACAACTCTATGAACTGTGTTAACATTTCTTCTCCAAGAACTGCATGATTGAACTCATCCTTCTTTTCTTGCTGTTGCTTTTCCTTTTTAGGGGAAGATTTCAGTGAGTTGTTTGAAGGAGTAAAGTTTGCTTCTTCCCGTGGTCAATGGTTTTTACAAATAACTGATCTTCTCTATCAGATGTAAAGGTTTCAATGTCTTGCTCTAATAAATTACTTCCTTTGCATATTACCACTTGTGTACCATTTATTCATCTATTATTAGGTCTTGTCTTCAATGGTTCTGATAAAGAACTGGCTTTCAGTGTTGGGAGTAATCTACACCAGAGACAATATCATGTGAACAATTGTAGTCTTATCTATTGCTGTAAGACACCAACTCAAAGTCAAGCAACTTAAAGGAGAAAAGGAGATTTATTCAGATTATGGTTCCAGAGGGGAGACATAGACAATTAGAGTGGAAAAGGCATGGCTGACTGGCACTTAGCCCTCTACGTGGGGTAAGTCACTGCAGAAATCATGAAAGCTGAGAGTGGCTGCATGTGCAAGAGCAGACTCACCAACTGAAGCATGGTAGGGCCAGCTAATCTCAAGATCCACCCCTCTGTGGCTGCCTTCCTCCAGCAAAACTCCATCTCTTACAGATGCCAAGATTTTCCCAAATAACTACAGATTCAAACATATTAGCTTGGGGGGAAAAACTCACATTTCAAACAGGCTCACTACCATCTCATTATGCAAACCATACTCAGTCCAACTTTAAAAGTCTTCATAGACCCCATCAGTAATCCCAACACAGTCCAGAAGTCCAAAGCCTCCTATAAAATCAACATACAAGTTACATACTTCCCACTTACAATGGCAGAGAATAAACATTCCCATTTCAAAAGGAAGGAATGGGGGCATATCCAGGAAAGATCAGTCCATAATAAGACCAAAAACCAGCGGAAAAAATTCAAATCCTGCAACTCTATATCTGCAGATGAGCCTCTTGTTGAAATCATCTCAGTTCCAAAGGACTTCAGTTCACACCCCCAGTGCAGCTGCCCATAGAATACATCATCCCCTGGGCTGGCTTCTCCTATGATATATAGCTCTCCTTGACAGATGTCCCACATTGGCCCTGGCATCTGTAACATCTTCGCTTCTCAATAACAAACTGGGCTTTAACTCCACACCATAAAATACCTTTCTTGAGTCTCTTCTTGTTTTTAACTATTTTTCTCCCATATTTTGGTTTTAACTTTTTTCTTCCACATTTTGTTTTTTCCTAACCATACAAGCTCAGTAGGTACTCCCATCCTCTCTTTCCCCCTCTCCCAGTGCCTCCCCTTTCCTCCCTCCCATCCCCTGAAGGATCCACTCATGTAGGCACCAAACCTCCCTCTGGGTCCTCTGCCCAGGACCCCTTCTTGGGCTCCCCCTTAGCATGGGAGCTGTATTATGACCGTTTAATCCCTTGCCTGTAAGGATCCTACTGCCTGAAACCTTCTCCCCTGTGATCCTTGCTAGACTCTGGGGAGTCCTTGACATATCACCTTCTTGGATCTCTTGACAGTCGTTCCAATCGTGCCTCACATTGCTTGGCTTCTACTATTCTCTGAAACTGTGGAGGACAGACTCATGACCTTCTTCAGCTCCAAATTTATGTCTCTGTGCCTGTGGCCAAAGTGTGCTATGTCTTCAGCATTATGATCATGTTCTGATGGGAAATCGAAAGCATTAGTAACAGCTTGTATTATTTTGGGGGTCTCTGCAGTCTCCTGGTCCAACAGTTCATAGGGTGGTACCCTACCTATCCTTGGCACTGGGGTTTCCTTTTAATAACCATGACTTCTTGAAGGAATGGAACATCTTATTTGTACAATTAATATATGCTAATAAAAATATACAAAGCAACAACAAACCAGTAAAACAACTGTATGGCAGAGGTTTGAATTCTGATTGAGAAATATACATTCCAGAAGCCTAAACCCTTATAACATATCTGAGAATGCAAAACTATGAAGGCAAATGAAGTGATAAAACAAAAAATGAAAAAAAAACTAATAAAAGAAAAAAATTACAAAGTACGAAAAGAGAAAAAACCAAATATTAAAAAAAATAATGGCAACAAACAAAAATAGTACTTATCTCAAATTGCTGTTCTTTGTGGACTTGAGCTGAAAGGTATAGCTCATGATGCTCTCTGACTAGAGGAGAATGCTGATGTTTCCTGAGTGATTTCTGGTGACTGTAGATGTAGACGCTTATAGTTTAGTGGCACAGCTCTCCTGTGTTGAACGGTACGTTCTCATGATTCTATGTTAAGCGAGAGAAATGGTTAAGTCACCTTTAGTGTCTGTGCTACTTGTGTGTGACTATTCTGGAGGGAGGAGCCAGGGCACAGGCCGAATCTGCTGGGAACTGCAAAAAAAAAAAATGGTGAGTATGTGGAAGAAATAGAGGGTGTGTACTAGATGCCACATGGGCAAGGTGGCATATCAGCAGAAAGAGTAGAGAGAAAGAAAAGAAAACTGCAAGAAGCTGGAATGCAAACTGGGTGATGGCTGGATCTGCCAAGGCTGCAAAAAAAAAAGGGGGAGAAAGGGTTGAAGAAATGGAGGTCCGTGTGTATTTGTTATTTAGATTTTATTTGTTTGCTTGTTTGTTTGTTTGTTTAGTGTGTGTGTGTGTGTGTGTGTGTGTGTGTGTGTTTCATAGGGCACGGTGTGTCCCTGTGGAGGACCAAGAGTGACTTCGGAAATCTTCCCAGATTGCTTCAACCTCCTTCTTGCTTTGCCCTGGGATCATCTCCCAGTCTCCATCTGCTAGGGCTGGAAGTGTAGGCTGCCATCACTGTTTCGGCCTCGTATTTTTTACATGGGACCTGGGATCCAAATTCAGGAACCTCTGCTTGTGAGACAGAGTCTTAAACCCTCAGCCATTTCTCCAGTCCCTGTTATGTTTTAATATTAATTTTTTGCATGACACTGGGGATTGAACCAAGTCCTTTTGTGCATGCTACACAAGTACTCCACCATTGTGCTATAACCCAGTGAATCATAGATTTACTGAACACAGATAATTTCCTGCAGGATTGAAAACTGGGTTGTTAAAGGGCAAAAAAACAGGAAAGATCTTAAGAAAGACTTAATGATTGAGCATTTCAGGAAGTCCTTCCCACCTTAACAACAGATTGAGAAAATGAAAGTCATATGCTACTGTTAGTCTTAACTACTGCTAGGAGAGAACACCGAAAGTCAAATAACTTAAGGGAAAAAAGGAAATTTATTTACCTTAGGGTTCCAGAGGGGAAATACAGTCTTTCATGGTGGAAGCAGCATGACTGGCTGGCTGAAGCTGGAGGCAGGCCAAGTCATGGTAGATGTCCACGTGACTGGAGAATTATTCTTCTTCTTAATCTTCTGTTCTGTGGTTCCTTTCATCTGGTCTGCTACTGGAAGGTTCCAATGAGATCTGGGTAGGTTCCAGTTGGATCTGGGGCTGGTCTTTGTATGGATCCAGGTAATCTCTTCAGGTGGTCTCAGCTGGTGGTGCTTCAAGTTGACACCCCCAGGATCAACTATCGCATATGCTAATCTGAATGCCAGACAGCAGATGACAATCATACTATTTTGTTGTATTTGTCTTCATGTTGCTGATATGACTATAGAACACATACAACCTAAAGGAACAAGGGGTTTTATTTCACCTTATAATTTTGGATAAAACTCATAGTCCAGCTTTGCAGAAGAGTTCGAATCAACATGAGGAGCTGAGGGAAATGGTCGCAATTTAATTGCTGAGAGAGGGACAAACCTCCTCAGTTGTCAAACTGTGAGTCTGTGGAAGAATGACAACTTACTGAACCAACTCGCTCTGCCTTATCCATTTGCCCATCATCGTGGTTTGAAACGTGTCCCGCACAGATTCATGTGTTTGGGAAGGTCATAGCACCTTTAGGAAGTGGAGTCTTGTGGGAGGAAGGCAGTCACAGGGGTGGGCCTCCAGGTGGATTAGCTCCACTTTATTTCTGGGAAAGGTCTGCTCTTGCATTGGCAGTTTTGTGGCTCTCAGACTCCCTGAAGGATATAACCTAGCCTGCCTCCAGCTTCACTTGTCAGCCTTCTCCACCCCGAAAGAATGTCATCCCCCTTCTGGAACTGAACACATCTTCCTTTCTCCCTGTGCATTGCTTAACTTTGAGTGTTCTCTCACAGCAACAGGAAGAGGAACCAGTACAGCCAGGGAACTGCTCTACCCGCTGTGGCCTCCTGGGTCTTTCTGCATCAATTAGACAATATCCTCCACACTTGCTCGGGGATTTCCTTAACTAACTCTTCACTGGTGTGCCCAGAGCTCAGTCCTCGATTGTTAGGTTGGCACATTCTCCTTTTGGAAACTGAAGCCAAGCAAGAACAGGATCCCACACATGATAGTCATGGATGCATCACTGTCATTTCAGGGCTGATGGCCTGTTACAGCCACTACTTCCAACCCTGATTGCAGCATAAAAATGCCAGGTGGATATGGTGGTGGCTTGTAATCCTGATACCAGAAAGCAGAGCCTGAGAAGCCCCAGAGCAAAGCAATAAAGAGATAGAGGAATCCAGGATGATTCCTGATGTCACTCTTGGGCCTCCAGAGGCATATGCATCCAAATGCTGTTTTGCACGTGCACGCGCGCACACACACATGCACACACACACACACAAAAAAAAACCCAAATAAGTAAAATTAAAATTTTATGAGAAAAAGAAATTTCCTGGAAAAAGTCAGCTCTGAAGTTTAAGCTGAGCATAACTATAATCAAAAACATTCTGAAGAATGCACTATACTTACAGTATTAGATGTTTACAGAGATTAATAAAGACCAATGACCATGGGGAACACAAATTATGCCCTTACCTTTAAGGAAAGTTGAAGAAGAAAAGTCTCTCCTGGCTACAAGCCATAAAATGAAGGCAGGTAAATAATGTCAAAACTCCTAACAACATGTCAGCTCAGTAGTTTTCTGGCTCATTTCAAGAGTTCCAAAGCTACGTGTCCTGTTTCACCTTAGAAACTATTCCAGAACTCTTTTGATGCCAACTGGTTCACTTGGCCTTTTTCTGCTTTGCTGACCCTGCAAGATGTACATGGGACCTGGGATCTGAACTCAGTACCTTCTGCTTGTGAATCAGGGTCTTAATCCCTGAGCCATCTCTCCAGCCCTACAGAACTCTTTAAAATCTTCTTTCAACACATTCTGTGTACACTTTCCCATGGAAAGAACATCTATTTGCATCATCCTAAGTAGCATTTGGTTTTGCAGAATAGTGAAACCCAGCTCGCCCAATCAAAATCTGTTCACTCAGCATCCCAAAGAATCCCAACAGCAGGGGTCCCAGTGTGACAGTGGGGAACAAGGCAAGATTTAGTGACATCAGCCATCGAAGCTGTACATTCTGGTACTATGCTTATTCCTAGACTAATAGAATTCTATGCATATTTAGGTGAAAGCTAAATGTTTAACACAAGTTTTGCTCATCAAAACCTACCATATTTTTATTCTTTGAGACCTTCATAAACAAAGACAATGTATTTATAGATCTTCATCCCCTACTCCCAACCCCCATGTGCCTTCCCATCTCACCCTACATATTTCCTCTCTGGCCGGTTTGCATCCTGCTCTCGCATGATGACCCGATAGGCCCCATTGAGGACACCGCCTCTGGCAAAGGACCTGCACTCACAGTTTCAAACCTCCTGAGCAACACCAGACCTTTCTTTTCAGAATGTGGACCATGTCATATTCTGTAGTAGTAACTGTGGGGGGGGGATCCCCCCACATTTATTAAATGGGACCTGGGATCCATGGGGGGGCTCTTGGGAAGGCCCCCCCTACCTTGGAATGATCTGGGATACAAAGTCACAGGAAAACCAGCACATAATGTACAAAGGAGATTTATTGTCAAGCAAACAGGAGGACAAAATAGGCAAGGAGCATGTAGCATGGCTGTCTCAGGAACAGACAGAGATGGAGAGAGAGAGGCAGAGTGATCTAGTTCTAAGGCTTATACAGCTTGGTCAAGTGACCAGGAGCTTGTGACTATAGACCAGGGGAATGTAGCTGGAAAAGGACTGATATGAGACAGGGGGTTCACCCCGGGGTGGGTGAAAGTCCTTGGACGAATGTGCCCACTTTATCTTAGCTGCAGGTGGACTGGGGCTGTGGGAAGCTGCAGGCAGGGTGGGGGCTGTGGAGCCATCCTTGGGAAGATAGAGCTGCCTTAGCTGAGTAGACTGGGAGCTGTGAAGGGCTCTTTGTCTGAATACATATGTGGGAGGGAGGGAGAAGGCAGCTTGAGCCATTTTGTTTTAAGATGCCTAACATCCAACAGCAACATTGACTAAATGAGAGACAGAAAGCAGGCCGACCTCAGGGTTACGGCTGCTTCTCAAACACAATTTATTTATTATGCGTTGTCAATTCCCAAGGAAATTGGTAGATACTCATTCCCACCACCAACCCAAGGGGTACTAACCAACCTAAGGGAGCATGAATGGAAAGTAAGAGAACCTACCAAACCCACAGACTAGAAAGCCAAGGGTCATCAGCCCAAGGTCCCTGATATCCAAGGAAGAAAAACTAAAGAAGTGGAGATAGAACTGGGAGGCAGATAGAACTAGGCCAGCTTAATCTCTCCCCATCCTGAAGCTCAGGGAAATTTGTGGAAGAGGGGGCGGTAAGAGTGTAAGAGCAAAAGGATGGGAGGAGCAATGATATGTAAGATACTCCATACAAGTTAGGGCTGAAGCAATCATAATTGGACTTTACATGCCCTGCGCATTGTCCAACACACTATTGACCCCACAAAGTCTAGCATCTGCTAAAGGCACCAAGATCCTTGGAGGCAAGGGATTGGCAGCCACAGCAGTGTTCCTATACCTAAGGGGAACACGGGAAAGGGTTCAGGGAAAGGCCACTGGGTCCTTGTACGTCATCGGAGAGGAGGGCCAAGAGGAAAATCAGGCATGCACAAGAAAGGACTCTCTAGGAATTGGGGCGGGAGGCACTGGGGGATGGGAAGGGAGGGGTGCGGAGGAGGAGCAGGAGGTACGGGGGAGGGAGGAGGAGGGAGGGAGGGAACTGGTGTACCTGTCAAGCTTGTATGAGCTGAAATAATAAAAAATGTATTAATAAAAAAAAAGAACTGGGAGGCAGAGAACCCTGGCCAGGAAGAGGTGCCAGTAGCAAAGAGCACAGGAAAGACCTCTCCCCTCCCCCAGGACTCAGAATCAAGCTGCTCCCACACTTCATGTCTTTTTCTCCTTGCCGTCTTGCTCTTCCTTCTTTTGTTACTGCATATTTATTCTCCAGAGTATTTTAAAAAATATTTATTTTACTCGTGTGTGTGTGTGTGTGTGTGTGTGTGTCAGAGGGCACCGTGTGTCCCTGTGGAGGACCAAAGATGACTTCAGGAATCATCCTGGATTGCTTCTACCTCCTTCTTGTTTTACTCTGTGACCTCCCAGGCTCCACCCACCAGGGCCAGAAGTGCAGGCTGCCACTGTTTCTGCCTGGCCTTTATTACGTGGGACCTGGGATCCAAACTTAAGACCTTCCGCTTGTGAGGGAGAGTCTTAACTCCTGAGCCATCTCTCCAGCCCAAAAAAAAATGACTTTAAAAAAAGGAAAAAAGGAAAGAGAACAATAGCCATTTCCTTAGAGGGGCCTCTTCTTTGAAGATGCCCATCAGGCTTTGCAAGATTACTTATGAGGACTCTCTATTTTCGTGTGTGTGTGTGTGTGTGTGTGTGTGTGTGTGTGTGTGTGTACAACAGGGCACTGGAGTATTTGTGTCTGGAGAGACCCAAGGGTGACAATGCAAATCATTCTGGATTGTTCTGCCTCCTTATTGCTTTGCTCTGGGGTTTCCCAGGCTCCGCCTTCCAGATCTGAAGTGCAGGTCGCTGCCATTTCCACCCAGCTTTTTTACATGGGATCTGAGGATTTGAACTCTGGACTTCCTTTCAGCAAAACAAAGACTTTAATCCCTGAGCCATCTCTGCAGCTCCAGGGCTTCATTTTAATCACTTCTAACCTGCTTTAAATCCTCCTAACCTACCCATCGAATGGGCTGAATTAAGCATTTCCCACACTCAACCACTTGAGAAACAAAAGTACCTCATTCATCATTCATCAGGCTCTTGAATAAAAAGAAGAAAGTTAAAAACAGCACGAATTTCCCAGCCTCCTTTTGGCTTGCTCTAGATCTCACAAGGAACACTGTGCCAGCCTTGGATTAAATGTGTGCACACAGACCTGCTGAATGTTGGAGGCTGGGACCAAGCAAGCTGCATTCTGCCTGCTTGAAGCTAGCTAAAGCCAGAAACTCACAGGCTTAGACCCTTCTCCATAGGAGAACAAACCAGGGCCAGGGTCAGAATTAATGCTATGTTTTGTCAAACATTTTAAGAGCAAAAAAAAATGAAGAGGGATACAGATCAGATAGTAGACAACAATAAAAGGAGTAGAGATAGATTTCCTAAGACATACTTGGAGAAATGACAGGAAAATGGCCCCCTGAATCTGAAGAGGCAGAGTATTTTATAATGAAAAGTTGGAAAGAAGAAAACATAAATCTGTCTATTCACTAGAGAAGAATTTAAGACCAAAAAGGAATATCTATTTCAATAAGGGAGATGCAGTCTCTAATAAAAAATAAAACTGCACTCAGAAGGAACAAAGAGAGGATTGTTGAGTTCCCAGCATGGTACAAAAAAGCAGAGGGTGTGTGTGTGTGAAAAGATGGGGGGGCGGGCAGGGACAACGGGGAGGGGGGACTTACACAAAAAAAGTTCCAACCAAGATTCCTAACCATCCCTTGCGTCTTCCCGCCTGCGAGCATCCGCCCGGTCAGGTCCCAGGTGTATACGCCCAGCCCCGTCAGGTGCCCCTGTGTCCCAGCGGCACCCAGGCGGCCTCCGGCTTTGCCTGGGCCCCGCCGCTTTCTTCCTACCGCCCGCTGGTCACTCCCCCCCCCCCACACCAGACAGGACTTGCTCACATTCCTCCATCCCTGGAGCTTGGGTGGGCCACTAAGCCAAGTCCCAAGTCCCAGGTGAAGAATTCTGCCATCAACATCAGACCCTCTGCCTCTCGGGCACACGGAAGACCTATGCATGTGGTCCACGGAATTCAATAGATTCCAAAGGAAACTCAAGCAAAACTCTGCCGAACAAAGGCCATACATCTAGAGTCTTCTACAATCATCCTATCACATGGGAGAGATTCTTCACATCCATCCCAAAGATAAGTAAACTTCCTTTTTTTCACCTTACTGATCCTTCCTAGTATCAATTGCTGTGGATCAACTTCTCCATACAGCCACCCCCAAAACATATACAACTCCAGGGAGTGCACCACTCACCCTCACATATCACCAAGATACTAAATCGTAAAAGTGCACTACCATACTAATATTCACCCCTTGTCTACTTAGCCTGACTTAACTGATGTACTAACAGCCTAATAGCCTCATGTAGGAAATTACAATAACAATACACAAACATACCCAATCCAAGGCAAGCACTAGTAATAACTGGCAAGTGTAATAATACCAACTAAATCAGTTCAGTGAAAAACACACAGAAACTGAAAGGTCCTAAGAAACAAAACAACAATGCCCAAGTCAAAGTGCAGATCCACAAGAAACAAAACCCAAGAAGACCAAGCTCCCACCGAAAGAATTAACCCCATAATGATGGATTCCGACCAGAATAAATTCACAGAAAATAGCCAAGAAAGCCAGACCCAACATAACAACTTTCAGAGTATGATCATTACCATGATTAATACTATGTAAGAGGAAATCCGAGAAGAGTTAAACAACCGTATCAACCACTTTGAACAGGAACACAATAGGCATTTGGAGGAGTTGAGAAAAACAGTTCAAGAAACAAAAATAGGCATAGAGCAGTTAAAACAGTCTCAGGCAGAGTTTAAAACTGAACTAAAAGACAAATTATCTTCAACCCAAAACTCAACAGAGTCTTATCAGCAGAACAAATGAAGCAGAAAATAGAATTTCAGATCTTGAAGACAAAGTGGGAGAATTAACCAGCTCAATGGAAGAGATTGTTAAAGCCAAAAAGATATGGGAGAGGAACATTCAAGAGATATGGGACACCCTGAAGAAACATAACATGTGCATTCATGGAATACCAGAGCAAGAATCCCAAAATACCACACCTGAGGAAATTTTCAAATTATCATAAATGAAAACTTCCCTCAACTGAAGAATGAGAGGCCCATCCAAATACAAGAGGCATTTCACACTCCAAACAGATATGACCAAAATAGAAAATCGCCATGGCAAATAATAGTCAAAACACCCCACATTCAAGACAAAGAAAAGGTGCTGAGAGCTTCAAGAGAAAAAAAGCAAGTCACTTTTAAAGGTAAACCTATTAGAATAATGAATGACTACTCAATGGAAACAGTAAAAGCAAGAAGAGCTTGGAGAGACGTACTTCAAGTATTAAGTGAGCAAAAATGCCAACCCAGACTGATATACCTGGCAAAACTATCTGCCATGATCGAGGGAGAAAGAAAAGTTTTCCAGCACAAAGACAACTTGAAGGGATACATGTCTACCAATCCAGGCCTTCAAAAAATGCTAGAAATGATACTCAAGCTTGAAGAAAAGAACAAGCTTATCCAGGAGGACAGAAGGAAAGTATAATACCACCAAAACATAAATATCAAACAACACACTTACAAAATCTACTAAACATAAAAAATGTCCAGAATTAAAAATAATTTCTCCATTATAACATTAAATGTCAATGGTATTAACAAACCGACTAAGAGACACAGATTACAAACTTGGATTAAAAACCACAATCCAACAATCTGCTGCCTTCAGGAAACTCATCTCACGACAAAAGATAGGCATGTCCTAAGAATGAAAGGCTGGTCCAAAATCTTGCAAGCTAATGGAACCAGAAAACAGGCAGGGGTAGCAATTATGCTTTCAGACAAAGTGGATTTCAAACCAAAAAAATTATAAGAGACACGGATGGATACTACTATTTTAGTCACAGGTACAATTCACCAGGAAGATTTCACAATACTGAACATATATGCACCCAATACGGGCCCCTCCAAATTCATTAAGAAAACCCTACAGCGTCTAAAGCATGAAATCAACCCCCAAACGATAATTCTTGGGACTTCAACACCGCCCTCTCTACATGGGATAGATCAACAGGTCAAAAGCTTAACAGAGACACTTTGGAACTTAATCAAACCCTGAAAGAAATGGACCTCACAGATCTCTATCAAATTTTCACCCACGCACCAAAGAATACACATTTTTCTCAGCAGCACACGGAACTTTCTCCAAAATAGATCACATATTGGGCCACAAAATGAATCTCCACATATACAAAAAAGTTGAAATTTTTACCTGTGCCCTATCAGACCACCATGGCCTAAAGCTGGGCATCCACAACACAACAAACAACAGAAAATACACTAACTCCTGGAAACTTAACAATATGATGCTGAACAAGAACTGGATTTAGGAAGAAATTAAAAAGGAAATTCAAGATTCCCTGAAAGCGAACAATAATGAAAATACAACTTACCAAAATCTCTGGAACACAATGAAAGCTGTCTTAAAAAGTAAGTTCATAGCTCTTAATGCCTACATCAAAAAAATGGAAACCTCAGAAATAAATAACTTAACAATACAGCTTAAAACTTTAGAGAAACTAGAGCAATCTGATCCCAAAAGTAGAAGAAGAGAGGAGATTAGCAAAATAAGGGGAGAAATATCTGAAATCGAGATTAGGAAAACGATAGAGAAAATCAACTAGTCAAAAAGGTGGTGCTTTGAAAATATCAATAAGATTGATACACCCCTAGCTAAATTAACCAAAAGCAAAACACAGAAAACACAAATCAACAAAATTAGAAATGAAAATGGAGTTATCACTACTAATACCCAAGAAATCCAGAGAATTATAACATCATATTTCAAAAACTTATACTCTGTGAGGTTTGACAACACAAAAGCGATGGATGAATTTCTAAGTAAACACAACTTACCTAAATTGAATCAGAAAGTTGTGAATTATTTAAATAGTCCTATAACATATGAGGAAATTGAAGAACTAATCTCCAATCTTCCCACCAAAAAATGTCCTGGACCAGATGGATTCAGTCACAGAGTTCTACCAGACATTTAAGGAGTTAATAACACCAATACTCCTTAAACTGTTCCATCAAATAGCAAAGGAAGGAACACTACCGAATTCCTTCTATGAAGCTAATATCGTCTTAATCCCAAAACCTAATAAAGATTCACTTAAAAAAGAAAACTATAGGCCGATCTCCTTGATGAACACAGACGCAAAGATTCTCAACAAAGTCTTAGCAAATCGGATTCAAAAACATATCAAAAAGATCATTCATGGGGACCAAGTAGGCTTCATCCCCGGCACACAAGGTTGGTTCAACATACGCAAATCAATAAATGTAATTCATCATGTAAACCAGTCCAAAGTCCAAGACCACATGATACTCTCGATAGATGCAGAAAAAGCTTTGACAAGATCCAACAGCCTTTTATGATCAAAACGCTAGAGACAGTAGGAATGGAAGGAACCTTTATCAATATAATAAAAGCTGTATACAACAAGCCCACAGCAAGGATTATGCTCAATGGGGAACAATTGGAAGCATTCCCACTTCGATCAGGAACTAGACAAGGCTGTCCACTCTCACCACTTCTATTCAATATTGTACTTGAAGTCTTAGCTGAAGCCATAAGACAAGAAAGGGACATAAGAGGGATTCAAATCGGCAAGGAAGAAGTCAAGCTATCCCTATTTGCAGATGACATGATCTTATACCTGAGTGATCCCAAAAACTCCACCAGGAAGCTCCTGGAACTAATTGAGAAGTTCAGCAGGGTGGCAGGATACAAAATAAATGTGCAAAAATCAGAGGCCTTCCTATATGCCCAGAATGAAAGAAGTGAAAAAGCCTTGAGAGAAACAATCCCATTTACTATAGCCCCTAAAAAAATGAAATACCTTGGTATAAACCTAACCTAAGGAGGTAAAAGACCTTTACAATGAAAACGTTAAAACCCTAAAGAAAGAAATTGTAGAAGACATCAGAAGGTGGAAAGACCTCCCTTGTTCCTGGATTGGTAGAATCAACATCGTAAAAATGAGCATCCTACCAAAGGCAATATACAAATTCAATGCTATACCAATTAAAATCCCAAAGCAATTCTTTAAAGAAGTTGACCAAACTATCTCAATGTTCATATGGAGGCACACAAGACCCAGGATAGCAAAGACACTCCTGAGTAACAAAAACACATGCTGGAGGTATTACCATACCAAACCTAAGTCTATACTACAAATCCATAGTTATAAAGACAGCCTGGTACTGGCTCCAAAATAGACACATATCATGGATAAGGGATTGAAGACCCAGATATAAGCCCACAAAGTTACAGCCATTTGGTCTTTGACAAAGGGGCCCAAAGAATCCAATGGAAAAAGAACAGCATCTTCAACAAATGGTGCTGGCAAAACTGGATCTCCACATGCAGAAGATTAAAGCTGGACCCGTACTTGTCACCATGTACAAGACTTAATTCCAAATGGATCAAGGACCTTGATATCAGGCCAGAGACTATAAAAACCATAGTTGAAAGGATAGGGAACTCCCTCGAGCTGATTGGGCTAGGCCAACACTTCCTAAACAGACATCCAATGGCACAGTCACTGCTACCAACTCTCAACAGTTGGGATCTTGTGAAATTAAAGAGCTTCTGTTCAGATAAAGAGATTGTCACACGAGCTCAAAGGCAACCCACAGAATGGGAGAAAATCTTCACTAACCACATATCTGACAGAGCTCTACTGTCCAGAGTGCACAAAGAACTTAGAAAATTAAACTCCAAGGAAAACACTGGCCCAATTAAAAAATGGGCCCTGGAACTTCAAAGAAACTTTACCAGGGATGAAATTAAAATGTCTAACAATTATCTTAAAAATGCTCCACTTCCTTCGCCATCAGGGAAATGCAAATCAAAACTTCCCTGAGATATCATCTCACCCCGGTCAGGATGGCAAAAATCCACAATACAAACAACGACAAATGCTGGAGAGGATGTGGAGAGAGGGGAACTCTCCTACATTGTTGGTGGGAATGCAGGCTCATACAGCCACTCTGGCGAGCCGTCTGGAGATTCTTAAAGAAATTAAAGATTGAAATGCCATATGACCCTGCTATCCCACTTTTGGGAATAACCCCCCATGCAGCAGAGGTTCGCCTCGATAGCACAAGCTCGACCATGTTCATAGCAGCACTGTTTACAATAGCAAAGTCATGGAATCAACCTAAATGTCCAACAGTTGACGAGTGGATAAGGAAACTGTGGTACATCTATACAATGGAGTACTACTCAGCCATCAAAAATGATGAATTACTGGAATTTGCTGGGAAATGGATGTCATTAGAAAGAATTATATTAAGTGAAGTATCCCAAACCCAGAAAATTAAGCGCCGTATGTACTCCCTAATAGGTGGCTCCTAGTACCAAACTCACCCAGCCCACATTGAGACACTCAAAAGTAAACCTATGAAACACAGTAATTGCAAGGATTATGAACAAGAGAGATGGGTTAGGAGGGCCACACCAGAAACAAGGAGAGAGGAGACCATGTTACAGCAGAGAAAATAGGCCTCCATCAAGGTCTGCAAGTAAGTAATGAGAAACCTGGTTAAGTTCACAGACGTTCTTTCCTGATCTCACCAGAAGGGGAGGGCATATAGTCTAGCAGATAAAAAGTAATCATTTTGCAAATGGGTGATGGACCCCTCCCTCACTGAGGTTTCCTACTCTTATTACATCTACCCTTGAATGTGCTATTACAACAAGACTCCAGTTTAACAGCTTTTTGTCTCTGGCCAGGGGGTGACATACAGTGCCCAGCAGAATGGAGTGAAGGGCATTGCAGGAGCAGCAAAACTGCAAAAGAAAATCAACAAACCACAATCCAGAACTTCAGAGACTATATCAATCACATAGAACTAGGACAGCCTAATCTCTCCCCATCCTGGAGCTCAGGGACATTTGCGGAAGAGGGGGCGGTAAGATTGTAAGAGCAAAAGGATGGGAGGAGCAACGATTTGCAAGATTCTCAACAATAGTTGGGGCCAAAGCAATCGTAATGGGACTTTGCATGCCCTGCGCAATGTCCAGCGCACTGTTGCCCTCATAAAGTCTAGCATCTGTTAAGGGCACCGAGACCCCTGGAGGCAAGGGATTGACAGCCATAGTAGTGATCTTATGCTTAAGGGGAACAAGAGAAAGGGCTTATGGAAATGCCACTGGGTCCTTATATGTCATCGGAGAGGAGGACCCAATGGAGAGTTAGGCGTATACAATAAAGGACTCTCTGGGAATTGGGGGGGAGGCACTGGGGGAAGGGGAGGGGGAGGAGGGGGGAGGGAGGGAACTGGTAAAAAATTTTAAAATGTATAATTAAATTTTTAATAAAAAAAAAGAAAAAAAAGAATATATATATCTGACATGAGGAAATACACAGCATAACAGTAATAGGGGGACTCTCTAGAGGAGGCAGTGAGGGGAGGGGAAACAAGAGCACAATGAGGGGTGACAAGCAAAGGGTGTGTGTGAAGATGCTGTGATAAAACATTATTTTGCATGCCAATTTGAAAAGTAAAAAAAGGAAATCTTTATATTCTCTTTCTTTCTTTTTATTACCTTTATCTTTACCGTACTTGTTCATAATTGCATGTACCCATCTCTTGTTATTTTGCAGCAACAAATGACATAGAAATAGATTTTGAATTGTATAATAAGTTTGAATGGTGGGTGCTTAACCCCGTGCCAGGATCTTAGGTACTTTGCAAGTGTCAGTTATTAAATTTAGCTTATAATGCATTTCATCTGTCTTAACTCTTCTATATCAATGTTTGCCTAATTTCCCCCATTGCCCTTCATTTATGTAAGTACAGTTCATAGGAGAAAATATTCTTTCATTTGTTCTCCTCTGTTTTCTTGAAAATTCTCCATTTTAGTAATTATAGCTGCTGCAATGACTATTATAAATGGTTTCTTGACCGTTTCCTCCATTGGTGAGGTTTTAAATATAATAAAGTTGTCATTTAAAAAAAAAATGCTCCACTTTCTTAGCCATCAGGAAAATGCAAATCAAAACTTCCCTGAGATATCATCTCACCCTGGTCAGGATGGCAAAAATCCACAATACAAACAATAACAAATGCTGGAGGAGGATGTGGAGAGAGGGGAACCCTCCTACATTGCTGGGTGGGAATGCAGGCTCATACAGCCACTCTGGCGAGCCGTCTGGAGATTCTTAAAATTAAAGATTGAAATGCCATATGACCCGCTGTTCCACTTTTGGGAATAACCCCACATACAGCAAAAATTCACCTCGATAGCACAAGCATGGCCATGTTCATAGCAGCACTGTTTACAATAGCAAAATCATGGAATCAACCCAAATGTCCAACAGTTGACAAGTGGATAAGGAAACTGTGGTACATCTATACAATGGAGTACTACTCAGCCATCAAAAATGATGAATTAATGGAATTTGCTGGGAAATGGATGGGATTAGAAACAATTATATTGAGTGAAGTATCCAAGATCCAGAAAATTAAGTGCCGTATGTACTCCCTAATAAGTGGCTCCTAGTACCAAACCAATTAGAGACACTCAAGGATAAATCTCTGTAATACCTACAGTAATTTCAAGGACTATGAACAGGAGGGATGGGGTAGGAGGGCCACACCAGAAATAAGAAGAGAGGGGACCATTTCACAGCAGAGAAAATAGGCCTCCATCAAGGACTGCAAGTAAGTAATAAGACATCTGGTTAAGTTCACAGATTTTCGTTCCCGATCATTTACAATTGAGTGGGTATCATCTCACCAGAAGGGGAGGGCATATAGTCTGGCAGATAGAAAGTAACCATTTTGCAAATGGGTGATTGACCCCTCCCTCACTGTGGTTTCCTACTTTTATTACATCTACCTTTGAATATACTCTTATAACAAGACTCTAGTTTAACAGCTTTTTATCTCTGGCCAGGGGGTAACATCCAATACCCATCAGGATGGAGTGAAGGGCATAGTAGGAGCAGCCATCTGCAAAGAAAATCAACAAACCATAATCCAGAACTTCAGAGACTCTATATCAACCACCTAGAACTAGGCCAGCATAATCTCTCCCCATCCTGAAGCTCAGGGAAATTTACGGAAGAGGGGGCGGTGAGATTGTAAGAGCACAAGGATGGGAAGAGCAATGATATGCAAGATACTGCACACAAGTTAGGGCCGAAGCAATCATAATTGGACTTTGCATGCCCAGTGCAATGTCCAACACACTATTGACCTCACAAAGTCTAGCATCTGCTAAAGGCACCAAGATCCTTGGAGGCAAGGGATTGATGGCCACAGTAGTGTTCCTATGCTTAAGGGGAACAAAGGAAAGGGTTCAGGGAAATGCCAATGGGTCCTTGTACGTCATCAGAGAGGAGTGCCCAGAGGAGAGTCTGGCATGCACATTAAAGGATTCTCCGCGGATTGGGGGGGAGGCACTGGGGAATAGGGAGGGAGGGGAGAGGGGAGGGGGAACAGGGGGATCGGGGGGAGGAGGAGGGAGGGAGGGAACCGGTGTACCTATTAAGTTTGTATGAGCAGAAATAATAAAAAATGTATTTAAAAAAAAAAGAAAGTTGGCATCCTTGCTGGTCTGGCAAGTAAGGATCATTCCTCCCTCAGCTGCTATGTGGAAATGGTGTGACCAGTTCCCTTGGCCCTCGTATTGGTGTGAGCTCTCCTGTCAACCTGGACTGAGAATTGTAACCAGACAAGTGGAGGAGAAAATAAGCCTTAGTTCCCTTAAGCCATTTGATGGCGATTTACCAGCAGCCATGCAGGTGAACTGCCACAATGGGGTAAGGAGACCCTGGCTCTACTCTGCCACCTGACTACAGGGGCAACACAACCAGCTGCCTGGTACTCCTGCCCCAATTCCTTATCTTCTGTGTGACTCAAACTGTCAGCCAAAATAAACCCCACCTTCCCGAAAATAGTCAGGGGCAGCTAGGTGGCTCAGCAAGTGGTGACTGCTTGAAAACATAGTGACTTGAGCCTGATCCCCAAAACTCAGAAAAAGGGCCAAAACTGCTGTCAGCCAGAAGTGGCTAAGTAAAGGAGGTCAGTTCCCTTTCCCTTCTCAACCTTTGAGGTGAGAGCACTGTCTGTGGCCTGAACGACTCCCCATGGCTGTGAGATAAGATGGTGGTTAACATGGGAACCATGGGAACTACTACACTGACCTTGGTTGTAACTAGTTTGAAATATAAATCTGCTTAGGGACTATTATTTTATCCACCCCTCCCATCCTTGGTGTATAAAGTAAATTGCAACTTGAAAAACATTGCTAAACTCAATGGAACTTTTTTCAGAGTTAGCTCATGTGTGCATGGTTCAATATTCTTCTCATTCTCTCCACCAAAGCAAATTCATCTTCTCCATTTGGGGTGAAGCGAATTTTCCTCTAACACCACATGGTGGAAGGAGAAGACCTATTTGTGAAAGTTGTTCTCTGACCTCCAGCCATGCATCATGGAGCACACGCATACTCCTCTCTCCTGGTCTCTCTCTTCCTCTCTCTCCCCCCCTTCTCTCTCAAATGAAGAAAATACTTTAAAAAGAAAGAAAATATTCCAATATTTGTTCTCAGTGGTCAATGCCACTGGTGATGGTTTGAGGAGCCCATGAGACTCTAAGAGGTTTTTTATTTACACAACTTGATGGACAACGTGCCATTCATTAACAGGAAGACATCCATGAGTGACTGAGGGAAAAAAACAATAAGTTGACTGTAGAGTTCTCCAGCCAAAACGTGGCGTCTCTCCAAACACACACACACACACAGAGACACACTAGGGGACAATGACTCCAAGCTGTCAAGATGAAGATAGGTAAGCCTGGCTGTCCACTCTTCCTCCTCAACTCCCCAGAGACTCGGAAATGGACAGGGAGTTTGTCAGAGCAAATCTCAATTTATTGGGTGTACCAATAGCTTAAACAGACAAAGGACCATATGGCATGAAACAGGGAACCAATTCTGTGAAAGGTCAACACAGAATCCAGGCCCTAGAGGTCAGCCTGGATGTATCTCAATAAGGAAGGTAGGTCAATTCCTGAAAGCCAATTAGGGCTCTCTGGAATGTGATCAGGTTTACACCCAGGACACTAGCTATTAGTGCCATCTTTGGTCCCACGTGCTCAACTATGCCCTGGGGTAATTCCTGGGCGGGCCCAACATCTCCCCCTTTTTATTTTAGTAGAGACTATATTTTACAATTAACTATACGTATGTCCAATGTCCCATAAGTGCTAGCGTAAGCTTTCGCTCTTGTTCTGTCTCGGTTGGTCCTCTCAATCAGGCAGGTTGGCATCAGCGCCAGGCATGGCAGCAGATAGCCTGGGGAAGTTGCATGTGTCTCACACAGACAGTACAGGCTTCCCTGGTCCATTTTTAGACCAAGGCCTCACAAGTCTCCAAGCTTGAATTGCGTCTCGGGGGGGGGGGAGGCATGGCATGGATGTTCAAGGATCATAAATGTCTGTAGTGCGCTCTCATTGATGGAGCGCTGCTGAGAGATGTGCTGAGGAACACTTAAGTGATATAGTTCTTAAAAGAACAATTTTTTTCTAGATGTTAGGTCAAACCCAAATGGACTCCACCTTGGTTTAGGCAAGGTATCAATCAGGCCATCTTGAATTAGGTCAGGCCTATAAGGATTATGGTTAGGATCTTCCTAGAGCACACCATGGATAGTTTCTTGACAGAAGGTTTGGTGAATAGGCTTCCCCAGTGTCTTTGGAATCTCGACTCAAGTTATCCGTTTTGAAAATTTAAAATATTGATGGTAAATAATGCCAAACCTAGCTGTTGGTGTGAACTTATTTCCTCTTTTTGTTTTAGTAATTGGACCTTTAATCTGGTTGGGTATGGGGTCATCTAGCAGAGGGGGATGCCTTTTTTGGAATTTTAAAGACCTTCAAAGACCTTGAGAAACCCATCCCAGCATGGCTGTTCTAAACCTGCTTACTTTACCCCTTCACCTATTTGAGGACCCAGACTGCTCAAGGGATGAGGGGCAACAACCGTTCTTTAACTACTTCCTGCAGAGATGGGATGATGAAAGTGAAAGCAGTCTGATGTCCTCATCTAATAAGTGCTGGGATGATCTAGAGGTCTTTGACAGATGGCTTTATTGCTTTAAGGTCCCTTTAAAAGAGACAAAACATAAGTTAAACTTTTAAGATCTACACAAGGACTAAACCATTGTAACTGGGAAGGCACATGGGATAAGCCAAATAAGCTCAGTAATATTACTGTTGGTATAGGCAAGAGCCAGTAAATAAAATCTCACTTGGAATAGTCACTGACTGTGTCTGGTGAAAAAACCAAGAACTAATCTACATACTGAAGACCTTTTTCTCTGCAGCTGTGAATTTCTATGATCATATTTTAAAACAATGTGAAGTGCCTATTTTGTTTCATTAAACGAAGGAATGTCTAAAAGCAACATCATTAAGTATATAAGGAATCTCAGTAGTTACTTTGTGAGTGACTGATGAACCTGTTATTTTCTTTTTTTTAATTAAAAATGTAATTATACATTTTAAAAAAATTTTTTACCAGTTCCCTCCCTCCCCCTTCCTCCTCCTGAACCCCCTCCTCCCCCTCCTCTCCCTCCCCATCCCCCAGTGCCTCCCCCCCCAATTCCCAGAGAGTCCTTTATTGTGTATGCCTGATTCTCCACTGGGTCCTCCTCTCCAATGACATATAAGGACCCAGTGGCATTTCCATAAGCCCTTTCTCTTGTTCCCCTTAAGCATAGGAGCACTCTATGGCTGGGCCTCTCTTTTTTTAGACGAGGAAAGTTTTCCTTGATGATCATTTGAAAAATTTCCTCAGGGGTAGTATTTTGAGATTCTTGCTCTGGTATTCCATGAATACGCATGTTAGGCTTCTTCAGAGTGTCCCATATCTCTTGGATATTTCTCTCAAGTATCTTTTTGGCTTTAACAACCTCTTCCATTGAGCTGGTTAGTACTCCCACTTTATCTTCAAGGTCTGAAATTCTGTTTTCTGCTTCATTAGTTCTGTTGATAAGACTCTCTGTGGCGTTCTGGGTTGAAGATAACTTGTCTTGTAGCTCAGTTTTAAACTCTGCTTGAGTTTGTTTTAACTGCTCTATGCCACTTTTTGTTTCTTGCACTGTTTTTCTCAACTCCTCCAAATGTCTGTTGTGTTCCTCTTCAAAGGGATTGATTCGATTATGTAATTCCTCCCTAATTTCCTCTTTCATAGTATTGAACATGGTAATGATCATATTTTGAAAGTCGTTATCCTGGGTCAGGCTTTCTTGGCCTTTTTCCGCGGGTTTGTTCTGGTTGGAGTCTAATATTATGGGATTAATTTCTTCAGTGGGAAATTTGTTTACTTGAGTGTTGCTTCTCATGGATTTGCACTTTGACTTTGGCATTGTCGTTTTAACTCTTAAGATCTTTCAATTTCACTAAACTGAATTATTTGGCCTGGGGTTCTGGGAGTGGGCAGGGACAGAGCTTACCTAGATCACGGGTGAGGCCCGGCTGGACCGACCGCGCGCGTCCCAACCAGCGGAGCGGGGTGGGGTGAAAGGGAGTATGGGGGCATCGGTGTGGAGCTATTTAACCTGAGGGCAGCTGGGCGGGGCCCGGGAGCAGGGGGAGGTCCTCCTCGTCCCTCGGCCCTGCGTGCGCAGCTCCGGCTGGATGGCGGGAGTCGGAGCCGGGTCCCTTTGGGCTGACCTGGGGTTCTGGTGGGCGGGCGCGGCCGGGGCTTACCTAGAGTCGCGGGGTGAGGCCCGGCTGGACCCCGCGCGTGCATCCCCGGCGGAGCGGGGTGGGGTGAAAGCGAGACCTGTCATTTTCTTGATCATTAACATTTTAGTAAAATCAAAGATTGACAAAAGCCTAGGAAGGAAGTTGAGCACTAAAATTTTGTGCTCCCTAGCCTATCAACATAGAAACAAAGAGGCTTCCCATTTGCATGTTAAACCCAAGGTTCTCATGAGATGCTCAAGCTGGCATATTGGGCCTTCTTTTGCTGGATATCAGCAGCAAATTCCTTTTTCCCATCGGGAGGGAAGCTAAGAGCTTCAGGCCATTTTATTGGTCCCCCAAGCGGGCTTGGCCCCAGGGCCTGGGGTTCAGGGGGCAATCTTTCCTCCAGTGAAGATTCCCATAGTTGGGACATAGGCCACATGAAAGCTTCCTATGTTTGCAACCATCCCAAAGTGCCCAGTCTGACATATTTAAAGCATCCTTTCATCTTTCTCCTGTCAGAAGGGGTCCTGGGTTGTCTGCTTGGGCATGCCTCTTAATATTTTACCTATCTCCTTAGGCAAATGCCAAGTTTTGATTTGTTCTGTGGTTCATTTTATTAAGTCTTAGGTCACCTGTCTTATTTTAAAGTCCTTAAAATGGTCCAAAAATAAGTTTGAAAGGGGTTATATACATCTGTCCTATTTCATTAGTCAGTGGGGCCATAAGACAACACAGAACAAAAGGAAGGACAAACAGAAACAAAGGATTTTACCTCCAGGATAGAAGTGAAAGCTTCCTGATGGCGGACTACTTAATCACAGTGCTCCAACCTCTCCCGAGCAGATGAGGATGCTGTCCTCCAGATGGGGGCCTATTTCTCTCTAACAGATGAGGACCCTGTACTCCAGGTGGGAGTCTGGCTGATGTGGAATCTAGATGAAATTCCTGTTCCACTTTTGTCTTGATGGCATTTCTATTGTAAGACAAAGCTTTTCCTGAGCTGCTAGCTGGTACTTTTGGTACAGATCTCTATAGTCTCTTAACTTTTTGTCATTTGTTTGCCATTGTTTGTCTAGTTGGATGGTATTATAACTTAAAGATTTCACTGGGGTCATCTCTTGTCTAGATGTAAACAAGGCATGCCCGAGAATATACTACAAGTTGACTCTCTTTCAGGTAGGAAGGACTAAGCATTTGTATTTTTTAGTTAGTCCCTGGACACAGGAAGGGGAAATCTCTCCTTTGGCTTTAGTTTAGTGGACCTGGACTTGGGGAAAGGACACATGGCTCAGCAGAGTTTTGTCAAGCACTCTATAAACCCAGCGACTAGATTCTAATCTGAACCCACTCTAGACTGTATTGTATCACCATGGAAACACAGAACTGGCCCAAGTGAATCCCATGGCTTCAAGGGATCTCGTCATGGGGAGCACAGGTGTAATAGGTTTCCCACCTCAGGCTGACATTCACTCATACATTTACACAGAGGTTAAAACATTCCTCCCATATTTTAAAGGTGCCCTTTTCCTCCACTCCCAGGAGAAGTCTGCTCACTTTTATCGTGAGATTCAGGATTTGGGTGGGGCCTTGGTTTTTCCTAAGTAGAGGCCTGCTTGGGCCGCTGCAGGCCCTAGTCTCAGACCTTCCCTAGGGCCAGAAGAGTGACATGTGGCCGCAATGATAAGCTTCCCGCCACCCTTGAGAAGTTGGGATTTTATGAGTAACCAAATTCCTGCTTAATCAAAACAGACAACTGCAATACATTTGAATACATGAAGCTTAATTCTTAATCTCTAATTTCTGAGGCTCAATGTCTTTTCTTCTATAGCATGGAAGAAGCATAATGTACATTTTCTTTTAATCACCATCTCTAATTTTTCGTCTTTTTATGAACTTAACACTCCATAAACCTCTACAGCATATTTTAACATTTTTTCTAAGCAACCAACTCATAAACCTCTTGTACATATTTTAATTTTTAAGTAAGATTTTTTATCCTATAAACCTTCTTTTAAACCTTTTGTACATCCAAGTAACATACATCTTTTTTTTCATATTTTCTTTATTCTACTTGATGTTTTCCCTGTTGTTTTTACATTAGATACCCTGTAAGAAAAGTCCTTTAAAAGAGGCAATAACAGTAGACCTCGACTTAAAAATCATTATATCCGGGGGCTGGAGAGGTGGCTCAGGGGTTAAGCCTCTGCCTTGCAGGCAGAAGGTCCTGAGTTCAGATCCTAGACCCCACGTATAGACGCTGGGCAGAAGCAGGGGTGGCCTGTGCTTCTGGTCCTGGTAGGGCCGAGCCTGTGAATCCCAGGGCAGAGTAAACAAGGAGGAGGTGGAGGCGTCCATGGTGGTTCCTGAATTCACCCATGGTTCTACACACACACACACACACACACACACACACACACACACATACACACACACACACACTCGCACACACACGCACAATTGAATAAATAATAAAAAAATTTTAAAAAGGAAACACTTTAAAAAAAATCATTATATCCGAATTAAGTTTGCAAGATTGTAGCAGAACACGGGAGTATACCTGGAATTAGGAAGCAGATTTGTCCCCAAGGAAGGGAGCTCATACATACCAGGAGAATGAAGAAATTCCCAATGAATTTCTCAGAAATCAGTTTTCCGTTCTGGCTATTAAAGGAATTACAAAAATGATGTTATCAGATCCTAGGTAAAAACGCAATACCACCTTTTGTGAAGCTTCGTAAAAATCAAGATAAAACAAGATATTTTAGTCAGTACCTATTCAGGCCTTTTAATGTTCTTAAAAAGATTTATTTTTAAGTGTGCACCTGCATTTAAATTGGGAATGGCAAATAATGAACAGAGTCAAAAACCAAAAAGTGATTCTAAGCACGCAATAAAATTTGAAGTAGCCACACCTGTTATTTTGAAGCATAAAACACACATTTTATAGGAAGTCCAGATAACCAAGCAAGTCAAAACTTTTTAAAGTAACCCTTTATCATCACAGGCAACATACAAAGAACAGACAGTTTTTCTGGTCCCTTCAGTGTATGAGAGGCAAAGGCTTTATGAAATCAAGTTTTAGACAAACACAAACAGAAGCAGTCCCCACCCGCCTGCACAGGGAACTGAGGAATTTGTACGTGCAGATTCAGGATAAGTTTTTGTGAAGGCGTATGGGGGGGCTTCCTCTAAATCATCCCCACCTCCTTCTCCCTTGATAAAGAGAACTGAGCGTGTCAGGCATTCTCTCTAGCGGCAGCCACTTTCCCACATCATTTTGGAGCTCCTGGAGCAGGCACCCCCTTCCTCGCCTCAGGCAGGCAGCTCCATGCAGCTGCGCTGGCAGCGGGTAGCTCCTCCCCCTCGCTGGGGCTGACAACTCTGCGCTCTGCTCTTAAGCCCCACATGGCCCGTTTCCACGTGGCTCCGTTTCCCCACACACACACCCCCAGCCGCATTTCTGTGCGCCTCGTTTCTGCACAGCTCCAGTTTTCTGTGCAGCTCCACCTTCCCGTGAGGTGTGTTTCGTCGGTGACATGCAGTGGGGGAAAATGATAATGGACAGTTCAAAATATACTGAATTTCAGGAGAAAATGATCCAGCGACACAGGTCCAATACAGCTAACTAGATTTAGAGGGCTACAGTTCAGGAGAGAGATGAAAGCTAGAGACATGTTTGGAACTTTCTGCCATACAGAGTGTAGGTGACAGCTTAGGTCAAGGGGAAATTGCTCAGAAAGCAAATCCAGAACAAATAAAGAAGATGGAAGACAAATAACAAAGAAGGCACAAGACAAAAACTTGCCTGTGGCTGAAGAAAACTGAAGCAGCAACCAAGCAAGGAAGCAAATCAGGTAAGCAGAGAATGCAGAAAGAATTCCAAACTAACTGAATGAAAAGCATATTAAGGGGAAGGTCTGATATGTCAGAGTCAACAGAGATGAATGTCAAATAACGTAAAGCCTGAAACCCTCCTCAGATGTGGCAGTGTGAAGGACATTGGTTTAGCAAGAACTGGTCCAACAGAGGATGAAACAGAGAACCAACCAATTGCAAAAGCAGGTATAACTTCTCAGCTTTGAAAGTTTGCCATAAAGATTAAAAGAGAAAGTGTAAATAAAGCCCTATTAACCTTGTACATGACAAATGGTTAACAAAGGGTTGCTACAGTCACATTAGTATCATATTTATTATCCCCTTGCCTCCACTCCTCCAGGGGAGAGGAGTAACTGGCTTCCTCTCTTCCATCAGTAAGTTCTTCAGGGAGAATCTGGGAATCACTGGAAAGGATTGTTAAGGGGCTTCTCAGCTGTGTGAGAAGTAGTTTGCTACTACTGCAGATAGGGATGCCGCTGGGCTGGCTCAGTGATTGCCTGGCATGCGCAAAGCTCTGGTTTTTATCCCAGCCCTGTATAAACCTGGCATAAAGGTGCATGTCTACAATGCTAACACTTGGGAGGTGAAAGCAGGAGGGTATGGAATTCAGGGCTTCAACTGTACAGCAAGTTCAAGGACAGCCTGGGCTGCTTCAGAAGGAAGGAAAGAAGGAAGGAAGGAAAGAAGGAAGGAAGGAAGGAAGGAAGGAAGGAAGGAAGGAAGGAAGGAAGGAAGGAAGGAAGGAAGGAGGGAGAAGGAGGAGGAGGAGGAGGAAGGAAGGAAAGGAGGGAGGGAGGGAGGGAACAAGATAACAAGAGAAAAAGAAAGGGAGAAAGAGAGAAAAGAAAAATAGGAAGAAAGGAAGGAAGGAAAGAGAGAAAGGGAGAGAGAGAAAAAGGAAGAGAGAGAGAAAGGGAGAGAGAAAGAAAGGGAGAAAAAAGAATGAGAGAGAGAGAAAGGAAGAGGGAAAGGAAAGAGAGAAAAGAATAAGATTTTTTTCTTATTAGAGCACATTCAAAGTCACACTGACCCCAAATCACTCTCAGACTTACATTCTGACTTTGTATTCCTCAAAGATGAAGAAAGGGATGGGTTCATCTCTAACCAACCACATGGGGCTGCTCCACAGAGGAGGAGATGAGTAGGCAACAGAGGTGAAGGCCAAGATGAAACTTTCCCTGCTGCTGAGGTTTCCAGAAGTGAAGAAGGGCTTTCTTGTGAGAACTTGGCAAAGAGCAAAGCTGTGAGAGACATGGGCAGTGGAAGCTTGTGATGGTCTAGAGGGGAATAAGACCATGTTTGGAACTGGATAAGTGGCAAATGGAGCCATGTGTTGACAGAGAGTCTAGTGAAGTTTTGCCCTGGTCCTGAGAGCTTGAAGTTAAATTCGAGTGTTTGGCCCAATAACTTGCAAAGCAAATCTTGACAGTGTGGCATGGTTACTTTTTAGTGGTCTTGTTCAGAGTTATGAAAAAGAATAAGGAATCAGGTTGAAAGAGGCAAAAACTGTGAGAAAGAATACAATGGCAAACTTAAAGGACTGAACCAGAAAGAAGCAGAGAGCAAAATGATGACTAAATCAAAGCCTGTTTTTCATTTGGATTATAAGAGAGGCCCTACCTTGGGCAAGATACTTAGAGAAGGCTACCATCCATAACAATGAAAATCCTTCAAGAAGGAAAGAACTAAAGGGGGGGGCCCAAAGGAAAGCTCTGTTTCTCTTCCAAAGCAAAGACCTAAGAAAAATTTTGCCTAGAGTCAGCACAAAGAAGTTGAACCAGCTGTGAGTCAAGGGGGGGCAATCTCATGCCATGTCCTTATCTGACCAATCTGGTAGACTATGTCTTAGTTTGGAAAAGATGGATTCAAAGAAGCACCTTTTGGGAAAAGGACATGGCTTTATTTAAGAGAAATAAGGAAAAATATGGGAATTGTCAGGCCTTGGTGTTTCTTCCCAGTTCAGGCTTAAAGCCTGTTACCTGGGGAAGGTCACAGTAACCCCATGGGCAGGTGCTAGGAATTTCTTGGAATGTCACAATAACGCCCATGAACAGGATCTAAAAACTCTCTCATAGGTAATTCAAGTTTTGTTCCTGGGAGGAAGAATTCTTCTGGGAATTATGAGTGCTTTTACCTGCTCTTAGGTTTTTTGGAACTAGCTTCCTGCTCTCTAATCTAGAGAAAAAGCCTGCTTTTTAACTTTAAGTCAAATTCTAAAAGAGATTTCATGTCTAGTCACTCACAATAAGTAGACTTATTAGCCAGAATGTGTGCTCTGATTTTAAAGAAATTAGAGAATAACTTCAAGAGTCTTAAAACATAAGTGGGTAAAATTCCCAGAAGTGGGAAGAAATTCCAGAAGTATAAGACTATGCTATCAGTTCACTAAACCTTAAAAGGAAATGGATACCTCCTTACCCTGGCTGAAGGCCAAGGAAGAGACCATCATGCCAGAAAGTCTAGACGCCAAGACTGCCCTGGAGATGGTATTTGCAATCCAAACTGAGAGAATCCATGTCGGTAGCAAAGGAGGCTGTGTCTTTCCTCTCCCAAACAGCACTCTTATGAGAAATCACAGAGATGGACCATTCGAGTGCACTCCCACCAATGATCACCTCCGCCCCAAAAGAGACACCCTTGGCGATATGGGGCCTGACAGTATGGACCCCAGGTTTGCAGAATGCATGGTTCACAGATGGGTCATCTAACTGATGGCAATATACTTCTGGAATTCCTCAAAGAAAGACATAAGTAACCTTATTATTAAAGGAATGGAAGGATGCTATCATAGGAGGAATTATTCTTTTAATAATTAGTGTTTCCTTCAGCACATATCTCAGTAGTGCTCCATCAACAGGACCACGCTATAGGCACTTGTGGCCCTTGAATATCCAAGCCATGGCCCCCCTAGAGACGTGGTTCAAGCTTGGATTGCAGAGACTGTATGAGCTGCATGCAACTTCCCAAGCTAGAACCTGCTGCCATGCCTGGTGCCCATGTCAATCTACCTAACTGAGAGGATCAACCTAGAGAGGACAACAGCAAATCTCACGCTGGGACTTATGGGGTGCTGGGCTCTCCTATACTTAATTGTTAAAATCAAAAGGAGCTCATTCCTCCTCTGTGTATTTTAAAAATACAGTCTCTGTTAAAAATGTCAACTATGTAGGCTCAGCCCCATGGCTATCCGGTGAAGCATTATAGATTAGCTAGGTTTGGAAACACTGAGAGAATGTTTCTGTTAAGTCCCTTTACCCTCAAGTAATGGGTTAGGTTCTTGAAAAAATGTCCACCCTGAAGGTGATTTTGCTGATTAGGAAATTATATGTCTATTTGTAGGTGCAACATTCTTTACCCCAAAATTTTCTGCATAAAAGCTGTCACAAAATTTTCAGTAAAGGGGTTCAGAATTCAATCGGCCTAGAGAGTTGTGTGTTTATGTTCTCCACCTGGTCTGGGGTAGCCCTGGTCTTGAGGCCGCGACTCTGGTCTGCGGCAATCTCCACCTGCAGGATATAACAGAACTTGGCAAAGTCGTCCACATGGTTCTGGTTTTCGAGGCAGCAAAGATATAAGAGAGAGGTGGTCATGGATCCCTCCTCCAAGGTTTCAGAGAATGGTGTAATCCAGGCAGCAAAGTCTGTACTTTAGAAGCCCAGGAAGAGTACTGTAGAGTTGAAGCCTTGTTTGCCACTGAGAAGCAAAGATGTTAGAGGTGCCAGAGATAATATGGGACATCTGCCAAGGGAAGCTGTATACCCTGGAAGGAGCCAGCCCAAGACAGCGATGTGTTCTACAGGTAGCTGTGTTGAAGGAGGGCGGGAACCAGGCCACTGAGGCTATTCTCTTCCCTGACCCTTGTAGTTGCTCAGTCTACAGTCCTGACACCATGCGTCCATCACCAGTGGACACTATCTGACTTGAATCCCAGGTTCTTGGTATCATGTTTGAAGAATTGACGACAAAGCACACAACAGTTGTTAGCAAGGTGTTTTATATCAAAGTGCAGGGAACACTGCAAGGGAACAGCAGGGTGACCCCTCGACATGAGCGACCCCTCAGCCCAGTGACCCCTCAGCCCGGTAGCCCCTTAGGGCTTCTTTCTGGTCCAGGAGGAGGAGGAGGTTGCTAGGGGCTGGGTATGAGTGGTTTTCTGCTCTGATAAACTTGATCAACAGAGGGAACTTGGACTTTCTGTGCGGGCAAGGGTGGGGCATCCTATATTTTTTTAATCATATGTGAACCCATTCATATGTTAGGCATGAGGCGGCAAATAGGGTCTTTCCCTTAGATCACTTAGGGGACACAGGTCCCCTTACTATGAACGCACCTCAAACTGCTTCATATGGCATCTGATCCCTCCCTTCTAGTTATTGGACTTGTTAAAAGCATTTGACCACAAACAGGGAGAGCAAGTTTCCTGGAAAGGGGGCTATGGAGCTCGAGCCTGGCCAGTTACTGAGTGCTTCCTTAGAAAAGAGGTGTGTGTGGCTCGAGCTTTGGGGAGTCCTAGGTGCTGAACTGTCCCTGTGTTTGCCTGTCTCGTCATCCTTTCAGTGTCTGTGAAGTGTTCAGAAGGCACATGCAGGGCTTCTGTCTCCAGCTGAGGGCCCCGCCCTTGAGAGGGCTTTCCAGCAGCTGGCCAAGCAAGTCACAGGCTTGCCTTGCTTGCATTCTGGTTGGACAAGGTGACAACATGTTTCACAATGGGCTATTTAGTGGACTGTGTGACTGTTGGGTACCTAGCAGGGAGACTGTTTGGGTGAGGACTTGGGGGCCACTCTGGAAAGGCAACATCCTGTGACATGAACAGCTCTCAGCTTCTAGTTCGTGCTGGGTGATTTCAGCCCTTCTGTTGTTAGGATGAAAGGCTGCAATCTCAGCTTTGTTGAAAGCTGGAGTGTGGTTGGCTTGGGAAGCAGAAAGGAAGGATTGCGGGACAGTGTGACAACTTGTTCCAGCATTTGGGGACCAGCTGATCTGAAGTCTACTTTAGATACTTCCTACCACTTGCTGCCTTGACACAGAGCTGATCTTTGTGTGTCCCCCCGACAGCGGAGCTTTTCCAGATCCTCTGCCTACGCCTTAGTTTTTGGATTGTGTCCTTAACATTCTTCATGCCATGTCTGAGATTCTGGTCTGGGTTAAGCCTTTTAGAGAGTGTTGATGTTTTTGCCAGTGTTGCTGCCTGCCAGCAGCTGAGCTGGGTAGATTGTGCTACAAGCTGTCTGCTTTTTGTGAGTGTGGTTCCAAACTTTGCGTGCTGTTCTGGGATGCTGCAGTGTGGGAGGGGGCCAGTTCACAGGCAGTTGGAGGCCTGGAGGCGGCCTATTTGCTTAGTTCTCAAAACTAATGAGTGTGGTAATTAGGGCTGGAGCCCAGGAGCTCATAAGTCAGCAGTGCGTCTAGCTCCTGTGGTGTCTGTGGTGCAGTGGCCACTTTGGTTTTCAGCATTCTGCCCAAGCTTCATAGCTATGTGGGAGGCAGGGAGGGAGGCTGAGTGTGTCTGTTCCATCTGATTAATAGTCTGAGTCCCTATCTCCATTCTCAGGAACCTGTTGTTACCTCAGGGCCAGATTCCTAGACGGGAATCTTCTCATAGGGTCAGGTCAGGAAGAAGTGAAGGGAGCCATCCCTGCCTGGTGGGTGGGAGGGAAGAAGGTTATCAGAGGCTGAGCCTGGAGGTGGGAGCCAGAGTGGGTGGTAGACATGGGGTTCCCATCTGGGTCGAAGCTTCTTGCAGCCCTGAACTCTTCAAGTGGGAAGCACTAGTCGTATCTCTGGCAAACGTACACTTTAAAGTTCTGCCTATTCTTGCTGTCTCTAGTTATAGCCACATCTCCCTGGTGTTTTCTGTATCTGCCTAGGAGGGGGGGCCAGCATTGATTTGCTCTACAACCAGCTAGTTCTTACAGTTGTTTAAAAATTATTAATGTAGCCATATCATTTGGAAACTAAAGGAAAAAAATGCCACCCATGATCTTTCTCGTTAGCCTGTACAGCCTTTGTTAACATTTGGCAGAACTTGTTTTTTTCAACTATTTGGAAAGAGTTGATGCCCACAGGAGTAGCGTACACACCCAGGCACACTGCTCAAGGCATGCTAGTGAGGAATGGATGCTTCTGCCTGCTGCCTCCTAAACCCAGCACAAGCCTCTTTCTTCATTCTTTCTTTTTTTTTTTTTTTTAGGACACATTCCACATTTTATTTACATTTTAAGACTAACTTTAATCTCAAAATCACATATCCATACACCTATATCCTTTTTGTTGACATCACTTAAAACTTAAATGCATGGTTTATTAAACAAAGACTGTAAACCAATATTTATCATGTCTGTTACATGTAACAAACAGGAACAGTTTTTAACAAAAATTCAGCTCAAATTTCATGTGTCCCCATCCCAACTATGTGAGAAGTGCAGTGACAGAAAGAATAAAGAGGGCCGGCGGCGCGCTCGGGCTACAAGAAATGGCGTCTCCCAGGAGTAAAGTTCCTCGCATTTTCGTCTTGTTTTTACTCTGAGACGGCAAAAGGCGTAGGCGATGGTACGTTAGCTGGGGCCTGACTGATGATATACCTTACAAGATGGAGGCTGCAGACTCGAAACTATGGACACATGTCCGGGTCATGTTTACCAGCTGGAATTCTTTTACTTAATGTGTGGGTATTTTGCATTGTGATATTTAATTAAGACATAAACATGAGTAGAAGGTTGTTGATTTAAGACAAGTTTGAGATCCACTAAAGTTAATTGTTGTATGTCTGTCCTTCTGGTGGTTGTGGAAGCTTCATATTTTCTTTGGACATCATTAGGCGTCTTAGCTCTTGAAGTACAACTTTAATGCTATATGAATTTTGCCATTTTGCTAACACTGGTATGCTCCGTGCATCCACCATTCCACTGGAATTATTTATTCCATTCATATTAATTTTTGTTACAAATCTAACTGATGGAGGAGCTTCTGGATATTTAGGTCCACATTCTACTTTCAAGCTATATATTCTGTTTTCATAGTTTGTCCTTGGTGGCCCAATAATCATGCCTGTCCACCTTGTAAGTGTCATATCTTCATCATCTTCAAGGCCCCAGCTAACCGTACCATCACCTACTCCTTTTGGGCATGGAGGCTGCCCGGTGGCATCCCTGCCTCTCAGGCATTCTGCTGCTGCTGCCGTGTAATTGAGTAGATGCACCTTGCCACACCAAGCTCTGGGGTCTCCGGTATCCTCATTCATGTCTCATTGCCCCCCCACCCTCTTCAGGAGAAGGAGCGGCAGTGCCTGGAGACCCTGTGGTGGAAGCAGGAGGCCGAGCTGCTTTGCAGGCAGAAGGTGGAGGAGGACAAGTGGCGGCGGCTGGAGGAGATGAAGCTGTAAGTGCCCAGCTCCTACCCGGTTCCTGCCCAGCTCCCTGCCAGCTCCCTGCCAGCTCCCTGCCAGCTCCCTGCCAGCTCCTTGCCAGCTCCCTGCCAGCTCTCTGCTCAACCCCTGCCCAACTCCATGCCAGCTCCCTGCCCAGCCCCTGCCCAGCTCCTACCCGGCTCCTGCCCAGCTCCCTGCCCAGCCCCTGCCCAACTCCATGCCAGTTCCCTGCCCAGCCCCTGCCCAGCTCCTGCCCAGCCCCTGCCCAGCTCCTGCCCAGCTCCTGCCCAGCTTGCCCCGGCCCAGGCTGGCAGGCTCTCCTCACCTGCTCTGTGCCCACAGGAAGCATGAAGAACCTCTCCGCAAGGTGATGCAGGCCCGTGAGCGCATGGAGCAGATGATGGAGGAGAAGAAGACACAGATTTTTTTTTATTTCCACTCATACAAACTTAACAGGTACACCGGTCCCCTCCCTCCTTCCAACCTCCCACCGCCCTGTGCCCCCTCCCCTCCCCCTCCCTCCCCATTCCCCAGTGCCTCCCCCTCCCATCCCTGGTGTATCCTTTAATGTGCATGCCAGACTCTCCTCTGGGTCCTCCTATCCGATGAGGTGCAAGGATCCAGTGGCATTTCCCAGAACTCTTTCCTGTGTTCCCCTTAAGCATAGGAACACTACTGTGGCTGTCAATCCCTTGCCTCCAAGGATCTTAGTGCCTTTAGCAAATGCTAGACTTTGTGGGGTCAATAGTGTGTTGGGACATTGCACAGGGCATGCAAAGTCCAATTATGATTGTTTCAGCCCTAACTTGTGTGGAGCATCTTGCATATCATTGCTCCTCCCATCCTTGTGCTCTTACAATCTTACCACCCCCTCTTCCGTAAATTGCCCTGAGCTTCTGGATGGGGAGAGATTAGGCTGGCCGAGCTCCAGGTGGTTGATATAGAGTCTCTGAAGTTCTGGATTATGGTTTGTTGATTTTTTTTCCAGTTTTGCTGCTCCTACAATGCCCTTCACTCCATCCTGATGGATACTGGATGTCATCCCCTGGGCAGAGATAAAAAGCTGTTAAACTAAAGTCTTGTTATAAGAGTATATTCAAAGGCAGATATAATAAAAGTAGGAAATCCCAGTGAGGGAGGGATCAATCACCCATTTGCAAAATGGTTACTTTTTATCTGTCAGACTATATGCCCTCTCCTTCTGGTGAGATCATATCCCATCAGTTGTAAATGATCAGGAACGAAAGACACAGATTGAGCAAAAGTTTGCTCAGCTCGATGAGAAGACCGAGAAGGTGCGAAGCCTGGGCTAGTGGGTGGTCAGCCTGTTGGAGGGGTGTGCCCTGGCAGGCTGAAGGATCAGGCTGGACCTCTAGAAGTTGTGGGCTGCATACACCGTGCCCCTGTCCTGTCCGTCCCAAGAGTTTTGGAGTGTGTTCAGCGTGAAGTCAGGAAGCACTTGGGACATAGGCAGTCCGGGACAGGAATGGCTTCTTGTGCCCTTTCCCTTGGTCGTGGGCGACAAGCGGGAGGCAGAGAGGCAGGGTGCTCATCCTAGAGCTCTAGGCCCCACTCTGCAGCTGAGTGAGCGGCTGCTCCAAAGGGCACGTGTGGGCGCATTCTGCAGGCCAAAGAGGCTGGAGGAGGAGAAGGCCAAGAAGAAGGGAGCGGCCAAGAAGATGGAGGAGGTGGAGACATGCAGGAAGCAGGAGGAGGAGGCGCACAGGCTCAGGTGGCTCCAGCAGGTGCGAGCACAGCTGGGTGTCAGGAGGAGATGGAATAGGTGCCATGAGGCCCTGCTGGGCACACCCCAATTTGTGAAATTGATGCTTGCTTCAAGTCCAGGAAGGTCATCAGTTGACTTGGCAATGGGGTGGCGACGATATCCTTTCTTTAGAAGCTGCCGTTTGAGGGTAATGCCTGCCATTTACCAGCCGTGTGACCTCGGCGACTGTAAGGAGCAGTGACATCTTCCTGGTGGGGGTGCTGAGAGTAAGATATGTTAGCATGTGTAAGTGGGTAGTGCCTGGCACATGCGCAGTGCTCTGCCCATGACTGATGTTACTGTGCACACTCGAATGTCATATCCGGAAGAACAGGACTGTGCCTGTCCCTGTAACTGTCAGGCTTCTGTCATAAGGAACAAAAAGCTGTGTGTGGAGTTTGAGTCCTAATCTGTAAAGTGTATGTGCTGTGCTTCCGGCACTGTTCTAAGTGTGTGCTGTAAATGACCTCAGCGACCCCATGAGAGGACGGTACTCCTGTTACCATTTCATAGCCGAGGACATGGGTCAGATGACTGCCCCGTGCCAGCTAGCTCTTAGCATCTGCTCAGGCCAGCTCTGCAGCAGTTGCCGAGTACCCTTTCAGTCTGGCCATGGCTTGGAAAGCCTTCTGTTGCAGTTTGTCCTGCATAGTTGCTGACAAAACCACCATCAAAGGCTTAAGGGAACAAGGGGTTTATTCTCTTAGGATTCATTGTCTGGTTACAGCTTGACAGGAGAGCTCACACCAACCCCAAGGCCAAGGGAACTGGTCACATCATATCCATGTAACAGCCAAGACAGAGACAATCCTCACTTGCCAGACCAGCATGTCTGGCCAAGTGTACACAAGGATGCCAATTGTCTCAACCAGTTTTCTGTATTTTATTCACCTGTTCAGGACCTAATTCCATCCACCATGGGCTGGGCCTTCACCATCAGCCAATCAATCTCCTGCAGGTTTGCTCTGGGCTTAACCATTAATTCTCTACAAATGTGTACAGAGCTCAAACCCTCAACTGTCAGGTTGATACCTGTGCCCAACTATGACACCTTCCTTGCCAAGGAATTGACCACTGTGGTTGTCATGGTAGTGGCCATAGAGACCAGGCTTGAGCAGCCCGAGTGCTCTGGCTCCACCTGCACTGCTCCTCAGGAGGAGGAGGAGCGGCGCCATCAAGAGGTGCTGCAGAGGAAGGAGGAGGAGGAGCAGGAGCGGCTGCACAAGGTGGCCGAGGCCAGGCGGTTGGCAGAACAGCGCGAGCAGGGACAGCTGGGTGAGCAGGAGTGGCGGCGGGAGCAGGAGCGCAGGAAGGGGCAGGAGCTGCTCCAGGCTGAGAGGTGAGGCCTCTCTGGTCAGCCTCCCCTTGTCCTGTGAGGGGACCTCACTTCTTGGTAGCTGTCAAGTTCACTTGAAGGTTGACTTCAAAGTCTGTTGCTTGTGGATCACAGGACTAAGGTGTATAAAGGGTCAGCATGGGGGGCTCTCCACAGACTGTTCTGTCTTTCCCAGTGGGCACAGTAGGATCCAGGGCTCTTAACAGGGCTGCCATGGACAGAGGTTTGTGGTGTGGTACAGGACATTGAGAGTCCGTATCCCTGGCCACTGTATCTCCCTTGTAGTAGGGACAGCTCGGGTTGCCTTGCTACTGACGTTTATGCCCAAGTGTGCAGACCCACAGGCCCAGCAGCTGCCCTCTCCTGCCCCACTGTCTGGGGAACCCCATCTTTACTGGGAGCGGTCATAGGCTTAAAGGACATGAGGAAAGTGCACAGAGGGCTGGACTCGGCCTCCTCTGGCTTAGTGATGACACACTGGTCTTGTGGGTGGACTCTGATGGAGAGTGGAAGGGATGACAGGCAGCATGGCCTCAGAGCTGGATGCACATGCAGCATTGTGGGCTCTGAGGGGTGACTGGATAGACATAATGCTTGGCAGCTGTATGGGTTTTCAAGCTACCCTTGAAATATGTCCTGCACATTTCTTTTTTAATCTTTCCTTGCCGACCACTGCAGCACAGCAGCTGTCATAGAAACTAGTGTGAGAGGAAGGTTCTGGGATCGTCGAGGTCACATGCTCATGTGCGAGGGGATGCAGAAGCCCCAGCCCTGCCTTGTGTCTGCCCCGAGTTATGTGTGTGAGTGGCCACATCGTCTCCTTGGGTCTGTGACAATGCTAGAGGAGAAGTCTCCCTCTCCATTGCAAGAAAAGGGGCAAGCTGAGACCTGGGGTGCAGGGAAGAGTGGGAGCCGCAATCACTGGTGTCCAAAGGAGGCTCCGACTCCTGTTTTTGGAGATCACGAAACAAAACTTTGGCTGTTGGCGCCAAGCTGGGTCCAGCTCTGCTGCCCCCTTTTCTTCTTCCATTTTCACATGTTCGTGTTCGTAGTTGCATATATGTCGCTGCTGATATGTGTGAACCTTGTGCATGCCCATGTGTGGGTGCCTCAGCTCCCATACTAGGTGCCGCCAAGGGTCTGAACGTGACCATCGACGTGCAGGTGAGGCCTGAGCCCCAGGAGCAGAGGGTCCCCAGTGTAGCAAGGGCCCTGCTCTGATGGCTTCCTGTTCAGCAGCTGCAAGCACAGGCTGTGCATGGTAGTCTGAAGGAAGAGGCTGGTCACTTGGTCATTTATTTCTCTTCTATGGGGGGGGTGCGCAGCAGGTGTCCTCAAATGTTCTTTTCTCCTTAGCCTACTAATTAAGGGACTACAGACAGGTTCCATCCCCTTAACTTCTGCTTTTGGTACTTTTGATCCGCATATACTTTCATATTGTGAAATTTCATATTTTAAAAAATACAGATTAAAAAAATAAATATTTTGGGGCTGGAGAGGTGGCTCAGGGGTTAAGCCTCTGCCTTGCAGGCAGAAAGTCCTGAGTTCGGATCCCAGATCCCACGTATAGACACCAGGCGGAAGCGGGGGCAGCCTGCGTTTCTGGTCCTGGTAGGGCGGAGCCTGTGTATCCCGGGGCAGAGTAAACAAGGAGGAGGCGGTCCATGGTGGTTCCCGAATTCGCCCGTGGTTGTACACACGTACACACACACACACACACACACACACACACACACACACAATTGAATAAATAAAAATGAAAAATTTTTTTAAAAAACTAAATATTTTGATATATAAGTATAAAGCTACAGTAAGGCTCCTCAGAAAACTAGGCTGAGATCATCCTTAATTTCCATGTACATGACTGCTTTATATGAGCAGCATGCACACACATGCCTACTCATATGAATTTTCAAGTTTGTTTACTCTTTTAGTGTTTTTACATGATTATAACGAATTTATAATAATTTCATACTTTAATCCCCAATCCCACCCTCTCTTCCATCACAATCTTTCTTCCTTGCCTGTCTCCCTTCTATTTTCTTGTCTTTTTACATGAGAGCCCACTGATTTTCATACATGCCTGTTTTTAAGTAAGCACAGATTATATTGTATTGGGCAGGCTGTCTTTTCTTTTCACATATCATATATTTCCATTCATATACTGTTTAACACATGTAAATATGTTTTATGGCTGTGTCCTGCATAAATTGTATTGGAATTTAACCGGTTCCTGCTGATGAGTATTTAAATTGTTCAGTTCAGTGCTAATGTCTAACAAAATAGACTGTCATTCCAGCCAAGATGTTGGAAACTGGGTTAGCTCAGGGGCCATTTGTGGTAGATTCACTGAAGATCACGGGGTGTCCCGGGGCAACTCTGAGGGAGGGTCTGCTGCCTTGGAAGAAAATTTGCCCAAAAAAGGAAGATACCTGGAATGTATGGTATTTGACATGTCAAAAGAAAACTGATTATAAACTTTTTTTCTTGTTCCAGGAGGAGAAGCGATCAGAGCACCAGTGCCCTCCAGTGGTGAGTTTGGGAAATCCGGGGAATGGGAGTTTGACCACAGTGGTTTTCTTCCAGTCTCCTGTTTGTACCTCATATCAAATGACTCCACAAGGCCCCAGATCCCAACCCAAGATCAACCCCAATAACTATGGAATGGACCTGAACAGCGATGACTCCACAGATGATGAGGCCCATCCTCAGAAGCCCATCCCCTCCTGGGCCAGAAGCGAGTGGGCGCTGGAGTTGTTTCCAACTGCCTCCCTTCGCTCTGGGCTGCCTGGTGAGCTCTCGTGCCAGGCCTGGCAGCTTGGGCATTGACCCGAGGACCTGTGTGGACCTTGGCATGCATGCACAGAAAGTGGAGTGCCCTGACCCACCTGAAGTCCAGGTGCAGGATGAAGGATGTGGAGTCCTCTGTTCTCAGTAAAAACACTGTGTCTGGCTGTGGCAGGCTTCAGTTGAAGAGGAAAGAGCCAGTAAAGGAGCAAAGGCCCTGAGAGGAGGTGGGGACACTTGAGCAGGATTTGACCTGGAATTGACTCTCTTCAGCATTCCCACGGGAGCGTGGGTGGGCATGATGCTGTCCCTGGCCTGCTGTGGGGCTGCTGGAGTGGGACAGCTGCAGAGCACAGACTTGCTGGGGGACTCGAGCCCCAGGGGGACTGGAGTCTTAGTCCCCTCGGCCACTGGGTGAAGTCACTGGACACATGCGTCTTGCAGAGACACCTGGTAGACAAGGCTTTGGACGGCTGTTTCCTTATCTGTGAAGGGTGTGGATAAGGGCACCCAGTCAAGGTTTGTTGGGTGTGGAATTGGTTAGGCCTAGTACCCCTGCGGGCCCTAGCCGTGTTCTCCCTCCTGATTCCCCCAGGGTCTTCCCCTGGTTGACTGTGAGGTTGGCAGGAATGTGCCCCACACAGGTTCAGTCTACCTTGCTCCTTGGGGTAATCTGAGGCTCCTATTCACTCTCCAGCTCTGGCACTTTCTTTTTTTTTGTTTTTTATGTCAGCATACAAACTTTTAGGTACACACAGTTCCTCCTCCCTCCTCCCCCCCGTACCCTTGTCCCCCTCTCACCCCTTCGTCCCATCCCCCATTGCCTCCCACCCAATTCCTTCGTGTGGTCTAATTTTCTCTGCCCTCTCCCGTCAAGACCCAGTGCCTTTCCCGAACCTCCTCGCAGGAACCTGCTGTGTGCAACTTTGCTCGGTTTGGTCTTTAGAGGTGCTAGACTTGGTGAGGTCAACAGTGGACAATGCGCAGGCAGCAAGTCATTATGATTGCCCAACTAGATAGAGTATCTTACATATCATTGCTCCTCCCATCCTTATGCTCTTACACTCTTACCGCCCCCTCTTCCGCAAATTTCCCTGAGCTTCAAGATGGGGAGAGACTAAGCTGGCCTAGTTCTAGGTGGTTGATATAGAGTCTCTGAAGTTCTGGATTGTGGTTTGTTGATTTTCTTTTGCAGTTTTGCTGCTCCTGCAATGCCCTTCACTCCATCCTGGTGGGCATTGTATGTTACCCCTTTTTATCTGCCAGACTATATGCCCTCCTCTTCTGGTGAGATCACTCCCCCTCAGTAGTAAATGGTCAGGAACAAGAGTCTGTGAACTTAATCAGATGTCTCATTACTTATTTGGGTCCTTGGTGGAGGCCTATTTTCCCTGCTGTAACATGGTCCCTTCTCTCCTTCTTTCTGGTGTGGCCCTCCTACCCCATCCCTCCTGTTCATAATCCTTGGAATTCCTGTCTCTAGGTGGGCTGGGTGGGTTTGGTACTAGGAGCCACCTATTAGGGAGTACATACGGCGCTTAATTTTCTGGGTCTGGGATACTTCACTTAATACAATTGTTTCTAATGACATCCATTTCCCGGCAAATTCCAGTAATTCATCATTTTTGATGGCTGAGTAGTACTCCATTGTATAGATGTACCACAGTTTCCTTATCCACTCGTCAACTGTTGGACATTTGGGTTGATTCCATGACTTTGCTATTGTAAACAGTGCTGCTATGAACATGGTCGAGCTTGTGCTATCGAGGCGAACCTCTGCTGTATGGGGGGTTATTCCCAAAAGTGGAATAGCAGGGTCATATGGCATTTCAATCTTTAATTTCTTTAAGAATCTCCAGACGGCTCGCCAGAGTGGCTGTATGAGCCTGCATTCCCACCAGCAATGTAGGAGAGTTCCCCTCTCTCCACATCCTCTCCAGCATTTGTCGTTGTTAGTATTGTGGATTTTTGCCATCCTGACCGGAGTGAGATGATATCTCAGGGAAGTTTTGATTTGCATTTCCTGATGGCTAAAGAAGTGGAGCATTTTTTCAGATATTTGTTAGACATTTTAATTTCATCCCTGGTAAAGTTTCTTTTAAGTTCCAGGGCCCATTTTTTAATTGGGCCATTGGTTTCCTTGGTGTTTAGTTTTCTAAGTTCTTTGTGCACTCTGGACAATAGAGCTCTATCAGATATGTGGTTAGTGAAGATTTTCTCCCATTCTGTGGGTCAGCTCTGGCACTTTCGTGCTGTGCTTGGGGCAAATTCACTCGTGTAAAGCGGGGAAGAGGAAAGTAGCCATCAGCTCACAGCTGAGCCCTCATCAGCGTGGTCATGTGAACTCTCAGGGGAGCTTTGCTTGGGTTCTGCTGCAGAAGAAGGCAGTGAGAAGAGCTTGAAGAGTTGGGTTGGCAGAAGGCCTGACCCAAAGCACACAGGGCACGTAAGCAGGTGGGGGCTCCCAGAGCACGAGGCAGCCCCTCACCTTTGTGTTTCTCTCAGGCACCCAGCTCAGCCAGGCCATCATCCACCAGTATTACCACCCCCCGAGCCTTCCCGAGCTCTTCGGAACCATTCTCCCTCTGGACTTGGAAGACATCTTCAAGAAGAGCAAGCCCGGCTACCACAAGCGCACTATCTCCACTGTGTGGACCTCACCACCCATGAAGTCCACCAGGGTTCCCAGCAGTCTGATGTACATCCTGAAGAAGCCCTGAGGCATCCTCAGCCCTCTTGGAAGGCTCAGGACCCAGCTGTGTCTGTCATCTGTCCGTCTATCTATCTGTCTGTCTGTCTGTCTGTCGCGCTGATGCCTCCTGCCATCGCCCAGAGCTTGCTCGGTCAGATGGATGTCGATGTTCTTTGTGTGTCTATTTCCATTGCAAGTGGAAGGTGCCCAGGTCTGTTTGGTGACTGGGGAAGGACTAGGCTTACCACTAACGGCCTGTAGACAGCACTCTGGAAATACATTGTTCTAATCCAGCTGAATTTTAGCCTCTAGTGTTTGTGAGGTAGATTAATAAAGCATATTCCTTGAAGCCTGCCATGGGTATCGTGAAGACAAGGGGTCCAGCAGCCTGTCGGGGCCCTCGCCCTGCAGAGTGTGTCTGGGGCCTCAAGATCATCTGGTGGAGGGTGGGCAAGAGGCAGTCCACATGGGATGCTGATACAGTGGGCAGCATTCAGACGGTTCCTGTTTTTCTGGGGTGCTCCCTGTTTATGAATGGAGCTCATTCCCGGCCCTCGGCAGCTGTGTCACGGGGTCCCCGAGCCCAATGGCTGCTCAGGCTTCCTGGTACTTTCTGCGCATGTAGTGAAAGGACTCAAGCCCCTCGTTGCTGAAGTGGGAGGTGTAGCCCGGAAGTGAGATCCCTTGACATTTCCCCGGGGCCAGCGCTTGCAGCAGGAGATTTCCCCAGCAAACCAACTGGCCACTCAAGTGTCCAGCACAGCGAAGGTTGACCCTGTCTGCTAGCTTCTGATGCTCTGGCCCCTAGACTTAGGGTGGGCAAACTGGCCAAGTCAAGCCTCGGTCGATGCTTTGGTTTTAGGGGAGACACGGAAGAGAATGACTGGTTCTTGCCTCACTGTCCTCAGCTGCTGTGCTCAGCAGTTAAGGTCCAGGCAGAGTTCGTGGTGGCCTGAGAAGCTGACAGGTTTTATTGTCTAAGCCCATGCAGGGTCCACCAGCTCCTGCTTTAGAACAAAACAAAGCTAAACACTGATGCAGGGGTGCTGTAGAGGAGACAGCATGCAAGACTGCATGCCAGAAGGCTGCCCTTGCGTATTCACCTAGTTTGTACAAATGCAGTGCGTGATTCAGATTCATCCCAGGCCCTGTGATTGGCCAACCCCAGTGAGGTGGAGAGCTGGTCTCCATAGAAACCACAAAACCAAGCCTTCCCTGCGCGTTCCCCCAGGATGTGAGCTTGGAGTCTGAAGCTTGTCTGGGTTTCTTAGCTTAGCCATTCTAATGGTGCCTGGAGTCATTTCCCCATGGTTGTGATTTGCATTTTCCTAATGGTTCTTGATGAATGTCGTTAGACTCTTGGCTTCTCTCTCTATGAACAGTGTGGGTATCACCTGTTCATCGTCAAGTTGGTTTGCTTACACATTACCATATAGATCATGTCAGGTGTTTGCTTTGCAGCATTTCTCACAATCTGCAGCATGTCTTCATTTACCTAGAAATTTTCTTTTTTTTTTAATTTTTTTAATTTTTATTATTTATTCAATTGTGTGTGTATGCGTGTGTGCACGTGTGTGTATGTGCGTGTGTGTATGTATGTGTGTGTGTGTAGAACCACGGGCGAATTCGGGAACCATCATGGACACCTCTACCTCCTCGTTTACTCTGCCCCAGGATTCACAGGCTCCGCCCTACCAGGACCGGAAACGCAGGCCCCCCCCCACCTCCCCGGCGTCTATACGTGGGGTCTAGGATCCGAACTCAGGACCCTCTGCCTGCAAGGCAGAGGCTTAACCCCTGAGCCACCTCTCTAGCCCCTAGAAATTTTCTTTAAAAAACAAAATTTTTCATTTTAAAGTCCATTTATCATGATTTTATGAGTTATGCCTCTTTCTTTTTTTAATGTCATGTCTGAGAAATCTTTAACCAGGATGGAAAGATTTTCTTGCGTTCTTCTAAATATTTTGGTACTCTACACGTTGCATTTAGATTTACTGATCATTTCGGGTAGCTTTTTAGAAAGTGTGAGGTGTGTGCTTTTCATTTGTGTGGGGGGCAGAGGGAGAATGCCTACGAGCATGCTTTTCCTCTAAGCTGCCTTTGCCAAGGATCAGCTACATTAATAGGGACCCAAGTCCAGATTTCTTGGCCCAGGGCCAAGATGACCAGTACTTGCAATTAAGTCTTAAAAATTGGCGTTTTCATTCCTCCATCTTTATTATTCCTTTTCAAAAATTTTACCTTTCCGAATAAATCTTGGAATCTGCTTATCGGTACAAAAACTCTACCCAGATTTTGACTAGAATTGTATTAAACATAGATAAGCCAGGAGAGGGGGCTGATGCACTTCATCATGTTCTGTCTGTGAACACAGTGCGCCTCTCTTGTTGACATCTTTGGTTTCTCTCCATCATTTTGCTGTCTCAGCATTCATGACCTGTATATATTTTGTGAAATATTTATTTTCTTGGAATTATTGTAAATGGTACTTTTCTGATTTTTGGTTTATACTTGTTTCTTGCTGGTGTATAGAAATACAATGGACTTTGTGTGTGTCAACCTTGTATCTTGTGATACTACACAAGTAATAGCAGGGAAATCATGGCACTGTTTGCTTATGGCGGGGGCAGAAAGGGCTCCACACCCTCAGCTGCCACTTTAAGAAATTTTAAAAGATGGATTTAACACGTAATCAGAGAAGTTAGTAAATACTGAACAGAAATCAATGACAGTGGAGAGAAAAACCATAGAGGAAAAAGCTTGTTTTGTGAGAAGTTCAAGAAAATCCATAGACTTTTAGCTGGACTCACGAAGAGGAGAAGAGCTGGCACGGACCTCCCCTGTGAGGGGGTGGCATCTGCAGATGCTGGAGCTGGCAGAGCAGCAGCACAGTGGTTTGTCACAGGCCTGATGACCTGAGTTGGTACTCAGAGCCCACCAGGTGAAAGGACGGAACTAACTCAGAACTTGTTCTCTGATCTCACATAAGCACAAACACACAGTCAGGCATGGGGGGGGGAACCTGTCTGTAATCCTGGTGCTGCGAAGGCTGAGGCGGGAGCGTCTTTAACTTGAGGCCAGTCTGTACTACATAGCAACTCAAGCAAGTAAGAAGAGACCATCTGACAATTTAAGCCAACACAGACTCCCTGGGGGGAAATTGTCTCTGAATTATATATGAATTGTCACTGAAAAAAAAATGGGAACTCTAAGTAGCTCTATCAGTGAGATGAATCTCAGGAAGACTAGGTGGCTTGAATGACGCTTGTTTTCAAGAAGAAATAATTCTGTGTTATACCTTGAAGAAAACAAGAGATTACCTCCCAATTCTGTCCCTGAGGCTAACAGATTCCAAACAAGGCGACATTTCAAGATGAAAAGTTAGTTGTGAGCTACTACATTAATATAAATGCAAGTTTTCTTGAGTCTTTTTCTTTTCCTGGGACAGTTTCATACGCAGTCCAGGCGATCCAGGTAATCCCTGAACTCAAGACCCTTCTGCCTCACCTTTTGAATGCTGAGATTACAGGTTTGTACATCCATGCCTAGCAACACAAGGCTGAAAGTGACAGACTGAGATTTGTCCCAAGGACACAAGGTGGAGGAAACATTCAATATTAATGTACCACATTGACAATACAGGAGGGAAGTCACATGTCAAATTCAACAATTCCATACTAATGATAAAAATGGATTAAAACTATTTCTTCAAAGAAAAACTTAAAATAGTAGTAGCCCTCATAACATTGTATAGTAAACAAAATTCCCAAACCATAAACAGATGCAGCAGCACAGAGCATTCTACAACACATGAAGACAAATCAGAGACCCCACAGATCAAGTAAAATCTGAAGATGGATTAAAGGGAATGTCCTTGTTTTAATGAAGCATTTACAAAACAAAAATCTCTTGAGTGCCATAGCTCATGCTTAATGAATATGTTCCTCGTAATTCTGGGTCCAATGCAAGGATGTCACCACTTGTAAACAGCGATAGGCAATTTGTCAGCTCAAAAAGGGGAAACGTCTTAGGGAGAATTAACAGTCATCAGGAGCTGTGCGCTTACCTCAGCAGTAATTTACCCTGTGTGCATGGGGTCTTGCCTCTAGTTCCACACAAGAAGTTGGATCTTTTTGTTAGAAATTCAGTAGCATCTCTAAAGAGCTGTTGAAATTAAGGCAGGGCAGTGTGGCTGCAGGATACAAGACACTGTCTTGTCCCACACAGGCTGGATCGGCCTTGGTGGAACTCCTTATGCAACCCATGTCGACCTTGAACTTGATCTTCTGCTTCAGCTTTAAGTGTCGGGATGCTGGGGCCACGTCCCCATGGTGCAGCAGAATCTTTTGTTTCCTTGCATGTCAGCGTGGAGCCCAGGGGGTTGTGCCTGGAGACAAGCACTAACTTCAAGCTTACTCTCCTGTGTATTTCTGTTAACTGTAACTAGATAGTGAGGAGTAAGATGGTACAGTAGAACAGATGTTAGAGGTTAAAAGGAATGTTAGGATGAAGTACAACAAGGTAGGACATTCCTGGGACGAGATGACCAAGCTGACCAGGTAAGAGATGCTCTGGGAGAGACCACCACGAAGTCTCTCCCTCTCCCTGCCTGGCCTGTGGAATACACATGGACGAGACTCTCTTATCCCTCCATATATCATGAGTATGACTGACCTCGTCATTCCAGGAAGGTGGCCACAGAGCAGGCGAGTTAAACATGAGATAAACACGGGAAACTACAACTACATCTTGGTAGCTGTGGCTAGCATTAGCTCCCCACTAGCGATCAGAGAAGGTAGTCATGTAAATGTGAGAACAAGGTTCATAATAGCCAACAAGACACCAGCCACCGTAGGTGACCAGGAATGTCAGCCAGGGGTAATAGCCAGCAGATGATCCAAGCTAAGCCACTATGTCAGAGGTGGACAGAGGAGGGCTTCAATGTGTGATCACACCTCAAATGGGGAAATAATGTATGACCAGCTTGTGACCAGCTCCCTGGTTGCTCCAGTGGAGCATGTGCAGTTGGGTTCTCCCAATGCATGGTTTGTGGTATGTCCAGATAATTAGCCCTTAGTAATAGAAGTTACCTTACGCTTTGTCCAGTGTCAGCCATAAGTCCCATAAAAAGACAAGCACACAACCAACTGTTGGTTCTATTCAAACAGATCAATGGTAATGCCCTTCAGGGTCCCCTCGTGTTCCTGTGGATCCTAACCTTTCCAGCAATCCCCTTTCGGGGTCCTTCCCATTATACTCCAGTGTGAAGCTCAGTCTGCTGCTGCTTTAAGGTTTCTCTCTATATAGACCTTTTTAAACTCACCCTTCACTTTCTGTGAAGTTTATTCTTCGAGTTTGCAAGACAAAGGACTTGGCCCACTGACTCCGGAGGTTTTGCTGCCATTGAACGTCTGGCACCTTAATTCCTCAGATGACATCTTCATCATTCCCAAGGACCCTCATTCTCTCCACATTCCTTGTGGTGCATTGGCCAGGAAAAAGGAGTTCAAGGGGGGTGAGTGAGTAGTACATGGACTACTGACCCATTAGCTCCCTTTTTTCTTTTTTTTTTCTTTTTTTTTTTTTGAGAGGGGGAGAGAAAGAAAGAAAATGGGGAAAGAGAAGAGGTGTGTATGATGTGGTTCAAGTGTGGAGCTCAGAGACTTTCAGAAATCTGCTTGTCAACCCCGTAAGTTGTGTGGATGGAGCTTAGGCCTCGGGGTTGCAGGCAGGTGCTGTTAGTGAACCACCTGGCCGGGTCCCATTTCTTTTCCACTCACCCTCGATGCTTTCCAAATGCTGTGACATAACCAGGTAAAGAACATCTCATACCCTCTCCTGAGTTTTTGGACATTTTTGTTTTCTGTGTCCTTGTAGTCTCTAAATTACCGAATGCTTAAATCCAAGCTGCCTGGGGTAATACAGGGTGACTGTCCCTGTGCTGGCAGCCCCAGCCATAGCCCACCTTAACTGAGGACTTCAATCTGAGCATCGCCATGCTTGTCTCCTTATGCAGGTTGAAGAGCCTTGCATAGGCTGGCCAGATTATGAATCTGAGGGGGAGAGGTGAGAAAATCCTCTAAGGAAGGCCCAGGAACTAAGACCTTCCCAGACGCAATCAGTAGAAATTGGCAGATTTTCTTTACAGGAAAGTAAGTATTTGTGGTACGTGTTCTTTTTTAATATTTTTATTTATTTACTCTGTTGGGGGGGCACTGTGTGTCCCTGTGGAGGGCCAAGGGTGACTTTGGGAATCATCCTGGATAGCTTCTACCTTCTTGCTTTGCATTGGGATATCCTAGGCGCCGCTCACTAGGGCTGGAAGTGCTGGCTGCCACCATTTCCATCTGGCATTTTTTTACATGGGACCTGGGATCTGAACTCAGGACCTTCTGCTTTCAAGATAGAGCCTTAACCCCTGAGTCATCTTTCCAGCCCATGATCTGATAGATACTTTTAGAAAATAGAAAGATGAGGGCATATCTGAGTCAGGCCCAGATCTCCAAGGATGCCGTAGGAGACAAGTGGACCAAGCAAGCCTGGAATGTTCTCTGTGCTCTCGTACCAGTGCATTCTGTGTTCCTCTCCACAAGAGGACCAAAGCTGAGACCCAGAGCAGAGACCAAGACAGACTTCAGGAAGCAGGTTGTCAGAAGGAATCTGTCTCCTTGGCAGGGCAGAGAGCTGGCAGAGAAACTCACCCTGCCAGTGCTGTGTTCACAGGCCCCTGGCTTTCCTTTGTGCACTACTCACTCCCCATCACTGCCTTTGAAGGTACACGAGCACTGGACTGATTGGCTGGGTAGAACTCATCCTTTGGAAAGCTCCCAGGCAGGACAACTAGAGGACTTAGCCCAGAAGATTTCTTGGGGTGAGGGGGTTAGTGTCTGGCCTTGAGTCTGTTCCTAGCTGCAGCTGAGGCAGCATCTGTTGGGCAGGGCCTCGGCTTCTCCTGAGCAGAGCCCTTCTTGGATTGCTGTAGGCCCTAGTCTCAGACCTTTCCACAGCCCTTGAGAAGTTGGGATTTTATGAGCAACCAAATTCCTGCTTAATCAAAACAGACAATTGAAATACATTTGAATGCATGAAGCTTAATTTCTAATTTTTGAGGCTCAATGTCTTTTCTTCTATAGCATGGAAGAAGCATAATGTATAACATTTTCTTTTGACTACCATCTCTAATTTTTTAATCTTTTTATAAACCTAACACTCCACAAACCTTTATAGCATATTTTCTGATTCTTTTAAGTAACTAACTCATAAACCTTCGGTACACACTTTAATTTTAAGTAAGATTTTTTGATCTCATAAACCTTTTTATAAACCTCTTGCACATCCAAGTACCATAAATATTTTCTTTATATTTTCTTTTTCCTACTTGATGGTTTCTTGCTGTTTTTACGTTAGTTATCCTGTAAGAAATGTCCTTTAAGACTCTCTGGAGGGGCTGGAGAGGTGGCTCAGGGGTTAAGCCTCCGCCTTGCAGGCGAAAGGTCCTGAGTTCGGTTCCCAGATCCCACGTATAGACGCCAGGCGGAAGCGGGGGCGGCCTGCGCTTCGCGAATTCGTCCGTGGTTCTACACACACACAGACACACACACACGCACATGCGCACAGTTGAATAAATAATAATAAAAAAAAAATTTAAAAAAAAAGACTCTCTGGGAATTGGGGTGGGAGGCACTGGGGGATGGGGAGGGAGAGGGGTGGGGAGGGGGAGCAGGGGGTATGGGGGAGGAGGAGGGAGGGAGGGAACTGGTGTACCTAATAAGTTTGTATGAGCTGAAATAAAAAAAAAAAAAAAGAAATGTCCTTTAAAAGAGGCAATGACAGTAGACCTCATCTTAAAAATCATTATATCCAAATTAAGTTTGCAAGATTGTAGAAGAACCTTGGTGACTTTAGCAAATGGGGGAGGCACTGGGGGATGGGAAGGGAGGGGTGAGGGGAGGGGGATCAGGGGGGTGGAGGGAGGAAGAGGGAGGGAGGGAACCAGTGTACCTACTAAGTTTGTATGAGCGGAAATAATAATAATAAATGTTAAAAAATATAAAGATTATATTAACTGACATATTAAAAAAAAAAAAAGATTGTAGCAGAACATGGGAATACACCTGGAATGAGAAAGTAGACTTGTCCCCAAAGAAGGGAGCTTTTACCAGGAGAAGGAAGAAATTCCAATGAATTTCTCAGAAATCAGTTTTCCTTTCTGGCTGCTAGATATGTTGGTATTACACATGGTAAAACAAACTTTTAAAGGAATTACAAAAGTGATGTTATCAGATCCTAGGTAAAAACACAATCTCACCTTTTGTGAAGCTTCATAAAAATCAAGATAAAAAAAGATATTTTGGTCAATACGTACTCAGGCCTTTTAATGTTATCAATATGATTTATTTTTAAGTGTGCATGTGCATTTAAATTGAACATGCCAAATAATGGACAGAGTCAAAAACCAAAATATGGGCTTTGCAGACTTCGCTGTCACCCGCAGCTGCTCGTCGTCAGCCATAGTCAACCCTACCGTGTTCTTTGACATCGCTGAGGATGGCAAGCCCTTGGGCCGCATCTCCTTCGAGCTGTTTGCAGACAAAGTTCCAAAAACCCCAGAAAACTTTCACTGGAGAAAAAGGATTTGGTTATAAGGGTTCATCCTTCCACCGAATTATTCCAGGATTCATGTGCCAGGGTGGTGATTTTACACGCCATAATGGCACTGGGGGCAAGTCCATCTATGGAGAGAAAATTGAAGATGAGAACTTCTTGCTGAAGCACACAGGTCCTGGTATCTTGTCCATGGCCATTGCTGGACCAAACACAAATGGTTCCCAGATTTTCATCTGCACTGCCAAGACTGAATGGTTGGATGGCAAGCATGTGGTGTTTGGAAAGGTGAAAGATGGCATGAAGATTGTGGAAGCCATGGAGAACTTTGGGTCCGGAAATGGCAAGACCAGTAAGAAGGTCACCATTACTGACTGTGGACAACTCTAATACATTTGACTTGTGCATCTATGATCACCAGACCATTCCTTGTGTAGCTCAGGAGAGCACCCTTCCACCCCTTCTGCTTGCAATATCCCATAATCTCTGTTCTCACTGCAGTTCTTTGGGTTCCATATTTTCCTTACTCCCCTCCAAGTCTAGCTGAATTGAAGAGTTTATGATTATGAATAAAAGTGAAGTAAGAAGTAAAAAAAAAAAACAAAATATGATTATAAAGCGCACAATAAGATTTGAAGTGCCCACAGCTGTTATTTGGAAATAGAAAACACACATAGGAAATCCAGGTAACCAAGCTAGTCAGACCTTTTTAAAGTAACCCTTTATCATTGCAGGCAAAGTACAAAGAACAACAGACAGTTTTTATGGTTCCTCCAGTTCAGGGGTCAGAAGCTTCCTTAAATCAATCAGGAGATAGTTTAAAACACACATCTGCTGGCCTAGAAAGTGGGCTATTCATCAGAACAGAGGGTGGTAAATTTCCCTTTGTTTATCTCAACACTCAGATTTTGGGGTTTTTTTCTAACGTCCTTAAAATGTCCTAGCAACACATATAAGAGACTAAAAACAGTTTGTCCCATTTTTCATCCGTCTGAGTCCACACAAAAGACAACACAAAAAGAAAAAACAGACAAACACAAGCAGAGGCAGTAACCACCTGCCAGCACAGAGCCCTTCTAAGCAAGGAGTGAGGAATTTGCATGTAGCCTTCCTCAACCCTCCTGAGTAATGGTGATTGATGGTACTCTGCTCTTCCTGGTTCATGGTGGGGGCAGGGGGGTCGCCAGGTTTTTGTACAAAGCTTGCTATTGGTGCTTCAGAGGGACCTTTAGTCTTTTCCATGTCACCCATTTAATGAATGTTGGACTGAGAAGCACTGCTTTGGCCACATCCAGCCTGTCTTTTGTTGTGCAGGGTTGATGAGCTAAATCTTGAAGAAGTGTCTCCACCCAAGGAAAATTTGGGCCATCCTCTAGAACTGCCCTCTTTAATTCCTTTAAATCTTTAGCTTCCCAGGGATAGCATACTTCGGGGAGATTGCCTCCTAGACTTACGTTCTCAGCATATGTGGGTTCCAGATTTCCTGCTCTAGCCTGGCAGGGGCCTGTGCATGGATTTGGGAGAGGTTTTTGTGAGGGCATATGGGGGTCCTACTCTAGACCACCTCCACCCCCTTCTCCCTTGAGCAGAGTTAAATCTGGATAAAGGGAACCGTTCACTCTAGGAAGTGTGCACAGCTGCTCACTTCCTTGCTGGTTTGGGAGTGTGCACAGCCCCTCTCTCTCGCTTAGTGGTGCGGGCGGCTCCGTGCTGTGCTCTCAAGCATTGTTTAGCAGGTCTGAGCGCCGCCCCTCCCTCTGGTCCAGGGCCTGCAGCTCTGCCAGCCATTTAGGAGGCTCCTGACACGTGCACAGTACTGGGACACAATCCAGCATGGATTGCCCCAGATTATTTGCTTCTGGCTCCAGGCACCAAGGAGGAGAGGATGCACAGAGAGAAGGCGGCCACGGCACGGACTCCTCTTCCCCCTCCTCCTTCCCCCTTGTCTGTTCTGCATCTACTTTCACCCCTGGTGGGGACTGGACCTCACTAGTAAAGAACAAGCTCTTAAGTGCAGACACCGTGGAATAAAATCACAAGGGAAGTGATACTTTAAAATGTTCCTCCTCTCCCAGACCAGCAGAGGCAGCAGCCAGAGCAGCCGCAGCCTGCGCCCTCTCCCGCCCGCCCGCCCTCCGCCGCCCTCCACCCGCCCCGGGGTCTCTTTCCCCCTTCCTCCTCCTCCTCCTCCACCCCCCCTCCTCCGCCCGCCAGCGGGGCCCCCCTCGCCTTCCCTCCCGCCCCTATTGTTCCGCCCCCGGCCTCCCGCCCTTCCCCTTCCCGCCCGCTCCCCTTTTCCCCTCAGTCGCCTCAAGCCTGCAGTTTTTGGCTTTCACCCCCACCAGAGACCAAAGACTTGACCACTCAAAGTCCAGCTCCCTGTAACTCTGCTAGACATGGACACCGGTGTGATTGAAGGTGGATTAAATGTCACTCTCACCATCCGGCTACTTATGCATGGAAAGGAAGTTGGCAGTATCATTGGAAAGAAAGGAGAATCTGTTAAGAAGATGCGCGAGGAGAATGGTGCCCGCATCAACATCTCAGAAGGGAATTGTCCAGAGAGAATTATCACTTTGGCTGGACCCACTAATGCCATCTTCAAAGCCTTTGCTATGATCATTGACAAACTGGAAGAGGATATTAGCAGCTCTATGACTAATAGCACAGCTGCCAGTAGACCCCCAGTTACTCTAAGGCTGGTGGTCCCTGCTAGTCAGTGTGGTTCTCTCATTGGAAAAGGTGGTTGCAAGATCAAGGAAATCAGAGAGAGTACAGGGGCTCAGGTGCAGGTGGCAGGGGATATGCTTCCTAACTCAACTGAGCGAGCCATCACTATTGCTGGCATTCCGCAATCCATCATTGAATGTGTCAAACAGATCTGCGTGGTCATGTTGGAGACTCTCTCCCAGTCCCCTCCGAAGGGCGTGACCATCCCGTACCGGCCCAAGCCCTCAAGTTCTCCAGTCATCTTTGCAGGTGGTCAGGCCTATACCATTCAAGGACAGTATGCCATTCCACAGCCAGATTTGACCAAGCTGCATCAGTTGGCAATGCAACAGTCTCATTTTCCCATGACGCATGGCAACACCGGATTCAGTGGCATTGAATCCAGCTCTCCAGAGGTGAAAGGCTATTGGGCAGGTTTGGATGCATCTGCTCAGACTACTTCTCATGAACTCACCATTCCAAACGATTTGGTTGGCTGCATAATCGGGCGTCAAGGCGCCAAAATCAATGAGATCCGTCAGATGTCTGGGGCGCAGATCAAAATTGCAAACCCAGTGGAAGGATCTACTGATAGGCAGGTTACCATCACTGGATCTGCTGCCAGCATTAGCCTGGCTCAATATCTTATCAATGTCAGGCTTTCCTCGGAGACGGGTGGCATGGGGAGCAGCTAGAACAGCACAGAGTCATCCATAATCCCTTTCTGCTGTTCACCACCACCACACTACCACCACCCATGTTCCATCTGTGTAGTTTCTGAACAGTCAGCGATTCCAGGTTTTAAATAGTTTGTAAATTTTCAGTTTCTACACACTTTATCATCCACTCGTGATTTTTTAATTAAAGTGTTTTAATTCCTTTCTCTACTCAGCTGTTAATGCTGAGATCCATATTTAGTTTTATAAGCCCTCCCTCCCCCTTTTTTTTGTTTTTGGCCTCATGAATTTTTGTTTGTCATGGAAATGTAAGAGTGGAATATTAATACATTTCAGTTTAGTTCTGTAATGTCAGGAATTTTTCAAAAAAAATTAAAAGATGGACTGGAGCTTTTTCTTTGTGAATAGAAACTGGATGCCACAGTGATTCATGTGGGTTTTATTCCTGTTGTCTTGCTTTAGTTTTTGTACCTTTAACACTCACAGGACCCTAATTGGGTTTGAATAGAAGACTTTATTCCAATTTAAAAAAATAAATAAATAAAATAAAATGTTCCTCCTGCTTTCTGGCTAGGTTTTCTACCCTATCCCAAGAGGCCCATGAAAAGATATTAGAAGACTGGATCCAAGGTGCTAATTAAAGGGCCGTCTGCCAGACCTTGGCAATGCTAGAATCTGGAATTTCAAAACCATGGCTTCTTAATACAAGATGTAGAGCTCCTGGCTCCAGGTTTGCTTTTAGAGTTACCCATACTTAGTATCTAACTTACCCTGAAGTCCAATTTGCTTCGTCCAATCTAGGAAGTTCCTCACACGGGGGCACCAGATGTGGCTTCTCCACACACACACACACACATACACACACACACACACACACACACACACACACACACACACACACTAGGGGACGAGTCAAGGCCATCAGGATGAAGAGAGGTAAGTTTGCTGCAGGTCCTCTGCCCCCCACCCAAATCCAGGGAACTCCGAACACACCAGAAAGTTTGTCAAGGCAAGACTCATTTATTGGGAAGAATAAAACAGCTTATATAGACCAAAGACCACAGGGTGCAAAACGGGCAGCCAATTATGTTAAAGGTCAACACAGCATCCAAGCTTTACAGGTCAGACTCAACCAATTTTTGTAAGGAAGGCAGGTCAACTCCTATAAGCCAATTAGAGCTCTCTGTAATGTGATCAGGGTTATGCCCAGGACACTAGCTCTCAGCTCCATCTTTGGACCCATGTGCTTAGCTATGACAGGCCGTTATTCCTGGATGTGCCCAACATTACAGCAGAAGGAGGAGGAGGAGCAAGAGCGGCTGTGCAAGGTGGCTGAGGCCAAGAGACTGGTAGAACAGTGTGAGCAGGAACGGCCGGCCAAGCAGCAGTGGAGGTGGGAGCAGGAGCGCAGGAAGGAACAGGAGCAGCTCCAGGCCAAGAGGCCCCTGTCCTGTGAGGGGACCTCACTTCTTGGTAGCTGTCAAGGTCACTTGAAGGTTGACTTCTAAGTCTGTTGCTGGTGGATCACAGGACTAAGGTGTATAAAGGGTCAGCATGGGGGCGCTCCACAGACTGTTCTGTCTTTCCCAGTGGGCACAGTAGGATGCAGGGCTCTTAACAGGGATGCCATGGACAGAGGTTTGTGGTGTGGTACAGGACACTGAGAGTCCGTATCCCTGGCCACTGTATCTCCCTTGTAGTAGGGACAGCTCGGTTGGGTTGCCTTGCTACTGACATTTATGCCCAAGTGTGCAGACCCACAGGCCCAGCAGCTGCCCTCTCCTGCCCCACTGTCTGGGGAACCCCATCTTTACTGGGGTCAGTCATAGGCTTAAAGAAGATGAGGAAAGCTCACAGAGGGCTGGACTCGGCCTCCTCTGGCTTAGTGATGACACACTGGTCTTGTGGGTGGAGTCAGGTGGAGAGTGGAAGGGATGTCCTGCATATTTCTTTTTTAATCTTTCCTTGCTGACCACTGTGGAACAGCAGCTGTCTACTTCATAGAAACTAGGGTGAGAGGAAGGTTCTGGGAGTGTCGAGGTCGCATGCTCATGTGCGAGGGGATGCAGAAGCCCCAGCCCTGCCTTGTGTCTGCCCCAAGTTATGTGTGTGAGTGGCCACATCATCTCCTTGGGTCTGTGACAATGCTAGAGGAGAAGTCTCCCTCTCCATTGCAAGAAGAGGGGCCCTCAGAGACCTGGGGTGCATGGAAGAGTGGGAGTCGCGATCACTGGTATCCAAAGGAGGCTCCGACTCCTGTTTTGGAGATCACGAGACAAAACTTTGGCTGTTGGTGCCAAGTTGGGGTCCAGCTCTGCTGCTCCCTTTTCTTTTTCCATTTTCACATGTTTGTGTGCGTAGCTGCATGTGTGTTGCTGTTGATGTGTGAACGTGGCGCATGCACATGCATGGGTACCTCGACTCCGGTACCAGGCCCCACCATCACTTGCTCTCCACCTTCTTCTGAGATGCATTCTGTCATCAGACCCACAGCTGCCCTTAGGCTGGTCAGCTAGTCTGCTCACTCTGTGGGCTCCAGGCTCTGTCTTTGAGGCTGGTTCACAGGTGGGCACACAGCACTTACTTTGAGGCTGGCTCACAGGTGGGTACACCGCACTTACTTTGATGCTAGCTCACAGGTGAGCACACCGCATTTACATGGGACCTGGGATCTGAATACTGATTCTTCCATCTGTGTGGCAAGTACTGTGACTACTGAACCATCTCCGCAGTTTCTGCGGTTCCATTTCCAAGGCCTGTCTCCTTGTGTTTGTGGGGGGGGGGGGTCCCAAAACAACTTCTCCCAAAATCTGAAGAATGTGTATCATTTCAGATGATGCCTTAAGACAGAGGGGATAGCATATTAGTCCTGCAGCCCAAACCATACCACGAGTAGAATAGTCTTGTGTTCAAAGGAGAGAACTTGAGCCTAGCAGGGACTCTGTGCTAGGCTGATAAAAATTATACTCACATTCACAAAAGGACAGACAGAGCCGGAGAGACAGGGCCAGAGTCGTGCTGTTCTGTTTGCTTTGAGTTTGCACCCTACGAATGATGAGCAATTCAGATCTCACCTTCAGTCCCTGTAAGCCACGAAGCCCAGAGAGTATTTGTACCTAGCAAGCCCCACCCACCCTTCCCACAGTGGTGTGTGGCAGGCTGTGGAAGGCCGGAGTGGCCCTTCTTCCTCTGCAAAGGAAGGAACAGTTCTCCCTTAATGTGAACTCTCGCTCCACCTTCCAACTAAATGGACCTGAGCCAATGAGCGAGGGACTTGGGAAAGTTGCCCACCCTCCAGGTTACCACACTGGTTCCCCAGAAAGAGATTTCAGGACTTTCAGTTTACTTTCAGACATCTATTGGTTTTATGTGAGTACCCTGTCTCAATTCCAAGTGCAGGTGAGTTAGGACAACAGACGGCCAAATTTCCTGATGCAAAAACAGTGTGTGAAAAGGGGGAGGACTTTGCTTATGAGAAACAGTTGCACAAGAGACACACTTAAACTTCATAAGTCAAGGTGTTGGGAGCCAATCACATATGTTTGAATTCCACAGCAAACAACAAATAACAACCCTTTCCTCTCCTTTGGACCCCATTCAATCACTGCCTATGAACCTTACAACTTTTTTTTTTCTAACTACATCACTTTTGGAGAATTTACTTTGAAGAGAACAACTGGTCTACCTGCTTTTTCCGATCTCACCTCACAATCATAGTTTGTTTATAGGTGCACCTAACAAAACTATACAACTTCGGACTGGAGAGGTGGCTCAGGTGTTAAGCCTCCACCTTGCAGGCGGAAGATCCTGAGTTCGGATCCTAGACCCCACATATAGACGCCAGGCGGAAGCGGGGGCGGCTTGCGCTTCTGGTCCTGGTAGGGCGGAGCCTGTGAATCCCGGGGCAGAAGGAGGTGGAGGCATCCATCGTGGTTCGCGAATTCGTCCATGGTTCTACACATACACGGGCACACACACACACACGTGCGCACATACACACACACATGCACACAGTTGAATAAATAATAATAATAATAAAAACTACACAACTTCGAATTTTCAGTCAGTAAGTGAAACCCAAAGAGATGTGTGGGCAAGCAGGAACTGCAAGAAGCTTTAGAGGGTCTCTGTGACCACAAACACAGATCTGTACCAATAAGTCACAAAGTCATTCCCTTTATTGGAAACAAAGTAGATGTATTATGTAATTCATATATAAAATTAGCTTTTATTTGGACTTGGGTGAGATGTCAGAAGGTGGAATGATAGAATAATTGGACAAAAGAGAATTTTGCTATGCATAAAGACTAACTGGAACCAAAGTAAAAGAGAGTTAAAAGACAGCACTTGCGACAAAGAGAAAATCCGTGATATGGAAATACAAAGAAGCTAGAAAGTCAGCAATAGATGATCCCATCTGTGGTCAGGAAAATGGCATGTGTTGATTTAATGACTTTAGAAAGAAAGCAACTGAGGCTGGAGTGATGGCTCAGGGGTTAAGACTCTGTCGCAAAAGCAGAAGGTCCTGAGTTCAGATCCTAGGTCCCATATAAAAACATCAGGCGCAAATGGTAGTGGCTTGTACTTCCAGTCTGGAAGGCGAAGCCTGGTAAAACTCCAGAGTAAAGCAAAGAATAGGTAACTCAACCCAGGGTGATCCCCAAAGTCACCCTTGGTCCTTCACAGGGACACAAATGTGCTCTCTGAAACACACACACACACACACACACACACACACATGCACGCACGCACACACACACACACACAAAGCAAAAAGTTTGCTTAAAGCAGGAGACAACCAACAACTTTCTGATTGAACTCATGTTGCAGTTCCCTGCATGGTTGCTGATAAATGACCATCAAATGGCTTAAGGGAACAAGGGGTTTATTTTCTTACTGATAGTCTGGTTACAGTTCATAGTCCAACTTGACTGGGGAGCTCATGCCAACACCAAGGCCGAGGGAACTGGCCATACCATCTCTACATAAAGGCTGAGAGAGGGAGATCTTTACTTGCCAGACCAGCATGTCTGGCTAAGTGTACAAAAGGATGCCAACCCCTCAACCAGCTCTCTGTCTTTTATTCCATGGCCTAATCCCACCCACCATAGGCTGGGCCCTCCCCATCAGCTAGACAATCTCCTTCAGATTCACTCTGGGCTTAATCCAAATACTAATTCTCCACAAATGTGCCCAGAGCTCAAACCCTCAACTGTCGAGTTGACATTTGTACTTAACTAATGCCAACTCAAGACCCGCTTGCCAGAAGGGTACCCATCCCTGTTACTGTAAACTAAACAAGAACCTTAAAAAAGGGAAGGAAATAGATCAATAGGGAAGACAGCCAATAAATCTATAGGTACGAAGGACTGTACATTGAACTGGTCTGTAGGCAGCTGTTATTATACCCATAGAATGGGAATTTACAGTGGAAAACTTTGGGTCTAAAACTGGATGACTGAAGGGAAATGCACATATCAGTGGGGTGGACTGAAGAGAGGTAACATGATGCACCACAGAGGCCTGAGTAGACAAGCCAGAGTGAATCCTGGAGTTCATAGAAGCACACAGGGAGGGAGGGAATGGTGAAGAGAAGGGAGGGGATAGAGGGGATGGAGGAGGGAGGGAAGCTGGGATGAATACACAATAATGCTTGTAAAAGTAGAAAAATAAATTTTAAAAAAAGTTTGCTTAAACCGGAATTTCAAGATCAGCCTGGCTAATACAGTGAAAACCCATCTTAAAATACAATAATAATAACAATAGCAATGATAATAGCAGATGTCAAGAACAGCAAAGTTGAGGAAATGGAAGAAAAGAAAGTACACATGCAGTTGTCATTTCATTACATTAATCTAAATAACCATATGGTTCTTTTGGGTATGAGATGTTTTTCTTCATAAGTCTGGGGAGTTTTTTTTTTTCAGTTAAAATATGCGAGTTTAAGAAAGACAGCATATTCGTATATCTATGCTCTGAAGTTTAGAGAAAAGCATGAAAGGTGGGTCATGCATCTTGTCTAATCTAACGTTTTTAACCCACAAAGCACTTGGCTTCAGTGAAAATAGAAATAGTGACGTGTTGTGCATCTATTGACTTCAGTGATAAAATGGCACACAGGGGCAAACCGAAAGGCCTAAATATTAGGATACTTGTCCAGCTAAAGGATGAAATGTTGATGCCAGAGATAAAGGAGACAGAATAATCTCTTGTGATTTAAAAATAAAACAGCTGAACTAGGGACAAAGTAGAAAAAAATGGAAGCAAGAAAATCAACACTGGCTCAGCTATTCAATAAAATGAATTTTAAAAAGTGAATGGGAACATCGGAGAGCTGAATCCCTTCACAATTAGTCGTGGATGTATGAGCCGCCATTTGGATTGCATGTGAGATTATTCTTTTCATCATTTAGCAAGAGCATAACATGCCGGAGATGAAACCGATTTCTGCAGAAAATAAAAGCATTTGTACCTATGTGTGAACTTTCTTCTGGTTGCTCCAGGCTAAAAAGCATTTCAACCCAATGTTCAAAAAATGACTTAAAATAAATGAGATATTTTCTCCTTGCCCAGGACTCAGGGGGGTCTACCGGTGTCCCATCCCTTAAGAACCTGCTCTGTTATCTGCTAGGTTCAGATGCCCACAGTAAACACATCATATATCTCTAACTTCCATGTTTTCTCTGACATCTGGTGGTGACATTCCTTTAAGAATCGAATAATGATAACTCAATACTATTTTTAGCTGTGATAATTTTGGGTGGATTCTTCAGTGACTTCTTACATAACATCTACAATGAATGTGTAAATATTATTCCCTCTTTTCAATTTGGATGTCTGTTCTTTTCTGTGTCTGTCCCTGATAGGACACTCAGCGTTATGTTGGATAAGCCTGGTGAAAGTGGGTATCCTTGCGTTGTTACAGATCTTTCTGCTCTTTCCTCTTTAGGTTGTTAGTGGTAGCTTGTCACATGCAGTCTTTACTATCTTTGAGGTCATTCATTTCGCATCTTTTGTAAGTTAACGTTTGCTTTTTAATGTTGCATATATGAATACAGTGAATTTCACTTTGCATTTTATTTGTTCCATTTTTATGTTGAAGAGATGCTAAATTTTATGTCATGCCAGTTCTTCAACTATATGTAGGCTCACTGGTCTGTTTATTTGACCGTATATGTCTGTTGATTGCACTATTATGTAGTTTTTAAAAATTTCTTAGTAGCACATATTAACTGTCAAAAATAATGAATTTGTATTTTGACATCTTCAAACATACATAAAATGTGTTTTTCCCCATTACGCTCTCCTGTCCTTACTCTCCAACTTTTCCTAATTTCTCTCCTCTCTGCAAAAATATTAGCCCTTCTATTTCATTATCTTTTTTTAAATCTAAATTTTACAGACGAAACATGCAATATATATCTTTCTGAGACTGGTTAACATAACTTCTAATTCTACCCATTTGTCTACAAGTGATATGATTTTATTCTTCTTTTGGTTGATGACACTATTGTCATTGTTTGAACATAAATCATCCCTCGAAGACTTACGTATTTTGATCCTTGTTCCTCAACTGGTGGTGCTGTTTGGGAACTTTTAGGAGGTAGACTCCTGCCAGAAGATTACCGGGAGTGGAACTTGAGACTGGATGATCTGGCCTCAACTCCTCTCTGTCATTCTCTCTGCCTCCTGATAACTGTCTTGATAACTGTTGTAATGTGAGTCAGCCTCCTGCTTCTGTCACTATGCGTTCTTCTGTGTTCCTGACAAGATGGAATCCATCTCCCTGGAATGGTAAACCAAATAATAATTTTTTTCTCAAAAAAATTGCTTAAGTCAGAATGTTTTATTGCAGCAACAGAAGAATAACTGGAAGAGAATTGGATATTAAAGGACTAGAGTGCTACTATAAGACTAAAAGAATTTGGTACCAGGAGTGGAGTCATTGATATAATACTAAGTTTGTGACTTCTAAGCCTTTGAACTGTTTGTGGAGAAAATGTGGAGAACTTTGAAACATTGGGCTAGAAAAGCCATTGAGTTTTGGAGAGAGAGCTTAACAGGTCATTCCAGTGGGTGCTTGGAAGACAGTAGTGCTATAAGAAACATGGACAGTGGGGCTGGAGAGGTGGCTCAGGGGTTAAACCTCTGCCTTGCAGGCAGAAGGTCCTGAGTTCGGATCCTAGACCCCATGTATACACGCCGGGCAGAAGCGGGGGTGGCCTGTTTCTGGTCCTGGTAGGGCGGAGCCTGTGAATCCCAGGGCAGAGTAAACAAGGAGAAGGTGGAGGCATCCATGGTGGTTCCTGAATTCATCCGTGGCTCTACACACACACACACATATATACACACACGTGCACACACACACACATGCATGCACGCACACACACACACACACGTACACACACACACTAAAAAAATAAATAAGAGTGGGAGAGGGAATGGAGGGAAGCAGCGATAAGTACTTTAAAAAAAACTAGAAAAATAATAAAAATAAATGAATATAAGTAAAAAAAGAAACATGGACAGAAGAGGCCTAGCTCATGAAGGTTTGGGAAGGAATAAAGAAATAAAGACCACATTGGGAACTGGGACTAGGGCAGTTCAAGTGATGCTTTGGCAAGAAGTTTGGCTGCATTTTCCCATGTCCTCAAAATCTGCATGAAGTTTCAGTTAGAATATAATGCACCGATATCTTTGGTGGAAGAGATTTCAAGACAGCCTAACATTGAGCCGGTAACATGATAACTTATCAGAACTCTTATTCATATCCAAATGAAGCATTACAAGTCATGCAGAAAGAAATGAATGTAAAGTTTGTGAAAGAAAGGTGTGTAAGCAATCTTGAAGTCGCTGACAAAAAAAAAACTGTTAAAAAGATTCGTACCATTAAAACACCCAAGATAGAAAGGCACTGGCATATGCAAAGACCACCCCCCCTTCTCACAGATTAGCAAAGCTAATATAAAATATCCATATTACCAAAAACAATCTACACATTCCATGAAATTCCTATCAAAATCTGAATTGAATTCTTTACTTCCTACAGTATATAATAAATTTCAGTCATTTTCACCTCTTATTACCTCCTTCCACTGAAAACCTTATTGCCAACAAATATCAATACTATTTTATGTCTTTTTGTTTGCATGACCTATGAGTTTAATAAGGTTTGCTTGCATTAGCATGTGTGGGAAGTTATTTACTGAATCATAGGCAATTTACAAGTAGCTATAGCACTTAAGAAAGTGGCACCACCCCTTCTGCCTGGCATCATTAGCCATCAGTAGTCTCCCAGGAGGGATGAGACTTCATAAGCCCTTCCCCCTAACATGATGGAATGTTGATAGATCCAATCAACACTGGGTTTTCACATGATGGAGAACCACATCTTCAGTGAGCTCAGGAGCATATTGGCTGTGTCTTGTCCAGAAGACGCTGTCTGGTGAATGTTCTTTCCCAACCTCTTGCTCTTATGTCATATCCAGCCCATCTTCCATGACATTCCCTTGAACCTTGGGAGTGGTCAGGTGATAATAGTTGTCTGTTTAGGGCTGAACACTTCACACTGTTTATTCTCTGCACTTTGTTGAATTGAAAAGTGCTGTATTAACCACTATCCACCGTAAAAAGAAGCTTCTCTGCAGAAGCTTTCTTTGTGAAGGATTCTATGCCCATCATTTATATACATTTGTTGGAATTTATTTCATTTTACTGATGCTATTTACAATGATGTGTCTTTCATTCATTTCTCAGCACATTCAGTGCTGCAATACAAAATGCCTCTGGTCTTTATATGTTCCATTTTGCATTCTAATACTGGCTAGGAGAGTTTCTCAGATCTAAGAGTTTTCTGGTTATCTTAAAGATATTCATGATCTTGGGGGCTGGAGAGGTGGCTCCAGGGGTTAAGCCTCTGCCTTGCAGGCAGAAGGTCCTGAGTTTGGATCCTAGACCCCACATATAGTGGGGGCAACCTGCGTTTCTAATCCTGGTAGGACGGAGCCTGTGAATCCCAGGGCAGAGTAAACAAGGAGGTGGAGGCAGTCCATGGTGGTTCCCGAATTCGCCCATGGTTACACACACACACACACACACACACACACACACACGCACGCGCGCGCGCGCGCGCGAATGCACATGCACAATTGAATAAATAATAATAATAATAAAAGGATATTCAGGATCTTTAGGAGTTATTTTCTAATAGAGACCATTCGACTGTCATTTGTATCAAATTCCTTTCTTTTGCCCCTTTTCTCTGGCTGAAAATTCAAGCACTAGGTTGAATAATGGTTTAGACTATGTGGATTGTGTCTCAGAATCCTTATTTTTAGTGGGTATGTCTTACATTTCCTTTTCAACATTATGTTAAAGTGATCCATAGGTTTGTTACATATAAAATCCTTTCATGGATTTTATATATATCATTGTTTCAACTACTGTGGTTCTTCTAGTCCCACTTTCTTCAGGACTTTTGCCATTCAGGGTGTGGAAAAGCATGTCTGAGTCTATTGAGATAGTTGTTCGATTCCTTTCCCTGAGTTTACTCATGGGCTGAGCTGTATCTACTATATGGTGTACATCTGTGATAGCTAATCTTGGGTGTCAACTTGACCACATCTGGCATTAACTAAGATCAGCTGAGACCACCTGAAGAGATTATCTGAATTAATACATTTACAATACAAAGACCAGCCCTAGATCCAATTGGATTCTCCTAGATCTCACTGGAACCTCCTACATCTGATTGGGTCAGATAAAAGGAACCACAGAACAGAAGACTTGGAAGAGAAGAGACTCTGTAACTGTGCTAGGAAACGCTCTTCCTTCAGGCCACCAGGGTTTCTTCTTCGACCCTCCAGCTCTCCGACCCTCCACGTCTTCAATGTGACAAGGACTCTCAAGGAATTCTCCAGCCTTCAGCCGTCACCCACTTGACTACTGGACTGAACAGCTACTGGCAGCCATGGTTGGACTACCTCGGCCATATCTCATAAGCCAACTCAATAAATTCCCTATTTACACATTCATTCTGTTGATTCTCCGACTCTAGAGAATGCTGACTAATACAACGTCGAACCATCTTCTCTTTACTAGAATCACCTGTTCCTGATGGACACGAAAACAGTGGCAGCAGGACCTAGAATCCACCAGCCTGAGGACCTCAGGAGGAGTCTGGGCATGGGTGGTGGGGAAGGGGAATGACTTCTCCAGAAAGAGCACCCAGGCCAGGTGAGGAAGACATTGCTTTCTCTCTTCAGTCCCACAGTCCACATGTTCTCTAACGGGTAATTTAAGGGCTGGAGCAGGGGCAGGGACCTGAAGTGTGGGCTACCAAGGCCTTTTAAACCTCCAGTTGTTTTTTTTTAATTTTTTTATTATTTATTAAATTGTGCATGTATGCATGTGTACATATGTGTGTGTGTGTGTGTGTGTGTGTGTGTGTGTGTGTGTGTGTGTGTGTAGATTCATGGGCAAATTCGGGAACCACCATAGACAGCCTCCATCTCCTTGTTTACTCTGCCCCAGGATTCACAGGCTCCGCCCTACCAGGATCAGAAATCCAGGCTGCCCCCACTTCCACCCGGCATCTATATGTGGGGTCTAGGAACCGAACTCAGGACCTTCCGCCTGCAAGGCAGAGGCTTAACCCCTGAGCCACCTCTCTAGATCCTTAAACCTCCAGTTTTATAAAATAACAAAATATACAAAGTCATATGCAATAAGTTTAATGAAAAGGAAAGGAAAGCATTTAAGGTTTCATGTTTGTCTTGCTCTTTTACAGGTAGAAGAAACAAGAAAGAAAATGTGCGATTAGTGGCACATCGTTGTCTGTAGTCCTGGAAGCCAAAGTCTTATGGAAGATTATGATGTTTGACAGTCTTTGCTGTTATATATTGCTAGCTGGAAAACAAAAACAAGGACATGACTTAAATGTTGAACTCTACCTACAAAGTCAAATATTCAGATTACCACTTTTGGGCATTTTAAATGAGTACTTAACATTCTAGAATGTTAAGTTTGATTTTTCTGGAAGAAAAATCAAATTACATACTCATTAGTTCTATCATTCAGGATAGAAAAAAGTGGGGGGGAAAGTGACTTTTTTTTAATGGATCTTCCTCTCAAACCCTCCCCCATCACCACCACCTCGAGTACCTTTCTCAAAATTTCCTAGGGATTTTTTTCTAATAAAGTATCTACTAGTGAGAAAAGTGTCAGCATATTTTTCTTGAACAGAGGTTCAGTCAGGTTCGTGTTTAAAGAATAACACCATAGCAGTTCTCTAGTCTAAAATGTTTTCACCATTCTTTCAACACACATTTGACTAAACCTCTGTTCAAGAAAAAGAAGGTGACTTTTTGAATCAATGTCTCTCTCCATCTATATTTTAGATAAATACATATCAATGTCTTTCTCCATATGTATTTTAGATAAATATATTTTTAATATATAGTATATATTAATAACATGTAACATGTATTAATAATGAATATGTTTGGATAAATATATGTATAGAATATGTGTAGATACATATATCTTTCCTTACCATTGCCACAAAGAAGAACTTCTTGAGAATCAGGTATTCTACTCTTAATAGAATATATGATGGGTTCTCTGTATAAGGAAGGGCCTGCCTGTGGTGAGTATGCGTATTTGTATGTGTGTCTGTGTGTATGTTTGTCTGTGTCTATGTGTGCATGTGTGTGTGCATGTGTGTACATGTCTATGTGTGTGCAAGAATGCCTGGCATATAAAGCATAGGAAACTATGCATAGGGAAGTCATCTCTGGTAGCTTCTTTCCTCATTTTTGCCTTTCTCCTTTACTATTTTTTTGTTTCTTTTTTTGAAATTATTTATTTATTGTGTGTCTGTGTGTGCATGTATGCACCATAGACAACCAAGGGTGACTTCAGGAATCATCTTAGATAGTTTCTACCTCCTTGGTACTTCATTCTAGGATTTTCCAGACTCTGCCTTCCAGATCAGGAAATACAGCTGCCACCATTTCCGCCTGGTGTTTTTATGTGGGATCTGGGATCCAAAGTCAGGTCCTTCTGCTTACAAGGCAAAGTCTTAACCCCTGAGCCATCTCTCCAGCCCTTCTCCTTTATTAGTAACTGGAGATTCTCATCATAAGATGGCTATTCAGTACAGGTTCCTCGGATGGCTTTCTTGGGGGAAAAAAGTCATTAACCTCACCATTGGGATAAATGATGGGATGGGCATCATTTTGTTTAAACATTCATAGTTAGAAAATAAAAGCCTGAGTTTCCTGATCAGTGCTTATGCTTAGAAAAAAAAAGGGGGGGGGAGAAAAGAAACTTACCATCATTACTCCGACATTGATCAAAGTCTCATTGGACTGTACCAGAAAACAGTTCTTGAAGTTGGCTATGGCTTTTGCACCCAATGGAGTCAAGTAATAAGACTTCAACGTTGTCTGGTATTGCTCCACAGACACAGATGGATCAATTGTCTGACTGACAACTTTATCCATGAGCTTACAGCCAGAACTATCTGGAAAGACATAGATCAATTATTGGAGGTTCAGACTCCTTTAGGAGGGTGTCTATCAGGGCAGTCATCTTCTTGGTCTGGTGAAGACAAAGATTCAGGGAGCTTATGGGGCATTGTTAATTTTAGAACAGAAAATTCAGACTCTGAATTCCCTTCAAATTCTGAACCCCACACACAAGCCTAGACAAGTTGAACCCCATGCAAACTTGGTGAATAAGGACGCTTAAGAAATGAGAAATTCTGTCTTGGTGAAACATAATGAGCATCTTTGGTCTTTCTTTGTTCAAAGTCAGGAATAGTTTGAGAACACCATGTAATGTTTTCAAGAATACTATCAATATTGCATCTATACTACTACCCATTAGGTCTGCTAGCTTCATCCTCTGCATCAAAAGCAACATAGGATTAAAATTTTTGTACTTGAATTGATCTCATGTGACCAATCAGTAGAAGAAAATAAGTTTAGGACATGGATTATGTGAACTAGTTTTCTCCTGAGTGTTTAATTTTCTATCAAATTAATTGAGCACGTCATCCTTTTGCCAGTTTGCACCAGCTTCTTGAACTAGTGAAATAAAAAACATGAACAATAGAGATTAAATATGACCAATTATAAGTGACAACATACTGTTCCGACCATATTCATTTTTGGTGGCAGTGCTAATTTTTCTACCATACAGAATGTTGTTCCAGAGTGAGTTGTTCTTCCTATTGACATGAACACAAAGATCTGGGAGCTGCAGAACCCCAAGGTAGCTGTTTGAACCTTCCCTCAAATATTTGCTATATAGCCCCCAAGATGTTTACTCTGCATACATGCTGCAGTGTGAGAATGTGTCTCTGGGAGGTTCTCCATTTCCTTCCCTATTTTGAAAGACTCATAATTGCCTCTTCTATGAGACCTATATGAGTCCAACTTCTGGGATGGAGTGGGGTCATCATTTGTATCTTCTTCTACTGAAATACCTACTATTCAGTGATGTAACTTATCATGAAGTTCACAAGTGTGGTAATAGCAATGGGACACCACCACCAGTAGCTCTAGCAGACCAATCAAGAGCTATCCTTATGACTGAATGAATCAATAATGATTTTAGGACCATCCAACCAGATTCTTTCAAGTAGCATTGACCCATCCTGGGGATCAGGGGGAAGGACTTCTTTCTCAGAGTACCATGCAAGAATCTCTAGTCCAAACTCCAGCATCCCACTCACCTCCTGAACAGTAGCACATGGGGAGGGCAACCAGCATGAAGACCAGTGCCAACTTCATGTTGAGGCAGCTGTGTGGGAGGTTCCGAGGGATAGAACAGGTGCAAAGGAATTCACTCTGCAGATGGGCACCAAGGCTCCTGTATTTATTCCTCTGGGAACTGCCTTGGTCCCTCCCAGGAAATGAAACTAGGAGTCCCTGTGCCAGGAAACATCAGCCAAGGAGAACCAGAGCCAAGGCGGCCTGTGATTTGTTTGTAGAAAAGAAGGAAACAGGTTATTGAGCCCAGGACTTAGGGGGGCACAGTAATGGCACGTGGTAATAGGCAAGGGGTTCCACTTGGTTATCTTTACTCTTTGCTTTTTCAAGGTGATTTCTTTCTCCTCTCCCTCCTTTGCTTCCTCTCCTCTCTCTTTCTCTCTTTCTCTCTGTCCTCATTTCCCTTTCTGTAGGATTGTTTTCTATTTTATTCTTTTCTAGCTTTTTGTTCTTTGCCTTCTTGTATGGCTCATCCCCTGCTCCTTGTTTCCGACCTTTTGTCTTCCAGCTGCAAACAGCTACACTCGTTTTGTTCATTTCTGCTAGTTGGAGGAGCAGATTCAGGGTAATACTACAAATCACGATGTGATGCAGGCCTGTTTCCTGACACTCTTTACAAATCTTTTGAGTTCAGGAGGAAACACTGACCTCAGAGCTTCCCGGAAGGGTCTTTCAGAGCACTGTTTCACATTTAGCTCACTGTCCTAACTCAGTCACAAATACCTAAGCACTTTTGGGGTCTTTGATAGATTTAGATAGAGGGTCACTTCTATTGAAGAAAATGACATTGAAATTAGTACAGCTACTGATTGCTTTATGGAACAGAGGGATAAATCCTATAGGGTAAGGAATTTGGGTTCATGCAGATGTGAATTCAGGTCCTGGAGGCTGTAACTGATTAGGACCTGATCTTGGGAAAGCTGTAGTGCTTGTCCCTCTTGGCTTCCTTGAACACATTGTTAAAGAAGGCACAATGGATGTTGAGGTTTTATTAAAATGGCAGACACAGAATATATAAATGATCTTCACAGATAACCTAGCATAAGAAAACCATTAATTAGTGGGATTTTTCTGGCTCCACAATATAGAAGTGAGTGTGGAGTTTAAAAAGAGAGAGAACTAATAAGTGATTTAGCTAGACCACTCTTAGGCATAAACCTGAAGAATCCTCAGTCAGAATACCGCAGAGATACTCCATATCCATGTTTATGGTAGCAGCTTCACAACTGCCAAGCTATAGAACCAACTGAGATGCCCATCAAAAGATGACTAGATGAAGAAAATATGGCCTGTACACGAGGGAATTTTACTCAACTGCGAATAAGTATGGATGCAATTTCATCAGTTGCAGGAAAGGAAATGAGAGATTATCAGGTTATACAAAATTACTGAAATGTAAAATTTCACGCTTTCTGTTGTATACCCTATCTGTCTACTTATCTATCTATCACCTATATATCTATTGATCAGATATCATCATCTATCAATATATGGTATGATATAGCATGATATGATATATGGTATAGTATGATATGATATGATATGATATGATATGATATGATATGATATGATATGATATGATAACAGAAAAGAAACTTACTAAGGTTAAAGAAGTAGAACATTGGGAGTGTGGAAGCAAGAGCGTGAAAGGGTGCTGGCAGAGAACATAAGATCAATATCTGATGAAACGAGCATGATGGATATATCATTTAAAATTCATTAAAAGTAAGCAAATAAAAAGGCGGCCATTAGAAAAGGAAAGATATAGGTAAAATATTAAATGACAGTTTTCATCCATGCATCCGAACTTGAACCATCCATGGTTGAATGCACAGCCAAAGAGCATTGTTCTCAACTACAATCTATGCTGAATCTAAAACATCTGAAGAACACATTGGCCCAAGTCCTTCATCTTGTAGAACTCACTTGTTAATTAGAAAGTTTAGCAACCTACTAATATGATTTCAAAATCGTGAGAAGATCAGCATAGTAGCCACATACACATACAACGAAACAATAAAATCATGGACAAAAAGAACAACAAAAATCTGGGAGAGAGTTCCAGGCAGAGGGAACAGCAAATCCCCAGACTTGAAAGATGATACTTGTTGCCAGGATCGAAAGATGCAAAATAGGTAGGTGTTCTGAGATCAAGAGAGACAGGATGGTTTTGAATAGTGACAGCATGAATGACAGTGACAAGAAAAACAAAGTTTGGTCCAGTATAAAAAAAGAAAATTACAAATGAGCCAGAAAAATGAGCCCATTCTTAATTACCCATGAATATTTTATTTAATGTTAGGATTATTAGTGTGCCAAGAATAAAACGGGTTTAGCAGATGACAGAAAGTATCTCTGTATTTATTTATACTCCTCTGCCCTTTATCAGAGGCATTCAATTCCAAGTCAAGAACTGGACCAGAAAATGGTATTGTCTTCTTACTCAAAACTTAGTGGGGGGTCTGTCTGGTGTCCCAGGTTCACAGATTGCTTTTCATCTGCTGGTACAAAGACCATCAGAGGTTCTTCATCATCTAAAGAATACCCCACTTCTACGATAAAAACAATGTTTTTATTTTATTTGTGTGTGTGTGTGTGTGTGTGTGTGTGTGTGTGTGTGTGCATGCGCGTGTTTCAGAGTACACTGTGTATGCCTGTGGAAGCCCAAGGGTGATTCCAGGATTCATCCTGGGTTGCTTCTACCTCCTTTTTGTTTCGCCCTGGGATTTTTCCAGGCTGTGCCCACCAGGGCCAGAAGTGCAGGCCTCGCCATTACCGCCTGGCACTTGCATGTGGGATCTGGAGTTAAGCCTCTGTCTCTCAAGCAGAAGGACCTGAATGCAGATCCCAGATCCCACACAAGTTAATTTATTACATATGACTGAATCTGTGTTTACTGTTATTTGTGTCTCTTTTAATGACAGTGTCATTTTGTTTCCATTACTACACATTTGTCCCATAGTTTTGCTCATTCGTCTTCTTTGAGCCAAGGATGGTCTTGCACTTGGGAGCCTCCTGTCTCAGAACCCCAAGTGCTCTGAATTTAGGGATGCTCCTACCATTCCCAAATCAATAAAATTTCAAGGCAGGTGCTGTGATCCTTCTTCCTTGCAGCGGCTTTGTATGCTTTATGTTTCAATTGGAATTGTAAGATTTCTTTTTGGTCTCTGAAAAAAAATTTTATTGGATATTTGTCGGGGTCAGTCTGTGGAAGCTGGGACATTTTCCCAATATTAATTCCTCCAATTGTGAACACAGATTCTCATTATACCTATTAGGTCTTCTTAAACTCCTTCACACTAACTTTTTTTTAATAAAGAAAATTACAACGAATGAGAGAAGAGGAAAATATTATACCAGATGATATGTCAGAAATAAATCAAGTCATTGAAAATTATCTATTAGTTTAGGATCTGCCTTGAGCCACATCCAGGAGAAATTTGATGCATTTGTTGAAATAACTATTGGATGTTCTGAGATAATACATTATCATGCCAAATGAATAAGCATAATAAGGAAATTAGAAAAAAACAAGATATCTAGGAAGAATGAGACCTATAAAAGCCAGATATGGTGGAACATTCTGATATTCGTGGCACTCTGAAAGCTAAGGTAGGAAGATAATGCGTTTTGGGCTGTACTTGGACACATGGAATTGTCTAAGAAGAGAGTGGGAAGAGGAGAAAGAGGAGAGAGAGGAAGAAGAGGAGGATGAGGAAGAAGAAGAGGAGAAGAAAGAAGAGGAAAAAAAGAGGAAGAGAAGAAGGAAAAAGAGGAAGAGAAGGAAAAAGGAGGATAAGGAGGAGGAAGAGAAGAACAAAGAAAAAGAAGAGGAGGAAGAGGAAAAGGAGGAAAAGAAAAAGAGGAGGAGGAAAAGGTAGAGGAGGAGGAGGAAGAAGAAGAAACAGAAGAAGAGAAAGTGGAGAGAAAATAGGTTAAAATCTTCATGAGCTGCACACACTCCAGAAAAGAAGGTTTCATGAAGTACAAGACATGGATATGAAGGATTGAAAGTGACAGGTGGGAAAGCCTTCTTGTATGCAAAGAAATCAAGGAGAGAGGCGTGGATATAAGACTGAGCCCAGCATACTGGCAGATAGAAGGCCCCATGGTCCTGCTGGTATCTTACCAAACTCACAGCTCCAAGCCGGAATAGGCCTTATACGCACACTAGTGACCAGCTTTTCTAGTTCTTAGCACTGTCACTGATGGTATCTGAGACTTACCAACTACCCTGGTGTCTGCACACTTGATGTCAATAGTACCCCCACCGTCACTCAATTCTTATGATGCCCCTGCAGACTATGTCAAAGGGAGTTGGTGGAAGTGGGAACTAAAAACAACTGGTAAAGATTCACTTCTCTCGAAGTGGAAGGACTTGACATCGGCTCCCTCTCTCCCTCTTTCCAACCCTCTTTGGGGAAAATGCTCACAACTATGAGGTATATGTGGTTCACAGAAAAGGAGAGTCATTAAGTATAAGAAAAAATTTCTAATTTATGGAAGAAGCCATCAGCTGAGGCACCTAACAGATCAAATAAACTATCGCTTCATATGGGATTTAATGCTTAATCACACCTGTGTGCCAAGGTTCAGTTTGTAAAGTTCAAGGTATCCGAGTGTCAAGAAATAGCCAGAGGGTGGTAGCTGATCCGGGCTGTGTTTCCACATCCAGCTTCTAGTTTCAGGTGATGAGTTGGATCCGGGTTAGATCATATCATGGGCTAGGTCATTGCCATTTCTATGTCCTTCCATCCTGACCACAAAGTTCACAAAGTTCTCATCCAGAAAAGGAAAAAGTACTGTTTGTCTTCGGAATGTCACTCTGGTCCCTGGCTTCAATTTTTCAGAGAAGGGAGGGGGGAGAGCAAAGGTGGAGATCTGCAGAACTATAGAATGATAGAAAGAAGGAAATGTGGTTCATCTTGCCCCCAAATTCTACACAGCAGATACATCTATAACTTGGAATTATATGAGCATGAAAATTTTGTATTTTCCATAAATATACAAGCACATAATAAGATGTCTCTTACACATTCCCTCTTTCTCTTAAGCACAGCAAGTACTTTCAGATGCAAAAAAAAAAAAAAAAAAGTCCATCTAACTGTATTTCAGGTCTCTATTTCTCTTCTAAAACACAAGCCCATCCAAAGTATTATCTGAGGACAATTTAAAGTGAACCATCCTTTGTCCTGAAGTTGATCCATAAATACATGTCCAGACTGTGGGACATTGAAGGATGACAGACTTCGCTGAGTGTCTTTGGAATTATGAAAGAGTGTCTGTTTCTGGAAGAGGAAAGCTTATCCAAGCAATTATTAGGAGACTTCCGGTTTTCTTGACTGGAAAAGAGAATCCTTTCTGAACAAGTTCTTATTATCTGATTCCCTAAGGAAAGGACACCATTGGATGTCCCAAAACACTGTGGAAGTGAGAGAAAACATTATCTCTCGAGTGTAGACACCTTGTGGTAGGGGGTATGAACAAGAGGCCTTTTGTGTGGCCTCTGTCCTAGCAGGTGGCAAGGTAGGTGCATAAGGACAGGGATGTCACACCGAATCCTATTATGTCTTGGCAAGAGACAATGTCCTCTCACTACCAGAATCCTCCAGCTAACGTTGAATTGAAGGACTTGGCCATGATCAATGAGATGAAAGGACAGACATAAACACAGAGGCCTCTACGGTCTGTCACCTTCTTGGCACCCACTGAAAGAGGGAAAGTTGTTATCAGTAATCCTGGCATTAAATAATGAGTCCATGGTTAAGTAAGAATGAACGCATTTCTCTCCTCTCGCACATGCATGTTCTCCTTTTCAACACTGGGCCCAACACTGCTTCACTCATGGTGTCACTATTTAAATCACTCCTATAGATTTCTCTTGTCTAACCCTAACCCTTTGCCTATGCCTCCCCTCCCCCACTAGCAGATCCTACCTGTCGGTTTTTCCAACTCTCACCTACAATGGCATCTCTTCTCCTAGGCTTCCTGTACTGCTTACAGGATGAGACCCTGATCCATTAATCCTTTAGCCACTATTTCATTCTGTTTTATGAATATTGATTGCTCTTCCAGCAAGTTCTATTTTCTGATATCTTACAGTCACTGACAGGGCAGATGGTGACTTTTCATTAAAACTGAACCCCAGAAAACCAAGGCCAATGTTTTCTGACAGGTGTACATGCTGTCAACACATGATCCTTAGCTGTGTGCTCCGCCATGGATGCGTGGGTGGGTGGATGGATGGGTGGGTGGGTGGGTGGATGGATGGATGGGTGGATGGGTGGATGGATGGATGGGTGGGTAGGTGGATGGATGGGCAGGTGGACAGACGGATGGATGGACGGACGGACGGATGGATGGACGGACGGACAGATGGATGGATGCCTGGACAGATGGATGAAGGCTCTTACTTAGTTTTTTCACCTGTGCATTTCTTTTTCCATTGAGTTCCTTCTTTCACTTTAATGATATCTTTATTGATTTTAGGTGATAAACAAAATAGTCACTATGACATTTTTCAGACATCCACATCACTGTACTTTAGTTATATTTACCCAGCACGATCTCTTGACCCCTGCTTCTTGCCACTTCTTCTTTCATACCATGCATGTTTACGTGTGTGTGAACATGTATCAAATCTGCATTCTACACGTGAGACAAAGCAGATATTTGTCTTTCTGTCTGACTTAATTTCCTTCACTTACCCCTTTACACCCCACCCCGCTCCGCCGTTCTGGACACCCGCGTGCGGTCCAGCCGGGCCTCACCCCGCGCCCTAGGACCCCAGGTCAGCCCACAGGGACCCGGCTCCGACTCCCACCATCCAGCCGGAGCCGCGCGCGGGGCCGAGGGACGAGGAGGACCTCCCCCTGCGCCCGGGCCCCGCCCCAGCTGCCCTCGGGTTAAATAGCTCCACGCCATCGCCCCCATCTTCCCTTTTCACCCCACCCCGCTCCGCCGGTCGGGACGTGCACGCGCGGTCCAGCCGGGCCTCACCCCGCGCCCTAGGTAAGTCTCCGGCAGCGCCTGCCCACCAGGACCCCAGGCCAAATAATTCAGTTTAGTGAAATTGAGAGATCTTAAGAGTTAAAATGACAATGCCAAAGTCAAAGTGCAAATCCATGAGAAGCAACACTCAAGTAAACAAATTTCCCACTGAAGAAATTAATCCCATAATGTTAGACTCAACCAGAACAAACCCGCGGAAAAAGGCCAAGAAAGCCTCACCCAGGATAAAGACTTTCAAAATATGATCATTACCATGTTCAATACTATGAAAGAGGAAATCAGGGAGGAATTACATAATCGAATCAATCCCTTTGAAGAGGAACACAACAGACATCTAGAGGAGTTGAGAAAAACAGTGCAAGAAACAAAAAGTGGCATAGAGCAGTTAAAACAAACTCAAGCAGAGTTTAAAACTGAGCTAAAAGACAAGTTATCTTCAACCCAGAACGCCACAGAGAGTCTTATCAACAGAACTAACGAAGCAGAAAACAGAATTTCAGACCTTGAAGATAAAGTGGGAGTACTAACCAGCTCAATGGAAGAGGTTGTTAAAGCCAAAAAGATATTTGAGAGAAATATCCAAGAGATATGGGACACCCTGAAGAAGCCTAACATGCGTATTCATGGAATACCAGAGCAAGAATCTCAAAATACCACCCCAGAGGAAATTTTTCAAACGATCATCAAGGAAAACTTTCCTCATCTAAAAAAAGAGAGGCCCATCCATATACAAGAGGCATTCCGCACCCCAAACAGATATGATCAAAACAGAAGCACCCCACGGCAAATAATAGTTAAAACACCCCATATTCAAGATAAAGAACTGGTGCTGAGAGCTTCAAGGGAGAAAAAACAAGTCACTTTTAAAGGCAAACCTATTAAAATAACAAATGACTTCTCAGTCGAAACAGTAAAAGCAAGAAGAGCTTGGAGAGACATACTTCAAGTATTGAATGAGCAAAAATGTCAACCCAGGCTGATTTACCCTGCAAAACTATCAGTCATGATCGAGGGAGAAAGAAAAATTTTCCAGCACAAAGACAACTTTAAGGGATACATGGCCACCAAACCAGGCCTTCAAAAACTGCTAGAAATGATACTCAAGCGTGAAGAAAAAAACAGGCATATCCAGGAGAACAGAAGGCAAATATAACACCATTAAAAGCGAAGCAATATACTTATAAAAGCTACTAAACATAATAAATGTCTGGAATTAACAATAGTTTCTCCATTATAACACTAAATGTTAATGGACTTAATTCACCGATCAAGAGACACAGATTACAAACTTGGATTAAAAATCACAATCTATCAATCTGTTGCCTGCAAGAAACCCATCTCACCACAAAAGATAGGCACGCTCTAAAAATAAAAGGCTGGTCAACAATTCTACAAGCAAATGGAAGCAGAAAACAGGCAGGGGTAGCCATTATGCTATCAGACAAACTGGATTTCAAACCAAAAAAAATTATAAGAGACACGGATGGATACTACATTTTAGTCACAGGTACAATTCACCAGGAAGATTTCACAATACTGAACATATATGCATCCAATACGGGCCCCTCCACATTCATTAAGAAAACCCTACAGCGTCTAAAGCAAGAAATCAACCCCCAAACGATAATTCTTGGGGACGTCAACACCGCCCTCTCAACATGGGATAGATCAACAGGTCAAAAGCTTAACAGAGACACTTTGGAACTTAATCAAACCCTGAAAGAAATGGACCTTACAGATCTCTATCGAACTTTTCACCCACGCACCAAAGAATACACATTTTTCTCAGCAGCGCACGGAACTTTCTCCAAAATACATCACATATTGGGCCACAAAATGAATCTACACATATACAAGAAAGTTGAAATTCTAACCTGTGCCCTATCAGACCACCACGGCCTAAAGCTGGACATCCACAACACATCAAACAAGAGAAAATACACTAACTCCTGGAAACTTAACACTATGATGCTGAATGAGAACTGGATTCAGGAAGAAATTAAAAAGGAAATTCAAGATTTCCTGAAAGTGAATGATAACGAAAATACAACTTACCAAAATCTCTGGGACACAATGAAAGCTGTTCTAAGAGGTAAGTTCATAGCTCTTAATGCCCACGTCAAAAAAATGGAAACATCAGAAATAAACAACTTAACAATGCAGCTTAAAGCTTTAGAGAAACTAGAGCAATCTGATCCCAAAAGCAGTAGAAGAGAAGAGATTAGCAAAATAAGGGGAGAAATATCTGAAATCGAGACTAAGAAAACGATAGAAAAAATCAACCAATCAAAAAGCTGGTTCTTTGAAAAAATCAACAAGATTGATACACCCCTAGCTAAACTAACCAAAAGCAAGAGAGAGAAAACCCAAATTAACAAAATTAGAAATGAACATGGAGTTGTCACTACTGATACCCAAGAAATCCAAAGAATTATAACATCATATTTCAAAAACTTATACTCTGTGAAGTTTGACAACACAAAAGAGATGGACGAATTTCTAAGTAAACACAACTTACCTAAATTGAATCAGGAAGTTGTGAATTATTTAAATAGTCCTATAACATATAAGGAAATTGAGGAAGTAATCTCGAATCTTCCCACCAAAAAATGTCCTGGACCAGATGGATTCAGCACAGAGTTCTACCAGACATTTAAGGAGTTAATAACACCAATACTCCTTAAACTGTTCCATCAAATAGCAAAGGAAGGAACACTACCAAATTCCTTCTATGAAGCTAATATCGTTTTAATCCCAAAATCTAATAAAGATTCACTTAAAAAAGAAAACTATAGGCCGATCTCCCTGATGAACACAGACGCAAAGATTCTCAACAAAGTCTTAGCAAATCGGATTCAAAAACATATCAAAAAGATCATTCACGGGGACCAAGTAGGCTTCATCCCCGGCACACAAGGTTGGTTCAACATACGCAAATCAATAAATGTAATTCATCATGTAAACCAGTCCAAAGTCCAAGACCACATGATACTCTCGATAGATGCAGAAAAAGCTTTTGACAAGATCCAACAGCCTTTTATGATCAAAACGCTAGAGACAGTGGGAATGGAAGGAACCTTAATCAATATAATAAAAGCTATATACAACAAGCCCACAGCAAGGATTATGCTCAATGGGGAACAATTGGAAGCATTCCCACTTCGATCAGGAACTAGACAAGGCTGTCCACTCTCACCACTTCTATTCAATATTGTACTTGAAGTCTTAGCTGAAGCCATAAGACAAGAAAGGGACATAAGAGGGATTCAAATCGGCAAGGAAGAAGTCAAGCTATCCCTATTTGCGGATGACATGATCTTATACCTGAGGGATCCCAAAAACTCCACCAGAAAGCTCCTGGAACTAATTGAGAAGTTCAGCAGGGTGGCAGGATACAAAATAAATGTGCAAAAATCAGAGGCCTTCCTATATGCCCAGAATGAAAGAAGTGAAAAAGCCTTGAGAGAAACCATACCATTTACTATAACCCCTAAAAAAATGAAATACCTTGGTATAAACCTAACTAAGGAGGTAAAAGACCTTTACAATGAAAACTTTAAAACCCTAAAGAAAGAAATTGCAGAAGACACCAGAAGGTGGAAAGACCTCCCTTGTTCCTGGATTGGCAGAATCAACATTGTAAAAATGACCATCCTACCAAAGGCAATATACAGATTCAATGCTATACCAATCAAAATCCCAAAGCAATTCTTCAAAGAAGTTGACCAAACAATCTCAAAGTTCATATGGAGGCACAAAAGACCCAGGATAGCAAAAACAATCCTGAGTAACAAAAACACAGCTGGAGGTATTACCATACCAAACCTAAGTCTATACTACAAATCCATAGTTATAAAGACAGCCTGGTACTGGCTCCAAAATAGACACACAGATCAATGGATAAGGATTGAAGACCCAGATATAAGCCCACAAAGTTACAGCCATTTGGTCTTTGACAAAGGGGCCCAAAGAATCCAATGGAAAAAGAACAGCATCTTCAACAAATGGTGCTGGCAAAACTGGATCTCCACATGCAGAAGATTAAAGCTGGACCCGTACTTGTCACCATGTACAAGACTTAATTCCAAATGGATCAAGGACCTTGATATCAGGCCAGAGACTTTAAAAACCATAGTTGAAAGGATAGGGAACTCCCTTGAGCTGATTGGGCTAGGCCAATACTTCCTAAACAGACATCCAATGGCACAGTCACTGCTACCAACTCTCAACAGTTGGGATCTTGTGAAATTAAAGAGCTTCTGTTCAGATAAAGAGATTGTCACACGAGCTCAAAGGCAACCCACAGAATGGGAGAAAATCTTCACTAACCACATATCTGACAGAGCTCTACTGTCCAGAGTGCACAAAGAACTTAGAAAACTAAACTCCAAGGAAAACACTGGCCCAATTAAAAAATGGGCCCTGGAACTTCAAAGAAACTTTACCAGGGATGAAATTAAAATGTCTAACAATTATCTTAAAAAATGCTCCACTTCCTTCGCCATCAGGGAAATGCAAATCAAAACTTCCCTGAGATATCATCTCACCCCGGTCAGGATGGCAAAAATCCACAATACAAACAACGACAAATGCTGGAGAGGATGTGGAGAGAGGGGAACTCTCCTACATTGTTGGTGGGAATGCAGGCTCATACAGCCACTCTGGCGAGCCGTCTGGAGATTCTTAAAGAAATTAAAGATTGAAATGCCATATGACCCTGCTATCCCACTTTTGGGAATAACCCCCCATGCAGCAGAGGTTCGCCTCGATAGCACAAGCTCGACCATGTTCATAGCAGCACTGTTTACAATAGCAAAGTCATGGAATCAACCTAAATGTCCAACAGTTGACGAGTGGATAAGGAAACTGTGGTACATCTATACAATGGAGTACTACTCAGCCATCAAAAATGATGAATTACTGGAATTTGCTGGGAAATGGATGTCATTAGAAAGAATTATATTAAGTGAAGTATCCCAAACCCAGAAAATTAAGCGCCGTATGTACTCCCTAATAGGTGGCTCCTAGTACCAAACTCACCCAGCCCACATTGAGACACTCAAAATTAAACCTATGTAACACAGTAATTGCAAGGATTATGAACAAGAGAGATGGGTTAGGAGGGCCACACCAGAAACAAGGAGAGAGGGGACCATGTTACAGCAGAGACAATAGGCCTCCATCAAGGTCTGCAAGTAAGTAATGAGAAACCTGGTTAAGTTCACAGACGTTCTTTCCTGATCTCACCAGAAGGGGAGGGCATATAGTCTAGCAGATAAAAAGTAATCATTTTGCAAATGGGTGATGGACCCCTCCCTCACTGAGGTTTCCTACTCTTATTACATCTACCCTTGAATGTGCTATTACAACAAGACTCCAGTTTAACAGCTTTTTGTCTCTGGCCAGGGGGTGACATACAGTGCCCAGCAGAATGGAGTGAAGGGAATTGCAGGAGCAGCAAAACTGCAAAAGAAAATCAACAAACCACAATCCAGAACTTCAGAGACTCTATATCAATCACATAGAACTAGGACAGCCTAATCTCTCCCCATCCTGGAGCTCAGGGACATTTGCGGAAGAGGGGGCGGTAAGATTGTAAGAGCAAAAGGATGGGAGGAGCAACGATTTGCAAGATTCTCAACAATAGTTGGGGCCAAAGCAATCATAATGGGACTTTGCATGCCCTGCGCAATGTCCAGCACACTGTTGCCCTCATAAAGTCTAGCATCTGTTAAGGGCACCGAGACCCCTGGAGGCAAGGGATTGACAGCCATAGTAGTGATCTTATGCTTAAGGGGAACAAGAGAAAGGGCTTATGGAAATGCCACTGGGTCCTTATATGTCATCAGAGAGGAGGACCCAGTGGAGAGTTAGGCGTACACAATAAAGGACTCTCTGGGAATTGGGGGAGAGGCACTGGGGGAAGGAGAGGGGAGGAGGGGGTTCCGGGGGAGGAGGGGGGAGGGAGGGAACTGGTAAAAAATTTTAAAATGTATAATTAAATTTTTAATAAAAAAAAAAAACCAAGCAAGTCAGAACTTTTTAAAGTAACCCTTTATCGTCCAGGCAACATACTGAGAACAGCAGTCGGTTTTTTGGTCCCCCCAGTGTATGAGGGGCAAAGGCTTTTTTTAATTTTTTTATTATTTATTATTTATGCAATTGTGCGTGTGTGTGTGTTGTGTGTATAGAACCACTGACAAATTCAGGAACCACCATGGACCGCCTCCACCTCCGCCTTGTTTACTCTGCCCCGGGATTCACAGGCTTTGCCCTACCAGGACCAGAAACGCAGGTCGCCCCTGCTTCTGCCCAGCGTCTTTATGTGGGGTCTAGGATCCGAACTCAGGACCTTCTGCCTGCAAGGAAGAGGCTTAACCCCTGAGCCATCTCTCCAGCCCCGGCTTTTTTTTTTTAAATCAAGCTTTTAGACAAACACAAACAGGGAATTGAGGAATTTGTACATCAGCCCCTCCTGAGCTCCCGCTCTAGCCTGCCAGGGGCCATGCCCTCTTTTGGATTTGGGATAGGTTTTTGAGAAGGCTTTTGAGAAGGCGTATGGGGGGGGGTGTTCCTCTAACCCGTCCCCACCCCCTTCTCCCTTGATGAAGGGAACTGTGAGTGCAGCACAACAGCCAGTTCCTTATGTTTATCTGGGCGTGCAGCCTCCCTCCCCCACTGAGTGCGCCGGCAGCTCGCCGTGGTGCTCAGGAGCATTTTGCTCCATGCGTCTTGGAGCCAGCAGCGGCGCTTGCAAGCATTTTGCTCCACGCATTGCTTCCCTGCGCCACGCAGCCCGGTTCCCGCATGCTGCCATGGCTCAGCACGCCAAGCTGGGGCACCGCCCACTAAGAATTCCTCCAAGCTGCGGTTTTCCCTGCCCTGCCATAACTACAGGGTGAGGTGCCCGGGAAGGCTTGCGTTTGGTTCCGGCACCGTGGGGGGAATTGGCGACCCAGAAGCTGTTTCTGGTGGGGGCTGGATTGGGTCAGGAAAGAACGCTATCTTAAATATAGACACCATGAAATAAAATTCCAAGGGAGGCGAAATTTTAAGACTTTTTTCTGCTATCTGGCTAGGTTCTCTATCTTAACAGAATTATTTTTTTTATTTTTTATTATTATTATTTATTCAACTGTGCACATGTGCATGCGTATGTGTGTCTGTGTGTGTGTGTGTGTGTGTGTGTGTGTGTAGAACCACGGAGGAACTCAGGAACCACAATGGACGCCTCCACCTCCTTCTGCCCCGGGATTCACAGGCTCCGCCCTACCAGGACCAGAAGCGCAGGCCGCCCCTGCTTCCGCCTGGCATCTATACGTAGGATCTGGGATCTGAACTCAGGACCTTCCGCCTGCAAGGCGGAGGCTTAACCCCTGAGCCATCTCTTCAGCCCTTAACAGAATTCTTAAGGATTCTAGGATTGGGTTTGGTTTGAACAAAGACCGCCCCTAAATTTATGGGGATACACTCACCCACAGACTGATTGGCCCATCAGCGTTCTTCCGTGGAGCGAATCACCTCATACGGGGCACCAATTTGTCTGATTCCTTGACAAGGGATGCGTAGGCAGCTGCACAGACCAGCTGGGCAGTCCCTGGGGCTGAGTGGGATGATGAGTGTTGACGGCCCAGACCCCCCTCACCACAGGGGAGAGACACACCAGGCAGCAAAACCTGTCGAAGCAGGATCTCATTTGTTGGAGGTAACAAAACAGCTTATGTAGACAAAGGACCACAGGGCAGGGAACGGGCAGCCAATTGTGTCAAAGGTCAACATAAACTCCAGGATCAAGAGGTCAGGCTGGATGTAACTCAGTACAGAAGGCAGGTCAATACCTAAAAGCCAATTAGGGCTCTCTGTAATGTGATCAGGGTTACGCCTAGGACACTAGCTCTCAGCACCATCTTTAGTCCCATGTGCTCCACAATGCCCTGGGGTAAATCCTGGGCAGGACCAACACCTGGGGGGAACAACTCACATTTCAAACAATGAAACTCCACCCCAGATTCCCACAGGCTCATTACCATCTCATTATGCAAACCATACTCAGTCCAACTTTAAAAGTCTTCATAGACCCCATCAGTAATCCCAACACAGTCCAGAAGTCCAAAGCTCCTGTAAAATCAACATACAAGTTATATACTTCCCACTTACAATGGCAGAGAATAAACATTCCCATTTCAAAAGGGAGGAATGGGGGCATATCCAGGAAAGATCAGTCCATAATAAGACCAAAAACCAGCGGGACAAAATTCAAATCCTACAACTCTATGTCTGCAGATGAGCCTCTTGTTAAAACCATCTCACTTCCAAAGGGCTTCAGTTCAACTTTCCCAATGCAGCTGCCCATAGAATACATCATCCCCTGGGCTGGCTTGTCCTATGATATATAGCTCTCCTTGACAGATGTCCCACATTGGCCCTGGCATCTGTAACATCTTCACTTCTCAATAGCAAACTGGGCTTTAACTTCACACTATAAAATACCCTTCTTGAGTCTCTTTTTTTTTAACCTTTTTTTCTCCCACATTTTATTTTTTCCTAATCATACAAGCTCAGTAGGTACTCCCATCCTCTCTTTCCCCCCTCTCCCAGTGCCTCCCTTTCCTCCCTCCCATCCCCTGAAGCATTCAGGGGGCACCAAACCTCCCTCTGGGTCCCCTGCCCAGGACCCCTTCTTGGGCTCCCCGTCAGCATGGGAACTCTATTATGACTGTTTAATCCCTTGCCTCTAAGGATCCTACTGCCTGAAACCTTCTCCCCTGTGATCCTTGCTAGACTCTGGGGAGTCCTTGACATATCACCTTCTTGGATCTCTTGACAGTCTTTCCAATCCTGCCTCACATTGCTTGGCTTCTACTATTCTCTGAAACCGTGGAGAACAGACTCATGACCTTCTTCAGCTTCAAATTTATGTCTCTGTGCCTGTGGCCAAAGTGTGCTATGTCTTCAGCATTATGATCATGTTCTGATGGGAAATCGAAAGCATTAGTAATAGCTTGTATTGTTTTGGGGGTCTCTGCAGTCTCCTGGTCCAACAGTTCACAGGGTGGTACCCTCCCTATACCTGGTACTGGGATTTCCTTTTAATAACCATGACTTCTTGAAGGAATGGAACATCTTATTTCTACAATTAATATATGCTAATAAAAATATACAAAGCAACAACAAACCAGTAAAACAACTGTATGGCAGAGGTTTGAATTCTGACTGAGTAATATACATTCCAGAAGCTTAACCCGTTATAACATATCTGAGAATGCAAAACTATGAAGGCAAATGAAATGATAAAATAAAAAATGAAATAAAAAAACCAATAAAATAAAAACAAAAAGAAATTTACAAAGTACGAAAAGAGAAAAAAACAAATATTCAAAAAATAATGGCAACAAACAAAAATAGTACTTATCTCAAATTGCTGTTCTTTGTGACTTGAGCTGAAAGGTATAGCTCATGATGCTCTCCGACTAGAGGAGAATGCTGATGTTTCCTGAGTGGTTTCTGGTGACTGTAGATGTAGACGCTTATAGTTTAGTGGCACAGCTCTCCTGTGTTGAACAGTACGTTCTCGTGATCCTATGTTGACAGAGATGGTTAAGTCACCTTTACTGTCTGTGTTACTTGTGTGTGACTATTCTGGGGGGAGGTGCCAGGGCACAGGCTGAATCTGCTGGGAACTGCAAAAAAAATGGTGTGTATGTGGAAGAAATGGAGGGTGTATACTAGATGCTACATGGGCAGGGTGGCATACCAGCAGAGAGAACAGAGAGAAAAAAACTGCAATAAGCTGGGAATGCAAACTGGGTGATGGCTGGATCTGCCAAGGCTGCAAAAAAAGGGGGGTAGGAAGGGTAGAAGAAATGGAGGTGCATACGTATTTGTTCTTTAGATTTTATTTGTTTGTTTGTTTAGTGTGTGTGTGTGTGTGTGTGTGTGCGTGTGCGTGTGTGTGTGTGTGTGTAGGACCAAGAGTGACTTCGGGAATCATTCCAGATTGCTTCTACCTCCTTCTTGCTTTGCCCTGGGATCATCTACCAGTCCCCATCTGCCAGGGCTGGAAGTGTAGGCTGCCACCACTGTTTCTGCCTGGCATTTTTTACACAGGACCTGGGATCCAAACTCAAGACCCTCTGGTTGTGAGACAGAGTCTTAACCCCTGAGCCATTTCTCCAGGCCCTGTTGTTGTTTTAATATTAATTTTTGCATGACACTGGGGATTAAACCCAAGTCCTTTTGTGCATGCTACACAAGTACTCCACCATTGTGCTATAACCCAGTGAATCATAGATTTACTGAACACAGATAATTTCCTGCAGGATTGAAAACTGGGTTGTTAAAGAGTTGCAAAAAAACAGGAATGATCTTAAGAAAGACTTAATGATTGAGCATTTCAGGAAGTCCTTCCCACCTTAACAACTGATTGAGAATATGAAAGTCATATGCTATTAACAGTTAGTCTTAATTACTGCTGTGAGAGAACATCGAAAGTCAAATAACTTAAGGGAGAAAAGGAAATTTATTTACCTTAGGGTTCCAGAGGGGAAATAGAGTCTTTCATGGTGGAAGCAGCATGGCTGGCTGGCTGAAGCTAGAGGCAGGCCAAGTCATGGCAGACGTCCACGTGACTGGAGAATTCTTCTTCTTCTTAATCTTTTCTCTGGTTCCTTTTATCTGGTCTGCTACTGAAAGGTTCCAATGAGATTTGGGTAGGTTCCAGTTGGATCTGGGGCTGGTCTTTGTATGGATCCTGATAATCTCTTCAGGTGTCTCAGCTGGTGGTGCTTCAAGTTGACACCCCCAGGATCAACTATCACATATGCTAATCTGAATGCCAGACAGCAGATGACAATCATACTATTTTGTTGTATTTGTCTTCATGTTGCTGATATGACTACAGAACCCATACAACTTAAAGGAACAAGGGGTTTTATTTCACCTTATAATTTTGGTTAAAACTCATAGTCCAGCTTTGCAGAAGAGTTCGAATCAACATGAGGAGCTGAGGGAAATGGCCACAATTTAATTTGCCGAGAGAGGGACAAACCTCCTCACTTGTCAAACTGTGAGTCTGTGGAAGAATGACAACTTACTGAACCAGCTCGCTCTGCCTTATCCATTTGCCCACTGTTGTGGTTTGAAACGTGCCCTGCACAGACTCATGTGTTTGAGAAGGTCATAGCACCTTTAGGAAGTGGAGTCTTGTGGGAGGAAGGCAGTCACAGGGGTGGGCCTCCAGGTGGATTAGCTCCACTTTATTTCTGGGAAAGGTCTGCTCTTGCATTGGCAGTTTTGTGGCTCTCGGACTCCCTAAAGGATATAACCTAGCCTGCCTCCAGCTTCACTCGTCAGCCTTCTCCACCCTGAAAGAATGTCATCCCCCCTCTGGAACTGAACACATCTCCCTTTCTCCCGTGCATTGCTTAACTTTGAGTGTTCTCTCACAGCAACAGGAAGAGGAACCAGTACAGCCAGGGAACTGCTCTACCCGCTGTGGCCTCCTGGGTCTTTCTGCATCAATTAGACAATATCCTCCACACTTGCTCGGGGATTTCCTTAACTAACTCTTCACTGGTGTGCCCAGAGCTCAGTCCTCGATTGTCAGGTTGGCACACTCTCTTTTTGGAAACTGAAGCCAACCAAGAACAGGATCCCACACATGATAGTCATGGATGCATCACGTCATTTCAGGGCTGATGGCCTGTTACAGCCACTGCTTCAAACCCTGATGCAGCATAAAAATGCCAGGTGGATATGGTGGTGGCTTGTAATCCTGACACTGGAAGGCAGAGCCTGAGAAGCCCCAGAGCAAAGCAATAAAGAGGTAGAGGAATCCAGGATGATTCCTGATGTCACTCTTGGGCCTCCAGAGGCATATGCATCCAAATGCTTTTTTGCATGCGCGCGCGCGCACACACACACACACACACACACACACACACACGCATACATGCAAAAAAAAAATAAATAAATAAAATTAAGATTTTATGAGAAAAAGAAATTTCCAGGAAGAAGTCTGCTCTGAAGTTTAAGCTGAGCATAACTGTAATCAAAAAGATTTTGAAGAATGCACTATACTTACAGTATTAGACGTTTATACAGATTAATAAAGACCAATGACCATGGGGAACACAAATTATGCCCTTACCTTAAGGAAAGTTGAAGAAGAAAAGTCTCTTCTACCTATGAGCCATAAAATTAAGGCAGATAAATAATGTCAAAACTCCTAACAACATGTCAGCTCAGTAGTTTTCTGGCCTATTTCAAGAGTTCCAAGGCTACATGTCCTGTTTCACCTTAGAAACTATTCCAGAACCCTGCAAGATGTACGTGGACCTGGGATCTGAACTAGGTACCTTCTGCTTGTGAATCAGGGTCTTAATCCCTGAGCCATCTCTCCAGCCCTACAGAACTCTTTAAAATCTTCTTTCAACACATTCTGTGTACACTTTCCCATGGAAAGAACATCTATTTGCATCATCCTAAGTAGCATTTGGTTTTGCAGAATAGTGAAACCCAGCTCGCCCAATCAAAATCTGTTCACTCAGCATCCCAAAGAATCCCAACAGCAGGGGTCCCAGTGTGACAGTGGGGAACAAGGCAAGATTTAGTGACATCAGCCATCGAAGCTGTACATTCTGGTACTATGCTTATTCCTAGACTAATAGAATTCTATGCATATTTAGGTGAAAGCTAAATGTTTAACTCAAGTTTTGCTCATCAAAACCTACCATATTTTTATTCTTTTAGACTTTCATATACAAAGACAACGTATTTATAGATCTTCATCCCCTACTCCCAACCCCCATGTGCCTTCCCATCTCATCCTACATATTTCCTTTCTGGCCAGTTTGCATCCTGCTCCCATGTCTTCCTGCATGAATGATCCACTAGGCCCCATTGGGGACACCTGCCCTGGCGAAGGACCTGCACTCACACTTTCAAACCTCCTGAGCAACATCAGACCTTTGTTTTCAGAATATAGACCTTGTCATAGGGTAGTAACTGCATGGGGGGGGCTTTTGGGAAGGCGCCCCTTCCTCGGAATGATCTGGGATACAAAATCACACCAAAACCAGCACATAATGTACAAAGGAGATTTATCGTCAAGCAAGCAGGAGGACAAAATAGCAAGCAGCATGTAGCATGGCTGTCTCAGGAACACACAGAGATGGAGAGAGAGAGAGAGAGACAGAGAGAGAGAGGCGCACACAGAGAGAGAGAAGCACACAGAGAGAGAGAGAGAGAGAGAGAGAGAGAGAGAGACAGAATGATCTAGTTCTAAGACTTTTACAGCTTGGTCAAGTGACCAGGAGCATGGGACTATAGACTAGGGGAATGTAGCTGGAAAAGGACTGGTATGAGAAAGGGGGTTCACCCCGGGGTGGGTGAAAGTCCTTGGATGAATGTGACCAGTTTATCTTAGCTGCAGGTGGACTGGGGCTGTGGGAAGCTGCAGGCAGAGTGGGGGCTGTGGAGCCGTCCTTGAGAAGATGGAGCTGCCTTAGCTGAGTAGACTAGGAGCTGTGATGGGCTCTTTGTCTGAACCCATATGTGGGAGGGAGGGAAAAGGCAGCTTGAGCCATTCTGTGTTTAACAAGCATAACATCCAACAGCAACGTCAACTAAATGGGAGACAGAGACCACACATGGCCGACCTAAGGGTAACGGCTGCTTCTCAAACACAATTTATTTATTATGCATTGTCATTTCCCAAGGCAATCGATAGATATTCACCCCCACCATGAACCCAAGGGTTGCTAACCAACCCAAGGGGGCATGAATGGAGAATAAGAGAACCTACCCAACCCACAGACTGGAAAGCCAAGGGTCGTCAGCCCAAGGTCCCTGATATCCAAGGAAGAAAAACTAAAGAAGTGGAGATAGAACTGGAAGGCAAAGAACCCTGGTCAGGAAAAGGTGCCAGTAGCAAAGTGCATAGGAAAGATCTCTCCCCTCCCTCAAGACTCAGAATCAAGCTGCTCCTACACTTCATGTCTTTTTCTCCTTGCCATCTTGTTCTTCCTTCTTTTGTTACTGCATATTTATTCTCCACAGTATTTTTTTTTATTTCCGTCATACAAACTTAACAGGTACACCGGTCTCGTCCCTCCCTCCACCTCCCTACCCTCCTGTGCCCCCCTCCCTTTCCCCTTCCCTCTCCATCCCCCAGTGTCTCCCCCTCCCATCCCTGGAGCAGCCTTTAGTGAGCATGCCAAACTCTCCTCTGGGTCCTCCTCTCCAATGAGGTGCAAGGACCCAGTGGCATTTCCCAGAACCGTTTCCTATGTTCCCCTTAAGCATAGGAACACTATTTTGGCTGTCAATCCCTTGCCGCCAAGGATCCTAGTGCCTTTAGCAAACACTAGACTTTGTCTCCACAGTATTTATAAAAATATTTATTTTACTCGTTTGTGTGTGTGTGCGTGTGTGTGTGTATGTGTGTACAACAGGGCACTGGAGTGTTTGTGTCTGGAGAGACCCAAGGGTGACACTGCAAATCATTCTGGATTGTTCTGCCTCCTTATTGCTTTGCTCTGGGGTTTCCCAGGCTCCGCCTTCCAGATCTGAAGTGCAGGTCGCTGCCATTTCCACCCAGCTTTTTTACATGGGATCTGGGTGTTTGAACTCTGGACTTCCTTTCAACGAAACAAAGACTTTAATCCCTGAGCCATCTCTGCAGCTCCAGGGTTTCATTTTAATCACTTCTAACCTGCTTTAAATCCTCCTAACCTACCCACCAGATGGGCTGAATTAAGCATTTCCCACACTCAACCACTTGAGAAACAAAAGTACCTCATTCATCATTCATCAGGCTCTTGAATGAAAAGAGGAAAGCTAAAAACAGCACGAACTTCCCAGCCTCCTTTTGGCTTGCTCTAGATCTCACAAGGAACACTGTGCCAGCCTTGGATTAAATGTGTGCACACAGACCTGCTGAATGCTGGAGGCTGGGACCAAGCAAACTGCATCCTGCCTGCTTGAAGCTAGCTAAAGCCAGAAACTCACAGGCTTAGACCCTTCTCCACAGGAGAAGAAACCAGGGCCAGGGTCAGAATTAATGCTATGTTTTGTCAAAGATTTTAAGAGCAAAAAAAAATGAAGAGGGATCATTGGCCTGATACAGATTAGATAGTAGACAACAATAAAAGGAGTAGAGATAGATTTCCTAAGACATACCTGGAGAACAGACAGGAAAATGCCCCCCTAAATCTGAAGAGGCAGAGTATTTTATAATGAAAAGTTGGAAAGAAGAAAACATAAATCTGTCTATTCACTAGAGAAGAATTTAAGACCAAAAAGGAATATCTATTTCAATAAGGGAGATGAAGTCTCTAATACAAAACAAAACTGCACTCAGAAGGAACAAAGAGAGGATTGTTGAGTCCCCAACATGGTACAAAAAAGCAGAGGATGTGTGTGTGAAAAGATGGGGGGGCAGGGACAACGGGGAGGATGGGGGGGGGACTTACACAAAAAAAGTTCCAACCAAGATTCCTAACTGGGTCGCTCCTTATGCAAATGAAGAACACCACCAAGCCAAGAACCCAATCCTGATGGTTAATATTTAAATTCACACGTTGCAGTTCACTGGTCAGAAATAGGTGGAGAGATGGGAGAGGATTCTTCTTGGCAATGGAAATAGGCATGATTGGTCCAGGGCCACAGCTGTGTTTCTTCCAAGAACACAGACTGCATAGGTGACACCTAGTAACAGATGGCTAGGCGATGCCACTTTGAAGTTAGATCCACCTCTTGGTAGCTGGTTTCATAGCAAGTCAGAAAATACACTTGGTCACCTCAGACTAGTAACTCACAGATGCTTCTACATCCTTCCCTGTATCTCTTAGTAATATGTCTAGAATGTACTACAGTAGGCCAAGTATTCATTGGTCCTGTAATTTCTTCCCAAAATTGTGGCTCTTGTCTAAAAAGGATACTTTGGCCATTTCCTCAGACTTCATTCTCTTGGTAAGATCACTATGAACATGAAAACCAAGCAAGAGTGTGGTTTTCTCCTGGTGGTCAGCACTTGTGCCAACTGAGCGCTTAGATCCAGCTGAAGAGCCCACTTAGGAACTAAATGATGTTATCAACCATTTAACACTTAGCACCATTCCCACGTAGTACAACAGCTCTCAGCCCTCCATTCAAGAAGTTTCTCTTTGCAATGGAAGGTATTTAATATAGAGACTCATAACTGGCTGAGAATAAGGGACTGTGAGCTGCTTTGTCCTAAACAGAACAACTACATCGCCCACCGCCAGAAGGTCCCAGGGAACATTGCGGAAGAGGGCAAGACTCAGGGATTCGGGAAGGCCGCTGCCCGACAGTATCTCCTGGATATGACAAGGCTGCTGGACTCATGAACTTACTGTAGCTGTGTCTATGTCACAAGACCTACCCAAGAGGTGACATCAGAAGGAAGATCTCAAGAGTTAACACACCTTCTGAGGGACTGTTGAGAGTGAATGACAGATGGGTGTCATAGTTAGCCAGATGTGTCAACTTGACAGTTGAGGTTTCCAGCCCTGGGCACATTTGTAGAAAACTAATGGTTAAGTTAAGCCCAGAGCAAAACTGCAGAAGATTGTGTAGCTGATGGGGAAGACCCAGCCCATAGTGGATGGGACTAGGCCCTGGAATAAAATACAGAGAGCTAGTTAAGAAAGTTGGCATCCTTGTGTATACTTGGCCAGACATACTGGTCTGGCAAGTAAGGATCGTTCCTCTCTCAGCTGCTATATAGAAATGGTGTATTAGTTAGGGTTCTCTAGAGTCACAGAATTCACAGAATGAATATATATATATTCATATATATATATTCATATATATATTCATATATATATTCATATATATATTCATATATATGTATGAAATTTATTGAGTTGGTTTACAGATATGGCCGAGGTAGTTCAGCAAAGGCTGACAGTAGCCGAGGTAGTCCAACGATGGCTGCCGGTAACCGAGGTAGTTCCAATGATGGCTGCCAATAGCTAGCTGCTCAGTTCAATAGTCAAATGGTGATGGCTGAAGGCTGGAGAACTCCTAGAGTCTTAGTCTAGTCAAAGGCTAGAAGGTCAAAGAAACCGGGTGGCCGGAAGGAAGGACGATTCCTAACACAGATGCAAGAAGGGATCTGTTCTCCTTGGTAGCTCCTTTTTATATGATGCAGTATTCTCAAAGGAGAATCCTTTGAGAGCTTCAGAGGTTCTGATAGGATCTGGGGCATGTATAATCCTTTCAAGTAGTCTCAGTTGATCCTTTCCAGAGATGGTCTCAGCCCAGCTTAGTTAATAATGAGTGTGTCAAGTTGACACCTAGGTTTAACTATCACAAATGGAGTGACCAGTTCCCTCGGCCCTGGTGTTGGTGTGAGCTCTCCTGTCAAGCTGGATTGAGAATTGTAACCAAACAAGTGTAAAAGAAAATAAACCCTTGGTTCCCTTAAGCCGTTTGATGGTGATTTATCATCAGCCATGCAGGTGAACTGCTACAATAGGGGAAGGAGACCCTGGCTCTACTCTGCCACCTGACTATAGGCGCAACGCGACCAGCTGCCTTGCATTCCTGCCCCAACTCCTTACCTTCTATATGACTCAAACTGTCAACCAAAATAAACCCCACCTTCCTGAAAATAGTCAGGGGTAGCTAGACAGCTCAGCAGATGAAGTGACTGCTTGAAAACTTAGTGACCTGAGTCTGACCCCCAAAACTCAGAAAGAGCTAAAACTGCTGTCAGCCAGAAGTGGCTAAGTAAAGGAGGTCAGTTCCCCTTCCCTTCTCAACTTTTGGGTGATAACACTGTCTGTGGCCTGAACAACTCCCCATGGCTGTGAGATAAGAGGGTGGTTACCATGGGAGCCGTGGGAACTACTACACTGACCTTGGTTGTAAATAGTTTGAAATATAAATCTGCTTAGGGACTATTATTTTATCCACCCTTCCCATCCTTGGTGTATAAAGTAAATCGCAACTTGTAAAACATTGTTAAACTGAATGGAACTTTTTTCAGTTAGCTCATGTGTGCACAGTTCAGTATTCTTCTCATTCTCTCCACCAAAGCAGATTCATCTTCCCCATTTGGGGTGAAGCAAATTTTCCTCTAACACCACATGGTGGAAGGAGAAGACCTATTTGTGAAAGTTGTTCTCTGATCTCCAGCCATGCATCATGGAGCACACACATACTCCTCTCTCCTGGTCTCTCTCTTCCTCTGTCTCCCCCTTCTCTCTCAAATGAAGAAAATACTTTAAAAAGAAAGAAAATATTCCAATATTTGTTCTCAGTGGTCAATGCCACTGGTGATGGTTTGAGGAGCCCATGAGACTCTAAGAGGTTTTTTTATTTACACAACTTAATGGACAACATGCCATTCATTAACAGGAAGGCATCCATGAGTGACTGAGGGAGAAAAACAATAAGGTGACGTGCCATAGGGGACAACAACAATGGACAGTTTAAAATATACTGAAATTCAGGAGAAAATGATCCGGCCACACAGGTCCAATACAGCTATCTAGATTTAGAGGGCTACAGTACAGTAGAGAGTTGAAAGCTAGAGACATAAGTTTAGAACTTTCTGTCATACAGAGTGTAGGTGATGGATTAGGTGAAGAGGAAATTGCTCAGAAAGCAAATCCAGAATAAAGAAGATGGAAGACAAATAACAAAGAAGGCACAAGACAAAAACTTGCCCATGGCTGAAGAAAACCAAAGCAGCAAAGAAGCAAGGAAGCAAACCAGGTAAGCAGAGAACTCAGAAAGAATTCCAAACTAAATGAATGAAAAGCATATTAAAGGGAAGGTCTGATATGTCAGAGTCAACAGAGATGGATGTCAAATAACGTAAAGCCTGAAACCCTCCTCAGATGTGGCAGCGTGAAGGACATTGGTTTAGCAAGAACCGGTCCAACAGAAAATGAAACAGAAAACCAACCAATTGCAAAAACAGGGATAACTTCTAAGCTTCTGAGGTTTGCCATAAAGATTAAAAGAGAGAAGCTGGAGAGGTGGCTCAGGGGTTAAGCCTCTGCCTTGCAGGCAGAAGCTCCTGAGTTTGAATCCTAAGACCCCACGTATAGACGCCGGGGGAAGCAGGGGCGGCCTGCGTTTCTGGTCCTGGTAGGGCCGAGCCTGTGAATCCCAGGGCAGAGTAAACAAGGAGGAAGTGGAGGCGGTCCATGGTAGTTCCCGAATTTGTCCGTGGGTCTACACACACATACACACACGTACACATGCGCACACGCACAATTGAATAAATAATAATTTTTTAAAAATTTTAAAAAAGGGGCTGGAGAGGTGGCTCAGGGGTTAAGCCTCCGCGGCGGAAGGTCCCGAGTTCGGATCCCAGATCCCACGTATAGACGCCAGGCGGAAGCGGGGGCGGCCTGCGCTTCTGGTCCTGATAGGGCGGAGCCTGTGAATCCCGGGGCAGAAGGAGGTGGAGGCGTCCATGGTGGTTCGCGAATTCGTCCGTGGTTCTACATATACACAGACACACACACACACAGACACACAGACACACGCGCACACAAACACACGCACATGCGCACAGTTGAATAAATAATAATAATAAAAAAATTTTTTTAAAATTTAAAAAAAGATTAAAAAAGAAAGTGTAAATAAAGCCCTATTAACCTTGTACATGACAAATGGTTAACAAAGGGTTGCTACAGTCACATTAGTATCATATTTATTATCCCCTTGCCTCCACTCCTCCAGGGGAGAGGAGTAACAGGCTTCCTCTCTTCCATCAGTAAGTTCTTCAGGGAGAATCTGGGAATCACTGGAAAGATTGTTAAGGGGCTTCTCAGCTGTGTGAGAAGTAGTTTGCTACTATTGCAGATAGGGATGCCGCTGGGCTGGCTCAGTGATTGCCTGGCATGTGCAAAGCTCTGGTTTTTATCCCCGCCCTGTATAAACCTGGCGTAAAGGTGCATGTCTACAATGCTAACACTTGGGAGGTGGAGGCAGGAGGGTATGGAATTCAGGGCTTCAACTGTACAGCAAGTTCAAGGACAGCCTGGGCTGCTTCGGAAGGAAGGAAGGAGGGGAAGGAAGGAACGAAGGAACGAAGGAACGAAGGAACGAAGGAAGAGAGAGAGAAAGTAAGAGAGAGAGAGAAAGAGAGAGAGAAAAATAGAGAAAGAAAGAAAGAAAGAAAGGAATGAATGAACGAAGGAAGAAAGGAAGAAAGAAAGAACACCAAGGACCCAAATAAGTAATGAGACATCTGATTAAGTTCACAGACTTTTGTTCCTGATCATTTACTACTGAGGGGGTGTGATCTCACCAGAAGAGGAGGGCATATAGTCTGGCAGATAAAAAGTAACCATTTTGCAAATGAGTGATAGACCCCTCCCTTAGTATGGTTTCCCACTTTTATTACATCTACCTTTGAATGTGCTTTTATCACAAGACTCTAACAGCTTTTTGTCTCTGGCCAGGGGGTAACATACAATGCCCACCAGGATGGAGTGAAGGGCATTGCAGGAGCAGCAAAACTGCAAAAGAAAATCAACAAACCACAATCCAGAACTTCAGAGACTCTATATCAACCACCTAGAACTAGGCCAGCTTAGTCTCTCCCCATCTTGAAGCTCAGGGAAATTTGCGGAAGAGGGGGCGGTAAGAGTGTAAGAGCAAAAGGATGGGAGGATCAATGATATATAAGATACTCTATACTAGTTAGGGCTGAAGCAATCATAATTGGACTTTGCATGCCCTGCGCATTGTCCAACACACTGTTGACCTCACAAAGTCTAGCATCTAGGCACCAAGAGCCTTGGAGGTAAAGGATTGGCAGCCACAGCAGTGTTCCTATACTTAAGGGGAACACAGGAAAGGGTTCAGGGAAAGGCCACTGGGTCCTTGTACGTCATCGGAGAGGAGGGCCCAGAGGAAAATCAGACATGCACAAGAAAGGACTCTCTGGGAATTGGGGTGGGAGGCACTGGGGGATGGGGAGGGAGAGGGATGGGGAGGAGGAGCAGGGGTACGGGGGGGGGAGGAGGAAGGGAGGGAACTGGTGTACCTAATAAGTTTGTATGAGCTGAAATAAAAAAAAAAAAAGAAAGAACAGAGGGAGGGAGAGGAAGGGAGGGAGGGACGGAGAGAAGGAGGGAGGGAACAAGATAACAAGAGAAAAAAGAGAAAAAGAAAGAGGGAGAAAGAGAGAAAGAAAAATAGGAAGAAAGAAAGAGAGAGAGAGAGAAAGAAAGGGAGAAAAAAGAGGATGAGAGAGAAAGGAAGAGGGAAAGGAAAGAGAGAGAAAAGAATAATTTTTTTTATTAGAACCCATTCAAAGTCACACTGATACTAAGTTACTGTCAGACTTACATTCCGACTTTGTATTCCTCAAAGGCGGAGAAAAGGATAGGTTCATCTCTAACCAACCACATGGAGCTGCTCCACAGAGAAGGAAATGAGCAGACAACAGAGGCGAAGGCCAAGATGAAACTTTCCCTGCTGCTGAGGTTTCCAGATGTGAAGAAGGGCTTTCTTGTGAGAACTTGGCAAAGAGCAAAGCTGTGAGAGACATGGGCAGTGGAAGCTTGTGATGGTCCAGAGGGGAATAAGACCATGTTTGGAACTGGATAAGTGGCAAATGGAGCCATGTGTTGACAGAGAGTCTAGTGAAGTTTTGCCCTGGTCCTAAGAGCTTGAAGTTAAATTCGAGTGTTTGGCCCAATAACTTGCAAAGCAAGATAGTCTTGACAGTGTGGCATGGCTACTTTTTAGCAGTCTTGTTCAGAGTTATGAAAAAGAGTAAGGAATCAAGTAGAAAGAAGCAAAAACTGTGAGAAAGAATACAATGGCAAAAAAGGATTGAACCGGAAAGAAGCAGAAAGCAAAATGGTGACTAAAACAAAGCCTGCTTTTCATTTGGATTATAAGAGAGGCCCTACTTTGAGGGCAAGATACTCAGAGAAGGCTCCCACTCATAAGAATGAAAATCCTTTAAGAAGGAAAGAACTAAAGGGTGGGGCCCCAAAGGAAAGCTCTGTTTCTCCTCCAAAGCAAAAGCTTAAGAAAAATTTTGCCTACAGTCAGCACAGAGAAGTTGAATCAGCTGTGAGTTAAGGGGGGGCAATCTCCACCTGGAGGATATAGCAGAACTTGGCAAAGTCGTCCACATGGTTCTGGTTTTCGAGGCAGCAGAGATATAAGAGAGAGGTGGTCATGGATCCCTCCTCCAAGGTTTCAAAGAATGGTGGAATCCAGGCAGCATGTGGCAGAAAGTCTGTAGTTTAGAGGCCCAGGAAGAGCAATTTGTACTGTGGAGTAAAGCCTGGTTTGCCACTGAGAAGCAAAGATATTAGAGATGCCAGAGACAATGTGGGACATCTGCCAAGGAGAGCTGTACACCCTGGGAGAAGCCAGCCCAAGAGAGCAATGTGTTCTACAGGTAGCTGTGTTGAATTGGGGGGGGGGGGTAATTGAAGCCCTTTGGAACTGAGATGATTTTGGCAAAAGGCTCACCTATTGGACATGGAGCTACAGGATCTGGAGTTTGTCCTGCTAGGTTTTGGTCTTGTTATGGACTGATGTTTCCTTGATATGCCCCCATTCCTTCCTTTTGGAATAGGAATGTTTATTCTGTGCCATGTGTTGGAAGTATGTAATTTGTCATTTGATTTTACAGGAGGCTTTGGACTTTGGACTTTTGGACTGTGTTGGGACTATTGATGTCGTCTATGAAGACTTTGAGTCTGGTTTGCATAATAAGATGGCAATGAGCCTGTGGAGGCCAGGGATGGACTGTCATGGCTTGAAATATGTCCCCCACAATCTCATGTGGTTGAAAACACAATCTCATGTGTTAGAAGGTGGAGCCTTATAAGAGGAAGGCAGTCACAGGGGATGGGCCTTGAGGTGAATTAGTCCCACCCTACTTCCAGGAGAGGCCTGCTCTTGCATGTGGTAATCTAGCAGCTTTCAACCTCCAAGACGTCTGCAGTGACATCTAGCTACTTCAGCCTCTGCCACCAGCCATGCGGCTTCCTCCATGAAAGACTGCATCGCCCCTCTGGAACCGTAAGCTGAATAAATCTCCCTTTCTCCCTTAAGTTGCTTGACTTTGGGTGTCCTCTCACAGCAACAGAGAAGAATAACCAGTATACTTAGGTTGTTAGCCTGGGGAAGCCAGAGATGGGATAGGAGGAGTCATTCTAATGTGATTAAAGAACACGTTTTCTCTGTCTTATCCCAAGAGGGAACCAAGAACAAAAATTAAATAAGTTGGGTACTTGTTGACCAAGTGTTGACTATTTGGGGACCCATTGCTACAGAGGTTTGGTTTGGTTTCCTGGGCTGGTAGTTTCAGAGTTTATGATTCATGTAACCTTTCCCACACGGACCCCATCCAACAGGAAATAGCTAAGAACGAATGTATGCATCACCCCATTATTACTAACAAAAGGCTGGAATGATAGGATTCCTGCTCCTCCATCCCTCCACTTTCAGGGCAGAGCTTTTGCTTGATGGTCACTACCCCCCCCCAAATAGTTAATGCTTACCTGACTCTTAGTGCTAGCAGGGTCAAGGTCAAAGACCGATCTCAGCCATACTGCCTGGGCTAGGCAGAGATCCTGGAAATTTCCCGTGTACCATTGTCCCATGCCAGCATGACTAGTCCATCCATGGTGTCTAGGGAATCAATCCTGAACTCCCGGGAGCACTTAGAGAAATGGTGCCACATCAGCCTGCTTTGTTCTCCTGCACCAAGCCCATCTTATAAAAACATTATCAAAAGCAGATTAACTTTTAAAACCAGTACCAAAAGCAAAGTAGCATTCCCTGTACTACATGGTTGTTAGAATTTGAGAATAACTGGTGAATTGGAAAGCAATTGTCTGGGAAGGGAGAGGTAAGTTAACTAGAACTTTGAAAGCTTAAACGTGTGGGCAAGGGAAGAAGGTGTATGTAGTGACATGTTGGGTCCTGACTGGCAAAGAAGCCAGAGTGGCCATCTTTGGAAGTCCATGTGGTGTCTACATGATGGTTAGTTTGCAAAACAAACCAGAGGCCATGGGGGGTGGATGGGGAGGAGGAGGAAGGTAGTTACATGATGGCTGAAACAGGAAGGGGAAGGGGTACCTTGTCAGACACTGGGCCAGGAACCAAAGGGTCAGGGGAGGAGGGGTTGGAAACCTGGGTGGGAGTTGAAAGGATGGTACTCCTCCTCCTCTGGCCCCCACTTTCAGGGCAGAGCTTCTGCTTGAGGCCATTACCCCCCTAATAGCTGGTGCTTGCAAGAATACATGCTTGCCTGACCTTAGCACTAGCGGGGTCAAAAGTCAAAGTGTGTCCTGGCCACACTTCCTAGGCTGGATAAAGGTAAGGGAAATCACCTCCAGACCCTGCTCCCTCACCCTACCCACCAACCAAACCCTGAGGGTATAAAATCCACAACGAGGTTAGTTTTATCTGTTCCGGTCCTTGTCACCTTCTCTCTCTCTCTCTCTGTCTCTCTCTCTCTCTCTTTGTGTCTCTTTTTCTTTCTTTTCTCTTTTTCTTTTTCTTTTTTCCCTCCCTCTTCCTATGATTGGCCCCAAGGTTCTGGAACTCCATTAAAAACTTCCATCTAGTCCGTGATGGGGTGCGTTTTTGAGGTAAATACCTTACATTTATATCTTACACTTCACTGGTCTATTTTTGCATAATGCCTGACCCTTATCCTGATATATACGGCCTCTCAATAATAAATTAGGCTGTTGCTCATCTTAAATGCATATGGAGGGGGGGAGTTGCCCCTTAAGTGGATGTCTATGTTCAACATCTGCTCATCTAACCAATGAGTTTAAAACAAATTAGTAAAGAAAGTCGAATATTGGTGCTAGTCAAAGATAGGCTCATTATCCGAGAACCTGCGACAGTCCTCTCCTGGGAAAACACTTTGGCTTCGGGATCTGCTGATGGAGGCGGGGTTGGGGGAGAGGGGGGAGTAGCAGTTGCGCTGGCAATTTCATTGGTCTCACTGGGGTCCAACCAGAGATACTAGAGACAGCCCCTCTGAAGCCTGGCAAACCCAAGAGGTTTGAGCTGAGGGCAGCAGCAAGCATCTGGCTTTCCGCTTTGCGTTTGCTGATGCACTTCTGGCTACCAGCCGGGATCCCCCCCAGCGGAGGTGGTGACCAAGGGTCCCCCCCAAGACCCAGAGGGCGGGGCGAGGCTGCAGCTCCGCTGGTGCCCGGCAGATGCGCGGCGGGTCGCACCTCGGGGTTTTACGGTAACTCGAGTCACCACCCACCCACCCTCGTGCGCAGGCGCGGAACCGTTGCGGGCCGGGCGGTTGCAGGCCGAGCGGTTTGCAGAACTGCGGGGGCGGAGGCTGAACAGTTCAGCGGGGGCGGCTCTAGCCAGCTTGACGCCCCCCGACTCCCCCGGGGACCGACTCCCCCGGGGACCGCCTCCCTCCCGGGACCAGGCTGCTTAGGCGGGAGCAGCCGCCTGAGGTAGGATGTGGGGCGGACTGTGAAGTAGCAAGAGCAAAAGAAGTTGCACGACTTATTTAAGGGGGCCGGCGCCCTCGGTGGGACGGGAACGGGAGCACCACACCCCGGAGACCCCGAGCCCGGACGAGGCATCTGGGAGAAGGCCTGGAGCTCCCGCATCCGGCCAGCAGCCCAGCATGAGATGCGGACAGGTGTTCTCCGGGGAAACTGAGGCCGAGGGGCAGCTTCACGGAAGCTCCAGGGGTCTGATTCTCGGATGCTTTCGGTCTGACTGACAGGTTCCCCCACCACCATCCGGCAGGCCCAGGGTCACTGGGGAGGAATGCTGGAGCCCATGGGGGTCTTTTTGAGCTTTCGTGCAAACAGTGGAACCCGAGCTGCCTCGATCTCGTGAAATTGCCTTAAACCGTCATCCGCAGCCCCCTCCCCCCAGTGCACACTGGACGTTGCTCCCCTCCCCTGGCTCACTTCCCCCTCCTGTGTCTCCCGAGAAGATTCTGCCGGTGCATTTTTCGTGGACCGATTAGAAATTGATGCTTCCCCTTCCCTCTTCCCGGTGCCCTAGGCTCGCACAACATGAGTTTCGTCATCCTCGTCCACGGCGGCGGAGCCAGCAACATCTCCGCCGACCGGAAAGAACGCGTGCGCCAGGGCATCATCCGCGCGGCCACCGAGGGATACCAAATCCTCAAGTGCGGCGGGAGCGCGGTGGATGCGGTGGAAGGATCCGTGGTTGTCCTGGAGAACGATCCCGAGTTCAACGCAGGTACCTGGCGCTTCGACTAGCGAATAATGCCAAATGTTTACTAACAGATGTTGGAGACTCTAGTGGGCTTCACTGTGAACTATGCCAGGGGAAAGACCCGCAACTGAATTTTGTCTTGTACGTCGATCAAATTGTTTTGAGAATTTCTAAGACTGTTAATTCACCTTTATGTAACGTGCTTCTTGGAATTCACATACCAAAATCCAAGTATCTTTCCAATTTACTAGCCTCGAATTTACAGCCTTCCTGCCTCAGTGCTGGGGTTATAAGCACTCACTACTTGGCTTGGCTCTAAATGATTTCTTTTATCTTAATGGAACTTGGGGTAGACAACTTCACTATAAACTGTAACCCATTTCAAGTTTTGAAAAAATGTATGCCTGTGCAAAATCAACACTACAACTAAGATGTAAAGCATTTCTGTGCCCCTTTGTGATACTGTGATATAGGGGAGGCAGTAATCACAGTGGAAGAAGGCAGAGCCAGAAGTAGCCAGATGGGTTGGAGGCAGGTTTCAAGGAAACCTGGTCCAAATAGTTTTCTGACTCCCGCCGTCTCAGGGTCAGAAATCTTAAAGCCCTGTCAGCAGCAGAAGTGCTAGAAGAGTCTTTTACTGTGATACTTGGTCTTTATCCCAGCTCCTTACACAAAGCCCCCAATCCCTGGGTGCTGGGAGCAAGGTGACTGTTGGTGGACTTCCAGGGACAGAGTGGCCGTTATACAGACCAAGCCATGATTGGAAGTTTGGAATTTACAAGTCCTTCCCGCTTGGAAAAAGGGAAAGTGACCTTTAACAATGAAGCTTCACCCCCTCCCCCAATTATCCTTGAACAGCAGGTTTGGTAGAACCTCCAAATTAGTGAGCACATCCATGTGCCAGGAGAGCAGCAAACACCAACCCCACCGAGACAAAGGGCTCTGACCCCAGCATCTTCTCAAACCTTGCCTATGTGTGTCTCCACTTGGATGCTCATCTGCATATTTTAGCTTTCTTTTATGTAATAAACTGTGTTTGAGTTGTTGGAATTGCTTTAGGAAACCAAACCCAAGCAGAGAGAGACTTGCAGGGACCGATTTGTAGCCAAGTTGGGCAGAAGTCATGGGTAACCTATCACTTAGAATGGGCATGTGAAGTGAGAGAGCAGTCTTGGGGGACCGAACCTTTAACCTGTGGGATTCAACTCTATCTCCAGTTAGACAGTGTCAAGTCAGTATCTGCCGGAGCTTTGGTGGTAGAGAGGGGACCCACACATCCAGTGTCAGAAGTGAAGTACTGAGAATAAAGGAAACCCTAAAAGTTCTTTCATGCCAACTTGTAGCCACTCTCCGTTTCACCCCCAACGTCAGGCATCCACTGAGCTGTCAATAAATTAGCTTGCACTTTCTAAAATTTCATATAAATGCAATCATCAAGCAAATCCTCCTCTGTGTGATTTATTTCACTTACTCTGCCCATTTTCTAGAACTATAATCGTCACAGTTAATATACATACCAGGCAGTGATCTAAGAAATTTGCAAGATTGACTCATTTAATCTGCACTATATTCATAGAATTAAGTGTAATCACTGCACGTGTGTCTCATATGAGACGACAATGGCATGAACCAATTAACCCGAAGACATTTATTTTCTCTGTTTTGAAGTAGAAACCCTAAGATCTTCAAAATAGTTCTTGGAATAACACCACCCACCACCTGTCTCGGGAAAGGATTTCTTAACCAACTCATCAAGTATTTACTGAGCATTTGTTTTGTCTCCTTGACTCTGCTCAGCATCCTGATCTTTAGGAACAGTTTCCTAAGTCTCTCTGCCTGGTGACCGCAGGGACTTTACAGTACGCCGTGACATCGGATGTGAGGGACAGCTGTTGCCAGCAGGGAGAGCCGCAGCTGTGTCTGGAAGAGACCAACAAACCCTGGGCCTCTTAGCAGGCAGGATGGCTGGACTTGAACCCCCCCTTAACAGAGCCTTCATTAGAAAAGACTTGTCTTGGTCTCCCATGGTCTCTAAACTAGCATGATCCCTGCAGAATCTCATCCCTTTCTTGTTTCTTTAGTCCGTGTCGTGTCTCCATCAAGGCCTGGGCTGTTCTCCATGTTGAAGTGCATGAGCCATGCTGCGGGAGTTGCTGGTAGCAACAGGACAGTTTACCTCGACTCTCCCCAGCTGAGGGCAATAAAAAGGAGCAGTTACCCACAGCTCTGGTGTTGTGTAATCCTCCTGAGGGGTAGCTTGGGAGCTTCACAAAGAGCTGACTCAGCACCAGCTGAGTTGGGTGGCGGTCATTAGCATTCCTGGCACCTCGTGGCAGTGCTTGTGAAACACTGGCATCTTGGCATCTTGGCTTGTGTTTCACTGTGGATTTGACTGGATGCTTGGAGCTCCTTCAGTAATACTTGAGTGTATTGGTAGGTGCCTGCCCTGTGAAAATTGAACTTTCACAGTTGAGTGCTAGCTCGTTTTGTTTTGTTTTTTGAGGCTGCCTCTGGCTTGTTTGCTCTCGTTGGCCTTAAATTCCTGGCCTCCAGTGGTGGGAAGCCACCTAGCAGAAAATGTCATTGGGCACTGCTGATGAATAGGGATTCTTGTCCCTTGATAAAGCCTGGGAGGCCAAGAGCAGTTAAAGGCACAGACGTCTAACTCACTGGCGTTTCTCTGGAGCCCTTCCACTAGAATAAGTCATAGCCTGAAACCTTAGGATTCCTGTTTGCCTGGAATGTCTCGTGGATGAAATTGTCTCTCTCTGGCCCAGGCTGACTGAATATCTGGAAGAATTTGATTCTCTGAGTCCTGGGCTGGTAATCCCATAATCCTACTTCCTTCCTGCCAATCTGAAGTCACATGCCTAGATTTGCATACCGTTCCCAGCCCCCTGACTATAAATAGTCTGGGGGGCCTGGGCTGTGTCTCCTTACCGCTCTCCCTCTGGGAGGCAGTGATCCCAGCTGTCCCAGCCAACTGTTCTGTATATTCCCGTCTCCGCATGCTCTTTTTTCCCTCTTTCATATTCCTCAGCCCAGGGCAGCTTCAAGGGTTGTGCTGAACGTGACATGTGTAATGGGATTTAGTAAGAGTAATGGCCAGCGTGAGCCTCAGTTCGCCCGGTACACTCCAGTGAGCCCCCACGTGAGCCTCCTTGGACAGCTGGAACTGCTGCACCCAGTGTGGATATGTTGCTTAATGATGGGGGGGACACATAGTGTGTCTGCTACTCTCCCTTATCCCCTGGAGCCAGTGTCTCTCGCTGAGCCTGGAGCTAAGCTGGAGGCCAGCAAGTCCACTGAGTTAGGCCTATAGGCACTTGATCATGCCCAGCTTTTACATGGGTGTTGGAGGCTTGAACTCAGATCCTTATGACTGTACCACAGACGCTTTTAGTGCCTGAGCCTCATAGCCTTCATCCAATTTTTTATTTGTTCTCTGCTATGTCTTCCATCTTGATGTTCCAGGAGTCTTCCTTTTTTTTAAATATTTTATTTGTCGTATGTGTGTGTGTGTGTGTGTGTGTGTGTGTGTGTGTGTATCAGAGAGCTAGCTCTGTGTGTCCCTATGGAGGACCAAGGGTGACTTTGGGAATCGTCCTAGATTGCTTCTACCTCCTCCTTACTTCACTTTGCAGTTTCCCAGGCTTCACCCGGAAGTGCAGACCAATGCCATTTCCCCCTGGTATTTTTACATTAGACCTGGAATCCTAACTCAGGACTTTCTGTTTGCAAGACACAGTCTTAACCTCTGGGCCATCTCTTCAGCCCCAACTTCCTTTTATTATTGTTGTCTTTCTGCCTTCAGAACTTCTTGCCCTCCTGCTAGGTTCTACGCTGTCAACAGCTTCAGTGTTTTCCTTCATGTATGTTACACATTGAATGTTCATGACTCCTACAAATTCTGATGTTGGAGCCCTGATCCTCAGTGTATAATATTCGCAGATGGAACCACTAAGGAAATCGTTCATATTAAGTGAGGGTGAAGGGTAGAGCTCTGCTCTCATAGGATTAGCATTCTTCCAGAAATAGAACCAGGACTGATAAAGTGCTTGCTTGCTTGATCGCTTGCTGTGAGATCACAAGGGCCTGAGTTCAGATCCCCAGCTCATTCATAAAGCCAGTGATGGTAGCATGTATCTGTGATCTCAGATGAGGTGAGGGCAGAGACATGTGGAAGTTCGCAGGCCAGCTAACTACATGATGAGGACAGAGACCCCATCTCCACAAGATTGAAGGCACAGGACCACCCGGGGTCATCTTCTGACCTCCACAGAGAGGGGGGGGGACGGAAGGAAAAGAAGAGTTGAGTTTAAGCCCCCAGTCTGGGGCATTTTGTATAGTGGCCCAAGCAAACTAATACACAGTGGTCTTCACAAAAGCATAATTTTGCTAGACATAAAATTCTGATTTGATAGTTCTTTCCTTTCAGCCCTTGAAAATGTTGTGCTGAGAATATTGTGTGTGCCACCACAGCTGGGCTTCTGGAAGCTGGGCAGTCCAAGACCAAGGTGCCAGCAGATAGCTCTCTGGCAAAGGTCCGCTTCCTCATAGATACCCCGTGGCACTCCCCCCCCAACACCATTCTGCATCTTACTCGGTAGAAAACACTTTCAAACTTTCTTTATAAGGATATAATCCTGGGGCTGGAGAGGTGGCTCAGGGGTTAAGCCTCTGCCTTGCAGGTGGAAGGTCCTGAGTTCAGATCCTAGACCCCACATATAGATGCCAGGCAGAAGTGGGGGCGGCCTGCGTTTCTGGTCCTGGTAAAGCGGAGCCTGTGAATCCCGGGCCGGAGTAAACAAGAAGGAGGTGGAGGCAGTCCATGGTGGTTCCCCAATTCGCCTGTGGTTCTACACACACACACATACACACATACACACACACACACACACACACACACACACACACACACACACACAATCGAATAAAAAAAAAAAAGTAGGGGGCTGGAGAGGTGGCTCAGGGGTTAAGCCTCTGCCTTGCAGGCAGAAGGTCCTGAGTTCGGATCCTAGACCCCACGTATAGACGCCAGGCGGAAGCGGGGGCAGCCTGCGTTTCTGGTCCTGGTAGGGCGGAGGTGGAGGCGGTCCATGGAGGTTCCCAAGTTTGCCCGTGGTTCTACACGCTCACACACACACACATGCACACACACAATTGAATAAATAATTTTTTAAAAAAAGGATATAATCCTCCTGAGGGCTCCACTCTCAGGACCCAGTCACACTCTAAAGCCCCCCACACCTAATGCTATCATCTTAGGGGTGAGGAGAGCCCAGTATGTGAATATGGCAGGGACGTAAACATTCAGGCTGGGTTGCAGCCTGTGCCCTGACAGAACTGCTCCAACAGCAGCACCAGGAGAGTCCGTGGGTTCTCGCAGACAGTGCCTGGAAATGAGACAGTTTTGTTTGTTTTTCTTGCCTTCCTACCCTGGCTAAGACGACCAGTGTGATTCAGTAGGAGTAATGAGTGCAAACATCCTTGTCTGCCGCAACTCACCAATAAGTATAGTATTGGCTGTAGGATTTTATAGGTATCCTTTATCGAGCCCCATGACCTGGTCACCTTCGTTAGGCCCCATTTCTCGAAGGTTCCACCACCTCAACTCTGCAGCCTCAGGGATCCTTGAGGGACAAGTTGTACCCTGCCATCAAGTACCAAGTCAGAGTGGTGGTTTCTACAGCGTCCCTCTAGCAGTCGAATGTGAAAGGGGAAGGCTAGGGGAAGGTGTGGAGTCTGTCATGATAATTCCTGCTTTTCAACTTCCTGGCCTCAGGCTGTGGGTCTGTCCTGAACACAAAAGGTGATGTTGAGATGGATGCCAGCATCATGGACGGGAAGGATCTTTCAGCAGGAGCTGTGTCGGCCGTGCGCTGCATCGCAAATCCTATTAAGCTTTCGAGGCTCGTGATGGAAAAGGTGGGTGTAACTGAGCAGGATGGTCCTGAGAAGCCCGAGCTGCTGTCGCTTGAGGTACAAGGGGCCTGACCCCAGAAGCGCTTGAGATCACGGTTCTGAAACACCTAATACAGGAGAGATCATGGTTCTGAAACATCTAATACAGGAGGGTGTGTCTGACTTTCTCAGTCAGCCGTGATTTTGACCCTATCACGTGATGACTTCGTGTTCTTAAGCCTTCCTTTACTTCCTTCAGCTTAGCCCATAAAAACTAAGCAAATGTACTGTAATAGCATATGCTAAGTAAACCTGAGTTTTCCAGATTTAAGATTATGTGTAAATTATACTCTTAGGAATATTCCGTTAGTTTTGAAGGGCTGGGCTCTGTTCAGCATTCAGAAGAGTCATGCTGGGGATGTAGCTCAGTGACAGAGCACTTGTCTGGGATGACAGCTCTGGGTTTCACCCCCAGCAGGAAAAAAGAGGAAGAGGAGGAGAAAGAGGTGGAAGAGAAGCCTTCAGTGAAATTCACAGTGGAGCTTTTTAAAATTTATGTATTTATTATTTATTAATGAGTGAGAGATGGGGAAGAGAGAGAGAGAGAGGCCAAGGCACATAGTAGGGGGCAAAAGTCAGTTGTCTGGGGCTGGAGAGGTGGCTCAGGGGTTAAGCCTCTGCCTTGCAGGCAGAAGCTCCTGAGTTCGGATCCTAGACCCCAGTATAGACGCTGGGCGGAAGCGGGGGCAGCCTGTGTTTCCGGTCCTGGTAGGGCGGAGCCTGTGAATCCCGGGGCAGAGTAAACAAGGAGGAGGGCAGTCCATGGTGGTTCCCGAATTCGTCTGTGGTTCTACACACACACATACATACACACACACACATACATACATTTGCACACATACATACATTTGCACACATGCATACACCCACAATTGAATAAAAAAAAAAAAAGTCAGTTGTCTCCTTCTACAGCGTAGGCTTCCGGGTATCCAACTCAAGACGCCAGGTGAGTGATCTCACCAGCCCCCCAGTCGGAGCTTTTTGTTTTGACACCAAAAGATTGTGTCCACATCGCGGGACATGTTTTAATAAATTAAGGGGCTGGAGAAATGGCTCAGGGGTTAAGCCTCTGCCTTGCAGGCAGAAGGTCCTGAGTTCGGATCCTAGACCCCACGTATAGACGCCAGGCGGAAGCAGGGGTGGCCTGCATTTCTGGTCCTGGTAGGGTGGAGCCTGTGAATCCCAGGGCAGAGTAAACAAGGAGGAGGTGGAGGCGATCCATGGTGGTTCCTGAATTCTTCCGTGGTTCTACACACAGATACATACACACACATACACACATGCACACACACGCATATACACACAATTGAATAAATAATTAAAAATTTTTTTAAAAAAAGAAATGAATTAAGCACTTTTTCTGCTTCTTGTGGCTCAGACAAATCATTGCTTTTTGACTGGACAAGGCGCCACGCAGTTTGCTGTCGACATGGGGATTCCAGAAGTTCCTGTACAGAACCTGATAACAGAGAGAAGCAAAAAACACCTGGAGAAGGAGAAGACGGAGAAAGGCGCCCAGAAACCAGACTGTCTGCAGTGAGTCTCATCCGCACCCCACATTCTGGGAGGCGCTGACATTTTTAATTATTTTGGGGTCTTGGGTTTTTAATTATTTTTTGCATGCACGTGTGTGAGTGTGGGTGTGTATAAATGTGTATGCAGGTGTGTGCCCAAGACGGCACTATGTGTGCCTGTGGAAGCCCAAGGGTGACATCAGGAATCATCCTGGATTGTTCTGCATCCTCATTACTTTGCACCAGGGTTTCTGCCTTTCAGGGCTAAAGTGCAGATGACCACCATTCCCACCCAGCATTTTCCATGTAGGATCTGAGATCCAAACTCTGGTCCTTTAACCACTAATCCACCTCTGCAGCCCAAAGTGTCTGAGTTTAGAACTAGTTGATCACCTCTGTCTCTTAAGTAATTACCAGTAAACCGTGGGAAAGCTCTTCTTATTTATAAACTTAACTCCATTTGTTAACCTTATAAATGATAAGTCAGATTAACAGAACGCTTCAGAACGACAGCGAGACCTGGAGGTGCACGTTCGATTCTGGCGGTCGGGAGCAGTTAGAGATGAGCGAGCAGAGCCGGAGGACAGACTAGAGGGTCCAGTCACTCTGCATGGTCCTTAAGAGTAGCAAACGTTTACTACAGGTGCACCCAAAGTCACCTAGGCAACGTTTCATGGCTGAACCCCTTCCCGAACAAGTCAGGTCTATGAGTCTGAAGAGAGAGAGCAGGCGGGCATGGAGCAGGCAGGCGTGGGGCAGAGAGGCTGCCGAAGTTATTCTGATATGTCCCTCAGGTTATGAGCCTGACAGCATGTCGGTAGTCTCCATGAATGCACTATTCTTCCTCTCCCTCTCTTTCTTTCTCTCTGTCTCTCTTTGTTTTACACACACACATACACACCTATATCTTTTTTTGTTTGAATGTCTGCGTTCAGGTCAGCCCGGGACCTGCAGACTGAGAAAAACAGGGGCAGACACATAGCTCAGTGCTGTAGTTAGTTCTCACCGAACCTTTGAAACACCCTGGGTTTGATCCCAAACACCAGGAGGAAACTCTTAAATGTTACGAAAGCTTCACTTAATCCGAGGAGGATGGCTCAGTGGTTGAAGTCTTTGCCTTGTAAGCAAAAGGACCTGGGTTCAGATCCCCAGATCCCGCATAAAAATGCCAGGTGGGAGTCGGGGGGGGGGGGGTGTCTGTGTGTAATTCTAACCCTAGAAGATGGAGCCTGGGAATCCCCAGAGCAAGCCAGTTGGCCAGCCCTAGTGGTTGCTTCGGGTGGAAGACTCCAGATACCACCCTTGAGCCTCCACAGGCACACACACACTGAAGTGCATTCACCCACATACATCAGCGCACACACGCACATTCATACACATGCAGCGCATACACACACTCATGCACCTACAGACATACACACAAAAAAAAGAACTTAGTCGATTTTCACAACAGCTCCATGAACAGGTACTTCTAAGCAGATCTGCGAACAGGAAACTCAGACCTTGGGTGGTCATCAGGAATCCAGAGCCTCAGGTCTCCCTGTCTGTATTTAGCACTTCATGTCTTCTTTCTCCTCTCCGGGACAGCTTCAGAATCCCAAGGCCCCGGAATCCAAGGATTCTTAGGCATGTGAAAGTTTGAGGCGCCTTTTTATGATTTATCCTCATTTTGTCTGTGGGACACAGAATAAGACAACTGTGGGCTGGAGAGGTGGCTCAGGGGTTAAGCTTCCGCCTTGCAGGCGGAAGGTCCTGAGTTCAGATCCCAGATCCCACGTATAGACGCCAGGCGGAAGCAGGAGCGGCCTGCGCTTCTGGTCCTGGTAGGGCGGAGCCTGTGAATCCCGGGGCAGAAGGAGGTGGAGGCATCCATGGTGGTTCACAAATTCGTCCATGGTTCTACACATACACAGACACACACACCCACACAGACACACGGGCACGCGCACATACACATGCATATGCACACAGTTGAATAAATAATAATAATAATTAAAAAATTAAAAAAAAAAGAATAAGACAACTGTGTGCACTGCTAGAAAACAGCCCTGCTGAGTTGGATATACGTACTCTTGAAGGAAAGAATTCAAGGGCTATGTGGAGGGCTGGAGAGATGGCTCAGGGGTTAAGCCTCTGCCTCCCAAGCAAAAGATCCTGAGTTCGGATCCCAAATCCCATGTAAAACATCAGGCAGAAATGGTGGCTGATCCTGGAAGGCAGAGCCTAGAAGATCCAGAGCAAACCAAAGAGGGTGATTCCAGAAATCACTCTTGGGCCTCTAGGCTGACACAGTGCCCTCTGATGCACACAGACATGCACATACAAGTAAAAAGTTTTTTAAAGACCATGTGGAAATATACATGCAGCTGACATGTAGAAGAAGCAAAGGTTTGATCCCTGAGTGCTGAGGTAGGCATGTCCCCCGGGCACCGCTAGCGTGTGACACGGGGATCTAAGTGGTTTGCTCCTGTACTGTGAATTTGTGGGTGTGATTTTCATCTTGAATCTATCCCTTTTTTGTTGTTGTTGTTCTTTTTGACAGAAACATGGGAACTGTGGGCGCCTGTGGCTTTGGACTGCAATGGAAACGTGGCTTATGCAACCTCTACGGGGGGCATTGTCAATAAGATGGTTGGGCGAGTCGGGGACTCTCCATGCATAGGTGAGCCCAAGGGATGGTTTTGTCCTTCCTCTGTCCCTCCCCGTCACCAGAGGTTCCCCATTCTCTGTCTCTCCCTCCATGTGTCATTCCCCTCTTGGCAGCAGCTCCAGGGTTTCTGGGGGCGGCAGTCGGGTTGGAAGGAGTTGAAGGGGCCATTGCTATAAGAGGCTGTTCCCATCGAGTAGCCCTGAGCTTTTCTGGATGACATTTTTGGACATGGGGGGGGCGGCATGGAGACGGGGTGCCCGAGCTACTGCATGGCACACCCGTCCTTTCACAAGACCCAGTTTCTGGATCCAAGGTTCACTTGCAGGTTGGCTCATCTAATAGATGTAAAAAAGCTGAGAGCTTCAGTTTGCAGGTTCCAGGTATGAATTTTTCCCTTTCCTCCCAGACTGAAACGTTCCTAAACACCAGAGACAGTGTCTTCACTTCCAGGAGCAAGTGAGACTCAGGGTGGGACACAAATCTGGGTGTCGCTCTCTTTAGATTTTCAGATTCTCTCGTAGGATTCCCCTGAACCTTTGCAGATGACCGAAGTTTAAGAATCAGCTAAATTGTTCCAACTAACAAAAAAAACAGTTTCTTCCTTTAGTACCAAGTGCTACCCTACCGTGCCTTGGTAATGCAGTGCTCTAGTCTGTAATAATCTTTACTTTTGATGGTCTTTATTGCATTGTCAAAGCGCCTTTAAAAATAGAGGCCTGCCATCTTCATTCACGCAGAACTATGACTTAGTGTGTCTTTTTATACTCAGGAACTAAGCAAAAATATGCCTATTTAGTAGTGCAGCGTGCATCCAACTGGGTCTCTTTAGGCTACAGGGCCACCCGGGGGTCAGATCCTAGAAACTAATTTCAGACTTGTCGAGGGAGAAATGCTGCTTCCTTCTCTTGGCAGAACTCAACATTTCCCACCCAATCTCAGCTCCTCCTCCATCCCCACAAGAACCAGAATCACTGGTGGCCTCCCTTGGGAAACCCATGGAAAATGTCACACTCAGTAGAACATCACTCTCAGGCCCTTCCGCATCTGTCACTAAGGCAAACGATAGTGAAAATGTTTCCGTGGCAACCAGAGAAGATAAAGGCAAGCCAAGCCAGAGCTGGAGGACCCATGGGCCCGTGGCTCTGTGTAGACAGAATGAAGGAGTCGTTCAGTCTAAGCGTAAGGGAAGGAGCAGCCTTACCAGAGTAGCTTTAGCCTCACACCCCACTTGAGTGGATACCCCAGAGCAGTTGCGTGAGGTCCGTTAAGCTGCCTTCGGCAGATGGGATTACTCTCCACTGCAGGTATGCATGGATGTAAGCCTTGGAGGTTTCTTTTCTCCCAGCATTACATTAATGCAGCAAATTCCCTAGTTATCTAATGACACAGCCGAGGTGTTGTTCATTCAGCATGCTAGGGTGAGTACCCTTGAGGGGGTCCCTGCTCTGTGAAAGGCCATGCTCAGCCCCCCTGAGGTGTGGTCCTCCTGGATTCCTGCCTGTTCTCAGGCACTCCGCACACCTCTGCATCATTCGCAGGTCCTGGCGACGCTCTGGCCTTTGCACAGGAGCACTCTGGGATTTCCGTGCTCTAGCCCAAGCCTCACCGTTCGGGTTTGAACTTTTCAGCTGTTGCTTAGTCCCAACCAGTCATCTTTTGTGAGCAGGAGCTGGAGGTTATGCTGACAACAACATCGGAGCCATTTCAACCACAGGGCACGGAGAAAGCATCCTGAAGGTGAACCTGGCCAGACTCACCCTCTTCCACTTGGAACAAGGTGCGGAGGCTGCCAAGGGCAAGCGCTCAGCGGCAAAGATGCGTAGATGCGAGCTGGGCCACATATAGAGCGCAATGCTTTCTCGTTGGCGACAGATGTGTCCTGAGGATGCACCCCCTGCTGCGACCACTGCCCGCCTTGTGGCAAGAGAGCCTTACGCTCAAAGCCTGAGTAAGGGGGCAGGGAGGAGAGGGCAGTCAGCCCTGCGTAGCCGCCTGAGGCTGCTGTCTTAGCTGGGGGGGATCCCTAAGCAGCATTCATCACTTTGTGTCTTGCTTTGGCCAAATATTTAACCAGAAGCAAGTGAAGGGAGAAGTTTTTAATTTTTTTTAAACTTTATTTTTGCACATGGGTGACTTTAGGAGTCATCCTGGATTGCGTCTACCTCCTTGCTTCACTCTGGGATTTCCCAGGCTCTGCCCACCAGGGAGGGAAGTGCTGGCTGCCCCTTTTCTGCCTGGTGTTTTTATATGAGGCCTGGGATCCGAACTCAGGACCTTCTGCTCGCAAAGCAGAGTCTTAACCCCTGAGCCATCTCTCCAGCCTAGAAGTTTATTTTAACTCACTGCTTGAGGGAATGTGGTCCATGCGGTGGGGAAGAGCTGCTTGCTCAAGTTTCAATAGTCTAGGAAACAGAGACAGGCTGTAAACTGACCCCCCCCCCGCCAGCCAACTTCCTCCAGTGAGGACTTGTAAAGATTCTGTGACCTTCATGGTAACCCATGAAGCTGTTCTGAGCTGAGAAATACAAAAGTTGGAAAAAGGAACACACATCGGTGGAAACAGAGAAAAGTGGGGCTGAAAGAGGTGGGCGAGACCACCCTTCTGGAGGGAGAAAAGTGAAAATATGCTGTCCCATCCTGCCAGATTTTATTTGTCTGTAGGCTAATCAGGGGGCTGGGAATTGTGATTGGCAGAAAGGAGAGTTCTTAGTTTCCAGTGCATGCCTGCATGGCCTGAGAGTCAACATTCCTGATACCCAGCGTGTGGGGCGGGGGAGGAAGAAAGAGAAAAAGTCTATACATGAGGCATTTCCAGCATAGACAGAAATCCTAAGGTTCAAGCTAAGGCCTTATCCAGAAAGTTAGTGGATTAGACACCCAGTAGGTTTCCATGGAAACCTCATGACTTGACCTCGCCTCAGCCCTCCATGCCTCTGGTCAAAGCATGAGATTTCCTTTCCTGGCAGGCACATACTAGACCTCACTCGCCACTCGTTGGCTCACGACAGTTAACTTGCTTGATGCTCATACAGCTGCTACATGTCGTGTTTCTCAACCTCTCCGTGATTTCAGGAAAGACGGCGGAGGAAGCTGCCGACCTGGCGCTGGGTTACATGAAGTCAAAGCTCAAAGGCCTGGGCGGCCTCGTCTTAGTCACCAAGACAGGAGACTGGGTGGCCAAGTGGACCTCGTCCTCGATGCCTTGGGCAGCTGCCAAGGATGGCAAGCTGCAGGCCGGCATTGACCTGGGAGAAACCAAGATCATAAACCTGTGCTGAGACCCAGAAGACTGTGTTCTCCTCGCCAGCTTGAAAGTGACGTTGGGGGGCCCGATGTGGAGACATCGCTTAATCAATTAGATGTAGACATGGAAATGTGTGCCGTCTGTCCCTCGTTTTGTTGCTGGAGCAGTGAATGTTCGTTTAAGGGTCTGGTTCCAAGTGAGGAAAGAGATGCCATAGTGAGGTTAAGAACAGCACAGATGAAATCCAGGGCCTTTCTTCCACAGCCTCCTGGTGCACCCCACAGAACTGCCCCTGGGCTGGGGGTGCCCTTGGGTTTGGGAGACCTGCAGTCTGCAGAAGCTCAGGCTGGGATAGCATAGAAGGAAGGCCACCCCCCCCCAACAAGGTGTCTGAGAGACGGGAGCAGCAGCGTCAAGGTGAACCCCATGTGTGGCTGAGTTCACCTCCAGGCCGCAAGTCCTTTGAGAGGGGTTCCTTCCTGGGAGAGAAACTAGATCTCCCTAAGAAAGCCTCCTGGGGCTTACAGGAACCCCAAAGCCCCATCCTGAAGATGTTTGGAGTCTGTGGGTGTTCTTAAAATCTGGGAGGAGGCGTTCCTGGCTCACAAGTTCTCCCAAAAGACCCCACCCAACCTAGACCCTTGAGCCCTTCCTTGGGGCCTAACAGGACTCGTGCCATCTCTACGCTCAGGGTGGCCGATGGCTAGGGAGACACCGTGACTCACCAGAGCTCTGGGGCTCAGGCCGGAGCGTGGTGGGCATGACAGAGCAGGGCCCACCTCATTGCCGGCAAAGGAGATCTCTGCTGTGATGTATCTGCTCTGCTCAGTTTTTTAGTCTGTCTGGGCTTACCTGCTCTCTGGGAAGAAATTGCTTAACTTTAAATGCCAGGTGCCACTAATAAAACGTATTTTAAAAGAATAACAGTGTGGTTAGGTGTCACTATTGGCCAAGACCAGAACGGACACAAGCCGTCCCCTTGGTCCCTCGACGCAGGCAGGAGCAGAGGTGAGGGGGTCCTCAGGTGAGGCACAGTGAGAAGGGGATCCTCGGAGGTGAGGCACAGTGAGGGTGGTGTTGCTTTTTTCTGAATGGATTCAGAAAGGAACAAAAGCATCAGTAGCAGCCAGGCCACGGCTTCGCCCTCCCCCAGGGTCTCACCCAGATTGACGGTTCTGGCTCCTGAACCGAGACCTTCTTAGGCCCTATCAGCTGCTCTGGAGTCAGAACTGAGATCCAAGCCTGCTGTTCCCCCACTCCCTAAGAGACCCCCAGAAGGCAAATATTGAAGAGTATTTTATCTGTAAAATAAGACAGCAGTAAAGAAAAAGTGTTTGATCATAAGGAGCCGATGGATAAGTATAGACACTACAGCCAGACCCCAGAGGGACGGGGACTTGGGAGCAGAAACTTAGGAAATCACCACATGCAACGCCTGCCCTTTATCAGCGGGAAGCACTTTGTCAAGGTTACATTCATTTGCTGGTGCTGCCAGGACAAAATTCCACGGACTGAGTGGCATAACCATCAGAAATACTTTGGTTTAATTCTGGAGGCCATGAGTCTAAGACCAAGGGAGGGTGGTGGGTTTGCGTTTGTTCTTGAGTCTCCAGTCTCAGTGTCACATGTACCCAGATCACTGGTATGCACCACCACGCCCGGTCACCTAACGTGGCCTCTCTGAACACGACAGCCCACGTCTTCTTACAAGGACACCAAGTCACTTAAACTGACGCATACCCAGCAATCTTTTTATAAAGATAACCACCATTTTTAAAGGTTCCGCACACCCATCCTGGGCCACGGGGATCAGAACTTAGCTTGTGAAGTTGTCTCAAAAGAGGAGGCAAAGCAGAACGAGGGCGGGTGCTGCAAGGGAAGAAGTGGCCATCCCTAGCTGCCTAAGGAGGAAGGAGCACACAGGGAGGCCAGACGGAAGAGCTGGCTGGGAGCCCATCATCCTCCTGCCATGCTCAAGGGAGGTGAACCTAATCAAGAGACAGAGAGTTCTGCTGGGGCCCTCTGACCTCTCTGGCCCCTTGGTGCCCGCAGACCCTGGTTTGACTGGAAGCCACCAGCTTGGTGGCTTCGTTCCTTTTCCTGCTCCTGTGACAGATGCCCTGGCCCAAGCAACTCGAGGAGTGCAGCTTTATCCTGGCTCACAGGGGTACCAGCCCCTCACTGTGGGCAAGTTAAGGAAGCAGAGAGAGATTAAATGCCCACCCTCGGCTCGCTTTCTCTAGGCGCAGTCAATGAGTGGTGCCACCCACTTTGAGGTTGAGACTTTCCACGTGGATCAGTGCAACCCACACAGTGGTTCACAGGCATGCCCTGAGGCTAACTGTAAGCCAGATACTCCCTCTCAGGGGTGCCCAGTGCCCACCTCAACACTAATTACCACACTTGGGAATTTCCTGAGCGGGAGACTCCTTACCCGACTCAGACCAGCAAAGGGTCAACACGTTCCGCAAGACAATGAATGTGCCATCACTTGCCACCGGAGGGCAGCAAACTGCCACACATGGCAGTTGTCAGGGCCCAGCCAGGTGGCTTTTCCTGGATCAGAGCAACAAATGGGGGAACCTGGATCCCAGGCTTCCTTTCCATCTACATACTCCTCTTTGAGAGCAAAGCAGTCTAAAAAAACAAACACCAGCAGACGTGCCTCCAGTCCATGGCCCAGATCTGCTACTGGACACCAGAGTCGAAAGTATGCAAGGTCAGTTTACGCAGCTCCAGACAAATTGCCCCTGAGTACTTTGTGTGTGTGTGTGTATCAGAGGGTGTTCTTGTGTGTCCCTTTGGAGGCCCAGGGTGACTTTGGGGATCATCCCAGATTGCTTCTACCCCCTTTTTGCTTCACTCTTCCCAGGCTCCGCCCACGGAGGCCAGAAGTACAGGCTGCCTCCATTTCTGCCTGGTGTTTTTCAGGTGGGACCTGGCATCTGAACTCAGGACTTTCTGTTTGCCCCTGAGCCATCTCTCCAGCCCCATCATATTGGGATTAAAAAAGAGCCCAGGCGGCTGCCCCTCATGGCACTCCATGCCCGTGAGTTCCACCCTTTCTCTTCTCTAATAAACTCTACCCGCCGCTGGGCGCAGAACGCCCTGGCCAAGGAAGGGTCCTCCACCTTGCAGCTGTTGCTCAGGAAATGTTTTTCTTCAAGTTACATCCTCTCTCTGGCCTGGTCCTCTTTAGCACAGAGAGGGAGGTGAGTGGTGTGCGGGTCCTCCTCAGAAGCACCCCTCACCCCACTACATCAGTCTACATCTCTGCACAGACCTCTCAAGGAGCTCAGATGGACCCCAGGAAGCCTGTTGGACTGCGAGAAGCACAGGCATCCTTCTCCTCTTGCAGAGAGAAGTCTTGACCCAGAGAGGACCTGGGGGCAGGGGGTGTTGCAAGGGCAGCGGCAATAGTGGGTCAGGAATGGGGTTGGGAGGGTGTTTGGGGCTGGGGTGGGGCGTGGACAGGAGCCATCTGTAACTCCATTCACAGTGTAAATAACACCAAGTGGAAAAGCAGCCCTTCCTTGCACCTCACCCCACCCACGGGTGGATACCCAGGATTGTGGACACGGAAGAGTGGCTGAGCCACAGCGTCCTGCCTCTTCTGAGGAGTAAGGCACGTGCAGGGAAGCTCGGGGTCATGGACACATGAGGCCAGAGGGATGGAGCTGTCCCCCACCACACACACACTCCTGTTAAACCCAGATTTGTGTCTGCTTCCCCATTCATAAACCCTCCCCATTCACAAACCTGTGGGTTCTACCCAGAGTCACCGTCATACTAGCTTCAGAAGTCAGTAGCCTCCTGGATCTAGGGACAACCCAGGAGACCCAAGAGACAGGTCAACACATGCTGAGAACTCTGTCCTTTAAATCACTAACCCACCATTAAAGTGAAGTTGAATGTTCAATGTCAGTACAAGACATGGGGTTAGACTGACAGACAAAACCAGGCGGGTGGGGGACGTCAATGCTCAGCTCAAGAGTTCACGTGTAAAATTTTTAACTTTATGTATGTATGTATATATGCATTGTGTGTGTATGTGTGTGTGTGTGTGTGTGTGTGTGTGTATCAGATGGCACTGTGTGTCCCTGTGGAGCACCAAGAAAATTACCCTGGATTGGTTCTACCTTCTTTTTGCTTCACTCTGGGATTTCCCAGGCTCTGCCAGACTCCGCCATTTCCACCTGTCTTTTTTTTTTTTTTTTAAACATGGGACCTGTGATCTGAACTCAGGACCTTCTGCTTGTGATACAGTCTTAACCCCTGAGTCGTCCTCCAGCCCTGAGTTCATTTTTACTGTGTAGACATCAACACCTTCTAGCCCCATCTGAACTCAGACAGGAATTTGGGTTCCGAGCTATGACTTGGAGCCAAGGAGAAAAGAGGTTTGAAATAGGTGTGAGGTCTCCCAACACTTAGGAGGCTGCAGCAGAAGGATCAAGAGTTCAAGGCCAGCCTCAGCTACACAGTGAATTTGAAAGTACATGAGCTTCTATCTCACATGGCCTCACTAGGGCTTGGGCCTTCATCTTACAGTTAACAATCGTTGACTCCTTCCCACCAAGTGTGGTCCCAAGCTCCTTGGAAGGGTGAGGCAGGAGGATCGCCCAAGCCTACAGATTCAAAACCAGCCGGGACGATACAGCCAAAGTCCCACCTCAACAAAAATAATGGTAATAAATTTTAACACAACACAAGCGGCATATGTGAATTGTAGAAGTCAGGGAGGGAAAAGGTGAATTAAAAATCAGAGTAGCCAAAATCTTAAAATACATGCAAGAAAACAGATTAACAAAAAAAAAAAAAAAAAAAAAAAGAGGAATACTGGAGTCAATAAGATGGCTCAGCAGGTAAAAGAGCTTGCACACAAACCAGGTGACCTGAGTTAGATCCCAGGACCCTACATGGTAAAAGAAGAGAAAAGATTTCCAAATGTCATCCTCTAAATTCCACACATATACTTTGTACGTATCTCTTTCTTAGAACTCATCACTTATCATCTGGTGATGTACCCTGCTTGTGCCTTGTTGTATATCCTTCTAATTCTTTTTCAAGATGTTTATACATAATTTCTGGTAAAACAAGACCATGCACACGTGCTCTGTGTAACTTTCTTCAGCCAACAATTCTCCACCTTTCCGTATCCCTAAACCACTGTCTTACGTAACTCTGCCAGCATTTCGGCTTCCTCCATGTGTCTCAAAAATGTTCCTCGCAGCAACTTTGTCCAGTGTCATAGACTTGGGACTTAGGGGCCCCCAGAGCCCACGATGAGACATCGTTCACTGGACCTCGTGGTTTTAGGAGGCGTCTTGCCAAGACACGGCCCAGAGAGGTGCCAGGCCAAAATGCCGGCTTCAGAAGCCGGGTGGCAATTGGGCCACGGAATGAGTCCAGGCACGAGGCTTGGAAAGGTAAACGTGGCTTGTGCCCAAGTACAGGGCTCCACTCAAAGATTGGCAAAGGGTGAGGTGGAGGGAGAAGAGCGGGTGGGAGTGGGTTCACCTCCAGCAACCGCCAAGACCAGGTCAAAAGGCCTGTGCACTGTCCTTCCCGGCTTCCCTCACCTCCAACTTTCCCAGGATGGATAAACAATAGCCAAGGCCACCAGGGCCACCCGGGGTGCATCTGAGGCAAAGGGCAGTTTTCAGAAGTGTTTACCAGAGAGGCTGGACGCCACTCACTCCAAATCCAGGAGCATTTAGCACCGGTTCCTATGCTAGCCTTCCAGAACAACCCGACACTGTCTTTTCCCATGCAGGTTCTTGGGAGCTTGAACTCCCGAATTCCCAACCTTCTGTTCAGACACCAAGTATTTAATCTGAAAAGCAAGAAAAAGCAAGAAAAAGCAAGACCAGTTTTTCCTTCCTCCCTCCACCTGCCCCGCCCCTCCCCAGCATCCACTTAGCTGAGGTGTGGCCCAACTCACTAGGGCCCCCACATGCTTCCCGGCTAACCTCACCCTGCTCTGGCCTGTCTGTCTCAGGCCTCTCGAATCTTCCAGATCATCTCTGTCGTCTTATCTCCAGCATGGATCATGCCTGGATGCCTCATGCCTAAAACTTCTGCCACTTCCCACAGCCCTTTCCCACCCTATCTTGGTGCAAATTCCAACATTTTGTCAGCTTTGCCGAGGACCCAGGGTGGGGCGCCCACCACTGGGAAAAGTCTCCCCCTCACACACACACACACACATACCATGCTATCTATGTAATCAGCGAATTAGCAACTCACCATAGATTCAGGCAGCCAAGCCCGTGGGTGGGCTCACCGGCACTCGCACCACCAGGGTATCCTCCTGAGCTTGCAGAACGATGTGTCTGCGTCCTGACCGACCCCTCTGCCACCTCCTTCTCCAGCGGTTTCATTGTATTTGACAGAAAGGCGTCAGCCCGCTCTACCTCTCCCTCCTGGGCCCAAGACAGTCCCTCACCACTCCAGGGAATTTGACGGGGTGGGTGCTGCAGTCCTGTCCAAGTGGCCAGAATGTTCCAAGCCCCTCTATCCCCACCCCCCAGCGGGCAGAGCTACGCTGCTCTTCCTCAGCTCCCGAGATAGCATCCCTTCAGCCCCAGGAGAGCTGCCCGTGCGTGGGGCTGGCACATGCAGAACCAGGCTGTTTGACTGGCACCCTGAAGACACCGGGGCTCTGAGGCCACAGGATATAGCACAATTTTGGGGTCCACATGGGCCTCGAGAGTCCTCAGGGACCACTTAAGCAGCGGCTAGACAGGCGCTTAACCACAGTGACTGGAAATGAGGAAGTCCTGGCCCTCCTCTTCCTCAGAACTAGTGTTTCGCAGCCAGCCCACCACAACCCCTCCCAGAGCCCACCCTCAGGCATGGGTTACTCGAGAGTCACCAGTGTTTCTGCCTGCTGATGGCAATCACATCTGAACCCCTCTGTCACCCCCACCCCCCAGCCTTCCCTGGCTGAAGGAGCACCTCGTTGACAACCCCCCCCACATCCCACCCAGGATGTGAGAGTCTCTTCCACATCTCTGCAGGAATTCTCCCCAAACCTCATAGGTGTTTAAAGCAGGAATGAGCCTGGTGTGGTGAATGCTTGCCTTTAATCCCAGGACTTGGGAAACGGAGGCAGGAGGATTGCCAAGAGTTCAAGGCCAGCCTGGGAGACATCGTGAGTTTCGGGGCAGCCTGGGCTACAGATCAAACTCTAGAGTCAACAAGAACAGGGGCGAAAAGAGCAGACGCGTAGGCAGTCACCCCTCTGGGTAGTGTCCTGAACACCAAAGCATCTATGTATGGAACATTCTTAGCCATGGGCCTGGCACACAGTAGGTGTCGGCTCTCATTATCACTGTCACTGACTGCCCAAGTCGGCCAGTCCTTTGCTTCTGAGCCCCTGCTCCTAGTCAAGGTCACCAGCCAGCATCTTCTGAAATGAGCACCTGGCTCCGAGGCCAGGGGTGGGGTGGGGATGTTGCCTGTAATCCCAGCACTCAGGAGGCTAAGGCAGGAGGATCTGCCATCCTAGGCCAGCCTGAGCCAGCCTGAGCTAGCCTGAGCTAGCCTCCCTACCAGAAGCTACTCTGACCATCTCGGCCAGGGATTATGCTCTTCTCTGCACGACACCCACGCAAAGGAGAAGAGGGGTTTTGCGGGCTGTGGCTTATGGGACATTTTTGCTTCTGGTTCTACATTGTGGGGAAGACAGAGCAGAAATGGTCGCTCCTTGTTTCCGGGAGTGGGTAAGGGGGGTTTCGAGGACAGAGCAGTGGTCATAGTTAAGGAATGTGAGCCAGAATCTAGCGCCCAGCGTAGCTAACCATCAGGAGGCTTCCAGTTCTGCCGATTGCAGGTTCAGCATGGTTGTGTGTTTTGCTCAGCACTGCACCGGGTCACAACCAGTTAAGTGTATCTTCCATCTTCTGAAATAAGTTCAGATGCCAAAGGAATTAGAGACAGCCGCGCAATGAAAACCAGATGCCCCTTGTCTCCGGAGCAGCTCCCAGGAACTGGCTGACGGGTGGTCCCTGCAGCCACTCCACCCGTGAGCTCAACTCCTGGCAGAGAGAGCTGAGGAGGGCTGTTGAGCCCCCTAGGACCCAACAGAGTTAGGGCCAGGCCACAGGGCGGTGGAACTCTAAGGGTCAGAACAAAGAGCACCAAGACCCGCCACGTTTTCTGGAAACTTCCATGACTGTTTTTCAGATGAGAGAACCGAGGCTTGGAAAATGTGGCCGTCCTCTTTTCTGAGACTCGTTCTCATGCTGTCTCCCTGGTCGGCATGAACCCCACTTATTAGACCAGGCTGGCCTCAAACTTGCATTTCTGTCCCCTCCCCCTATCCTCCCTCCCCCACCACACACACACCCTGCCAGCAACTCAGCCCCTGCCTCCTAGGGCTGGGATACAGCTGTGCACCACGCCGGCCTTTGGAGCCCCACCTTCAGACTGGTTTGCAGGTATGAACCCCACCACCGGCACTTCGAGCAAACCAGGACAAGGCTGGCTGTCCTGAGTGTAGGGACCACATCTGTTGTCCTGCCTCCATGTACCCGATTCACAGGGTCGAGGTCCCCTCGTTTCTCCTGGCCTTTGGGGGAAACCCCTGGGTGGGTTACCATACTAGAAAGGCTCTTGGATACAGTGACCTACAGGTCTGGGGGGTTGGGGGGAGAAAAGAGGACAGGGCTTATGAGAATGTGGCGGCAGCAAGGGTGGGTGGTGAGGAGCTAAGGGGGAGGGGGTAAAACCATGGGGACCCCAGGTTAGGAGCCCAGCTGTACAAGATACACCAGAAGAACCATTTCTTTCATTCAGAGAATGTGTGTGTGTGTGTGTGTGTGTGTGTGTGTGTGTGTGTGTGTACAACTTTTGCAGGAGTTCTTCTACCATGTTCCAGGGTTCAAACTCCGGTCCTTCACTTTGATGGCAAACCCATTGACTGCTAAGCCTTTGCATAGACCCAACAAGGGCTGGAGGGGCATTTCGGTAGCTGCCCTGGCCACCTCCAGGTCTTCAGACCAAGCAAGGGAGCCAGAGGCTGAGCTCAGCTTTCTATCAGATGTGCGTGCGGGAAGGAGCCAAGTTCCTAAGCTGGGAGAAGAGGTACTGTTCTCATTCATTGAACAAACATAACAACAGCCATGACCACAAAGCAGAAATAACAATGAAACCAAACTCCACCCCAATCCCAACCCGCTCTGCAGCTGGCGCTGGTCAGGCAGCGCTGGGGCAGGACAGGAAGAGCTCTAAAGGACTCGACAAGTTAAACAGGGCGATCAGTGCCTGGCTTTGCCCTCCTGTCTCCAACCCCTCCCTCTCCCTCCCTTCATGCACCCCTACCCCATCATTCCTGTCCTCTGCACCCTAATTGCTGGCCACATGCGCACAGTCTTCACTATCCCCTGCCCCAGTCTGGACACCCCCCCCACTTTGTACCTCTTTGGGTGTCCCATAACCTGCCAAGTTAAACCCAAATTCCCCGTTGCAACCCAGGGATCCATTTGGAACTGCCCTGTTCTGAGATTCCACAGCCAGGCAAGTTACATGACACCTCTGCGCCACGTCTCCCATGTGCGCTGCCTGTGGGGCCACCAAGCCATAGACCCTCTCCCCTTGGCCCACAGTGCTTTCAACCCTCTTCACCATTCAAGTGCCTGCTATAAAATGACATGTGGAGCTGGAGAGATGGCTCAGGGGTTAAAACTCTGCCTTGTAAGCAGTAGGTCCTGAGTTCGGACCCCACTTAAAAATGCCAGGTGGAAAAAAAAAGTGCCAGGTGGAAATGGCAGCGACCTATACTTCCAGCCCTGGTAGGCAGAGCCTGGAAAATGCCAGAGAGAAGCCAAAAGGAGGTAGAAGCAATCCAGGATGATTCCCAAAGTCTTGGTCCTCCATAGGGACACAGTGCCTTCTGATACACACACACAATAAATATATAAAGTTTAAAAAATAAAAAAATAAAATGGCACACCTAATATTTTCATAGAACCTTTATTCATATTTTCTCTAGATTTACTGCAATGTACTTTACAATGCAATGTAAATAATTATCATACTGAACCTTTAAAGGTCTGATAAGGAAAAAGTCTGTACATGTTCAGTACAGACCCAACTTCTCTCTTTTGGTATTAAACCTCAGAAGGGCTTTGCACAAAAAGGTCCAGCCCTTTCAAGGAGAGAGAGAGAGACAGAGAGACAGAGAGACAGAGACAGAGAGAGACAGAGAGAAACAGAGATAGAAGCAGAGACAGCAAGGCCCTAATGCCCTCTGCCGGGAGCACATTGTAAAAGGTGTTCTTTAGCAGCCTGCATGCAGGGAGGGTGTTATGACAGGAGGTCAGGGTGACATTGCAGTAACTGCTCTCCGTCTGCCAAGGTTCTAGCAACCCCTTCCCGGGACATGCCCTTCTTTTCCTTCAAACAGCTTCGTGTCTCATTCTGTGGCACCAGTTTTAGCTGTCAAGGGAATATAAAGAATAAAGAATACTGTAGTTTCTCAGCTGGGCTCGGGCACTCACAACCCTAGCCCTAGCCATCCAGAGACTGAGGCAGGAGGATTTCCATCACTTCAAGGCCAGTCTGTGCTATGTTGTAGGTTCGAGGCCAGCTTGAGCTATGGAGTGAGACTCTGTTTCAAAACAATACCCATGGCTTCTCCGTCACCATCACCCCAGAAAGGAGAACAGAAACGCAGTTGCTTGGGATGCAGACAGGACTGGAATTTGATTCTGTCCGGCAGGGGGCGAGGAGCACACGAAGCCTGTGAACGAGGACTGTCAGTGGGTAGGAGAATCTCACCTTTCCTGGCAAAGGCAGGTGGCAGGGACCACGGCCGTGGGAGGAAGCAAGCAGGGCTGCCAACGTGGGTTTGGAGTCCGCCTCCCAGTGTGGGGTGTGTGTGTGTGTGTGTGTGAGTGTGTGTGTGTGTGTGTGTGTGTACCAGAGAGCAATTGACTGTGTGTCCCTGTGGAGGCCCAAGGGTGACATCTGGAATCATCTGGAATCATCCTGAACCACTCTACCTCCCTTATTGCTTTGCTCTAGGGTTTCCCAGGCTCCATCTTCCAGGGCCAGAGTTGCAGACCTCCACCATATCCACCTGGCATTTTTATCCCTTGTCACTAACATGGGGCCAGGAGGCTGATGAGATCCCTCGGGGGAGAGGGAGAGGTATTTAAACAGAAGCCTGACAACCTGAGTTCAATCCCCCAGAATCCACCTGGTGCAAGAGTTAACCTAGATACCCTATTTTTAGTTCAGTGGCTGGCAGAGGGCAGGTGTTCACTAGGACTGCTGTGGCCGAAGACACTCTGAGAGAGTGAAAGGGAATTTTCCAGAAGGTTGCCTTTGGACTGGGGTCTGAAGGGGAGAAAGGATTTCATCAGCTGGTGACCGAATGGAAAGCAGGTGCGCTCAGAGGCGAACCCCCTGAGATGGAGAAATCCCCGAGGCCATCATCCTATAGCCACCGCTGACTCCATCCTTCCTACATGCTGGGCTGGCGCTGCTCCAAGTATTGTCCCGTCCCTGACTAACACCTGGAGATGAGGCTGGAGGAAAAGAGGAAAAGCTCAGAGGCCTGTTCATTCACTCAATAAATATTTAATTAGCACCTACTATGTCACTGGGCCCTGGAGCAGGAGCAGACAGAGAGCTTGTAGCTTACAGCCCAGAAAGGTAGATGCATGATGCCAGAGAAAAAGGGTAAGGGAGAAAGCCGTATCCTGAGCAAATAGGGTGGGCAGCCCCCAGGGATGAGGGAAGACTCGTCTGTGATACTGATGACCAGAGGGAACAACCAGGAAGTAATGGGGGTGGGGGTGTCCACAGGAAGGTCCATGTAGCTTCAGAGCATTAGGCATGGGAAGGACAAGATGGAACTAGAGAGACAGGTGGAGATGGAGTCTTGCAGGGTCTTGAGGTGTACCCTGCGTCATGGGAGGCCTTAAAAGATGCGCCAAGCAGTAACATAACCTGGATACATTTTTTTTTTAAATCTTACTCTAGGGCTGGAGATGTGATTCAGTTGATAGAGTGTGTGCCTAGCCGGCACGCGCAAGACCCCAGGGCTCTATCTTCAGCCCAAATGACTTGGTGGTACAAGCCTACATTCCCAGCACTTAGGAGATGGAGGAGTAGAAGCTCAAAGTCGTTCTTCATGATTTAACAGATTCAAGGCTAGCCTGAGCTACATGAGAGACTGTGTCAAATAAAAAAAAAATGTTTAGGGCTGGAGAGATGACTCAGGAGTTAAGACTCTGCCTCGCAAGCAGAAAGACCTGAGTTCAGATTCTGGGTCCCACGTGAAAAAACTCCTGGTAGAAATGGTTCTAGTGGGTGGAGCCTGGGAAATCCCAGAGGGAAGCAAAAAGGAGGTAGAAGCAATTCGGGATGATTCCTAAAGTCACCCTTGGACCTCCACAAGGACACACACACACACACATAGTGCTCTCTCTCTCTCTCTCTCTCTCTCTCATACACACACACACACACACACACACACACACACACATACACACGCATGCATGTATGCACACACAAAAATAAATAAATATTTTAAAATTCACTCTGGCTGTTGTGGGAAGAATAGAATCTGTCTGCAATGTTGCTGATAAATTCATGACCAAAGGACTTAGGGAAACAAGGAGATTTTACTTTTGCTTACAATTCTCCATTAAGCTCTTAGTCCAGCTTGGCAAGAGAGCTATACCAACACCAGGAGCCGAGGATACACCACAGCCACAGGGATCGCTGAGAGAGGGACGACCTCACTCTCCAGACTGCAACAAACTATGCCACACTCATTGAACCAGCTCCCGCCATCTTATTATCCTCTTGCCCACTGGAATGGTCCCACCCCCTGTGGGCTGCATCTTCCCACATCAATCATATAGTCTCCGGTAGCTTGCTCAGGCCTTCCCTCAAGGGCTAATTCTTCACAGGTGCCCACACTCAGCCTCCAATTCTGTCAAATTGACATCTGAGTCCAACTAGCACAGAATCCACTCCAGTCCAGCCCTGAGATCTACAAGCACAGCCCTCCACCGGACCACCTCAGCCTAAGCAGCCTACAGTTGTCTCTGTTCTGACCCAAGCATCCCAGCTTCCAGCCTCTGGGAACGGAGGAATGCATGTTCTCTCCTTATCGTACTTTCTGGCATTCTAAATCCACCCAGGGAAAGACCCACCAGTGACTTCAGAGGAAAGTAAATTACAGCCAGAGCTGGTTGCTTTTTTTTTTTTACAAGCCCCAAGGCTCCATTAAGTTCAGAACATAAGCAACATCTATGTTGCTCATCAGATGGTGGAGTAGTAAGTACATTTAGCGCCCAGGAGAACGCAGGGAGGGAGAGTTACATTCTACAGCTCAGCGCCCCCCTCCCCCGTCCCCCGCAGGCACATTCCTGGCACCCAGAGCCCAGGTTCAAGTTCTGTCTCTCCACTTTACTTTCACCACAGCTTCTGATAGATCTCTTCTCCAGAACCCACAGGGTGGAGTCCATGTTCCCTTGAGGCCCTTCCGGCCCTTCCAAATCAAATACTCCAGTTGGAGGCTTCCTGAGAGTTCAGACTTGGGGCAAGTCAGAAGCAGCTGAGTTGTCCTCCGGCGGTGGGCAAATTTTAGAAACATTAATCCATATTATTTTCCCTCTTATCTGCCTGTCTTCTCTGACTTCTGATGTAGGCAGCCAAGAGGCCCCAGGGGAAGGATTGTGACTTGTTCAGTCACTGAAAGGAGAAAAAGTCTTTTCCTGGCTTTTACAATTCAAAAGCCAGGCCGTATGTGAGCAGCAGGCTTCAGAGCCCTCCCATACTACATTACCATGGGGGGAGGTGGGAACAGGGATGTAGAGCAGTGCTGGTGGTCCCCTCTGAAACCAGGGGTCTTGCCTATCAAGCAAAAGGACCTAAGTTCAGATCCCCAGAACCCATGTAATAATGCCAATCAGATATGGCAGTGGCCAGTAATTTTGGCCCTAAGAAAGCAACAGGAAGGTAGAGTAATCCTGATATCACTGTTGAGCCTCCACAGACACATACACTCAAGAGCTCTCTTGTGCACGCACGCACACACACACACACACACACACACACACCCTACCCAGGAAAGAAATGGTCCCATAGGAGGATGGCTGGTAAATATAATCAAAATACATTATATATAATCTCTTCCCACCCTTTGGGCCAAGAGCAAGAACAAAACAAACAAAACACATTATATACATATATAAAATTACCAAAGAATAATTTTATATTAAAAATATTTTAAACATTTTACATAAAAATATTTAAAATATAGATATTAAAAGTCAAACCGCTTTGTATGCATCAACAAGTCTCAACAATGTCAGAGATCAAAAGCTCCTATCTGAAGCATTACCATACCCTAAGAGTAATTAATACAATTATTATTGCATTTTAAAAGTGAACTCCCAATAAGCTTACACTTATCATTTATTTTTTTTCACTTATTTTTAAATAAATATCAGTTACATGGGAATTATTTCATCTGCTATATATGATCATTCATTTTTATTTTTTAGTTATTAAGTTAAAAAAATAATTATATATATGTATAAAAGTATAGTTTAGTTCTAAAAAGGGAAGAAAATAGCGGGAGATGGAATACAGGTAGGCAAATGATAGATGATAGGTGATTGCAGAGAGATGATAGGTGATAGATAGATAGTAAGAGTAGATAGATAAAGGAAAATGCTATTTTATTTTGTGAGCACCACCATTTATGAATCCTGAATCATCCTTCCCATTTTGATGAATCAATCAGACTACTGACTGGGGGATTCGCTAAGTTACTTCAAGTAAGATATCACTGGATCTTAGATTACTGGCGCCTAATGATTTTCTCTTCTCTGCCTCTCTCTGTGCTTTGAGGTCGGCCACAGCCCTGCCAGGCTGAAGAGCCTCTCGGCAGCAGACCCGGGCCTGCGGCCACATCAGCTCATCCTCCCCCAAGACAGCGGCGAGAGCCGAGAGAATTGCGTGGCCCACGGGAGGTCGCAGTACCCATGAGGAGCAGAGAAGCCAAGCAGTTAGCAGCCAAACCTGATTGAGAACCAGTCTGGGAGAGAGAGAGAAAGAAGACAGACAGGTATGAGAAGGCAGGACGCCAGTGACTCATCACGGAACAAAGGACCTATGGAGGTAAGCGCCGTGAGCAGGCATCCTGGGAAAGGTCAGCAAGTGAACCTGTCATTTTGTCATCCTCCAGATCCGCTGTCCAAATCCCCATCATAAGTCTGTCAAATGGAGGGGAGCCAGATTCCTGCCTGCAGATCAGGGACTCCCGTAGGCGTCACCCACACCCCTCAAAGGGAGCTTAGCCCCAAACAGGGAGCCCGTAGGTTCTGCTGGGGCACATCCCCTGCTCCCAGCCTCTGCTCCACCTGAGGGCCCTAGACTTCCAGCACAACCCTGGAGAAAGTGCGTGTCGGGCTGGAAAGCCAAGAAAGCATCCAGATGTGTAACACGTTGAGACCCGCCTCCTCCCTCCCAGAAGCCTCTGGGTTCCAGAAGCAGAGAGAGCCAAGTCATTTTGTTCCCTGGGTACAATTGGCAGCTGGAGGGTGGTGTATGACCACAAGATGCCACTCTGCAGCCTCCATGGGCACACGTGCTGGCCAGATGTTTGTTGACAAACTGAAAGGATGACCAAGATCTTCCTAAGATCAGAACAGTTGGTACCCTGCTGGTGACATTCTCCTCCTCCCCCGACATTTCCTGTCTACCCGGCCCTACCAACATCCGCTCTGAGGTCAGAATGCATGGGTTTCCAGGCTCAGAAGAGCCATCACCAACAATGGCTTGTGTGAATCCAGGCAGCAACCCTACGGAAAGAAAAGGGGCATGTGCCATGTGAAAATTCAAAAGACATTATGAGGGCCCAGGAGATGACTCAGGGGTTAAAGCCTTTGCCTTGCAAGCAAAAGGACCCATGTCGAGATCCTCGGATCCCACAGAAGCATGCCAGGCAGATATGGCAGTGTTATACATAGGCAGAACCTATGAAACCCCAGAGCAAAGCAATAAGGAGATAAAGTAATCCAGGATGATTCCCGAAGTCACTCTTGGGCTTCCACAGGCACACATATTCAAGTGCATTCTTGTATATATACCCACACATATGTACATCCTCCTGTATGTAAACCACACATACACACACACACACACACACACACACCCATGCCTGCATGCATACTAAAAAAAAAAGCAGTATGAGACATTAAATGGGAAAAGCCAAACCCAGAGCTAATTCCACACATGCTTTGTTTCCTGATTGTTGTCCTGTGCCCAGAACGCTGAGGATACCACATCCCGGCCTCTCTTGACAGATGGATTTGGCCAGTAGAGAAAGCTCTGGCCTAAGGCCAGAGGATGAAGAATAGGAAGCAGGAGCATTGTGTCCCTCTGTGCTTCCTGTCCAGGGCAGTTCGGTTGTAGCCATAGCTCAAGGCATCAATAGAGCAGAAAATCAGGCATCTAGCTGAGCTCAAACGACTCCATTCAAGATCGTATCAAACCCATTAAGATATCCATAGTCTTAGCCAGGCTTGGCAGCACAAGCCTGTAATCTTAGTACTCCAGGGTAGAAGCGGAAGGGTCAGGAGTTCAAGGCTAGCCTCAACTACACAGCAAGCTCAAGGCCAACCTAGGCTACATAGGATCCTGTCTCAAAACAAACCAGGGGCTGGGGAGATGGTTCAGGGGTTAAAGCCTTTGCCTCACAAGCAAAAGGACCTGAGTTTGAATCCTAGATTCCTCCTGAAAATGCCAGGCAGAAGTGGCAGCGACCTGTACTTCTGGTCCAGGAAGGTAGAGCCTGGGAAACCTCAGAACAAAGCAATAAGGAGGTAGTGTAATCCCGGATGATTCCCACGGTCACCTTTGAACACACACACTCAAGTGTCCTCTTCTACACACATCCACACAAATATTTATATCATCCTCATAGTAAGTATAATGGTTGGCAGTCAACTTTTTAAAAAATTGTCATTTATTTATTTTGTGTGTGTGTGTGTATCAGAGGACACTGTGTGTCCCTGTAGGGCACCAAGGATGACTTCGGGAATCATCCTGGATTGCTTCTACCTCCTTTTTGCTTTGCTCTGGAACTTCCCATGCTCCGCCACCAGGACCAGAAATGCCACTTGGCATTTTTTTACTTGGGACCTGGGATCTGAACTCAGGACCTTCTGCTTATGAGGCAGAGTCTTAACCCTGAGCTATCTCTCCAGCTTCACAGTCAACTTTTTGAAAGTTACAAAGTTCACTCTGATTCTAGGAAGAGATCGTGTATGTGGTTCATACAATGCAAACTATAATGCATCTACATACAACTACATCATCATTGGACTGAGTTGTAACTACTTGAAACTATAATACAGGTTATAATTTAAAGATCATAGAATAATCACAGAGCTGGCTATGGGGGTGGAAACGGAAACTTGCCCCTCCAGAGGGGGGCCGTGGTTCACCCCATGAGCTGACTCAAGCTGTGGTCTGACTTGTCCTTCTGTGCCCCAGCCAGACAGATGGGCTCAAAACGGCCCGTCCAGGGGCCTCCAACCTGTTTTCTGGGCCATGCCAGGACTTGCAGCGAGATAGTTGCCAGCCGGGGCTGTACCCCAGCTTCCTCTCACTAAGATATGCCAAGGAGGTAAACATCTAGGTCTCAGCCAATACTTTATCCTGGTATGGACTAGGGGCTACGCAGCTGGCCCACCCCTCCCATCCATCATTGTCACCTAGATGGAATGAAGACAAGGCTCCCTAGAGAATGATGGACATGGCCCAACAAGCCGGCACCAGGTATGCATGTGCACACGTGCCTCATGTGTGTGGGAAAAGGCCAGCAGACCCACAGAGAGCAGACCCCCCAGGCCACTCCAGGCTGTGGGCAAGGCTCCTCCCCCTGACCTTTGCTGAAAGCCGGCATTGAGGATGCAGAGTTTATATCACTAGGGGTTCCAGAGGGTTGCCTGGGCCCAGCCCCAAACTTTCATCAAGCCAGGGATCAGGATTCTGTCCCCCGCCCCCAGCCCCATGCCCAACCAGAGCAGGAAACAAGAAGGGTGGACGGTCCAGCAGGAGCTGTGCCAATTCACTGCCCCCCTCATGGTGCTGATGACCAGGTGGCTTCTCTTGCCCCGGGGAGTTTGTCTTTGCACAGAATCCAGATAACTGCCTTATACACAGTTTTGCATGGCAGCTGCCAGGCTTCTCCAGATGCCAGGCAGGCACGGGGCTGGGGTCTGGAACTCAATGTGTAGGGCTTTTTTTGGGGAATTGAAGAAGTTGTGCAGTCTGAGCTGTGATGGACACGTGGGGGGTTGAGAGAAGCAGGGACGTCACAGGCTCCAGGGCAGAGGGAAGGACCACCTTTGCCAAGCAGCTGGGGATATGGCTCGGCAATTACAGCACTCGCCACTCAAGCACCAGGACTAGATGCCCCATCTCAGTAGAATGCCAGATGGATATAGCAGCCTGCCTGCAATCACACCCCCAGAAATTTGGGAATCCCCTGAGCAACAAGCTAGAGAGACTAATCGAGTCAATGAGCCCTGGGTGTGATCAAAGACCCGTCTCAAAGGAATAGGGTGGAAGAGAGACCATGAGTCTCAGTATCAACCTAAAGCCTCTGCATGCATGTGTATGCATGCATACATATACATACACATCAATCCATGTACACACATGCATACATACATGTGTGTGCATGCACACATACACATACATACACGTGAATCCATGTACACATATGCATACATACAGGTGTGTGTGCACACATATACATACACATCAATCCATGTACATACATGTGTGTGCATGCACACATACACATACATACACGTGACTCCATGTACACATATGCATACATACAGGTTTGTGCGTGCACACATATACATACACATGAATCCATGTACACACATGCATACATACATGCCTACACATATCCACACATACACATCAAAAATGTAGGGGAGATGGGGCATTTGCCAAGAGCCAGGATGGAAAAGCCTGTCTGGGACTCTTGGTGGTGGCAGACAAAGTACCACCCAGAACCAAGACTGATCTCCAGCCTTCACCCACTGGGCCCAAGAAAACCTGAGAACAGCTCGGACCTTTCATGTGCTGGGCCAGAGTTCGGGAGGGAAGGAAAGGGGGAGGGGCAGGAGAAGAGGGCCCATAAATGAACTTGGAAGAACAAGGGAGCTGGAGAAAGGGGGACATATGGCAGAAAAGCGTAGGACATGTGGAAGTCCTACAACTGCCTTGGAAAAGAGCTGGGTGCAGATGGCTGAGGGGTGGGGCGCAAACTGTAGTCTTTCGGGAGACACATGCATTGTTAAGGCTCTTGGTGACACTCAGACCATTCAATGGACCAAGAGGGCTTCCCTACCACCCTCCCTCCACCCCCCTCCCCCAGTTAAACAGCTGGTTGGATGGGGAGAGATACATAGAGACATCTCTAGGTCTCAAAGTCTGGGATACAAACACCATTGGGCTTCCTCAGTCTCCTTACCAAGCAGAGGAACCTCACAAGGACGCTTCACTGTAGTAGCTGCACCTATCAGTGTTTGTTCTGGTGGTTAGGCCAGAGCCGTGGAGCCAGCTAGGCCCGCAGGTGATGGGCACAGAAGGGCATTCAGGAAGCCGGCCCTCATGACTCACTGGGAAAACAGCACCGGTTATCCAAGGCCCTCTGCTTGCCCGGCTCACACGTGTGCAGACTTGAACGAGGAATTTTTGAACTGAAAACCTTCCTCCTGCACCTTCAGGGGAAGCTAAGCAAATACAGCACTTGCCCGTGGGCACTGAGCACGTTCTCAGGACCTGGCATGGCTTAAAGTGCTTTACTCAGATCTGGTCGTCCACAGAGCCAGGTGCGTAGATAAAATGATGACGCTTGGTTCAAGTGGTCTCATTCTCAAGCTGGCTCTCTCTTGCTCTCAGTGGTTTGGACTGCAGTGAGATACCCATATTTTCTCTTTTGACCCACCTTTACAGAATCACTAAACTTAAGAGTCTTCATCGATGTGCGACCATAGCCACCATCCATCTCCGGAATAGCACTTTTTCATCTTGTGAAACTTACAGGGTCCCCATTCAACACTAACTTCCTACTGTCCTCTCCCAAGCTCCTAATACGACTATAGCTTTTTGTTGGTTGGTTGGTTGATTTTTGGGTCTTATGTAGTACAGACTGGCCTTGAAATTGCTACATGAAGCCAAACTACATGACCTTGAACTCCTAGGATTAGGGATGCACGCTACCATGCCTGGTCCCCATCCTGCTTTCTGTCTTTATGAATCTGATTGCTCTCCATACCGCCTGTACATGCGCATCACAGTTCACCTGCGTAGTTGCTGATAAATTACCATCAGACTGCTTAAGGAGACAAGGGGTTTATTTTCTTTTATGATTCCTGATTATGGTTCTTAGTACAGCTTGATGGGAGAGCACGCACCAACACCAGGGCTGAGGGAACTGGCCACATCATCACCACATAACAGCTGAGAGAGGGACCATCCTTACTTGCCAGACCAGCATGTCTGGCCAAGTGTACACAAGGATGCCAACTCTCTCAACCAGCTTTCCATGATTTATTCCAAGGCCTAGTCCCACGCACTATAGGCTGGGCCTTCCCCATCAGCTAGACAATCTCTTTCAGGTTTGCTCTGGGCTTAACTCAACTACTAATTCTCCACAAATGTGCCCAGTGCTCAAACCCTAAATGATCAAGTTGACACCTGTGCCCGATTATGACAATGAGAATCACACTACATTAGTCTCCACTCAACTTGATTAGCTTATTTCACCTAGTATAGTGTCCTTAAGTTTTATCCATGTCATAGCATAGGTCAAACCAACTCTCTCTCTCTCTACCCCCACTCCCAATCCTGTTCCTCTCCCTGTTTCTGTCACCTCCATGCACCCCACTGCCCAAGTCAGGGTTCTCGTCAGACGGGCAGTGACCACATTATGTCCGGATCGAAACTCTTCAAGTGGGCTAGAGAGATGGCTCAGGGGTTGAGACTCTGTTTTGCAAGCAGAAGGTCCTGAGTTCAGATCCCAGATCCCACTTAACCCCAGGTGGAACCCCCCAGCGGCCTGCATTTCTGATCCTGGTGGGCAGAGCCTAGGAAGTCCCAAAGAGAAGCAAGAAGGAGGTAGAAGCAATCCAGGATGATTCCCAAAATTACCCTTGTTCCTCCACAGGGACACACTTTGCCCTGTGATACACACACGCACACACACACACACACACACGCACATACATAAAATAAAATAAATATCTTTTTTAAAAAAAATCTCTTCAAGAGCTCCTTGCCACTCAGAGCAAAAGCCTATTGTGTGATTCCTGGTGGATCTAGGCCCTGTGGATCCCTTCCTTCCACTCCAGACACAACAGACCTCTGAGCTCCTCAGCCACATCAGGGCCCTCCGCATCTTAAGGCCTCAATGCCAGGTGTCTCCTGTGGACCTCAGGCTCAAAACACTCCTTCAGAAAGGCTATTCTGGGGCTGGGGAGATGGCTCAGGGGTAAATCTTTGCCTTGCAAGCAAAAGGACCTGAGTTCAGATCCCCAGATACCAAGTAAAAATGCAGGGTGGATACGGAGGTGGTCTCCAAGGTGGAGAAGTGAAAGAGTGAAGGAAGAGTGTGGAAAATCCCAGCGCAAAGCCCTAGGGAGGCAGAGCAATGCAGAATGATTCCTGATGCCACCCTTGGGCCTCCACCGGCACACAGTGTATACACACACACACACACACACACACTGCTGTGGCCAGCGAGCAGAAGGTCACCCTGACAGACCTTCAGAGAATGGCTTGAGAAGCAGAAGCTGAGAGAAGCAGGGAGAACAAGCACAAGTGGATTTCAATGGGGCCAGGCTAAGTACTAAAAGTCCCCCCCCAACCCCACCCAGCACGGAAAGTAACAAAGCCAAGTACAGAAGATGGAGGTGGGAGACCAGGAGAACCAACCAATGTCCAAGCCTGGGAACCAGCAACACTTGAGAGTGACCAAGAAAGAGCAAACACCAAGAAAGAATAAGAAAGAGAAGGCAAACAGGAAAGAACTGAGCGTGGGAGCCCCAGGGAGAGAATAGATCAAGAGGGGAGGGATCAAAGGGTAAAGGTCAGGAAGAGGTCAAGTGAGATAAGCACTCCAAGTGTCCTGCATTTGGCCAGCAGAGGGACAGGAAAGCCCAGGATGGGCACTGACCCAGTCTTTATTGGCCCAGGTGTTTCAGTGGGAGGGGTATCCCGCAAGGCTGAGCAGGGCCACGTTCTGAGCCACGTGGCCTCCGTGGCTTGAAGTTCAGCCACTTCCTCACAGCGAGGCAGTGGAGGGCTCAGTGACACTTCAGGGTCCCGTGTCTTTGTCCTTCCTTCCTGCTGCGATGCGTGGAAGGGCCTCGGGCCTCTGCTTCTTCAAGGCTGATAAAGTCCTCAGGTGCTGACTCAGGCTCCTGCCCCTGCCCAGTGCTGGGCTTCAAAGAAAGGGAGGATCAGGAGTCCATGCCCTTTGACTCGGGAGATTTGGACCATCCTCAAGTGGCTGTCCTCAAGTGGCCCGTTGTGTGACCCCTGGGGTCAACGACGCCAGCGCCGGGTTGAGAAAGGAGGTTATTTACTTATTCCACAGAGCAGATGCCCAAGTAAACAACATGATCTCACCAGCCCGTGCTTACCCCCCACTCCTGGAACATATAAGAAGACACTGGATGTCAGCGTGCACAACCAGACCACCAGCAGCTCCACAGACCACCAGAGCCTCCACAGCTGCCCACCATGAAACTCGCTGTCACCTTCGCCCTGGTCATGCTGGTCCTCAGCTCCAGCTTTGGTGAGTGCCCATGGTCCCTTTCCCAGACCCTCTGGAATTGCGAGGAGATCCTGGACATGCTGATTCTCAGAAGCCTGGTTCTGATGACCAAGCGCATTTTAGGACCCAGGGAAAAAGCACTGAGCTACGGGGAAGCCAAGAAGAAGAAATCCTATCTTTGAAAGATAGAACCTCTGAGACTAGGGAAGCCTGAAGGGAGGGAGGGGATCCTGAACAGATAAACACATCTGTCCTGCAACCAAGAAAATATGGATAGGCACACTCCAGGGCCAGGCCTCGGAGCCAGAGACCTCCGTACAAGCCTCTAGGTCTGGGGTCTCTACTCAATGCTGACTAACAGTCAGAGTCTGGATAGGGGGTTGGTGCCTAGACTCATGTCCTCTAACCCAAAGCAAGGTCTGTCATCCAGGGAGAATTGGAATATTCCAGAAAGGGATCTTCGCTGTGGGAAACTGCCAAGGCAGGGTGGAGTTTTCTAAACATATTTTTTTATCCTCTGGAAAAAGGATTAAGAGTCTCTAAAGAGAAGTTGCTGCAAATCACTAGGAAGGAGAAATGAAAAGGGAGAGAGGGAGAGAGGGAGGGGTGGAAGGATAAAGGGGAGGAAAAAAGGAGGAGGGAGAAGAAAAGTACATAGATCACATCTCCCTCCAAGCATCCTGGATTTAGGGGAATGGGACTGGGAAAACTCTTTTTTTTTTAAAGAGAGACATTTAATGTACTATTTATTTATTTAAGAGAAAGACAGGCATAGAGAGAGTCGTGAAAGTCAGAAGATAACCTCCAGAAATTATTGGTTCTCTCCTTCTACCATGTAGGTTTCCAGGGATCAAACTCAAGTCACTCTAGGTTTGCATGCACGCGCCTTTACCCACTGAGCCAACTCAGCAGCCCCGAACTGTTTATCGTCCTTCCTTAATCTCTTCCCTTCCCTCTGAAATCCTTTGATTCATCTTTCTAATAAACAAACTCTAATTAATAGACTTGTAAAGGTCCATGTTACCATGGATATGAGCCTTATGGATCCTATATGGCCAGACGACCCAAACCAAGAGACCAAGAGACATGGGGAGCAGCAGAGAATACTATTTGTCTGGGGGGGGGATGACAGCATTTGGGACTAAAATGTTTATTCACCAAACCTCAGTGCTGTGAGTAGCTCAACTAGACAAGACACTGTGTATCAAGGTGAATAGCTCAACTAAACGGGACTGAAAGATGTGACCGGGCGGGCTGGCCCTGTATGTGTGTCTCTGTGTGTGCACATACAGTAACACTGATCATAACAGTAGCATCCCTTAAGACATGCCAGTCTCTATCCTTCACCCTTTCCTGGACTGTCTCTTTTCATTCTTAGAACAATACTAAGTGATGTTCCCATTTTACCCAGCCACTGGACGATAAAGTCACCTTCCTGGTGATATTGGGAATTGCAAGGATCTAAGTTCTGGAGAGGGTTTGGTTTTGAGACAGAATCTTGCATCTGGGAGCCTGGGTAGACTCACACTCACGACTCTCCATCTTCAGCCCCCTGCGTACCAGGGTTACATTACACCCAGCTGGACTAGACAAGATACTTGGAATATCGCCTGGTCAGAGCAGCAAAATATGCACATAGAACAGAATTCACAGACAGGGACCTGAGCTCAGTTAAAAGACCGAGCCATGGGGCTGGAGAGATGGCTCAAGGGTTAAACCTCTGCCTTGAAAGCAGAAAGACCTGAGTTCAAATTCTGGATCCCACCTAAAAAACTAGGGGCAGAAATGGCGGAGGCCTGCACTTCCCTGGAAGGCAGAGCCTCAGAGCAAAGCAAAAAGGGGGTAGTGCAAATCCAGGGTGATTCCAGAAGTCAACCCTGAGCCTCCACAGGCATACACAGTGAGCCACATACACACACACACACACACACACACACACACAAGGAACAAAAAAAGTTTTTGCCTTGTAAGTTAAAGGACCTGAATTCATATGATCAGATCCCATGGAAAAATGCCAGGTGGATTTGATGGAGGCCTGTAATTCTGGCTCTGGGAAACCCCAGAGCAAAGAAATAAGGAGGTAGAACCATCAAGGATGATTCCCGGAAGCACACATACCCAAGTACTGTCTCCTACACATACACTAAAAAATTAAATGAATGAATGAATGAATGAATGGAAAAAAAAGCAAATAGGAAATGAAGCTCCGAGGGGCAGGACCAAGGCAAGCAGCACAATCCAGGGAACAGCAGAGTGGCAGGGAGGACTGGTCTGCCAGCCACCAGGCCAGGGGTCTACCATCCATGTATACACTCATCTTCCAGGCCAGGTTTAGGGGTGAGGCTGGGCTGCTCCAAGAGCTTTGCTGCCGGCCCGTAGTGACACGGGCAGTGACATGGGCACCGACCAACTCTATACACGGATGACAGACAAGTGTGGTAGAAAGCAAAGCGCAGAGGCCTCCTCCCACTCCCCAGAGGCCATCATAAAAGCCGTCAGCAGCTTCTCTTATCCACGCTCGCCTAAAACTCCATGGCCTAACCCCACCCAGGAATCCAAAGAAGGTTCCAGAAAGCCATAGAAAAGCTGGCTGTCGCCTAGAAAGCACTCACAGGGTGCCAAATTTTCAAGCGCTTGGACCATCACCAGATCTGATATCTCGCTCCATCAACAAAAGGCTGTCAGCTTGGCTGACCAGCCTGTCTGGCCCAGCACAGGGTGGGCCAGCTTTGGAGAAGGGACCCCGACCCCCATGTGTTGTTTTTTTTTCTCTTTCCCACACCCCAGCTTCTGCAGAGAGCTGCCCAGGGTTTCTACAAGTCGTCGACACCCTCCTCCTAGACACGGCCTCCAATTTCGAAGTAGCCCTGCAGTCTTTCGGCTTTGACCAAAACTTGCAAGATGCAGGACTGCAGCTCAAGAGGCTGTTGGACACCCTGCCCCAGGAGACCAGAAAGGACCGTCTTGACGCTCACAGTAAGCCACACCCTTCACCCATGTTGATCATAAGTGGGTCTCCCCCCCTCCAAGTCCTTCAGCTATAGTGATAGATCATTTTGAGAATCACAAGTCTGGTGGGTGTCCTGGGTATTTCCACTACTCTGTGTGTGTGTGTGTGTGTGTGTGTGTGTGTGTGAGAGAGAGAGAGAGAGAGAGAGAGAGAGAGAGAGAGAGAGAGAGAGAGATGGTCTCTTGCTTTGTTGTCCTGGCTGTCTTCAAATGCCTGGACTCAAGTATTCTTCCCCTTTCAGACTCCCAAATAGCTGGGGACTACAGGCTTGTATCAGCATGTGCAGTTCTTTCTAAACTTTTTGCTGTTCAAGGGGGTGTGTGTGCATATGTGCAGGCTTACATGTGTACATGAATGTATGTGTGCATGTGAAGGTCAAAGGTTGATAATCAGGAATCATCCTCATAGCCCTTCTACCTTAGTCTTTTGAAAATAAGATTTCTTAATCAAACCCAGAAGTCACTGATTGGGGCTAGGGTGGCCACTTTGCTCTGGGAATTCCCAGTCTCCACCTTCCAAGGCTGAAATTACAGGCAGGCTGCCACACCCTACCCCATCCAGCATTTATATAGGATCTGGGGATCTGAACTCAGGTCCTTCTGGAACTACTGAGCCTTCTTGGCACCTGTCCACTTCTCTTTTGAAAGAAGCCTTCGAATGAAACATCCGAGGTCTTATAGTTCCTCCTGGAGTTTACTATATACCTCTTACTCTATGTTAAAGTTTCCGTGTACTGCTGCTTGATCTAATGCTGCCGTCACTCACTATTTTGTTTCTTTCTTTGTTTTAGGATATGCTATTAAGAGCTGTACAGTGTTAGCAGGAATCTGAAGCCCACGGGATTTCAGCACTAAAGAAATCCAATTGCCAGAGCGTCTGTCACTGCCCTGTACTTCCTTCAACACACTGAAATAAACCACAAGCATCTCACTTGCCTGTGTGCTGACCTTTCTATCCACTCACAGAGGGAAGGCAGGGACCTGCCTTCGGGAAGGTGACCCAGAGCAGGGACCAGAGAGGGGTGGAGGCCCTGCCCTGGGGCCCCAGAGAAAACTCAGAAGCTTTCCTTCCTCCTCCAACTAGGTCCTACAACCAACTCAACATGTCTAGTAGCCAGGGATGTCCAGGAAACCTGTGACATGTCCCCCTGCCTCCTCCCCTCCCAAATGTCACTGAATTCTACCCCCATCCTCTGCACTGTCTGTTCCAACCAGGAGCCTAATAGTCCATCGATCCTCAGCCCTCCCCTGTGTTATCAGTGAGGGACTTCAGGAATCCATGACTCACTCCAAATTCACAGCCACACTCCAGTCCCTGTGGGTCACAACCCCAGATATCCCCCCCCCATACAGGCTCCCAGACTTCATGCCCCGCAATGTGATGTCCAAACAGCTGCCACAGTGATCAAACCTTTACTACTGCCCAGCCGCACCCCATCCTTGAAAGGGACCAGCTCTCTGGTCGTAAAAATCCAAACTCAGCACCCCACCCGGGTTAGTCGTTACTTTCCCTCCCATGTCCTTCAAAGGGCTGCATCCACACGTTCCCCCATCTCTCCTGCCCTCGAGAAAGAGATAAGCCCCTTCCCACCCCAGGACCTTTGAACAGGCCGCTCAAAATAAAACAAAATAAGATAAAGCGTGGGGTGTCGGAAATGGAAAAGACAGGGCAGGCGACACAGAAAGAAGGCTGCAGAAGAGAGCCCCGCTTCTAAGAAGCCACGTGGGCGGGCGGGGCCGAGCCTGCTTTGCGCCCCGTGGTCGCTAGAGGGCAGTGCCGACCACGCGCTCCTGCGGGTTCCCATGCCAGAGCCCGGCTGCAGGGTGGGGCTCTCCTCCAGGGATCTGGGCCATTTAACTTTTTAAATTTGATCTGTGGGTGGGGGAGGACTTTTTTTAAATTAGAATTCTGCGGAGAAAGAGAGAGCGAGAGAGAGAGACATCACACACGGCAGGATGAACCTTACCAGTGATTGTCAATCTGTTTGCAACTAGCAAATAGATTTCTGACCATGACCACTAAGCCTGAAAGAATCTAGAATTCGAGGTAATGTGCGATGCAGAGAAAGAGGACCAAGGACCTGGCTGCTAACCTTTGATCTCCACCTGCTTGGTTTTTAAAGCCGCGGAGCCGACTCCACAGCCTGAATACCTTTATGGTTTGCTTACTCACCGGCAGGAGTTTTCATATGATCACTTTTTTATTCTTCCCAACCCTTGCCATACAAATGGTGGAGTCTAAAGCCAGGAAACTGAGCGAGAATGATGAGAAACAACTGCCTCTCCCTAAAACACACACACACACACACACACACACACACACACACACACACACGTTTGTACCTAGTGTGAGGCAGCCTGGTTGGTCCGGCATTGTCTCCTGCAAAGGAGGGACTCTGGTTGTAAAAATTCCAGGACAGGTCAGGCAAACTGGCAATGCCTAAAGGGATTCATCATGGCAAGTGGATTCCTGATGAGGGACTCCCACACTCTCCCTCCCAAGGCCCAGGATTCTTTTTTTTTTTTTTTTTTAATTTTTTTATTTATCCAATTGTGTGTGTGTGTGTGTGTGTGTGTGTGTGTGTGTAGAACCACGGGCGAATTCGGGAACCACCATGGACCGCCTCCACCTCCTCCTTGTTTACTCTGCCCCAGGATTCACAGGCTCCACCCTACCAGAACAGGAAACGCAGGCCGCCCATGCTTCTGCCCGGCGTCTATACGTGGGGTCTAGGATCCGAACTCAGGACCTTCTGCCTGCAAGGCAGAGGCTTAACCCCTGAGCCACCTCTCCAGCCCCTAAGGCCCAGGATTCTTGTGCATGCACATTACCCTGTAGGTACATACCTTTGCCTCCCTCCACTGGACCATCCACCTAGCCAAGTACTGTTCAAAAGGTTATAGCTCCAGGACTGTAAAACCTTCAGAGTTCAAATTACCTGTTCATTGAGAGCAAGGGGGAAGGGGTTATACCTGAGACGAATACAGTACAGATATATGGCAATAAAAGGAAGTAGACCTATGTCACAGGGGTCTTTGATTTAAGAGGGTGTGGGTGAGATACAAGATTGTGAGCTATATTATCACAGAAAAATGTACATTACCTTAGACTTAGCAAAATGCAGAATTCAGGCCTGGAGAGAGAGTTCAGTAGACAGAGTGCTTGCTGTGCAAACACCAGGATCTGAGTTCAATCCCCAGCATAGAACCCATACAGAAAGACACACACACACACACACACACACACACACACACACACACACCTAGCACCAAGCCCTAGCGAGAGACCTTGTCTCAAAGAACAACTTTGCAGGTTGACCTCTGGCCTTCACTCACACGCACACAACACATGTACTCCTGCCTTTGAAGAATGCCAAGATGAAGAGATTTCAGCAGCAGAAAGCACATCATCTATGCGAGGCATGGGACATCAGAGGAAATCAGGAATGTTCGTTGGAATATCTTTCTGTCTGTTATGGTTACTCACACTGGCTAAGCAACTATGGAAACATTTACAAAGTAATGCTGGAAGGTCAAGGTCAGGCCAGGGCTTGTTTTATTTTTTTTTATCATTTAAAAAAAAAGCTAAGAACTGTTTGCTTTTTTACATTGGAAGGATGAAAAACACAAGAGGAGAAGAAAAGTCTACATTGGTAATGTACAAATATATATCTAAATAATCAGCCATTCTCATTACAAATATGACAAACTCAAAAACATGGAATACATGCTTCTTGTATGTGAGAAGGCTTAGACACACATTTTGTGAAGACATGCTTTAGAATGTTTTCTAAATATTCTAAACATCCAAAAATATTCTAAACATTAAAAAAAAAAAAAAAAAGATTGAAAGCAGAGCCTGGTGGTATATATCTGTAATCCCAGCACTTGGAAACAGAAGTAGGAGGTTCAACATAGGTTCAAGTCCAGCCTCGCCTACCACATAAGTTTTAGGCTGGCCAGAGCTACAAACTGAGACCCCATCGCAAAATAAAGCACACTAAAAAAGATTAAACATTTTTGAAATGCATTTTAACACTCTACTAACTTTAATATGTGTAACTCTGAGAAACCCAAGGGACAGAAAAAAAAACATATTTCTTGATGATATTGTTGAGAAAAATGTGAGTTTGGATGAAAAAACAATTTTTCAGAAACGTCTTTTTTTTTTTTTTTTTCTGAAAAGTAGACAGCCTCTATCTATCATCTGGGGACCAAAGGGGTTTTGCTATCAAAGACAGCTGCGGAGGAGAGCTGACCACTGGGCGTGGCCTGAGCACTGCAGAATCTTGAGGCATATCTTCCTGGATGTGAATTACAGCCTGGCCTAACTGACTGTCAGGAAAGCCGCCGTTTGACACGAGACACAGTCAGGGCCAACCTAGCAGGAAAAAGAAAAGAAAATTTGTAAGTGACTCACCAGGCAGGAAGAGGAAGCAAAGCCAGCACTCATCAAGTTTATCAAGATGATGGGGGGGAGGGGGATGCCGCCTAGTTTACAATTGACACCAGGCATGTTGTTTGCGAATAAGGAGTCGTGGGTGGTCATCCACCGTGGGCCATCCTTCCTCCAAATGGCTGCAGATGACACCCTTTGATTGATCATGACACAGCTATGTGCAAGTGGGGCACCCTGAGACCTGTCATTAGTGGACGGTCCTCCCAGGCACTTATGGAATATATATTAACATACACATCAGAATAACGTGAGGGTGAATCAGCAGCAGTTTAGCCGCCCGATATATTTCCACAAACAGAACAAAATTATAAAACTACTGCATATGCAAAAAAAAAAAAAATCTGGAAATAGGTTCAGCTAAGCAAGCGTGGTTGCCAGCTTCGGAATCAATGAACCAGGGTCAGGAACTCGGGATGTGCTTTTCCCCCATGAAATGAATGGATGTCCAGCCAGGTGCACGAGGCCTTGGGGTGCTTTCAGAAGACATCAAAAGCTTTGCACCCAGGACATGCAAGCACCATGCCCAACCACAGGGCACCCCGCCACAGAGCTTCCTTTGCGATGGTACGGCCAGTTCCTGCCTAGAAACGGGGTTCTGTCACACAGAGACATGTCAAAAACAGGGTAAGAAGCCAGTCTTGCAGCAGGAGAAAGAACTCTGGGGTTCTGGAATCTTCTATGACCTGGTTTATTGTTAACTAACCAGTGAGTTAGTCTTCTAGGATTGCTCCAACGATTCCCACAAATTTAATGACTTCACACACACACACACACACACACACACACACACACACACACACACACACACACACACGTTTGGGAGACCAGCAATCCAAAATGGATCTCAGTGGGCCTAGAATTGACAGTGACTCAAGTCCTGTCATCTCAGCACTGGAGTAGCCTGCTGTGACCTTGGAGGCTAACCTGAGCTACATGGTGAGTTCCAAGGACAGGCTCAGCTCCAGAGTGAAACTCTGCCTGGGAAGACAACTAATGAATGAATTAATTTCCAGGTGTGGGGCTGTGGACTGGGGGCTCAGTTGATAGAGAACCGGCCTAGCATGCACAAAGCTCAGGCATCTATCCCAGCTCAGAACACACAGACCAGGCACAAAAGTCCATAATCCCAGGGCACCTGGATGGTAGAGACAGGAGGAGCAGAAGCCCAGGGCATTCTTGACCACATAGTATGTATGAAGCCAACGTGGGCTTCAGTAAGACCCCACCTCAGAAATAAGTAAGGGCCGGTGAGATAGCTAAGAGAGTAAGGTGTCTCTCACAAAGCTGGAGACCTGAATTTGAGTCTTGGAAGCCCATATGATCATGCCTGTATGTGTGTGTGCGTGTGTGTGTGTGTGTGTGTGTGTGTGTGTGTGTGTGTGCGCGCGCACCACGTATCTCAAACAAATAAATTTTTCCCCATTATAAAGCTTAGGGAACCTCTCAGAAGAGGGGGCAGTGAGATTGTAAGAACCCACTGTTGGACAAAACATTCCATTCAAGGCAAGGATGCTGCATCCAGGAACTCAGTGCAGTGAGACTTGTCCCACCAGACCTGAAGAATGACTGACAGACCAACATGCCCCCATAGACTAGGAGGAACTGAAGAGAGATAAGAACACACAGGAGAAACCTTGGGGACTAGAGCTGGATGAGTGAAGGGAAATACCACTATCAGTGGGATGGCCTGAGGAGAGGCAACTTGGTATGCCACACAGGACAGAACCCCAACAAGAGTAGACAAGGCAGAGGGAACCCTGGGGTCCATAGCAGCAAGGTGGGAAGGAGGGGAATAGATTGATGAGGGGAAAGGCAGGAGATGGGAGGGAAAGGGAAAGAGGAAGGCAGGGATAAGTGCTCAGTATGCTGGCCTTGAGAAAGGGACTATGAGCCCTGCCTTTGGGGAGGGAGAGGATGTTGGATCTAGTGTAACCCTATTTTTGAGCCTCTAGTGGAAACGCAGAAATCAAGCGGAAATGGAGATAGGAAATCACATTGCAGTGGCCAGGACTCCTCATTCCATCCCTCCAGGGCAGGTGGGACCACATCAAACACTATTAGCCCCATGGAGAAGATCTGGGCCCCCAGAGAGTTAACACCCCCCTCCATTATGTTCAGGTTCATCCCTTTGAGGGATTCACGCACAGTCTGGGCAGCCACTTCCAACCAAAATTCCCAAAGTTTGAAATTCTAAGACAAACTTATATTACGAAAACCGAATTCTCCCTAAACCACAAATCCAACTGAAATAGATACATTTCATGCTTGACAAATGTCAAGGCTTGACATTTTAATACATTTTTAATCTTATCAATGTGAATAAACATTAAATATGAGCCACTTAATCCAAAAATATCTTTAATATCTTTAATATTTGCTTATTTATCTCGCCTGTAAGCGGGTACATGTTCTTAGGGACATGTGTAGCTCAGAGAAGAACCTGCAGGAATCATTTCTCTCCTTTTACCATGTGTGCTCTGAGTATCAAATTCAGGATGCTAGACTTGGTGGCAAGCACCTTTACCCACGTAGTCATCTCATTGCCCCCCCCTCCCCAATTATCACAGAACATTGCCCACAACAAAACAAGAATTTCAGGCTGCAACCAGTACACAAGACACTTTGGAAAATTCTGTGTCTATAGTAAGGAAATTGACCCACCTATCAAAATTGTATTTCTATTGTTTTGGATTGATCAAGAGAAAAGAGAAAGAGGTGAAGGAGAGAAGGAAGAGGGAACAAGGAGAGAGAGGAATGAATGGAGGGTCTTCCTCGCTTGTCTGTCAAGTATACACAGGCCATGTGCTGACTCTAAGAATTGAAAGAGGGGGAAAAGTCAACAAAAGAGCTGCCTGCCTAGAACCAACCTTGCCAGAGATATTTTTTTTAAATTTTTAAATATTTTAATTAATTAACTTATTTAGTGTGTGTGTGTGTGTGTGTGTGTGTGTGTGTGTGTGTGTGTGTGTATCAAAGGACACTGTGTCCCCCTGTGGAGGGTGACTTTGGGCATCATCCTGGATTGCTCTATCTCCTTTTTGCTTCGCTCTGGGATTGCCCAGGCTCCCAGAGTTAGAAGCATAGGCCGCCACCATTTCCATCTGGCATGTTTACATGGGATCCAAGAGGCAGAGTCTTAACCACCTGACCCATTGCTCCAACCCCTTTTTAAATATTGTATTTATTTATTTGATGGAAGGTGGGCACACATATGCGTGAGAGGAAGTCAGACGTCAAAGGACAACTCTGAGGAATCAGTTCTCTCCTTCCACCATGTGGACTTCTGAGGAATCCAACTAAGGTTTCCAGGTTTGCAAGCAGGCACCTTAACCACTGAGCCATCTGTCCCCCTGCCAAGATTTATTTAACAAACTGGGGAAAGAAGCAGAGCAAATCCCACCAGACCTAAGAGGACCAAGTGCTGCATCCCAGTGTTCTTGAGGCTGAGGCAGGAGGATTGCAAATTTGAGGACGGCCGGACTCGTGGAGACCTTGTGTAAATAAATAAATAAATAAATAAATAAATAAATAAATAACAACAAAACTACCAAAAGGGACACAAAATAGATGATGCTTGATAAATGTTTATTGGGTGGCTAAGTGGACACCAGTCCCCATAGCTGCCAAAGCCCACCCTAGATGCAGACAGAAGCCCACACCCCATCCCCTTGCAAGCAAAGCAGCACCAATCCAGATGCTGTGGCTGTGGCAGGCTGAGTTCTGCACAGCCACTTCAGGGAAGGTATCCCTTTAAGTGCAGGTGTTTGTTTTCTTTGGCATGGCAAGATGTAATTTCCCATTTTTAGAACAATGCTCCAAAGAACAGCCACGAAAACAACCTTCGAAGGGGGCCGTTTTCCTCCTGGCCACAGCTACAGCCCTGTAAAACAACAGAGAGGGTTTATTCAAAATGGGTTTTGTGTCTCTTCATGAAATCAGGGGACTGTTCGCTTTGTCTAGGCCAGGGTGTATGTGAGGGACCCCTTGCCCACCTTACCTAGAGGACCTGGAAGCCAATTGACCCAGCGGAGGAGGTTTTGGAAACTCCTCTTATTGGATCTGTTTGGGTCAGAGCACAGCCCCCTCCCGCCCCCCCACGTGTGGTTTCCATGCAACAAAGGCAGAACGGAAGCTGCGGAAAGGCAGCGTGTGTCCTTTAGGTGCACCCCACAAGCCAAGACCGAAAAGGGACAATGTGTTCTCGAGAACATCCAAACAGAAACGAGGGTGAAGAACCCGGAAGAGATCAGCCACCTCCAGCCTTAGTCATGAAGAAATCACTTTCGGAGAGCTGGGAGATGACTCAGGGTTAAAACCTTTGCCTCGAATGTAAAAGGACCTCGGTTCGGATCCTAGATCCCACGTAAAAATGCCGGGTGGATATGGTGGTGGCCTGTAATCCTGGCCCTGGAAGGAGGAGCTTAGGAAACGCCAGAGCAAAGCAATAAGGAGGTAGAACAATCCAGGATGACTCCCAGTGCCACACTCAATCCTCCACAGGCACACATTCAAGTGTCCTTTTGTATACTTACCACACACACTTACACAAAGAGGGAGAAAGACAGACAGAAAGAGAGAGAGACAAAGAAAGCAAGAAAGACTGGGGATGTGGCTCAATGTAGCCCGAATGGCCAAGTGCTTGCCGAACATACAATAAGCCTTAGGTTCAATCCCCAGCGACACATAGAACTGGACACGGTGGCACATGCCTGTGATCCAACTCTTCGGAAGTAGATGCAGGATTGGAGGTTCAAGCCTATCCTTAGTTATATAGTTGGAGGCCTGGTTGGGTTACATGAGAGACTCTGTCTCAAAAAGAATACAGGAGGGGCTGGAGGGGTGGCTCAGGAGTTAAGCCTCTGCCTGGAAGGTGGAAGGTCCTGAGTTCGGATCCTAGACCCCACGTATAGACACAGGGTGGAAGTGGAGGGGCAGCCTGTATTTCTGGTCCTGGTAGGGCAGAGCCTGTGAATCCCGGGGCAGAGTAAACAAGGAGGAGGTGGAGGGGGTCTACAGTGGTTCCCAAATTCGCCCGTGGTTCTACACACACACACACACACACACACACACACACACACACGCACAATTGAATAAATAATAAAAAAAAAGAATACAGGAGAAGAGAAGAGAGAGGAGGAGGAGGAGAGGGGAGGGGAGGGGAGGGGAGGGGAGGGGAGGGGAGGGGAGGGGAGGGGAGGGGAGGGGAGGGGAGGGAAAGAGCTTAATCCCTGAGCCATCTCTCTGGCTGGAGAGAGATCATTTTTAAGAGTTAGATGTAGCTTAGTCCAATTTCCAGTGTAAAAGGAGGGAGGGAGGAAAATAGGAAAGGAGGAAGGAGGAGAAAATTACCAGGGCCTTGTACACTCTGGGCAAAAACTCTATCACTGAACTATATCCCTGTCCCCTTTTTCAGACAAGTTCCCACTAAGCCGCCCAGGCCGGTCTTGAATTTTCAATCCTCCCACGCCAGCCACCAGAATAGGGTTACCGGAGAATGATGTCATATAAGGCTGGTTTATTTCTCTTCCCCTTGCTCTATGTGGTACCTTCCGCTAAAGATGGAGACTACCAGTTTGTTGGCTAATAAAAAACAACCATTTCCTAGAGAAACTATGGCTGGCTCCTGAGACACGGGACCACCCAGACTATTAGCTGAAGGTGGTCTCCTGACATCAACAGGTACCATTACTGAAATTCCACAGGAGGGGTCTCTGAGGGGGGAGGGTGGCATCTTCCTCTGTAAGTCAGGAAGAGGAAGAATACCAGTACCTCCCAGCTGCCCCCTCTCCGTTCCCTCTCCCCTCATATGTGAACACACACACACACACACACACACACACACACACACACACACACACACAGAGGCATGCACACACACACATGCATGCACGCAAGCATACACATTTCACGTTGATCAGTTTTCTGTTACTCTAAAGATAACTGGGATTAGTAGAAACGTTTGTTTCTACTCTTGATTTTGGATGGTCCGGGTCAAGATCAGACCAATGCATTTATTTGCTCTAGGCTTCTGAAGGAGTCAGACAGTCCTACAAGAGAGTATGAGGCAAAGCAAACTGCTTCCCTCCCCCAGTGACCTAAGATCCTCCCACCAGGCCCCACCTCCTAAAGACTCTACCACCTCCCGATAGCAGCGCCAGGGACCAGACTCATAACACATGGGCCTTTTGGGGAGAGGGGGGGAGAGGGGCATCAGCACCTGCACTGCAGCATTTCCTCAGCCCTGGTGTGTATCAGCAGAGAGCATCCTTCCAACCCCTATAATATTTTCTACCCTCTCCTTTATAAACCTTGCATTCTGCATTTGCTTTTCTCCCCCAAATCTCTCTTCCGCTGTCATTTTCTAACCATTGGTTGATTGCTACTTACACGGTTTTATTTTAATTCTTTCCTCTTCTCTCAGGCTCTCTTTCCCCAGAACGGGGTCTCTCAATTTCAGTCCTATTGACATTTTGGGGCTACACCAGTCTTTGCTATGGGGCTGTCGGACACACATTTCTCTTTCCTTCCCTCTCTTCTCTCCTCCTCTTCCCTTCTCTCCTTCTCTTCTCCTCCTGGGGTGAGGAGGGGGGTGAGTGGGTGGTTGGGAGGCAGAATCATCATTTTTTTTTTCAAACTTAAAGGGGCCTGAGATATGATCTACTTCAACCCCCTCATTTTACAGATGAGGAAACAGATCCTGAGCAGGAGAGGGCGAGAATGGATCAGAGCCAAAAAAAAAAAAAAAAAAAAAAAAAGTGAGGGCCAATAGCCAGGCCAAGCAGGAAGTCAAAATGCCACAGGGAGCCTGGGGTCACTTCACAAGGTGCCTTCCTCCCATTCCAGATGGAGTAGCAGATCCACCCCACCCTACCCCCACTCCCAGCACATGGACACCCGGGCACCCAGGTCTGAGCATCCAGTGGACAAAGGTGACCACTGATTACATCAGGAGTAATTGTCTTGACTCACACCCATGATCACATCTCTGGTCAATCCTGTAATCATCAGGGAAAATCACCTGGCGGACAGAGGTCTGCAGAGCGTGGGCTGGCACCTGGGGACAGGCTGATCCGGCCCTTTCTTCATGCAGGCAGATCACAGAGAAGAGACCACCGGAGCTGCAGCCAAAGCCCCTGCTATGGTTTGGTTCTCCACCCCACCTCCAATTCTCTCCCACACACAGAGGAAAAAAAAAAAACCTTCATGCGTTAGAAGCTTAGTCCTAAAGTCATGATATCAAGAGGTTATGGGATCTTTATAAAGGTGGGACCAGGGGGCACTGGGTACATGACTCAGGAGTTAAAGCCTTTGCCTTGGTAAGCAAAAGGACCTGAGTTCAGATTCCCAGATCCTAAGTAAAAAAAAAAAAAAAAAAATGCTGGCTGGAAATGGTTTTGGCCTGCAGTTCTGATCTGGAAGGCAGAGCCTGGGCCCCAGAGCAAAGCAACAAGGAGATAGAGCAACCCAGGATGATACCTGAAGTCACCCTTGGGCCTCCACGGGATCATACACTCAAATGCATGCACACACACACACACACACTCAAAGGTCAGGCCAGGAAGCCAGGAGATGACTTAGTCAGCTCTGTGCTTTTCACATGAACCATGTAAAAAGCCACTTGTAATCCCAGTGCTGGGGAGGCGGAGACAAGAGGGTCCCAGGAGTTCGTTGGCCAGCCGTCAGCTGAATTAGTGAATCTCAAGTTCAGTGAGATGCCCTGTCCAAAAAAAAAAAAAAAGATGTGACCTCTGGTGTCCACGTGTGCGCGTGCATGCGCGCACACACACACAGAAGTGAGGCTTGCTGAGATACGATTAAATTACGGAGTCATGGGAGTGTGATCCTGAGAGATAATATGGGTGTCATATGACAACTGAAGGCTGGAGCTCTGGGCAGAGTTGTAAAGAATTAGCAGTTGAATTAAGCCCTGAGCAAGCCTGCAGGAGATTGGCTAATTGGTAGGGAAGACCCAGCCCTGGGAAGTGGGACTCTTCCCTGGGCGGGTGAATAAAGTGGGGGAAGCTGGCTTAGGGAAGCCTTCAGCTCCAGGCTAGGACTGCCGAGATGTTCAGCCCCTGAACTGAACCAGGAAGACCAGGACATTCCATGAGCATGCACTTCTTTAGTTGATCCAGAGAGTTGGGGTTCTTGGGAATATACCTGGACAGATGTGTGGTCTAGCAAGTGAGGTTTGCCCCCCTCTCTCAGCAGTCCTGTAGACATGGTGTAGCCAGTTTCCTCAGCCCCTGGTGTTGGTACGAGCTCTCCTGCCAAGCTGGACTAAGAAATGTAACTAGACAATCTTAAACCAGAATAAAACCCCTTGCCCCGCCCCCCCCCAAGCCATCTGGTCGAGGATTTATCAGCAACACTCAGGCAAGCCGCAACAAGCATCTTCACGAACAGATTAATGTCTTTCTCTGGAGCCTAAAGGACAACTGGGCGTTGTAATCCCAGCACCCAGGAGTGAGACAAGGATGAGGAGTTCCAACCAGCTGCATGGGAATTCTCCCAAGCTCAGACAGGATTAGGTCTCATGAGTGTCCGGGTGGGCGTTAGGAACTGTATTATTTGTCTCAAGAGTAGACTGTTATTAAAGCAGGTAGGCTTCCCCCTCTCTCTGCCTCTTTCTTCTTTTTTTTTTTTAATTTTTTAAAAATTTATTCAGTTGTGCGCGTGTGTGTATGTGTGTGTGTGTATGTGTGTGTGTGTGTGTCTTCCGCCCGGTGTCTATATGTGGGGTCTAGGATCTGAACTCAGGACCTTCCGCCTGCAAGGAAGAGGCTTAACCCCTGAGCCACCTCTCCAGCCCCATTCTCTGCCTCTTTCTTGACAGGTGCTTTTTTCTCTCTTCTCCCCCCAAACTGTAACCCCCACTGGGCCTTCACCCAAAGATCACACACTTTCCCAGTCTCCACCATCATAGACCAAAATAAACCTCTCTTCAGAATTCACCCAGTCTCGGATGTTCTGTTGCAGCTGCAGAAACGGACCAAGACACTACCCAAATCATGGTGGTCGGTAACATTAGTTGGGTACTAATCCCTGGACCTGCTTTGATGGTGTTACTGGAACACACTGCACCCCACTCCTTGCCAGTATCAAGCTCACCCACCCTCAACAAGGCCAACAGACTTTCTCGGAGACGCTGTTAGCAAACCACAGGTGGCATTCAACATGATTTCAGTGCACATGATGAATACTTTTTATGGCTAATGTACCTGCTCTGAGACAAATCAGAAAGCAGGCAGGTTTCATTTACATAGAGACATGAAAGTTTGTTTTGTTTGGGGAAGGACCTCCTATATCCCAGGATCATCTTGGACTCACCAAGTAGCTAAGGACGACCAACACTCTACCAGCTGAGCTACACTCCCAGCTGGAAGGATCTATGGTCCTCAGAACATTTTTCCCAGTAAAACTTTGCAGCCTGGAGATCAAGACTGCACCCCTCTCTGCTCCCTTGACCTTTCACACCTGCGGGTCCCTCACTTTTGCAAACAGGCCTTCTCTGCATGGTGCTGAAAGGTGAACCCAGAGAGCTGACGCACGTTCCAAAGTTCACAAACAAAAGGCCAAGTGTGAAGACAGGAAAGAGGGAAGTCTGCCCCCCCCACACCCACTTTAAAGACCCCAGCTGTGGAGATGTCAGCCCCAGTTTTAGAACCCTCTAGGCACTGCTCCTAGAGCTGAACCCACCAGGGAGATGAGATATTCTCAAAGACCACCACTGCTCCCCCCCTCCCGGGGCTGCTTCGGGTGTGGGGACCCTAGAGACCTGTTGGCTCTAGATCTAAGTCCTTCGGGGAGTCCGGAGGCTCTGTGGCCTCCTGCGGCCATCTGAGTCAGCAGAGCCCGGGCCATACAGGGAAAGTTTAAACTAATATTTATACATGAGACCGTGGGCTTGTTCCATCAGCTGCGACTTGAATCAGTCCCACCCCCACCCACGGTCCTCAGCGGTTCTCAAAGGGCGGGAAGCCATCTGAGCTTTCAGGGCACAGCAAGCTGGTGGCCACCCCACGGTGTGGGGTGTCGTTCTTCCTCAAGAGAGGTCAGCCACAGCAGAAGGAACCAACACACAATGAATACCAAAGTCTCCTTTCTCCCCAGGCTTTGGCTGCCAGGAGGCGGAACCAGGCTGGCTGACAATGTACCCCACCCAGCACTTCTGCCCCTCCAGGATGACCAGGCAACAGAGAACCAGGGCTGGCCCGAAAGCCTTGACTCTCCTCCACCATCCTCTCTCCAGCTGGACACTGGTGTTTTGAAGAGCCGAGACCCAGCCGGAGCTGCTTCTCCATGGGACACGAACTGGTCCAGGTGCTCCGTGTTTGGTGATTGACTAAATGACTGGATGCTTCAGGAGCCGTGTGGTCCCCACAGTTGTGTTCCTCGTCACAGATGGTGACACAGAGTCCAGGCAGCCCAAGCTGGAGTGAGACGCTGGCGGAACAGTTGTGTCGGGACCCAAAGCTGCCGCTCTGCTGCATTTGTTCCAGACGTGGACCTACGGTAGCAACACTGCAGGGATACACAGAGCCTCCTTGGTGCCAAGGGCTACCCCAGGATCTAGAGGATCGAGGAAGGCAGCTGCGAGAAAATACCCAGGAGACGCACACAGCTAGCGTTGGTCAGAGTCGCTTAGTGTCTGAGTGCTCCTGTTTAGAACTTGCCTTTAAAAAATGCACTTTGGGGCCGGTGAGCTCAGAGGATAAGGCTTCCACTAGCAAACCCGAGTGCAAACCTGGCAACCTAGGAAACCTCACAGAAAAGGGGGTGGTATGATTATAAGAGCCTAAAGACGGGAAGGCCCACCGTTGGACAAGACATTGCATTCAAGACAGGACTGCTGCATCCAGGAACTCACTGCAGTGAGACTCGTCCTTACCAGACCTGCAGAATGACTGACATGCCAACATGCCCCCATAGACTGTAGAGGAATTCAAGAGATATAAGAACATACAGTGGAAACCTTGGGGACTAGAGCTGGATGAGTGAAGGGAAATGCCCCTATCAGTGGGATGGCCTGAGGAAGGGCAACTTGGTATGCCACAGGGGCCTGAACCCCCACAAGTGTGGACAAGCCAGAGGGAACCCTGGGGCCCATAGAAGCAGCCAGGCAGGAGGGTGGGAGTGGGGTGGGTTGATGAAGGGAGGGGAGAGGGGATGGAAAGGAGGAGGGAAAGAAGGAGGCAGGGATATGTACTCAATATGCTTGTAAAATTAGGAAAAAGAAATTTTTAAGTTCTTAAATTAAAAAAAAAAAAACTGACAATCTGAGTTCAATCCCCAGAAGCCTACATGGTGGAAGGAGAAACTGACCTTCGACCAAGTACCATGTATGCACCATGGCATGCACACATCTCTCGCTCCTCTCTCTCTCTCTCTCTCTCCCTCTCTCTCTTTCTCTCTCTCTTTCTCTCTCTCTCTTGCTCTTTCTCTCTCACACATAAATAAAAAATATTTTTAGAAGTACACCTTTTTTTCTTGCTGGGGCCATTATTCACTTTAATATCATGTTCTGTTTTCTGTCTCCTACGTAAGTAGCACCAGCTTTAAATGTTGTGGAATATTGAACTCATCTATCTAGTCAAACTTCTGTTTGCTTTGTGCTGCATCCATAGCTACCATCTGAATAAATAGAAGAGAAAAGACTTGGCTTCCAGGCCTACTAGCCGGGCCCTGTGCCATGGCTCCCCAAAACAAAGGGGGACAGATGCCAGAAGTAAGAGACCAGGAGTAAGAGTGGTGAAAAGCATCCCTCTGAAGCCGATATGCTGAGCAATCGGCTCCCCCTTCACTGTAGCTGAAGAAGGAGATGAGCTACCAATCCCTAACCCCCCCATGCAGTCACAGACTTGGTGCCAGTGAACCCCAGCTTGTATGCATTAGACATGACTCTGTAACCCAGTACTCAGCACCCCCATACACACCTCCACCCAGCTCCAGCATGCTCCCACCCAACTCTCTGGGACTTGGTGGGACTGTACATTGTCTCTGCACTCTCTGGATTGCATCCCTTGGGAGCCACACCCATGGCTCTGGACTGGGCCGTTCCATCCATCCTGCAAAGAAAATCCAAGGATGGATTTGTCCTTGGACTTCCCAGTGCACAGCCACACATTTTTTTTTTTTTTTTTTTTTTGCTTTTAAAGAGTCAGCTGTGTCATAAATGTTAAAACAAAGACAAAGAAAAAGTCGAAGATTGAAATACGATCTCGAAATAAGCCAGCCTGTTTTCACATTGCAGGAAGAGCTGAGCCAGACCGAGCGCCGTCGCCTATCACCTTCCCTCCATCCCTCCTAGATGTTCTTAAAGGCAGCTAAAGAGGGTGGTGGTACATGCCGGCACATTGCAGTACTGGGGAGATTGAAGCAGGAAGATTGCTATGGGTTCAGGGCTAACCTGGGCTACCTAGCGAGTGGCAGGCTAGCCTAAGCTACACAGTAAGATCTTGTCTCAAACCAAAACACTATCAATCAATCAATCAATCTCTCTGTCTCTCTCTCTCTCTCTCTCTGTCTCTCTCTCTCTCTCCTTTTCTCCTGCAGATGCAATGTGATTAGTTGCTTTAAGCTGCTCGGACCATGACTTCCTGGTCATGACAGACTGTACCTTCAAACTAGGCCCATGTAGCCCAGGGGAAGCGAATTCTTCAAGTAATAGAAATGGATGTGACTCGCTGAGCAAAGGCAGAAAGAGAAGCAAAGAAGACCCGTCAGATCTTGCCAGCAAGAAAGGACACTGCTTCGCTTCCCCCTCTGTCACTTCTTAGGGCGGTAAATCATCATGGCTGATCCATTCTTAAATCCAAGATATTCCTTAAAGCCACCCTTGGTCTACTCACAGGGCAGCCCCCCACACTGCCCAAAGACCTCCTGGTCTCTAGTTCATCCTCCACTGCGACACTTGTAAGGTCTTGCAGGACTCCGCTGAAACAAAGCCAAAATCAGACAGGGAGGAAGGAGGCGACCTTGGGGCAGCAGTGGGGAATGAGGAACGACACCAAGTGTGAGCCAGGTCACGTAGCACCAGGGCCCAAACCAGTCCCAAAGCCACCCAGGTAGGCAGGCGGATCCTGGACAAACACCGTTCTAGCAGGACTGGCTCTATGAAGCCAGTTTACTGCTGCCAACCCATGAGGTTTTAGGGATACCACCCAGCACCTGGCATGCCAGGGGACACCCTAAAACAGATAGTAGGAGCAAAAAAAGCACAATGACTAACCTCTGTAGAGCTCTGGGTGTTCCAGGCACTGAGCCAAGTTTTTTTACTCGTCTTTAATAGAACAACCCTGTGAGGTTACAGTGAGAGATGGGACGCTGAAAGTTAGTTAGGGGAATTAAGGAGTGGTTAACAGCATGGGCTTCACATCTGGAGGGCAGGCTTATCCAGGCCCTGCTGGATGAATGGGCTTCGTGAACTCTCCTAGCCTCATTTCTAACATGGGATTAAAAGGTGACTCATGTTCACACACTGTGGCTAATGCCTAGCACAAGTATTGTGTTCTATCTCGGTCACTAGACTTGTTATTATTATGATTATGGTGATAATTAGAACAAGAGTTAACTCATGTCTCATCCCTATAAAAATCCCTCTCTCCCCAACCAGGTTTCCTACTCCACAAAGGAAGGACAAACTATCCACAGCAAACAACTCTTCTAGCCAAATTCATTTAGGAAAACTGTCTCAAAAAATAATGGTAGAGAGTAAACAAGAAAGACATTTGAGGTTAACCTCTAGCCTCCATGTATATGGATGTGTGTGTGTGTGTGTGTGTGTGTGCGCGCGCGCACATCACATACTCTTCACCCAAGTGAAGACAAATACTTGGAACAAGATTTCAGGTGTTGGGGCTGGAGAGGTGGCTCAGGGGTTAAGCCTCTGCCTTGCAGGTGGAAGGTCTTGAGTTCGGATCCTAGACCCCACATATAGATGTATAGACATCAGGCAGAAGCAGGGGTGGCCTGCATTTCTGGTCCTGGTAGGGCGGAGCCTGTGAATTCCGAGGCACAGTAAACAAGGAGGAGGTGGAGGCGTCCACGGTGGTTCCCAAATTCGCCTGTGGTTCTACACATACACACACACACACACACACACACGCGCGCACACACGCACAATTGAATAAAAATAAAAATAAATAAAAAATTATTTAAAAAAAAGATTTCAGGTGAGAGAAAGAGAGAGAGAGAACATGTTTAAGGAAAATAAGCCACAGGCAAAAAATGTAGGGTCACAGCAAGGCTATTTCTAGCCACTTCTCAGCTAGGACCCGCCCCATCCTCAGGCACTTACTCTCTATCCATTCCAGACCTTTCTCAGCCAACCAGCTGGTAGAATTGTTGCTAGCAACTGCTCGTGATCATTTTTTATTCATGAGATCCTCTCAAAAGCCAAACAAATCCTTTATCCAGAGAGAGAGAGAGAGAGAGGGAGGGAGAGGATGACACTATAGGGCTTATAATAAGCAATTAGCAAAATATTCTCCAGAAACCTGCCTAGGAGATCACAAAGTCCAGTCGAAAGAGTAACAGTCAAGGTAACAGTTTTGTTCCACTTTCAAATGTATGCATGTTTGCATGGATGCACACTTGTGTGTATATGGCCACATGTGTGTGCATATGCATGTGCATATATATGCACCCATGTGGGGGGTTCCAAGGTTGATGTTTTGAATCTTCCTCAATTGCTTTTCCACCTTATTCTTTTATTTATTTGAAAGGAGGAAGGGAAAGGGAGCTTAAGCATGCCTTGGTTCAGGGATGGAGGTCAAAGTACAATTCATAATCTGTTCTCTCCTTCCACCATGTGGGTTCTGGGAACCGAACTCAGGCCACCAGATTTGCATGTAGGTGCCTTACCCACTGAGCTATCTCACCAGCCCACCACTTTATTCTTTCTGTCAAACACAAACTCATCAATCTGATTAGTCTTGCTAGCTGACTTGGAGCTCTTGGGGCTCCCCTGTCTCAGCCTTCTGCGACTGGAATTACAGACAGAATACCAGACCCACCTGGCATTTGTATGGGTTCAAGAGACCAGAAGTCCAGTCTTCTTGCTTGGGTGGCAAGTGCTTGAACCACTGAGCCCCTCCCAGCCCCGCAGTTAACACTCAAGTTTTTCCTCATGCAGAGTATCTTACCTTTGCAACCACATGTCACCCTTACAAGGACACCATGGTGCATGTGGCTTTCTAGCCCCTATTTACAGGACACGGCGGCCAGGGCAATACACGCCTAGAAAGTGGGCAACTACAATCAGGCAAGGGAAAGCTTGAAGTGCTGCCCACTGAGCAACATGGTCCATTTCATCACGCTGTCTGCAAAGGAGGCTGGCCATGGTCCTTATGCCAGGGAACTGGGGAGGTCTAGGCGACTCCTGCTCCTTACCAGCTGCTCTTTGGTAGATGCCAGGCAAGGAAGCAGTGGCCAGAGCAGCCACTCCGTCGGTGCCTGTGCCATTAGAACCAGCACAGTCTGGGCTGATTTTCATCATGGCTTCTTGCCTAAGACTTCTCATGCCTAGCGAGAGCTGCCCATCAAGAGGAGCCGGTAATGCAGAGGCTCTATTAAAGCCAGAGGTGAAGTTTGAATTCTGGTTCTGGATGCGATGGGCTCTGTCCTGGAGACACATCAATGAGAGGACCATGTGACTGCCCTCTGAACACTCAGAGACCCTCAGAGTTGGAAAAGAGCCAGGATGGTGATGGCGCACTGGGGATTGCTGCACGCAGGAAGCGGAGGCAGGAGGCTCACAAGTTGGAAGCCAGCCTGAGTTACACAGTAAGACCCCGCCTCAAAAAAAAAAATACACAAATAATATAATGGTGGGGAGGGATGGTCAGAAGACTCAGCAAGTAGAAGTGCTTACCACACAGGCCTGAAGGATTGTCATTCAGTAGCTCTGGACAGGGACTAGGAATTTTAACATAATAGCCATTTATTTGGGGACCAATAAATACATTCCCAGGAGATCCAGTATGGGTGATTCAGGGAGTGTGATGGTTATTATTAACTGTCACTCCAACAGTCTAGAATCTCCTAGGAGACAAGCCTGTAGGCACGCCTGTGAGGAATAAGCCAGATAAAGATAAACCTCCAAGAAAGTCTGCAAGGCATGATCCCGAGTTGGTTAATTCATATGGGAAGACCCATCTTAATCGTGGTGGGTGGGACTTTTCCCTGGACAGGATTCTAGACTGTAAAAATGGCAAAGGGCACTGGTATCCATTCATTGGTCTCTGCTTCCTGATTGTGGATTCAGTGTGACTGCTTCTGGCTTACCTTAGGAAAAGTGTCAGTTCAAAACAACAGACCTGATCATTTGCCTACCAGGGGTTAAAGTTCTTGCTATGAACGCAGGACAGTAACATACTATGTAGCCATGGCGACTTGCCTGTGATTCCAGCCTTGGATGGCAATGACTGGGAAGCCCCAGAGCAAGCTGATTAGTCAAACTAGCCCGATCAGCACCAGTCTCAAAAGAATCCTGGGGATGAGCAATTGAGGGTAGTTCTTAATATCAACCTTGAGCTCCCTGCACACACAGGTGTGTACACACATGCATGTACACCCATGTGCATTCACACACATGTGAGCAGACATACACACACACACATGCATATGCCCCGCTTCCACATACACATGAAAATGGAAATCAGAAAAAAGTATCACAGGGGTAAGAGAGATGGCTTAAGGGTTAAATCTCTGCCTCACAAACAGAAGGACCTGAGTTCAGATTCCAGATCCCATGTAAAAATGCCAGGTGGAAATGGCATTGTCCTGCACTTGTTATCCTGGAAAGTGGAGACTGGGAAACCTCAGAGCAAAGCAATAAGGAGGTAGAGCAATCCAGGATGATTCCCAAAGTCATCCTTGGGCCTTCACGGCACACACAATATCTTTTGATAAACACAGACACACATACACACACACATACACACACACACACACACACACACACACACACACACACACACACACATGCATACACACATATATGTGCATAAAAGAAATAAAGTTACAAAATTTTATTTTATACTACTTTCCTCACCCCAAACCAGAAAGTAAAGCGCTACAGTGGGCCCTAGAGACCACTCCTCTATGTCCACAAGGTATTGTAAAGAGCCTCTGGTTTTCAACGAGGGGGCTTGATGGAAGCTGGAGTGGACACTGGCTTCTCGCAATTAACACACCCACTCACAGGTCCCCTGCCAGAAAACACCAAGTGGCCCTTTGTAATGGACAAAACCAAGCTTTGTCAGCACGGAGTTCCTTTGGAGGGTGGGGGAGAGAAAAATACATTAGTGCTCTGTTAGAATCTGCACCGTACTGTATCAGAGCCAGTCCCCTGCCTCAGTAACAGCCGCCTTGACGCAGGGGCTGGCTCTGATTCCTCCACGGCCCCTGGCGCAAGGTCTCAGCTGATCCTTCTGCACCTGGGGGAGGAGGAAAGTGCAAAGCCTAGTCTCTACTTACTCAGCAGAGTGTGTACGGAGCATGCGGCGAGGACTGACCACAGGTGGTTCGGAGCCCAAGCCCTGCTGGGTCCTTTATTGACTTAGAGTTGCCCCACAAAGGAAGTTGGAACCATCCTGATTTAGACCCCTGCATGTTGGCTTGGACCCAGCGTTTTCCTGGAACATGGTTCTTGCAATACTAAGTCCAGGACAGTTCAGGGGAAACCAGGGTGGCTGGTGACCCAGGCACATCTCAAAAAATTCTCCATGGGGGGGGCTGGAGAGGTGGCTCAGGGGTTAAGCCTCTGCCTTGCAGGCGGAAGGTCCTGAGTTCGGATCCTAGACCCCACGTATAGACACCGGGTGGAAGCAGGGGTGGCCTGCGTTTCTGGTCCTGGTAGGGCAGAGCCTGTGAATCCCAGGGCGGAGTAAACAAAGAAGAGGTGGAGGCGTCCATGGTGGTTCCCGAATTCATCCGTGGTTCTACACACACACACATACATACATACACACGCGCACACACATACACGCACAATTGAATACATGATAAATAATAATAATAAAAATTAAAAAAATTCTCCATATGGCACTGGACAGATGGCTCAGAGGTTAAAGCTCTGCCTCACAAACAGAAGGACCTGAATTCTGATCCTAGGTCCCATGTAAAAATGCTAAGTAGAAATGGCAGTGACCTGTACTGCTGACCCTGGAAGGGAGAGACTGGGAAACCTCAGAGCAAAGCCTCAAGAAGGTAGAGCAATTCAGGATGATTTCTGAAGTCACCCTTGGCCTCCACAAGCACACACAGTGCCCTCTGATACACACACACACACACACACACACACACACACACACACACAATTCTCCACACAAAGAACGGCAGCAGGGGCTCTGCCTTACAGGTAAGAAGAGACCTGGGCTGAGAGATGGCTCAGGGGTTAAGATTTTGCGAAGCAAAAGAAGGTCCCGAGTTTGGATCCCAGGTCCCACGTAAAAAAAGGCCAGGCGGAAATGGCAGCAGCTTAAACGTCCAACTCTGGAGGGCGGAAGCTGAGAGAAACTCTAGAGGGAAGCCAAAAGAAGGTAGAAGCAATCCAGGATGATTCCTGAAGTCACCCTTGGTCCTCCTCAGGGACATACAATGCCCTCTGATACACACACACACACACACACACACACACAAAAGTTTAAAAAAAAAAAAAGAAGAGAGACTTTCTGCCCAGCCCTCATAGATAGCACTGGAATGTACCACAAATGTACTCAGAGTTTGGCATGGGCGTGTCAAAGTTCTGGGATTTCACAACACTTCAGATGAAAAAATGAAACCAGACCATGAGGAACTGACTCAGGAGAACTGGAAATGGATCCAGATTCTGCTGCCGGGCCCCCATCCAGAACCCATGGCCGCCGCCCTCCAGGGAAAGTGGCCAAGGCGGAACCTGAGCTGACGTTCCCTGGAGTGGAACAGCATCTCTCTCCTCTCTGACGGTCACCTCCACTGTATGTCCTCTGACAGCATGGATGAGCCTGTGAGCGAGTCCACTGTGGTCAATTCCTGGACTAACAGGAGTCCTTCAACAACCCCCCCCCCATGCTTTAGCACACAGCCCTATCAGAACCAAAACCAAAACCAAAACCCAAACAGACAAAAAATCTCTGGGGAAAGATGGTTCAGGGGTTAAGACTGTGTCTCACATGCAGAAGGTCCTGAGTTCCAATCCCAGGTCCCACATTAAAAACCCCACAGGGAAATAGTGGGGGCCTACACTTCTGGCCCTAGTGGACCGAGCCTGGGAAACCGCAGAGTGAAGCACAAAGGAGGTAGAAGCAATCTGGGACAATTCCCAAAGTCACCCTTGGTCCTCCATAGGGACACACAGTGCCCTCACACACACACACACACACACGCACACACACGCACACACGAATAAAATAAATTTAAAAAAAAAAAAACACCTCTTATTGCTCACACAGTCCTGACCCCTCATTGCAGACAGGAATCCTGAAACCCAGAAGGCAGGATGGCGCAGAGTAGCCAACGCAAAGGTAAACCTTTCCCCTGACTTCTACGTGAGTCCTTCTGCTAAGCTAAAAAATGACAAGAGCTAACCAGGACAAGAACCCATGGAAGAGCGGTCTATAGGTCCTAGGTGGGAACAAACTACTGAAGTTTATAACTATAGCTACTTGCTGGCAAACTGCTGTCTAAATTTTATCATTTGCCCACACATTAGAGAAGTTCTCTGTGCTTGTCAAGAAGCATCCTGCAATGGAAGGTGTTTAACACAGACATCCACAACTGGCCAAAGTGCAGAGACTAAATGGCTGTGGTCTGCTCAGGTCTAAACAGGACATGGAAATCCCCCTCCCTCTTAAGGCTCAGGAAACTTGCAGAAGAGAAAGCAGTAAGAACGCGGGAGCCTGAGGATGAGGAGGGGCGTCCTCTGCTCATGACAGGGTGCCACACCCAAGCACTCGCTGCAGCCAAACCTACCCCAAGGCCTGTACGGTAGTTGGCCTATCAACCTTTCACCACCGAAGGGGGAATATCCCAAGAGATGCACTTTCTCCCTGAAAGACCTTTGAAGGTTAATGGCGGCCAGGAGAAGGGGAGATAATTTCCTCAGTCATCCACGCCCCAGCAAAGACTCAGGCACTTGCCAGCACAGGCATCCCGGATGGAGCCCAAGAAGACATGAGGGTAAGGAGGAGGGAGGCTGGCTGGAAAGGAGACTATGAAATGGTACAGGAGTCTGAATGAGTCTGGGTAGCAAGGGATGAAAACCCACAGATTCATAGCATTCGTGTATGCACATGTCAAAGAATTTTTTAATTAAAAAAAAGAAATGCAAGAGTAGAAAATGAATTGGAATGATTCATGGAGAAGGCCACGTAAGGCCTGCCCACAACAGCCAGAGATAATTGGAACTGCCAACAGATGTGTTGCATCCAAGTGCAAGAAAATTCAGTACAACATCCAGCAGACTGATAGACAGCCCCCTCCCCCCATGGCTGGCGCTGTGAGTTAGTGGGAGGGGGCTTGCCTGACCTATGGGGGGCTTTGGATTCCACGTCCCGATCCACCATCATGAAGAAAAAAAACGCACCAGGAGATGGAACCCGAGACCTGGATCTGGTCATAGTCACAGACGACCTGCCGTCTGGGGGAAATTTCTGCGAGACGTAGGCACACAGGCTCTTACAGGGAGAGCACTGGGCAGCATACACCAGCGTCTCAGGCTAGCCTTGAACTCACATTCCTCTTGCCTTCAGCCCCCACCTCCCCAGAATGTACCACCATATCCTTCTGCTTCTGCTTTTCACTTTCCACAGCTTGGAAGTGTATAAAGTACTTGATAAGAAATTGTTATTTTGGGGCTGGAGAGATGGCTCAGGGGTTAAGCCTCTGCCTTGCAAGTAGAAGGCCCTGAGTTTGGATCCCAGATCCCATGTACAAACACCGGGCGGAAGCAGGAGCAGCCTGCGCTTCTGATCTGGTGGGCGGAGCCTGTGAATCCCGGGGCAGAGCAAAAGAGGAGGTAGAAGCGTCCACGATGATTCCCGAATTCACCCTTGGTTCTATACACACACACACAATTGAATAAAATAATAATAAAAAATTAAAAAAAAGAAATTGTTATTTTATAGTATCTTCTTTTTGTTTTGCATGTGTACATATCTGCATATATATGTGCACACGGGGGAGAGGTGCACGTGCACATGTGTACAGTGTGCAGATTGGAAGTGGACATCTAGTGTCTTCCTCAATCACTCTCCACTTTGTTAAGACAGGTTCTCTCGATTGAACCTAAGGTTCATGGATCAGCTAGAACAGGGAGTCAACTGCACTGGGGATCCCCTGACTTTGCCTTTCACGTGGGCTATGGGGGGGGGTCAAATAGGGCCTCATGCGTGCAGGACAAGTGTTTTATTCCCCGAGCCTGCCCTGGTTTGTGATATACTTCAAAAATAATGAAAGGAGAGCTGGAGAGATGGCACAGTGGTTAAAACTCTGCCTCGAAAGCAGAAGGTCCTGAGTTCGGATCCCAGGTCCCTGTAAAAAACACGAGGTAGAAATGGCTGCAGCCTGCACTTCCAGCCTTAGTGGGCAGAGTCTAGGAAATCTCAGAGTAAAGCAAGAAGCAATCCAGGATAATTACTGAAGTCACCCTTGGTCCTCCACAGGGACACAACAGTGCTCCCTCACACACACACACACACACACACACATACACACACACACACACACAAAATAAATAAAAGTTAAAAAAAAAAAAGGCATGGAAAGAACAAAGGCCATTGAGGACGCGGTGTCCTAAAGAGGAGACGCCAAATTCCCAACGTAAGCAAATTAAAAGGAAATCTCCCTGCCACCATGATGGTGAACTCCACGCAGACGCCCTCCAGGGGATCAGCCCTCTGGGAAGAGAGGCTGGGCCAGGTCCGTATCACACTGAGCTCCAGAGGCTCCTCTCGCTTTCTAACTGTGAATCTGGGATCACTGATGATTACAGAGGTGGCACATGACTGGGACCCTCTGGGGCAGGCCGCGCAGGGATAGCGCCATCAGCCCCAGATTTGACGTGCAGCTCCCAGACCCGGAAACGTGGCCAAACCACCCGCTCCCACCCCATCCGTGTGGTTCCCATGGCGCTGAAGACCACCTCGGCTAGCATCATGGACCATGAAGAAGCCAGAGGGAAACACAAGGGACGGAAGACACTGGGATTCTTTTTCTACAAGGCAAAGTAAGGCCTCAGTGCACTTGGGAGGAGAAGAAAAGAGAGAAAGAAAAGAAAAAGGAAATCATAAGCAAATCAATCTGGGGTTCCTAAAACATGTCCAGGCCCAAGCCCAGCAGCGAGGGGACAGCACCTGGGTGAAATATGGGATAAAATACTAGTAAACTCTGTACTATAAAAGCCTTTCTTAGCCCCCCTCCCTTCCATGGGCCTGAGATAAGAGATTGCTGTGAGAAAGCTCACAAAGGATAAAAGTCCAAAGCTTCAATTGTCCACAAACATCGGTTCTTCTGGCTTCTGATCACCTCGGTATCAGCTCCTGGCTCCCTTCCTCAGCAAACAGAGTGCACAGCCCTCTAGACGTCTGTCACATTCCTTAAGCAGATCATTGACAAGACAGGGCTCCCCTTTTTGCCTTTTTCTCTTTCTTTTTTCCTCTGTCTTCTGCTTAAACAAGATGTGCGTGTAATAGGTGTACCCTGTCTCTCGTGGCTTCTGGCTCACGGTTTTGGACCAGAGAGCTAGGATCTTCTAGCTAGAGTAATAAATTGGCTTTTCCATCGGTATTTGTGTCTGGAGCTTCACCCCACAACATGGGGATGTTCTCCATGATTCCTCAAATGCAGCCTGGATTCTCCATAGCTGAGAAATCACAAATATTAACTCCCAAGTCACAGTCTGCGACAAACGCCAAACAGTCTTCCAGGAACTGATGTGTCTGCGGTTGGCCCAGTAAAACCCTGGCTATGCGGAAGCCTCCAGAGGGACAAGTGAGTCACTTTATGAGTCTGGATTTCCTGAATAACTACAGGTGCGACTTTTATGCGGAGGACATGTTGGCTTCCACATAGAAGCTTCTTGTCCCTGCCTGTTCAGATCGCACAAGCGAGGCCTGGTGACTCCCGCCTGTCAATCCCAGCACTCAGGAAGCTGAAGCAGGAGGATTGCCACAAGCTCAAGGCCAGCCTGGGCTACAGACTGATAGATACCCTGTCTCCAAAATAATAATAATAATAATAATAATTAAATAAAATGTAAGTTGTAGGTACTCTGCGTATGCTGATAAATTCATGACAAAATGGCATAAGAGGGAAGAAGGGGTTTTATTCTAGCTTACGATTGTCCAGTTACATTTCTTAATCCATCTTGGCAGATGACCTCGTACCAACACCAGGGGCCGAGGGAACCAGCCACATTGTAAACACAAGACTGCAGAGAGAGGGGCAAGCCTCCTTTACCAGAGAGCAGGACTGTCCAACTTTGCCCAAAAATGCCAATTCACTGCACCAGCCAAAGAAGTAGAGGAATGAGCTGGTCTTCCCAAATCAGTTCAGGACCTGAACATGTCAACAGTCCCAATCCTATGCTGAAGATACCAGACTTTACTAAACCAGGGTTCCCCATCTTATCCACCAACCCAGCGAATAGCCCCGCCTACCATGGGCTGGGTCTTCCCGATCAATTAGACAATTTCCTCCAGGCTTGCTCAGGGCATAGAACTGCTAATTCTTTCCAAATCTACCCAGTGCTTGAACCTTTAATTGTCAAGGTGACACCTGTAGCTAACTACCCCAGTAAATAAAACCCAGCACATAGAAGTAGCATTGTAACCCAGAGCACTCTCACTTAACATGTGCAAGGTCCTGAATTTGATCCTAGGCAACCACAAAAAAAAAAAATTGGTTAATTAAATAAAACAGATAGAAGAGACATTATTTCAGCAACCACGTTTTAAGGCAGCACCCAGAATCTGTCAACATCTGGAACCTCTTCCTGCCACATCAGGATTTCTATGGAGAACTTATCGTCTCCCACTAGCAACAGTTAGTCAAAACTCAGCTGCCACGCCCCATGGGTCAGCCATGTCCATCCCTATTTATTAAAGCTACACAAGCAGTAATGTGTGAACACCAACCATGCAGAACCAGCACCGTAGGATCATGCTCAGTCCCTGCAATCCAGAAACACGAGAAACTCCGGGTACGCAGTAGATGAAATCCTTATACCCTTTGAAAGCAGCCAATAGTTGTGGTCCTTTTTTTTTTTTTTTTTTTTTTTTAATAGAGCTAAATTCTGCACCAGAGAACCGAACTGCACCAGAGGTAAATACATAATTTGAATCCAGGTCTTACAATTCCAAGGCTACATGCTTCTTGAACTTTTCAAAGCTTTTACTTGGGTTATTTAAACTCCACCAAGGGAATGGGCCGGATAAGTACACATTGGCAATCTGGTCACAAAGGTTGGGCACCATGACCGGACCACACTCCCACTGGTTAACAGCCCCCATCCATCTGGTGGCACACAGAGGTGATGATCAACTCTCCTGAGAATTGGCTTTGGCCTGTTTTCATTCATAGCACTACACACCAGGAATGTGTTTCTAATCATGTGTCCATTTTAGTCACATTCTAACTTCCCAGGGAGTGGATAATTACAGGATGTTAGCCCTTTGGCTCATTGCAGAGAACACACCCCTCAAGCAGGCTGACTGGTACCCCTTGAAATTTATGGCTGTAGATCTTTGGTTGCCGCCCAACACTATTTGGAAGCGTTGCTGTGTTTGCTAGCAAGTTCTCTTTCTCCCCTCTCTGTCCTCCAGCCTCCCTCTGCCCATCTCTGCTTTCCATTTATAATCTCACCCCTTGGGTCACAGAGAAGACAGACGCCAGGGTCAAAAGCTGCCTCCTCTTCCTTCCCTCCAGCCCTCTGCCTCCTGCTTCCAACTGCGCATTCTCCGCGCAGACCTGGTCTTTGATAAACTGACCAACTGTCCTGGTTTGCTCCAGCTATGGGAGCCTTTAGGGAGTAGAACTTTCCATCTTAAAAACAATTTTCGGGCTGGAGAGATGATTGCCTTGCAAGCAGAAGGTTCTGAGTTTGGATCCCAGGTCCCACGTGAAAATGCCAGCCAGAAACAGCAGCAATCTGTATTTCTGGTCCTGGAAGGCAGAGTCTGGGAAAGTCCATAGCAAAGCAAAGAGGAGGTAGAACAATCCAGGATGATTCCCGAAGGGACCCTTGGGCCTCCACAGGGATACTCAGTGTCCTCTGAGCCACACAAACACGCACATGCACACACATGCAAAAATTAAAAAAAGAAGCCTTCCACGAAGTGCAAAGGAAAGAGACTCTGGACAGTTTGGCCCTGAACGGAACATTCAAAGCATCTTCTATCCCGTGGCTCAGGGAGCCTTACAGAAAAGGGGGCACTAAGGATGTAAGAGCTGAGGGGTGGATGCTTCTAGAAGTATCCTCTGTTCATATCAGGGATGCCGTGTCCATTGCTCGATGCAAGCAATGTCTACTTCCACTGGTTCTCCACCGTAACTAGCCTATTGACATTTCTCCATGGAGGAGGGAGGAGGCTTCTCCTGAGAGACTGTTTGGGACCACCATACAGGAGAGGGGGAGCCACGTTGCTAGGCAGTTTACCCACTGTTGGGCGGCTGGTGTGCTAGCAAATGTCCGGGCAGTTGCCAATGCGGCATCCTGGATGGGACAGAGTGGATCACACACGCCTAGAGGGTCAAGGGAGCGGGAGGGAGATGGGCTGGGAAGGGATATCTGTGGAGGGTAGGAGGGGAGGGAATGGAGGGGGGTAAATAGAGGATGAATCATAAGCTCATTGTATTGATATATGAAAGCTTCAAAGAACAAAAGGAAAACTGGCCTTTCAGTGCTAAGGGGAACAAGTATCTCTATCGCCTGCCACCTTATCTCCCTCACCACCCCTCACCCCCCACCCCCACTTTCTCTTCTCCCACCAGCCCTTTCTCAGCAAAGATTTAACTCTCTTGAGTCCTCAGTTTCCCATAACACTTCTATCACTTTCATTCTGATAAAACCTCCATTGTAAAGGCTACCCGCAGGGGAGGTGCAAGTCTCCATTCCATTGAACTTGTACGGAGGAAATGTGGACTCTCGCTTTCCCTCCCCCCCCCAAAAGGTGACTCGGGAATCATCCTGGATTGCTTCTACCTTCTTTTTGTTTTGGTCTGGGAATTCCCAGGCTCTGCCCTTTAGGACTAGAAAGTGCAAATGTGTCCACCTGCCATTTGTAAATGGGACCTGAGATCTGAACTCAGGACCTTGTGATTGTGAGGCAGAGTCTTAACCCCTGAGCCATCTCTACAGTCAGTCCCTGCACTCTAATATTTTTATATTCCAATGGTTACAGACCAAAGAAAATAAAAAGAGCTCTCTAGACAACTAAATATGTGCAAAGGCTAGAAAAGAGAGTTTTGAATGTTCCTACCATGAAGAAATGATGAAAGTTGGTCACAGTGGTTCACAGTTGGTTCACATGTGATACCAACACCAGGACAGCTAAGGCAGGAGCATCACAAGTTCAAGGCCAGCCTGGATTACACAGCAAGACCCTGTCTCTAAAGAGAAGGAATAGGAGGACTGGAGAGATGGCTTATGGGTTAAGACTCTGCCTTGCAAGCAGAAAGTCCTGAGTTCAGATCCCGGATCCCATGTAAAAATGCCAGGTGGAAAGTACAATGGCCTTCTGTGCCTGGAGAGGGAGACTGGGAAGTCCCAGAGAAGCAAAAAGAAGGTAGAAGCATGATGGCATGATGATTCAGAAGTTACCCTTGGTCCTCCACAGGACACACAGTGCCCTCTGATACACACACACACACACACACACACACATACACACACACACACACATGTGCATGCATGCATGCACATAAATAATAAATAATAAATAAATAAATAATAAAATTTAAAAAGAAAGAGAAGAAGGAAGAAGAGAAGGAAAAGGGGGAGAGAAAGGAGGAGGAACAGCAGAAAGAAGAGGAGGAGGAGGAAGAAATGAAATGGCATAGTAGCTCATGCCCATGTCCCAACCCTGGGGAGGTCTGGGGCAGTAGGGTCACCTCAGTGCCTGGACGACAGAGCAAGATCCTGTCTCAAAAAAACAACCAAACAAAAGAAGTTGTAAATGTTTTGAGGTGATAAATATGAATATGTGAATTACTCTATGATAATTACAAGTTATGTGCAAGTATCAAATGTCACATTATACTCCACAAATATACTCAATTACTGTATGTTGATTAAACATTCTTTTTCAATGATTTTTAAATTTTATTTATTATTTATTTATTTATGTGTGTGTGTGTGTGTGTGTGTGTGTGTGTGTGTGTGTGTGTGTGTATGTATCAGAGGGCACTATGTGTCCCTATGGAAGACCAAGGGTGACTTTGGGCATCATCCTGGATTGCTTCTACTCCTTTTTCCTGGCTCTGGGATTTCCTAGGCTCCACCCACCAGGGCAAGAAGTGCAGACCACTGCCCTTCCTGGCGTTTTCATGTGGGACCTGGGATCCGAACTCAGGTCTTTCTGCTTTTGAGGCAGAGTCTTAATCCCTGAGCCATCTCTCCAGCCTTAAACATTCTTTCTAAATAAAAGAAAATAATGGGGTCTGGGGGTATTGCACAGTGGATAAAGTGGTTGCCAAACAAGCGTGAGGACCTGAATTGGGGAGCCCAGCACCCACGTGAAAAAGCCAAGTGTATCTGTAACCTCGGCTCTGGATACTGAGGACAGACAAATCCCCAGCGCTCACTGGCCAGCCAGGCTAGACAGTGAGGTGCAGGTTCAGTGAAAAGACTTATCTCAAAAGATAAGGTGGAGAGTGATGAAGGAGGACTCCTGTCCATCAACCTGCAGCCTCCACGCACCTGCGCACCCAGGAGCACGTGCACATGCAGACATGCAGAAACACATACACCATACACATATGTAAGGCTGGGGAAACGGCTCTGAGGTTAAGAGAGTTCACTGTTCAGGCTTGAAGACACAAGTTGAAGTCCCTAGCACCCCGGCTGACTGCATTAATTGATATGGGAAGATTTCGCCTATTAGGATAATAGGCAATATCAGATTGTTACAAAACTTGCAGCTTTCCCACAGAGTAGCAGACACTCGTAATTCTAGCTCTCTGAAGAATTGGGAGGATCATGAGTTCAAGGTCAATATGGGCCACTTAGTGAACCCCTCCATCTCAAAACAAGAATTAAATAAAGTTGCATAAATCTTTCTCTAGGGCCAGAGAGATGGTTCAGGAATTAAGCTTCCACGTCAAAAGCAGAAGAACCCGAGTTCAGATCCCAGATCTCACATAAAACCACCGGGTGGAAATGGCAGCAGCCTGTACTTCTGACCCTGGAAGGCAGAGCCTGGAAAACCCTAACATGAAACCAAAAGGAGATAGAGCAATTCAGGATGATTCCCAAAGTCACTCCTGGACCACCATAGGCACACACAGTGCCCCCACATGCACACACGAGTTAAAAGAGAAAGTGATTGGGAACAAGGATTGCAGAAGAGAAGAAGGAAAGATGGGATCAGGTAAGTTGAGGTGAAAATGACGTAAATCATGTACATGTATGAAACTGTCATAAAATAAATTATAAAAAAATTTAAAATGCAAAAAAGAAAATAGAGTTACACAGCTATAAGCCAAGGAATGCCAGCCACCTTCAAAAGCCAGAAATAGAGGCTGGAGAGATGGCTCAGGGGTTAAGACTCTGTCTCAAAAGCAGAAAGTCCTGAATTCAGATCCCAGGTCCCACATAAAAACATCAGGTGGAAACGGCCGCTGCCTGCACTTCCAGCCCCCGTGGGCAGAGCCTGGGAAATCCCAGAGGAAAGCAAGAAGGAAGTAGAAGTAATCCAGGATGGTTCCCCAAGTCACCCTTGGTCCTCCACATAGACACACGGTGCCCTCTGGGACACACACACACATACACAGTCTCTAAGACTGTCAGTGGGAACATGGTACTTCCAGCACCTTGAATTTTGACATGTAACCCCCAGAATAGAGACTCAATAAAGTTCTATTGTTTGCGGCCACCAGGGTTTGTGATCGTTTGTTACAGCAGCCCTGAGAAAATTGTCCAGTCTTCCGTCCCTGACCAACCAGGACCGTTCTCCTGAGCACAGTCTCTCCTGTCTGGCCTGCTCCTCACTAGCTCAGACTCAGCGTTTCTACAGCTGAAACCCTGTTCTCTTTGCCAGAGCCTCTTCTCCCATCTCCCCAGCTCTGTGAACAACAGGGCCGACCAGCCAGCCAGCCAGCCGTCAGGCAGCATGTTTTGCATCAGTAGAATATTTCAGGAAGGCAAGGACGTATCACCAGCATCTCGGCTGTAAGAAGCACTCAATAAACACTACTGGATGGACCAAGTAAAGCTTTATGGGTTTAAACACTCCCTTGTCTTAGAATTGTGATCCAACACAGGCAAATTAACAATATAATAATCTATAATGATATTACAAAAATTATATAACAATGTAAAAATAATAAATTTATATAACAATATAATAAAATTAAATATAATAACAGTATATATAATATAAATTAACATAAATAAAAGTAAATATATTAAATAATAAATGCATTTTATATTATAAATATAATGTAATAAAACTAAAAGGCATTTAATTATCTGGAATATGAAATTGCTATCTCCACTAATATTTTTAATAAGCTGTGAAGATATTAATAATAATTTTATTTCAGATTTAATAATGTAGCAGTTAGTTACAATTTCCTAAAATTCAAGTGAAGACTAGACTTTTACTTTGAAACAATTCCACTGGGTATTTTCAGTGCTATTTCATTTTAAAAATAAGTGCTTGCCATTCATCTGTACAATTATTTGACAAAGGGAATGATACTAAAAATAGAGATGAATCTCATTTTAAGTTTTGCAAAAAAAAAAATGTATCAAATGAATGAGTTATTAGAAAACTTGAAAATTCCCTGCCAAAGACTTTTTTTTTTAAAGTATGCTTTTTAGAATCTGTTTTTGTTGGTATTCACTTGGATGTATATAATGTTTGGTATGCAAAGTATAAATCTTACATTATGGTTGAAAATCCATTGTACTGTTTAGGGATCCAGAAAAGAGTTTAATGCTGATGTCACTATGTTACTGCTTCTATTGCTTTTGTAATATGTGAATAAAAAGTAACACTTTCTAATCACCTTGATTTTTTTTTTTTGAAAACTAGTATCAAATTGGTTTTCCAGTAATTTTATGGTATGTAAAAATGTTAATAAAAGGGGGCTGGAGGGGCTGGAGAGGTGGCTCAGGGATTAAGCCTCTGCTTTGCAGAAGGAAGGTCCTGAGTTTGGATCCTAGACCCCATGTATAGACGCCTGCGGACATGGGGGGGGGGCAGCCTGTGTTTCCCTTCCTGGTAGGGCGGAGCCTGTGAATCCCGGGGCAAAGTAAACAAGGAGGAGGTGGAGGCGTCTATGGTGGTTCCTGAATTAATCTTTGGTTCTACACACACACACACACACACACACACACACACACACACACGCATATACACACACAATTGAATAAATAATAAATTTAAAAAATTAAAATAAAAAAACTCAAAAAAAGGGGGGGGCTGGAGAGATGGCTCAGGGGTTAAGCCTCTGCCTTGCAGGCAGAAGGTTCTGAGTTCGGATCCTAGACCCCACATATAGACACCGGGCAGAAGCGGGGGCGGCCTGTGTTTCTGGTCCTGGTAGGGGAGAGCCTGTGAATCCCGGGGCAGAGTAAACAAGGAGGAGGTGGAGGCATCCATGGTGGTTCCGGAATTCACCAGTTGTTCTACATGCACACACACACACATGCACACACGCACAATTGAATAAATTAAAAAAAAATTTAAGTGTTAATAAAAGGTTTTATGGCTAAAAAAGGAAAAAATTTACAAATGTATTTATTAATTAGGAATCATTTGCATACCCTTATGTCATTACCTTTGCATCACTGTGACCAAATACCAAATATTCCTTAGAAAGATTGATTTAGGGGCTGGAGAGATGGCTCAGGGCTTAAGACTGCGTGAAGCAAAAAAGGGGAAGAAGCAATCCAGCATGATTTCCAAAGTCATCCTTGGTCCCTCCACAGGGACACACGGCACCCTCTGAGCACGCACGCTTGCACACACACACGCACACACACACACACACACACACACACAAATTAATTAATAAAAATTTAAAACTTGCCAGAAAAAAAGAGGAAAATTTATTTGGGCTACAGGTTTCATGGAGTTCAGTCCATGGTCAATTGATCCCATGCACTTGTAGCACCAGAAATACATGGCAGAAGCAGAGAAAGGGCATCTAGGAAGGGACCAAGGCCAGATAGAGTCCTCAAGAACATGCCCCGGTACCCTATTTTCTCCAGCCACTTCCTACTTCCTGCCTTTCACCCCTCCCAATGATACCATTATATTAAGAATCCACGCAGGAGCTGCATGATCTAATTGTTTCTGGAAATGTCATTATAGACACATCCAGAGGCATGCTTTGCTAATCTCCTAAGCACCTCTTCATCCAATCAAGTTAATGTTAACACTAACCACCATGTCCATTATAGACCCTGAATAGCTTTGATTGTTTGTTTGTGGTTTGCTCGTTTTTTAAATTGGGGGGGGGTTCTTGTTTGGTTAACACGGAATCTCACTGTGTAGCTCTGACTGGTCTAGTGGTCACTATGGAGTCCAGGATGACCTCAGACCTGCCTCTGCCTCCCATTGCTTGGGAAATATTTATGTCATGATACAAACTTTCACAGTGATGTCATTAGATAGTGCACCCTACAGCCTGGTAGGGTGATACATACCTGTGATCCCGGCATTCAGGAGGAAGAGGAGGCAGCAACAGGATCACAAGTCAAGGCCAGCCTGGGCTATGCAGTGAGACCTTAAACCATGCACACCTGGGCTGGGGAGGTGATTCAGGGTGTGAAGCTTTTGCCTCAAAAGCAAAAGGACCTGAGTTTAGATCCCCAGATCTCCTGTTAAAATGCTGGGTGGATATGATGGCGACTTGTGATCCTCGTTCTGAAAGCAGATCCTGGGAAACCGCAGAGCAAAGCAATAAAGAGATAGAACAATCCAGAACGATTCCCAATGTCACCTTGGGGGCCTCCACAGGCACACACACTCAAGTGCTCTCAGTACACATACCCACACACATATGTACACCCACCTATGTGCAAACACACACACAGAAAGTGTACCCTAGATCACCTTTTAATCTCCACCACAGATTCCAAAACTGCATCTCGAAACAGTCAAGCTTCCCAAAACAGAGAAAATGGCACTGGAAGTTGTGATTGGCAGTTGCCAATGTACCCTGCCACAGGCAAGCAGTAACACCCTCCTTAGGTATATATGTTCGCCATCTCAGATTCACCATTTTCCTGTTCCCTTGTTGCATGAGAGTCACTGCTTTGAATGTCAGTGTGGCTCACAAGGACTTCCTGTAGTCTTATCTCCGATCAAGCTGATTTAACACTTGACAGACCCAAAGATGGGTCAGTAACACTTGGACCCCGTGGGTCAGACTCGGAAGATAGTGATATTCGCTATCTTAATTATACTAGAATTTTATTAACAGAATCACATTATAGTAAGAACTACTATTGAGGGGATTGTGTGTGTGTGCGTGTGTATATGTGTGTGCAAGTGTGCACACGCATGCATAGGCTTACAGGTAAAGGAACAAATAATCCTATGTGAGGGAAAAGTGTCAGAGAAGAGAAGGAGATGATTATTTGATGCCACACAGTGGATAACACAGGGAAAGCTTAAGGCATAGTTTGCCCATATCTGATTATAATGATCATAAATGAAACAAAAAGGTGGTTTACACCTATAATCCTAGCAGAATTTATACAAGCTCCTGACAGTCTAAATTGTATAGTGAGTTCTAGTTGAATTTGGACCCTGTCTCGAAGTTCTCTTAAGGAAAGAAAGCAAAATCAAAATGTGTGTGTGCATGTGTGTGTGTGTGTGTGTGTGTGTGTATGCATAGATAGGTAGTTACATAAATATAGATATGTAGGTATTACACATATACATACAAACATATCTACATGCATATTTAATACTTACACAAATAGATACCAAAACTAAAAACCTCAGGGTTTAGTATTAGCCTTCTCAACTAGACCTTTGTATTCTTGCTACCCAAACCACAAGAGTTAGAATTTAACACCTCGTCTCTGTGGTGCTTAATCATGTCGCCACAGAGTGAAGTTTGTGTACTGATTAGAGCTCTTCTGTAGCCCTCACCTATACACGAGCACATGTATATGAACACGCAGGCATGCATTCGCATGCACACACACATGAATTTATAAATCTATGTATACTTGCATACTTGTGCATAACGTGCACCCGTGCACACGTGAGCACATGAACATGCATGCATGCATGTGCACAGTTCGTGCACTATACAGACACACACATATACACAGACATGAACACACACATTTGATCTTGGAAATCCTGAGATAGTTTCTTAAGGTCAAGAGGTTGATCTGCCCCCAGGAAACCGTACTGTGGTTTCTTCCCAGTATCTTCCTCCCTTAGTGGTTGCTGCCAGCGTCCTACAGTTTGCAGAGCTGCCTAAAGATCTGACCCCTGGACCTGCCACCAGCTGAGGTGTTGGCACTTGGTGCCAGGCTGGCCCCTGTCCTAGAGCTGCTAGGCCCTGAAGGATGCTGCCACTCCATTATACCACTGTGCGCTGCAGCTTGTTAACCAAGCACCAAAACCACACCGTGTTCCCTGCGTCAACATTTGTCATAGTTAGGCACAGGTGTCAACTTGACAGCCAAGGTTTGAGCTCCGGGCACATTTGTAGAGAATTAATGGTTGAGTTAAGCCCAGAGCAAACCTGAAAGAGATAGTCTAGCTGATGGGGAAGGCCCAGTCCATGGTGGGTGGGACTAGGTTCTGAACAGGTAAATAAGATACTGAGAACTGGTTGAGGAAATTGGCATCCTTCTGTTCACTTGGCCAGACATGCTGGTCTGGCAAATAAGTATTGTCCATCTCTCAGCCGTTATGTGGTGATGGTGTGGCCAGTTCCCTCAGCTCTGGTGTTGGTATGAGCTCTCCTATCAAGCTGGACTGAGAACTGTAACCAGGAATCATAAGAGACAATAAACTCTTGTTCTCTTAAGCCGTTTGATGGTCATTTATCAGCAACCACGCAGACCGTCTGCAACAACATTGCCGCAAGAATACCTGTCCCGCATGCTCTGGCGGACAAAATGCATCTCTCCCCTCCTCTGACCCACAGGGACGAAAGCATCATACTTTGATCCTGTCGTCCCACTGAGACTTCAGGAAAGCCACCTCCAGATTACAACTGCGGCCTCCTCATCGCCACAAGATCAATGTGAGCGACATCTGGGCCACATCTGATGAGCCAAGGCAGCAAGGAACTGTCCCATACCTCAGGGCGGAGGCCCAAGAGCTGCCGCTGGATCTTCCTTCCTTTGAAAGAACTTGTGTACCAGGAAAAAAAAAAAAAAAACCTTTCCTCCCTCAAGCCAACTTGACTTCACCTGAAACCTAGCAGAGGCTGCAGCATGGACCGGAGCTGGCACTGCCATCCTGTGCCCTGGCACACACTTAGGCACACGCGCACATCTTGAGCGGTGGGGACACATTGCTAGATGACTTCTGCCTCCCTTCCTAGGCGCCATTTGCGGCCTTCTATTGTGAAAATAGAAGTGGAGACAGATCTACAGCCCCTCCAGAAAATTCTCTAAGTTACAATGGGTAATATTTACTGGATGCCTATAAATCTGTGCCAAGCTCCCTTTTAAGTGTCTGACATGAAGTCTCTCATTCAGTGCTGTTTCTGGAAATGTCGTAAATGGTGGAAGCCAGATGGAACAGGATGACGTACCTCTGTAATCTCAGCAATCTGGAGAAGCAGGAGAATCATGATTTTGAGGCTAACCTGGGCTATAAAAGGACCTTATCTTAAAAAAAAAAAAAAAAAAAAAAAAAGGAGAAACGCGTGAAACAGAGGGATAGAGAACTACCCCCATCTGGGAAAAACCGGACATGTGCCTGAGTCTCTGCTGGGGGGAGGGGGGGACCAAAGTGTTGTGTATTTGCATGGGTGCAGTTGTTGCTCACTTTAGCAACATTTGGTGGCAGGTAGGAGCAAAAGCAAGCAAGAGGGAAGGAGAGCTATGAAAGGAAAAAAGAAAACAGCCGGCCCAGAGGCACCATCTCACTCCTGCTTGGTCTCTGTCCTTGGTGATTAACCTTGATTGTCAACTGATGAGATTTAGGATCGCGTAGAAATAAACTCTAGGCACATCTGTGAGGGCATCTCTAGACAGCATTAACTGAGATGCCAGAGAAAACTCTACGTGGGGACCGTACCACTCCAAAGGGCTAAGGACCTGGACTGAGTTAAAAGGAGAAAGCAGAAGAAGCACCAATCTCTCTCTCTCTCTCTCTCTCTCTCTCTCTCTCTCTCTCTCTCTCTCTCTCTGCTTTCTGCCTTCAGATGCAATGTGACCCGCCATTTCAAGCTCACTTCCATATCTTTCCTGCCATGTTGGCTGACTCTACCTTGCAACCATGGGTCAAAAACTTTTCTTCCTTAAGTTACTCCTGTCTGTCGGGTCCTTTGCTGCAGGAAGTGGGAAAGTAACTCATGAAATCCTTTCCCCGCCTGCAGGCTCTTTCCCTGCATCTTCCGGCTCCACCGTCACCCAGTGGCTTCCAGACCTGGCACAAGCACCCACTTCTCTGGGTGCCTCCACTTGAGCTGACACACCTGACTCTTCTCGTCCTCTGTGGATGCCACATGCCTCCTGCCACCCCTGCTTGTCCCATCCTGTGAGCCAAGATATCTTCTTCCTCTGAGTTCTTATATCTGTCAACCTCCCCACTGCTGTACAACACCTGCCAGAAACCAACCCCGCCCAGCCCCTTCCCACCCTCCCACCTGTCAGCCCACACTGACTCATCCCAGCCTTCCCCACCCACACAAATTCAGACCCTCCCCCTGGCTTGTGCCAGAACCACGCTCCCCCCCCCCCTTCTCCACAACATGCAGCCCCGGGGTGAGACTGACCAGCAGCCTTTTGTTTAAAGTGCTGGAACAGTGAAAGAATCCAGACCCAGAGCAGGCACACCAGGAATTCACCTTCTGGCATTAGATACGTCCTGGAGATAGAAAGTAGGATGCTGCCTACCATAGCTGGGGTGGAGGCTCTGGGAAGGTAGTGTTCTGTTGGGGGGAGGGTGGTGAAAACATTCTGGTCAAGGAGGGTAGTGATAAGGACTGTGAAAGAATTTAGCAGGATAGGACTTGCTCCTAAAAATGGTTGAAATGGCAAATTTTGTGATATATCTTTTACCTCAGTATTTTTTTTTCTTTCCTTTTGTAAAGCTATGAGATTTTGGAGCAGATTCTTGAGAGTGAGCCCTGAAACATATATATATATATATATATATATATATTTTTTTTTTTTTTTTCCCACCAGCTCCCCAGTGGTTAAGTTCCCTGACTTGCAACTCACAGACCAAACCCACTGGGCCTCGCTGTCCCGATCTGCGAATGGACACAGTATCTCCTCCACGGAGACCCCCTGAGGGCCGCACGAGCTGCTCAACAGAAGGGGTTGAACATTCAGTCCATCTGTGAACATTTACCCATTGGAAGGAGGGAGCATAGACAGACAATGTCCCAGGGAAAGCAGGGATCTCCCTCCTTCCACTGTTGGGGTTCTGCAAAGATATCTGCCAGAAACAACTGGCCCCAGGTAGGACTAGACTTACCACCTGGGAAAGAAGAAGAAGGTAGAAGATTGATCCTGGACATTGAAAAAAGAGACTCTAGGGACTAGGGAAATGCTCAAGGGTGAAAGCCTTCGCCCTGAGATCCCACATTAAAAAAAAAAAAAAAAAAAAAAAAAAAAGCCACTGGACCTGCAATTCTGGCCCTAGAAGGAAAAGCCTGGGAAGCCCAGGGCAAAACAACAGCAAAGTGTTTTGCCTGGGTGCCACAGGCAAACACACTTCAGTATCCTCTTATCCACATACCTGCACACACGTGCACACACACATACAGCTCTAACCTTTAGCAATCAATAATCCATCTTGGAATTTTTCTGTTCAATTGTGATAGTGTTATCTTAAGATTAGAAAGTTTAAAAAAAAAAAAGATTAGAAAGTTCCAGTGCCTCTTATCTCTCCCTCCCATCTTCCCTAGGGTTTCTGGTTCCCTACTACCAAGGACCTCTGGTCAGCCCCAGAGCTGTCCCCTTCTCCTTACTAGCTGACCAGTGCTTACCCAAGACCAGGACACTGGCCTATCAGTCCTTGGTGGCCCACGTGCCCTGGGGAGTGTGGTTGGAAAACAGTATCTTGGGCAAAGGTGTAACTCTGTGAAAGAGTACTTGCCTAGCAAAGAAAAGGCCTTACTTAGGTCCCACTGTGTCAGAGGAAAGAAGGAAGGAAGAGAAGAAGGGAGGGAGAAAGGGAGGGAGGGAAGAGAGAGAGGGAGAGAAGGGAGAGACGGAGGGAGAGAGGGGAAGGGAGGGGAAGGGAGGGAGGACAAGGGCAAAGAAAGAAGAAAAAACAAAGGCTATAGCTCAATGGTAGAGTATTTCCTAATATGCAAAGTCCTCAGTTCCATCCTACCACTAAAAAAGAAAGAGGCATTTGGGCTGGGCCTAGGGAAATAACTCAGTTGATGAAATGCTTGGTTGGCAAGCATGAAGACCTGTGTTTGTGGTGGTCCTAGAAAAGTGGAATGTATACAGTACTATAAAAAAAAATCAAGCTGGAGAGATGGCTCTGGGCTTAAGCCTCTGCCTCGAAAGCAGAAGGACCCGAGCTCAGATCCCAGATTTCATGTAAAAATGTGGGATGGAAATGGCAGTGACCTGCACCTTTGGCCCTGGAAGGCGGAATCTAGGAAACACCAGAGCAAAGCAGTAAAAGCAATCCAGTATGACTGCTGAAGTCACCCTTGAGCATCCACAGACACACATGGTGCCCTGTAGCGTGCTCACAACACACACACACACACACACACACAAACATGCACGCATGCACGTACGCGCGCACCCCCCCCCATAAACAAATAACAATAAGTGCCTAGAATCCCAACACTTGGTAGACTGAGGCAGGAAGATCTTGAGTTCAAAGACAGACTGAACCATGTCTAAAAAAAAAAGACACTTTAAATAATCCTTCCTAGGGCTTTTGCCCCACAAGTATTTCTCTCGTGTTGACATAGTTAAGTTGGCAAAATCGCCCTACTTTAGCACTTACTGTAATAAGATAGCCAAATTTTTAAGAGCTTTATTTTTTTCTCCTTAAGAGCTCCATGACTTGCGTGTGGTTTGGGGTCTGTGAGTGGGACATGTACGAGGGAATTACATAAACATTTTTGTCAGGCCCACATTTTTGTCTCTGGTACAAGGAGGGCTGGAAGGCTGCCAGACTGCTTGCGATGCTTGTGTTCAGATGTTTCCCTTAGGGGCCTGTCACCAGGCGGAGGGGAACCTGCTGAACAACTAGCAGGCCTCTAGCCCTCTGACCCCCCCCAACCTTCCACTCCCTGCCCCCCTTCTCCCTGCAAGTCAGATAAGGCATGAAATCCCAGTCCTTTTTCCAGAACCCTCTCTCCAAGTGGGTGATCCGGCCCTGGGTGCAATACTGTCCTTTTCCCTGTTTCCGCCACGAAACTGTTCTTGAGAGAATTCCAGAGTGGCTCTAGGGAATATCGCTATCTCCCATCTCCTTTTTGCTTCTGTAAAAAGTCATGGAAGAGTCTGGAATGCAGGTGGAGGAGGCAGATAAGAGGCCAGGTGTGCCTTCTGGCTCCATTCTGCCAAGTGGCTAGAAGGTACCCTGTCCCCCTACCCACACCCAACCACCCACTGCCACCAGTCTCAAGCAGGAGAGCAGCAAGCCAGACTCAGAAGTCCCACCCAGACCTTGCTTCTGCCAAGCACATTAGTCCTCTGAACCCAGCCTGGGCCTTCTGGGAAGCAGGCAGGGCCCAGCCGCCAGCAGCCAGAGAGGGCTAAATAGCATCTACCAGTCCCACTTCGGTTCCTATCCAAACCACCATCCCCCCAACTCCACCCTGCAGTTAATACTTTCAGGGTGGGATTATGTGAAAGCATGAGTCCTGACAGAGCTCATTCCACATTCATCAGTTTGCAGGCTAATCAAACAAACTCAAGATTAGCAGAGGTTGGCCTGACGCTTTCCAAAGGAGCCCTGAACTCTGCAGCCCTGACCTTTGTGCTCAAACAGGGCCTTCTTTCCTGAGCTCTGCTATGCCAAGAATTCTGTTGCAGTTAAAAAAAAAAAAAAATCCCCCTGGAGTTGTCGCTCCTGATCTGACCAATTTGGAATGCACAGGGTGGAGGAAGGCTCCTTGCCTGGCCGTGCCCTGGAAAAGAGACCTCCATGACTACAGTCCTCCTCTTTGCCCCCCACCAAAAAAAAAAAAAAAACAGAGTAAGGCAATGTAAATGACATTAGCTTCAGTCATATGACATAGGATTCAGCTGTGTTGATCTGCCACCAGAGGCAGCTCGAGTGGAAGAGATGTTCTGAGCTTCCTCTTCCTTAACTCCTTCTGCACGATCACACTAAGCCCATAGCACCTCGTTCCTGCTCCTGCGTCTCCTACTTAGAAATCAACCGTTGCACCCCCAAATCTCTGCTTCTAGCAAGTCACCTTCGATATGCTTCAAAGACTGGAGGTAAGGGAGGTGGCTTCAAAGGTTGTTGCAGTTCGCCTGCATGGTTGCTAATAAAAGACCATCAAACAGCTTAAGGGACCAAGGGGTTTATTTTGTCTTATGATTACTGGTTACAGTTCTCAGTCCAGCTTGATGGGAGAGCAGGGAACTGTCCACACCATCTCTACATAATGGCTGAGAGAGGGACGATCCTTACTTGTCAGACCAGCATGTCTGGCCAAGTGTACACAAAGATGCCAACTCTCTCAACCAGCTCTCTGTGATTTATTCCACGGCCTAGTCCCACCCACCATGGGCTGGGCCTTCCCCATGAGCTAGACAATCTCCTTCAGGTCTGCTCTGGGCTTAACTCAACCACTGACTAATTCTCTACAAATGTGCCCAGAGCTCAAACCCTCAACTGTCAAGTGGACACCTGTGCCCAACTGTGACAAGGATAAAGTGCTTGTTGTGCAAACTTGGGGACCTGAGTTTGGATCCCCAGATTTCACACAAAAAAAAGTTGGATGCAATCCTGGAAGTGTCTTTAAGTCCACTGTCCCTGACAGGAAACCGGAGGTTGGAGGTCCAAGAATCCCCAGGGGCTCTTTAACCCCCCTGCTTGGTTTACACAAGAGCAGTGATGAGATTCAGTCTCAAATGAGGTGAAAAAAGTGATGAGGCACACTGAAGATTGTCCTTTGACCTCCATATGCACACCCTGGCACATGCACACACACGTGTCCTCACCTATCACACACACAGCACAGCATATGCACACACTGCACACATACACACATACACATAGCACAACATATGCACATACCTGAACACACACACACACACACACACACACACACACACACACGCACGCACGCACGCACGCAAAGTCTATCCTTCCAGACCAAGTCAAATCCTCTGCCTAGGGCAGCTGCGCAACACGGCTCAGCAAAAGCACCTGCCATACAAACCTGATGACTTGCATTTAACCTCTGGTGCCCTCCTAAGTTGGACACAAAGAGTCAACTCCACAGAGCTGTCCTCTGACCCCCACAGGCCACTCACGGCATGCACATTACTTGCACATCCAGCCGTGTGTGTGCGTCACGCTGTGCGTGTGCAGATCAGAGGTCAGCCTTTGGTACCCGTGAGTCAGGACACAGAGGGAGATGGATGCACGCACCCAAGGTTGTTTTCTCCTTTTTCCTATAGTTCAGAACCCAATCCCAGGGAACAACCCCACCCAGGGTCAGGACGGGTCTTCCCACATCAATGAAGCTAATCAAGATAATCCTTCACCTATGTTCTCAGAGGCTAACCTTAATCTCCATAACCCCTGGAAGGCGTGTGCACAGGCTTTTCTCCTAATGTGCTTCCCGAACCCTTTGTATTCCTGTCCCATTCGCTACATCTAATAAGGGAGAGACTGGTCAACTCCATCTTACACCATTCACCCTGATGTCATGTGTGAGAAAGAGGAATCCGAGCACTGTATAATCGCCACATCAATAAGCAACAGCTTGTTCAGGAACATAAATTATTTCTCATTCCTAAGGTGCAGAAAGCAGAAAAACTGGCTGAACTTCTTCCTGGTAGCCATTAACCCTTAGGAGACTTAGCAGGGGAAAGACAGGGACCAACTCCAGGGGACAAGAAGACCCCCGGGTCCAGAGCCGCAGGGTCACTGGTTGGCAAAAACATCAGAGTGGGAGGGAATCAGAACTTCAGGTTCACCCAAAGGAGGCTGCAGATTCATGAGTCAATCGAGTCACAGCTTAAGACCACGGGAAGTCAGGGGTCCTCGTCCTTGTGAGGCCTCTGCTTCTGCAGCGCCCAGTGAAAGGAGATGGGCAGCCAGAAGATGGCTGGCGAAGCATTGGGTGCTGAAATCCTGCATTCTATCATGGGATCTGCACAGTGTGTTCTCTACACCATCAGAGCCATGCGCGCAGAGCCACTCGTGCAGACTGATGGGATTCGAAGGCAGTTGCTGGCTGGGAGTACAGCTCCAGGCTACAGCGCTAGCCTAGCTGTGAGAGGTACCCCCCACCCCCACCCCCCAACACCACTGGAAAAGGAAAGGAGTTGCAACATAAATTCTCCGCACCCTCATGAATTTGCTGCCAGAGCCCACCTGGCTGATTGGTACCAAGGCTGAGGATGAGTACAGCCAAGATGTCTGGGTTCAAGTTCCAACTCTGACAATTAGGGGTGCACAAAGACTGACATTTTCCCCCTCATTTTATGTGTAAGCATGTGTGTGTGTGTATATCAGAGGGCACTGTGTGTCCCTGTGGAAGACCAAGGGTGACTTTGGGAATCACCCTAATTTGCTTTCACCTCCTTTTTGCTTACTCTGGGATTTCCCAGACTTTGCCTACCAGGGCCAGAAGTACAGACCACAGCCATTTCTACCTGGCGTTTTTTTTTATTTGGAACCTTCTGCTTGTGAGGCAGAGTCTTAACCCCTAAACCATCTCTCCAACCCACCTTGTTTGTTTTTGTTTTTGTTTTTAAGAAATAGTTTATTGGGGCTGGAGAGGTGGCTCAGGGGTTAAGCCTCTACCTTACAGAAGGAAGGTCCTGAGTTCGGATCCTAGACCCCACAGTATAGATGCTGGGCAGAAGCCCCGCAGCCTGCGTTTCTGGTCCTGGTAGGGCGGAGCCTGTGAGTCCCGGGGCAGAGTAAACAAGGAGGAGGCGTCCATTGTGATTCCTGAATTCGCCCGTGGTTCTACACATATCTACACACACATACACACACACACACACACACACACACACACACACACACACACACACGTACAACTGAATAAATAAATAAATAAAATTTTTAAAAAGAAATAGTTTATTTAGAGCTAAGGGCCTGGTAGTCTAGGGAATTATAATTTAGACTTAAGGCAGGGCAACATTAAGACAGAAGAGACAGCTCAAGGTCAGAAAGGACAGCAGGACGGGGAGAGAGCTGCCATGACAACCTGACAGGAAGAGAAGAGAGGAAGGGGCAGATGGAGAGACCTGAGAACTCAGAGAGCAGAAGAGACTGTTCCACTTTCTTTTGAGACTGTGTCTCTAAACCCAGGGCTTGCCAGCAACAAGGCTAGTCTGACTGCCTTGCTCTGGAGATTCCTAGGCTCTGCCTCCCGGGGCTGGCATTACTGGCAGGACACGACGTCAGTCCCTTCGCCTGCTTGGCAGGCGCTTTAGCCGCCGCCTCTCCCCAGCCCTGCATTCGTTTTTCATTAAAGCCCCTCGGCCCAGCACTGAAAGCCACCAACACACTGAAATCACTTCTCCACTCAACAAATGCTGGTCAGATGGCAGGTGCTGTTCTAAAAGGATCAAGAGCACAGTCTTCAAGCAAAAAAGTCTCCTTACTGGAGCTGGCCTTTAAAGGAGGCATAGAGGAAGCAACCCAGGTAAAACACAAGTCATAGATCTGCAAATGCCCCAAAGAACAATATGAAGGAAAATCAAGTCCAGTGTGTCGCCATCACGAATAAACTGTGACAGCAGGTCAAGGAAGGAAGGGGTTTGTTTACTCCAGCTCCCAAGTCTGGGTTATGGTTCATCCTGTCGAGAAAGGCACAACAGCTGGAGCCTGAGGCAGCATCACATGCACAGCCAAGAGTAGGAGCTGCAGGCGAATCCATGCTGCTTGCCCGCTTGCTCTTTCCAGCTCTATGCAATTCACAGCGCCTCTTGCCTAGGGAATGAATGGTGCCTCCCTCAACAGACAATCTTCTAGAGGCCCGAAGGCCTAGAGAATCCCTCTCTGTCCCACCTCCCAGTGAAAGGTTAACAAAAAAAAAAGCATTTGGGAGCCAAGCAGAAGGACAAGAGTTCAGATTCCATGTCAAATGTTGGAACTGTATGGTGGCCTGTCTGTAAGTCCAACCCTGGAAAGCAGAGACTGGGAATCCTCAGAGCTAGCAGTCTAATCAAACTATCCCTGTGGATGACCTCTGAGTTTGATTAAAGATCCTGTCTCAAAAAGATAAGGTGGGAAAAAAATTTCAATTATCAACCTCAGGTCTCTGTGTGTATGCATACATGAAAACATGTATACACAGGCTCATTCACCCCCTATACCCACACATATACATATGAAAATGTGGGGATGGGTGTCATAGTTAGGCACAGGTGTCAACTTGACTGTTGAGGATTGAGCTCTGGGCACATTTGTAGAAAATCAGTCAGTGGTTGAGTTAAACCCAGAGCAGACCTGCAGGAGATTATCTAGCTGATGGGGAAGACTCAGCCCATGGTGGGTGGGATTAGGCCCTGGAATAAATCACAGAGAGCTGGTTGAGAGAGTTGGCATCCTTGTATATACTTGGCCAGACATGCTGGTCTGGCAAGTAAGGATTGTCCCTCCCTCAGCTGTTATGTGGTGATGGTATAGCCAGTTCCCTCGGCCCTGGTGTTGGTCCGTGCTCTCCTTTCAAGCTAGACTGAGAAATGTAACCAGACTGTCGTAAGGAAATATAAACCCCTTGTTCCCTTAAGCTGTTTGATGGTCATTTATCAGCAACCATCAGGCGGACTGCAACAATAGGTAAACAAATTTGGAGACTAATGTGATCAGAGAACACTAAGTAAATGGAGAATGTGCATAATAAATAAAAAATGATAAATGATAAAAACAGTAGAAAGTGCATAAATGAAAATGATTAAAAAACAGTAGAAATGATTAAAATGCCTGTAATCACAGCATTCAAGAGGCTGAGGCAGGAGGATCGATGTGAATTCAAGACTATCTTAAAAAAAAAAAGGACAGGGGGTACCTGAGGTCAGGTGGGAGGACTTGCTATAAGATGATTCAGAGGCCTTTCTGGTGAGGCGACATCACAGGAAGAAGAGCTTCTCAAATAGAAGAACATTCCAGACATAGCTCATTACAAGCATGAAAACCCTGAGAGTGGAGCTTGATTGACAGATCAAGGACTAGCAAGAGGCTTCACGTGACAGACCTGTGGAAGCCTTGGGCCATGTCAAGCAATTGCACTGTGCCTCATACTGATATGTGAGCCACAGTCCCAAGTGATAAATATCATGATTTTTTTTTAAAATTTGAGATAGTGTTGCAATTCACCTGCATGGTTGCTGATAAATCACCATCAAAGGGCTTAAAGGAACAAGGGGTTTATTTTCTTATGATAGTCTGGTTACAGTTTGTAGTCCAGATTGATGGGAAAGCACACACTAACACCAAGGCCAAGGGAACTGGCCATACCATCTCATCATAATGGCTGAGAGAGGGACGATCCTTACTTGCCAGATCAGCATGTCTAGCCGACTCTCTCAACCAGCTCTCTGTGATTTATTCCAGGGCCCAATCCCACCTACCATAGGCTGAGCCTTTCCCAGCAGCTACACAATCTCCTACAGGTTTGCTCTGGTCTTAACTCAACTATTAATTCTCTACAAATGTGTCCAGAGCTCAAACCCTCAACAGTCAAGACTATCTGTGCCTAACTATGACAGATAGTCTTGCTATGCAGCCCAGATAGCCTGATTTGACTGGTGGCTTTAAAGGATCCGTGTAGTTCTGTTAGAGGAAAGAGACCAGAGAGGTCCAAGGCAAACAGGGAAGGCAGTTAGGAAACAGCAACGGCAGCCCTGGTGAGCGGGGTGGTGCCCACAGTGGTGAGTGCAGAGAATAGGTGTAGAGTGCAGAGAAGATGGAATATCGATGTCAAAGATGTCTTCAGGATGCTGAGCATGTTGGCATCTACGAAGATCAAGCCGTGAGGTACTGGCAGAGGGAGTGGGAAAGCAAGAAGGACTTGCCCAGCAAGTGTTGGAACTCTTTCCCTGATTTACAAACTTACACCTTGTGGGCTGAGGTGATGGCTCTGGGGTTAAAGTCTTTGCCTCGTAAGCAAAGGGACCTGAGTTCAGATCCCCAGATCCCCTATAAAAATGCCAGGGGAGTATGGAGGCGCCGTGTACTTCTAGCCCTGGAAGGCAGAGCCTGGGAATCCTATTAGCCCTGTTGCTTAGTTCTGGGTTTGATTAGACTCTGGTTCCAAAGAATGAGGTAGAAGAGCAACGAAGGATCATTTCCAGTTTCAACCTTGGGCCACTGCACACAGACATACTCACGAGCGAATGTGCACACATGGATGCAACCCCACACATACACAGAGTAAAACCAGACCTAGTGTCTCAGGCCTGCAATCTCAGCTATTTGGGAGACTGAGGTAGAAAGATCACAAGTTCAAGGTTCCATTAGAACTAAAGCATGAGTTCAAGGTCAAACTGAGCAATTTAGTGAAACCCTGTCTCTGAATGAATGAATAAATGAATGAATGATTGAATGAATGAATAAATAAATAAACAAATAAACAAATAAATAAATAAATAAAGTCAAAAGCATAGGGGTGGAGTATGGGGGACATAGCTCAGTTGGTAGAGTGCCTGCCTAGCATGCACGAAGCCTGGGTTCAGTCCCTGCCACTGCATAAACTGGGTGTGTTGGTTCATGCCTGTCATCCCAGCATTCAGGAGGTGACCCCAGAAGGTGAGAACTTCAAGGTCACCCTAAATTACATAGTGAATTTTGGGCCAGTTTTATTTACTCTGCTCTCTACTCCACTTACCTCTCTCTCACACACACACAAATTAAATTTAAATTTAAAAATTAAATTTTAATTAAAATTAAATTAAATTAATTTTAAATAAAAAAACAGCTCAATGGCAAAGTACTTGCCTAGGAAATACAAGGTTCAGGGGGTTCAATTTCAGTATCCAAAAAAAAAATGTGGTTAACATGCTTTTCTTATTTCAAAACTTTTCACAAGGTCACTTGATGAATATGGTTCTCAGAGTTGAATATAAAATGAGCTGAGTTTAGGAGCATGTGCCTGTTTGGAAGCGCTTGGGAAGTGAAAGCAGAAAGATCTCAAGTTCCAGGCCAGCCTGGGCTACCCAGGGAGACCTCATCTAAAGTAGAGCAATACCATAGCCTTTCCAAGGCTAGACTGGCAGAAACAGGCTTAGACCAAGGCAGCCCCTTTTCAGAGCTGGCTCCTCAGCTTTTGAAGCAGGACCGCAGGACGTCCAATGCAGTCGTTGCTAGATGGGTTTGCGCTCCACGTATTGGTGCCTGAAGCTTTGGCCCCACCCTCAGCATCTCAACACATCCCTGAGATTCCCGAAGCCACACAGCCAGCAAGCAGAGGTCTGGCTCTGAGGCTCTGCTGGTGGACACTGGATGGCCTTATCTCACTGACTCTGTGGCTGATAAAATGACTGACCACAGCTGACCAGGCAAGCGCTCTGGTGCGCAAACTGGTTTTTAAGATGCTCGAAGAAATGATGGGAATTTGCTTGAAAGTTGGAGGCTGCTGGGCGTACAAGAACACTCGCTCCTGGCATTCCCAGCAAGTTGTGTTTACCTAGAGTTCCAGTGTTCACCAAAGAGAGACACCCGCAACTTAGCTCTGTGTGTGTGTGTGTGTGTGTGTGTGTGTGTGTGTGTGTGTGTGTGTGTGTGTGTGTCAGACAGGGTCTTGATGCATGACCAAGTTTTTCCTTGAGCTCACCATGTAACGATCTGTACCTCCCAGAAGGCCCTCCCTTCAGGTTGATTGACGCTTGTAGATCTTCACTACGACACTCACCTGTTTTTCTGAAATCTAGCTCAGAAAGTTAACTGTCTTTTCCCCTTTCTGTCTCTTCTTTGGATGCTGGACAAAGCCCTAAGAGGCCGAGCAGGGACGGGGCAGTCTCTCCATCCCAGCTGAAGTGGCCACATGGATGCAGGTTTAGTGATTATTTCAAAAATTTTAGAAGCCATCCATTCTACATTTCCTATGAAATCTGGTCCTTAAATGTTTGTAACTACCTAACGTCATTCTTACAGCAATCAAAATCATGGCCAAGGAGCCAATGAGATAGCTCAGTGGGTGAGGCTCTCTCTCTCTCTCTCTCTCTCTCTCTCTCTCTCTCTCTCTCAATAAAATATTTTTTTAAATGCCAGCAGTCTATACTCAGGTCGCCATGATCCAGAATTTCCACACCCCACTGTTACTTCTTGCCTTAAGATTCACTCTTCACAGGGCCACTGTATCCTAGGAGACCTGGGGAAACCATTCCTTTATGTGACCAAAAAGGCTTTGCCATGTAGTTGAAAATAACCTTGAACTCTCATCCTCCTGCCTCAGCACATCTCTTCTGTACTAAAGACTTGAAACATACTTCACCACACACTATAAAAGGGCTGCCTTTTTTTTCATATGTGGGTGTAGGTGCTTCAGATTTTTTTTTTAAACCATAGGAAATGCAGTTACTATAGAAGATTGAGTACTCTTTCAGAAGGATTCTCAGGGTTCCTTTTTTGTGGGGTGCTATGCCACCTCTAGAGTGCTTATTAGGCAGTATGTACTGAGTGGAAGGCCAAGGCGAGCCAGAGAATCTAGTTGAAGAATCCTCTAGCTGAAGATTTACTTAGGTTAAGAAAAAGTCTTTGGGGCTGGAGAGATGGCTCAGGGGTTAAAACCTTTGCCGCACAAGCAAAAAGACCTGAGTTTGTATCCTCGGATAACATGTTAAAACACTGGGCAGAAATGAAGGCGGCCTGCACTTCTGCCCCTGGGAAACTTAGAGCAAAGCAATAAAGGAGGCAGAGCAATTCAACATGATTCCCAAAGTCACCCATGGGCCTCCACAGGAAAGTACAGTGCTCTCTCTCTCTCTCTTACACACACACACACACACACACACACACACACACACACACTTAAAAGTTTTTAAAAAAAAATCAGGATGGAGAGAAAATCTTGAATGTCCCGACCCTGCAGAGCGCGGGTGGGAGGGGCTGTGGAGTCCAGGGCTAGCGCCTTCCAGGTGTGGCTTCCCCAGCCCTGGAAGCTGCTCACCTGATGCTCTCTCGGCTTCTCTGCACAGATGGCATCATTTCTACAAGGAAGATGGTCATTCAGTCCCTACCATGTCTCTCACCTGCAGTGGGGGTGGAGGTTGAAACTGGCCCAGCTCTGTCCGTGATTTCCTTGGGGTTACTCTGGTCTTTCCCCTCCGGGGCTGAAGGTTGTGCTGTACTCTGATAATAAGGACAAAGAGCATGGAAGGATCACTCATCAAATTGCTAAATGCATTGGCATTTCTCGAATGTCTAAGTGTCATCCAGAACATCAGAGGGTCCACCTTTCCTATACTACCCCAACACATCCTTGACTTGGAGACCCCGGCTACAAAAGAAGTAACTGAGGAACTTAAAGAAGGGATCTGACATATGCATGTCATCCTCTCATGAAAGTCTTGTGAATTTCTTTTTAAAAAATCAAAACTTTATATTATTTTAAAAGATTTAAAATAAGAGGACACTTTGCAAAAAGTTGTATAAGAAATAAAAGTCCCAAATCACAGGCAGAAATGCAGTATCACCGAGTATCTTATAAAGTACAAAGACAGAAATAAATTTTGTGATTTTTTTTGTTTCTTTTTTGTTTGTTTGTTTTTTGACCCAGCTCCATCCAAAAATCTAACCAAATCCACAGCTATGAGATTACACGACCACACAAATCTTCCAACATAGTAAGCAGAACTTATCACACAACTATGGCTAATATATCACCCTTCACTAAACCTTGTTTGTCTCTCCTGCGATCGCACCGGCATACCCAACCTTACCTCTGAATCCCACACCATAGAATTTATCAGCTGACCCAAGCATCGCAGGACCATAAGTAGTTGTAATAAACTTAGCATATACAGCCAGCTCCATAATCATATTAGAATTTTCTAAGAAATCAAATACTCAGACAAGAGTTTAATGTTAGGATCCATATGTAAGAGAGAGCGCGTGGCGCTTAAGTCCTGTGAATTTCATCCAAAGGGGATTCTGTCCCAGGTTCATCCTTGGGCATCCTTTGCAGGGGGAGAAGAAAGGAGATGAAGTGCAATTGAACACTAAGTGAATGATATGTCAGGGAGGAGTCTTTGCAGACCAAAGCACGGATTAGTTACTGTCCAGTTGCTAGCTTTCCTCTGCCCAGCACACCAAACTGGAGACTATGGGGCAGGAGACCACCAGTAGCTGTACTCTACGAGAAGAACCTGAAATGTTGAGTAGGTCCCCGACTCAGGGGTCACGGCTATGTAGGATGACGAGATACTGTCAGCCAGGAGAACCCATCTTGCCCCAGAATTCACCGGTCATCACCAGGAGGCCACCAGACAGAGACTTGGAAGCCAACATACGGAGAACCTGGCTGCGGTCAGTAGCTTTAGTGGGTTGTTCTTTACATGTCGTCTCAAGAACTGACTCTCGTGGGACCTTGGAGGTGTGCGCCTGTTTTCCCAGCCCTCGGGAGGAAGAGGAAAGATCAGAAGCCCAAGGCTAGCCTCGGCTGTGTAGCAAGACCATGTCTCAAAACACAAAATGAAGAAGAAATTATTCTTCCAGAGAGGAAAATAATTTGAAGGCTGATGAATGGAATGAGTGGAGGATCTTTAATTTCAAATAGGTGAATTCCCTGACCCATGAGTCCTTCTTATAGAGTGACTGTCTTCCTTGTCCCAATTCCTGGGAGTAGATGTTGGAGTCACCTCAACTTCTCCTCACTGTAATAAGCAAACTTCTCATTCGCTTTCCTGTGGACCCTAACAATAGATGGCCTGTCTTTGCATGCCAAAGCTTAACAGTGTCTCAAGCATTCTGGAAATGTTTGTGACTTGGGTAGATGAATGAATGAGTGAATGAAAAATGAATGAATGAATGACAAAATATTCTTTCAACCGAACAGTTGCATTTCTGTTTAACAGCCAATGTCATAAAAGCCTCTACGGCTCTCAAAGACCTCACTCTATCCCACTGAGTCTTCTTTGTCACAAATTTCCAAAATTTTTGATAGATTCATCAGATGTGAAATCATTTCCAAAAAAAAAATTCTTGCCTTTCCCAGAAAGGGTTTAGTTGAGCAAGAATTTGATAATTGCTCCTTTTCTTTCAATGTGTTCAGTTTTCAGCCATAAAATGCAGCTCAGAATAAGTCCAAATAACCACAGAAAAAAGGAATGGCTTTTTCCTTTGAGGCAGTGAGCAAATAACGATGGCAAATGTACCACCACTCAACATGCGCCGATAGTTTTAAATCGTGCGCTCATGCCCTGCAAGGACTCGGGAGATAGGTGCTATTGTTATTGTGTTTTTCCACAAGAGGAAACTGAGGCACAAATGTGTAAATCCTTTGCCCATGATCATACACTTAGAGGGTGGCAGGACTAAACCCACTCCATCTGCTTTCATGAACACACTCACCACACCTCTAAAAGCACCTGTCCTAGTTAGGCACAGGTGTCAACTTGATGGTTGAGGGTTTGAGCTCTGGGCACATTTGTGGAGAATTAGTGGTTGGATTAAGCCCAGAGCAAACCTGCAAGAGATTGTCTAGCTGATGGGGAAGACTCAGCCCATGGTTGTCCGGGCCCACGAACCAGCACGAACCCGAACCTACAAACGTGGGAATCTGAAGTGGGAGCGGAAGGAATTAAAAGTTTCAGGCTTGGGTCAGAGGGAGTCTTGGATGTCCACCATCATCCAAGACAACTTTATTGTAAAAGCACAGGGGTTTTATAATCAAGAAACAGGGCCAAATTTAGGAAAACATCAAAGAGGAACAGAACCAAATTCTTTACAGGACTATGTAAAACATATGCATTCTAGTTAACAAAGAGAAGTCAGGAGTGACATCTAGCTGCTGTGGGACCAGACATGATGTCGTCAGGTAGAGTAAACAGGCATGTCACCTTGTTGCCAGAAGAGAATGGACAATGTATGTATGCCCCAAAACAGAGTTACTTGGCGCATGCATTAACATCTCACAGGTAAGCAGGACAGAACTGTTGGGGGAGGAACAGCCCAGCCAGTTTCTTAGAGAAACAAAAACATTCCAAATGACCTGGGAGTTTTCTCAACTTCCAAGGAGGGAATTTAGCCTATCATTGTCTTGCAGACAAGAGGCAAACTCAACCGCCCAAGGGAGGAGTCACTCAATGGCCTGTTCAGTTGCTAATGTATCATCCAGAGCTCAGGCTTCTGGGCCTAGCAACCCCCATACATGGTGGGTGGGACTAGGCCCAAACAGGTGAATAAAATGCTGAGAGCTGGTTGAGGAAGGCACCATCCTTCTGTTCATCTTGTCCATCTCTCAGCTGTTATATGGTAATGATATGGCTACATGTGTTGGTGTGAACTCTCCCATTGGCCCTGGTGTTGGTGTGAACTCTCCCATCAAGCTGGACTGAGAACTGTACCAGGAATCATAAGAAAGAATAAACCCTTGTTCTCTTATCAGCAACCATGTAGGTGGACTGCAACAGCATCCATTCCTGTTTTATAGAACATATTAGAAAATTTTTTTTTTTTTGCATGTGTAGGGAGTATGACTGTGTATGTGTGTGTGTGTAGAACAGACACTTGAGTGTGTATGTGCCTGTGGAGGCCGAAGACTAACTTCAGGAATCCCAGATTGCTGTACTCCTTATGGCTTTGCTCTGGGATCTCCCAGGCTCCACCTTCCAAGGCTGGAAATTCAGACAGCCGCCATTTCTACCTAGTGTTTTTATGTGGGATCTGGGATGCAAATCTAGATCCTTTTGCTTTCATCTTTCCAGCCATGTTTGCTTTCTTTTTCTTTTCTTTTCTTTTCTTTCTTTTTTTTTTGTACTATTTTATTTATTTCTTAGAGAGACAGAAAGAAGAGTGATAGAACAGGCACATGCCACGGAGCAAGGATGGAAGTCAGAGGACAAGTTTCAGAAGTCAGGTCTCTCCTTTCACTATGGGGCCTCTTGGGATGGCGCTCAGGTCACCAAATTTGCATATAGGCACCTCACCTGCTGAGCCTCATCACCTGCTTATTTTAGAAAACTTGAATGAAAAGTCCATGTCAAAGTTCCCAGCATATTCAAAACAGCTGAACTTAAAGGAAGCATATCTTTTAGCTAAATGCTTTATTTCGCAGTGACCTGCTGATGTAATTTATGACCAAATAGGTGTCTATATGGACTACTTGTTCCTAAACCGGACATAGAAGCTTTACCCAACCTCACCCCAAGGTTCAGGAAACATACCAGAAGAGGGAAAGGCGAGATTGTAAGAGCCTGAAGTAGGAAGGTGATGGACCAGGACAAAGTCATGATATATAAGATTCCATGGCAGATATGTACTTACACAAGAATTGCAAACTGTCTTATCAACATCTCAACATAACTTGGGAAAGGTCTCAAGAAGCTGCACACCTCCCTGAGAGACTGGTGAGCACTAGTGCTGATGGGGAAGTAAAGGAGGATGCTTTCCTCAGTGGTATTTCCACTGATCTTGTTGGAGCATGAATCAGATCAAGCAGATGTGAAAATAGAAGGAGTCTGGAAAGAGAAGATGAAGGGTTGAAAATATTATAAAGTCACTATATTCATGTATGGAGCATTAAATTTAATTTTTTAATTTTGAAAACAAGAATAAAGAAACTACAGTTGCTGGACTAAATAAAGAAGTGGGAAATGAATTTAGTTACTTTAAGCAATGAAGTAATTCTGGGCTGTTTCAATGGTTTAGCAGGTAAAATCTTTGCCACACAGGCCTGAAGACCTACCTGAGTTCCATCCCTGAGATCCACACAGAGCCAGATGCCGTGGTTTGAATCTGTAACCCAAACATCATACAGCGAGATGGGAGGCAGAGACAGGAGAATGGCCCAGAAAGACACAGGTCAGTAAGCCCAGAGCGCCGACAGCAAGAGAAGCCTGCTTCCACCTGGCAGAAGGAGAGGACCAACCTCTTAAAACTGTCCTCTGACAGTGTTGCAGTCCGCCTGCATGGTTGCTGATAAATGACCATCACACAGCTTAAGGGAACAAGGTGTTTACTTTCTTACGATAGCCTGGTTACAGTTCTTAGTCCAGCTTGACGGGAGAGCACGCACCAACACCAGGGCCGAGGGAACTGGCCTCCATAACGGCTGAGAGATGGACAATCCTTACTTGCCAGACCAGCATGTCTGGCCAAGTATACAGAAGGATGCCAACTCTCTCAACCAGCTCTCTGTGATTTATCCAGGGCCTAATCCCACCCACCATGGGCTGGGTCTTCCCCAGCAGCCAGCCAATCTCCTTCAGGTTTGCTCTGGGCTTAACTCAACCATCAACTCTCTACACCTGTGCCCAGAGCTCAAACTCTCAAGAGTCAAGTTGACACCTGTGCTTAACTATGACAGACAGCCACATGGGCACCATGGCACACATACATGACCACATTCACACACATAGATATACACATGATAATAATCAATAAAATGCTTTTTTTTTTTAAAGAAAATGAAATGAGGGGCTGGAGAAGTGGCTCAAGGGTTAAGCCTCCACCTTGCAGGTGGAAGGTCCTGAGTTCGGATCCCAGATCCCACGTATAGACGCCAGGCGGAAGCAGGGGCAGCCTGCGCTTCTGGTCCTGGTAGGGCGGAGCCTGTGAATCCCGGGGCAGAAGGAGGTGGAGGCGCCCATGGTGGTTCGCGAATTCGTCCATGGTTCTACACATACACAGACACACACACACAGACACGCGTGCACGCACATACACACGCATATGCACACAGTTGAATAAATAATAAAAAAAAAATTAAAGAAAATGAAATGAACCATCAGATAAATGGTTTCCTGATAGAAGTATAAAACTACTCTGGAGCTATCAAAATTGGTCACAGTGCCTCAAGATCCCAGGTTCCTCTAAAACAAATGGAGAAAAAACTTAGGAGGAAGTCATCCCTAAGTCCAGCCACCCTGGGTGACCATTATATACAGAGATAACATGCCTGACACTTTTATTTCTGCCTGGTGTTTTTATCCAGAATCTGGAATCTGAATTCAAGGGCTTCTGCTTGCAAGGCAGAGGCTTAACCCCTGAGACATTGCTCCAGCCTCTTTTCTTTTCTTTTCTTTTCTCTTTTCTTTTGTTTTCTTTTGTTTTGTTTTCTCTTCTCTTCTCTTCTCTTCCCTTCCCTTCCTCTTCTCTTCCCTTCCCTTCCTCTTCCCTTCCCTTCCCTTCCCTTCCTCTCCCTTCCCTTCCCTTCCTCTCCCTCCCCTTCCCTTCCTCTCCCTTCTCTTCCCTTCTTCTCCCTTCCCTTCCCTTCTTCTCCCTTCCCTTCCCCTCCCCTCCCCTTCTCTCCCCTTCTCTCCCCGTCCCTTCTCTTTTCTTTTAGACAGGGTCTCAACTGTATCTTAGACTAGCTTGAAATTCACTATGTACCCCAGACTGATCTCAAGTTTGTGCTAATCCTCCAGTCTCAATTTTTTAGCACCAGAGTACAGGAGTGCCGTGTGTACCTAGCTAAGCACTAGGTGCTTCCAAATTAAACTGATCTGTCAAAAAGCAAAAAGGACTATCTTGTTAGCAGCCAAAGCCTGAGGCTCCAGAGGGCTTGTCTGGCATGCATGAGGCCACAGGTTCAATCCCCAGCACCACCAAAAACAAACAAACAAAAGAACTCAATTCATGGAAAACATTGCACTGTGTGAGATTAGAAAAGATAAAGGCAAGATCCAGCTTGTGTTACTGCTTCCAGGGAGCCAGGAAAAGATTGATAAAGATGTTATCAGTCAAAGCCAAACAAAGGACAAAACCAACCACTCCTGAGGAGATGTTCTGAGCTGATTCAGGGTACCAGGAAAGGGGGGAAATGTAGGGAGGGGGATAAAAGGGAACTATGGGGGGGGGAGAATACAAGGGTAGGAGAGAGGTCAACTAAAACAATATATGAAAATGTTATCCTCGGCTTGACAGATGGTTCAGGGATTAAGCCTCTGCCACCCAAACAGAAGGACCGGAGTTCAGATTCCAGATCCCTCAAAAAAACATGGGGCAGAAATGGTGGTGGATATACTTTCAGCCTTAGAAGAGGAGCCTGGGAAACTCTAGAGGGAAGAAAAGAGGAGATACAGTGATCCAGAATGATCCCCCAAAGTCACTTTTGGGCCCTGTGATACACAAGGACACACAGACACTCATAAAAATAAAAGTGCTCTTGTTTCTGATTATCTCATATGCACCTTAAGGGGGTGGGGGCTGGAGAGATAGCTCAGAGGTTAAGACTCTGTCTCACAAATGGAAGGTCCTGAGTTTGGATCCCAGGTCCCACTAAAAAATTACCAGGCAGAAATTACGGTGGCCTGCACTTCTGGCCCTGGTGGGCAGAGCCTGGGAAATCCCAGAGCAAAGCAAAAAGAAAGTAGATGTAATCTAGGATAATTCCCGAAGTCACTCTTAGTCCTCCATTGGAGTGGCTTGAAGGAGCTCTTCATGGCAAGGGAGAGGTGCTTCTCTTGCAGCTCCAAACCCAACCCCCTGATGTTTTTATATCCAAAGATCAGGGTGAAATGTGTGAAGGAAACTGGCAAATAACCCTTCCTGTCAAGGACAGGACCTTGAGCCTGCTGTGGTATTGTAAGCCTGTGATTATATCATTATATTATTAATGTACAGTTGGGGCCAAAACCATCCGTCCAGCACAGGGCTCATTCACCAGGACTGAAAGTATTTTGTTGGCTGTAATCACCTCAGCAAGAGGTGGTTCTTTTGAGAAATATTCTTGATCACCTTCTCTGGTCCAGGCACTGTTGCTGACCCTGGGGATATATTTCAAAGTGCCTGAGGTTTCTAGTCAGTCGTGGGCATAGTGACATATACTGATAATCCCAGCACGCAGGAAACAGAGGCAGGATGTGCTCATGAAAGACTTCAAAGTAAGAGGGAGTCTGGCAGAGGAAAAGAAGGGTTGAATTGGGAAAAGAAGGGGGAATGGAATTTGAAATAAAGATGTGAATTATCATAAGTTCACTATATTCATGTGTGAGATGTTAAAAGAATAAGTAAGAAGATTAAAGAAGATATAGAAGGTTCAGGGGTTAAGACTATGCCTTGCAAGCAAAAGGTCATGAGTCCGGATCCCAGGTCCCAGTAAAAAAATGCCAGATGGAAACGGCAGCAATCTGCACTTCTGACCTGGGAAATCCCAGAGTGAAGTCAAAAGGAGGTAGAAGCAATCCAGGGTGATTCCCAAAGTTACTCTTGATCCTCCACAGGGATGCACAGTACCCTCTGATACACACACACACACACACACACACACTAAAAAAACAAAGAGAGAGAGAGGCAGGAAGATCAAGAGTTTAAGGTCAACCCTGGCTACATGAGAAGAAAGAAAGAAAGAAAGAAGGAAATAAAGAAATAAAAGAAAGAAAGAAAGAAAGAAAGAAAGAAAGAAAGAAAGAAAGAAAGGAAAGGAAGGAAGGAAGGAAGGAAGGAAGGAAGGAAGGAAGGAAGGAAGGAAGGAAGGAAGGAAGGAAGGAAGGAAGGAAGGAAAAAAAGAAAGAGGGAAGTAGGGAGGGAGGGAGGGAAGGAGGGAGGGAGAAGAAATGAATGGAGTCTCTGCCGTAGTGGAGTCTATTGTATCAACACCTGGGTAGAGGAGAAATCTCTGGAAGAGACCAGGGGGAGATAAAATACACCCAAAAGGGTAGCAGGGCATGCCAGAGACGGGTTCTGGGCATTTCTTCTGACCCAAGAAAGAGGAAGATGGGAAGGCTTGAGGGTTTAGAGCAGATGCTCAATATCTGGCGGGTGCATCCATCGTCCCAACCAGCTACATAAGCTGAAGCATCTACAGATCAACTGCTCTCCTGAGCTCCCAGCCTGAGAACACAGTGTGGAAGGAACACAGGAGTGGCCAGCTCTGCCCCTTTGCCACTCACCACCATGACCGCTGAAGGCCAGGACCTGAGAGGGCAGACAACAGACGGGAGAGGAAAGTGAGCGGACAGAGGCGGGTCAGAAGGTAAAGCAGCCCCTGCAGGAGCTGACTGTGCCCTGCCTAGCCAAACATCAGCCTGCAAGCACCATCCAGTCCCAGAACAAGACCCAGGTCAGGCTATCACACCACTGAGAATCCCCCTGACAAAGCCTTCAGGGTACCTCCAGTCCTGTTTCTTCCCATGGTTCCTTCCTCACACACACACACACACACACACACACACACACACACACACACACGCCCACAGGACACCTGCCTCTCAGCTTTCTGTCCAATTAATTAATTGAAGACTTAGGATTTAAAGGGAGGGGGGTAAGAGAGTCCTGACCAGCCTGCACTCCCAGAGGAAGACAGCCACAGTAAACAGAAAGAAATGACTCTTTGGGCAGGCAAGACGGCTCAGGGCGTAAGGCGCCTACTGCAAACCTGGCAACCTGAGTTTGACTCCAAAAGCCCACATGGTGAAAGGAAAATTGTCCTCTATCTGTGCAACATGGTCTCTCTCCCTCCCTCTCTCTCTTTCTCGCAAATAAATAAAATTAAATTTAAAAAAGAGAGCTGACTCAGGAATGGTGACAGCTACAGGCGCCCTTGACAAACCAGTCAGAGGGGCTATTTCAGGCTGGGAAGCCTCTCCTGAGCCCCCCACCTCCCATGACACCTTCCAGGACCCCACCTAAATCTAGCCCAACCAACTTCCCTAAGACATTCCCACTGGGCCGGTCACAATACTGAAGTCATTTGATTAGCCTAGAGTTGGTGATTGCTTGGGAAGCAGGGCTCGGTTAATGATCATTCAGGTTTGAACCTGTCCTAAGAGTCCTACGTGTCAGCCTTCCCAGGACTGGATGGTGAGACACAGGGTGTGGCCAGCTGCTCCCCTGGCCCGCAGTTTGTAAAACTGAGCAGCTTCTCAACTGCTAAGCTCAGGTTGACCACACTGGAAATCACACTAAAGGATTGCCTCCAAGTCTCTTTGTTTCCCCCTGGGACATAAAAAAAAAACTGACTCACCATCTCCTTAGTGAATGCTCCCTTTATCTGGCCTTTGGCTGGCGGGCAAGGGCCCAGGAGAGTCACCTGTGTCTTTACTCAGCGTGAACAGACTAACTGGCTTTTTTTCCCTTCCCACGAGACCTGCACCCTATTCCGCCATCTCCATTATATTAAAACCACAACTCTGCACCTTCCTCCCCAGATTTCTGGTCTCAGAGCCTCCAGCCTTGGCTTGATTTTTTTTTTTTTTTAATTTCTTTATTCAATTGTGCGTGCACACGTGTGTGCGTGTGAGTCACAGGACGAATTCGGGAACCACCATGGCCGCCTCCACCTCCTCCTTGTTTACTCTGCTCTGGGATTCACAGGTTCCGCCCTACCAGGACCAGAAACGCAGGCCGCCCCCGCTTCAGCCAGCGTCTAGGGTCTAGGATCCGAACTCAGGACCTTCTGCCTGCAAGGCAGAGGCTTAACCCCTGAGCCACCTTTCCAGCCCCTTGGCTTGATTTTTTTGAAGATAGGATCTCGTGTAACACATGCTACATGGCCAACAATGACCTTAAACTTTTGTCTCCATCTCTCAAGTGCTGGTATTACAGGCATATGAGACCACATCCAGGGGCTGGAGAGATGGCTCAGAGGTTAAGCCTCTGCCTTGAAAGTAGAAGGATCTGAGTTCGCATCCCAGGTCACACATAAAGATGCCTGGCAGACCTGCACTTCTGACCCTGTAAGTGGAGTTTTGGAAACCAGAGAGGAAAACCAAAATAAAGTAGAATAGTCCAGTATGATTCCAGAAGTCACCCTTCGGCCTCCACAGGCACACACAGTGCTTCTGAGGCACTGACAGATACGAGCATGAGCGCACACACACACACACACACACACACACACACACACATGCACACACACGCAGATACACACACAAACAGAAACCCCCCAATTTATACACTGCGGTGCTGGGGACAGAACCCCTGGCTTCATACATGTCTACCAACAGACCTACAGCCTCAGCTCTCAAAATCTACTTTCTAGGTCTTTATCTCAAGCTGAGATAAACATAAATTGTATGTGCCAAGCCCCGACATGAATGAATGCAGATACCACAAATACTTTTCTGCATTCATATGCCAGGGGCTACAGCCAGTTCTGCCTAGCCAAAGGCACAGGACTTTGTCTCATTCTGAAGTGCATCTCCCACCCCTGTCACATGTCCCTCAAACTCAAGGACAGGGTGGGAGGGGGTGATCCTTAGCTGTAAATAAAGACAAGGCTAACTTCCCCTTCCTTCAGTGAACAACATGACTCTTTCCATTCTGGCCTGGGATGGAAAGAAGAAAGGGAGGGAAGGAAGGAGGGAGGGAGGGAAGAAAGAGGGAGGAAAAAGGGGGGAAGAGGAAAAGGAGAAAAAAGACAAAGTATTTTGTTTTGTTGTCTTAATAAAACAAAATTTGAGACAGACAGATAGATACATAGATAGATAGATAGATGATAGATAGATGATAGAGAGATAGACAGACAGACAGACAGACAGACAGACAGACAGACAGATAGATAGATAGATAGATAGATAGATAGATAAAGTATTTGTGTGTACGTGGGCATGTATGATAAGACAGAGTCTTGCTATGTAGCATAAAATAGTCTTAAACCCATGATCCTCATGCCTTAACCTCCCAAGTACAGCGTTTACAGGTCTGGGCCACCATATCCAGCCATTTATTTATGTATTTTCAAGAAAAACTCTTGCTATGTTGCTTCGGCTAATCCTCAACTCATGGGCTCAAATAATTCTCCTGTTTCAGCCTCCCAAGTAGCTGGGGTGACAGCTACACACTACTGTACCCCAGTTATTTTTTTAACTAATAAAAATAATCAATGGGAAACAGAATAGTCAAAAATCACACCCACTCACCCCAGCTATAAACCACCAGTAATATTTCATTGTCAGCCTCTAGCTGGGAACCACACTAATCAGCTCTCTCCCACTTGCCTTCTCCAACTCCTGTGTCAGCGGCTACTCTTGCATGAACCTCCACCACCCCACCTTTGGGAAGGCAGCCTCTCATCCTCTATATCTCCAAGCTCCTGCCCAACCTCCTTTCTACCCTAGCGATCTACAGACTTTATTTTTTTTTATTTTCACTCTTTTACAATGTCATATATGCAGACAATGCATTTGATCTACAGACTTGAAATCCCCGACAGTTGATTTCAGGCTGACCAAACAGTTCAAAGAAAGCAGCTGATCAGCCGAAACCTCAGCAATGACTTAGAGACTAGTCATAATAGAAAAACAGTTACCATGTTTGCTTTCTTAGCCTTTGTTTGTTTTTGTTTGTTTTCCTCCTCCATGCAGGCAAAAGCTTCAGAGATCAGAGAGTTGCAAGGGGAAAAAAACCTAGAGAGAAACAGTCGCCCATGCTAACCGAAGGAAGTAATGCAGCGATAAGAAATGATTCGGTGACTGAGGGAGTTTCTGCCATGCACTGTGTGGCACGTGCCATGGGTTGGGCACTATGCCAGAGATAAAGTGGTAAACAAGAAAGCAGAATGCCTCCCTCTGACAGTCTGGGAAGGAGGCTGAAGGACAAGCAATCGGAGCACTGATAACTTAATATAAATAATGCTAAGACCAGGAAACTGGAGCAAAATGGATTTGCATGGAACAGCTGGGAAAGGAGGGAGGAATCGGGGAAGGCTTCCAGGAGGAAATGGCCCTCCAAACTGAAACCCAAAGGATGGAAGGAAGACTGGGAGAAAGCGGGGGAGGGGAGGATTGGATTGCCACTAGCAAGGCCTCCTCGATTCCCTTGGGGGGTTTGTTGCTATTGTTTAATCTTGGGGCAGAAAACCATGTCTGTGGAGGTCAGAGGGCAATTTGAGAGAGCTGGTTCTCTCCCTCTCCCTCCTGGGTTCCAGGGTTCAAACTCAAGTTATCAGATTTGGCCACAATCACTTTTACCCATTGAGCCATCTCACCTGCCCTTTCCTAGGTCTTGACAAGGTGTGGAAAGGCCAAGACACATAGTGCTTAGAAGCACCTCCAAAACCAATCCTTCCTACAGCAGTCCCATCCAACTTTTAAATCTTACTTAGTGAGAGTTAAGCAAGTACTACAATCCACAGCCCAACCCTCCGTCAAGGGCAGAGTGCACAGGTAATAAACCTTAACTCTCAACTCTCATATTTTTTTCCTGTAATCATTTCTCTACCCACCAAAGCCTAGCAAAGGTTCTCCTCCATTATGTAACCTGCACATGGCAAATGACACACAGGATCCAACCGTTTCCCCTGTGGAAACTGTACAACAGCAGCCGGGAGCATTTGCTGAACAAGCAGTGCGGGCTTTGTACCGGGCTGCTGGAATCCGTGGGCAAGAACCCAAGGATCTTTAAGGCATTTATTTCCCTTTGCTAATCAGTAATCTGCAATTTCCCTTTTTTTTTTGTTGTTTTTAGGGATAATAATTACTTTAAACAAAAGACAGTCACCAAAAACAGTATTTTAAAGGGAGTGGTTTTTCCTCCATAAAAGATCTGCAGCTCAGTTAAAGAAAACAAAAAAGGGGGTAGGGGAGGTTGGAGCAATGGTTCAGGGATTAAAGCCCTTGCCGGGCAAGCAAAAGGACCGGCAGTGGGTAAAGGCACTTGCTATTCAACTTTAAAGACCTGAGTTCAATCCCCAGAACCCAATCCAGGTAAAAGTGAATGGAAAGAACCAGCTATATGAAATTAAACTCTAACGGTGCACACACAAACAAACAAACAAACAAATTCAAACATTCTTAATTCAAAGCTTTAATTTGTCTTTTAGATATGATTCATGAACCAACATAACTTGGGGAAAAGCATGATGGCCAAATTGAAAAATGCAAAAGCTGCCCCCTCCCCACCATTCCCCATCCTCCCATCTTCCCACCCTTCCACTCCCAACACTCCCCTGCCCCATCTGTGGACTTTCCAGCAAGTTGCCCCAAACTTAATCTACCAGATGCTCTTCTCCCTTGCAGCTGAAATTCCTAGAATATATTATTTTCTAGGAATTTCGACAATTCAAACTGGCTGTTTGCACACTCTCACCTGACTTTCCTATCTGCCTGCAGGGCCCACTTGAAATTCAAGCGGGGAGCCAAACTAGTAGCTTTACAAATAGAAAACGCCCTGTCATTCTTCCCCTCCCCCACTGTGCCCTCTCACATTCCAGCCCTCCCTACTGCCCGTCTGTGAAAGACAGAAGACAGAGCCTGCAGGGGCTGCCCTGGCAGCCCTGGGGGAGACCACATACCCAGGTAAAACACATAAGCCAGGCTACATGGCACCATCTGGAAAGGCTCAAGATTGTCAAAAATCTACCCATTGCGTGGGCTGGAAGAGAGACCGTAAACCAAGTGCCATGCAGTCAGTGTGAATGCGGCTCAGTATTCAGTGCTGTGTTGAGCTCTGAGATAAGAAAGCAAGAGGACACCTACCCAAGAGATCTGTGCAGCTTTTGTGGGCTATACTACTTTACTAGACCCCCATGCTGATGGGGCTTAAATACTGAAATATTGCCACCAGAAGGGACCCATTCCTTAAGGGACCTTAAGTCCTTTAGTCTTTTTTAATATCTTTTTTTTTTTTTTTTAAGAGAGGGTTTCAAGTCACCCAGGCTGACCTTCCAAAACAAGAAGCTATGTTGCTAAAAACTACCTTGAACTTCTGATATTTCTGCTTCCATTTCCCAAGTGACCGGTACCCTCAACCTGACTGAAAACCCAGAATTTGATATAAATGTTATACCAACTGAGTCATTTCCTCAACCTACAAATCCTTTTTTTAAAGGTGCACGTTCAAAAGTGTTAACATATAAAGCTGGGCAAAGTCTAAAGAGAAAAGTTTGGGTTGATGTATCCGGATTTTAGGGTTCCACCAGGTAAGGATGAATCCCTCAATAACAATCCAGGATTATAAGTGTAAACTTAGAATGGAGAAGAGTAAACTTGGCCTGGAGCAGCTTTCCTATGCTCCCTGAGTTTTCTCTCCCCTCTCCCCAGCATCCTCTGAGCTGTGGCCAGGGGTCCCTAGCCCACAGCCTGGTCCATACCTTACAGGAGCTTAGACCAGGGAAGGGGTTAAAATCTGCCTGGCAACAGGTGATGGAATTGGGATTAATATTGAGAGGTCCACTCCCTTATTTCCTGGATATTGACCACCTACATTGTTGGGCCTGCCCAAGGATAACAGTCTGGGAGGGAGTGAGCAGGACATAGTTTAGCACATGGGGCCAAAGATGGCGCTGGGAGCTAGTGTCCTAGGCGTAACCCTGCTTACATTACAGAGAGTCCTAATTGGCTTATAGGAGCCAACATAGATATATGTTTAGTCTGACCTATGCAGAGTATGTGCTTTACTGACATTAAGGTAATTGGCTGTCTGTTTTGTGCGCTTTGATTCTTTGTCTATATAAGCTGATTTGTTACCCCCAATAAACTGAGATCTTGCTCTGACAAACTCCCCGTCCATGGCCGAGTCTCTGGAGGGCTAAGGCAGAGGTGCGGGCGGTCAGGCTTTACTTATCTTCGTCATTACAGAACTGTGTAACTGAGTGAATGAATGAGTGACTGACGGGAGTGTCGCCTTGACAGACTCCCTGCTGTGTCCAGAGTCCCCTGGATTTGGGTGGGGGTAAAGGGCCTGCAGCATATTCGCCTTTCTCCGCCCCGACGGCCTGGAGTCATCACAGTGTGTGCCTGGGAGAATCGCCCCAGCACTACATTACAGACCCCACAGGAGTCTCAGATTGCCAACAAGTTTGTGGTTAGCACAGAGAACTCGGGAGCTCAGCTGGAACCCTCCAAAGTCACAATCCATGTAGCCCCTTTCCTTCCCTTCTCTGGCCTCCTTCTTTCTCCCACCCCGTGCCTTTTTACTTCTTTGCAGTGCATGGCAATTCCCCCAGACCTGGGGGTTTGCTTCTCTCTCTGCACCCCTAACACATCTGCCTCAAGTTGGGTGTTTTATGGTTCCCCCCTTGGATTTTTTGGTGCTTCTTCCCCTGCCGCCCCTCACGTACACCACCTCCCCCGTCATCTCTGCAATGAAGAGTCTGGGATCCTAGCTCCCGATGGCCCTCCATCTTTCCCTCTGGGGTGGCACTGAGGGTGGGTGGAGCTGCTCCAACCCACCCAGGAAGCTCTGGGCCCTGCTGGCAACCGCAGAGAGCTGGCGGCTTCTCAAACAGAACTAAAACCAGCCTCCGCCCTAGCTAGAGTCAAGCAGGATTGGCAGGTGCCCAGACGTTAGGGGGAAAGGATTGGGGACAACTCTGTTTTTACCCCCTCCCCAAATTCCTGTACAGAAAGCCCCTTGCATTTCCTGACCCTCCACCAAAGATGGGGTTCAGCTTCACAGGGTCCCAGGGCCCCCCCCTCAGGACACTCACTAGTGCACTGCAAGCAGCCGGCTGGGCAGGGGCTGATTACAATGCACTCACTTTGGTTAGTTTGTTTATTGTGGTCCTGGACGAGTGAAGACTGAGCTGAAGGGGAAGAGCCCAGAGCACTGGGCAGGGGGGCCACGCAGAAAAGGACCACCCGCAGCCAGATCTGAACTACAGCTTCCTTCTGCCCACCCTCTCCCTGGCAGAAATGGGCACGGGGTGCTACACCAGCCTTTGCCTTCCCAAGCTGCCCCTTAAAACCAACACGTTGCTGAGTCTCCTCTGCCTTCTGAGCTCCCAGTCCTTCCTCTCTGACTGCGCTCAGCCACACCCTGCTGAGCCGCCCGCCCACACATCACCTTTTGTGCTGACTCCAACTGACCCCTCTCCCTGGAGTCCTCCCGGCTGCCCTCCAAGCTTTCAAACACGTGGACAAACACGGACTTCTGCTAGCAGAAGGAACAGGTTGCTATTCAAAGCACAGGCTTCACCACACATCCTTCAGGGACCCAGCCGAGAGCAACTCTCTCCAGGGACATGCCCACTGGCGGTGGGCCTCGCTCCGGCAAATGCCCAGGTAGGACAAGATGCACAGGACGTGAGAGGGGAAGGAATTCCAAAGCATGGGCTTTTCCATCTAAATAGACCTCCGTGTGAATGGTGACCCCGTCCGGACACGTTGCTTATCTGTTTTCAGTTAGTTTCATCTTCCATTGCTAAACCAACACAGGGCTCTAGCAACTTATGGGGAACAAGGGTCTTATTCTTACTTACGATTTTCAGTTACGCTTCATCAGCATAGCAGGAGAACTGACCACAAGATAGCCACAGGAATTGCTGAGACAGGGGCAAACCTCCTCATTCACCGGTCTGCCAAAGTCTGCCAAGCTACTGAAGTAGCTCTCTCTCCATCTTACCCACTCCCATGGGCTGGGTCTTCTCTACTTCTATAAGACAATCTCTCCTGGGCTTGCTCTGGCCTTGGCTTAACTACCAGTTCTTCCCAGGTGCGTCAAAAAGCTCAGCCCTCCAAAGTCAAGTTGACAGCGTGGTATCTAACTGGAATAGCCCCACTTGAAGACAAATGCCCACGTCACTGGGTTGTGGTGGAAATCGAGAGTTAAAGTATATAACGTACACAGTGCTTAACACAACGCTAACATAGGCCACACGAGTAGCGCATACATATGACATGCACTACACGCTGAGCGTGTTCTTTGTGTTTAGTTAAGCTATTTTCACAGTGCTAACGGGGATACCACATGTGCTGTAGATGAGGAGCCTGAGACATAGAGATCTTTATTTCCTTTGGATATTGTACCCAGAAGGTCCAGCAATGCCTGTGCCCTCTCCCAATTCTGCACATCACCATGTCCAAACAATGAGCCACGAGCAATTAAGACCCCTCCCTCCACCCCAGGAATCTCATGCTGGGAACAGAGAGAGGGACTTGCGGAGTACACAGCTGGGACAGGAGAGACAACTGGGTGGATCACTGGATAGTGGGCAGAGCCACAGTCTGAGCACAACTGTTTCGCTGGCCATGATTCTGTGCAAGCCTAAATCTCAGGCTGGAACCTCAAAGACGGGCTTTCCATGTTGGCAATTCTCTTCCCAAAAAGACCATAATGAATAAATTAGTTTTTTTTGCTTCTTGCTGTTGGTTGAATTTTTATTATTATTTCTTATTTATTCAGTTGTGTGTGTGCGCGCGGCGTGTGTGTGTGTGTGTGTGTGTGTGTGTGTGTGTGTAGAACCAGGGACGAATTCAGGAACCACCATGGACCGCCTCCGCCTCCTCGTTCTCTCTGCCCCGGGATTCACAGGCTCCGCCCTACCAGAACCAGAAACGCAGGCCGCCCCCTGCTTCCGCCTGGCATCTATACGTGGGTTCTAGGATCAGAACTCAGGACCTTCTGCCTGCAAGGCAGAGGCTTAACCCCGGAGCCACCTCTCCAGCCCCTGGTTGAATTTTTAAAGCTGAGTTATTGAAGGCAGGTAGTCCAACAAAGATACAGGTGTCACCACAGTACTGTTAAACAGGACTAAGGATTAAGTAAGTCCACAGAATGCCAAGTACATGCCCTGCCAACTGAGTTATATCCCCACATCCTGAGCATTCTGGTGAGATGCTCAAAGTCACAGAGCCAGGAAGCCAGCAGAACTAATTACTATTATTATTATTATTTCCTTTCTACCTACAGAGATGTAAAAAGCTCCAAGACCTTCCAGGTTTCCAGAGACACGGCCTATTTCCTTATCTTCATACCTCGCATTCTAAAATTTTCCCACCTACCTCAAGACACTATCCTGGGGGAAAAAAAAACACTTTGTTTTAGAAATTTGACAGCTTGGATTGCCCCAGGCAAGAAGTTGCCTCTTAGCCTCTGAGTTAGTCATTCACTGGGCTCCTTCTAGAACACCCCCCCTACACACACAGCGAGGTGGTCTCAGATAACTCAGTGGGAGATTGTCAGAGATGACTCATGCTGTGGTGGGCTCTAGACCACCTATGTGTCCAAAGAGAAGGTCTGTTCATCATGACCCTCCGGCCCTCTCTCCTACAGCGAAGGTCCCCGCCCAGGCTTCAAGCTTGTGGCGGAAAATAACAGAGGCTTTTAAGGGGAAGTGAAACCGCCCTTCTCAGCAGAAGGTCCCCCCACACATTTGCTGGGGGACTTTGCAGGGAACATTCAGCCCAAGGAAGCCCTTGAGGCCGCCTGACGCCACAGGGCAATTCAGAGGCTGGTAAACAGCACATGGCATTCCGGGCTGTGGCAAGTCTTCTTCGTGCACAGAATTCTTTGTCCACGTGAGCAAAGACAGAGAGTGGTTCTGTGCTGCAAAAGCCCAAAGCCCCAGCCCCACTTTCAAAATCCCTAAGCAAGCCACGGGCCCTTTCAAGCACGCTTGCATGAAATAAACTTGCCCAAACTTGGACTTCTTGCTTGAAAACTTGGGTTTACTCGTTAATTCCACAGGGAAAACTGGCACGATTACAAGGAAGAAGTCTGGCCATCTCCTGCTTATTAGAGCTGGTGCTAGCTGGCAGTCTTCTCCTGTGCCTGTCCAAGGCTTCTGCTGCTACACCATTACCCCTGTGAGTTTCCTGCCCCAGAATGGACCACCCAATAGAATCATGAGGGAACAGATTCAGACATAGCAGATCCAGGGACTTTTCTACAACTACACTTCCACAATGCCAATGTTCCCGCCAGGTTTCCCTGATGCACGCACACTTGTAGTCTCAGCTTTTGGAAGACTTGTTGAGTCAGAGGCCAGCCTGGACTACCAGGGAATTCCAGGCCAACCTGAGCTACACAGGGAGAACTTGTCTTGGGGGAAAAAAATAATTAATTAAAAATGAATGTCGTTAGTTAAAAAGGTTAGGAAAAGCTGAATAAACCATTCCAGACTGAGGCTGGCTCACACCTGCAATTCCAGAACTTGGGAGGATGAGGCAGGAGGATTGCTGTGAGTTCCAGGAATGCCTAGACAGCAAGTGTTAAAAGACATTTCTCAGAGGGCTGGAGAGGTGGCTCAGGGGTTAAGCCTCCACCTTGCAGGCGGAAAGTCCTGAATTCAGATCCCAGACCCCACGTATAGATGCCAGGCGGAAGCAGGGATGGCCTGAGTTTCTGGTCCTGGTAGGGCAGAGCCTGTGAATCCCGGGGCAGAGTAAACAAGGAGGAGGTGGAGGCATCCATGGTGGTTCCCAAATTCGCCCGTGGTTTTACACACACACATACACACACATACACAAACACACATACATACACATGCGCGCACACACATACATGCACAACTGAATAAATAATAAATAAAAAAATTTTTAAAAAGACAGTTCTTAGACAATAGTAAAGACAAAATAAAATAATACCAAAGCAATAGAAACCAACACAATTGAGTGTCAGGGATGATGGAAGTCTAAGTAGAAGAATAAAGGATTGGGGGGCAGTTGAGAAACTTACAAATGTACTCCAGATGATGACGTATCAATATGAGACTTCCTGAATCTAATCATTATGTTGGGATTATATAAGAGAATCTCCATACATGCTGAAGCACTTAGATTGAAGGCCCGTGATATCTACAGACTGCTTTCAAATGATTGGACATAAATAATTATTATAATATCTGCATGGAGAAGGCTGCTAAAACAGCTCAGCAGATAAGGGGCATGCTGGGAAACCTGGTGACCTGAGTTCGATCCCCAGAAGCCCGCATTGTGGAAGGAGAGAACTGACTTCTGAATGTTGTCCTCTGAGTTCCACTCCTGTGCCATGGCTGGCGTGTGTGCACCTCTCTCCCTCTCTGAAATAAATATTAAAAAAAATGTCTAAACAGAGACAGAGATCAAAGCAAATGGGGTAAATGTAAGCAACCGGTATGTCAAGTGATAGGTGTGTGCAGCTTCCTGGAAGGTGTACATTTGAAATGCACATACTTTAAAAAGGAGGAAAGGAAGGAAGAAGGAAGGAAGGAAGGAAGGAAGGAAGGAAGGAAGGAAGGGAAGCAGGAAGGAAGGGAGGGAGGGAGGGAGGGAGGGAGGGAGGGAGGGAGGGGAGAGAGAGAAGGAGGGAAAGGGGACGAAAGAGGAGGAAGAGAGGGAGGGAGGAAGGAAGGAAGAGAGGGAGGGAGAAAAGAAGGGAGAAAGGAAAAGAAGAAGGAAGGAAGGAGAGAGGAAAGGAGGAAGGACGGGGAGAGAGGGAGAGAGGGAAGGAAGGAAAAGGGGAGGGAGGAGGGAGGAAGGAAAAGAGGGAAGTTCACTTGCACTGTGTCTTCCGGGATACATTTCCTAACCTCACAACCAACAGTAATACATGGAAGCTCAGGTAGAGTTCTGTCTGGGATTTTAGCAATGTGCAAGTCCTGTCGGGCACTGCCATGTGGCTCTGGGAGGCTGGAACACAGCAGTGTGTCCACAGCGATGGCCTTTGTTCAAAGCATTTCAGACCCCCTCCCGGCATACAGAAGACGAGTCCCTCTGCGTTACAGTTGCACCATGCTTTTGGCCCAAACTTGGCCCGTCCAAAAGAGAAAAATCAAAGTTATTCTTTAAAAAAAAAAATCTCGGTGCTGGAGAGGTGGCTTAGGGGTTAAGCCTCTGCCTTGCAGGCGGAAGGTCCTGAGTTCGGATCCTAGACCCCACGTTTAGACGCTGGGCAAAAGTGGGGGCAGCCTGCGTTTCTGGTCCTGGTAGGGCGGAGCCTGTGAATCCCGGGGCAGAGTAAACAAGGAGGTGGAGGTGGCCCATGGTGGTTCCCGAATTCGCCCGTGGTTCTACACACACACACACACACACACACACACGCACAATTGAATAAATAATAATTTAAAATTTTTTTTTAAAATCTCATGTAGCTTGGGTTGACTTTTAACTCACAATCCTCCTGCCTCAGTCTCTTCAGTATTGAGATGACAAATGAATATCCCTATGCCAAGCCACTCCCAAAAGAAAAGAAATACACACATACATATACATATATACATATATATACATACATACATATATATATATAGAGAGAGAGAGAGAATGTACAATGTGTGTACTGTCTAGAACCTGTTTAAGCTCATGGAGAAGCTGGCTCTGGAAGCAGAGTTGCCCATTCATTTCAGACCCAAGAGTGTCTATGTCAAGTGTCCTCTAAAACCTCATCCTGGGTCAGGCTGGGCCCCTGACTCTGTGATAGGGAGAGGGAAAGGAGGCAAGCAGCGCAGGGTATTGTAAACATCATGTCCTTGAGAACAGCTGGACGGTGAACCATCGCCAATAGACGTGATGGTTGTTCACCTCATGATATGAAATGCCTGTGGTGGGAATGGCATCAGGAAATGGTCAGAAGCCCATTTGTAGAGGAGTGCCCTGCTTTGCCCCGGACCTCTCAATTAGCAACTCCAGCATGATTGCTCAGGCACGCTTCCCACAGTCAGCTTCTGCCGGATGGTTGTGAGAGCTGATCTGATATCACCGACCTCTGTATTTGTTCTTTACTTGGAAGCCTCACCGGCGGGGCCTCTGCTCTGCCCCGGACTCTCTCAGTCGGGAGCTTCAGCTGACTGTCTCCTCGGGTCTCCACAACCAATTTCTGCAGGATGGTCGCGACGCCTCTAATTTGATGATGTCACCTATCGCTGCACTCTCCACTCGGGCTACTCCAGCTGTCTCTACTGTCTGGTCACCCGAAGTGAGGACGCTTTGCAGTCTGTCTGCCACTTCGCCCTCCTACTGCTGTTTCCCTTTTGCTTGCTGTATACTTAAAAAACTCAGTCACTCAAAACCCAGAGCACAGGGCTGGTGAGATGGCTCAGGGGTTAAGGGTCTACCTCGCAAGCAGAAGGTCCTGAGTTCAGAAACCATGTAAAAAAATGCCAGGTGAAAATGATGGTGGCCTGTGCTTCTGGTCCTGGAAGGCAGAACCTGGGAAACTTCAGAGCAAAGCAAAGAGGAGGTAGAAGCAATCAAGGGTAATTTCTGAAGTCACCCTTGGTCCTTCACACACACACACACACACACACACACACTATATATATATATATATATATATATATATATATATATTATATATATATTGTCCTGGAAGTGTGGAGGGTCTCAAGGTGACTACTAGAAGCAGAACCATCTTTGGGATGAGTTAGGTGCATCTGTTTTGCCTATTAGTTGTTGCATGATTTTATGCAATTTTAAAACATCTAAAATTTTTCCTTTAAAATATTCCACATTAAATGTCTCTATTTCAAGAGACCTCAACGTCATAGTTCAATCTAACCAAACAGCAAAGTAAGAGAAGCAGAACATATTCCCAGGTACTATCTGCCCGCTGTCCTCAGACTCCTTCTCCTTGCTTCTCTGCCCTGCTCCATGCCCCAGGAGGCTGATGACCACCTACCCCCTACCCTTTGGCCCTCAGCAGACACACCAGTGGAAAGGGAGATGCGCCGAGAGCATTTCTTCCAGATTCCCAGAGCAAGCAGTCTGGCAGGGGCTGTGGATCCACCCCCCAATCACAGTGGGCTTGCCCAAGCCCCATCCAGCCCAGGGTGGTCCCAGTCCCCCACTCTGTCTTGTTGACTTCTCGACCCTCCCCACCACTCCATCAGCACCCCTTTATGAGAATCTCTTCGGTTGAATTGTTTTTTGTTTCTTTTGCAAGCAGAACCAAATTTTATGGGAAGACTTACCCCGAAATGAGTTGTGAGTTCATGAAAACCATCTACCCGTTTGGAGCCCTGGATGCATGTCCAAATATACAAGTTTCCCATCTGTCCCCCTAAACACACTAGTCCACACATGGTCACACTGCCCAAAGCAAGAAACACCCCCAGGTAGCGCAGCTTGCTGCCGCTGCTCCTGGAACTCAGGAAGCACGAGGACAAATCGGGCCTCAAACCTTCTCAATCTCCTGACACCTGACACTGAACTCATCCTCCAACACAGGAACTGGGCTAGTCTGAACCATTCCCACCAGGGATTCAGAGAGGGCAAGAGAAGGCAATAGTGCTCAGCCACAATGGGCCGGTGAGATGGCACAGCAGGGTGAGGGCGCAAATCTAGTAATCTGACTTTGATCCCTGGAGCCCACGTGGTGGGAAGAGAACCAGCTTCCACTGATCTATATTGTACATATAGCCCTGTGTGTGTGTGTGTGTGTGTGTGTGTGTGTGGGTGTGTGTGTGTGTGTGTGGGTGTGTGTGTAGATGAGATATAGGTTCTTACTTGTGTTGATAGGGGCTCTACAGTGAATTACCTTAGCCTCGCCATAAGACTCAAGAAATGGGCTGGGGAGATGATTCAGTGGTTAAAGCTTTTGCCTTGAAAACAAAAGGACCTGAGTTCAGATCCCACATAAAAAATGCCCAGAGGATATAGATATGGATAGAGGTGGCCTGTAATTCAGTACCTGGAAGGCAGAGCCTGGGAAACTCCAGGGCAAAGCAATAAAGTAGAATAAGCCAGGATGATTCCCAAGGTCATCCTTGGACCTCCACAGGCACACACACTCAAGTGCATTCTTGTACACATTCCAGCATACACAGGTACACACACCCAAAGTAAATACATACGCGCTGGTACACACACACACACACACACACACACACACAAACAAAAAATTAGAAAAACAAAGGTTTCTTCCTGCTACCTGTTCAAAGGTCATACATTAATGTCAGTAATACCACCCAATACATCCAGTGAGAGGTGTCTCGTGGGCTCACTCAGCACCTCCCTCCAAACACAGAATGAACCAGCACAAGTAATCGGGGTTAATAAACAGCTTTTATTTGCCTTGTACAGCATCAATTTTCTTACATTCTCAATTAATTTGCCATTAAAGTGCCAGGAATTTTTCTTAATCACCATAACATTTGTTAAAAGAAATCAGAACTTGTCTCATACATGGCAGTCATGAATTAAACCTTTTTTCCCCCTTATAAAACCCAGAAATGGAAGCCCCTCATGTTGACCTGGTGGGTTGAACAATTTTCAAACAGATTCTAATTCCCTCTCACCTTGAGCACCAAACTGGTACCTGACACCCTAGGGGGACTCCTCCCCTCCAAAAAAAAAAAAAAAATCTAGGCTACGGAGAGCTTGAAAAAACACCCACACACCTCGACTGCCACATCCTCTGGCCAGGTCTGGAGGCCTGGGTGACCTTATTTGGAAGGATCCAGTCTTCATAGCAAGGAAGATCTGGCCCCTCTTTTTGACCTTTGAACCCACCCTCCCTTACTAACAAAAGCCCCCAAAAGTCATTACCATGAAAAAAAAGAGTGGGTTTCTGTGACCCCAATACTAGCAATGTTCAGTAAAAATGAGGATAATAAACACAAAAGCTTGCTTAGTAAACGCGCGCTCTCAGCGTTGAAGGCAAGAAAACAAAGCAAAACAAACTGAAATCTTAAGGCAAATACTGTTGACTTTGCACACGGGGCTGGTTTTGCAGCACTTGCCACGGGCAGAGGCAAGACCTTTGCATTACTGCAGAGGCTGCTGGGAGTTTATATACAAACACACCCCAGGCTGATGTATTTTTCCCTATTTATATATATATATGTACACACATACAAAGGCCCCCGCTACTCTTTCTTTGTGGACACGGACAATTCTACATCAGGAAGCTGGATGCCGACCTTTGGGCCGCTGTCATTGCTAGAGGCCAAGGACACCCCGCTCCCCTGTAACTTGCCTGCCTCCTCGTCACTCCCCGTAACCTCATAGTGACCTTTGCTCTTTGACCCCAGCCCACCAAAGGTACCAAACTTCAGTTTGCCCTGCTTGCCCTTCACTTTTCCGCCTTCCAGCGACACTTCTCCACCTTCAAACTCTAAAGTCCCGGTGGGAGTGGAAGGCGCAGAGAACTCTCTCTCGTCGCTGAAAGAATTGGAGCGGTGCCTGGACTTCTTGGTTTTGAAGAGAGAGAATTTGCTTTTGGGTGAAGATGCTTCAGCCTCTGCCTCGCCTTCCAGAGACCCCAAGCTGGCCTTGGAGCTTTTCAGGTCCCCTTTGGACCCAGAGATGGACGCTTCTGGCGAGCCTGTAACGCCGCCTTTCCCTTTGGGTTTAGAGAAATTAAACTTGGGCATTTTGATCTTGGATTTTTTCAGCTTCACTTCAGACTCTTCGATTTCGCCTTCTCCGGCCCCAGCCTGCATAGTGGTCTCCACTTTAGGGAAGTTGACGTCCACCCCGACTTCTCTGCCGACCAGCTCACGGCCCGAGAAAGTAAACTTGGGGATCTTCATCTTGGGGAATGTTACTTTTCCAGATCCACTTTCCCCGGGACCTTGGGGTGTAGACACACTCAGCCCGAGACCCTGCAGTCCCAGCTGACCTCCCTTCACACCTCCTTCGACCTTTGGTCCTGAGAAATGAAGGCCCCCAGCAAGCTTAGAGTCAACCCCGGAGCCTTTGACACCCACATGTCCTTCTCCCAGGCTGACATCTGGAGCATCCAGTCCTCCGGAGATGGCACCCACACCTCCTTTCACTTTCGGGCCCTTCAAACTGATGCCGAAATCTGATTCTGAAGACGCCACATTCAAGGAAGGCCCCTTGAGGCTGAGGTCAGGAGCCGCTCCCCGCAAGATGAGCCCGGAACCTTTGAGATCACCTTTGATTTCAGGGCCAGCAACCTGCCCACTTGGGAGTTTCACGCTCACGCCCGGCAGGTCCACATCACATCCAGAGGTCTTAATCCCAGGCATCTGGAGGTCTCCCTCCAGTCCTGGAAGGATGCCTCCAACTGTGGGACCTTTGAGCTCTCCGGTGGCCCCCAGGACCCCCTTCACTTTTGGTCCTTCCACGTTGAAATCCACACCTGGGGCTGAGATTTGAGGCCCTTTGAGATTCACGTCCACACCTGGCCCCTTCAGTTCTCCACCAACTTGTGGCCCCTTGATGTTGACGTCCAAGTCAGATCCCGGAGAGGAGATGCCGAAGTGGGGTAGTTTCATTTGGGGAAGCTTAATACCACCTTCCGATGCCTCCAAGCTGAGATCGGAGGCACCCAGAGACACTTTGGGGCATTTGATGTCACCAGACACAGACAGGTCTCCCTGGAGGCTTGGTCCCTTCAGCGTCACATCTGGTGCCCCAACGTGAAGTGCTGATGTGGCCTCAACCCCTGGCAATTGGACACCATCTCCTCCCATCTGGATCTTTCCACCGACTCCTTTGAAATCAAGTCCGGGGGCATGCATCTTCGCGCCGGCCACGGACGCATCTAGGTTCCCCTTCAAACTTGGTCCTTTCAAGTTCAGGTCAAGATCAGGCCCAGAAACTTTGGGCATAGAGAGGTTCACTGAAGGCAAGTCCACTCCTGGACCTTTCAAAGAGACGTCCGGCCCTTCAAGCTTCACATTGGGTGCACTCAAGCCTCCTTCGAGAGAGGGCAGCTGGCCCTGGATGCCGGCGCCCCCACCCTCAATTTTCACCCCAGGAGCGCTGATCTTGGGCAATGCGAACTTGGGGAACTTGATTTTTGCTTCTGGACCTTGAAGATCTATGTCTGATCCTTCCAGTCCCACACTGGGGACATCACCCTTTATCTTTGGTCCTTCTAAGTTCACATTCACATCAGGCATGGACACTTGAGGAGCAGATATGCCAAAAGATGGTGCTTTGATTTTTGCATCTGCACCTCTGATGTTGATATCGGGTGTGTCCAAGTTTGCCTGCACTCTGGGGCCTTTTAAGTTGGCCTCTATTTGGGGCCCGGAGACATCCATGCCTGGTGCCTTGAACTTGGGAGTCTTCACCTTGAGATCAGGAGCTTCCACATTAATCCCCGGAGAAGAAATATTCAAATCAGGTACCTGGATTTCACCCTCCACTTTGGAACTAGGAAGGGGAGCCTCAGCTTTAAACTTCGGGGACTTAATGTCAAATTCTACATCTGGGAAGTACATTTTCCCAAACATGGTTTTCTTGGTTTTGGGAGACTTCACATCAGCTTTGAGTGTGGCATCTGGACCTGTGATACTGACGTCCACATCGGGAGCCTTGAGACTGGCATCACTCTCACCACCGGGAACATTCAGATCAAAGCCCTGTTTCTTGGCCTTTACCTTAGGACCACTCATATGAATTTTGGGCATCTTAAACTTGCTTTTCTTGCCCTTGCCACCGACACTAATTTCAGGAGTCTCGACATTCAACTCTGCTTCGGGAACATTCACATCTAGAGAAGGCGTCTTGATGTCAGCTTTAGGGCTTCTGGCACCAAATCCAAACTTGGGTTTCTTAAACTTAGGAACTTTAACATCTGGCCCTTCAATATTAATATCTGGACTCTCCATGTGCATATCTAAGCTTGGAGTTTCTAGATTAACGTTGGGTCCCTTGAGGTCCACTTCACCACCTTCCAACTTGGGACCAGAAACTCCAATTTTTGGTGTCTTGAGATGCAAATCAACATCAGGTACTGTTACTTTAGGAGCCGATATATCAAGTGATGGCATCTTCAAGTTAGGACCACTGAGCTTGGCATCAGGGCTTTCAAAATCCAGATTTGGGCCTTTCAGGTCTACTTGGGGTCCTTTGAAAGTACCTTCAATCTTAGGAACTGACACATCAAAGTCGCCTTTTACTTTGGGTCCTTTTAAATCCAGGTCCACATCAGGCATGGAGATCTTGGGAGCCTTAATGTTCATCTCTGGCATCTTGAACTTGGGGCCCTTCATTTTCATATCTGGACCTTCAATGTTCACATCTGGCACATCAATGTCCACCTTGGGTACTGACACATCAATGTCAGCCTTGGGAAGATTGACATCCACATCTGGCCCCTCTGCCTTGAAGCCAGGCATGCTGAACTTGGGCATCTTCATCTTGGGCATCTTCAGGTGCCAGTCTGGACCATGAACATCCACATCAGGAGCATCAATGTCCACTTTAGGGCCTTTGATGTCCACTTCAGGACCCTTGAGGTCTCCTTCCACTTTGGGCAGAGAGACATCAACATCACCCTTCACTTTGGGACCTTTGAGATGCAGATCAAAGTCAGGCATGGAGATCTTGGGGGCTTTGATGTTCATCTCAGGCATCTTGAACTTGGGGCCCTTCAGCTTTCCTTCTGGCCCTTCGATGCTGACATCTGGAACATCAATGTCCACCTTGGGGCCTGACACATCAATGTCAGCCTTGGGCAGGTTCACATCCACTTCTGGGCCCTCTGCCTTGAAGCCAGGCATGCTGAACTTGGGCATCTTCACCTTGGGCATCTTCAGGTGCCAGTCTGGGCCATGAACATCCACATCTGGGGCGTTGATGTCCACTTTGGGCCCTTTGATGTCCACTTCAGGGCCCTTGAGGTCTCCTTCCACTTTTGGTAGAGAGACATCCACATCACCCTTTACTTTGGGACCTTTCAGATGCAGGTCAACGTCAGGCATGGAGATCTTGGGGGCCTTGAGATGCAGATCAGGCATTTTAAACTTGGGGCCCTTCAGTTTCCCTTCCGGACCATGAATGTCAATGTCAGGAGTGTCTATATCCAGTTTAGGGCCTTTAATATCCACTTTGGGACCTTTCAGATCCCCTTCTGGTTTAGGAATGGAAACATCCAAATCTCCCCGTACCTTAGGTCCTTTCAAATTCAAATCAATGTCACTCATGGAGATTTGTGGAGTTTTGAAATGAACATCTGGCACTTTAAATTTGGGACCTTTGAGTTTTCCTTCAGGACCCTCAATGTCTATGTCTGGGCCTTGCAGATTACCTTCCACCTTAGGTAGTGAGAGGTCCACATCTCCTTTTACTTTAGGTCCTTTAAGGTTTAAGTCAAAGTCAGGCATAGAAATCTTGGGAGCTTTGATGTGCATCTCTGGCATTTTAAATTTGGGTCCCTTCAGTTTACCCTCTGGGCCTTCAATGTTAAGATCAGGAGCATCAATGTCCACTGTGGGCCCTTTAATGTCCACTTCAGGGCCCTTGAGGTCTCCTTCCACTTTGGGCAGAGAGACATCCACATCACCCTTCACTTTGGGACCTTTGAGATGCAGATCAATATCAGGCATGGAGATCTTGGGGGCTTTGATGTTCATCTCAGGCATCTTGAACTTGGGACCCTTCAGTTTTGCATCTGGCCCCTCAACATTCACATCTGGCACATCAATGTCCACCTTGGGTCCTGACACATCAATGTCAGCCTTGGGAAGATTGACGTCCACATCTGGGCCCTCCCCTTTGAAGCCAGGCATGCTGAACTTGGGCATCTTGATCTTGGGCATCTTCAGGTGCCAGTCTGGACCATGAACATCCACATCAGGAGCATCAATGTCCACTTTGGGCCCTTTGATGTCCACTTCAGGGCCCTTGAGGTCTCCTTTCACTTTGGGCAGAGAGACATCAACATCACCCTTCACTTTGGGACCTTTCAGGTTTAAGTCGATGTCAGGCATGGAGATCTTGGGGGCTTTGATGTTCATCTCGGGCATCTTGAACTTGGGGCCCTTCAGCTTTCCTTCTGGCCCTTCGATGCTGACATCTGGAACATCAATGTCCACCTTGGGGCCTGACACATCAATGTCAGCCTTGGGCAGGTTCACATCCACTTCTGGGCCCTCTGCCTTGAAGCCAGGCATGCTGAACTTGGGCATCTTCACCTTGGGCATCTTCAGGTGCCAGTCTGGGCCATGAACATCCACATCTGGGGCGTTGATATCCACTTTGGGCCCTTTGATGTCCACTTCAGGACCCTTCAGGTCTCCTTCTACTTTGGGCAGAGAAACATCCACGTCACCTTTCACCTTTGGACCTTTCAGATGCAGGTCAACGTCAGGCATGGAGATCTTGGGGGCCTTGAGATGCAGATCAGGCATTTTAAACTTGGGGCCTTTCAGTTTCCCTTCCGGACCATGAATGTCAATGTCAGGAGTGTCTATGTCCACCTTGGGTACTGAGACACTAATGTCAGCTTTGGGCAAATTGACATCCACTTCAGGACCCTCTCCTTTGAAGCCAGGCATGCTGAACTTGGGCAGTTTCACCTTGGGCATCTTCAGGTGCCAATCTGGACCTTGTACATCAACGTCTGGAGCATCGATGTCTACTTTTGGGCCTTTGATATCAACTTCAGGGGCTTTTAAATCACCTTCCACTTTGGGCAGAGAGACATCCACGTCACCCTTCACTTTTGGACCTTTGAGATGCAGGTCAAAGTCGGGCATGGAGATCTTGGGGGCCTTGATGTTCATCTCAGGCATCTTGAACTTAGGACCCTTCAGTTTTCCTTCTGGTCCTTCAATGTTAACATCAGGCCCTTCAATGTCCACCTTGGGTACTGACACATCAATGTCAGCCTTGGGAAGATTGACGTCCACATCTGGGCCCTCCCCTTTGAAGCCAGGCATGCTGAACTTGGGCATCTTGATCTTGGGCATCTTCAGGTGCCAGTCTGGACCATGAACATCCACATCAGGAGCATCAATGTCCACTTTGGGCCCTTTGATGTCCACTTCAGGGCCCTTGAGGTCTCCTTTCACTTTGGGCAGAGAGACATCAACATCACCCTTCACTTTGGGACCTTTCAGGTTTAAGTCGATGTCAGGCATGGAGATCTTGGGGGCTTTGATGTTCATCTCGGGCATCTTGAACTTGGGGCCCTTCAGCTTTCCTTCTGGCCCTTCGATGCTGACATCTGGAACATCAATGTCCACCTTGGGGCCTGACACATCAATGTCAGCTTTGGGCAGGTTCACATCCACTTCTGGGCCCTCTGCCTTGAAGCCAGGCATGTTGAACTTGGGCATCTTCACCTTGGGCATCTTCAGGTGCCAGTCTGGACCATGAACATCCACATTTGGGACATTGATGTCCACGTTAGGGCCCTTGATGTCAACCTCTGGGCCTTTTAGATCCCCTTCCATCTTCGGGAGAGAAACATCCATATCACCCTTTATTTTGGGGCCCTTCAGGTTTAAGTCAATGTCAGGCATGGATATTTTGGGAGCTTTTAGGTGCATCTCTGGCATTTTAAATTTGGGTCCCTTCAGTTTACCCTCTGGGCCTTCAATGTTAAGATCAGGAGCATCAATGTCCACTGTGGGCCCTTTGATGTCCACTTCAGGACCCTTGAGGTCTCCTTCCACTTTGGGCAGAGAGACGTCCACATCACCCTTCACTTTGGGACCTTTGAGATGCAGATCAATGTCGGGCATGGAGATGTTGGGGGCTTTGATGTTCATCTCGGGCATCTTGAACTTAGGACCCTTCAGTTTTCCTTCTGGTCCTTCAATATTGACATCAGGGGCACCAATGTCTACACTGGGGCCAGAAATGTCTATGTCACCTTTAGCAAGAGTAACATCAACTTCTGGGCCTTCTCCTTTGAAGCCAGGCATGCTGAATTTGGGCATTTTCATCTTGGGCATCTTCAAATGCCAGTCTGGACCATGAACATCCACATCTGGGACGCTGATGTCCACTTTAGGGCCTTTGATATCAACCTCTGGCCCTTTCAGATCCCCTTCAAGTTTGGGAACAGAAACGTCCACATCCCCTTTCATCTTGGGACCTTTCAGGTTTAAGTCAATGTCAGGCATGGAGATCTTGGGGGCTTTGATGTTCATCTCAGGCATCTTGAACTTGGAGCTTTTTAAACCTCCCTCCGGTCCTTCCACATTGAGTTCTGGGCCTTCAATGTTCACACTGGGACCTTCCATGTTGATATCTCCTTTTGGTAGATTCACAGCCATCTCAGGTCCTTCTGCTTTTAAGCCAGACACACTGAACTTGGGCATTGTCATTGTGGGCATTTTCAGGTTCCACCCTGGACCATGAACATCCATATCAGGTGCATTAACATGAACATCTGGTGCTTTAACATCGACTTTGGGACCTTTCAAGTCACCTTCCAAGTTAGGACCTGCAACATCCAAGTCTCCTTTCACCTTAGGACCTTTCAAATTTAGCTCTACATCAGGCATGGAAACTTTGGGAGATGAAATACTCAGGAAAGGCATTTTAAACTTGGATCCTTTCACCTTTCCTTGGACCTCAACTTCAGGAACATTAATATCAACTTTCGGACCAGACACATCCACATCTGGCTTCTTCACTTTGACATCCACTTCAGGTGTTTGCACTTTGGATCCAGAAAAATTAAATTTTGGAAGCTTAAAGCGAGATTTCTTTGATTTGCCTTCAATGTTGACCTTAGGACCAGAAATGTCCATTTCTGGACCCTTTACATCCAACTTGGGAGTTTTAATATCACCCTCCAATTTGGGTCCAGAGATATCAACATCGCCCTTCAGCTTTGAACCTTTCAAATTCAAGTCAATTTCAGGCATGGAAATCTTGGGCATGTTTACATGCATGTCAGGCATCTTCAATTTTGGACCTTTTAATTTTCCTTCTGGGCCATGAATGTCAATGTCCGGAGCATCTACATTTAACTTTGGGCCTTTTATGTCAACAGAAGGCCCTTTCAAATCACCCTCTACATTGGGAAGTGAAACATCTACCTCTCCTTTCACTTTGGGGCCTTTAAGATTGAGGTCCAAATCAGGCATCGAGATCTTAGGAGCTTTGATGTTCATCTCAGGCATCTTGAACTTGGGACCCTTCAGTTTTGCATCTGGGCCCTCAACATTCACATCTGGCACATCAATGTCCACCTTGGGTCCTGACACATCAATGTCAGCCTTGGGAAGATTGACGTCCACATCTGGGCCCTCCCCTTTGAAGCCAGGCATGCTGAACTTGGGCATCTTGATCTTGGGCATCTTCAGGTGCCAGTCTGGGCCTTGAACATCCACATCAGGAGCATCAATGTCCACTTTAGGGCCTTTGATGTCCACTTCAGGAACTTTAATCTCGCCTTCCACTTTTGGCAGGGACACGTCCACATCGCCCTTCACTTTGGGACCTTTCAGGTTTAAGTCGATGTCAGGCATGGAGATCTTGGGGGCTTTGATGTTCATCTCAGGCATCTTGAACTTGGGGCCCTTCAGCTTTCCTTCTGGCCCTTCGATGCTGACATCTGGAACATCAATGTCCACCTTGGGGCCTGACACATCAATGTCAGCCTTGGGCAGGTTCACATCTACTTCTGGGCCCTCTGCCTTGAAGCCAGGCATGCTGAACTTGGGCATCTTCATCTTGGGCATCTTCAGGTGCCAGTCTGGGCCTTGAATATCCACATCTGGAGCATTGATGTCCACTTTGGGCCCTTTGATGTCAATTTCAGGGCCCTTGAGGTCTCCTTCCACTTTGGGCAGAGAGACATCCACGTCACCCTTCACTTTTGGACCTTTGAGATGCAGGTCAAAGTCGGGCATGGAGATCTTGGGGGCCTTGATGTTCATCTCGGGCATCTTGAACTTAGGACCCTTCAGTTTTCCTTCTGGTCCTTCAATGTTAACATCAGGCCCTTCAATGTCCACCTTGGGTACTGACACATCAATGTCAGCCTTGGGAAGATTGACGTCCACATCTGGGCCCTCCCCTTTGAAGCCAGGCATGCTGAACTTGGGCATCTTGATCTTGGGCATCTTCAGGTGCCAGTCTGGGCCATGAACATCCACATCAGGAGCATCAATGTCCACTTTAGGGCCTTTGATGTCCACTTCAGGAACTTTAATCTCGCCTTCCACTTTTGGCAGGGACACGTCCACATCGCCCTTCACTTTGGGACCTTTCAGGTTTAAGTCGATGTCAGGCATGGAGATCTTGGGGGCTTTGATGTTCATCTCGGGCATCTTGAACTTGGGGCCCTTCAGCTTTCCTTCTGGCCCTTCGATGCTGACATCTGGAACATCAATGTCCACCTTGGGGCCTGACACATCAATGTCAGCCTTGGGCAGGTTCACATCCACTTCTGGGCCCTCTGCCTTGAAGCCAGGCATGCTGAACTTGGGCATCTTCATCTTGGGCATCTTCAGGTGCCAATCTGGGCCTTGAACATCCACATCTGGAGCATTGATGTCTACTTTAGGGCCTTTGATGTCCACTTCAGGACCCTTGAGGTCTCCTTCTACTTTGGGCAGAGAGACATCAACATCACCCTTCACTTTGGGACCTTTGAGATGCAGATCAAAGTCAGGCATGGAGATCTTGGGGGCTTTGATGTTCATCTCAGGCATCTTGAACTTTGGTCCTTTCAATTTGCCCTCTGGTCCTTCAATGTCAATGTCTGGTCCACTCATTTCCACATGTGGTCCTTTGAAGTCTCCTTCCAGTTTAGGGACATCTACGTCCACCTCCCCCTTCACTTTTGGACTCTTCAAGTGAAGGTCAATGTCTGGCATGGAGATTTTAGGAGCTTTAAAGTGCATGTCTGGCATCTTGAATTTAGGACTTTTCCATTTGCCCTCTGGGCCTTCCACAGCCACTTCTGGCATGTCAACATCCAATTTGGGGCCTTTAACATCCAACTCAGGACCTTTTAATTCTCCCTCAAGCTTCGGGACAGAAACATCAATGTCTCCTTTGATTTTAGGTCCTTTTAAGTTGAAGTCCACATCAGGCATGGAGATCTTGGGGGCCTTGAAGTGCATCTCAGGCATCTTGAACTTGGGGCCCTTCAGCTTTCCTTCTGGCCCTTCAATGTTAACATCAGGACCTTCAATGTCCACCTTGGGTCCTGAGACATCAATGTCAGCCTTGGGCAGGTTCACATCCACTTCTGGGCCCTCTGCCTTGAAGCCAGGCATGTTGAACTTGGGCATCTTCACCTTGGGCATCTTCAGGTGCCAGTCTGGGCCTTGAACATCCACATCTGGGGCGTTGATGTCCACTTTGGGCCCTTTGATGTCCACACCGGGCATTTTCATTTCTCCTTCTACATTGGGCACAGTCACATCCATGTCCCCCTTAACTTTGGGGCCCTTCAAGTGCAAATCCACATCGGGCATGGAGATCTTGGGGGCCTTGAAGTGCATCTCAGGCATCTTGAACTTAGGGCCCTTCAGCTTTCCTTCTGGAGTTTCAAGACTCACATCAGGGGCTTCAATATCCACCTTGGGTCCTGAGACATCAATGTCAGCCTTGGGCAGGTTCACATCCACTTCTGGGCCCTCTGCCTTGAAGCCAGGCATGTTGAACTTGGGCATCTTCATCTTGGGCATCTTCAGGTGCCAATCTGGGCCTTGAACATCTACATCCGGGGCGTTGATATCCACTTTGGGGCCTTTGATGTCCACATCAGGCACTTTCATTTCTCCTTCTACCTTGGGCACAGTCACATCCATGTCCCCCTTGACTTTGGGGCCTTTCAAGTGCAAGTCCACATCAGGCATGGAGATCTTGGGAGCCTTGAAGTGCATGTCTGGCATCTTGAACTTGGGACCCTTCAGCTTTGCATCAGGACATTCTAATTCAACATCAGGCACTTCCACATCCACGCTGGGGGCTTTCAATTCTCCTTCCAATTTTGGCACAGTCACATCCATGTCCCCCTTAACTTTGGGGCCCTTCAAGTGCAAGTCCACATCAGGCATGGAGATCTTGGGGGCCTTGAAGTGCATGTCTGGCATCTTGAACTTGGGACCCTTCAGCTTTGCATCAGGACATTCTAATTCAACATCAGGCCCTTCCACATCCACGCTGGGGGCTTTCAATTCTCCTTCCAATTTTGGCACAGTCACATCCATGTCCCCCTTAACTTTGGGGCCCTTCAAGTGCAAGTCCACATCAGGCATGGAGATCTTGGGGGCCTTGAAGTGCATGTCCGGCATCTTGAACTTGGGGCCTTTCAGTTTCGCATCAGGACATTCCAGTTCAACATTAGGCCCTTCCACATCCACACTGGGGGCTTGCAAATCTCCTTCCAATTTTGGCACAGTCACATCCATGTCCCCCTTGACTTTAGGGCCCTTCAAGTGCAAGTCCACATCAGGCATGGAGATCTTGGGGGCCTTGAAGTGCATGTCTGGCATCTTGAACTTGGGACCCTTCAGCTTTGCATCAGGACATTCTAATTCAACATCAGGCCCTTCCACATCCATACTGGGGGCTTTGATATCAATATGTGGACCTTTGAGATCAGCTTCCGTTTGTGGTACAGAAGCATCTATCTCTCCTTTCAGTTTGGGTCCCTTCAAATTCAAGTCCACATCTGGCATGGAGATTTTAGGAGCTTTGATATTCAGCTTGGGCATCTTAAATTTGGAGCCTTTCAGTTTTCCTTCTGGACCCTCAATCTCCAAATCAGGAGTATCAATGTCCACTTTGGGCCCAGAGACATCAATGCTAGCCTTGGGCAAGTTTACATCCACATCTGGGCCCTCTGCCTTGAAGCCAGGCATGTTGAACTTGGGCATCTTCATCTTGGGCATCTTCAGGTGCCAGTCTGGGCCTTGAACATCCACATCCGGGGCGTTGATGTCCACTTTGGGGCCTTTGATGTCCACATCGGGCACTTTCATTTCTCCTTCTACCTTGGGCACAGTCACATCCATGTCCCCCTTGACTTTGGGGCCCTTCAAGTGCAAATCCACATCTGGCATGGAGATCTTGGGGGCCTTGAAGTGCATGTCTGGCATCTTGAACTTGGGGCCTTTCAGCTTTGCATCAGGACATTCAATGTCAATATCACCAACATCCACATCCATCTTAGGGACATTAATGTCAATTTCAGGACCTTTCAAATCTCCTTCCACTTTTGGAAGAGAAACATCGATGTCAGTTTTTAGTTTCGGCCCTTTCAGATTAAGCCCAACATCTGGCACAGAGATTTTTTGGGTCTGTATATTCATGCTTGGCATCTTGAACTTGGAGCCCTTTAGTTTCCCCTCTGGAGCCTCAACATTCACATCTGGCACATCAATGTCCACCTTGGGTCCAGACACATCAATGTTGGCCTTGGGCAGGTTCACGTCCACCTCAGGGCCTTCCCCCTTGAAGCCAGGCATACTGAACTTGGGCATTTTGATCTTGGGCATCTTCAGGTGCCAGTCTGGACCATGAGCTTCCACATCTGGTGCATTAACGTCCAATTTGGGGGCTTTGATGTCAACAGCAGGAGCCTTTATGTCTCCTTCGACCTTTGGAACTGAGACATCAAGTTCTCCTTTCACTTTAGGACCTTTCAAATTCAGGCTAACATCTGGCATTGATATCTTCTGAGGCTTTATATTCATTTCTGGCATCTTAAATTTGGGACCTTTTATTTTTGCATCTGGACCTTCAACGTTCACATTTGGCACATCAATGTCCACCTTGGGTCCTGTGACATCAATGTCGGCCTTGGGCGGTTTCATGTCCACTTCTGGGCCCTCTCCTTTGAAGCCAGGCATGCTGAACTTGGGCATCTTCACTTTAGGCATCTTCAGGTGCCAGTCAGGGCCATGGACATCCACATCTGGGGCATCGATACCAACTTTGGGGCCTTTGATGTCAACATCTGGCACTTTCACTTCACCTTCTACTTTAGGCAAAGACACGTCCACATCTGCTTTTACTTTGGGCCCTTTAAGATTCAAATCCACATCGGGCATAGAGATCTTGGGGGCCTTAAAATGCATCTCAGGCATCTTGAACTTGGGGCCCTTCAACTTTCCTTCTGGACCCTCAATGCTCACATCTGGGGTCTCAATGTCCACTTTTGGTCCTGACACATCAATGTCAGCCTTGGACAGGTTCACATCTACTTCTGGGCCCTCTGCCTTGAAGCCAGGCATGTTGAACTTGGGCATCTTCATCTTGGGCATCTTCAGGTGCCAGTCTGGGCCTTGAACATCCACATCCGGGACACTGACGTCCACTTTGGGGCCTTTGATGTCCACATCGGGCACTTTCATTTCTCCTTCTACCTTGGGCACAGTCACATCCATGTCCCCCTTGACTTTGGGGCCCTTCAAGTGCAAGTCCACATCAGGCATGGAGATCTTGGGAGCCTTGAAGTGCATGTCTGGCATCTTGAACTTGGGGCCCTTCAGCTTTCCTTCTGGGCCCTCAATGCTCACATCTGGGCCTTCAATGTCCACTTTGGGGGCTGAGACATCAATGTCAGCCTTGGGGAGATTCACATCCACATCTGGACCCTCACCTTTGAAGGATGGCATGCTGAACTTGGGCATCTTCATCTTGGGCATCTTCAGACTCCAGTCTGGGCCTTGACCTTCTACCTCTGGTGCTTTAATGTCTACCTTAGGACCTTTGATGTCCACATCTGGAACTTTCACCTCTGCTTCTACTTTTGGTGCTGACATGTCCAGATTTCCTTTCATCTTTGGTCCCTTCAGATCTAGATCGACATCTGGCAGAGACATCTTTGGAGCCTTGAAATGCATCTCAGGCATCTTGAACTTGGGGCCTTTCAACTTCCCTTCTGGTCCTTCCAGGCTCAGGTCTGGAGCGCTAACATCTACCTTTGGTACGGAAATGTCCACACCAGCCTTGGGCAAGTTCACGTCCACTTCTGGGCCCTCACCTTTAAGACTGGGCATGCTGAATTTGGGCATCTTAATCTTTGGCATTTTCAAACTCCAGTCAGGGCCATGGACGTCAACATCTGGAGCACCAACATCTATTTTGGGGCCCTTCAAATCCCCTTCCAGCTTTGGCACTGTGACTTCATATTCTCCCTTTACCTTAGGGCTTTTCACATGCAGATCCATATCAGGCATGGAGATCTTGGGGGCTTTGATGTTCATCTCTGGCATCTTAAGCTTGGGACCCTTCATCTTTCCCTCAGGTCCTTCCACGCTCACATCTGGAATGTCAGCATCCACCTTGGGACCCGAGACATCGATGCTGGCCTTGGGCAGGTCCACCTGCACTTCTGGGCCCTCTGCCTTGAAGCCTGGCATGCCAAACTTGGGCATTTTCATCTTGGGCATCTTCAGGTGCCAGTCTGGGCCCTGAACATCCACGTCAGGGACATCGATATCCACTTTGGCACTTTTAAGTTCGACATCGGGAACTTTAATCTCACCTTCAGGTCTCGGCACTGTGACATCATACTCTCCCTTTGCACTGGGACCTTTTAAATGTAGGTCCACATCTGGCATGGAGATCTTTGGGGCTTTGATATTCATGTCAGGCAACTTAAACTTAGGTCCTTTCAGTTTTCCTTCTGGTCCCTCGATGCTCACATCTGGGGCATTCACCTCTGCCTTAGGCGCAGTCATGTCCACCCCTGCTTTGGGCAAGTTCACATCAACTTCTGGGCCCTCTGCTTTGAATCCTGGCACACCGAATTTGGGTATTTTCATCTTGGGCATCTTCAGGTGCCAATCAGGGCCATGTACGTCTACTTCTGGGGCGTCAATGTCCACCTTGGGGCCTTTCAGTTCCCCCTCAAGCTTTGGTATTGTCACATCACACTCTCCCTTCACCTTGGCACCTTTAACATGCAGGTCGACATCTGGCACGGAGATCTTTGGGGTCTTGACACTCATGTCAGGAAGTTTCACCTCGGGGCCTTTAAATTTGCCGCCCATGTTGATATCTGGGGCCTCCACGTTGACCTTGGGCCCTGAAACACTGATGTCTCCTTTGGGCAGAGACACCTCTACATCCGGGCCTTCTCCTTTGATTCCTGAAGCGGTGAACTTGGGCATCTTCATCTTTGGCATTTTTAAGTTCCATTCTGGCTCACAGACGTCCACGTCTGGGCCACCGAGGTCCACTTTGGAGCCTTTGATGTCAACTTCAGGGACAGGGACCGTGACCTTCCCTTCTACTTTTGAGAGTCCGACCTCTACACCCCCTTTCACTTTAGGTGCAGCCACGCTGAGGTCTACATCTGCCATCGAGATCCTACAGGGTGCTGTTTTCCCAGAAGGGCTGCCGAGCTTGGGACCCGCTAAGGTCCCCTGTAGGTTTGGTGTCTCTATGTCCACTTTGGAGCCTTTAACTGCCACCTGAGGGCCTTTGACGTCACCTTTCACCTCAGGAACAGATCCCTTAACATTGCCTTTTAGTTTATAGGCTCCAAGGCTCAGGTCCACATCCTGCATTGACATTTTCGGTTTCTGAATAATCATCTCAGGAGTCTTGACTTTAGCCCCCGTCACCTTCCCTTCTAGCCCACCAGTAGCAATCTCAGGCAGGCTGATCTCCCCAGAGACCCCGGGAAGAGTCACTTCACCTGTGGGCTGTGTCACACCCATATCGGCTCCCTCTCCCTTTGAACCCGATGCAGAGAACTTGGGGACTTTCATCTTGGGCACATTCAATTTGCCCCCTAGCCCATGGACATCGATGTCAGGGGCTCGAACTTCCACAGTGGGACCCATAATGCTGCCCTTGACTTTGGGAGCATGGATATCCATTCCTACACTCCCCTGAAGCTTGTCCCCTTTCAGGCCTAAGTCACCCTCCAGTGACGGCCCAGTGACCTGGGGACCCTTCAGCTTTCCCTGCAGCCCCTCAATATTGGCAGAGGGGGCACTGACTTCCAGATGAGGGGCCTGGATGTTCCCCTCAATGGTCAAGCCTGGCTTGTTGCCTTTGTGACCCACAGAGAATTCAGGGGCAGAAACACTCAACCCTGCGTCTGGCGCCTGACCATCCGGCCCTGCTGAGATGCCAAATGAAGGCATCTTCATGGTAGGAATTTTAATTTTCCCATTATGGCCACTCTGGAAGGCTGGGCCCTGGACATCCACTGCCCCACCCCCAAGAGAAGACGAGATGTCCACTCCTGGAACTTGAGACCCTCCTTTGCCACCCAAGTCGAAGCCCCTTGCACTGACATTGGCACCCGGGCTCCCCACCTTTATCCCAGGCACAGTGACCTGGAATTTCGAGTGGCCGGCACCCTGGAACTCTGGTCCTGAGGCGGTAATGGCACCTGTCTGGATGTCCGCCGCAGAGCCTGTGGCTGGAGAGGCTGACCCCGAGGGAAGTCTGATTACTGTCTTTCCAGGGTGGGTCTCCACATCCACTTTGGCTATTTCAGTGACTTCATGCTTTGGAATCTTGATCATGAACTCGGGGCTGCTGATGTCAATGTCTTTGGCTCCTTCTCGGCCGGTCACATCCACAGTGTAGGCTGTGACCTTCCGGGTCACTGTGATGGTACGGCTCTGGGTCTCCCCGAGATCCCCTTCCACTCCGTCCTCCGACCTCAGCCGAGGCTTGATCTTTGTGGTGTAGATGCGCTGGTATTCCTCATCATCCCCGCTCTGCAGAAAGACACGCCCAGCAGAGGTTGCAGCCCGGCCCGCTTGACTCGCCAGATGCCCGGCCACAGCCCTATCAATATAATATGGTTGCCAGTCTCCCAAAGAAGTTCAGCCCAAAATGAGGGTCCGGGGAGCTTTCTGGGGGCAGAGGGTGAGAGACTGAAGAAAGAGGCTGGCAGCCACATGACAGGATGAAAACAGAAATTATTTGAAGCAAAATTCCTAACAAGCAAAAGCTATGAAGGGTTGGGGAATATGCGGACTTCTGAACTGTGCTGTCCAAAGCAACCTGTCCCAGAAGGTCCCAAGCAGACCCTTCACCCTTGACTCTCGACTCACTGGGGTTGCTTGTTTAAGTAAGAAAACCTCTCCAGGATCCTTTGAATACCGGAAAGCATCTGTTAAGCCTGAGAGCTCATCTGTGTTTGGGCCACACTTTCACTCGGAGGACCCAGCTTTGGTTCAATAAACGAGCCATCAGGAAGAGAGACGCATTCCCTATAGGGATGCGCTCCCCATCTTCTGAACACAGAACTTAAGGAGAAAAATGGTGTTTGCAAGGCCCAGGCAGGCACGAGCAAATTCAAAGACTCTCACAAAGCTGCCGCGCCCGTTCCTCTCAGCACCTCGGCCCAGATTGGGTGAGCTGGCACAGTGGGTACGCTGAAGAGACTGAAGGAAGACTTTACTTTTAGAGACCAAGTCAGCCACATGCCACGCATGAAGAAGAAACAGGCTAGCGGAAGAGTCAAGAGAATGCAGAGATAGGCAAAGAGAAGGGGGTTCACGGAGGAGGACAGAAGTGGGGGGGCCAGCAGCCACTGTGGTCAGGGGAGCTCAGAGCACAGACAGGGGCCGCCGGGTACTCACCAGAACCACTTCGGAGCTGCGGGAGCTGAAGACTTCATGAGTCCAGGTCTGGCCGGGCTCAGGGGGAGCGGTCCCCCTTGCGGTGCAGCTTCAGGCCAACGGTGTGATGGCCCATGGTGTTCAGCAGCTGGGTTACCTCACCTGACTGCAGGTTGTCAAAGTAGATGGTGGCACCCACAATCTGATCTCCTGAGCAGGATGGAGCAACGACGAGGTAAGACCCACAAGGAAACATATCTAACAAGTTCCGAGTACTTAAAAATACCAGACGGACATAGGGCTCCCCACTGTGCAGATGGGCAAACTGAGGAAGGCCAACTAATTTGTCCAAAGATACCGGGCTGGAGGGTGTTAAATCTCTACAACTCAGGAACAAGAACAGAGTGGACAAGGAAAGACAAGGCTTGGGTACTGACCCAACCCTACTAGAACCAGACCCTTCCATGCCACTTGCCCACTTCCTACCTATGCTCTGCCACTTGCCTTTCCCTTCCACCCCCTTCACTGCCCTCCCCACCCCCAGTGCCAGGTGGGTATCCTGGGGAGACTCACCCTCCTTGACCACCCCCGTGCGGGCCGCAGGGGAGTTCTGCATGACTTCCTGTACAAACACTCCATCGTCTGTCTGGGCGATGGTCAGCCCGTGGGAGCCGCTGCCCTGCCAGTTGGGCAGCAGCAGCTCCCGGGTCGTCTCTTCCTCTTTCTCCATCTGGGATGAGGTGAGGAAATGGCGTTCAGGTTGGGAGGGGCATGAGCGTGGGAAGGCACGAGAGAGCTTTAGGTACTGTACAACATGAAAGGAGTGGAACCCCCACACTGGCTCACCTGCCCAGTGAGGGGTCCCCTGGGGTGGGGAGAGAGCCCACACATGGAGACATGGACATTCTTCCCTTGGCACAGCAGAGAAGATGGAAAACAGACAACCGGCCCTGTGTCCCACCCAGGCTCCAGTCTCCCAACATTACACAAGGCGTCCAGCATCCTCTATCCCGACCTCTCTCCCTCGCACCACCCCACCTACTGACCTTGCAGGACTCTGTTTAGGAGCGAATGCCTTGCCAGGTCCCCGCCCCTCCTTCTTCTCGTCTCCAAAGTGTCTCTCTCTGGGAATCTCCGTCACACAAGCCTAAGAAAAGTTCACAATGACACCACTCATTCTTGACTTCCTTAACACGCTGACGAGTCTACCCCCCCAATTCCCTCACATATACCCCTCTTCCCTCCCTTCCCCAGCTCCAGTAATGGCTGGGTGCTATTCCTGGTGGCCCAACTCCCACTACAATCAGTAACTCTGTGGCTCTCAAGTCTCTGGGAGGTTAGGAGCAGCCAGACTCGTCTTCCAATGCTGACTTTGCACCTCCGAGTTGTGGGAACCTGGCCAACAATGCTGAACCTCTGTTTCCTTATCAGTGAAAACAGAGATGATAAGACTTTCACGACTGAGGACCAAAGGAGCAGAACCAAGAGTAGCTGGCCCACGTGGGGGTCTGCCACACAGCCAGTCGGAATCTCCAGTTTTGAGAGACAGACCTTACTGTTCCCACTTCACAGACAGACCAGACCACCGAGACTGACATCAGCTGGCCTGTGACACACTCATATGTGTCATGCACCTGCACACGACACTCACATGTCCAACACACTATGACATTGAGGATGTAGGTGCCAAGCCCTGACCTGCTTCTCTAGGGCTTTCTCCTATGCCACATCTGGTCGGCAGAACTTCATTGATGTGAGACTCTTCAGAGAGGGTTTCCAAGCAGAGGTGGTGATGCTTACCCCCCAGCACATACACACACACACACACACACACACAAACACACACACACACCTCAGTTGTCTATGACTCAGTTTACCATCTCTAACCTGGTCCTCGGGACCAAAAGAAACCCTCGTTAGCTAGAAGCTGCAGGGGCCACAACTCCTGGCAGTGGCCCGAACAAAGACAGCCCCACCCAACTCCCCGAATGGAAAGGCTGAAATAAAGCTAAGCCTTTCCCAGAGTGACTCAAAGGTCCATCCAGCTGCCCGCATTGGGCCCTAGGCCAGGAGGTAAAGACGCCTCAGGCCGCAGGATGAGCTGTCAGCTACAGAGGTGCCCTAAGAAGGCACCAGGCAGGACCAGGGACGTGCCACCAACTACAGCCGCCCTCACAAAATGGCAGTGGCAGCCATTTAAAGCAAGCCTGTGAAATTGTGTGTGTTGGTGGGGGGGGGGTTACTAGAGATTGCAGTATGCCTCACCCAAAGTCCCCGCCCTGTTTATAGCCAGAAATCAGTCAAGCAATCGGTAAACACATGCATGCCAGTCCTTGTCTGTCCAGCACAGTGCTGGATGCTGCAGAGGCTTCCGGGCCCAGCCCAGCACTTAATTGCACACTGCATTAGACTGTGACCTGCCTACTACCATCACTCACATATTCTTGATACATCTCTTGAACACGCTCATGTGCCAGACCCAGAGATTTAAAAGGCTCTGGTCCTATCCAGGATATAAATTATAAGCAAGGTACTTTTAGGTATGATGAATTGAACCCCACAGTGTTCCAGCGTAGGTGACTTTTCAGGGGAATGAACTACAAAATGGGGCTTTCCGAAGGTATTAAAGTGGGGTGCTAGGATGGGGCTGTGGCTCTCAGAAATTCGTGGACACTTATCAGTTCCTGTCCCAGGCAGAAATCAAGATGGACCACTACAGCTATTCTCCTGTTGGACGAACTCATAAGTGTAGCGTTTATCATCAGCCTTCTCAATGACGCAGGGGCTGGCTGCAATGTGAGGGAAGAGGGAAGGAAAGAGAGACCTGTTGGCATAGGTGTGAGCCCAGCAAGCATCATCTCCCCTCCTGGCAGGCAGAGGAGGCCCCTTGGACAGAACAGTCACATTGGCCCTTTCCCAGCCTGAAACCCATGCCTAAAACGACTACCGCCCTGAGAAGCAGGTTGGCAGATAAGAAACGGGGCAAAAGTTGGGAAAGTACAAGTCTCCTCTGGTCCCGTGCCAGGCTGCTGAGACTTGAAGCCTCCCTGGCAGGTCACCTCCACACCCCCGTGTTCCTCCTGTGAGGGGGCCCCTTTCGCAGCCCAGCATCCTGGTGCTGAGCCAGCAGAGAGAGCCAGCCAGTTCACCCCGCCCACAAGGCGGGCCCCACCCTCCTCTCGGGGTGAGTCACGGCAGCCCGGCAGCAAACAGCTCCAGACATGCTTGCTGTCACGCCTAAAACACCTCCTGCAAGCAGGGCCTCTGGGGCCAAGCCCCAAGGGCCAGAGGGGGCTGACCTCCTGCCCACTCCCCTGCCAGTTTCTATGGAGTCCCTGGAGGCGCAACGGGACTCGCCTGTGTGCTTCACCCAGGCAGCTAGCAAGAACGGGGGCCATTCTGGGAAGGTTTCAAGGGGCCACGAGAACAAGGAGCCGTTGGACCCAATGGCACAAGCTGGCTCTGGCCTGGCACTCGTGGCTTTCTGGCCAGGTGGGAATGCCAAGCATCTCTCTTGCTCTGGCATTTGCCCCGTGGTCCTGTTATGGCCAGGAAGGGCTCCCTCATCATCTGATCTCAATCAGACGGGTTTGTGAGATTCAGATGAGTCTTGTCTTCCTGCATCTAGGCCCAAGACCCTCCCTCTCTCCTTCATATTAGGGAGCCTCCTTCTCCTCCTCCTCCTCACACACAGTTAGGGCCACTCGGGTCTCTTGGGGGCACTAAAGGAAGTTTTTCTGAAACTGTGGGGAATCCCTTACAGTTCAATCACAAGCCTTATAGGATGTGAAGAGACACTGAAGGTGAAGGAGAGCTGGTCACAACGTTAATCCCAGCACTCTAAAGACTGAGGCAGGAAGTTCTTGAATTCGAGGGTAGCCTGGTTAACGCAGCAAGTCTGAGGTCAGCCTGGACCGTACCATATGAGACCCTGTCTCCAAAATCCAAAACTAAGCCAATGAGATAATTCAACCAGTAAGGTGCCTGCTCACAAAGCTGGGGAACCCATCTGGTAGAAGGAGAGAATTAACTTCTGAAAGCTGTCTTCCAACTTCCACTCATGCAGGCGCCATGACATGTATACACACGTGTGCTTTCTCTATCTCTCAAAAAAATTTTTAAATCCAAAAATAAAATAATTTAGGTTGATGAAATTCATTTCATTGTTGTGATTAAGTTTTCTAAAACGGAATTTCTCTTGTTGTCCAGGTTGAACTCAAACTCATGGTGTGGCTGAGGACGGTTTTGAACTGATCCCCCTGCCTTCTCCTCCCCTCCTGCACAGTAAGATCACTGGGGTGCGCCATGACAGCAGGCTTTCAATTAAAATTTTACATTCACTAAAATTTTAAATTGGTTTCACGAGCCACATGGCAAAGCTCTGCAGCAGCCCGTGGATGCCACAGCCTGGTAGACGGTTCAGACGCTGCGGAGACCATGGGGTGACGCAGGGGAAACAGCCCTGAAACCCAGGCTGGCAGGCTCCAGCACTGTGGCCTGGTGTCCTGTGTAATAAGAAGGGGGCAGGGCTACAGTGGAGAACCCCTAAGTCAGCAGGCTACTTGGACTATAGAGAAGGGGTGCAGTGCAGGTCCACACAGCAGACACAGACACAGTCGAGGCCAGAAGTCTGTGGCCTCAACAGACCGTGGGCCCATGCATCGTCCTGAAATTCAAAACCAGGAAGAGGGGGGACTGGGGTGATGGCTCCATAATTAAAACTTGTGCCTCAAAAAACAAACAAAAAAACTGAGTTTAGATCACCAAATTCCATGTAAAAATACCAGAAAGATAATAATTCCTATAATTCCTGCCCTGGAAGGGAGAGCCTGGGAAACCCCAGAGCAAAGCAATATGAAGGTAGAGCAATCCAGGATGATTCCTGATGTCACCCTTGGGTCTCAACAGGCACACGTTCAAGTGCTTTCTGGTTACACATGTACCCCACCCATATACAAAGCACACATATACATGCATGTGCATACAAAAAAAAGAAGAAGAAAGAAACGAAAACTACTAAAAGGAGGTGCAGAGCAGCATGGTTGGCCTGTGCCCAGTACTGTACACCAGGGGTTACCCCGAGCAGATCTAGAAGGTGTCCAAGAAAGGCCTTGCCCTGAGTTTCAGAGGGTCCCTGGAAAGACTGACCCTGGAGGATAGTTCTTTTCGCTCTTTTCCTGCTGCCGTTGGGGCAGCAAGCTGGCCCCCTCCTGTCTCTCCCTGGGGACTAAGCTCCACAGAGCAGCTACAGTCAGCCTTGCGGCCAGCAGTCAATGTCAAGATGACAGATACTGACACGCACTCTCTTGAGTGACATCCGCAAGGACTCAGCACCTGAATGAGCCAAACCTAAGACACACACATACCGGAGAGGCGCGCGTGATTGTGCACCTGCCCAGCACAAGGAGGACACCCAAGGCGACTCCTCCGAGAGAGAGAGACAGAGAGAGAGAGAGAGAGAGAGAGAGAGAGAGCGCAAAGGATTCCACCTGCCTCAGGGATGACGGCGTGCACAGCAGGGAACAGCTCCCACCAGGGGGACACGAGCATTTCCATCCCCAGAATGCAATGACTCACATCCAGAATTAGAGACCTCCACCAGAGAAAAAGCCATAGACATACATAACCAGGCGAGGAGCTGGACATTCAAAGAACAAAGACACACCCAAAACACTCCCCAGCCACAAAGAGGAAGGGAAAGCTGCGCACAGAAAGAAACCCCCACCATCACGAGTTGAGAGAGGAATTCCGCAGAGCACTGCATGCCGGGTTCCCTGCGGGCGATATCCCATGCCCGGTGCAAACCACCATGAGCAAAGATTCAATGTCTCCATTCTAGAGTTGGGGAGACAGATCCTCTTCCAATCATCTTCACCCAGGTAGACACAAAAGCACAAATAAATAGGCACCCAGGATGGGACACTCAAGGAACCGTGGAGAAGGATGCACAGGAAAGCCAGGGAAATGGATCAACAGGGAAATGGATCAACAGGTAAAAGGCGCTTGCCACCAAGTCTGAGGACCCGACTTCAATTCCCAGAACCCACGTGGTAGAAGCACAGACCTGACTCTCTCAAGTTGTCACACATGTGCAGTTGTACGGACACATACACATGCAGTAATAAATGGAACCTCATTCTGGCCCCACCTGGGCTGGGTCATAGGCATCCCACAGCCCTGAATTTAAGGATGGGGTTTACTGAAGCTGTGTTCCAAAAACTTAGGAACCCTAAGCTTCTCAGACTCTAGCTCTAGATTCCTCTCAGACCCCAGTAAGAGAATCTTCTTTCTGGGGTTCATCAGACTCACTGTAGTGACAGAACTGGCAGGGAAAAGCAAGCAGACCAGACAGGACATCCACGATTCACCCTCATTCTAGAGACACCAGGAAAACACTAAAAAAAAAAAGCCCTCTTCCAATTGCCTAAGCGTCCCCGCAGCAACCAAGAATATAGCTACCAGACATCTTGGAAAGAAAATGAAAAACCTATTCTGCAAGGAGCAAGCTAAGAGGGTATTAAGCACCTTTACCAGAGCCGGGTGTAGGGCATGCACTTGGGAAGAAAAGCATGTTCCAGCCCAGACTTTCTTAAGCGAGGAAGCGAGGTCTGGCCTTGGCTGTACACATGCTGAGATCCTGGCTCAAAGAGGAAAGGGGGGGAGGAAAGAGCACCTCCACAGGGCTCAGGCCCTGTGGTGCATGCCTATAATCCCAGCACCTGGGAGGCTGAGGCAGGAAGATCTCCAGTTGGAGATCATCCTGGGATACCTTAGGGCGGTTTCAACTTATGGAAAAGCAAAAAAAAAAAAAAAATCAGGGAGATTTAGACCCAGGCGTGGGAGAGATGGTCACAGAAAGACATGAGAGAGCACATGCACGCGCGCACACACACACACACACACACACACACTCCCATGCACCCTGTGAGCCCCCTCTCCCCTGCTCCTTGCCGGCAGCACACAATGACCGCTTTCACCACCTCATAGCAAACACCTGTCGTGCGGAGGAGCCTCTGTCTATTCACTCCGTGCCTGTGATCCTGAGCCTGCACCTGAGTCTGTGTGCACCTGCCAGTCTGGGCCAGGCTCTCAGACCTGAGGGGAGGAAGGAAGAGCTGGCCCCGCCCAAGACTAAAGTGAGGCTTCCCCCTCCCTTCCCATCATCCCCTGGCCATCTCACTAGGGGCAGGCGGAGGAGGGGGAGAGGAAGGGGGGGAAGAGGGAGGGAAGAAGAAAGTTGAAAGGAGTGTTCATGCTGACCTCCATACCCAGATCTGCCTTTTGATTTCTGCCTCCACTTCCCCCTCGGCCACACAGACTTCCTCCCATTCTGAAAGGAACCCCAAGCCCTAATACTCCAAGTTCTCACTTCTAACCCAGAATGAGAGTCCCTCTTCCTCCCCTGGCAGAGAGGGACGGTCCCCTGTCTCTCTGGACAGAGGCTGAGGTCAACATTGCACAGTCCCTTGGGAAGTCCCACACCTGCCACAGTGAGGAAAAGAGTGGGTCACAGGGATGAAGACAGTGTGATGCCATACCCTCCGGGACCCGGCAGGGGGATGTTATATGACCCTGCGGGGGGAGGTTATAGTTTGAAAATTCCCTTCTGCCCCACCCATGGCCCAGTTCTGGGCAAGGAGAGGGTGCTGTGTGTTCGCCCCCAAGTGGTCAGACTACACAGTGCAGGGATGCAGGGCCAGGCCGCTAAACAAGCCGCCCCCCAAGCCCAGCCAGGACACGTAGCTGGGATCAGCTCCAGGAACTTCCCCTTCCCCCCAGAACCTCCGCTTTAGCCCCGGGGGACCAGGCAGGATGCCCCTCCCTGACAGGCCTCGCACAACGCCTAGCTCAGCCTCCCTCTGTGGGGATGGCGTTCCCAAGGCTGTCCTGGGCCTCTCGCTCTCGGCAGGACAGAGAAACTCCCTGGAGTCCCTAACTCTGCACACCCACACATGACAGCACCACCACCACCACCACCACCACCACCACCACCACCACCCCCCGCCTCTGCCCGCCAAGCCCCCAAGAGGCCAGCGGAGGTGACTCGTCCAGGCCCACCGCAGCTCAAGTCCCCCCAACCCCCAGCCCACAGGACATCCTCTGGCAGACAATGACAAATCTCACTCAGAGACCCAGATGGAACTTCAACCACGCAAAACTCAGTGACAGACCCTGGACGGGTGGCTGCCTAGTCTTTGCCCAGTGGCAACTGAGCCGGTGAGGAAGAGCAGACCCTGCATCGAAATGCAGTCGAACATTACTGCAGAGACATTCTGTGCGCCCCAAGTACCCTCCACATCCCTTGGGCACGCTCAAGCATGGAGGGCATGACTTGCCCCAAGGAAGACTTGGGAGCCCAGCCAAATGCCTGATGATCAAACCCCGGGAAATGTAAGCTCCTTGGGTGCCAGGCTGAAGCTTGCTGTGGGCCAAGAGAGAAGGCCCGAGACACTCACCGCTACCACCAGCCGCCCAAGTGAAATTGTACATTCTAAGCTGGTGGCCACCTCCCTTCCTCTAACCCAAGTATGTGCGAGCACATGGTCAGCCCAACCCCAAGGAGGGAAACTTGGGGGCGTCCGTCCAGGCAGGGTTCCCATCAGAAGTCAGACTGGCTCTCCCAGTCTGCCTCTCTGTCTGTCCCCAGGCGGTTCCCAAGTTCTAAAAAGGTGGCGACCACACCCCAGTGTCCCACACTCCCCTTTCCACCCCCACAACGGTGCTCCAACCTCTCCAACCAGCTCCTCAGGCTCCGGGTGGTGTGCTCTGCCAGTTCCAAGTGGAGCAAAAGAATCCAGCCCCCTGGTGCCCAGCACCTCCATTCAGAGCTTCCCCAAGACTGAGGGGGCCCCCCGGAGGGTCCTGCAGGGGGGCAGGCCATTCCTTGCTCTACCTGATGCAGATGCCCCTGGCTCACTTGTCCCATGCTGGTGGGGAACCTGAAGCCACACCCTTGGACCACAACTGGCTCGCCAGGGTCTTCAGCTTTTTGGGGTCCTGAGTCAGGACACCCTGCATCGGGGCACGGCTATGGATCTCCACACGGCCGTGCTGAGTGGAGTGACTCACGGGGTTCCCCACATGTCCTTGTTCTCTCAGCGGTGGCCAGGTGACTCACCTCTTAGAAACAGGACTTTAGAATGGGGTTCACACATCCTCAGTGCTCACCCTCACCACTACCTTCCCTAGCTGAGCTCTGGTATTATGTTTCCTTCTAACCCTCTACCGCCCCATAATTCAGCTCAGAGCAAAGAGGTTCCCCCTTAACTATCAGGGTTCCCTTGTACCTCACAATGTGCACACTCCACAGACCAGGTGCAGGCCTGGTACCACGGTTCTTCAAGGCAGGGGGAGGAAGCTACCCATTCAGTTTGGGAAAGGGAAAAGTGCCACACCCTATTCCAGGGACTTCCCTTGTTGGGCGTTGGGTGGGTGGGAAGCAAATTCTGTTCATGTAAGTTATTACCCACCCCCACCCCCAAAGTTTACAGGTCCTTAAAAGCCTTCCAAGGCTCAACCTCTCTCCCTAGTTCCCCCACTGAGCTAAGTCACTGGAAGGCATGAACTCAACCCAACTCCTGCCATGTGCTAGATGACAGCTAGGAAGGGCATCGGCTGAAGATGGTCCCTGAACTTAGAGGCTGAATTCTAATGGAAGACTGTTTCCAAATCATTGATTGGGAGCCCAAGCAATGGGACAGGAACAGAGGTGGAACTCTGGGTCCGGTTTCCTTCTGGGAATTCCAGGACGCTGCTTGCCCCTTCTCCAAATCTCTTCCATGGAGCTGGATACTGAGTAGTGACTGCAAGCACCCCAGAAGCACCTCTGGGGCCGCTGAGACAGCTTGGGGCCACACCCTACCAAAGTCAGAGCACACACACCACTCCTGCGAGCCTCTGTGGTCACTGTGTAGAAGTAACAGAGTGTCCCCCCTCCACATTAGGTTGCCTGGGTTGTTTGAACTTTGAGTTTCCGAGGCTCCCCGCTAACTGTCCCCCTAACTCTGCTCCCAACCCACGAGTCCCTTCTCCCCATCACTGCCAAGGGTCTGCGCCCTGAAAGGGAGGGTCAGCCCTGCCAGGGGAGGCTCAAGATCTCGCACACTGCACATCCCCTCCCTGCCTTACATAACACAGTTCTCTGCACACAACTCAGAGGATCTCGCCCCCCGCCCTCTCTCCTGGCGCGCCCGGAGAGACAGGAGGGCGGGTGGCCGAGAATGCTGCGAAGTCCTTCTCTCCACCCAGCGCTCCTGCCCCCACCGCCCACACACAGCCCCTCTCCCCCTCCCCTTTGCCCCTCACCACTCCTCCCCGAATTCTGGTTTGAATTAGTCACCGGCTCCAACCACCACATTCCTCAGGCAGCTGGCGTCCAGCCAGAAGCTGGGGCGGGGGAGAGTTGGGGGGGGGGAGAAAGCACCGCCTCTGGAAGGGGAAGGGGAGGTTCCGGAGACTGTGTCCAGCCACAGCCCCCCTCCCCGCCCACCCCAGCGCAGGAATCTCCCTAATTACGTTCCCCGCCCCCACTCCCACCCATTCCGCAGGAAGGCGCGCTGCAAACTTCTAGACTCTGAAGCCTATAGGGAGAAGGGAATTTTCTGGAGTGAGGAACACCGAGGGGCAAGACTAGGGCGAGGCATTAGAAAGGGAGGGGGGGGGCTGAAGGGGGCGCCCGGAGCGAGAAAGGGAGAGGCCGGCGGTACGGAACAGGGTGGGGCCGAGAGGACTCCGGACGCGAAGTTAGGGGCGGAGGAGCGAGGAGCCGCGAAGGACAGTAGAGGGGACGCGCGGTGCAGGGGCGCCGGGAGGGACAGGGGGCAGTGCGGCCCTGATCTCGGGGAACTTCTCCTGTAAACACGGACTGGGAACCGAGTGGCGCGCAGAGCCACCGCCCCAACGACAGGGAGTGGGATAGGGGCCACCAGATCAGGGATGCGGCGCCCTGTCGTGCATTAGGGACAACGGTTCTCCCGCGACAAAAAAATACAAAGTGCAGCAAACACCACACACACACACACACACACACACACACACACACACACACACGCTCGCTCGCTCGCTCGCTCGCTCGCTCTCACTTCCAAGCGATTTTCCAACTTTGCCCAACTTGCGCTCCAACTCCTGAAGCAAGCTCCACTCCCTGGCGCGACGCGTCACTTGCCTCCCGCAAGCCACAGGCGGCCCGATTTGCTCCCAAATTGCTGGAATCCTCACAGTGACATTAATCCAAACCCACCTTTCTCCAGCCCCGCAACCCACCTCCCACCACTGCTTAACCGTGTCCTGGCACCCCCGATGCGCTTGGCGCCCCTACCTGTGCGCTCAGCCCCAGGTCACAGCCATAGCCGGCGTGGGGCCCGAGGTCGCGCGGTGCTGCGGCTGCTGGCGACGGCGAGCCCCGATCGGGGCGGGTCTGGCAGGGCGGGCAGTACAGTCCCCGCGGCAGAACTGCTCCGAGTGGCCGAACCCCCGCGCGCGGAGGCGGCTCTTGTAACTCCGGCTCGGGCGGGCGGGTCTGCCCCCAAGCTGTGGGGAGAGGGCGGGGCCGGGCGGGGCCCGAGCGGGGTTGGGACCAGCGAGCTGGGCAGACGCTGGAAGCTACGCAGGGGTGGGCTGGAAAGCTGGGCTGTGGATGGGGGTGCAGGGACTAGGAAACGTCGCCTTCTCCCCTCTACCTCCATCCAGCGCCCCCGTCCCGGCTCTAGATCGACGCTCCCAACACGAGCTGTGCGTGGCTTCGTGGACGAGAAAAATTCTTGGGAGCACGCTGGCTCTTACTCTCGCAGCTGGCTTAGCGTCGGCCCATTTCACAGGAAGGGCACGGAGGCTGAGATGATTCAGCCGTGCGCGCTTCCAGCCTTAACGCGGACCTTTGAGCCTGCTTTCACGCTTAGACAACCCTTCCACCGGTTCTCAAGCTCCACACAGCCGCGCCCCGTTTCTCGCCTTCGGTTCTCCTTGGCCTTCCCCTCTCCAGGGTCCTCTTACTCAGAGACTCTGGCTCCATCCCTAGGAGTCGGGGTCACCTGTGCTCCCACATTACAGGGCTGCTTGGCTGCTGAAGTGACTTCAGAATCAACCCACAGTCCTTGGAAAGCCGTGGAGTTGCTGCCCTGTGCCACTGAGGAGTCCATGGATCAAGCTTTTCCTCTGCTTCCCAGTCCTTCCTGCGCCCCTCTCCAGGCCCTCCCTCTTCCCCATTTGCAGGACGCTGAGCTTCCCAATTTACAGCCATTTCCCACAGCCACTAGTAACTATATGGGGATTTTATTAAACGCATAATGATGGGGTGCAGGGCCTTCTGGCTACCACCCCTCTCCACACCTCTTTTTCTCTTCTTCCCCATCAGTCCTCTTATCCTCCCTTGCAGGTAGCCACCCAATTGCCTGCTCCAGTTTTTCTTCCTTGCTAAATTCTGCAGGAGACCCGGGCTGCAGCACTGAGGCCTTGGCTGCAGATCCGAGCAAGCGACCTCCTTGCTCCAAGATCATGAGTGGGCTTGGGCTCTGAGGCCAGCTCTGCCCTGTCCTCTGAAATGGCAAACATGTTTACAGGCTAAAAATACCAGCAGCTAAGTCTGCTGCCAGCCATGGGGGCTGTGTCCAGGTCCAGTTACCGCACAGGGCACAGGAGGTGGGGGAAGAACCCGGCGGCAAAAAGGAGCTGTAGGCTAGAGCCACATATATAATGGACACGCCAAGGCTGTTTCAGATACCAGGCGGGTATGGACATGTGAAGGAAGACACAGGCAGAGACTTGGCCTCTCTCTCTCTTTCACACACACACACACACACACACACACACACACACATACACACACACACACACACACACACACACACAGAGGTAATCTAGTGACTCAACTCCACCAGACACATCGCAAGCACACTGTCATAGACCAAACCTATCCCCCCCAAAAAATTCCTTCCTTCTTTTGTTCTGTACACCTTTCCTAGCAGCCACCCTGCTTAAAGAATATATATTCCTTTTATTAAAGTATATATACATACATACACTTTAGATACTATGTATATATACTTTAGCCACATATACTTTAAAATATATATACATGTATTACTTTTAAATGTTTATATATGCATATATACTTTAAACAATGGAATTTTAATTTTTTAAATTTTAATTTATTTTGGGAATCATCCTGGATTGTTTCCACCTCTTTTATACTTCACTCCAAGATGTTGCAGGCTTTGCCCACTAGGGCCAGAAGTGCAGGCTGCCACCATTTCCACCTGGAGTTTTTCTAAGTGGGACTCAGGATCTGAACTCTGGTCTTTCTGTTTTCGAGGCAGAGTCTTAACTCTTGAACCATCTGTGCAGCCTGGAACTTTAGAGTTTTAAAACCAAGAGCCAGCCAGGCATGGCAGCTCACACCTGAAATTCCGACCACTGGGAGACTGAGGCAAGAGGATTGGTGAACAGTCAAGGACAGCTTGGGGGCTACATACTACAGAGAGTGAAACCTCTTTCCCTTTCTCAAAAAAAAAAGTCTCACAATGTAACCGACTTGGAATTAATACTGTAAACCTAGGCTGGTCTTGAACATACAGCTACTCTCCTGCCTCGGCCTTCCAAATGCTGGAGCTGTAAGTATTCACTACCACACCAAGCCATGGTATTTCTTTCATTGTGAATAACATTTATTTGGCCTCTAAAACATAGACCAAGAATACGATGAAGCACTCTGCAATTCCACAAGCCAGATAATAATCCCTGTTGACATTTTAAAAAGTAAACTCAATATTGATGGTTTTTTAAAATTTATTTATTATTAATTATTATTATCATTATTATTATTATTATTATTTATTCAATTGTGCGTGTGTGTGTATGTATGTGCGCGCGCATGTGTGTGTGTGTGTGTGTGTCTGTGTAGAACCACGGACGAATTCGGGAACCACCATGGACGCCTCCACCTCCTTCTGCCCCGGGATTCACAGGCTCCGCCCTACCAGGACCAGAAGCGCAGGCTGCCCCCGCTTCCGCCTGGCATCTATATGTGGGATCTGGGATCCGAACTCAGGACCTTCCACCTGCAAGGCGGAGGCTTAACCCCTGAGCCACCTCTCCAGCCCCTTGATGGTTGTTTTTTGATGCTGGGGACTGAACACACATGCTAAATGCATGCTTTCCACAGAGCTACAGCCCCAAGATTTAAATCAACATAGAAAGGCAGAACAATAAAAAGTAAATTTTTCCCTTTCCTTAACCCCAGACTCTCTCCCCAAAAGTAACTATTGCTAGTTTCACCAAAAGCATTTTAACTTTGAAGTGACTTATTATTTGATACCTTGAGGAAGAAAATCCTAAGCATGTGCAAATGGAAATTGATTTTATCCTAGGCTTTCAGCTTTCAGAAAGGTGACCATGATATGACCTATGTCCAAAAGCATGGGGTATCTGCTAGGAGTACTGTTGGGGACTTAGAGGAAGGAGGTTGGCACAGGAAAGAACAGAAATGAATGTGGATTCATTCACCCCAGCTCAGCTCAGTTAGAGCACCCCACACACACACCAGGAGGCAATGAGCAGAAGGAGCTACCTCGGCTCTGAACCAAGTCACTTGCCCCTATGTTTGTCCTGGCCACCCTCTTGGTCAACAGGGAAGAAGGCAGAAGGGTAAGAGCCAGGGATCACTGCCCAGATCCTTCATTCAGGATTAAAGATGTCAAGATTACCTGGAGGGGCACGGCTCTGGGAACCTGCATCTTGTCCCATGCCAGAGCGAGAGAGCAGAGAATGGGATAAACCCACCCCATCCCCTGAAAGAGCAGGACCAGAACCAGAACTTCCTAAATCAGCCTCCTCAATCCACGGGAGGGGGATGTCTCCAAAAGTTTTCAGTCTAGTGGGATGGCTCATGCCTGTATGTTCAGCATGCAGGGAGGGGGCCGAGGCAGGAGGAATCGCCATGAGTTCTAGGTCAGCCTGTGTAATATCATTCCAAGACAGCCAGGACTACAAAATGAGACTCTTGTTTCAAAGATCTGCATATACACACAGAGTGGGTTTTTCAGTGGGTTAAGTGGAGACACACTCGCAGAAATTTCTGCCAACCCTTTTCTTTCTGCCCAATGCCACACAGCTCCTTCCCCGGCCATAATGGTGATTGTCTGATTTTGCAGCAGGTATGTACGTTATAACTCATTTACTCTCTCTGACAAACAGGCCCTGGGCTGGAGAAATGGTCTAAAACAGTGTTAGTGATTTATCTGAAGTCACAGAACCCACAGAGGCAGGAGTTAAAGTTCCCATCAACATTTGCATTGCATAAAGATTGTTTTCCCCCTGTGGTGTGGTGGGAGGACAGAGACTGAGCAATCAATCACTGGAGACATGTTTATTTATTCATTTATTTATTAGGATAATGGGAATCAAATCCGTGCTAGGCCAGACTTCTACCACTAAAACAACAGCCCTAGCCCTCAGGAACAAATGTTAATGAATGACCGCCAGGAATGACTAATTCCTAAACCCTCACTCTTTCCACAAGCGTCTCACATCCCACACTATCAGTCAGCCCCCAGGGGACACTTCCCCTCCTGGTGAATCTTTCCTGCAGGTACACTTCCACCCAACACCGGGCCAGGGACTCCTGGTAGTAACCATGGTAACTGTGGAGAAGGCAACAGAGAACTCAACAAGATGCAATCTCTGCCCTGGAGGCTCTTAATCCAGAAAGGAGCAGTTTGGAGCCCTCTAACCTGTTTTCCTTGCCTGCCCTGTTTTCAGAAAACTGAATTTGTCTTTTCTACCAGGTCTCTCATGAGGCTACCCCATACCCCAACATCAGATACATGGGTAAGTGTGACAAGCGTCACACACATACACACACACACACACACACACTTTTTTCTTAAGAGCCCCCTTTGTTTCAACATTGCAGAGAAAGTCTGTGCCTCAGGTGCCAATGAAAATAAAGTGTATCTTCTTATACACTGGCCCAGATTAAGGGAATCAGCCCTCCAGCTCCACCATCCTTCGGAGGCGGCCCGCACCGCCCTCTTCTAGTCTCACAAAACTATGTGAGCTCTAGGACACGTCATCACTGGGATAACCCAGTAGCTTCCCCAGAAGTGACGCCGTCTGCCTGGGGGGGTTCCCTGAAATGTGTGTACAGTGAACCTTAGGCTCCTCAGTTGCCAAGCAACATGTGTCTCTGTTTTGTCCCTATTATGCCTGTTTCCATAGTTACCATGCAGGGTAGCTCTGTGGGCAGGCCTTCTGGCAGGGATTCCCCTTCCCCTCCCTTCTTGCCACAGCCCCTTTTCTGTACATTACAGTACAGAAAGAAAGAAGAAAAAAAAAAGCCAACAGTTCAAAGAGTAACCTCAGCTTTTAAAAGCATGATCCTAGAAAGAAAGTAAAATCTGCAGCCTGTTTGCAGTCTCCATAGAGACGTCTGAGCTCCAGGAAGTGCTTTTTCCTTTCTTTTTTTTCTTTATTTTATTTTATTGCTATTATTTTGCATGGCAAGCAGAGAAACAACAATCAACTGTTCTGAGTATCATAGAGTGTTCCCAGACTCCACCAGCCCCAGGATCAGCATACCTGTCAAACAAGTCCTTCTCCATTCATTTTTAGCTCTTCCCAACCAACTAGATGATGCTCTGAAATGCAAACATTTCCTATGCAATTCTCAAACCTTGAATTCTGCCACTTTACCCAAAATACAAAGCCAAATGAAATTGAAGCCCAGATCAATATAAATCCCAGCCTGCATTAAACTCAAACATACATACATACATACATATACATACATCTATACATATATGTGTGTGTGTGTGTATATATATATATATATATATATATATATATATATATATATTTTGTTTTTTTTTTTTTTTTGCATGTGGCTATATCAGAGGGCACTGTGTGTCCCTGTGGAGGCCCAAGGGTCACTTCAAGAATCACCCTGGATTGCACTACCTCCTCTGGAGTTTTCCAGCCTCTGCCTTCCAGGTTCTGAAGTACAGACCACCACCATTTCCACTGGGTGTTTTTACATGGAATCTGGGATCCCAACTCAGGACTTTTTACTTTTGAGGCAGAGGCTTAATCCCTGAGCCAGCTCTCCAGACCCTTAAACACCTTTCTTTATTTTAAGAAATAAATAATATTTTGAGAGAGAGAGGAAGAGCACAAGTGCAGGTATGTGCACCGTGACACATTTATGGAAGTCTTGGTACAACTTTTCAGAGATTTGGAGCTTTAGCCAAGTTTGGGGACAAGGCAGTCCAGGAGTTTGTGGTAAGAAACACTGATGCGGGGCTGGAGAGGTGGCTCAGGGGTTAAGCCTCCGCCTTGCAGGCGGAAGGTCCTGAGTTCGGATCCCAGATCCCACGTATAGACGCCAGGCGGAAGCAGGGGCGGCCTGCGCTTCTGGTCCTGGTAGGGCGGAGCCTGTGAATCCCGGGGCAGAAGGAGGTGGAGGCGTCCATGGTGGTTCGCGAGTTCGTCCGTGGTTCTACACACACACATATACACACATGCGCACGCACATACATACACACACACGCACAATTGAATAAATAATAATAATAACAAAAAAAAAATTTAAAAAAAAAAAGAAACACTGATGTAGGGCTGGAGAGATGGCTCAGGGGTTAAGACTCTGCCTTGCAAGCAGAAGACCCTGGGTTTGGATCCCAGGTCCCACATAAAAACACCAGGTGAAACAGTTGGGGCTGCCTGAACTTCTGGCCCTGGTGGGTGGAGGTAGAAGTAATCCAGGGTGCCCTCCGATACACACACACACACACACACACACACACACACACACACACACACACGATAGTAGATAGAGAGAAAGATAGATAGATAGATAGATAGATAGATAGATAGATAGATAGATAGATAGATAGATAGATAGATAGAAAGAAAGAACACTGATGTAAACCTGTGACTGATGGGTAACTCCAGTCACCAGATATGCATGTGGGTGCCTTTAGCCCCTGAGACATCTCACTGGCCCAAAAAATGAAATATCCAACAAGGAGTTCCTGAACTGCTCAGATCAATGATGGGAAGCCCTCCCATAGTGCTCAGGCCTAATACGCTCACCTTAAATCTGCTTGGAAAACTAGAGTCATGAGATATGTCTCTAGAATGTTCCAAAGCTGGAAAGCAGGCCAAGAAAGATGGTCTAGGCAGGAGAAAGCAAAAGGAATCAGTCAGAGAAGGCAGGGGCAATGGATGGACACCCCTCTCCTCTCCCCCAGCATTGGTTAGTGTGGGGATGCAGTGGGAGTCAGAACCCCAAGATGAGGGCAAAGCAGCAGCCAAGTAGGATTGCCTGGGGCGTGAGGGAAGGAGGGAGAAAGAACACACAATTGCTCAAACTGGGCGGGCAGAGTTGTAAACAGCAGCGGGAGGGAGCTGGAATGAACGGAGCAGCTACTACCCCAGCCTGCTTCCTCTCCACAGTGAGGCTCCGCCGGGAGGGTGGGATATGGTGGGGGCACCAGCCCCTTTGCCCATTTCTTGGAATCAGGCTTCCTCAGGGCCTTTCCAACTTCCTCTGTCTTTCTCCAAGTTTCCTGGGGAAAGGAATACCAGCCCGGGCTGGCGTCCCTCCCTCCCGCCTCTCACACTTCCTCAAACCTGGCTTAAGCAGATCAGGCTGAGCAGGGAAGGAAACGCCAGGGCTGTCCAGGGCCTGAGTCACCGCATAGTTGAGGTGCCTGTCACTCAGTCCCGCCCTGTGCCCTCTGCCCACCCCAGGATTGCTGAGTCTGACCCTGTCCGGGGTTTCTTGCCACGGAGCCCTGGACTGCTGGAAGTTTTGGAAGCTACCCTCTCCTTGAACTCCACAGTGTTCCATGTCCACTGTAATTATCCTTGGTTTTTGAGAGAAGCACACACACATACTCCCCACCCTTCCCCTGCTGCTTGGGAGTAAAGGTGATTCCGTCACATGGCTGCAAGAAGTGCGGGAAGATGTGGATGTGATCTTACAAGTCACTTCCCCTTTCTGGGCTCCCCTGCATGCGGTACATTCTGTCAGTGTGAGTCAAAGAGATGGACAGTTACCATTGAAGAGAGGCGGGATAAGAGAGAGGGGTGTGTTCTCTAACCCCTCTCCCGACTGTGAATGGAATGGATGGGGCGGGGCACTGCCACCGTAGGGCAGCCAACACCCTAGGCGACTGGGTGACTCAGGTCCCACATGGTGGACGACTGACTGTGGTAAGTGCCCCGTAGCTCCTGTAAGGGGAAATGTGGATCTCTCTGAAGAATGACTGGCCAGGGTCCCGTGAGCACTAACTCTTCTTTCCACCTCCAGAGCTGCCAATCTCCATTCCTATGACGGAAGCTCTAGTCTAATTCATTTTTTTGCCTCCCTGCCCTGTTCAGTTGCTTCCATTTCTTCTGCCTGGCCTGACCACCTCCTTTTCCCTTAAAAGCCTCAGTCTTCTTTACCCTCCTCCAGCTCCCCTTGGCCCGTCTGCCATGTTCCTTCATCTACGCCCTGGCTCTGCCCTCCTCCGCCCGCCCCCGTCCTGGTGGAGTCGGCCAGAGATGATTGCAAAAGGGCTGAGGCAGCTCAAAGCCTTAGCGGTTGCTGCTGCAGCAGAGGGGATGGACAGCTGGAAATGCAGGCGCATTCCATGGGAGATCTGTCAGAAATAGCCCCAAAGCCCGCCCTCCAGCTCTTGTGCACAGCGCAAGCTGTACATTTTTTTTTTTTAAAAAAAGGTACTTATCAGGGCTGGGGATGTGGCTCAGTTGGCAGAGTGCTTGCCTAGGGCACACAAGGCCCCAGGTTCAATCCCCAGCACAACACATAAACTGGGTGCGCACACACACAGGGACATACACTTGTAATTCCAGCACTAGGAAGGGGGAGGCAGGTAGGAGGATCAAAGTTCAGAGGTCATCCTTGAATAGTGAATTCCAGAGCAGCCCAAGTGACATGAGATTCTGTCTGAAGAAGGAGATGGTGCGGCAGGTAAAGACTCGTATCCCCAAGCCCGAGGACCCCTGTTCAGTCCCCAGAGCCCGTAGTGGAAGGGACAAATCAAGCCCAAGTTGTTCTCTGACCTCCATGTGTGTGCATATATGCATGCATGCACACACACATACAAGGAAAAGTACTAGCAGTAGACTCCCTGTAGAATCCTGAAGAAACCAGGGAAATAAAAAGGGGGAGTGGAAGGGCCCCCAGAAACCGGAATATCCAGGATGCCACCCCTGAACCGGCGCCACCTGCATCAATGCTCCCCTTTTTGGAGTGAACAGGACTCTGCTCACCCCCATCCCGTGCCAAAGCGAAGGACGCCCTGGTAACTCCACTGCAGCGGGCAGCCTCCTTGGCAGCCATGTCAGTCTGGCCAGAGTAAACAGACGGGAGCAGGTGGCAGTTTCACTAACCTTTCAGGAGTGCCAGCATTTTAGCTCTCTAGCATCGGGGGACGAGAACAGGGTGGGGGTACCCCGGGATTCCAGCTAAATCTTCAGAGAACCAAAACAAGCTGGGAAGGCACTGTACACTACTGAGTGGTCTCCCTGGTGGGAGAGCCCCAGGAAGCCACCCACCCCCACCCCCCACTCCTCTGACACACGTGGAGAGACTGCTCAGGGCGCTGAGGACAGTGCGGGTGGCATTCATTTCACAAGCGTCTGGGTGGGGCCTCAAAGCACTTCATTCCTCGCCTTCAACATGCTAGACCCAGCCCCCACCTTTCAAAGGGGGAAGTGGCACATTTGGGGCATGTGGGCAGCTGGTGGGATGGGTCTGACCCAAGGAAGAGCCGCAGCTGTCCAGATCTGGCCCAAAGCAGAACATGGAAAGGAAAAAAAAAAAGACAATCTAGGTCTTTCTTGGAAGAACTTTGAAGGGCTTTAACTTTTTAGTAAGTGACTCATGCAGAATTTTCAACAAAGAACTTAAAATAAAAAAGCTCAATAGTTCAAATAAAGCACTGCTTATAACCAGCATCTATGGACTTATCACAAACCAAACTAAGGCTCGGCATTCCCAGGCACAGGCCATGCGGCCTGAGCCAAGTGCAACTACAGTTACGGGCCCAGGGCCCAGAGCCTCTCTCGTTTCTTCCACCTTCCCTTTGAGGACCCAAGATGCTCCTTCCCTCATTCCGCTTGTTTTCTACGATCCTTCCCTGTTCTCAGCCAGACCCACTGGCAATGTTCCCTTTCTTCTGCCCTCGACCTCTGGCACCTGTCAGTTTGTGCTGGGCTGACTGTGCAGGGCTGGCAGCTGTAGGCAGTGATTGGTGGCAAACATGGAGCCTCTCTGGCACACAGGAAAACTACCTGGTAACCAGAGACATCCAAAGGCCCAGGCTTGGATTGGCTGCGGATGGCAGGGAAAGAGCAGGCGATGCTCCACTCAAGCCCTGATGGGGGAAAGCCAGGCTGGCAGTGTGGTGACTCAGGCCTCCCCAGGGCGGGGCGGGGTACAGAACCAACTCCAGATGTGCTTCCCCCTTTCTGGCCCCCTCTTGCAGTTAACTCTTCCCTACCAGTCCATCCAACAGCCCAACTTTCCACAGCCCTACCCTGTACAGGCTTTATCCAATAACCCAGCCAGACTCATTCTGTACCAAACCACCAAGGCTAGCACGAGGCAGGACGTGAGGATGAGTCATGCTTCCTGCAGGCTCTGAGGGGGCCTGGAGGTGGGGAACCCTACCCCCTCTCTCCACCCCTACCCTTTCAAGTCCAAGAGGACTGACAGGCAAGCTGCTGCCTAAGCACTGGGGCCCACCCAGCAAACCCCACCCTCCTAGGCTCGCAGGCCTGCCCCGTAGCATCGCAGTATTTGTACAACGTGGCCTCTCCTGCCTAAATCTTCAGCTACTGGGAAGATTAAGGGGATACCAAGAAGGTAGAAGATTGCACAAGAGGAGGTGGGGTGGGAAAGGGAATTTAGGAGTCCAACAGGTTCAGCAAGGGCCCAGCAGGAGGCTATGGGCACACCCAATACCAACATCTAGCACTTTCAGAGACTATCCTCAAGGCCAAAAACGTTCAGGAGACACGTATCTAAGTTTGGATCCAAATCGAGATGATCTACCAGGGCAGCAGCACCAGAGCAAGAACCAACACATCCACCCTTGCAGCGTCTACACCACAGGGCTCCTCTGCCCACTCCGGACCACGCTCCCAACCCCAAGTCCAAGCGCCCAGCTACAGATGAGTTACAACCCCCTTCCAAGGTTCCAGCGCTTTCTACCTGGCGGGGTCCCCCTCTCCTCCCAAAATCCCATCCACTTCCATACCTGGAGTAAAGGAAGCATGCAAAGAAAACACACAGCACGCGGGGTCCTGCGCCAGAGATGGAGACCGCCACGTATGAGACAGACTCTCTATAGCCCAGGACAGCTAAAGCTAGCCTTCAACTCCGGACCCTTCTGCCTCTAATTCCAGGATGGTGGGATTATAAGGAGATGCCACCATGCCTGGTTTTTTTTTTTTTTGGTTTTCTAGAGTAAGGTGTGTCACTATGTAGATCTGGTCTGGAACTATTTCAGACAGGCTGGCTTTGGATGTGCCTCTGTCTAGATGCTGTGGTTTATGCAGTGCTGGCGACAACCAGGGTTTCATGAATAACTGGCAAGCACTCTACCAACAGAGCTGCAGCTCCAGTCTAGTTGGCAATTTTTAATGTGTCTTACCAACATACAGAAATGGCCACAGGGTTGAATGAAAGTTTGCTCCCCAATGGAAAGCTGAGGCCGGAGGATGAGTACAGCTAAGGCCACCCTGAACTAATAGAGACTCTGCCTCAAAAAAAAAAAAAGAAATATAAAAAGAATTAAAGAACTTCACTGGGCTGGGGAGATGGCTCAGGGGTTAAGACTCTGCCTCACAAGCAGAAGGTCTTGAGTCAAGGTCCCAGATGAAAGCGCCAGGTGGAAAGGGCAGTGACCTGCACTTCCGGCCCTCATGGGTGGAGCCTGAGAAATCTGAGAGAAGCAAAAAGGAGGTAGAAGCAATCCAGGATGACTCCCGCAGTCATCCTGGGGCTTCCAGAGGGACACACAGTGCCCTGATACACACACACACACACACACACACACACACACACACACACACACACACCAAGTTTTAAAAAGAAACTTCACTCCTTATGTTAGAAGACAGTCATGAGGATGAGTCTCTGAGGGGCTGTGAGCTGCTCAAAAAGAGCAGCGGGTAAACCCAGCACCCTGAGTTTGATCCCCAGAAGCCCATACTGGAAGGGGAGAAGACTTCAGAGTTGTCCTGACTCCTTGAGTGCTATGGCATGAATGTGCTTTCTTTCCCAAATGATATCAAAGTCTCTGCAAAGTGTGTAAAAGCTCAAAGTGGGGAAAAACAGTAACTATCTGTCTCCAAAGAACATGATAATTATAACCACTTGACATTCCAGATTTTGGGGTGATTAATTTGGATTCAGCAATCCCGCCCCACCACTTCAGACGTGTGACTGATGTTACTATCTCTCGCCAGTCCCCTTCTCCCTATTAGAAAGTAGAGATACTGAATCCAGTATACAGTGCCCAGTGTTACACATTCGTAACCCCAACACCTTAAATCTGAAGCCAGTTTTGATTACACAAAGACCAAGTCTCAAAAAACAAAACAAAAAACCAAATGGAATACCACCAGAGTTGACCTAGATCCACACCCTGGTAAGGGCAAGACCCAGCAGCCCGGTCTTCCGAGTGTCATCGTGGTATTCTAAACAACCCTGTCTACTGCCACCTCACCAAGCAGCTGTGAGGAAATACAGTTGGCCATCCCTACCCGTAAATTCCACGACGTGCTGCCAATTCTACCAGCTACAGAGAAGATACTTAAGCCCCCCAAGCACAAGTGTGTACACACAAGTGTACCTGTGCCAAGCATGTGTTCCCACCAGTATTTCTAAACTACAGTTTTAACACCTTATAGCTAATTGCACTAAATGTAGGTTCTGTGAAAACACCATACTATCTACATAGGTATGAAGAAGATTCCTGGACCCAATTCCCGTTAGATACCGAGGGACAGCAGCAGCGGCAGATGAGTCAAGTCCGTCCGCACACCGTGTGCTGCTCGCGAGCTTACCAGCAGAAAGGGTAGAATATAACCGCCCACCCACTAGAGGAGCATCACTGCACGGGAAGCAGGGCAATAAGGGTACAAGTGAGGCCAGGCCTCTACTTCTCTTCTGAAAACTTCTGTCCTGTAGCAAAGATGTCGAAGGCGTAGGGAAGACCTTGCTGTAGCCCATCACCCCCCTCTGAAGGCGCCACCACTCACAAAGGAGGCAGGACAGAAGAGGGTTGAATGTTCAGTTTCCTTTAATGACCCCCATCTCCCTGAAGGGCGGGTGCAGGCAGCTAGGCGACAGCAAGAGATGGTCACTTGAAGATCTTGCCTTGATTGAAAGCTTTGCCCACATGCTGGAAGGCCCCCTCCCAGGAAAAGTACTCTCGAACCAAGGTCTGGGTCTCCTCACTGCCAGGATCCAGTTTCCGCCATGTGTATGACTCGTAGTCCACCTGCCAATCCGGACTCAGCTGGGGATAAAAAGCCAGCAGAGGCTCATGGTCAGCACCCCCCACTGCCCACACAATGTGATGCTCAGATGTGCGGCCCCTGCAAGCCACCCTGCCAGAGCAGCTCTTCCCCCATGCCCACCAGCCCTGGCCGCGACCCTGGGCTCCTTGTATCCTTGCCTACTCCAGAGACTCCTCCCCTCCTCACCGGAAAGGCGAGTTCTTGGCCCCGGAAGACCCAAATTCCAGAAATGGAGCTGCTGTTGTTGGTGCCAAAGAGGATGACACTGGCAAAGGCATTCTTCCTCAGTTTGTCCAATCGCTGGAACATTCCTGAAGGGAAAAGGAGAACATTCAGCTCTCGGAATCATCTATTACCTCCATCTCTACCCTCCTCCCATACCCAGCCACCCTTCTCACCAGTGATGAGGTTGCAACTCATGAAGGTCTGGGTGAGCTCTTCCGGGAAGCGGTACTCGGCATACCACAGAGACCAGCCATCCTTATCAAAGTGCTCCCAGAAATATGGCAGTGCCACAGACAGGGTGTCCTCATTGGAGTACTTACGCTTAAATTCATCTAGCACAAAGGTACTGAAAGATGGAGAAAATACGAAGAGGTCAATAAGCAGAAGAACCACTGAGACTGCCAAAGGCAGTCAGACTAAGACTGTTTTTCACTTGACATGTATTGGTTTGAAGGACTTGGCCACTATACAGGCAAAGTGAACAGCCTCACCAGGGACAAGCTGACGGGGCACACACAAGGCCTAGAACATTCCTCTGCCCCAGTTATGCTAGGCATGAGGAAGACAAGACCCGGAGGACCCGAGAGTGGAGTGGGGGGCATGGCTGACTGCTGCCCCCAGGTGGAGACCAAGTGTAAGGACTTCTCTGCCCCTGTCCAGTCCCTCCTGGGCGGTTTTCCATGAGCCACACTCAGTTCTGACTCACCAAGACTCCCATCACACAGGCCTCCTCAGATTACTCGGGCAGTAACAGGGAAGCAAGCCTCAGTCTTTACACCCATGCCATGTCCTGCAGTCCCTCTCTGCTGCGAGACTGTATACTGACAAGTGTTTAGGTCCCGTTATCTTTGAAGTAATCTGATGAGCAGAACCAAGAATGCCAACTTCAATACAGGAGTGGCCACCTGCCCCCACGGCTGAAGTTCCCATTCTTTTCTAATTATAAAAATTTATGCTGATCTAGTACTTGGCTGCAGCACTAGGACCATGAGTTTGAAACCTTCCTGGGCTCACATAACAAGATCCCCCCCCCCATATACGCACTAAAGAAACCTTTCAGCAATACTAACCTTGCATTATAGCAAACTTTTTTTTTTTATTTATTCAATTGTACATGCGTGCGTGCGTGCGTGCGTGCGTGCGTGCGTGCGTGCGTGCGTGCGTGTGTGTGTGTGTGTGTGTGTTTAGAATCACGGACGAATTCGGGAACCACCATGGACGCCTCCACCTCCTCGTTTTCTGTGCCCCCTGGGATTCACAGGCTCCACCCTACCAGGACCATAAACACAGGCCAACCCCGCTTCTGCCCGGCGTCCATACGTGGGGTCTAGGATCCAAACTCAGGACCTTCCGCCTGCAAGGCAGAGGCTTAACCCCTGAGCCACCTCTCCAGCCCCTATAGCAAACTCTTTAACAGCTAAATAACTGTGCAGAATGGAGGCACCACAAATACATTCTACTGAGTGTTAAACTGAACGTATGTTAGCTCCATTAACATCAGCATAAATACTGCCACGTGGTAGGCATGGTGGCTTGGACCTTCATCTAAGTGCCTATGGGCTGGCAGAAGTATCTGGAGCCCAAGGTCTTCCTCAGCTTGTTCTGGGATAGCCAGAGTTACAAGACCCTGTCTCAAACATAAACTGCTAAAATAAACATCACACTTGGTCTCTGCAATAAAGAATCCATGAGTCATACTGTTATCCTTCCCTCTCTTTACAGACGAGGTTAAGTGATATGACTGGTCCCAGGTTATACTGTAACAAAACAAGAAATCTGCCCTTTAACCCCAGCCTGGTGGCCCTTGGCTTGAAATCCCAGACACTCAAAAGGTGAGGCCAGGGACTTAAACATACTTCCTGAACTCAGCTCAAACTTTATTATTCTTGACCATGTATGATGACCATCTAATTATTATAAACTGTGTTTCTTTCAAGTAACTAAGATTACTCATCTGCAATCTCAGTACTCAGAAGGCTAAGGCAGTCTATTTAAAAAGCAAAAATAGGACTGGGATAGAGCTCAATGACAGAATCCCTGATTTACTGCTCCATCCTGAACCCCCAGCACCACAATAAATAATGAAGGAAACGCAGATATACGCAATCGCACATGTGATACAGGAGGAGTCAGAAGAGGGCGCCAGGTGACCTGCTCGATCCTCTGCCTTTTCCCTTCAGGCAAGGAACCAGGGGGCAGCTAGCAAGCCCTCGATGGGTTTTCTTGGCCCTCTCAGCACTGGGTGACAGGAGTGCTGGGGTCCAAAGTGCAGTCCTCAAGCTGGGGCAGCAGGCGCTCTTAGTCTACATCCCGTTCTTAAGACTCAAAAAACAAGGGCGAATGATGCTCATCAGGTAAAAACTTTCCAAAACTGGGGGACGCCCTGAGCATATGGTGAAAGGAGAACCAAGTTTCCAGTTGTTCTCAGACTTTCACAAGCACACGCCAAGTCCAGTGGTCAGTTGCTGCTCTCCGGGAGACTGAAGCAGGGAAATCACATAAGACAAGAGTTCTAGGCCAGTGGGAGAAGGGTTATCCAAGGTTGTTTGTTATCTGATTTTTTTTTTTGTTAGGAATATAGAACTACCCAATGTGAAAATTAGCCATTAATAGTGTCTATGTTACAGTAATAATTTGGGCCAATTATTATGGCTTTATATACACACAAAAATTCCTGCTCATTCTTGACCTATCCCAGAGCAAAGCTAAGGTGAATCACTTGAATTCAAAATATAATGCAAGTTTAAAGAGCAGAGCTAAGAATACAGCCGAGTGGAAGAGCACTTGAATGAGCCCACATATGCACATATTCTCTCTTTCTCTCTCTCATCCTTCCTCACTCCCTCCCCTACACCTGGAGGATCCTTGCTCGTGCAAGGGAACTGAGATAAGAACCCTCATCCACTCCTGCCCATTTGTGGAATGTTTGTAACATACAAATTTCTGCACAGCTACAGCCATCACTGGTATCTAACACGCTGGGTTTACCCGACATTAGCAGTACTGCTGGGCTTGGTGGACACAGGCTGAATTCAACCAGCAGAACCCACAGTGAAGCAGCCACGGCGGGCTCTTTCCATGAGTGCTGGGATCCAAACTTGTCTTCTCACATCCTACATGTACCATGGGTCACACACACCCAACACATCCGCATATCGCACAAATAAAAGATAAATGCTAAAAAAAAAGTTTAAGTCAACATTAACTCTTAACTGGTGTTTTCTGGAGCCCTTAAAAATTAAGGTCATAGCTTGAGATCTTAAGGCTCCTATTTATATGGCAGTGTCTCACGTGTAGACCCTCTCTGGCCCATGCTAGCCATCAGGATGTGGACTCTGGCATCTCAGGCTGGTCATCCCAAGCGCTCGCTGTAATACAGGAGACTCTCACTCCTCCAGCAGATAGAGGCCCCACTCCTGGATCTGCATACAGATTCCCCCAGTCCCTGCGTATAAATGACAATGGGGGGAGCTTCTCTGGGAGGACAATGGACTTTCCCACCTGTTTCAGCCCCACTTTCCTGTCGGTGTTTTTTTTCCTTTCTGCCTTTTTCATATTTCTCGGTCCCAGGACAGCTTCACAGGTTCCTGTGCTTGGACACAGTACATTTAGAGAAATTTTAAAATGGGACAACAGCCAAGAGCGAGCCCCAAAATATAGAACCTGAACAGACAAGTAAGGAAAAGACAGATGGTGTTGGGAAGGCAGAAATACCAGGAGGTAGAGACAAGGCCACTACATGGTACTGAGAGGCAGGAGGATTTCTGGGGACAGATAGTGAAGTCTACATGGGTTTCCTTCTCAATCAATCTTAGTCAATGAATCAATCAATAAGTTTATTTTTAAAAAAAGAAAAAAGAGGGGGCAGTGTCAACAAGATAGCTCAGGGGGTCAGGTGCCTGCTCACAAGCCTGAAGACCAGAGTTCTATCCCGGGAAGCCCACAAGGTAGACGTGGCTTCTAATCTCCACTCGTGTACCAAAGCATGCACGTGTAAACCTCTGTACTGACTAAATATTTTTTAAAAACTGGATTTACAGGGCTGGGGAAATGGCTCAGGCATCAAAGACTGCCTCACAAGCAAAAATACCTGAGCTCAGATTCTAAATCCCACGTAAAAATGCTAGGAGGAAATGATGATCTGACGTGCAGCCCTGGAAGCAGAGCCTGGGAAACCCCAGAGCAAGAAGGTAAGAAGGCAGAGCAATCCAGGGTTCCCAGAATCACCCTTGGGCCTCCACAAGAACACACAAGCACCCTTCTGTATACATATGTGCATGCACACACACAAAAGCACATAAATAAAAAAGTGAATTTACAAACTCTCAGTGTAGTAAGATTCTGCGACAAAATTAAGAAGTTGCACAGGCAACAATCAGAAAATTTATCTTCCACATTAATACATTTCAACCCAATAAAATGACTTGGGGCAAGGAGCGAATGAAGACCTGCTGACACAGAGACCAACAAGCAGGGTGTCCCTGCTTTCTTCTCACGCATAAGCAAAGAAAAATCTCCCTCACTGAATTCTTTCTTCTCCCAACCCTACATTTAAGGAACTCCACATTATCCAATTTGCTAACTAGACAAAACTGATAATGTGGCTTTCATCATCTTTCCTATTAACAAGCAGTTTTTCTGGAGTTTGACTCACAAAACAGCAAACACATACCAAGGGACCCTCCTGCTGTCCTGGGTCCGCTGAGCCAGCCATGCAAGACACAGGCACTCAGTTATTACTCTGTACTGGACGTTTAAAGAACACAAAGAAATTGACCTTCATTCCAGACCCTCTTTCTGCTAGAGTTCTAAGAGGGTGTGTAGTGTTTAGAGTGCATGTGTGACAACCCAGCACCGATCCACGTCAAGACTGGGCATGATAGCCAGCATCTATGGTGTATCCTAAGGGATTCCTGGTCAGCCAGTCTAACCAAAATAGCAAGCTCCAGATTCATTCAGAGACCCCATCTTACCTCAACAAATAAAGCGGAGAGGAATAGAGAAAGACACGAGGTTGACCCTGGCCCCCACATACACAGCACAAGCACCTACACATTACAAACATAACACACACAGGAGGTTCCAAGCTGTAGTACAGGATTATATCCTGGCAGCTGGGAGGTAGAGGCAGGTGATCAGGATCAGATCTTCAAGGTCACCCTGTTTCCCTGGCTAGAACTCAGGGTTTGCTGCATCCATCCTTAGCCCTGACAAGTGTGTAGGTGGTCTTTTTGAGACAGGGTCTCGCTACATAGCCATGGGTGGCCTTGAAACAGTAGTAGTTCAAGGGACCCTGCCTCCCAAGGAGGGGAGGACTACAGCATGAACCACTATATCTGCCTTCCAACCCTGGCTTTCTACTTTCAAAGTTTACCAAACTCATAAGCTCAGGAAGTCACTTCATGCCTCAATTCATTTGTAGGAATTTATATAAACAACCCGTGACACTGGCCCCGCTAGTGCAAGAACACGATGCAGAAAGCACAGCTCCAACGTCCTCACCTCTTGGGCAGATGAGCAAAGGGGTCCTTGGCCTTGGGCTCAGCAGCCAGTGCCTGCTCACACTCGTCCATCTCGTCCTCGGCAGCTGGCGCACTGGCCTTTTTCTCCTCTTTCCGCTCAGTCTGGGGCTTTTGTTTCTCTTCCCTCGAGCCTTTTTCTTTCCGTGGGGTATCCTTCTTAGGCTGGCTCTCTGCAAACTTCTTAGCTGGCAGAGAAGAGAGAAGAATAAATGTCCTGCCCCTTGCCATATCCCTCCAATCCCAGCAGTAAGCTTTATCACTGCACTTTATGTTACTGAGTGAATTCATATAAAACAATTTTTAAGGACTGGAGAAATGGCTTAGGAGTGAAAGCTTTTGTCTTGAAAGGTAAAGGACCGTTCAGATTCCACATAAAAACACCAGGCAGGGGTGAAGAAGAGGGCTCAGAGGTTAAGACTCTTTCTCACAAGCAGAAGGTCCTGAGTTCTGATCCCAGGTTCTACATAAAAATGCCAGGCAGAAATGGTGGCAGCCTGCACATTCAACCATGGTGGGCAGAGCCTGGGAAGTTCCGGGTAGACACAATCCAGGATTATACATATGTCCTCTGATACATACATACATACAAACACACTAACAAAATGAATGAATAAATAAAGTTAAAAAAAAAAAGGTAGAAAGGGCGGCAGAGTGAACTTTCAATTCTGGAACATGGAGCAAGAGACATGGAAGCCAGAGCAAAGCAATAAGAGGTGGAGTTATCCTGGGTGACTTCCTTGGGCCCCTACAAGCACACATACTCAAATGCCCTCTCCTGGAGCCACACCCACACCTATGCATGCAAAAATAAATAAAACATTTTTTATGAAATTCCATCAGTCACCACTTATTTTGTGAGTCTCAAGCAGAGACTGGGGACCTGATCAAGAGGCTGACAGGAACAGATGGGACCCCGACCCTAACCATAAGCTGTCTCCCCAAGCTTACCATCAAACTGGGCCATCTTCTCGCACAGCTTCACCTCCCCCAGGACAGCCCTGAACTGGGGCTGGTTGATACAGGTGAGGAACCAGCGGTTAGTGTTGGGGAAGGACTGGCGAAAAGGCGGCTCTAAGACCTGCCAAGACCAAAGGCCAGAAATGAAGTCAACACAAGAAACGCCTTGACACACTTCATACCAGAGCCTTTTCTGTGTCTCTACCTGCCTCTACAAACCTGGGCAGCACCATCTTAAGCATCTACTTCTCTGCGAGGACCCCTCTCACTCAAGCCTCCACCTCCTAATCTCTTTATGGTCCAGTTTAATTTAAAGGATGCTTATTCCCACCCTCCACTTACTGGTTTTCTACTTGGCAGAATATTCAGTCGTCCCGTCCTGGTCCCTCCTCCCTTTTAAAAAGCATTTCCATATACAATCTTATAAATATCACGCCAACAGAATTTTCTCAAGTGGGGTGCAAAGAGCTATAAGAGCTATATATAATAAAGCTGGATGAGTGAAGGGAAATGCCCCATCAGTGGGATGGCCTGAAGGGAGGTAACTTGATATGCCAAAAGAGGCCTAAACCCCTACCCACAAGAGTTGACAAGCCAGAGAGAACCCTGGGGTCCACAGACGGAAACAAGCAGGAAGGCAGGGAGTGGAATGGATTGTTGAAGGGAAGGAAATGGGAAGGGGAACAGAGGAGGCAAGGATAAGTAATCGCTATGCTTATAAAACTAGAAACATTAAAAAAAAAAAACTATATGTGAGAGTAGCTGGGCTGGGGATGCAGCTCAGAGACAGAACACTGTCCAGTATGCACAAGACATTGAAAGTTTTATTAGATAAGGTGACAAAATGTCATTGTATATGGTGTTGGACGGTGCCCTGAGCATGCTGGTAAGAGCTGTCACTGAGCCACATCCCCATCCCACACTGTCACTGTTGCCTACTATACTGACTACACAACCACACCCAAACCTTGAAAGACCAGAGTACAGCTCAGTCACTCAGCACATGGCCAACATGTGTAAAGCATATGATGGGCCTTCACAACTCTGTCATTTTTTGTTTTCCTATCAAAGGGGTCGGGGAGATCTTTGCATGAAGATTGATAACCAGTCAGAAATGTGGGTTTCACAGTATCTGGGGTTGTAATTTCCCCCCCAGCACTTCCTACCTATGCACCATGTGCAAGCTACATGTGTCTTCGCCCACACAACAGAATGGAAGCCCTGTGGGGTCCCGTGAGGCCCTCATCACATGGTCTGGCACATGATAGGAACTTCTTTGCTATGATCACATGACAACTCTGGGCCAGGATGGCTGAGCTGTTAGTGGGATCAACTTGCCTTTCTATTTCTGATATAATAACCGGGGTAACAAACTTTACTACCCAGATTTTATCATAGAGAAAGAAAAGCAGAACTGAAAGAATTCGCACATACAACAAATCATGAACTAATTCTGGAACTGCCTCCTAAAGACTTTGAGCCTGCACCCCCTTCCCTGTCTTTACTTCTGGCTTTTAGAAACAGGCCTCATGTAGCCCAGACTGGCATCACTTATGGGCAATCCTCCTGCCTCAGCGTCCCCAGGGCTGGCCCTAGCTTGACCTCTCTTTAAAAGCAAGCCCACCTTAGAGGAATAAAAACATCTTAGCTGCCAAACAGAAGCTAAGAACAGACATTAATTAGCTAAAGAGAAAGCAAAGTCACAGTATCGATCCTAGATTCCTGCAGCCACTAACTCAGCGGAACCCAGATTATCCCAGGACTGGTCACATGGCTCCTCGTCCCCAGCTCCTCGCTGCCAAATGGGTACTCTGCAAACTTCACCTGCTTATAGAGCCACAGCAGAGTGCAGACAACCGTGATATCGGCCAATGTCACTCGTTCGCCCACCAGAAAAGTCCTCGTCTTCAAGTGAGCATCCAGCAGCCCCAGAATCCGCTTCACCTCCTCCTTTGCGTTTTCGGTGGCCTAGTGATTCAAAGTGCTCAAATTCAGCGGGTACCAGTTCCTTCCCACACTCCCCCTCCCACTAACAGAAACCGCTTCACTTGTATTGGCTCACCCCCACCCTCTTATTAAGAATGAAGCTTTTGACATTAAATTGAATGATCAGGGCTGGAGAGATGGCTCAGGGGTTAAAGCCTTTGCCTCCCAAGCAAAAGGACCTGAGTTCAGATCTCTAGATCCCATGCCAAAACTCCAATCAGAAATGGCAGCAGCCCGCACTTTTGGCCCAAGAAGGTGGAGTTTGGGAAACCCCAGAGCAAAGCAATGAGGAGGTAGCACAATCCATGATTCAGGAAGTCACCCTTGAGCTTCCACAGCAGAGCACCGCACACAAAAAAGAAATTGCAAGATCAGTGTGCCTTGATTTCCCACTCCACTGATGACAAAACTACAGGTCAACTGTTCTAACCTGTCCTGTCTCATTAAGCAGAACCTCCTGCCACCCAAGATAGAAACCTTGTTAATGGGTCTGACAAAAAACAAAGACACTACCAACTGCCCATGTGCACAGGAAATGTCTTTCTTGGCATCTTTTTTCTCTATATCCTTTACTTCTTACTTCCCAAAACTCAGGAGCTGCTTCTATCCCACCCCCTGGCTCCTCCCCAAGTTCCAAAGCTCACTTGTTTGTTGTGGTGCATGATGCCTAAGGTGGGGAACACCCAGGTGCTGGCTGGAGGAACGATGTCACTGTCGGCAAAGCTAACCCACTGCACCACTTGTGCTGCTGCCTCAGGTGTGCTTCCCCGCAGCTCCTCGTTGCTCACTGCGGAGGCAAAACGCAAAGGTCAGAACTTTGGGATCCTGCCAACATCAATCCAGGTCTCTGGTGATTCCATCTTGTCCACTGCAGCTGGCCCTCACCCTCACCTCTAGACTCTCCCGATCCTACACCCCTGGGAGTTACCGTAATGGGCAATGGCGTTGCTCTCGAACACACAGAACCCATCGTCACCTTCAAATGCTGGAACCTGAAGAACAATGTAGCAAAAAGACAAAAGTGAGGCACATGAGAATTTCTCGCTCATCAGTTCCAGGAACTAACGGTTTCAAATAAAGTTGTGATCCCACCGACGACCCTCTCTCTTTCGACTCCTGGTAACTATTTGAAACTTATTCCAATAGCTTGGCACCCCTTACAATCTGGATTTACAGCACCGCACTGAGAATTCAAAAGTACGTTTCGCAGGACACTGGCATTAAACTCCTCAACCAAACAAGCACAAAGTCAGAAACCAAGTCTCAATCCATAGCATATGATCTCCTCTATTCTTAGCTCGAGTTATCAATACAAAGTCCCTTGGGATAAGAACCCAGTTTATAATAAGCACTTAATGTATTTGCACTAATGCTTGGCCAAAATTCATTCCCATAAAACAGAAAGCAAGCCAATGTCTTTGATAAAGTCACTGAATAGTTCAACATTACTTTTTAAAAATAACTTTTGATAATTTCATGACGTCCCGTGTGTATTACTTTTTATAACTACACATCAATTTTTTTAAATTTTGAGACAGTGTTTCACTAGATGGTAAAGCTGAGCTCACACTCCCAATCCTATCTTAGCCTTGGAATCACAGACGGGTTTTCAAAATAAAAAAGAGGCGCTTTATGTTAAAAGATGGGCTAGCACTCTACCATGGAAATGCATCCCCAGCCAAGAAATTCTTCCAAATTACTGAAATTTAAATGAAAACGACATGGGGAATGAGCTGCCTTTTGAAGATGGAGGCTGTCCCCAGAATGAAAGACTCCAGGGGCACCTCTTCATCTCGCTACTTACCTTGCCGGCAGGAAATTTGCGGAGAAATTCAGGGGTGCGGTTGGTTTGGCCAAAATGGAAGTGGGGTGGTGCGGAGAGCACGCGGACCTGAGCCCCACTGTACTGAGCAGCGATAAGGGCCTTAAAAGCCCTCCAGTTTTCAGGATATGTGTACAGGGTCTATGAGAGAAAGGGAGGGGGTAAGGGACGTAAGTAGCAAGATCCCAAAGGTCACCCCCATACACACACATCCATGACTTTCATGGCTAATTCTAATCTGTCCCAACTCATTTCTTTAACTCCTTTCTGGCAAACCATGTTATTTTGTATGTAATCAGAGGTTCTGAAATACCAAGAACCAGAGCTCCATACCAACTGCTAAATAAAGCTCCGTGACAGATGTGACCTCCCTTAAGGACATGTCTGGAAACATTCTCTCCCCCGAAGTACATCTCCAAGAAATCCGTAACTTGTGGCTTCATCAGCGACTGTCATCCGCCCACGCACACCCCCCTTCCTCCCGGAGCTCCGGGTTCATTCATTCATTCTGACCGTGAGTCTGACTTACTCTACTGCTGATGGGGAATGTTTTGCAAAGCGTCCCCCAAGACACGCACACGGATGCCGTGGTTCTGCTCAGCACAGCCCCCTCGATGGCCTGCGGCCTCCCGAAACTTCCCGTGCTCAGAGAAAAGTCTCCTTTCCCTGTCGCGTGTGCGCCCCACAGTCCGCTCTCCGAAGTGACTTCCCAGTCGTCTCCCCTCTTAACACCTCGCCAGCGATGTCCGCTCTAGTCAACGCTCACACGCTCCCCTCGCGTCCAAACCTTCCTGAGACGACCCTGCACCGTGCGGCCCCCGTCCGCTGCCCGCGAGACCCCTCCCGTTCACCCCGTCCCCGACGCCGGCTCACCAAAGTTCCATCCATCTGCAGAGACCGCACGTTTCAAAATGGCAGTGAAGCCGACCCACTTTTTTTTTTTTTCAGGGTCCGGACTGCGTAGACCCAGCAGCTCTCTTCCCGCAAACCCCTCAACATTCCACCTCTGGCCTCCGAGAACCCCAGCCTCGGAGCCCCCTCCAGGCCCTGGGAACCCTGCCCCCCAGCAGGGCGGCCTGTAGATCCCAGATCAGCCCCCCGCCTGGCTCCAGAACTCGTCCGGCGCGGAGCGGCCCCGCTCGAGCAAAGGATGGCGGCGGATGGGATGACCCGGATCACCGGAGCCGGCGAACTTACCCCAGCCGCCATGGTGATTCCGCAGAGAAAGGGGGTGGGGCTCTCGATGCTGCCGCAAAGTAAGCCGCCGGGGAGACAGGGGAGGGGGAAGGGGGAGAGCCGTGCAGAAACAGCGGCCGGAAAGCGAGGACGGCATAGAAGGCATACGCACGACACTTCCGCATCCCGCGGTGCAGAGCTGGAAAGGGGCGGGGCCTGCTGCGGCGCGGAGATGGACTGCGCCTGCGTGGTGCGGCTCCGGCCGGCCCGCCCTTCGGGAGCCCTCAGCCTTTCCGGTAGGAGGCGGGCAGCCCGGAGCGCGGGAGAGGCGGGAGCGCGCGGAGGGCCGCCTCGCGCGGTCGAGCCCCTCGAGACCGTGCTGCGTGCCCCCACGCAGCGAGCAGCTGCTGCGCGGACGTGGCAGTTAACTCCTCTCCACGCCGCTCGGGTGGTCTCCAGAGGATGTGTGTCCTGCTGGCCGCCCACGCTGCAAACAGCCGCCAAGTAGGTGGACCCGCCGCTGGTCACCCCGCGTCTCCGGGGCGCTGGACGTCGGTGCGTCCCTCCACCCCCTGCAGGCTGACAACTAAGGCGGTTCAGTTCCGGAACCCCTTAAGGTCTCCAGCTGACCCCCACTGCTAAAGGGGCGAAGGACGCTGGTCCCGACAGCCATTGGGTGTTGATGAGAAAGGCAGCGACCCCTGAGTGCGAGGCGGGGTGTCCTGGGAAGAGAGTCGCAAGACCATCCGGGTGGAGGAGGGGGGTCGCGCCACGCAGGAAGAAGACACGGAGCTATGAAACCAGCAGCTTTATTGCCCTTGGGTTGGCGTCTCACTCAGGACGTTCCGCAGTGCTTGCGGGAGAAAAACCTGTAGGAAATGGTGGAGATCCGGGAACAGACCTTGGGGATCCAGGAGGGAGGTTACGGTAAGAGACTGGTCAGCCTGCGAGGCAGAGGCCACAAATGCCAGGAGGGGCTTGGTTTCTGGCGTCTCTGGACCACTGTTCAGTCCTCTCAGCTCCTGGGTTACCCGGGCCTCCGTGGCCAGCCACCCTGCCCCTGCGCCTGGACTTTCTCCACCTACTTCCTTGGTTTGCTGTTGCAGTCGCCTGCGGGCTCGCCGCCGACCCTGCCATACTCGGTGCCATAAGGCACAGCGCCAGCTCACCGATGACATGTGAGATGCCCCCTTGCCTGGCTCACCCTGAGACCCTTCTAAGGCCCCCTCAGGTCCTGCAGGTCTCTGCTCCGCCATCAGGTCTAGACACGGTCCAGTGCTGACAGTCAGCTCCCCGGCCGGCCCAGGGCTCTGCATGGCCCAGTCCTGAGGTGTCTCTCCAGCTTCTGTAACCATCTCTTCCACCCCATCTTCGCTGGGGGCCCCTGCACATTCTTGCTCCTCTTTGCCCTCCCCGCAGCTCTTCTGCCCATCTAGTTTCAATCTTTTGTTCGTCCCTCCCGGGGGAGAATCCTCAGTCCCACCCCCTTGTAATCGTGGTCTCTTGGTTCCCTGTTCTATATGGCATCCCAGTGCTTCCCTTAGCACCTGCACCAGGGCAGCAGTAAGCTGGGAGAAAGGGGCCCCAGGTAAGGGGATGGGCGTGGCAGACAGGAGGGAGCTAGGGGAGCTGGGCTGCAGAAGTGGGAGCAGCCCCCAGTCTCGGCCCCTTGAAGAGCGCTGCTGGTACTGGAGGCTTCGGCAGTAATTGGCTGCTGCCCGGCAGCAGTTCTGTAGCCGCCCTGCCACCCGGCTGGTCACATTGGCTGCAACATTGTGACTTAGGTCAAAGGGGTCCTGGAGATTCATGGGGCCAAGGCGCAGCCCCTCCCAGAGAGTAGAAGGCAGGCCATCTGCCACCGGCAATGCCTGACCCTCGCGCAGGGATAGCAGGGAGCCTCGGAGATCCCAGCAGGAGACACAAGAAAAGAACTGGGCCAGCAGCGAACCTGGAGGGACGACAGAGAACTGAGGCCAGGTCCACTCCACAGCTCTTCCCCAGGCAGGACTGCTTCCCTGTACCCTCAGCCACGCCCTTCCCCAGATGGCCACTTGTCCCTGCTTAGCAGTGTGACCTTAGGCTGCCTCAGGCTGTGAAGAGCATGCCTAGCAGTGCAGTCAGTATCTGTTAAGTACTCTCGGTTAACAGGCTCTCCAGACTCACTGAGGGGCTCCACGTTGGTGCTGGGCTCCAGTCTTGAGGCGTCCTTGGGGAAACTACAGTCCCAGCCATCAACTTCCACCTGCTCCTCCTCGCCTGGAAAAAAATAACGAAGGATCAGCCTGGAAGCAGAAAGATTGGAGTCAAGGGTAGAAGCGGGTGAGAAAGAAGCTCTCATTGCAGGCTAACTTGGTATGTCCTAAGTGTGAAGAAAACTGGTGAGAAGTGGAGAGGGCGGGCCCGGCCTGCAGTACCTGCTTTCTGGGTGAGCTGGGCCACGGTGGGCAACACAGGAGGGTCTCGGGTCTGAAGGAAATAAATCACCAGCAACGTCAAGGCATAGTTATTGAGAAGAGGGCCGCTCCCTGTGTTTAAAAAACAAAAAGTCCAGTGAGGCAGAGGTATTCCCAAAACCTGAATCATGTGCCCGCTTTCTCTTCTATCCTCAAATTACTGTCTCTGTCCTGACACCAGCCATATCTGTGCTGGTTCATTCTTACCTGACAGCCCGCGACCCTGAGCCCAACAGCGGACAGTATACACAAGGGGCCGGACTCGCCCATCCAACTCAGAACACAGACTCAGAAAACGGGAGTTGTGCAAGGCCAGTCTGGGACAAAGGAGAAACAAAGGACCAAGATGTGGGGCAGCATAAGGTCAAAGAGTGTTCCCGAAGTCTTGCTACAATGCTGGTCTCTCGAGGGATATGGCTCAGTGGTAGGGCAGTTGCTTGGCATGCGTAGGACCCTCAGTTGGATCCTAAGCATTGCAAAACAAAAAGAATGTCAGGTGAACCTTTGGTAGCACTACATCCCACGTGCACCTCTCACACACAGTATTTGCTACTCTAAGACTGGTCCAGAAATCAGGTGTGGTTTGCACATGCTTGTAACTCAGGAGGTCTGTCTCAAAAAGACTGTTCAGAGCCCTTACTATACAAAGACTGGAAGGAGACAGAGAAGAAATATTATTTAGTTTGACAGTTCCCAAATTTATGAAGCCTCAGAACTCTTCTGCATCCCTTAAAAACAGAGCCAGGCATCATGGTGCATGTCTATAACCGCAGCACTGAGAAAACTAAGCTGAGACCGAAGATTGCAAGTTTGAGACCATTCTGGAGTACATAATGAAACCTTGTCATACACACCACGAACTACTACAAAGAAAACACTTAAAATTGAACGGGAAAGCCAGGGGCTTAGCTCGTGGGTAAGATGCCTGTTCGAAATCCTAGAGACTTGAGTTTGATTCCCAGAAGCCAAGAGTGGTGGAAGAACTGACCTCTGACCTCCACACTATGACACATGTATTCTCTCTCCCTCTCTATAATAAATAAAATGTACAAGGAAGTGAAAGAAAGAGGGAAGCCAGGCAGGAGATAAGTGGAAGAAAGGGGAATTGGACCAAAGAGTGATAAACTTGACTCAGCAGATACCAGCCACAGTCCCTCATCCACCCCAGAATTTTCAGCTGGCCTTCTTTACCCCCCAAAACAAAGTACCTGTTACTGAGGGAGACATCACCATGAAGACCTGAAGGCCGATGGCAGAACTTGATCACAGGGCGCCGGGCAGAGGGCACAGTTTGGACTCGGTACACCCCAGGAACACAGCCTCGGAGAATGGATCCCACCAGCTCCAGCATTGCTGCCCCTTCTGGTTTCTCCCCCTTGGAGGCCTCTACCAGTGCCAGGGCCTTCCCCAGCTCCCCCTCTCCCCTGTCCTCCTGCAGGGGTGAGATTGGAGGCAGGGACTGGGGAGAGGCCACAGTCTCCGAAGCCAGAGCAGAGTCCGGCGTCTGGGGTGCAAGGGAGGAGGAAGGGGTTTCAAAGTCTAGGGCTTCAGAATCGTGGGGAGAGGTTGGAGGTTGTGAGTCTAGAGGAGAAGCTGGGGTGCAAGCCAGAGGATCCAGGGGGGAAGCAAGGGCTGAGTCCAAGGACGGAGACTCTGGAGCCTTTGGGGCTGACTGTGGATGGAAATGAAAATGAATGAATTACTGTCCTCTAACGGGACTTCTCTGTTCCCGTGATACCGTCTGTGTATTGTGTGTTAGGCCCTTTCCCCAGCTAAGCATGAATCAACTCATCTAGTCTTCAGCAGTCCCGTGTTTGAAAGATAAGGTCTCACTACAGTGATCTTAAACTTGCAGTGATCTTCCTCCCTTAGCACCTCTAGAGCCTGGGACTTACAGTGCTACCACATCTGGCTTTAAAATAGCCAGGTGTGGTATTGTACTGTAGTTCCAGCACTTAAGAGGCTGAGTCCAGCCTGAGCTACATGATAACTGCATAGCCAAGACCCTGCCTCAAAAAAAAAAAAAAAAATAGTGCAAGGTCCTGAGTTAAACTCAGCATAACAAAGAAAAAATAACCCCCGTTCTGGAAGGAGGAAGTACTTAGGAATTATACTTTCCTGAGAACCTAAAATGCCTTTTAAAAAAATATCCTATTCTAAAAACATAATCTGTACATTAGGTTATAAAATACAGGGCCTGGGGGCTGGAGAGGTGGCTCAGGGGTTAAGCCTCTGCCTTGCAGGCAGAAGGTCCTGAGTTCGGATCCCAGATCCCACATATAGACGCCAGGCGGAAGCGGGGGCGGCCTGCGTTTCTGGTCCTGGTAGGGTGGAGCCTGTGAATCCCGGGGCAGAAGGAGGTGGAGGCGTCCATGGTGGTTCCCGATTCGTCCGTGGTTCTACACACACACATACGCACATGCGCGCGCACATACATACACACACATGCACAATTGAATAAATAATAATAAAAAAAATTTTTTTAAATTGTTAAAAAAAGATATACAAATGATCAAAAAAAATTTGAAAAGGCATCAGAGCTGACAACATTGCTTAGCATATAAAGGAACTTGCTTCGCAAGCTCGATGCACTTAGCTCAGTCCCTGGAACATACATGGTAGAGAAAAGAACTGATTCCCAGAAGTTGTGGGAACTGTGAGTTAAGTGAAAAACTTCCACCCTAAATCCTTAAAAAAATAAAAAAAATAAAAAAAATAAAAAATACAGGGCCTGGCATGGTGCCCTCACCTATAATCCCCAGCACCCTATAGGCAACTTGGTATAATTTAAAACAAGTTCAGGCCAACTGGAGCTACATAGTGAAACCATACTCGCATAAATACAGAAAAGTAAAAACATAACCCCCAAGTTATCCTACTGTTTGTCTTTTCATATATTTTCTCCAAATATGATCATACAGTTTTTTCTTTTTTTAGATCATATGGTTTTGCCGTGTTTTATTTTCCTGTCAGAGCTTGCCATCAATCCTGGGTAAATTCACTTTAATACTCAGTATTTAATACTCATCCACATGTACATTCTGCAACTACAATAACCCTTTCTGGTAAGTATTATTATGCCCATGTTATTTTGTTATTTTATCTATAATTGGGGAGCATACACACCTGGCATGCATATGCATGTCAAGAGGCAGGTTTTGTGAGTCAGTTCATCCTTACGTGGACAAGCCATCTCACTGGCCCCATACATGAATATCATTTGATAAATATGGAACTCACATCCAAGAGACAGGCTACTCGCTCACCTGGGCCTCTTCCACATCACCCAGATCCAAAAAGAGGTCGAGATCACAACCATGAACATCAAAGCTGTTTATGGAAGAGCCGAAAGGACAGACTACACAACCTAGGTATCAAGCAAGGAATGAAAGTCAAAGACCCCAGGGGAGGACCAGCTGCTCAAGAATACATGACAGAAAAGCAATCAAATCAAATGTCTCAGGGTGAGGGCTGAGGATGCAAAGGGCAGGGAGGGCTCAGATGACAACTTACCAGGGAAGAACTCTGTGAAGACCTCCTGCATCAGGGCCACAACAAGACTGCGGAGCTGCCGCTCAGCCTCACTCAACTCCCTCAGGCCCACAAGCTTTTCCATTTGTGCTCCAACATCCAAGGCCTCGGCCAGAGCTTTGGCCAGTTGGTAACTGTCGGGGGTTACTCCCTTGGGAGACTTGGCGGCTGGGCTCTGGAACTCCTTCTGCTCCCTGGGCCGTACTCGAAGGCGATGTGTCCCCAGTTTGTGCTGGGACTGAGACAACACAGCCTCCCGCGCACACACATCTCCCATCTCCACGATGGCAAACACTCCCTGGAAAAGCACAGAGCACGGCTGATGGTCTTATGCCAAGAATTACAGCGTGTGTTGCAAAAGACAAGAATCTGAAATGAGAACTAGCTCGAACATTGGGAACATTTACTTGTTTTTCCAAAAGGGACATTTAGACAAGTCTCACTCTTATCCCATACATTTTATTCTCCAAAATGCCAATGCAAATCCCATTTTATGGGACAAGGGAGATGGGTCAGTGGGTGAAGTAACCTGCTCACAAACCTGCTGACCGGAATTCAATTCCCAGAAATCTACAGGATAGAAAGAGAGGAACAACTTTTAAAAGTTGTCCTCTGACCTCCACCTATGGCATGTCTCTCTCTGTCTCATAAAAGTTTTTTTTAAAAAAAAGATCCTATTTTTTGTCTCCTGCTCTTCAAAATGACTTGACTTCACATGAAAATGAGGCCTCGCAGCCACACGTGACGGCGCCACTTGTGATCAGCATTCGGGAGGTGGAGGCAAGAACTCAAGGTCAGCATCAGCCACCCGGCCATTCAAGACCAGCCTAGACCACGAAATTCAAGAAGACCAAGGAAAAGCCTGCTTTCTAACTTTCTGACTTTAAGAACCCACGTGAAGTGGGACTGCCGAGAGATTTGGCTATGTAAAGGCATGCATGCAGAAGCCTGGCAACCTGAGCTCAAATCCCCAGAACCCACATGGTGGTGGGAGAGAACTGACTTCTGAAGGTTGTCCTTCACACATGCGTCATGGCACATGTGAGTTCCCATACCAGGTCCCAAGTAGGAAACATCAGGTGACAGCCTGAGCAAAGCAAAACGGAGGTAGATGCAATCCAAGATGATTCCCAAAGTCACCCTTGACCCTCCACAGGGACACACAGTGCCCTCTGATACACACACACACAAAAAAAAATAAAGTTAAAAAACAAACACATAAACCAAGTCTTCGAGGAACTCACAACCTAGAAGTAACAACATGGCAGCTAGGCCATTATGATTTCAGTGAGCTAAATATTATTGTAGGGCTGGAGACAGGGCAGTGGAGAAGACTGCCTTGCAAACAAAAGGTCCTAAATTTAAATCCCAGACCCCACATAAAAAAACACAGGTGGTAATGGTGGTAGCCTGTACTTGTAGCTGTGCAAGGCATAGCTTGGGAAATCCCAGAGCAAAGCAAAAAACCAGGTAGGTAGAAGCAATTCAGTGTGACTCCTGAAGTCACCTTTCTGTATGCACAGGCATACACAGTGCCCTCTGATAGACACACAAACAACAAAAAAAAAACATTGTGAGGCTGGAGAGATGGCTCAGGGATTAAGACTCTGCCTCGAAAGCAGAAAGTCTTGAGTTGAGATCCCAGGTCCCACATAAAAACTAGGCAGAATTTTTGGTCTTGGTGGGCTGAGCCTGGGAAATCCCAGAGCACAGCAAAAAGGAGTTAGAAGCAATCCAGGATGATTCCTGAAATCATCCTTGGTCCTCCACAGGACAGTGCCCTCTGATACAGGCACACACAAAATGAGTAAGTTTATTTTATATATATATATATATATGTATTATCGTGACATTTTTAAGATAAATATTTACTAGAGTGGGAAAAACATGACTGCTAGGAATAAAATTACATATTCTTTTACATCCTCTGTAATGGCAAACCAGACTCTCATTCCATTGTAAGAGGCACCCAAGTAGTAATGCAGGCTCTGTGTGCCAACATGAAGACACATTCAGATGACGGAAACAGAAACCTACACATTAACCCACCCATCAACAAGGCTGCAAGATCAGTGAAGAAGGGCTGGGCTTATAGGCCGTGATAACTGGGACAATAGTCATATGCAGAGAAGGCTGGACCTTTACCTCATATCACACAGAATTAGCTACAGGATGCCTCGCCAGCACACAGGCATGAATCAAGATAAAAAGTAACGTAAAGGATCTCCTGGAGGGGCTAGAGATGTAGCTCTGGGAAGGAAGACTTGCCTAGCATTTAAATGTCTCCTGGCTCAATATCTAGAGCTATGAGAAAAACAAAAAGGTGGGTTATTGGAGAGCATGGGATGCCAACATGGTGGTGGATAAGTCCTACTTACTGGATAGAGGATAAGGTAGGAAGACAGAGCTTGAGGTCAACCTGGCCTACATACTGAGTTCTTATCTCAACAGAAGTAACAAAAAGGACAAACTTACTAGTCTGTCAATGACTAGGTCCAGGAGTTCTGACCAATAACCCTTAGCATGCCTTTGTACAGTTATTGAACTATGCAAAGTTTCTTGGGAGACTGATTCCCTGTTTTGTTCTTTGGCAAGTGCTCTACCACTGAGCTACAGCCCCAGCCCCAAAGATATGTTCCTTTAAGTGCCAACCCAGCAAATCATGGCAACATGTGTCTGGAATCCCAACATTCAGAAGGCTGAAGCAAGAGGATCACAAGTTTGGGGCCTAGGACACACAGCAAGACCCGTATCTCAAAAATAAGCACTCTACCAGCTTTCACCAAATTCATTTAACTGCATATAGGAAGGAATTCACTGAAGTGACACTTACCAGACCTGCATAGTGACTAACATGCCCCCATAGACTATCGAGGAACTCAAGAGAGAGAAGAACATACAGTGGGAACCTGGGGACTAAAGCTGGATGAGTGAAGGTAAATGTCCTTATCAGTGGGGTGGCCTGAAGAGAGGCAACTTGGTATGCCACAAGAGGCCTGAACCCCCACAAGAGTAGACAAGCCAGAGGGAACCCTGGGGTCCATAGAAGCAGCCGGGCAGGACGGTGGGAGTGGAATGGATTGATGAAGGAAAGGGGAGGTGGAGGGAAACAAAGGTAAGTACTCAATATGCTTGTAAAACTAGAAAAGTTTTTAAAATACTCATTTGTCTCTTTTCTGTAAATTCTATGTACATAGAGACCGCATTTATTCCATTTACTACCCAGAATGCATCCCTAAACATAATGCTTGGTACAAGATTAGAAGTAAATGAACAGTAATCCAACAAAAGATAGAATGAATTTTGACCAGCAAATCCTCCCATCATTAATGCTGGAAAATGGATTAAATTCAAAGGGATGGGGAAGTGTGAGAAGCTCATAAATCTGGGGTATCCCGCGCTATCTAGCCCCTCATGGCCCTCTAATGCCATGAGTCCGTTTCCAGCTGCCTACTTCTCTTGGAGGCTTCCTAGCACCTCATGGCACTCCAGTGCCATGAGTCTGTTTCTTGTTTCTTGCTCCTCATGAATTCCATGCCTAGGCACCGTGAGTTCTCATGGGCTCCCTAGTCCCTCATGTCACTCCAGTGCCATCAATTCTTTTCCAGCTGCCTGCTTCTCATGGCAGCATCCTAGCCCCTCGTGGCCCTCCACGTCTGGAGTCCATGAGTTCCAACCTTTCTCTCCCTTAATAAACTCTACCTAAATCCTCAAAAAAAAAAAAAATCTGGGGTATCCCAAGTTGCATGAGGTTTACCAAGGAGAAGCCATCCTAAGTGCTACTGGTTTCTCTTTTCATTCCCTGCACACCTGACTCTCACTTTAACCCCAGAACCATTCACTTTACCTTGTCCTTGTCCATGACAACACTGGCCACAGGACCAAATGTCTGGAAATACTCAGAGAGCTGAGCAGAATCCACATCCCGGGGAAAGCCACTGACAAACACACTTCGAAGTCCCTGGGCCTTTCTGGTGGCTCGTAGTTCTACCAGATGACGGTGTTTCCGGCCTCCCAAGTGGGCATCCAGGCTGGGTCCTGCAGAGACAAGTGTGAGACATAAAGCACACAAAGTATTCCTCAGTGCACCTGATATATACCTAAATACCTTCAAAGTGAGCTACACTGAATAAACTAAGGCATGTCTCCTTCCACACCTGACATTCTTTCGTCTCTGCAGTGCATTGTCTAAGTGATTCACAGAAGAAATGGCTACATGTCTGGTAGCTCTTAAAATATCAATTCATTAGGTAGAGCAACAGTTGCAAGTTGTAGAGGATTAAGTAGATAATTTATCCAAGTCATATGAAAAAACTGCATAAATCAGAGCTCTGGAGAATCCTGAATTCCTTTGGAAGGATCACTTGTGGATATAGTGATTCCAAATACATCGGTTTCTCAGATATGATGTGGAGATAATAATGCCTACCACATAGGTATCATTTATATATAACACCAACATAGTCTGAAACATGGTAAATTCAGAAAATGTGTTTTTATTATCAGTAAGCAGCCTGATGTCATGATCAACGTATTTGTGGTGTCAAGGAAGACTCCTGGGTTTCAGAATTGTCCTATGGACAAATAGAAGCAATGACACTGAAAGAGAAAAGATCCTAGGGGAGATCTCTGTTCCAGGCATTAGAGGAACGTCAGGTTTCATTGAGCCCCTTGCTGTCACAAAAGGATCTTGTCTACCTCTCCAAATTCATCTTCTGCCTCTTCCTCACCCGTACTATTTACAGTCATCTGTGCCATGCTCTTTCACCGGCTCTGGCCTCTAGAGAGGTCTGTAGGGATTCTCCCATTTAAGCAACTGCCTTGCACGCGAGGCCTCGGCTCTCAAACACATGCATAGCGCGCAGAAACTCGCAGTCCAGAAGGCGAACTAAAACCCTTCCCTCACGCCCAGAGGCCAGCAAAGTAGGCACAGACGTTCAGCGGACGATGGTTACAAGGGAATAGCACAACGAAACTTTCATGGTGAAGATTTTGCGCGGAGGGAAGGTGTGGGGCAAGTCCAAGCCTACTCGCCAAAGATCTGGGAGGCACCGAGTGAAAACCTAGGTGGATGACCCGACCCAGCAACGCGAACTGTGATGTACAAACCCTATCTTCGGGCAGAACCAAAGCTTGCAACCTCCCCTCTCCCTCACTAGCCACCGCTTACGGTTGGCTGTAGTAACGTGGCACAGGCAGCAGCGAAAACCTCCACGCGGCAGCGACTCGATATCCGAACCCTCCGCTGCCATGGCGATTCTCTGGTACCGACTCTCTATGCAACTTGTGCCACCGCCGGAACACTCTACTCAAATCGCAACCAGTTCGGGAGCTACTTCCGCCAACCCTGCCGGAAGTGACGTATGTCCACCACCAGCGTGAGCACGCTCCTCCGGAAACCTAGCCCCTACGATTAAAGGTTCCGTCTCCAAGCCTGTTTTAGGAAAGGCCGCCCATCTACGACGCTTATTGGCCTATGGTAAACGAACTGGTACGCGCGGGTCTGTTCTGCTGTTGATTGGCCAAAACAATCGTGCGTATTCATAAAGCAGCCACAAAGGTGGGCTCCCTTGCTGACAGTTGGCCCCCTTCCTCGCTGAGTGTTCGCCGGCGGCATTCAGCCATTGGAGATCTTTGAGCTGCGCCTTCGCTCCTGTATTTGCGGGACGAAATTGAGCGGAGGACGGCGCACCTTCCAGTCTTTTGCCTCCCTGAGCTCAGGGCTGGGCTCCCCACATTCTCAGGGCTGTTCCCTTTTCTCTATCTCAGGAAAGTCCACAACCAAGTGTCCCCAGCCTGCCTCGCAGCCCGGTTAGCGTTCCTTCAATCCGTTCCTTCCGCAGTGTGGGCTGTGCCTTCAGAGACATCCACCAGCTTGAAGACAATGACACAACAGACTATGGGGGGTGGAGAGCTGCATGGAACACACAGGGGAGGGGAAAACGTGCTGCCCACTCTGAAGAGGAGCGCTCGGTTCTTCTTGACATCACTGAAGTGCAAGCTGCAGAAAGGGGAGGCTGGAGCCACCGGATTTGTAATGAGATGGAAGGACTATCAAGTGCGCAAACAGCTTTGTCTTGCAAGCGCCTCGCAAGCAAAAGGGCCTGAGTTTGGAACCCCAAAACCTGCGCATATGGTGGAGACCTGGGGAAGTCTGGGGAATCCCTGAGCAAAGCAATAAGAAAAAAGAGCCATCCAAGTTAGTCCCTTGTTATCCTTGGACTTCCACAGGCACAACACACACAACTGAAGCACCCTTTTTTGTGGGTATAGACATTTGTAGGCAAGCAAGCAGTAGTGAAAAAAAAAAGATGCCCAAGGAGCAGAGTAGATTGAACTTCTGAGCTTCTTCCTAAGGAGATGTGTTTCTTTAAAAATTTTTTGACATATTTGAGAGAGAGGGCACCTACATGTCTTATAACCTTGGGACACAGGTGCAGTCAATACTTTCAAAAGTCAGTCCTCTCCTTCCACCATGGGCTTCCAGGGATCAAACTCAGGTTACCAGGTGTGTAAGCTGGTGCCTTTACCCACTCAGCACCTAGTAGGTACAAAACATAATGGCACTCACTAAAGCACATCTCACCAAGGCAGTTGCTATGACCAGCCTCATAGCTCCTCAAGCAGTTTTGGATCCTATGGCACCAAAACAAGGCAGGAAATAACTTGGAAAAGCAGAAAGCCCTCCTGTGGAAGCTAAGCCATTGAAGTGGTGTCTGTGAATCTGGACCCACTGAGTACAATAAGGCAGGCTACACAGGCGCCTGACAGGCCCGGCTGCTCATCCTGCAAAGCTGCTCCTAGGACAGGCGTCATCTGCACCTTCTATTGTCCTTTGTTCCTCATTTCTCCTGGAAAAGACAAACCCAGCACACGCACACACACCCGGCAGAGAACAGCTGAGCCAAGACGAGCTGAAGAAAACAGCTTTTTATTCATTACTGTAAGAACCAATTACAGAATCCGAGGTTAAAAAACGGACAAAAGATCTTTATTTCTGAGAATTGGCATACAAAAGGCAGAGGGGAAGAGAGAGAAGAGTGAGCGAGCATGGATGGGCTGGGGTTGATGCCAGCTTAGGGGCCTCAAACTCCAATTAGGAAAGTCCGGACACCGGACAGTAAGAGAAACCCCCAACTAGGAAAAAAAAAAAAGCTAGACATGGCAGTGTGTGCGCCCCCCTCCCCCAGTCAGGTACCACTACCTGATTATCTGTTTATTCTTCCCTTCCCACAACCCTTTCACAAAGGGAGGCAAAATTTTTAAAAAATTAAAAAACCCTCCCCCCAAAACTGTCCAAAACAACCATGGGTCCTAGCACCCAACAGGCCGGTACCCCCATGGGCCAACTCCTGCAGGTTTCCCTCCTCGGCGTGGAGCAGCACAGGAGGGACACGTCACGGAGGCAGCCACAGCAGAAGGTACCCTCCGCTCCAGGAACACCCACGCTGGGTTCCCGCACTCCCTATGCCCTTTGATACCCAAGGGAAGGAGATCTGGGCGCCTTGGGCATCCCCCTTCCACCTCTCAGCACACCTCCTGCTCCCCACATGCTCAGTCTTCCAGAACAATGGTCTCATTGGCAGGATGTGAGGCTGTGGGCAGAGGAACTGGGGGCCGCACTGCAATCAGCGTTGGCTTCACCTTGAGGGGCAAATTGGGCCTTCGGGCAGCTCGACGCATTTCCAGGTGGGTTAGAGCCTTCCGTAGAGCCCTGGCAGGGAAGAGTGAGACAGGAACAGGAAAGATTTAAAGAACAAGATGCTATGGGCAGAACGCCACGTCCACCTGCAATTCAGCCTTCTGCCCACTTTTCCAGCACCAGTCTGCTCTGCTCTGCACCAGTCTTCCCAAAGCGAGTCTTCCTCAGATACTCTAGAACTCGCTAACCTGGATTATATGCCTCTCAGACCCGCCCATGGGCTCCTCCCTACCTGGTATCTTTTGTGGCCACAAATACCACAGGATTCGGGGCATCAGCTGGGTTTAGTTTCTGGCGCTTGGCTGCTGGCTGTGAACATGAGCGGATCCCTGAGGCCAGAGGCCTTCCATTGGCAGAGAAGGGCACCCCCGGCCCTGCCATCTGGAAAAACGACAGGGCAACATTATGAGGGAGTCATACCCCTCAAGCTCCTCTATCAGAACCAAAAGTCCACCCAACTTCGGCTCGCCCAACCCAAGCTGTCAACTCACTGTCTCATAGGTGCGTTTCACCATGATGCCCCCAAGGCCTCGGTTCTGGGTCAGCTGATTTCTGTTGATTGGTGTCTTGGTACCCCGAGGTGTTTTTGGTTTCAGAGGTGCTTGGGCCACTGCCAGGAAAAATAAATGAACAAAGACAACTCTCCACCTTCCCCTCCCTGCACTGTGTTCTCCCTTTCCTCCTCTAATCTCCTTTCTACTCTGGAAGTCCACCTGGACATCCTCAAGCAGTTTTGGATCCCATGGCACCAAAACAAGGCAGGAAATAACTGCAGGAGATGTAGACCAGGCAAAGCATTAGCCCAGGACATAAGGTTCTAGGTTTGATTTCCAGTACCACAAAAACTAAACAAAAAATGCACATACACACATTTGGTACATGTTCTCTCTAGACTTGTTAGGAAAACAAACAGAAGATTCCTGATGGTAGAACAGGCAGTTTAACACCACTCTAACTGATTATCTTCTACCCACCCTGGATCCAGTATGGCTCCCCATTCCATACCCAGATCTTTGACTATAGTTGCCAAGGGCAGTCGCACAAGAGGGTGTATCTTCAGTGGTGTCTTGGCAGCCTTAGGAAGTCTAATGGAGCCTGGAGAAAAGATGAAAGTTTCTGAGTATTTTGGTTTCGTCTTCATGTTTTCAGACAGGGTCTTGATGTGCAACCCTGGCTGACCTAAAATTTACTTTGTCGTCTTGCCTCTGTTTTCTCAATACTGGGATTACAGAGCATGCCCAGTCTTTGTCTTTTGAAAAGGATTTTGGTATGTATTCTAAGTGGGCCTGAATTCCCTAACTGCTAGGCTGTCCTTAAACTTGCCTTCCTGATGTGCTTACATTATATGCTGGCAGAGTACAGTCTTAAAGGAGCGTCACTATTCCGGCCTCTTCTGGAGCCAAGAGTCATGAAATCTAAGAATCCTCTGGAACTTGCTGTCCCTGATGTCCTTAAACAGCTACAAAAACACTGGCCTCCTGGGCAGAGCAGCCTTGATCCCAACACGAACCCCTCCACCCCGGCCTTACACTCGGCCTTGATGGCATTGGCATTGATGGGAGCGTAGGGTCGTCGGGCTGCCCTCCTTGGCTGTAACAGGTCCCTGCACATGCGCCTGGCAAGACGGGTCAGCTTAGTGGTCTGGAGCAAGAAAGTCTGCCTGTTCTTAGCCAAAAGCTTGGCGCGGTTCGCACTGGTCGTGTACGGGGAGAGACTCTGGGCTTCAGGCCTGGACAAGTGGCCTCTTGAGTGTGGCTCCTGAAGGACATGGGAAAGAAAGAGCCGCAGATCAGCACTGTCCGTTCCCCAAAGAGAGTGACTCACTTGTCTAATCTGGTTTTATTTTGGGTGACAAAAGAAACCAGAAACTGAGTAACTGACATCCCAACCCACCTGGCTCCCCTCTACTAAGCACCCTCACCCATCAGCTATCTCCATGGAAGGAGTTAGGAATCGTGGCTGAAAGACAATGTTGACACACTCACTGCTCTGCCCTAAATGTCCCTCAGTGATTCTTACTGTGGTACTCCGAGCAGCTCCTTCAAGTTGGGTCGGAGTCTTCAGTCCCCCATACTTCTTCCAGTAGATCCAACAAGAAGCACAAAGGCGGCACTGCATGTTAGGTGGGCCCCAGGCATACCACTGGGCAGACTGTGTGGCTAAAGGAACACAGAGAAAAGGGGACAAACTGTGGGCAGGAGATTTGTGACCTGAACCCCTCAAAATCCTGGGGCCATGAGCAACCTCCCAGACTCCCCAGCATCCTGCCCTCTCTGGAACTCACTATGACAGCTCTCACAGGTCAGGCCCTTCTGGAATCCGGCCCCATTCATGCCAGGTTTTGAGCCCACAGAAATGATCTGGTTAGGATTTGGCTTGGTGCTAATAAGGGAGACAGGAAGAGAAATCACAAGCTGGGTAAGAAAGGAACTCATTTCCATCCTGTTTGTCTTTCTGGAAAGCTCACAACTGAACTCAGAACCTCATGTGGTTAGCTAAGCATGTGCTTAGAGCCACATCCCCAGCCCACATTTCTACAATTTGACTTTGTCTCCTGACTCCCAATCACGAAAGCACAATCAGGGAAACAGGAAGAAAAACATGCCAGTCCCCCTCCCTGTCACTTACTAGGTAGGGATGTAGACCTGCTTCAGTTTGCTATCTGCTTCAGCAGCTTTCAATCTTTTCTGGAGAAAAGAACAAGAAAGAAAGAGTATGAACAGGGATGACATCATCAAACCCAAAGGCAGAGGAGTCTCTAGTCAACCCCCCGGGCCCAGATCATACCTGCTGAATATACCGGTCTGTTGTTTTCCACATGTAATAAAACTGAACTATGCTTGCAAGTGACTTCCAGGGCAGCTACAGAGAGCAGAGGGAGGAAAGAAGAATGAGCTGATATGTGGCCTCAGGTGCGGCTCCTTTCCCACCCCCCTCCTAGCCCCATTCACTTACAAAATCCTGGCGAATGTCATTGAAATCCTTCCCATACTTCTCTAGGGCCTCTTCAAACAGCATGGCCTCGGAAGCAGACCATTCCTCCATTTCGTCCCGGCACAGGACTGGTCCCCCCTGGGGCACCAGGGTCGACATGGCCTTGGCCAGATCGTAGCCATTCCTTTGCAAGGTGTCCATGGCATGAAACTACCAAAGAGATGTGGAAAATCAGGCTGAGCACTCAGTCCCGACACCAGGAGCACCACCATCTGCCCCATTGCCCACCAGCTTCCGCTCACCAAAGTGATGTCACGGGAGGCAGCGGCCGCGCTCATGTGCAGGCTGGGCTGTCGGATGGAGCTGCTGCAGTCCAGCGCTCTGGCGAAGGTGCCCACAGCTCTGAGTAAGTGGTTGAGAGGTCAAGAAGGAAAGAAGAAAGGAACTAAGAAAGGAGAAGCACCTATGCCAAATGTAAAGACCTCCCTCCTCTAAGGATGGGTGGACTCAGAACTGTGTGCACACCTCCCAGTCCATCTTCCCCATGCACCCATCCCTCACCGGGCCACCACGAGAAACTGATCAATCTGCCGGTCTGTAAGAGGGTTGTCGGGGTCCCAGACTTTCATTTCCATCTTCTGCTGGTTCCGGTTATCCGACTCGCCTGGGCAACCAAGGAAGAGAGAAAGACAGGGAAATACTTGGTCTCCTGGTTACTCACATTAGCACTTCTCCTTTCCTCAACTTGGATTCTGTCAGCCATGTCAAATCTCAAAATTCCCAGCTGGGGCCGTGTCTCTTTCAGATTCCCATGCCTATTCTGTCAGTCACAGCAGAAAAACTGCACACCTAGGCACCCTTCACAGTAACTCTATGGCTTACCCTCTGTCAGGCGATCTGGGATCTCAGCTTGATATTTGCAACCAACTCTAATCTCCCCTTGATCAGCTAGAAGTGTCTTCTGCACAGGGTCAAACACCAGCGAGTAAAAGAAGCAGTCCTGGAGATGGGGAGGATGATGAGCAAGGCAGGAGATAGACGTGAGGTTGTTCAGAGTATCCCCGGGCAGGGCAGGCGGCTACTGACATTGACACCAGCCCACTTTCTTCTGGTGACTTGGGAGCAATACCTTCTGCCCTCCCTTTTCTCCCAACTCCTCTTCCTCACCTCTTTTTCCAGGTACTGGCTTAAGATGTCCGTCTCATTCAAGAGCGTCACACTACATTTCCCCCTATGGAAGGAAGTGAGAAAACCCTGGGTAAGCTTCTTGGTGCCTCTCTCCACCCCCCTCTCCATCTTCTAAACAGCCACACGCGGGCTACACTGGCTCTGACGTCCTGTACCTTATGTGGGTGGCTGGTAACGACTCAAACTGCCGAGAAAGAAAAAGCTCCCGGTGCTTCAGCTGGTGTCTCTGCTGCTCCGACACCCCCGGCTGCTTCGATTCCTCCTCAAACTCCCCTGGGACATCAAAGAGGAAGAAACCAAGTCAGATGGCACCCAGAAGACCTTTCCAGTTCCAGATGCCTTGTTTCCATTGGACATCTTACCCTTACCCTACCAGCTCTCCTTCTTGGCCTTATGCCTCATAATTATTGTGTTCTCTCTCTCTCTCTCATATATCAGAGGGCACTGTGTGTCTCTGTAGAAGACCAAGGGTGACTTTGGAATCATCCCGAATTGATTCTACCTCCTTTTTGCTTTGCTCTGGGATTTCCCAGGCTCCACCCACCAAGGCCAGAAGTGCAAACTGCTACTTTTTTACATGGGACCAGAGGACCTTCTGCTTACAAGGCAGAGTCTTAACCCCTGAGCCATCTCTCCAGCCCTTATGCCTCGTTACAGATGCTCACAGTTCTGTCCTTGATGCTGCTAAGGGAAGAACTGAAAGTACGAAGCATCCCAAACCCAGTTGCCAATGTTCAGACCATTCATTGAGCACAAATACTGCCTACATCACACTTAGCTCTGTCTTGTTCGACCAGTCTGAGGCTCGAGAATCCAGGGAAGATGAAAGAGGAACACACAGGTATATTTACAGTTCTCTCCAAATCCCGGGACACTCTTTGCTCTGAAACATCACATGCAAACCTAACCTTCCCGCTTGGCTAAGAACAGCCTGCGGGGCTTTCCAGGACAGCACTTCTCAAGCCGGTGCCAAAGCCTCCTTGCCTGAGAAGCTGCAGCTTTGGCCAGGAAAGCTTGGTGTAAAGGGTTAAGCTGGCTAGGTGCCAACCCAAGTGGGAGGGAGTAGAAAAGCCTAGGCCCAAGCTCATTGGTCCACTGTTCCCTTGAGAAAGAGAGAAAGAGAGAGAGAGAGAGAGAGAGAGAGAGAGAGAGAGAGAGAGAGAGAGAGAGTATACACACTAAGCTCCGCCTCCCCAGTGTGTTCCAGAAACCCAGGCTAAGACAAGGGGGACCACACCCCCACCCCTTCTGATTGGACAAGGCCAAGGTCAGCCCCTGCCAGATGGGGCTGGAAGCCCCAAAGGACCATAGCCATAGAACTTGGTAGGCCCAGCTCCCTAATAACCCCTTCATGACCAAAGCCTGAAAGAAGGAAAATAATTTAAGAAGGAGGAACAGAAAGAAGGAAGGGAAAAAAAGGGAACCAAAGCAGGAAAGGAAAAATCAGTTAAGGAAATCTACAAGAGGAGGACACCTAAAAGGTAAGCACTCTACAAGAATGTTACAAGCAGAAAGAAGTAACAGACTGCAAGGGAAGGGCCCCACAGCAGTGAAAGGCACAAGAACGCTTTCCTGCTGTCTCTCTGAATTCTCACCACCTCAGGGTTACCTATAAGCCCACTGCCTCCACCGCACATTCAGGACCCAGAGTACACAAAGTGTCGTCCTCTACTGTTCCTTCTGCATGTGTCTCGCTCACTCGCTCGACCATACACAGAAAACATTCTGGCCTTCCTTATCATGGTCTCCCCACTCAGTTGCCAGCCCCAGCATGTAGAAACAGGCCCCGCTCACAGACCAGGCACTTCCCACCCCCAAACTCACACCCTGCCTTGGGCATTCGACCAGGGGAACCACCTGCAGAGACATGCCCAGCCCTCAGATCAAGGGGAAGGGGGTGACGAGGATGGAATGAGGTACTCACTGGCATTACTGTCAGCCAGACTGTTGAGGCTGCTGGAAATATCCCTTCTTCGGAAAAGACAGACAACCTTTGCTTCCACATTTCCATTAGCAGTCTTGAAGGAGAAAAGACATGGCAACAGGGCAATGAAAACAGACTAATCGCACATTTCTCAGGGCCCAAGTCAACGAAGCTGATTAGCAATAAGTAAAAACTTACATTCAAAGACTCTAAATCCCCTTCCTTTGCCCAAGTGACAGGATAATAAGGTTTCAATCTGCATAATTTCCTAGCACAAGACCCCGGGAGAACAGAGACCACTTGTGGGGGGAGGGAGAGTGGTGCGCTCCACTCACCTTGTTGAGCTCTTCAATCCGTCTAACCAGGTAAGGGTTGCTGGAGGAGTTCTCAAAATAAACATAATCTGCAGGAGAGGGGTGGGGAAGAATCGGGAAGATCAGAGGGGATTCGAGAACCGGAACACCAGCCTAGAAAGTCGATCCGAATATACCAAAAGGATTCCAAGAACAGAGATGTGGAAGCGAAGAGACTCAAGATCATAAGGACAACCCCGACTCCTGCCGCACCTAGTCCTAAAGTCAGATCTTCACTCAAAAGTGAGCCTTACGAGATGAGAAGCAACTCTGCGATGGAGATGCATCCCGGTGCCGGAGGAGTTGAGCAAATTGTTCACTCTAGCTCAGGGATCCCACTTTCGTAAACTAAGTCGCACAAAACGCCACGGGAGAGGAACCCTCCGCGCGGCTCCCCCCGCAGACGGCCAAGCCGTCCCTCGGGCACCGCACCCTCCCCCCAAGTTGCAGGTCGGTTCTTTCGGGACTACTTTCCCAAGCCCACTTCCCGCCCGGGAGCCCCAGGGCAGCTCTCGGAGCGCCGTCGGGACAGCCCGCGAGCCCGTCCGGGAGAAGGCGCCAGCAGCGTCGCCGTCGCGGCACCCTCGCCCCCCGGTTCCGGTTCCGGTCGGCGCTCCGGCCCATACGGCCCCGGACGTGGCTCCCCGCGCCGGGGACGCCGAGTCTAAGCGGTCCCGGTCCCCAACCTCTTCGGCCCGAGATACTCACCTCCTACCCGGTACATGTTAGCCGCCATGGCCGTTCCCGCCGCCGCCTCCGGCCGCACAAAGAGGTCCGGAAGGCTCGCGGGGGCAGAGCTCGGTTCGGGGCGAAGCCCCCAGCGCGGGGCTGGCGCTTCGCGGAAGTGTCGATGGGGCCCGCGCACCGGCAGCTCCGCTTGCTCAGCCGTCGCGATTCATCTCGGCCCGCGCACTCGTCGCCGCCGCTTATAGCCTCACGCCCCGGACGCCGAGGCCGGCACCGGGCTGCTCGGCTTCTTCCGGAACGAGCTCGGTTCCTGCCGGACCGGAGTCGGGTTCCGGCCGCCCACGTCCTCGCCGAGCTTCAGAAAACGGAGGTGCTTTGCCAGCCGCGGGGAAGGTTTGCCCTGCCCGCGTCGGGGTTCGCCTCCTTCCGGAACACCTTCGGCCGATCCGGAGAACAAGGCCCGGCGCTCGGCTCAGGTCGGAGAGCAAGACCCTACCGATCGGCCTCTTCCGGAAGGAGCTCGGCTCTTTTCGTTCGGCCGCGGCCGCCGTTCGACTATTTCCGCTGCAGTTCGGCCCCACCTCCGAGGGCGGGAGAGGAGCTGAATTTAACTCTAACCACTCAGGATCTCATCAGTTCTGACTGTGCTCCCCAAGTGCTCGCGCGCCCTCGCGCCTCTCGGGGTTATTTGCAATTGGCTTTGCATGTTATTTGCATATTTGGTATGCGCTCCTTTTATCTTTTTATCCTTCCCGCCCTCCACTTTTTTTTACTTTATGTTCAACCCATAGGGTCTCTGAGGAGCCCGCCGTGCCCCACAAAAGCACCGGGAGGCGACTTTGTTTCTTTTTATTGCCCCTCAGCAGGCAGCGGGAGTCAGGGCCCGGGCTGGGGCCACCCGGCCCAGCCAGCGAGTCTGTACCAAGTGCAAGGGTGCGGTTCACTTCTTCCAGGAAAATGCGCAACTGGGAATGTAACGAAGTCAAAGAAAAACTCAGTCCACCAACGGACTACCCTTGGTCCTGGGGGGTTCAGACAGGGCGGGGCCACACTGCACGATTTGCGGATCCTGCAGTGTTCAGACGTCTAGGGAAGAGGCGGGGGACAGGGAGGGAGTCCGAGAGGGCGTGGCGGGGGCCGGCCCGGCACCCCCAGCACCCAGCACCCGCCACTGGAAGATGCTGGCGTCCTTGCCGCCTAATGAGACGAGATACGAATCGTCGTGCGTGAACCGGACGCTGGTCACGTGACTGCCGTGTCCCGCATACATACGACTCGGAGCCTGGACCAGATATAAAGTACACAGTTGAGGGGAATGTCAAGCTCTCTGGTCTGCCGGTCGGGATCCGAGGGTGCCCGGGGACCTCACCTTGGCGCGTGCGCAAGGGTACTGGAAGAGGTGCACTTTGCAGAAGTCGTCGGCCACGGCCACCACACGCTCATTGTGGGAGCGGCACAGGGAGTTGATATCTGTTCCATCGGAGCCGTCTGGCCACACACCTAACAGAACAAACGGCCTCAGCCTGGCTGCCTCCCTCCTCACACACCCCCCCCAGACCCAGATCCGCACTGTTTCCAGCCTCCAGACAGCGTTCCCAGCAATCTTTCCCTGTTCCTCGTGCCAAAGGTGCCTTCTGGGTGGAACTTGCCTGTTTGAACGACCACCCTTCGACATGCACACAGCATTCTGGGCCCAGGTCAGATTCCACCTTATCTTCCAGCCCCTCTAGAGGGTTCCACGCCCCCTGTGTAGCTGCTCACCGTAGACGTGGAAGCCCAGTACGCAGGTGTAGGTAGCCCATTCCCGGTCTCGACTCTCATAGCGATTCCTTAGCAGCTTGCAGCCTCCAGCAACGTCCCCTAGGTAGAAATTACCCCCAATTCAGCTCAGCGCTCACCTCCCTCCATCGGAAATGTGACTTGGTCATGGAGGTTTCCCTTCATTGTGAAACCTACCCGTGTGCTTCCTGAGGTCTCGCTGAAGTTCTCTGGCCCTAGACTATCCTGGAACTCCAGCCTCCTGCCAAGGCCCCTCAGTGAAGGTCCTCGAACAGCTTCTCTATTCCCCCTTCCTAGATAAGTTAGCCCCTGGACACCTTTTCCAAAACATTATTTTCTTAGTGCATTTTTCTACTCAAGTCCTGTGGGAAGAATGGTGTGAAATTGTGTGGTGTATTTTTCCAAATCATGAAATTTTTCCTGTATGTATAACTCCCAACTCTGTTAACCCCTCTCCACCTCCATATCTACCAGCCTTTCTGATTGACGCGCTCCCACTTTTCTGTTTTTTGTTTTCTCTTCCACTATTTATTTTTTCCCAAAAGCCTCCCACCAGCATCGTGTGTAATTCCAGGAGGCATACCTAAAGGATCACAAGTTCAAAAAGTCAACCTGGGCTACTTGGCAACATCCAGGCCAGCCTCAACTACCTAGTAAGACCCTGTTCCAATCCCCATCCAAAACAAAGACTTGTGTTTCCCACCACCACCACTTACAGTAAAGAATCTCATAGTCCCCAGAATTGGACATGATGAAGTTCCCATCCTTGGACCAGTCGAGGTGAGTGATAAAACTGGAGTGACCCTAGGAGCAAGAGAATGTGACAGTGTGGCCAGCTGGCATTTCTCCTCTACACTGCTGCTCAATGCATGCGAGCACTACCACCAGCATGCCCCACACGCCTAGCTCGCTCACCATACATCGCCCAAAGCGGCTGGACTTGGCACCATCACTGGAAACACTATAGATGTAGATCACGTTGTCATGGGAACCAATGGCCAGGTACAACCCATCTACAGAGAGAAATACTCAGAGAGAGAAGGGCCAGGGAAGGATCTGGGTCTAGGGTGGGGTTGGCTCCCACCTGGGCTGTAGCGGACAACCGAGAGCTGCTCGTTGCCATCAATGACATCGGACACGATCTCTCTGGTCTCTGTATCCAAAACCAGCCATCTGGAAGGGAGGAAGAGAGAAAGGAAGGGGCAGCCCTGGGCAGGAAATGAGGGGTGGTAGGTCCGAGAACCTCAGAAAGCTGGATGTCAAGAGAGGCCACCTCTGCATTCTCAGGCTGGGAAATGGAAGAGGCTCAGGGTCTTCTGCCAGGGCCTGGAAGTCAAAACTTACACTAGACCTACCACAAGAGCCCTGTGGAGGTGGTAAACCTGTCACTTCCCTCTTTGCCACCCCCCACGTACCATCATGCTCCCAATCCCACTGCTTCCCCATCCTGGGCTACCACCTACCCTCTGTTCTCTGGCTCAGAGTAAGTAGCTGGTAAAGACCTAGACAGTCTCACAGACAGCAGGAGGGAGGAGGCCTGGGCTTCACAGACATGGACACCTGCCTGGGCTTCTGGGTAGCCCTGGTCACCTCTTATCTCTTCCCCTTCCCAGACCATCCTATGCTCTCTCACCTCCCTGTGTTCAGTCCTACGACCACTACTGCTCCACTCGGATGGAAATCAGCACACAGGCCCGTCTCCTAGGAGAAAAGCAAATGCAAGAAGATACTCTATTAAAGGGTCCATGAAATACTGGGGGTGGGGCTTCCAGGGAAGGTGATTGTGATAGTTTATCTTAGGTGTCAACTTGACCACACCTGGCATTAACTAAGATCAGCTGTGAGATCCCCTGAAGAGATTATCAAGAGATTATCTGGATCAATACATTGACAGTACTGAAGACTAGCCCTAGATCCTACTGGAACCTCCCAGTAGGACCAGATAACGGGAACCATAGAACAGGAGACTGGAAGAGAAGACTCTCCAGGAATTCTCCAGCCTTCAGCCATGTCGCCTCCGCCATGACTGTTTCTCCCCTCTGGAACTATAAGCTGAATACATCTCTTTCTCCCTTGAGTTGTTTGACTTTGAACGCTCTCTCACAGCATCAGTTAAGAGTAACTGTTTAACTGTTACAGGAATAGAGAAGGGAACCACATATATGAAGGTGGAAGAGAAAATACTGGGAACATAAGGGAATAGTAGGAATAAGGGGCAGAGAGATAGGGGAAAGGAGGAGTCCAACCAAAACTAAATACATGTACGAAAATACCATAAGGACTCCTGTTACTTTGTACACTAATCTAAAAGTCAGAATTTTTTAAAAGATGCCTTTCTAGTGAGGTAATTAGGATGGACACTTTCGTCATCTTGGTAACTTCAAAGTCTCCTCCCAAAGAAACCAGAGAAGAGAGGGACAGAAGACCTGGGATGGATGGAATGGGAGAGTCTGACCGGGCTCCTGGGTCACCTTGGTCACCCTTTGCCAGCCCTGCCCAGACCTCTCTGTCGTCCTGTGTTAGGCAGGGCCACGGGAGCCTGAGCACAGGCTGCCAACACTTGTCACCTGCAGACCAGCGTTTAACTGCAGGGCCAGAGGAGGCCTGAGGCAGGGACACGGTTCACTAGCACAACTGCATCCCCGCCTCTCACAGTGTGCACAGAACTGGCATCTGAACAGCCGTTCAGTCACAGTCCCCGTTGGGCGTGACTGAGGCAATGTTAGCTGGGGCTGCACGAGGCACCAGGTACGGCAGATTCTACCTTCAGGTCGAGGCTCCAGGCCAGCGCGTGGCCCTCCCCATCCCACAGGCAGAGTTGCCGGTCGTGGCCGCAGGTGAGGAAGCGGTTCAGGGAGGGGTGTGTACAGAGCCCCCAGAGCTCGTCCGTGTGGCCCTGCAGCAGAACACAGGCTGTCACCACTGCCCCTCTGCAGCATCCATTCCCCACCTCTTCCCCAGGCTTGGGCTCCCCGACCTGGATAACAGGGGAGAAGCCCTGAGCCAGGTCTCCCCTGAGCAGTGCGTTCTTGGTGGTCCCCACCAGCAACTCAGAGCCGGGCCCTTCCGCAATGGCTCTGACCGCTCCAAAGTGGTCTGGAATCTGCAGAGGGGCAACGGAACATCAGGAGCCCGCAGATTCCCTCCTCCGCCTCCCTCTCTGGACCCCAGGTGGGCTCTCACCTCAGCCTCCTGGAGGGCCACCAGCCCCGGCCCCCACTGGACCAGCCGGCGGTCCCTCCCGCCACCGCTCAACACCGTTCCATCCCGACGGAGACACAAGGCAAAAATGGAACCTTCGTGCGCGTGGGCCTGGGCCACAATAGTGTAGGTCTCTGTGGGTAAAGCCCCAGGTAAGACATCTCTTGGCACGTGGGCGAAGGGCAACCTAGGCCGCCCAATAAAGTAATGACTCCCAGCTACTGAGTACCGACTGAACACTACCTCTGATTCTGAACTGCAATACAGTTGAGAAAAGCAAGTTCCCAACTCCCGTTCAGAAGGCTTTGAACCTGGGATCTGGCAGAACCAGGGCCCTAGCCTTCTCTCCTTTACAATATGATCACACACACACACAGCCACCCCCCCCCAGAACGATCTGTTCTCTAGGGAAAAGGATGGGAAACCTTCTCCTGTATCCCATAGGCTTTCTCAGGTCCAAGCGTCCCAGATGCTGGCCCCAAACCACATACCTTTGGCCCCGCCCCTGCCTGGGGTTTTGGAATCGGAGATGCTCCGCCCCCAGGTGAGAATGTTTCCCTCTGAGTCTCCAGTGAGAATGTTTCCATCAGGTAGGAAGACAAAACAAGGGATAAACTTGGGCTTCTTGTATTTCTGGGGTGGAGCAGAGAGCAGTGTCACAGCACAGTTGGAAAGCAGCAGGTCTACAGACCCATCTTTCCAGCCCTCCTCTTCACTCATCCACACCTCACCCCAAAAACACCCTGTTTACGGGTGAGGGAGCCACTCCCAGGGACCCCCGACCCGCTACTCCAGCTCCAGAAGTGAACATGGGATTTCCCGCTGGTGACGATACAGCTGCTGTCTCGAGGGCTGAAGCCAACGGCCAGGACTGAGTCGTTTGTACTCTGAAGGGGGAAAGACACTTGATTCAGCCCCCTAAAACCAGAGTACTCTCATCTTCAATCCTGTCTGCTTGTTGTTTTTCTGACACAGTCTCATAGAGCCCAGCTGGCCTGGAATTCTCTCAGCTGCAGGAGAACTAACCGCTTTCCAAGTTCTGGGGTTACAGACCAGATCTCACACCCTGGGGCAGTCTAGCCCCGAACTCCACACATAGACCAGACTGGCTTTAACTGCTTAGTGATTCTACCTCCACCTCCCTAGTTCTAAGGTTACAGCAAGAGTTACCACCCCCAGATGGTGAGACTGCACTTTATTTTTATTGTTACTGTTCTGGGGCTTATGTTTAGGGCCCTGTGCTTGCTAGGCACGCCTTGACTGCTGAGTTATAGCCCCAGCCCTCTTTTTACTTATTTTGAGACAGGGTTTTGATTAAGTTATCCAGACTGGCCTCAACTCATTCCATAGCCCAGACTAACCTCGAAGACTATCCTCCTGCCTCAAGCTGCTGAGTAGCTAGAAGTAGCCTGTGCTACTTCGTTCTGTGTCCCTATGGTTGGCCTGCAGAAGGCCCGAGGCCTCAGGACAACCTTCCTGGAAGGTTCTGGTCTTGGACTGGGGTTGTAGCTCAGCAGCAGAATGCTTTCCTCATATAGACTCAAGGTCCTTATCTTTTTTTTTTTTTTTTTAATTATTCAATTGCGTGTGTGTGTGTGTGTGTGTGTGTGTGTGTGTGTGTGTGTAGAACCACGGGCAAATTCGGGAACTGCCATGGACCACCTCCATCCCCTCCTTGTTTACTCTGCCCCGGGATTCACAGGTTGTGCCCTACCAGGACCAGAAACGCAGGCCGCCCCTGCTTCCGCCCGGCGTCTATACGTGGGGTCTAGGATCCGAACTCAAGAGCTTCTGCCTGCAAGGCAGAGGCTTAATCCCTGAGCCACCTCTCCAGCCCCTCAAGGTCCTTACCTTGATCCCCAACACTACATGAAGAAATAAAAACTGGTCTCTTAGGGCTTTGTTACCCTGTGAGAGAACTTCTGTAGTTCCCATTTCACAGATGAAGAAACCAAAGCTGAGAGACCTTAGGAGCTTTGCCCCACAGGCCCCAAAACGGGAGCAGATACACAGCAAGTTTGGAGTTCTCTGAAGTCTACCATTCTCACCACCAGGAACCCCTCCCACCAGCCCCCCGCCTGGCAGCAGCCACCTAAGCCCCCACCTTGATCTCTGCCAGCTTTAGTCCCCGGCTGCTATCCCACACTGACAGCATGTGCTCATTGGAGTCGTCCACTACACATAGGAAAGCACCGTGATCCTGAGGATGGGAACAGAGTGGTCGTGAGCCCGAGGGCCCCAGACAATCCAGGTCATCACCAGGCTCCAGCACAGGCCAGGGAGCTAGGTGTTGACAGCTGTCCCTTTCTCAGAAGAACCTGCTGAGTGGGGCTCAGGATGCCAGAACTTCAAAGGCTTCCTGGTGAAACGAAAGCGGGGTACTGGGCAAGATCAGGGGTCCAGCCAGACCCCACCTCAGAAAAAGACAAGAGAGAGAGAGACAGAGTGAGGGAGAGAGGAAGGAAGGAAAGAAGGGAAAGAGGAAGGCAGGGGAGGGATCTAGACGATTCAGGCCCCACTCACCGCTGCTGAAAAGGCGAGCGCCCCCACGCCACGCTCGAAGGCACCCAGCCCAATCTCCTGTAGCTTCAGGAGTGTCTCCGAGTCCCAAATGTGAACCACAGGCTGCAGGGGCTGGCAGGGGACAAGGACTCAGGGCTGCGGAATACCACTAGGGCTGGAATTGTGCCCCATCTGCCTAATGCTCCACTGTGACCTTACCTTTCCATCCTTATCCACTCCAGCCGTCTGTCCTGAGGCGACTCGAACACCATCAGGGTGGACGGCAAGGCTAAGTGGGGGAGAAGAATGCTAGGGAAGTGGGTCTCTCTCACGACCACCCAAGACGCCTCCTTGCTTGAAGAACAGCAAGGCACAGCGTCTTCTGCTCTTCCATGCCCTGCCAGACCCTCTTCCAGACAAGCCCACCAGCCGGGCCCCAGACCCCTCACCATCGAACGCAGTCTGTGTGTCCCCGGTAATGTCTCTGGCTGCCACCTCCGGGACCCCCTGGGCCTCCCCTAGGCCAGTACAGTACTACCACACAGGCGATGAAGTAGACCACCTCCCCAGAGCGGAGCACAAACAGATTAGAGCGGGAGTCTCGGCCCCTGTAGCCATAACTGAGGTGGGGTCCATGGTTAAGGAAAGGATCGGGTTAGGTGTAAGAGAAAAGGGATGAAAGGAAAAACCACAGCTTCTGGCTAGGGGGTCCCATCAACAGCAGGATTCCCTAGGGCTCCCTGTCCTCACAGACCCAGGAAGTAGCTATAAAGGAGGACAGGACCTCACAACGTAAAAGGTGGTTCCCATGGGACTGGAGGGGGAAGGCAGGATACACCCAGTCAAGGCTGAGGGTCTCTGGGGGTGGGCCACTGGGCAGCTCCTCCAGGCTGCGGATGCCAGACGGGATGTACATGGTAATGGGACGACCACGAAGGAACATCTTCACTGAGATGCCTTCTGCAGAGACCAGCAGAAAGAAGGTCAGCCCCCTTCCAGAAGAGCCAGAGCAGAACACCCACCATACCTCCCAGGTTCCCCCAAGAAGCTCCTGGGGCTACAACTCAAACCCCAATCCCCGCATCTGACTTCTTTCCTCCACTCCTTTATACATACCCAAGTTGTAATTGCTCCTCCTAGATCCAGGACCCCCAGGGCTGGAGAGGGGGTCTTTGCCCCCACGGCTGTTGGGAAGAAGTTAAAAGCACAGAGACTTAAGGTCAGATCCCAACACTGAACAGGGAGGGTCAAGACACAAACTCCTCCTGAGACCAGTCACCCCTGCTGATTATGGGTTTCTGTGGTTTGTTGTTTTGAGACAGAATCTCATGTAGTCCAGGTTGGGTCCAAACTCTCTGAGGATAAGGATGATCTTAAGTCTTGAGCCCCCCTTTGCTTAAATAGCTGGAATGCTGGAAATACAGGCTGGTGAGCCAGCACCTTGTTTTTTCAGTGCTGGGGATCAAATCTGAGGTTTCCTCCACTCAAGGCCATAATTCTACCAACCGAGCTGCATAACTTGGTGTGAGGTGTCTATCAAGAGTTTTGGGGCCCTAGAGAAAAAGAACTTTAGTTCCATTTAAGAAACAGTACCACTGAGGCTAAAAAAATGACTCAGAGGTTAAGTCTCTGCCTTCCAAGAAGGACCTGGAGTTTGGATCCCAGATCTCACATTAAAAGTGCCAGGCAGAAATAGTGGCAACCTGCACTTCTGGCTCTGGAAGGTGGAACCTGCGAAACTCCAGAGTAAAGCAAAAAGGAGGTAGAGCCATCCAGGATGGTTTCCTGAAGTCCCCCTTGGGCCTCCCCAGGCACAGATGGTACCTCTGATACAGATAGACACAGACATGTATGCAAACAAATTAATAAAAATAAGAGATTCAAAGGGCAATGGAAATGGTTCAGTCTGGCAACCTGAGTGCCATTCCTGGCTCAGATGGCAGAAGGAGAAAATCGACCTTTCATGCACTATCACACACTATGGCACTCTCTCATTCTCTCAATATATTAATAGTGAAACATATTAAAACAGGAAGAGAGTAGGGAGAGGAGGGAGGGACGGGCAGGAACAACCATTTACTTTGGTTGTATAAAAGGAAATTCTTAATTAAAAAATATTAAAACAGGGGCTGTGGCGTGGCTCAGAGGTTAGGGCTTTGCCTGAAAGCAAAAGAACCTGAGTTCAGATCCCCACATCCCACATTAAAATACGCTAAGCAGAAATGGTGCTGGCGGCAATTCCAGCCTGAGAGGTGGAGCTTGAGAAACCCCAGGAGGTAGAGAATCTAGGATGATTCCCAGTGGCATCCTTGGGCCTACACAGGCACACACACTCAAGTGCCCTCTGCCGCACATGCATGCACACATATGTGCACACATACATACATGTAAAAAATTTTTTTAAACTTTATTCATTCATTTTGTGTGTATGTGTGTGTGTATGTGTCAGAGGGCACACGTTATCCCTATGCAGGACCAAGAGTGACTTCAGGAATCATCCTGGATTGCTTCTACCTCCTTCCTTTGATCTGGGATTTTTCAGGCTCCGCCCACCTGGGTCAGAACCGCTGGCATAGTTTGCCCTTGGTGTTTTTATGTAGGACCTGGGATCCAAACTCAGGACCTTCTGCTTGTGAGACAGAGTCTCAATCCCTGAGCCATCTTTCCAGCCTGCAAAAAAAATTTTTTTTAAATATTGAAATAGATCAATAGGGAAGACTGCCAATAAACCTATAGGAAGGAAGACAGTATATCAAACTGCACTGTAGGTAGCTGTTGTTATAACCATAGAATGAGAACTTACAGTGGAAACCTTTAGGTCTAAAGCCAGATGAGTGAAGGGAAATGCACATATCGGGGGAGTGGCCTGAAGAGAGGTAACTTGATATACCACAGAAATCTGAGCCCCCACAGGAGTAGACAGGCCAGAGTGAACCCAGGGTGCATAGAGGCACACGGGCAGAAGGGTGGGAGGGAGTGGGGGGGTATGATGAAGGGAGTGGAGAGGAAAAGAGGGGAGGGGGAGGGAGGGAAGACGGGATTAAGACTCAATGTTTATAGAAAAAAATAAAAATGGGAAAAAATATTAAAACAGAGAGATGGCACAAGGGCCTTCGATTTCCGTATCTGTAAAATGGTGCCAAAGTGAATCAAGACTGTGTACCAGCCCTGCCTTCCAGTAACTTGAAAAAAAAAAAAAAAAAGACTTTATCTCCCAAAAGGGAAGTGACAGCATTCCAGAGGTCACTGTCACAGAATGCTAAGCTGATACTATCTCTTCAGAGATCAAGAGTAAAGTCAAAGAGACAGGACTAGTAACTGGACCTCATTTCCCGCCCACTCTGACAACCGTGTCCCGCTGCTGGGCTGGCTGCTGGGTCAAGTAGATCAGAACCTTCAGGACTTGGTGTTCGCAGGCAGGGACCATATCTATGAGAAGGGGGAGGGGGATTCTGGGTGATGGAGGAGGACTTCGGTGGTTTCCAGGTCCCGTGGGTTACAGAGTCTTCGCAATAAAATTATCTAAACTTTTGGCAAAATGTCTTAGAATCTTGAAAGGTGTGTTGTTTTCGAATTTTGACTGTGTGACTTCAGCCACATGATTTGCCCCCCTCTGAGCTTGCTTCAGTCTCCCAACCCACAGCCTAAGACCACCTACACACCCAAGAGTATAGAGAAGGAAGCAGATGGAGAAGGAAAGCCGTAGCACTGCAGGAGACCCAAGGAATGCCCATTTCTTTTTTCTTAGACTAGCAAATTCCAGCTCCACCAGGGGTGGGGAAAGTCAACACACTGAGCCTCGGCAGAAGCAGGCTGAGGGGAGACTCGCCCACCTCTCTGTGCTCCCTGACCGCAGTAACAGGTTAGCGGAGGAAGCGGCCTTCCTGGAGAGTTTCTGCCGCGGCCGATCCGAAGGGGATGACGAAGATGAGTTTCTCCGAGGCCTGGAAGGGGCGGGGCGAGCAAGAGAAAGTCCTGCCGTCTGTCCTGCTTCCCAACCTCCCAGCGGTCTCCCCGCCTCCACCGCAGGACACCTACGTGTCAGCGCGCTGCAGAGGCTGCACGGGCCTGAGGATTCCCGGGGGTCCCGGGGACCCTGCTCCACTGCTGCTGCTGCCCCCTCCTTCAGACTGGGTCCCACTAGGCTCTTCGCTGCCCCCCTGAGGGGCTGGAGGCCCATTACTCAGGCCAAGGGGTTCAGAGGACTCCACCTCCAATTCTGTGTCGGTCTGGGTACCTCGGCTCACCAAGGATGGGCTGCACGGAGCTGGCAGTCCCGGGGGAGCTGTAGAGCTGCTGGGGAGACCAGAAATCAACCTGATGCCGCTGCCCCCGCCCGCCCCCCTCCCCGAGTTCCCAGGAAGGAGGAAGGGGCGTGCCGACGGGCATACCTGTCCCGGGTAGGGGCCGGCAATGCGGAGCCCTGCAGGGAGGGAGGGGGGCCGTGCAGCCGCAGCAGGCGAAGAGCTTCTGCCAGGGCTGCCTTCACCAGTTCCATCTCTTCTTCTTGCACCCGGAGCCTCCGGCCCAGGGCCTGCAGGGCCTCCTGGGTAGGGCCCTCACCTGGGGAACGGACAAGAAACTCTGTCGCCACGCAAAGAAAGGTTGAAAAGGGGTTCTGTGCCGCTGCAGATTTACAGCCAAGGAACAGACGGCCCCTTTGAAGCGCACCCAGTGGGTCTTGGAGGCTCAGCCCGAGGGGAAAAAAGAAGTGGTAGCGGATCCGGGGCCTCCCTCTGGCAAGGCAGGCAGGGAGCCTGGCAAAGCTCCCTTCCTGCGGCTCTCAGCCTCCGCAAATTCAGAGAGTACCATGGAGTACCAGGGGGAAAATATGGAGTACTGCCGAGGTACGTGGGAGTCACGGCGAGAGCCCATAGCTCTGGAGAGGGACTGCAGCCTTCTCTTCCCACCCCACCCCCGCGACCCCCGACAGTAAGTCAGGGTTCCACCAAGAGCAGAATCGCCAGACTAAAAACCGAAGGAAGACAGGAGTAGGGCAGTGAAGTCAATTGGGTATAAGAAAGGCGATCTCGTGCCAGGGGAGGGGGAAGAGGAGGGATCAGCTGTGAGCAGGGGCACAGTGTGCCTTGGGGGTCAGAAGGAAAAAGCCCCGGAGCTCCCAGGAAACAGGCCCAGAGGAACCTGGAAACTTCAAGGGACACGGAGAAGCACGCGGTGGAAGGACGTTATGAAAGTTCCAAGTGACAGTGTAGGGGGTCCGGAGGAACGAGAGTGGGCAGCGCGAAGAACTGTGGAGGATGCTCAGAGCCCCCGGGGCGCAGGAGCACGCGGGCAGCCTCCAGACGGCCGTCCGACACTGGCAGCGCCCGACAGGCCCGCGCTCCGGGAAGGGGCACGCCGCCCGCCCCGCCCGTACTCACCGGGCCCCGCGGTCCCGTCCATCCAGCCCCCGCGATGCTCCAAGCGGCGGCGGCGGCGGCGTCTAAGCCGCGGGGACCATGGCTAGGGAGAAGGGAAGGGGAAGCACCCCAAGGCGCGCGCGTCGGGGTACCGTGCCACCACCCTCCCGGGGGCGCTGTCGGGAGCACGGAAGGGGCCTGGAGAGGGCGCTGTGGAGCCGGGGGGGGGGGGCCGCAGCCTCCAGGGGCCCCCCCAAGGGCCTCAGATTCTCTCGGGACCTCTCGGGGCTCCCGGGGGGGTGGGGTGCCGGGGCCGTCCCGGGCCCCAGCGCCGCAGCACAAACAGGCTCCCGACGCGGAGCCGCCAGCGAGCGCGGAAGGGGGGCGGGCCCGGGGGAGGGGGGTCGGGCCGTCCGGTAACTCTTCCCTGTCCGGGCCAGGCAGCTGGGACGGGGGCGGGGCCACCGACTGACCCCCGCAACCCGCAGGACTCCTTTCCCAGATTCGGCTCCCGGAACCCCGGGGGAGCGGGGAGGGGGCGCGGAGCCGGAGGTCTCCCAAAGCCCTGGCGCGCAGGACCCGGTCGACCAAACTCTGACTTCCGCGAAGGGGCAGGGCGGGGTCACGAAACAGGCCCTTGCCTGGGGGCGGGGCCTTTCCGAGGGGCAAGGCCAAGACGTCCCGAATTGGGGCTGGCGGAGCGTTATTAAGGCTAACGTGGGAGGATGCCCAGGGTATTGGGGTCAGGATGGCATTAGCCCTGCTGAAACCATGCTGGGCTGACTCAGCATCCCGCAGCGGTCAGCCCTCGTCCCCCGACGGCTCCGCACTCCCTCGGGCAGAGATGGGAGATGGCGCCGGTGCTGCCCGTGGTGCTGCCGCTCCAACCCCGCATCCGACTGGCCCAGGGGCTCTGGCTCCTCTCCTGGCTGCTGGCACTAGCCGGCGGCCTCGTCCTCCTCTGTAGCGGGCACCTCCTCGTCCAACTGTGGCAACTCGGCACCTTCCTGGCTCCCTCTTGCCCATTCCCTGCCCTGCCCCAGACTGCACTGGCAGCGGGTGCTGTGGCTCTGGGCACAGGACTAGTGGGGGCAGGAGCCAGCCGGGCAAGTCTGGATGCAGCCCGGTACCCTCCCTGGCGCGGGATGCTGGGCCCACTGCTGGTGGCTGGCACTGCTGGAGGCGGGGGGCTCCTGATCCCTGCCCTAGGACTAGCCTTGGGTTTGCCTATGAGTCTGAACCGGGGGCTGGAGGAGGGTTTGGGGACTACCTTGGCTCACTACAAGGACACAGAGGTGCCCGGGCACTGCCACGCCAAACGACTAATGGACGAGCTGCAGCTGAGGCACCATTGCTGCGGGCGCCATGGCTACAGGGACTGGTTTGGAGTCCAGTGGGTCGGCAATCGGTACCTGGATCCCAGTGACCAGGATGTGATGGAGTGAGTGATTTGCTCATTTTCTCCTCTTCCTCCTCCTCCTCCCCAGACTCCCTTCTCTGCCGTGGAACCCCACCTCTCTTCATCCAGACAGGCAATAAGTACAACATTGATGTTCAAAGGATGGGCTACAGCTCTGTTTATCATGTACGCCCCCCCCCGGGGGGGGGCGTGTTGCCAAACCACTCTGGGCCCATTCTCCATCTAAGAAATGGAAATAACAGCACCTATCTCTATGTCCCAGATAGGTACCTATGGTTAAGCAACCCTGAAGATACATGCATTAAGCATGCTTGCTGTATAGAAAGACGGTCCACAAATACCTTACTATCATTTTCCCCTTCTCAATTCTCATATTGCTCTCACCTGCTGCTCAGGGATCCTGTCTGAAGACATCCAACAGCCACATCTCTCCCCTTGCAGCCGGATCCAGAGCAATGTGGAAGGTCTCTACCTGATCGATGGAGTCCCCTTCTCCTGCTGCAACCCCCACTCGCCACGGCCCTGCCTGCAAAGCCAGCTTTCGGATCCCTTTGCCCATCCCCTCTTCGATCCTCGACAGCCCAACCTAAACCTCTGGGCCCAGGGATGTCACGAGGTGCTGCTAGGGTATCTTCAGAGCTTGTCCAGCACACTGGGCAGCATGCTTACAGTCACCTTCCTACTGCAGGTGAGTCCACTTCTTCCACCTGCAACTCTGCCTCAGCCCTGCTTTAACCCTGTGGTCCCAAATCCACCAACCCACCACAGCTCTTTCCCCTTGCTTCTCCCATAGGCTCTAGTTCTCCTGGGCCTGCGGTATCTACAGACGGCGCTGGAGGGGCTTGCAGGGGTCATTGATGGGGAAGGAGAGACCCAGGGCTATCTCTTCCCTAGTGGGCTGAAAGACATGCTCAAAGCAGCATGGCTACAAGGAGCAAAGACCCACAGGCTATCGCCCGATCAGGCCCCGCCAGAAGAACCTCCCGAGGAGGATGTATCTGAGGCCTAGTAGAAGACCTGGGATGGAGGTGGGAGGTGGGGAGGGGCCCTGGGATTAGAGGAGCTAAGGATAGTCGGAACTAGATGGGGGCAGGAGAAAAATCCAGGTGTCCTGAGGCCCAGGCCTTGTGGCCAGAACCACCAGGGCTCAGAAAAGAACAGGGTGACAGGAAAGTGTCACTCCAAGGCCTGAGTACACTTTGGGGTACAGACTCTACAATAAAGTTTCTGGATGGAAGTCAGGGCTCTTTCTTGTCACGGGAAGGGGAGCCCCTGAAGAAGCTGATGTCTGTGTGAAGGAAGACCCTGGCGCACACAGGAACAGGACCACCAACGACGAAGAGTGCTGAGTGAAGGGAAACAGGAAGCCCCTCTGGGTTGAGAGTCTTTATTCTGGAGGTAGGAAGGGGGTCTGCATGCTCAAGTGGGGAGGGTCCAGTCCCGCTCCTCCAGCCTCCCAGTGCATGCCAGGCCCCAATAAGTTACCCAGTTCCCACCCTCCCTCCTGAGTCTGTCTGTCCTGCTCCACCCTGGACAGGGCTGACCTGGCTCAATACAATGGCTGCTTGTCCCCAGCCTGTGGGCAGTGCCACATGGCAGGCTGGGGGAGGGGAGAAGCAGGGGAGCCACACCCTGCTGCGGCTGCAGGGGCTGCCTCTGGTTCCCAGGGGTCAGGTCTTAGAAAACCACATCCTGGGCTGGCCTGGAGCCCAGTCCCACAAGGTCTGTGCCTAAAATAAGGTGGAAGCCAGGGTGAGGCCGCCATCACACCTCCACCGAGGGGTCTGAACCCCGGCCCTGCCGCAGCAGCTGCTCCTCCTGCTTCATCTTGGGCTTCTCGGTCCGGGTGTGCCACACCAGTACCTACGTGCGACAGTTTCAGTGAGAGCCAGGACCAGCCACAGCCAGGCCTCAGGGGCGGTTACGGTATAGGATGGATTCTCCCACACCCTGTATGTCAAAAGTATGGGTGATGGGACTTTAGTGACCCTAAAATGAGACTTCATCATTGGTCCTCTAGAAGCACATGGGTTCATGGGAACTCAAAGACGCAGTGGCAGGAGACCATTTTCCCTCCCAGGCTCCCTGCTGTCCCTTTAGTGAAGTGAGAATGATCTGGGGTCCCGGTTCACACACCCAGTCCCACTTCGGTCAGCTGTCCACGCCAGGGCCAGGTTCCACGCCTGCCTCCACCCCTTACCTGAGTGCAGTTGGCAGCCCGAGGCTCCAGGTCCTTGGGATCCACAAGATGGCTCAGGAGACTGCTCTCCAGGTGGCCTCTCGGAGCAGTAGCATCGAACTGGGCACTAGGCTTAGCCAACAGCAAGGATAGGGACACAGCGAACCCCGCCATGTCCAAGGGGAAGGGTCTGCTGGGCTCCCAGGCTGTGTGGAATCCTACAACACGCCCATCCTGTACCAGAGGACCCTCGAATCGCAGGCCACCTACCAGCCCCACAGGCCACACTGACACACCACGGGTCCAGCGCATCTGAGGGAATCAGGAAGAGAGGGGTGGACTGGGGTTCATTGTCTCACGGCTCCCCACTCTTCACACTGGTCCAGGGCCAAGCTGGAGCTGCCTGGCCTCTTCCCCACCCCTATCCGAGGCTCACCTCCTTAAAGAGCTCCTGGCTGTAGGTGTTGTCATCATCCGCAAAATACACCACCCCCTGGGTCCCTGGTGGAGGAGGGTCCTTCTCTCCACCAACAGCACCCCCTCCACCCCGGAGCCAGTCTAGGGCTTTGTTACGCTGTTCTACTCCTCGGGGCCGGACCCAGCCTGGCTCGCCTTCCCGAAGTCGCTGACTCTTCGGGGTGAGGACCACCAGGTGTGTGAACAGAAGACCAGAGGCAGCCAGTAGTCTGGACACAAGGGGAGTAGGACCCTCAGCATCCTCCACCAGTAGCCAGTGCAGCCGGGGCACCAGGCTCAGGGTCTGGGACAGACGAACCAGCTCTGCCTTCTGTACCAGCCTGCAGGAAGAGATGCAGGAAGGGCCATGGTTCAAAGCAGCCAGACGACCCCGGGGCCGCTGCATCCCTCCTAGATTTCCACCCGCCAGTGTCTAAGCTCCTTCTTCTATGTGTGTGGTGCTGGGGACTGAACCCAGGGCTTCCGAGGATGCTAGGCGAGCACACGGGGATTGTCAAGGTTTCTGTCTCTTTGCTTGAATGTAGATCTTAAAGGTTACCTTCATGCTAAAGTTCACTGGCCCTGACTGTCCACACCATGCTTAACTCCACCTCAACCCTGAGGCTGTCTCAGGAACCTCTCCAGGTCACCTGCTCTTAGGATCCAACCAATCTGGGTTTGAATCTCAATTCAGTTATTCTGTTGATATTACTGTTGTTCTTTGCATCAGGGTTACCAAAGGCTTTGAATTCCTGACATTCCTGCCTCCACTTGCCAGTGCTGGATACCCTGCTTATTTAATTTTGTAATTTATCAAGTGAGACCCTTAGGTAAATTGCTTCATCTAAGCCAAGCTTACTCAGCTATAACATGGGATTAATACTTTGTAAGGATTTTACTGTTGATATTCATATATTTATAAATATAATCTTTTTGAGACAAGGTAGCTAAGGCTAGATTCAACCTCACTATGTAGCCCCTGGCTGGCCTCAAATTCATAGCAATTCTTATGTAAGTGAGAGCCCACCATGCCCACCAAAATAATAACTTTTCAAAATGTGGAGGGGGTCAGGAATGGCAGCTCAAAGTCTGTGATGAAAAAACTCAGAGGAGAAAGCAAGATGGAGGAGTGTTTTAGTTTGAGTGATAAAGTGAATTACAGGCCAGCCTAGGGTGCAACAGATCCTATCTCAGAAAATAAATACATTGAATTAAAAACATCACAGAGCAGCCAGATTCTTTTCTTTCTGTGGTGGGCTCCTAGAGAGGATTTTTAAAAATAAAATAAAGGATTTTAGAGGAAACTCTTGATCATTCTTCCCCAGCAGAGGAAAGTACTTGGTTTAGAGAAGGCGCTAGGATTGTGTGTCTCTTCTGTATCTGCCTGTGGGGGTTGGTGGTGTGTGCAAGTATGTGTATGTGGGAGAGGAGTCTGCAGCAGCCTAGGACTAGACCATCAGTCTGGTTCCAGAGACACATGTCAATAGACCTTTTGGCTACAGATTAAAAAAACACATTCCTCAATCAGCTTTATCATATTAAAGTTACATTTTTAAAATTTTGTGTGTGTACACATCCATGTGTGTATATACATGTGTGTTTGTATGTATCAAAGGGCAGTGTGTGTGCCTGTGGAGGTCCAAAAGTGACTTCAGGAATCACCTTGGGTTGCTCTTCCTTTTGGCTTTACTCTGGTGTTTCGCGGGTTCTGCCTTCCAGGGCCGAAGTGCAGGCCGCTACCATTTCCACATGGCAGTTTTACATGGTATCTGGGATCTGAATTCAGATCCTTCTACTTGTGAGGCAGTAGCTGAGCCATCTTTCCAGCCCTAAAGTTACATTTCCATTTAAAAGAAAAGAAAAGAAAAAAAAAAAAGGCATCTAACACAGCGCCTGGTAAAGACTAGCACAATGTAAATAACAGCTTGTGAAACATTTCTGGAAGCTGGTATGAACCATCATACCCTTTTCTGTCTGTCTTATTTTTTTTTTCTTCAGTGCTGGGAAACATCCTGTGCTTACTAAGCAAATACACTTCCACTAAGCTTAATCTTGCACCTTTAATCAGAGTTTTATATTGTTTTATTGTTAGGATAGATTTTTTTAAACTATTTTTTAAGGCAGGGTCTCTGTAGTCCAGGATGGCTTTGAATAAGCATTGATCTTCAGTCTCACAAGTGCTAATATTACAATCATGATTCACCATTCTTGATTCTAGTCAGAATTTTATAAGACTCTGTCACCAAAAGATTCCTAAGGAGAGTTAATTCATTGTCAAAATCAAATTTTCTTTGAAATATCATGGTCTTGCCTTAAAATTTTATCAGGAACTTCATAACCTACTTCTTATCGTTGCCTTATCTACTTTAACAGACAACGATTTTTCCCACAAAACTGTGTAGGGGTACACATCCTAACATCTGCAGACTAGCTTACGTTTGTCCCCAAATTCCTCATCAACCCAAGCTCCTGGTCCAGTGCAGCCCTGTTTGGTGTGTCTGAACCCATACCTGGCATAGGTGGGGGTAATGACATAGATAGTAGGCAGGGCCTCAGGCTCCGGGGGCTGGGCGGGGGCAGGAGGTGGGCGCCGGAGATCAGCCTGCAGCTGGGAAATCCTCAGGTCTTTCTGGCGAAGCTGCTCCGCTGCTGCCCGCAGAGGCGGGAGGCAGTCACATGGCTGGCCTGGTCCCACGAAGCACCAACAGAAAAAGAGGTCGGGGCAGAGAACCAGTCAGTTCGGCAACCCAAGGCCAGTTAACCCATAGCCAGTTCCAATGCTTACTTTGTATCATGATGGTGGGGATCATGCTCCCGCTGTTAATAGGCACTCTTTATTTGAGAACGGGTCTTCTTATACTGCCTAGGATGGCTGACGACAGATTCGCAATCCCCCTGCCTCAGCCTCCCACTACATTCATTAACAAATTTCATGCCATTTAAAAAATTATTAAGCTCAGAACCTTGTATATGCTAATACTTTACCACTGCGCTAGCTACATCCTAGCTTTAACCAAGCTGATAATATAGTTTCACCCCTTCTACCTGCAGGTCCTAATTTTACTCTATATCCATAAGGAACAAGTCCTTGTCCTTTAACAGGAAAGTCTCAGTACCTGAGGTGCATGAAATGATATTAATCTAAGTCCCTAAGTAAGAAAATGGGTACAACGTGCTCTGTGGCCGTGTGACCACAGACCTGCCGGTAAATTCACTGATTCCAGCACTGGGCGAACATTTATTGAACGCTCGTGGGCAGCACTGCGTTAGAATAAGCAATGAATCCACAAACCCTGCTCGCAAGGATATTCCCACTTTAGTGAAGGAAGCAGACACTGGTAAAATAACATGTGATTATTAAATTAAGAAAATAAAATAAATTGAGAGAATAAATAAAAGGGAATCGGGAGTCACAAGGGTTGCTTGGCTAAGGCGACCAGAGGTCTCTCTGCGGTGACATCTGGGCTAAAATCTGGAGGATGAAGGTCTGGCTAGAGATGGAAGAAAAGCGCCCCAGATCAAGAGCTTGTGGGGCTCTGCAAAACCTGTCGGGAAGCCAGTGGGTGAGGGAGAGGGGCAGTAAGGGGGGCTGGCCCCGCCGGGGGCGGCGCGGTCACGGGGCCTGGCCGGCTCTGCACTTGGGACCGGCTTTCGTGCGAGGTGCTGCGGCTTCCCGCTCCGCGCTCTAGGAGGGACCGCGGGGTGCCGTGGGGGGCCGGCGGGGGGCCGGCCGAGGGCCGGGAGGGATGAGAAGAGCCTCCGCGCGCGCGGGCTCATCCCCAGAGTGGGATGCACAGCAGCCGGCGCTCCGGCGGCCCGCCGCACCCGCCCCGCCCCGCTCACCGAGCTGCACCAGCGCGTAGAGGAGGCCGGCAATCGACACCAGGAAGTAGGCGAGAAATACGTTCTTCAGCTTCAGCTTCATGGCCGCGTCGCCGCCGCGGGGGCCGGGACGGACAGGGTCCGCCGAGGACCGGGAGTCCCGGCCCCGCTCGCCGGCCCGCAGGCCCCGCCCCGGAGCGCCCCGCGCCCCGCCTTCCTCGCAGAGCTCCTGGACCCACCGACTTCAGGGACCCGGGGCTGGGAGCGCCCCCAGGCCCACTTCCGGTCATCGGACCCCTCCCAGGATCAACTTCCGGCCCCGACTCCGGTGTGTGTGGAGGGGGGGGGGGAACCGGAGACGGTGACGTCATATCCGGCAAACGCCAGTGGGCTGCAGAACCTCTGGTGGGAACACATGCACGTAACGGGAACGGCCTGTGCCGCCGATTTGACGAGCTGCCCCTGCGCCTGAGTTTCCTCCCTAGACCCGTCCAGCAGCCGCCGTCGCAGCACCCAGTGGCTGCTGGCACTTGGCACCAATGACGAAACCTTCGGCCAACCAAGAGTCGGTGCTGTTAGGTGGGTGGTTCTCATTTGATCCTGACTCCTCATTTTAGATGGGATAATCCCCGTTTTATAGATAAGAAACTGAAGTTCAAAATTGTGGCATCTCTTTAGGGCAAGTTTTCATGCTCTTTCTAGATCGTCCACTTCAGAGTCTATTGTTTCTTCTGGCCAACTTCTTTTCAGCAACTATGTTAGTAAGTCTCTAGGAAATCTACAGAAACTATGTTACTAAAGCAATCAGAGACTTTTTAGTTAGCTGATGTGCAAAAAGTTACATATTTAGGTTAGAGATGTAGTTTTGATAATAAAATGCTTGCCTAGTATGGAGGAATAAGCCATGTGTAGTGCATGCTGAGAAGGCAGGATTAGAAACTCAAATTCATCCTGGAGTTCCAGGTCAGCCTGGTGAACTACATGGGGCTTTGTCTCAAAGAAAAAAAAAGACACATCAATTTATTGTAATAATGGTTCGGTATACATATGCATTGTCATGTTCAAAGGAGCAGGCATTGTTCATTTATTTATTCAGTTGTGTGTGTATGTATGTATTCAGTTGTGCAGGTGTGCGTATGTATGTGTGTGTAGAATCACCAGCAAATTTGGGAACCTCCATGGACCGCCTCCACCTCCTCTTTGTTTACTCTGCCCGGGGATTCACAGGCTCCGCCCTACCAGGGCCAGAAATGCAGGCCGCCCCTGCTTCCACCTGCCGTCTATAGGTAGGATGTAGGATCTGAACTCGGCTTCCGCCTGCAAGGCAGAGGCTTAACCCAAGCCACCTCTCCAGCCCCTAGATTTTTTTTTTTTAATTAGGGAGAAAGGGAAGCATACCATAGACGGCACTCAAGTGGAACTTAATCTATCAGGAGATGTTTTGTTTTTCACTAAATGAGCTCTGGGCACAACTCAGGAAGCTGTTTGCTTCCAGATGCCTGACTTGCTGAGTCTCAATGTTATCAAAATCCTCTCATTTGGCGTCTTAACTATTTTTGCAAATGTGTGTTCCTGTGGAGGACCAAGAGTGATTTTAGGAATCATCCTGGATTGCTTTTACCTCCTTTTTGCTTCACTCTGTGATTTCCCAGCCTCCCCTCACCATGGCCGAAAAGTGCAGGCCACAGCCATTTCCATGGTGTTTTTTTAGGTGGAACCTAGGATCCTAACTCAGGACTTCCTGTGTGTGAGGCAGTCTTAACCCCTGAGACATCTCTCCAGCCCTCACTTGGCTATCTATCATCACCTTTTTCTTTCTCCATTTCCCAGACTAATTGTTCTGTTTCCACCTATCAAGTAAGTGCTGGTGCATGTCATCCTCTGGTCTATGTTGTCTAGAATGGCTTTGAACTCCTGACTCAAGCAATCTTCCCACCAGTGTTTGCAACAGGTGGGACTACAGATTTCCTGTCAATAAACTCAATTTAAGAGTTGGGGGTTGTAGATTTAGCTCAGTAGCAGAGCTCTTGCCTAGCAAGGCAAGGCTCTGGATTTGGTCCCCAGGACGGGAGGGGGGTTCACTTAAGAGTGGGAGATTTTTGTTAAGTGCTGATAAATCACTTGCCCAGCCTGTGCATATCTCTAGGTTAGAAAAGAAAGCTAAGTACAGTGTTTCTAATCCCAGCACTTGAAGCTGCAGAGGACTGAGAATGATCACCAGTTTTAAGCCAACCTCAGCTATTCATCAAGATCCTGTTTAAAAAAAAGAGTGGGTACTAGTGAGATATAGGTCAGTGGATAAAGAGACTACTTGAAAACCTGGCAACAGTAGCCCGAGTGGTAGGAGGAAACGGACTTCTGTCGCTCTCTGACCTTCACCGTTTATGATAGATAGCACGCCCATACTTTCTCCCCCACCTTGTACTTTTTTCTTAAAATAAAGAGTTCTGGGCTGGAGAGAGAACTCAGGGGTTAAGACTGTCTCACAAGCAAAAGGTCTTCATTTCAAACCCCAGTCCCACATAAAAAACACCAGCTAGAAATGGCAGCAGTCTGCACTTCAGGCCCTGGTGGGCAGAACCTGGGAAATGCCAGAGTGGAGCAAAAAGGAGGCAGAAACAATTCAGGGTGATTCCCAAAGTCACCCTTGGTCCTCCACAGGCACGCAGTTAAGTACTTTCTTTCTCACATAAACACAAAAGTTTTTAAAAAGTTTAAAATGAAAAGTTCCGTTAGGCTATTGTCTTTAATTTTTGTAGAATATCTGACCATTTCCATGTAAGAGACCCCATGGCTCTGATGCCCCCACTAACTTGTACCATTTTAAAGTCTGGAGACCTTGCTGGGCTTCTGTGCATGAGGTACACAGGCCCACCTGAGCTATCATTCTCCCAGCCACCCACTTCTGTTTCTGAGCCAGGGTCTTTCATTGGCTTACAACTCACCAAGTAGGCTAGGCTGGCGTATCGGCCAGGGCGCCTGGGATCCACCCATCTTACCTGCCCTCCTTGAGGCTGCCAGGGTGAAGCCGCAGCATCTGGCTTATTTACCACTTTTACAGTCTGGGTCTTAAGCGCACCACCACTTCACCGCATGAGCCGTGCTCCCAGCCCTCCGGCCTGGCTCTGCCATGCAGGTATTAGCTGAGGAAGGCTCGGGTTTGTTCGTGTCCACTGACGTGGTTTTTACTGGAGCCAGATTAAAATGGCAGAGTGTTAGGCTTCTGGAGTATGTGGCTCAAGCTAGAATTCAGACATCCAATGATTATTTGTGGTTTATCTTTTTTATTGTTTCTCCTTTTATCAAAACCTGTCATAGTTGGGAATCCAGAGGAAGTAAAAAAAAATTCCCACAAATATTCCCCCTGGTTTCCCATGAGTCCTACCTTAACCCCTTCCCAGGGCTTCCAACCATCCCCGGGCACACATGATCATCTCCCCCCACCCTCAGCCTTCTCCCAGCAATAAATACAGGTGACCGTGATTCAATGAAACCACAACTGATTTCTCCATCTTAAGTGTCCCAAGGGGACCAGAAGGGGGCAAACGAAGTTTAATGACCATCCCCTCTTAATTAAGGTGTGAAAACAAGTCTCCTCAGGACAGGGGAGGTAGAACTGCCCCGTCACAACTGTAGCAGCTCTGGAAGGAAATGGGGAGAGGAAAAGGTTGAGATGAGAAGAAGATGTTCCCCATAACCTCACTCTTGATCCATTCATCCCCCACCAGGTAGAGGTGGTCCCAGTGTATCCATGAACAGGAAAGGGCTGGCAGGGTAGAGCTAGAGGGAGGAATGAGAGAAGGACGAGCAGTTTGGAGGCGAGAGAAAGGGAAGAAGAAAAGGAGCTCTAAGACTCGCAGCCTGGTCTTCTTCCCAGAAATGGCAGCACACAAGAGGCATGAATGGACATCTGGGGGGGGCGGGCTGTGGTCCTTGGGTCTCCACAGAGGCCACTGCTCCAGTTAGAGCAGCAACACAGTGGGAACAAAGGGAAAAATTAGGTATCGCGCATCAGGAAAGGCCAGGCTGTCACAAAGGAATTCAGAGCCAAGGACGGCCCTACCATCCTGCCCAGAAGTTGGCAGAATCTGGGTCTTGGGATAAGAAAGGTAAAGTCTGGGTGGGGAGGGTAAAGGCAGAAGAAAAGGTAACTTTCACCACCTCCACACCCCTCCTCCCAATCAGAACACATCCCTTGGGTTATCGAAGGTGAATACTCCAGTCGGATGCCACATTGACACCAGGTTTACGCAGGACCAACACAGAGTTCTCGGGGTCATGCTGGAAGAACAGGCGACGTTCAGAGGATCCTAGGAGAGGAAGAGGAGCGTTAGTCAGCAAGTTCAGTCCCGACTTTGCCAACCTGCTTCTTTCTTCCTTCTCCACACCACGGACCTTTTGTCTGGAGCACCACGGCCGCAGGCTTTCCAGCCCCCATGATCACCACTCGCTCAATCCAGACGGGGGTCTCAAGGTGCCCTTTGGGGTCTGCTGAGCTGGAGGCAAGAAAGCATGTGCCCACCAGGGGAAATGTCAAGGAAGGAGATTACTCAAATGAACATAAGCAGTGAACATAAGCATCCCCGAGTCCCAGCCCCTCCAGAAAGCATTACCTAGAGACCAGGGTGTTGCCAGAGAACGAGAATCGACGCAGCAAGAACTCATTACGAGTCCGGTAGTTGAATGTGTGGCCGTCATCCAGGAAGAGCTCTCCTTGGGCTGTACCCTGCTCAGGAAGTGAGGGGTGAGCACTTGAGCCCAAAGCAGCAGCGGTGAAGCCACAGCTCCAGCAAAGCAGGCAGACTGCTGAAGCGGTTCCCTGCCTGGGTACTCACCTGGGAGCTGAGAGCAACAAAAAGCGTGATAGGATCATCCTTCATGCAATCTGAAGAGCGGCGCACACGCATCCAACGAGGAACGATTGTCCCTCCACGCTGGAACACAGGGACCTAGACAAGAGTAGTTCTGCAATGAGGCATTATCCCCACAGGCTCTTTGGCACCTTTTGTCCTGGCCCTTCTATTCCCCACAGGTACCTGACCTCCAAGTACACAGTTTCCCTGCCTCTGGAAGCCACAGACGGCAAATCAGGCATACTCACACTCCTCAAAGTTACAGGCAAGTATAGGGTCTGGGGACCATGGTACTTCTGAAAGCTTTGAACTTCATACCATACCTGTGGGTGCCAAGAAAAGATATTAGAACACTCAGTACATAGAGGCTCCCATCCTTTTTGCTTCTTTTCACTACTCTTTCCGTTACTTACTTCTCCTTGGCCAGGCAAGTAGATTTGTACACCATGGGCCCCAGCATCTGATACAGGATGAACCAGGAAAGCATCCCCTAAAACAGACCACAATTAGCTTCAACTGTGGAGTCAGTTGCCAGTCCAGGGAGCAGCAAAGCACCTGCCCATTGCACCAATGGCAATTACACCCCTTTTTTTTTTTTAAACATCAAGGAAGGCTTATTTCAGCACGTAAAACACAAAAGTGGAAAGTAATGCTCCAGAGTGGAGAGAGATTTAACCAAGTGGCAACAATCTTCTCAGTCCTTCTTGGGCTTTGACACAGGATCCACAAGTGCTTCTTAGACCCAGCCCCTCCCACCACCAAGTATCTTTCCAATTCTCACCAAGCAGGAACTGATCATCTATACTAAAGGTGGTCACATCTTGAGGATACTGTACCCATAGAGGCCTAGAAAGGAAGCAAGATAAAACATTCTCTTCTCAATCAGAAGTTGAAGATGCTTTTCCAAGAACTAGCAAAAAATAAAACCCAGCAACCTGCAGCCAGACAGCTGACATGGAATTCAGACCCACCTGGTCTGATCATTTTACTTGCTCTCCCACCTACCCAAGCCAGCAAGTCCCTCCTGTCAGTTGGTCCTCACGCACTCCAGAGACCTCACTGGCAGGGCCCCCAGGATCAGATGAGGGTCTCCTGCAGTCTTTCTTTTTATTTACTTATTTGAGAGACAGAACACAGACGCGTGCTGTGCCACCTGAAAGGTCAGAGCAACTCTAGAAGCACATCTCCCACCATCGCACTTCCAGAGATCAAACTCAGGTGGCCAAGTTTGCACCTTGCTCACAAAACTTCTCATCAGCCCATCCTCCATAACCTCAATGCCAATCCCGCCCACCAGTTCCTTACTCAAAGCCCACTGGCTTTTTTTTTTTTCTATTCCTGAAAACAACCAACTTGCCTCAGAGTTTCCAAGCCACAATCTCCACACGGACACTGCTTCCCCAAGACTGCAGACAGCAGTCGCACTGAGCTCCTGCCTCACTTTGCACGGCCTTCCCAGAACACTATACATGACCACTGAGGCCCACCGGCCTTTTTTATTTATTTTGGCAACAACTTATCGCTGCTGGCAGTTTTTCTTTAGACCTCCCTACTGCTCATTCATTTCTCTAGTCCTCCCTTCACTGAGACAGGGTCTCAGTCAGCAGAAGCTGCTCTGCCTGCAGTTCATTTTCGCCGCCTAAAAGCTGGATTATGCCACACCTCACCAGACCAGGCGTGGCTCCCACTCACCGTTTCTGGTGGTGTTGGATGGAACCTAGGGCACTGAGCGACCTCTGACCTATATCCCTAGACCTCTCCTTCACATTAACTCAAAACAAATTCCCTCCTTTGTAGGTCCTCCTTTGTAGGTCTCCGTCTCCCAGCCTTGCCCCGTCCACACAGACCTCATGGAATGACTCACCTCATGACAGGAAACCCCTCTCGGTGAGCCTGATAGAAGAGGGTATACCAGAAGGGCAGTAAGGCGTATCGCTGGCCCAAAGCATCTCGGATTATGTCTTGGTACTGAGACTGTAACAGCCATGGCTCTCGTCGCCCAGTGTCCAAGTGGGCATGAGCCCGAAAGAAAGGCTGGTAGGCACCCATCTGGTACCAACGCACAAGCAGCTCTGGTTCTGGGTTCTTAAAGAAGCCACCCACGTCCGCTAGGAAAGAGGAGGAGGCAGGTTGAAGAGGGTGAAGGAGAGACTCCTCCAGCCATCTAAACATTCTCTACCCATGCCCAGGTCCTTGACATTTTTACTCAGCGCTTCTCCCACCAATCAAAACCCAAATTCTTCCCCTCTTACCTCCACAGAAGGAAATTCCCACCAGTGCAAGGCTGAGACACATGGGGATAGAGATCTTCAAGTGACCCCACTCAGCAGTGTTGTCCCCTGTCCACACAGCTCCTGAAGAAAACACGAGGAAGGAAGCTTGCACCTCAGCCTTCCCCACAGGTGACCCCTCTGACCTGGCACATTGGTTGGCAGTCCCCAATACTCTCCTCTTAAGACAGAAGATTGCACTAGAATTCCTTTGTTTTTATTTTGGGAGGTACTGAGAATTGAACCTAAGGCCTTGTGCATGCTAGACCACTAAGAACATCCTACCACTAAGTTACATTCCCAGCCTTGCCAGTACTGTTTTGTTTTGTTTTACATTTACTATTTATCATGTGTTTTGTGCATCTATATGTTTAAGGGTATGGTGTGAAGAGGGAGACCAGAGGACAACTTGTGGAAGTCGCTTCTCTCCTACCACATGGATTCTAAGAATTGAACTCAAGTTATAAGGCGTGGTACCAAGTAATTGTAAAGTCATCTACTCTACCTTCCCCACTCCACTCCTCCACCCTACCACTGGCAAGAACTATTAATGGGATCGAACATACTGCTCGATCTCTGGGTGCCCTCAAAGCATACAGTTGGGGAGCATGTAGGGTACAACTCTCTTGTAGGAGCTCTGAGCTAGACTTCATACCATTCTGCCTATAGCTTTGAATTCTTTATTTTTCCCTTGAGACAGAGTCTCATTGTGTAGCAAGACTGGCCTACAACTTGCCAGGTAGCCAAGGCTGGCCTTGCACTAAAGATCCTCCAATCTTAAAGGCTGGATTCAGGCAGCCCACACCATGGCAGCTGCCACAACCCATTCTCCAAGTCTTACCAAAGCGCTGGGAGCCAGCAAAGAAAGCCCTACTCAGGACAAAGGGGCGTTCTATGCCACCAGAGCGCTGTATGAGCCCTTCTGCAGTTGCCATATGCTGGGAGTGGAGAGAGAGAGAGAGTGAGGAATCCCAGCCCTCATCTCTAGGTACCGCCCCCCTCTAGCAATCCTCCTATCTCAGTTCCTTACCACATATAAGCCATAGATGTTATGGATGTCCCGGTGCTCCCAGCCCCCATAATGCTGGGCATCCTTCAGCATGGTGACCTCAGGCCCATTGAACACAGATGGTTCATTCATATCATTCCAAACATAGAGGTTTGGAGCCGAGCCCTAAAAATACAAACAGCAAATATAGAAGAAATGACAAGCGCTGTCAGACAGCTGCTGAGAACCCATAAAGATGTATTTTTCCGGGTCATCCCAGGATTAAGTCCCATTAAACCAACCAAAAGCAAACTGCTGAACAGAAGGACTGTGTGGAAGAAGGATAAGAAAGACAGAAGGCTCAGCTAGAGGCCTTTCCTACCTCGTAATTATCAAAGCTGAACATGTTAGCCCACCAGGTCCTCATCAAAGGATTAGTGAAGTCAGGGTAACCGGCTGAGCCTGGGAGAATAAGGGCAGCTGTCAATGTTCATTCTGCCTCTCTTGCCTCCCAATGGCCTCTTCCTCAATTCTGGACCTGCTTACCTGGCCAGCACCAGCCCTCGTAATCAGAGCCATCCCGGGTTTTAACATACAGCCCATGGTTTCGAAGCTCTTCATGAACTCGGTACTCAGGGTCCACCTTGATGTGGGGGTCCACGATGGCCACCAGCTGGGGCAAAGGACAAGCAGTCAGAATGGCTGGGGATATCACACCTCAGCCTCACTCCGAGAAAACCAAGTAGGCTGCAGCTCCCTTACCTTTCGCCTCTTGGAAGCCAAGTGCTCAAGCATAGTGAGGGGCTGAGGAAAGCGGCTGGGGTCCCAAGTGAAGTACCGCTTGCCATCTGCATGTTCGATATCCAGCCAGATAACATCACAGGGCATGTTGTGATCATCAAAACCCCGATCAACGTCCAAAACATCAGCCTCGTCCCGGTAGTTCCAGCGGCTCTGGTGGTAGCCGAGGGAGAAGAGCGGAGGCAATGCCTGGGTCCCTGCAGGTTCACCGAGGAAGAGGGTCATAATGGGGATCAGGCCAAATCTGACTACAAAGCAGAAAGAGGCTGAAGGGTAACAGGATTAGAAAGCAGGTTGGGGGTCTGGAGAGATGGCTCAGGTTTTAAACCTCTGCCTCACAAGCAGAAAGTTCTGAGTTCAGATCCTGGATCCCATGTAAATAATGCCAGGTGGAAATGGCGATGACCTGTACTTCTGGCCCTGGAAGGCAGAGTCTGAGAAACTCCAGAGAAAATCAAAGAAGAGGTAGTATAACACAGGCTGATTTCTGAAGTCACCCTCGGGCCTCAACAGGCATACACAGTGCCCTCTGATACACATACACAATGCGGGCGCGCCGCGCGCACACACACGCACGCACGCACGCACGCACGCACGCACGCACGCACGCACGCACGCACGCACACACACACACACACACAGAGGAAAAAGATTAAAAAAGAAGAAAGAAAAGAATAAAAGAAAACAGGCTGGGACAGAACTTGCAAAAATGCCCAGATCAAACCTCTTAAGGCAAGAGCAGAAAAATGAGTCTGTTAACTGGCTACGTGAAATGTCACCTACCCGTGAGACTAGCATACTGCCGGAAGACATCAAAGGCTGAAGGCCCAAGCAGCAGGAAGACATCAATGATGCCGCTCTCTGACATCCAACGGACATCTGTCTGTGGGGTCTCCCCAGATCCCTGCAGGTAGTCAAGCATCTTCCCAAACAGGGTCTACAGAGGAAAAGTCAGACCATCTGCTTCTCATTTCCCAACTGGAGACAAAAGCAGCGGTCTTCTCTCAGAGTCTTTATGCCTCACTTTGGTTTGAAAGTAAATAGTTGCCTCCTCCAGGAGGTCTTCACTGACCACACTAGCTAAAGCACCGTTTCTACTACCACATGAAAGTCTCAGTGTTGTCACAACCCCTTGCCTTGTAATGCTTGGTGTCTGTCTTCCTCGGTAATACCAGGGAACTTTTCAAGCTCAGTAAGTACCTATTCCTGCACTGAGACGCTTGTCTTGTACCCAGTGTACTGATAATGAACGTATCCTCTCCAGCCAAAGAAGACAGTGCTTCCATCCATCAGTATCTTCTGGTGATGACTAAGGAACTAAAAAAACTGCCCCGAAGGCCCAGGGCCTTCTCTCAAATATACTAAGCCACCAGACTCTTTTGCCCTCATGTTCCCAACACATATTTTATGGCCTGCCAGGCTCTCGCCTGCCTCTCTCCCATGTGGCCATGCGCTCACCTTCCCAGCAGTATTGGAAGATATATCAACCCAGGTCTCAGCAGCATTGAGCCAGAAGATGCCCAAGTCCCGATGAGCGTTGTGTGCCAGCATCACAGGCACAGAGCCATACAGGGCCATGGGGTTGTCCAGCTCATACTGGAACACATCCAAGTTGTACAAACGATATGGGTCCCCGCCCCTGGTAGCAAACAGGAAGACCTAGGCTCAGGACTAGACAGGCTGTGGCATATTCAGCAGACACAGGTGAAACATAACTGGCTCCCAGACCTTTCTCCACAAACAATTTTACAATTATGAAAGTGAAGTGGATACAGGAAATGATCCCTGCTTGTCTGGAATATTCATGCATTCCTATCTCCCAAAGCCCCGATTCCTCCTATTCCATCCTCTGCCCAGTGTCACTAAGGGACTCACTCAGTGACCTTCAGTCTCAGGCTGTCTGCGTGCTCCGGGATCCCATACACATGTTCCATGCCTGGCAGAGAGAAGTCCAAACCCACAGATGTGGGACCTGGAAGAAAAGCAAGGCTGAGCATCAGAACTTTGTTTTGGTGAGACGTTCTCATGTCGCTGCCGAGGGCTCGTTGGGCCCCTTACCATAAGGCTTGCTGTCAGAGTGGGTTTTGAATGTCTCTTCCCAAGCTCCTGGCTCATCTTCCCCTGTTTTCTCCTGGGTCTCCTCTGGCTGTAAGGAGAAAAGTGAACCACTACCCAATCACATACCCGTCCTCCCCCGGCTTCGTTTTCTAAATCTCATCCCTAATAATGAAACTAGGCTGATTTCTTGCGGCCCTTTCCCCCTCCCCCTCCCAGAAGCCCCATGTGCCAACCACACTTCCCCCAACTTGCCTTGTCATCATCCCCAGGTGTTTCCTCAGGTTGGGCCCCATCGCCCTCTGCAGGGTCTTTTGATCCTTGCCTGGAAGGTAGGAGAGCTGTCTGCTCCAATCCAGAGGGGGCAGGGACGAGGGGCTAGTGGAAGGAGGGGTAGGGGAATAGAGAGCCAAGGGTCCAAAGGAATGAAAGGGTTGGAGGAAGGGACTGAGTGTTAAAGCTTAGGAAGGAACCCAGTGAGCACGGATGGGTGAGAGGGGAATGAGGAGTCAATGCCAGCGGGAAGTGCCTTCTATATACAGCCAAATCATCTGCTGGTATCTAGAAAAGATGGGCAGCGTGGTTCAGGAGCCTGTGTTCTAAGTGCCCGTGCTGGTGCCTTAAGAGCCAGAATGTGACCCCAGATACCCTCACTGTGCCCCAATCTCCTGACTGACACAGGGTTTTGCAAAGGCAAATTAATCAGACCATGGCAAGCCTCTACAGAGACACAGGGACTTCAAGAGATTTGCCAAATAATGTTCTCAAGGCAGCTGGCAAGCAGCTCTATCCATATGTCAGCGGCATTCCAACTGAGCATCAGGCACCCACAAAAAGCAGCATCTCTCCACCCCTTGACAAAGCTCCCTATATTCTTAAGGACCTCTAGCACTTCATCTTCCTCCTCCCAGGGGGCTCCCAATCAGGGGAACAGCCAACAAAGACAAGTGGGGAAAGAAGGGCATGAAAAGGTTTGAGGCACCTTCCCCAGAGGGCCGAGGGATGGGTAAGGGAAGAGGAACAGATACAGTACCAGCAGTCATGGATTTACCTAGAGAAAAGGTTCTTGATCTTATCCCATATGCTACCGAGCGTGAGACTAACTTTATCCGAGAAACTGGGGCAGGAGGAGATGAGTAGGGAAGGGGAAAAGGAGGCACAACACCAACAGAAAAACAAAACACAAAAGTGAGTTTCAGTCGACAAACTTTCAGAGATGGGGGAAGAAACCAAAAATAAATAAATTAAATAAGCAAATAAATAAATAGGAAGAAAATAAATTTGGGAAATGTGATGGCATGAGAGGGGAAGGAGAGAAGTAGGGCCGGGCAGACCTCCCGAGAGGTGCCCAGTACAGCCCAGGGACAAAGTGACTGCCTCCTGATCTGTACAAGAAATAGAGAAAATTGCAGTCCAGTCTGTTCTCACCCCCCTAATAGACAGCTTCTCCCCAGTCCTGACCTGGCTGTCCTGGTACCCAGGAACCTGCTACCACACCCCACAACATTCCTGGGCTCTTCCACAACAGGTTCCCTGAAGTCCCAATCCCTGTACTCACGGGACCCTTGGGGCCCTCTGGTGCTCAAATGCCATAAGTCCTCGGGCATTGACACTGAGCAGAAGGCTGCGATCTTCTAGCAGGTCAAGGCGGAATGGCCGTGCCGTCAAGATGACTTTGTAGGGTCCCTCAGCCACTGTGAGCTCCACACTGTTGTCATCACGGCCAGAAATTGATAGCCTGGGAAAGAGATCATAGGGGGCATAAGGAAGGATCGAAGACCAAGACTAGTCCTTACACTTCAGAAGAACAGAGAAAAGTAAAAGTCCTGCCAAGAGCTATAGGCTCTAGGTAATACTGCAAAGGTAGACAAAACAAAACCTTTTGCAAGATTTTTAGGGTTAGAGACTCAGGGGTTTAGCCTCTGCCCTGAAATCAGAAGGGCTTGGGTTCAAATCTCAGATCCCATGTAAAAAACACCAGATGGAAATGGGGCAGCCCTGAAGATTCCCAAAGTCACCCTTGGGCCTTCACAAGCACACATGGACACATAAGTGCATACACACACGCGCACACCTACAAAATGAATTACTTAAAAAATTTTTAGGTTGGTAAGATAGTCGGTGGGTAAGAAGCCTGACTGTGGCCTGAGTCCAATCCCCAAAAGCCCGCACATGGTACAGTAGATGGTGCATATGTGCACCCCATAAATAAATTAAAAAATTAACACAAAGCAGTATGTGCCAAGACCCGACACAGACAACTTAATCCGACAATATTAATACTAGGAATTTATATTTCTCAAGATACCTTTAGAATCATCAAGAACAGAGACAATGTGGTTGGTAAAATGGCTCAGCAGATAAAGACACCTGTGTACAAACTTCACAATATGAGTTCCACCCCCAGAGCCCAGAAGATGGACAAAAGGAACGAGCTTCAAAACTTGTTATGACCCCACATGCTATGGTATGCATGTACCTTTTCTCTCTCTCAATGAGTAAGTATTAAAAAGGAGGCAGGGGCTAGAGAGATGGCTCAGGGGTTAAGACGCTGCCTTGCAAGCAGAAAGTCCTGAGTTCAGATCTCAGGTTCCACATAAAAATGCCAGGCGGAAATGGCAACAGCCTGTACTTCTAGCCCTGGTGGACTAAATAGAGCAAAGCAAAAAGGAGGCAGAAAAAATCCAGGATGAGTCTCCAAGTCACCCTTGGTCCTCCACGAGGACCCTCTGATACACATGCACACAAATAATAAATAAAAGTTAAAAAAAAATAGGAAAAGAAACTATTTTAGTCAAGAGAATCTAAGTGTCACATAGAATCTTGGATCAGACTCTGCAACAAAAAAAGGATAAACTTTTTTCATTAGGTAAAACTTAATGAAATCTAAATAAACATAAAGTTGGGCTATTAACAGTATAGTCCTATCAGTTCATTCAGATAATGTTGACAATCATAAACTGGGTGGAAAATATATAAGAACTCATGTAATATCCTTTAAGTTTTCCTATAAATCTAAATTTATCCTAAATATGTAATACTAGGATACAAGGTGCTCCTATGTGTTGTGCTGGGGATTAAAGCAGGCCTTGTATGCTCTGGGCAGGCTCACCACAAAGCTGAATTCCACAGACTGAGGCTGTTTTGTTTTTCACATGCCGAGGATTAAACCCGGGGCCTCCCGCATGACAGGAAAATTCTCTCTGTAGTTGAGTTACTTAATCCCAAGTCAATTCATTCATTCCTTTGTTTCTTTCCTTAGAGATACTTTTAAGAAATTAGTTACGACCTAGAAAATGATATCTACAACATATAAATGATAAAAACTCAAGATTAATGAATTCTGTAAGTTAGTAAATCAAACAACATAAAAGATTAATGGAAGTTGTAAAAACAAAATAATAAACATAAACAGGGTGTGGGACAGCAAAAGCTTGCCTCACAAGCATGAGCACCTCAATGTATCATAATTGTAATCCCTGAGCTTAGGAGGCAGAGACAGGTGGATTCCTGAACTTACTTTAATGGTTAGTCAGACTAATGAGAGATTCTGTCTCAAAGGAAATAGATGGTATTCCTAAAAATGACATCTGAAGTTGTTCTTTGACCTACACACACACACACACACACACTCTTGTATACCTAGCAGCACATGAACAAACACAAGCAAGCACATACACACTAAGAAATACAAAAAGAGACTTAATGTCATCAATAAACTCCAAGAGCAAAGCACTGTGTGGAGACATGTCTGTATTCTAGCACTCGGAAAAACTGTGGCAGCAGGACTGAGTGAGTGTGAAGCCAACATGGTCTACACAGTGAGCTGCTACTGCATGAAACCATCTCAAAATAAGAAGGGAAGGGGAGGGAAAGGAAAGAAAAAGCCAGGTATGGTACACACCAACACTTGGAAGGTGGAAGCAGATTTGGGAAATAGGCAGAAGATAAGTTTAAAATCATCCTTGGCTATATAATGAGTTCAAGAGAGCCTGGATTGTGTGGATTATCTTCAAAAATGAAGACAGTAAAGTTCTGGAGGTGTAGTCCAGCGGCAACAGTTTCCCTAGCATGTACAAGGCCCAGGTTCAATCCCCAGTACCACTTAAAAAAAATCTTATAAAAACATGCACTTCAGTACTGTGTACTCTGAAAAAAAAAATCATATATAAACTTTAGGTAGTAAAATACTTGGAAACAGTCCTATCAACATAGAAACAGAAAAACAAATTAGAATATATTCACACAACCAAGTATGTGGCCCACAGTTATAATCCCAGAACTTTGGAAGCTGAAGCAAGAGAACTACAGTAAGAACAGCCTGAGTAACAAAATCCTGTCTTTAAAAAAAGGGGGGGAAGAGGCCTGGTGAGATAGCTCAGTAGGCAAAGTGACTGCTCACAAACCTGGAGACATGAGTTTGATTCTCAAAAGTCCACATGGTAGAAGTAGAAAACTGACTTCTAAAAGTTGTCCTTTACCCTTTTGACCTCCACCCATGTGTCAAGGCATTCATTAGCGCACCTTCCTCTTTGTCGCAATTAAAAAAATTTTACTTAAAAAAAAATTCTTTCATGGCATGTATGCACATATTCTAATTTTTTTTTCTCTATCCCCCATTCCCTTCCTCCCTCCTTCCTCAGATAAATAAAACAGCAAGGAAAAAAAGGATGAACAATTGTATTCTGAACAGCTGAGGAAAGAAGTAGGAAAGAAGCTCTCAAGTAGTGGAGGTAAGACCCGTTCCTCGTTCACTTTCTCTTTTGAGCATCCAGCCATGCCAGACAGGAAAAGGCGCCAATGCTGCACTGACTCAAGGAAAGTAGGTGAAATAAAGGAAGAGAAGTTGGAAAGGAGCAGCATGGTGAGCTGCTAGTCCCGACTGGGAAAAGTAAGCAATCCAAGAGAGGCTCATCAAGGAGGAGAAAGGGCCATGGAAACGGTATCTTTCGCAAGAAAAATTTACCGGGCCGTGGGGGGATCAGCCACCAAAACGTCTGGCACTCGGTATCGGGGCCGCCTGGGCTCCAACTCATCAATCCTGATTCGAGTCATATTCTTTTGAAGACCCTGGAGCTCCAGCACCAGCAACACCTACGGGACAGAAATTTGAATCTGGAGAGAGAGAGACTGCACCGTGCAAATAAAGCCCTTGACCTCCTCCCTGTGGAGGGCTCTCTACTTCAGAGCCATTTGTTGGCTGTTTTTTTGAGACAAGGTCTCACGTAGATCAGGCTGGCCTAACACTATGCAGCTGATGCTGTTCTTGAACTCAAGATCCTCTGGCCCCTGGCTCATAAAGGCTCCTGTGCCACCATACATAGCTCAAGTGCCTTAAAACTGTGGGTTGTAACCTCATATATGGGGTTGTGTTATAACTAAATACGGGGGTCATGAAAATTTTGGCAACAATAAAAGGTTTCTTAGTAAGTAATTACCAGAAATTAATTCAAAATCAAGTGTGTGGGGCAAAGATCTCTATCGGTTGGTAGAGTGCTTGCCTAAGATACACAAAACCCTGGGCTCAATCTTCAGCACAAGACTGGGAATGATGGTGCAGCCACCACTCCAGCCCTGAGGAGGTGGAGATATGAAGATCAGTTCAAGTCTTCCTCGGATACACAGTCCCTTCAAAGTCAGCTTGGACTATACAATAAATTAAAAATCCAATGTCAAGCACATAATGAGCCCAAGATTCTCTCTGTCATTTTTACCATGTCGCATGATGCAGCATCACTGAAGCTTGGTTCTAACACACAACAAGTGCACTGTGGGCTGTGCATGCTGTCACACTACGTGACACCAGAGCACACTGCCTGACACACTGGCTGAGGTGGGAGGTCACTGGACCACTTAGTAGCCCACAGCACCTTTATTCCACAAAGTTTTCTGCTCTTACAGAAATTATGGAAAAGATCAATTTTTATTACTTTCCTACCATCTTTTTTAAATATGTAAGTAACAAATTAGTACATATTTGGATTATACTGTAGATTGTTTAATTTTAAACTGCTATTTAGGGGCTGGAGAGATGTCTCAAGGGTTAAGACTCTGCCCTACGAGCAGATCCCACATAAAAATGCTAGGCGGTTAAATAAATAAATAAATAAATAAATAAATGCTGCTATTTAACAGGAGAGGGGAGGTACACACTTTAAATCCCAGCCCTCAGGAGGTAGTGACAGGTAGGAGGATCTGAAATCCTTGGGCTACACAGTAACCTCAAGGTTGGCCTAGGCTACATGAGACTCTGCCTCAGAAAATAGAGATAGAAGAGAGAGAGAGAAAGCAAGAGAGAGAGAGAGAGAGAGAGGGAGAGAGGGAGAGCTTGCTACACAAGCCTGGCAACCTGAGCCTAAAATGCAGTGAAAGAAGAGAACTGATTCCCAAAAGTTGTCCTCTAATCTCCACATGTGCCATTTTAAAAATTACAAGTTTTTTTTAATTCATCAAAAATTCTTTAATGAAATTTGGTTTAGGATTAGAACAGACTTTCGGACTTTTAAAATGGCTCAAACCAAACCTCAGTCATTTGTACTACATAGTTTTATGAAGTGGCAATTGAGGCATTGATGATCACGAAGTAAGAATATTCATCAATTCTGAAAAACTGAAGATGCACCACATTCTACAACGTCAACTATTTCAGCCAAAATTTAGTTCTCTATGTAAAAACAAATAGACTCATTCATCTGTTACAAATTTGTTGTCTTTAATAAATGATAAAATTATATTCATCACAAAGAACTGTCTTAAAAGTAACTCATGACCTAGTATCATCAGTAAATATTTCATTTGTACACCTATTTTTATGTATCGTGTACTCAAGGTCATGCATGAATTCTTTCAAGTGGGAAAAGTGTAAGAAGCCGTGACCTAAGGGACTTGACATCAGACTTCTTCAGTCTTCAAAAGTCAAGTCTTAAGATTAGGCTAACAGGGGACCCAGAGGAAAGTTTGATACACACATTAAAGGATGCTTCAGAGATGGGGGGAGGGGGCACTGGGAGAAAGGGAGGGAAGGGGGAAAGGAAGGAGAAAAGGAAGAGGGAACACAGAGGTCCAGGGAGGGATAGAGGGAGAGAAGGGGCAGGGGTACCTATTATGTTTGTATGAGCAGAAAAATTAAAAAAAAAATAAAAGATTAGGCTAACAGGGAATGCTGACTGTAAGTTCCTCTTTCCCAAGACACTAGCCATTTCCCCACCCCCACCCCCTTACTCTTCTTCTCGCCTGACCTTGGTGACCTCATGGATCAGATGGACTGTGAGGGCATCAGGACCAAGCTGTAGAGTGTCCAGCAAAGCACGGTACGGAGAGAGGCCTGGCCGAATGCTTCGCTGCCGTCTGCCAAATGCAACAGTTGGGAAGTAAGGTTAGAGAGCATCCCATGTGTCTCCACTACCTGTAGTGCCCTCTGGCTGCCCATCTACCAGATACGTCCCGAGTGGCTCTACCTTCCATTCAACTCCCCACAAGGAACATACTTGCAAAAGGAGCTTTCTTCACAGGTCTTAAAGTTGCTTCTGTCCACAGCAAGAGTAATTCCCAGGCAGACCCCTAAATAAGCCAGTACCAAACCTGTCCAAGACCTACAGAAAAAAAGGAAAAGGAGGGAACCATTAGCATGGGGATCAGGAAGGTTCCACCTTCCTGTCACAACCCAAGAAGATGCTCATGTAAGGGAGCCACATTGAATAGCAAACACAAAGAAGACAGAGTAAACAGGCTACAAGAGTTGCCGCACTCACGCTGGACCATCAAAATACAGAGAAAGTGGACAGAGCATGTTTGGCCTTCAGAGGCCCTGTATTGACTCTGGTTACATCAGCCTCTCAGAGGAAAGAAGCAGTAACAGTCCCGAAGGAATAGCGGCACCATGTGTATGGATCAGAGCAACAAAGCAAACTGCGCTCTTCACGGGTAGGGTAGACATCGGGTCAAGCAGAGCTGCATCCTCAGCCAGACTGCGGGCACACCCTAGGCATCTATCTCCTCTGGAGATTATTTTGGCAGCTTCAAAACAAATCACCACGATCACTACCCAACAAAAGCACAAACCATAATGAGCCCTAATGCACCCTAAGGGCCTGGCTAACTACTGCTCCATGTCCCCAGCTTTCAACTGACTGCAGTTTTGAAAGAGTCTATGTCATGGTCTTCCCCTCAGAGACTGTGTTTTTTTAAAAGCTCCCGTGGCAGGTGTGCACTTGAAGTCAGTCCACAGATGCTTGAGAGGATGGGGCAGGAGGGAAATCGCTTCAGCCCAAGAGTTCAACATCTGCCTGGGCAACACAGTGAGAAGCATCTCAAAAAACACAACAAATCAATAAACATTTCCTAAACAATTCTAATGGATAATCAAGATTCAAAACTATTTATTCACATGCATTAACTTGCTGCTTTTTTCACTGCTGTCTTGACCAAGGTAAGGTTAAGGGGTTTTTCTTGTATGTTTTTTCCTAGGTGGGACCATTGCGGCATGTAAGGCTGAATTATCTCACCTGAGACTGAATGGCTACTACAGGGATGAAACTGGGCTTGAGTTTGGTGCTGGGAGATCTGCATACTACAACATTAGTGTCACAATACGGCACATTACTCACTAGCAGCACAGACTGGGCCTGCCTCATTGAAGAGCTTCACCCTAAGACTACCACAAACTGTCACACCCCTATGTGTTATAAAATGAAAGGCACTCATGGATTGTATTTAAATAAATCTGAAGGACATATTCACCTACTGAGTGAATCCCAAAGGAGTCTCAGATTTTAGTACCAACTGGATATATGGTGATATAGGAATGTAAATCTCAGTACTTGGAAGAAACCAAGTGTTCAAGGTCATCGTCAGCTATATTATCAAGTGTGTGGCCAGCCTGCAATGTTTATTGAGGACTACTAATCATTGGAGAAGTACGTTTTGTTTTTGTTTTTAATTTTCTGGCAGTGTTGGGATCAAACAAATGTCTCACTCATGCTAGGCAAGAACTCTACTGCTGAGGCACACCTGTGGCCACCAATATTTGCCTTTTAAAAAAGTTCTTCCAGAGACTGCTGTGTCCAACACAGGAACACGCTGAGAAGTCCTGCAAAGGGAGACAGGGACATCTCAAGAGAACACAGGGTCCTTCTAAGCAACAGAACCTTGCAACCCACAGCAGGGCAACTAAAGACAACTCCTACTACACACATTGTGTCCATATCTGCTTGGAAGTTAAAGGTAAAGAAAATTACCACCAAATGTAGACCTCGCCTACACCACCCCGTGTTCTATCCCTAGTGTCACCAAAAGAAAATTACCAGAAAGGACAAGTGCTCTAGAATCAGAAAAATGTGCAAGATTTATTGGCAGCCACCAGTAGGGAAAAAAAGCCGATGGGAAAAGTGAGCAGACTCCGGTGTACTAGGCTGAACAGGAGCCAGTTACCAGCAAAACAAGCAGAAGAAACGCTATTAGAAGACCCAACAGCAAGGCATATACATCGTCCAGGTCTGGTGCAGCGGCTGCTGCAGGAACCTTGAGGAATAGATCCTATATCCTACGGCCCCAAACAACAGTCACCGGATAAATTCTCTCTGGAACCCTCTTTACAGTCTATTGGAAAACCGCCCACAGGGCCAGGATTTCATTATGACCTGTTGGACAGCCCTAGGGATTCAGGGATGCCTGGAACACCCCAAATAAAGAGTTAAGCTCAAGTCAGGAATGAGCTGCAGGGCAATCACACTTGCACTTTTATATCACCGGCCCGGGGGGGGGGGCAGAGTTCGCGATCCACCCTCTCTTCTCACTGTGGCCGACAAGTAGCCTCTCCCACCCACTAATCCGTTAGGTGCGCTGTGCCGAGTGCCGCCGGTGTGCTGGAACCTTCCTTTCGCCTTATTACAACCTCCGCGGCGCCGACAAGGCACCGATCACACGTAGTGAATGTTTGAGCGACATCATCCCTGCAGACTGAGCCGGCTAGACCCGGCCCCGGCCGTGCCCGGCAACCGTGGCCAACAAAACTAGCCGGAGCAGGGCCCGGTGGGGAGGAGTGCGGGGGGGAAGGAGGGCAGCAGAGGCCGGGCTGCCCACCGCGGTGCTGCCGACCTGACCGAGGGCCCGAGGGGCAACAGCCTCTCCTCCCCCACCTCCTCGACGGCTCTGCGCACTGCAGGAAGGAGACGGCACTGACTGCCGCGGGCCGCCGGGAGAGAGGGGGGCCGACAGCCGCCAAGGCCAGAAGCAGCCGAAGCCGCAGTCTGAGACCCCCGGGGCGGCCTCCCAGCCAGGGCCGCGAAGACTCGTCCATCTGCTGCCGGGGGGCTGAAGAGCAAGAAGCCGCCCCCACCAGGATGAAGGACCTCCGTGAGGCCAGGGGCACCGGGGGGACTGCAAGGCGTCAGAAGGGACAAATACGGTCTTGGGGGGTTCTGGGGGCGCCCGGGCGCGCCCCCGGGTTCCGGGCTCCTCACCGCCTCCTACGCGCCGCCACTGCCGCTACCGCCGCCATCTTGCGCCGGATTTGCTCCTTGACCCCGAACCTACCCGCCCCTGCGCACGTTGAGCCACGTATCACAGCGCCCGCCCCTTCCGGCCTCCTGATTGGCCGAGCCCGAGCGCGCCGGACATGCGTCTCATTGGCCGAGCGCGGTCTCTCCGGTCGCGGGGGCGGGGCCCGGCGGCCCGAGCCAATGTGCTCCCGGGCTCTGCCGGGTTTCGGAGTCCGAAAGAAACAGAGCCGTCGTCACAACTCGGCCAATTTTATTTAGAAAAAAATGGTGGGGTTCGAGAAAAGCGACAGCGCTCGGTGGGCTGAGGGCTTAGAGGAGAAGCTTCCGCCCCGTGGCACCCTAGTCTCCTCACTGTACACGCTCCCGTGGCTTCAGGGGAGCGTTAGGTCCCCTGCTGGAGGAGGGTGGGCGGGGAGGGCGCCTGGAAACGGCCCGAGAAGAGGCCGAGGCGGTCGATGTTGCGGTGGAGCACGCTGTGCAGCACCGCTAGGTGGGGGCCTCCTTCCCCTCCGCCCTCCCTGGAGAAGTCCCGGATGAAGCGGCCGCGCTCGGATTGGAAGATGAACTTCTGGGGCAGGGGTCCGTGCTCCCGGAGGAAGCCCCAGACACTGAGCAGCAGCAGCCGAACCTCGAAAGGCGCCAGCTGGCCAAACACCTCGTGCATGTTGCCCAGGGCCGGCGGCAAGAGGCTTCCCTCGGCCATGACGGCCACCAGGGTGCAAGACGCCTGCAGGTGCCAGGGCGAGTGGGCCGTGTCGGGGTGCCGGGAGGCCTCCCAGTGGCTCAGGAGCGCGGCCAGCAGCCCGCGCAGCAGCACAGAGCAGTAGCATAGGGCCGGGGGCGCCGCCGCCACCAGCTTCAGCAGCTCGAAGAGCAGGGGCTGCTCGCGGAAGCGCCGGCCGATGCGGAGATCCCGCTCCACGGTGGCCCGCGCGTGCTCTTCCGGGGGCCAGGCGAGCTCGGCACCCGCGGCGTCGGGACACACGTTCTCCACCAGGGTCACGGCAACCGCCTTGGCGGCCTCGGGACTGAGGATGGAAGCGCCCCAGCAGCCCCCGCACTCGGCGTCCCCGGGGGCACTGCAGCAGCGCACCAGCACGCTCAGGAGACTCTGCGTGTTGTAGGTCACTTCCAACGGGTCGCGAGGCTGGACTCGCTTGGGCGGCTTCAGGCCACGGCCGATGACGCCGGCGTGGAAGACCGACCAAATCCCGCCCGGGCCCGGCACCGCGGCCGTGTGCCTCCTGTTGGTGTCCAGAAGGGAGGCGCAGGCCAGCGGCGCGGAGACGAGGGAAGCCCTCTCGCTGTCTCTGTCCATCTCCCCTCCGAAGAGTTCTGCGTGGCCCCGATGTAAGGCTCCCTCCACCAGCAGCTGCAGGACGGCCTTGAGCCCGGCCGGGGACGTCTGGGAGAGTCGGGTGAGGAGCTGGGACGCCGAGGCCACACCGGGGGGGCCGTGCTGCCTCAGAGAAGCAAAGAAGCGGTGCACACCGGCTCTCACCAGTCCCAGGAGCTGGGAGGGAGACAAGGCTTCCAGAGGAAGGGGACAAATGGCTAACAGCGAGGCGGCGGCTTCCGCTACTTCCTCCTCTGGATGGAGCAGGAGGGGAGCCAGGTCAGACAGATGAGCCGAAGCAGACTCCCCGAAACGGGCCCCCAGGGCCGCAGGGCCCTCCCCGCCCTGCTGCTCCCACCCCACCAACAAGGCCAAGTTGCGCAGAAATCGAGCTGTGAAGGGAGGCTGCAGAGTCCCCGCGTGCACGCGAGCCAGGCAGCTTCGGAAGGCCAGGGGAAGGAGGCCAGAGAGGCTGACCACCAGCCCTGCGTACAGCTGGGTGGCCAAACTCAGTTCTTCGGGGCTGCGCGCTCGGCTCAGTAGGTGGCCTAAGGCTTCTGGTCCACAGCTAGGTCGAGTGTAGACGGAGAGCAGGCCCAGGAGTTGGTGCTGCCACAGGAAGCGCTTCCGTTCCAGCCGTAGTGTCTCTCCACACAGCTCTCCAACGTGGTTTCTTAGCGCATCAAGAAAGGGCACTGGACGAGGGGGTGGGGGTGGGCCCAGTACCCCTTCTCCTGGGGAACCTCCCCGATGATGAACCAATTTTTGTAGATGCAGCAACAGTAGCTGGATCAGCCGGTCACAGGCCTCTCGCACGGTGTCGGGCACAGCCAGGCCCTGGGTGGTAATAACTGAGGCAGGCATGGCTGTGTCCACTAGGAACTGCAGCAGGCGGTAGGCACCGGCCCCAGAAGCCTGGCTCACCAGGTGCACTGCTAGGTTCAGCATGTTATCCAGCTCCTCGCGAGGGAACCCCTGCAGGTGTTGCTGCAGCTGGCTCAGCACTGCTGGGGGCTTGAGGCAATCCACAAGTTCTCCAGAGACAGTGCCTAGCAAGGCGGGCGACATGACTGCCAGCTGCAGCAGGAAAGGAACTGTGGCCTGAAGAGAAGGATCCCCACTCCGGCCCCCGGTGTTCCCTGCGGTGTTCCCTGCCAGGCTATCATGAAACATTCGCAGAAGCTCCCGGCGGATGCTGTCTGCATGGCGAGAGGCCAGGTGGCCTAGAATGCCTACAACTGAAGCAATCTTGGGCACCCGCTTCTCCCCAGGAATGGCGGGAGATCCAGGAAAGGGGTCTGTAGAGGGTGTTTGCGAAGAGCTTCCACCACAACCACCAGCTCCACTTCCAGCCCCACTATGGACACAGAAGTCCTTAAGGCCACAGGAGAGGACTCGGGAGATGATGGTACCAGGAAAAGAAGAGCCAATATGTGCCACAACCCAGTCAAAGTGTGGGGAATGCTGGACAGAAGTGTCCAGCAAGGCATCCACACATGCATCTGGGCAGCTACCAATGAGAGCTGAGAGGCACTGCACATATATGTCCATTAATGTGCGCGTGGCCCTACAGCCCATCCACAGCTGTAGCAGTTCATTGAGAGAGCCAGTGGCATGGGGAACACGCTGGTGCTGGCCTGAGTATGTGCTGCTCAGTTGTCCCATGAGGTCAATGGACCATGCGCTAATCACAGGTGCCCAGGCCTTCGGGTTGGCTCGAATAAACTCAGACAGCACCTGCTGCACTTCCTGCACCACATCCTCTAAGCCAGGCCCCCCAGCAGGGACATGGGAGGGTGGAGGTGGGCGGAGGTGAGGTGGACCAGCCACGGGGCTTTCATCTAGGGCAGCTAGGTGGGCCCGGACACTTTCATCAAAAACACCTCTCAAGTGGTCCAGCACAGCAGCCCGAGCAGGTGGCAAAGAACGGAGCAGGAGAAGACCGCAGCGAGCATGTTCCCTCGCAGACAGCTGGTGGCCCAGAACAGGGTCTATGCCAGTCAGAAAAGCCTTGATTTCCTGGGCCAGCTCCTGAGCACTATAAGGAGACAAAAGCAGCAGAGTTAGAAGACTGGACTATGTTAAGCAAATTAATTCCTCTATAAGCTTTCAGTTTTTTTCCTATGTAAAATAATTACACGCACCTCTGTCATGTTCACAAAAGTACCTACCTACCACTTTTGATTCATATTAGTCATTCAGTAAATGCCATTTTTCTCTCAACAACAATCATCAATCATATGCCCTGGTGTGTGTGTGTATTGCAGTACTTTAGGCATGGCAGGCAAGAATTCTATCACTAAGCTACACCTCCAATGCACTGTTTAAGTACTTTACGCACATTTGTTTTTTCAGTCATCACCACAGTTTAATAAGGATTCGGATGATCCAACTTTGTAGGCAAGGAAATCAAAACTTAAATCAGACTATAAACTCAAACTACAATCAGACTACAGAAGCCATTGGGAAAACATTTGAATTAAGTAAACACAGAGCTTCTCTGTTTTCAAAACCTCTTTTCCAGCTTCCCCTCAACCAGAAAAGCATCCTGAAATGCGCTCTCACCCGACACAGTATGGTAAGCCTCGTACAAAAGCCCCCAATTCCCCGTCCAACACCTCTCACACTGCAAGATCCTAGGACCACCCAGGACCACCACCAATGAACCGGCAACTGCCACCTTCAATACGCCTGAGAACCGAAGAGTCACGGCGCATAAACCAGCCTTTCAACTCTTTCCGCCACACACCCCTCCCAACATACGGCTTCTTTCTCGGAGGTTCAGAAGGCGACGTGGGTGGAAGGAGGTGAAAATCCCCTTTTCTCTTAACGCCTTTTTCCGTCAAAGTAAACAGCATCCTCCGCGCTGATTAGGCTAGATGCCATTCCTCGGGTTCAAAGAAAAAGTCACCCCCAAACCAGGGGGCTCCGCAAGGAAAAGGCTCGCAGAAACATTCAGGAGGATTCTGAGCCTTGGTTCTCAGCGGACGCGCCCGCAAGTCCAGGCCCTGCGTCGTCCTTCGGGTTACAAGGCGCAGGGGCACGGGGTCCCCCCCAAACTCCCGATACGTCCCACTCCTGGGCCGGCAAGGCGCGGGGTACCCGGGCACTGAGATCTCGGGAGGGGCAGGACCAGGGTCCCGGAGGGGCGGGCACTCGAGCCCAGAGCTCCCAACCACGTCGCCCCTGAGTTCTGCGAGGAAGCCACAGAATCGCTGAGAACCCTGACGCGAGTTCTCACGGTGGGCTCCGGCTTTCCGCCGGGAAGGTTTAGGGGATGGGCGCGGGGCCGCGGGGTGGGCAAAGACCCCAGGGACCCTGACTACCTGAGAGGCGCGGGACCGTGGGCGGCGGGGGCGGGCCCGGGAGGCCCCGGGGCCCCGGGAGGGTCGCACAACGCGGACATCCCGCAGCCCTACCCGGAGCCCGAGGCGGGAGCGGCGAAGCGCAGGCGGCGCATGCGCGTTGGCTGGAACCGCGAGCGAAACCAGCCCTGGGCCTCCCGGGAAAACAAGTCCGGCGAAGCACGACGCCGCAGTGCTTGGGTTCCGCACCGCGGAGGTGATACGGGGTGACACGATGCCTTCGACGTGGCCTTGCGGGGTAACTCATTGCCATCAGAGCAGCCTTTGTTTTGTTTTCTTCCCCCAAAGGACCGTCACAGACTAAAACCACCTAGTGGTATTTAGTGGTTTCCTAACGCATTAAACAATTTATGTGCTTTTAAAAACAAAACACCACCCAAAATACACGAAGTACCAGGCAGCTATTGGAGAGTCGGGGGTGAAACCACAGCACGGCCCTGAAGGCTCACGGGAAGGAGACTCTGTCTCCCAATTTGTTTTTTTCTATAAACACATTTTATTCATTTTTGGTTTATTTATTTGTGTGTGTGTGTGTGTGTGTGTGTGTGTGTGTGTTGTATGCCTGTACAGCAAGCCCAAGGGGGACTTCAGGAATCATCCTGGACTGCACTACCTCCATTTTGCTTTGCTCTGTGGTCTCCCAGGCTCCACCTTCCAGAGTCGGAAGTGCAGGCCACCGCCATTTCTGCTTGGCGGTTTTTTTTTTTTTTTTACATGGGATCTGGGATCCGAACTCGGGTCCTTCTGCCTTGTTAGGCAGTCTTAATCCCTGAGCCATCTCTTTAACCCCCAATTTCTCCTTCCTTCCTTCCTTCCTTCCTTCCTTCCTTCCTTCCTTCCTTCCTTCCTTCCTTCCTTCCTTCCTTCCTTCCCTCCTCCCTCCCACCTTCCCTCCCTCCTTCCCTCCCTCTCTACCTCCCTTCCTCCTTTCCTCCCTCCCTCTCTACCTCCCTCCCTCTTTTCTTCCTTCCTTCCTTCTTCCTTCCTCCTTCCTTCCTTCCAGAAAAAGGGTTAGTAGTTTGTTTGTTGAACCACAGTAGGCCAGGCTGCCCTTTCTCCCCTCCCCTCTTGCCCAAACACACACTGGCCACATAGCTAAGGATGATCTTGAGCTCCTGATTCCCCTTCCTCCTCCTGAGCAGATTACAGGCAAGTGCTGTCACACCCCCTCCATCTTCCTACTTTAAGACAGTGGCTCCTGTTATAGTTCTGGCTGGCCTAGAACTTATAATCCTTCTCCTTCAGCATCCCAAGTGTTGGAATTAGAGGTTTATCTTACCATGGCTAGCTCACTAGTTAACATTTTAACCAACAAACAACTGTACTGTTAAAAAAAAAAAAAAGACAGAAAATTTGGAACCCTTCCAGACCTTTCCATATATACACCCTTTCCTTTTGGTTCATTTTTGAATGGCATTCTTTCATTGTAATAGATGTAATTCATTATAATAAAAAGGGAAGGAGAAAGAAATGGAAACAAGGATTCAGAGAGGCGATTATAAGGGAAAAAGGAACTGGGACAGGTGGGCTGAAGTAGTCCTCCCAATCAGAGGTGGGTCATCCCTTTGTTTAGATTCAGCATTGGCTTCTTCACTAACTCTCTCCAAGTGTGGTAAATACAGGACAAAATTATTAATTATAAACACTGATGTTGTGAGTATATCATAGCAAGAGCCTCATTCCATATAGCCCAGTCACTAGGTGTGTATTCGACTTGAACTGTGTGTGTCTGTTTCCTCCTCTGGAAATGAATACACAATTAAAACAATTTTCTCATAGGAAAAATTCACTGTATAATATAGTGCCCAAAATGATTAGCACTATATATTTTTTTGCTGAATGAACACAAAATATTAAGTTCTTTTATAAGTAGAGACTTTGCCTATTTACTTATTTTTAGTGATGGGATTTGAACCCAAAAATTTCCTGACAAGAACCCTAGTAAAGAGTAAAACTCCATGGTTGGAGAAATGGCTCATGGGTTAAGGACCTGAGTTCAGACCCCAAATCCCATATAAAAATGCCAGACAGAAATGACAGTAACCTGCACTTATGGCCCAGGAAAACAGAGCCCTAGAAATCCAAGAGCAAAGAAAAAGGAGGACAACACACACACACACACACACACACACACACACACACACACACACACAAATATATAAAAAAAAAAAAAAAAACCTGAGCAACAAGCAACATTCTAGGCCTTGTTTACTTTAAAGAGCCTCTACTTGGGGGAGATGAAGGGAGGGAGGGGACCGGTATACCTGTTAAGTTTGTATGAGCGGAAATAATAATAAAAGTGATTGGGAAAAAAAAAAAAGACCCTCTATTTGGGAAAGTATGCCCAAGGCCCTGGGTTCCATCCTTAGTTCAAGAAAGAAAAAGAACAAAAGAGAAAGGGAGATAAGGAAGGAAGGAAGGGAAAGAGGAAAGGTGGGAGGGAGGGAGAGGAGGGAAGAAGAGAAAGATAAAAAGGAAATAAAGAAAGAGATAAAGAAAGGAAGGAAAGGAAATGAAAGAAAAGGAAGGATTCTTTCCATCTACTTGAGATTAATTCATTTGTTCTCAAATACTTGCTGAAGATGAAATAGCTTGTGAGGTACATAGGAAACAGTAATACCAGATGGTAGCATTGAATATACTTCAATATACTGGGTTCTGAGTGCAGGTTAAACGGTTCAGTGTTTAACTAGCATCTAGGAAACCATTGTTGGATTCTTCAGTGCTGCTTATAACTTCTCGGTGGCAAATGTCTGTAATCTTATCATTTGGGACAGGGAATATTGCCCAGGCTGTTTTAATTCCTGGCTCAAGCAGTTATCTTCCCTTAGCCTCCCCAATGAGACCAGGGGCATAACACCCACTGGTTTGCTCTGTGGTTCTCATCCTTAAGGATTTTAGTGTAAGGGAACCTGTTTTGAAGTTGGACAAACCTAATTTAGCTTCCATTCGTTCACAATATAACCATGAACACTCTGATCAAGTTGCCCAGATGTCTGGACCTTCTCCACCTGAGAAATGATACTTCTCTGCCCCGCACTCTCTGAACATAATGCCGGATACATAAATGCTTTGAACGACAGGACCAGTTTGAAGAACTCTAGACTTGGCTGCATAGGGCCAAGTCCCGTGATTTTCTAGCAGGTGTCTATGGACAAAGGTTCATCTAGATCTTGGTTTCTCTGCATCTGTCACATAGTAGAGTGAAGTGGAACTTGTCTTCCAAGAAGGACATGATCATTACCATCTTGACTCCGAGACTTTCATGGGATCAGGCATATGGACCCTTCTTTGTGGGTATGGTAGAGAAGTCATGAGCCCCTTTTTATATACTTTAGACACCATTTTAAACATACATGTACATACTCATCCCTGCCAACTATATAAGCGCCTATCTCAGCTACATGTGCTCTTAGAGACTGTTAGAGTTGCATAAAGATGAATGGTTGACTGGGGTTGAGACTTTTTGTTGTTTTGTTTTTTCAAGAGAGAGCAAACCAGGCTAGAGAGATGACTCAAGGGTTAAGACTCTGCCTCCCAAGTCGAAGGTCCTGAGTCCAGATCCCAGGTCCTGCATAACCTAACCCCCACCCCTGCAAGCAGGCATAATGGCAGCTTGCACTTCCAGCTCTGGTGGGTGGAGCCGAGAAATCCCTGAGGGAAGCAAAAAGAAGGTAAGCCCAATTCAGGATGATTCCCAAAGTCACCTTGGGTCCTCCATAGGAACACATAGTGTCCTCTGTCACACACAAAATAAATAAATAATAATAAAAAGAGAGATCTTTCATTGGATAAAGCACCTGCTTTTAAACCCGGAGACCTAAGTTTGATTCCCTTGAACCCCACACAGTAGAGAGAACTGACATAAGTTGTCTTTTGGTGCTGGAGAGATGGCTCAAGGGTTAAGACTTCTGCCTCAGCAAACAGAAGGTCCTGAATTCAGATCCCAGGTCCCACATAAAAATGTAAGGCAGAAATAGCGGGGACTCTGGTGGGCAGAGCCTAGGAAATCTCAGCACAAAGCAAAAAGGAGATAAAAGCAATCCAGAATGACAACCGAAGTCGCCCTTAGTCCTCAACTGGAACATAGTGCTCTCTGATACACACACACATAAAGTTTAAATTAAAAAAAAAAATTGTCTCCTACCTGTGCACCATGGCATGCATATGTTCTCTTTTTTTTCTCTCTCTTACACACAGAAATATCTTGGGGGGGGGGTGGCAAGGAAAGATGTATGACTATTTGGTATTTGTTTTTATTAAAATGATACAGCAAAAAAAAGTGGAACAAACACGTTTGAGGGACTTGCCCAACCTGGTCACACAGGGCAGCGGCAGGACCAAAACCTTCACACCCTCCTGCTAGTCTGTCTTTAGTTTTCAGAAGTGACAAGTTGAAGTGTCATTCACTAGGGAGACAGGACCATGGGAGACTCTTGTTGCCTTTCCTCAGGCACAATGCACCACCTGCTTCGGAAGTGCCTGCACCCACCCTAAGAGACCTTTTAAATCCTACCTAGTAGTTAAGGTGCTGGGGCTCTGTATATAGCCGGGCCCACTCCAGTCTTTGTGTATCCTCATCTCTCCAAGGACATTCCTCAGGAAGGGCAGGAGGTCAGGAAGATGGGAAAGACAATCTGGTTTTTGAGAGGGTAATCCTTTCTTTCAAGTCCTCTGAAATCTCCACCAATCCTCCCAGCCCCACTTGAGCATCTACTGGTAGAAGTAGGAACTTTAGATCTCCTCTTCAAGGTCCTCCATAACTACATCTTGGGGGGCTTTGATCTTCTTTGGTCGTTTGGGCTGTGGTTCACTGGTCCTGGCTGGTTTTGCCGGTGCTTCCACTGAACAACGGGAGGAAAGGAAGCGTTAAAGCATCCAAAGGACTCCACCTCCTGTCCCACACCTCAGGACCCCCGACTTACCTTCCATGGCTGCCTTTTCTTTCTGGGCAAGGCGGATCTGCTGCAGGAGCTTCCTGCGCTTCTTCCCCGACAAAGTGATGTTGGCCCGAGCACTGGATCTATCAGCAAGCAGAGGAGAAGACATCTAGGTTAACCTGGAACCAATAACCTGAACTAGTTATGCAAAGGGTGGTCTGTCTGAGAAAGAACCCAAGTCTCTAGCCTCAGCCAGGAGCTTGGATTACAGGCCTGAGTCAGGACAGCCAGATCCTTTGGTTTTGTAAAGCATCTCTGGATCTGGATTCAAATCAAAAACTCTTTCAAAGTGCGTGATTTCATGCCATAAGTGAAGACTCTTCAACACTGTTTTTTTTTTTTAATTTTTTTTTTTTATTATTTTTTCAATTGTGCGTGTGTGCATGTGTGTGCGCGTGTGTGTAGAATCATGGAGGAATTCGGGAACCACCATGGACGCCTCCACCTCCTTGTTTACTCTGCCTGGGGACTCACAGGCTCCGCCCTACCAGGACCAGAAACGCAGGCCGCCCCACTGCTGCCCTGGCGTCTATATGTGGGGTCTAGGATCCGAACTCAGGACCTTCTGCCTGCAAGGCAGGAGGCTTAACCCCTGAGCCACCTCTCCAGCCCGTTTTGGTTTTTTTAACAGTTCATTTATGAAACTAAAAAAAAAAAAAATAGTTCGTCTAATTTCAACACATGCTTCAGGAACAAGCGTCAAAGCACTTAATGCTACATGGTAAGCTTAGCAAGTGGTGGAAAATTGTTAAGTACGTTTAAGTCGCAAATGAATGTGAACACGACCTCCCCAGACCCACCCAACTTGAAACGTCAATGCAAAGTCCTATGATGAATTGTTGGTAAAAATTCAGTCACAGGTGCGTGCATTTTCCTGAACGTACAAACAAGTTTGTTTAAAAAGCCTAAGCTGGGCTGGAGAGGTGGCTCAGGGGTTAAGCCTCCGCCTTGCAGGCGGAAGGTCCTGAGTTCGGATCCCAGATCCCACGTATAGACGCCAGACGGAAGCGGGGGCGGCCTGCGCTTCTGGTCCTGGTAGGGCGGAGCCTGTGAATCCCGGGGCAGGAGGAGGTGGAGGCGTCCATGGTGGTTCACGAATTCGTCCGTGGTTCTACACACACACACACACACACACACACACACATACAGACACACACGCACATGCACACAGTTGAATAAATAATAACAATAAAAAAAAAATTTAAAAAGCCTAAGCTAATATAAACAATTAGTCGTTCCTCAAGTTTCTCAATGGGACCCAAAACTTAAAGACAGGTTCTGAGCCACGGGTAATCGAGAGACTGGTAGTTTAGGAACCAACACGGTTGATAACCATTTTCTATATAACTTATGACATTAGATCACGCACTTTGAAAGAGATCACGCACTTTGAAGCGCCGCAGTGAGTACAAGAAAAGTGAGCGTCTGGGCTGCCCCAGAGTTTGGCCAGGTTGGGAAGGAGGGTAACAATAGGTAGGGATGAGCACACACCCCCCCAAAAAAAGTGTACGGGGTACTCACGCTCGCTTCTTGAGGTGGTGCCGGGTAATCAGCCCTTCGTCTATCACGGCCCCCACCACCTGGCGCTTCAGCCGCCGGTCCCTGCTCAGCACCCTCCGGCGCTTGAACAGCTTCTTCTTGAGCTCCTGAGCGAGAAAAACACGCGCACGCGGGTGAGGGCGTGCCCGGACCCCTGGATTCCCCGCATCAGCGCCCCCGACCCCCCGCGGATCCCATCTGGAGCTGAAGGAGTAAGGCCGCAGCCCTCCCCTGCAAAAGTCACCGTTCGGGGCCTGTTGATCTTTCCCCCCGGAGCCCCCATCACGGCGCCCCGGCCCACACGCGTGCAGCGTACTTCCGCTCCGTTCCGCCCGCGGGCCCCGCCCCCTAGGCCATCCGCCAATCACAGCTCGGGGGCGGGCGCTGAGGCTATATAAAGGGGTTCTGCGCACTGCCGAGCCTTTTGGAGAGGGCTGGTGAGTGCTGCTAACTGGCAGTGTGCCCAGGGGTGGGTGGGGGTGGGGGGTGGAGGGGCCTGGCCGGGGACCCTCCTTTTCTTGGCGGGGATCGGGTATGCAGTCCTGCTCCCCGTTATGTACGGAGGCACAGGGAAAGGGCCCCGGCCCTCTCGGCGTCATGTCTTCGGTGCCGGCGACGTCCCGTTCGCCGGTTCTATCCTCAAACGCCGGGACACAATCTCGGAGCAGGGATGGACCTCGCTGGGCCCAGGGTTCCCCTCCCCGGTGTCCTCACACTTATTATTTTTATCATTTCAGGTCTACGGACGCGACCCCAGAAGCGAATAGCTGAATGCGCCCTCTATTTTTTTTTAACTGTTGGAACCAATAAAAAACGGTTTACACTCCAGTGTGTGTCGGCATTTTTTTTCTTTTGTCCCCCGAAGCTGAATTGTTCGCGAGATCTGTCTGGGAGCTTGAGTTGATGCGTCTTGGAATAAGATCTTCCCTTGGAACCTGGTCGGTGTTGCAGTGAGAACAAAGGTTCTTGGGCTGACCTTGCCAATCGGATGGCTGCCCTCCGCCGGTTGCTCCAAGTGCCAGCCCTGGCGACAGGGGTGCGCCGAGTCTCCACGCGGTGGGAAGGTGGGTTCCTAACGACCTAGGAGTGTGTGCCCAGGGAAGGGCGCGGGGTAACACGCCCCTCTCAACTGCAGGTTCCCTGGCCAGTAGTTGCTTGGCGGACCGCAGCCTCTGGGATCAGCTTCATGCCCAGCCGCGTCGGGGCAGTAACTCCACCTTCGACTGGTTCTTCGGATTCGAGGAAGTCCGGGGACTCCTCCTTCCACTGCTTCGGGAATCACGGGCCGCTTGTCCCTTTCGGGTACTGGATGTAGGCTGCGGGACTTCAAGCTTGTGCCTGGACCTCCACGCCCAGTCTCCTTTTCCCGTGGACGTCCTAGGGGTGGATTTCTCTCCCGTGGCCGTGGCCCACATGAATCGCCTACTAGGTGGCGAAGGCCATCCAACCCCACGCCCTGGGCATCCGGCTTCCCGCCTGCATTTCACGCAGGCCGACGCCCAGAGTCTGGGAGCTGTGGCCCCCACTGGCTCCTTCCAGCTAGTGCTGGACAAGGGTACCTGGGATGCTGTAGCACGAGGTGGTCTGTCTGGCGCCTACCAGTTGCTGTCAGAATGCCTCAAGGCCCTAAGTCCCCAGGGCACCCTGATTCAGTTCTCCGATGAGGACCCTGATGCTCGGCTGCCCTGCCTAGAACAAAATTGCCACGGTTGTACTGTGACTGTTCAGGAGTTAGGTCCTTTCGAAGGCCTTACATATTTTGCTTACTTGGTGAAGCCCATTCATTAAAAACCTTTACTCCTATCTGGAGCATTTTCTTTTTTTATTATTATTATTTCCGCTCATACAAACTTAATAGTTAGACCAGTTCCCTCCCTCCCTCCTCCTCCCCCTGAACCCCTTGCTCCCCTTCCCTCCCTCCCCGTCTCCCAGTGCCTCCCCCCCAATTCCCAGAGAGTCCTTTATTGTGTATGCCTAACTCTCCTCTTGGTCCTCCTCCTAGAGCATTTTCTATAAGGGGACTGGAGAAACTTTTGCCTTTGCAATTTGATAGCTGTGTGTGCAAGCCCATATAGTCTGCTCCAGTAAACTCTGCACTGTGGGGCCGATACTTAGACACAAGGAATGTTTAGCACAAGAGGAGGGCTGAAGGGAAGTTAGTGACAAAGTGGACCAGCCTCACTTGGTGTATGTCAGAGGGCACTGTGTGCCTGTGGAGGTCCAAAGGCAACTCCAGAAACTTATCCTGGATTGGCTCTACCTTCTTATTACTCTGCTCAGGAGTTTCCCAGGCTCTGCCTTCCAGGGTCAGTTCAGCCCAATGCCATTTCCATCTGAGTAGGATTCAGAATCCAAACTCCAGTGATCTGTTTTCAAGGAAAGATTTAGCCCCTGAGCAATCTCTCCAGCCCCATCCTGGTTCCCAAAGGCACCAGAGAGAACTCAAGCCAAATCCCAGCCTAACCACTAAATCTTAATGGGAGCTTGGGGAGGAACTGGCATACAGGTTTTCAGAAAAGGAAAAGATGAAGTCTTAGAGGAGAAAAAACAATATTTATCCACAGAGGTAGGATGGTGTGATGTAGAAATATTCCATCAAGTGGCTTCTACAAACACAGGAACCTGTTGGGTCCCAGACAGTATAGGGGTTAGGGACTTCCATGTTCTCAGGTTAACTGTTCTTAAAGATGTGGTGTCCTGGGGACTCCACATAAGCAGTGAAGCATTCCTGATGGGTTGTGTTTTTAAGACTAAGTAAACTAGGTGTGCTGGTACACGCCTAGAATCGGAGAACTAGAAATGAGATCATGAAAAGGTCAAATCTAGCCTAGTCATCTCGCAAAACTGTCAAAAGTTAATATTTTCAATCTTTTTTTGTGTGTGGAGGGGAGTGCCCGAATGTATATGTTTTGTGTGTATGTAGAAACAACAAGGGCCAATGTACATGTATGTGGAGGTTCAAGACTGATATCTGGAATCAACTTCAATTCATTTTTCACTTTATTCTTTTGAAACAGCATCTCTAATCTACTCATTTTGCTGATCTGACCCAATTAGCTGGTCTAGCCAGCTAATTTGCTCTGGAAATTGCCAGTCCACACAAAATGTGGTAGTGGTGTGGTGTGTGTATGGTCTGCACGTACAGGGCTTGCTTCAATCCTTAATGGTAGGAAAAGTGAAGAAACACATAATTTCAGAGCCCAGTTTTGTGATCTGTTTCCTCACTTAGATGGGAAAGTTGTTATAAAAGCCATAAGGTAAAAGTATTACGCACAATACTTACCCTACAGTAAATGCCAAAAAAGAAAAGCTAACATGGGAAACTAGCCCAGAAGAGAAGATATCCTAAATATTACTTCTAGATAGTCTGATTTGGATAAATTTTATCATTGTTCCTCCCCTATAGTGAGAAACAAAATATTAAAAGCACAGACTAAGACTGGGAAACATGACAAGATCTAGACTAGCAAGGTCTGAAGAAAAAAAAAGAAACAGATTAAACTTAAGTGGTAGAGCGCTTTCCTAACATGCAAAAGGTGTTGGGTTCAATCCTCAGTACAAAAAAAAAAAAAACAACTTACTATTCTGATATCAGACTTTTACATACCCCAGTCCTTTTCCACATTTACTTCCTGTTCTATTGTGTGTCTAACACTGCACAGTGCATGAAGATATAGTTTCCCATCTTGGCCCCATCTATAATAATCCCAATCACAATGACCCGTTTAAACCAGCACACTTCCTCACCTGGCTCTTGGACTTGGTCCTGGAAAAAGACTTCAGCCTCTTCTTCATCATCAGTGAGCAGCAGCAGCTCTTCATGTGGCCACTGAAGATCTCCCTGATGGTCTTCATCCCGCTGGGAGGCGTCCACCACAATAGAGGGCAGGCAGGGCTTCTGAGAACCCTGCATAAGGATGACAGGCTCACTGGGAAAATGAGCAGGATCTGGGACATAAGGTTGACCGGTACTAACCTGAATATCCTGGTGATCATCCTCCTCTCCGTCCTTTGAGAGAAGGCTGCTCAACCTGGTATTTTCTGGGTGCCGAGGGGCACCTGGACTATCTAGAGACCAAGGCCCATCTTTGCTGCTCCCTGGCACAAGGGCCATAACAATGTCTCTGAGGGTATAAAGTGCTGGAGCCCCTGCACAATGCCCCATATGCTGCTTTTTTAATCTCAGAGGGGCCCCTTAATCGCTGGTGAGAAGAGGGCCACTATGAGGGAGAGGAACAGAAAAGGAGGGGTAAGGAGCTTTATACTAACTCCCTAAAACGCTGGGAATACAGGCAACGTAGGAGGCAAGGACATGCGGATTACATCTCCACACTGTGGTAATCTGAGGTCTCCTAACTCCTTTGTTTACTGCAATTCCCCAGCAGACTCCTTTACATATATGTTAATCAAGGACTGTTTATGTAGTGTTCACTATTTGCTAAAAACTTTTTTTTTATTTTAATTCATTTAGCTTGTGTGTATGTATCAGAGGGCACTCACTGTGTGTCCCTGTGAAGGGCCAAGGGTGACTTCAGGAATCATCCTGGATTGCTTCTATTTCATTTTTGCTTCACTGTGGGATTTCCCAGGCTCTGTCCAACATTTCCACCTGGCATTTTTACATGGAACCTGGAATCTGAACTCAGGACCTTTCTACTTGCAAGGCAGAGTCTTAGCCCCTGAGCCATCTCTCTAGCCTTGCTAGGAACTGTTTAAAATGCTCCTGGATATAAATTCAAATTTTTAAAAAATATTTTATCTGGGGATGGAGATTCCAAGTAAAAACACCAGGCAGAAATGGTTCAGGAGTTAGTTCTCGCCTTCCACCATATGGGCCTCCAGGAATCCACTTAGGGAGCCAGGTTTCCTATCCAAACTCCATAAACTCAATTTTCATTAAGCTGTGTGACAGTTATGGTTAGAGGCCACAGTTTTCCCAGTGCAGTAGCTGGAACACAAAGAACAAATAATTTCCCTATTTCCTTTTACAAACTGTACATTAGTAAATTACACCAAACTCAAAGCATGCATGACTTTAAAAAAAAATGCAAGGATATACCATGAGAAAAGTAAAAGGCAATTTATAAACTTAAAGGGGGAAAGGGCTGGAGATGTTACTCAGTGATGATAGACAAAGATCTGAACGATGGGGGGAGGTTCATTTTATTTTATTTTTTATTTTTGCTAGACTATTGGTGCAAACCTATAATTCCAGCTACTTAGAAGGCTTAAACTGGATTGTGGCATTCAAGGTCAACTTGAGAGCAATTCAGTAATACCCTAGCTTAGAAAAAAAAAGACTGAATCGAACATACAGCTTAATGGTAGGGTGCTTGACTGACATGTTGGGTTGAGTTCCAGTACTGGGGAACAAAAATCCATTCTGATCCCTGCCCTGTACACTTGATTCCAAGGTTTTGTTCCAGACTTAAGGGGATCAAAAAGACCAAAAGATTGATGTGTGAAAAATCTGCATTTTATTTATTTACTTATGAGGATCTTCCAGCCCCAGTCTCCTGAGTGCAGCCTGTTAGCCACTACACCGGCTTACGCTGTGTATTTAAAACGCACCCGGTTATCGCTGGAAAGCTGTGCACAGCACAAGCCTCTAATTCACCCGAAACTTCGAAGGACTAATGCGCAGCTGTAAAGCGCACAGCCATCACACACGTTGTGAAGATCGTGGAACACGCGCTCGACCCTGGGTGAGGACACTTCGTGACACGCTTTCAAAGTTTCACGTATTCACATCCAGAACGCTTCTCAATGGCTGGGCCCTCTTTAGCCCGGCCGCTTCTCTATGGTAGGGCCCTCGCTAGCTCGGCCGCTTCTTTATGGTCGGGTCCTCTCTAGCCGGCTGCTTCTCTATGCTAGTTTCCCTTCTGCGTCGCTCTAGCCCGCTCAGGGGCGGTGAGACGGCGCGACTACCCTTCTAGGCTGCGGGAGGTTGCAGAGGGCACCTCGTTGGTCGCGTGGTCGGCCATGGACACCGTGCGCAAAGCCCTGGTTGTGGTTGCGGTGCTGGGCGCCGGGGCTGGCGTGGGCTCCGCTCTCTTTGCGCTCGTGACTCCCGGAGAGCTGCGGAAGCGGGAGATGCTGCAGGTGAAACGACGAGGTGGGTGTGCGTGGGGAGACTCCCCGGCTGAGGGCCGGGGCTGCAAATGTCCTTCTTGTCCACAGGAGATGCCCGAACATGACTTGCGGCGGAGAGACGAGGCGATCAGGACTCAGCAGCTGGTGATGGCTACCTTGAAAGAGGCCGTGGCCACGCAGGAGAACGTGGCCTGGAGGAAGAACTGGATGGTTAGCAGCAGTGGAAAGTCAGAGTGACGCCAGAGATTGTACCGGTGGGCGCTGAGACCTCGGTGGGCGCTGAGACCTCGGCCCAGGAGCAGGCGTTGGAGTCGACCACGCTTCGTGGGCCGGGAGGGGAGTCGGGACACCCCGGACTCTCCCGGGCTCCCCCGACCTTGTTGATCGCTTTAACATGGACATCGCCGGCCAGGGCCAAGCCGAGCGTTAGAAGTGCCGAAGAAACTAATAAATTTAGTTCTTCCGGAAAGCAGTTGGATGCCTACCGGCGCCCGTGGTGCCATGATGATCAGCGGCGATCAGTGTAGCAAGCCGGGGCGCAACACCGAGCGGCTGCTTGCCACGCCCCCATAAACACGCGCACCAGGAGCCCGGCAACATTTTCAAAATAGATCATGGATTTTAAGTTCAAGTGTACTTACTTCCGGGGACAACCAAGAGACCTCTCTCTCTCTTTTTCATGATCTCATAATAGCCGAGGCTGGTCTTGAACTCACTGTGTACCAGCAGATGTGGAACTTGAATTCCTGATCCTTCTGCTTCTACTTCAACAGTGCTTCTACTACGGGATTGTTCTCAATATCATCAAGCCTTGAACATTTTGCTCAAATTAGCAATGAATACTAGAGAACGCCTGTCTTTTGAGCAAAGGTGGAGAAAGGTATACTAATGCCTCCTACGTGTTGTTAACTTTGGTTAAAAACATCTTAGAAGAAAAGGCTTAGATGCTGTGGCTAGTAATCGTCAGTCCAGATCTGACTCAGGACTGGCATGCTGGCCCACATCTATAGCCACAGCACTCAGGAGGGTAAGATTGCAAGATAGCAAGTTCAAGGACAGCCTGGGCTATGCAATGAGACCTTGTCATAAACAGGCAAGTGCTCCACATCCAGTTTCATTTGTGTTTTATACTTTGCAGTCTTGAGGCAAGATTGCAAATGAGAAAAATGTTTTGGGGCCAGTGATGTAGTTTGTTTGGTAAAGTGCTTGCCTAGAATGAACGAATGAATCCTTAGGTTCTATCCCATGATCCCGTAAGTTGGTTGTGGTGGTATATACCTGTAATCCCAGCACTGGGGAGGTAAGTGGCAGAGAGGGGAAGGTTTGAGGCAAGCCTGGGATATACAACTGTCTCCAAAATTTAATACTTTAGGAGTTAATTTTTAAAATGTTTTAGGAGCTATTTTTTTACACAATCACTGTATATGATCTTTAAGGTTTAACTTTGGCCCCTTGGCATGTGGTAAGATAGGAGCAGAGAGAGGGGGTATTAGTGAGGCTGAGCTCTGCAGGAAGGATTGTGTCCTAGTATTCCAGTATTAGGGCAAGGGAGGATGATCTTGCACATTGTTGGTCTGATCTCTGGATTGGAGAAGACAGTACCTTCATCTCAGTACACATGAAAACACTCAACTGTAGCCCCAGTTATCATTTCCCCAAGTTTTGTGGGGGCTAGTGAGATGGCTCACCAGGGCTAGGGGTGCCTTTGTACAAACATGCTGACCTGAGTTGGGTGGCTGGAGCTGACAGGGAAGAACAGAGCTGTCTGTATCCACATACATGCTATGGAGAAACACAGGCTTGTTTTAATAAAAATACTTCAAGAGATTGTTTTGTGGTATCTATAAAGCACTCAAGGAAGCAGCTCCATGTAATTGACTCTTGTTTACCAAGGAATGGTCTTGCTATAGGCAGCCCAGGCTGGCCTTGAACTCCCAAGGCTCCTGCTTTAGTCTCCTGTTGGGATTACAAACCAACACAGAGAGATGACTTGGTCTTTTTTAAAAAAATTTGTATGTATATCAGAGGGCACTGTGTCCCTGTGGAGACTCAACGGCAATTTCAGGCATCAGCTTCCGTATTGCTTTACTCTGGAGTTTCCCAGATTCTGCCTTCCAGAACCATTAGGTGCAAGCTATCTCTGATGGTGTTTTTATTACATGAATCTGGGACTTGAACTCAGGTTTTTCACTTGTGAGGCAAAGGCTTAACCCCACTCTGAGGCATCTCTCCTGCCCTGTGATTTGGTTTTTAGAGCAAAATACCCAGTTCTTTCCGTGAACTGGTCATGCCAATGCTCCTAATGTTTGTGGATGGTCACATAGAAAACTATTCTACAGTAGAGATGGTGGAGTGCCTAAGCTAGCATGTGAAGACCCTGGGTCTAATCCCCAACACCACAAAAAACAAACACCTCAGTCCCATTTAGCTAGCTAATACTAGAATTTATTGTCGTAGCCTGTCTCCCCACCTCTTGAAGTAAAGATGCCATTCAGAGTACTCGCCCTTGCCTGACACCCAGCATCCCTCCCTTCTCCACCCCTGAAGTTGCCTTCAAACCCAGATTTGTTTTTCTCCTTTGTCCCTCCAACAGCCCAGGAAAGAGGCAGCACGTACAGAACTCCACGGGTCTATTTATTAGGAAGATGTCAGTGCTTTATCCAAGACAGGGCAGAGAGGCATGGTGGGGTGAAGGCCCCTCAGCTGGGACATTTCTTGGCCACAATGAGGACAGCAGAAGGCACAAGTCCTGCAGATGGAAGGAAAAGCGCTTGAACATAGGGACGCTACTCTCTGTCTCCCAAATTCCTGTGCCCCCCCCTCGGTTCCCTATGCCACAGCCATACCTAGCTCCTGCAGAGGCCGCTCCATGTCTGCTTCTGAGAAGGCGCGTCTGGGGAAGCCACTGAGCAGCTGCACCGGGTCCTGGTCTCCTCCAGGTTCCTCCCCGCGGTGGAGCTCCACGTAGAGCCTCACGGCTGCCAACTGTTCCCGGGCTCGGAACGTCTGAGTCAGCGATGTCCCGTCTGGCAGCCTGACCTAGAAGAAAAGGGAAAGGTACTGTGAGCACCCAAGTGTGGGGGCTGGAGAGATGGCTCCCAAATCCAAGGACTTGATTCTGGGTCGTACATGAAAACGTCAGGTGAGAATTGTGGCCTCCATTCTGACTGGATGGCAGAGCCCGGGAAACTGCAGAGCAAAGTAAAAAAGGGGCAGAGTAACAGGATGATTCCCGAAATCACCCATGGCCTCACAGGCACACATGATGCTCTCTGCCATAAAGTGAGAACCAGGCATGGTAATTTCATGTCTGCAATCCCAGCACTTGGTAAACAAACAGGAAAATCGTTTTTTGAAACTCAGATCCTTTTATTTTTCAACTTGATTTTTCCGTGTGTCTGTGTGTGTGTGTGTGTGTGTGTGTGTGTATCTCAGAGGACACTGTGTCCCTGTGGAGAACCAAGAATGACTTCAGCCTCCTTTTTGCTTCACTCTGGGATTTCCCAGGTTCTATCCACTAGGGCCAGAAGTACAAGCTGAGACTTTCTATTTGATGTTTTTACATGAGACACAGAATACGAACTCAGGACCTTCTGCATGCAAGACAATCTTAACCCCTGAGCCATCTCTCTGGCCAGGAAAATTGAATTTAAAGTCAGACTTAAAATGAGCTTGACCTACATTCAAGGCTGTCTCAAAAAAACAAAACAAAACAAAAAACATACACAGGAAAAGCTGGGCTTGGCTCACACACAGATTCTAGCACCTGGAGGCGAGGCGAGAGGACCAGGAGTTCTCAAAGGCAGTCAAGTACATGATGAGTCTGGAGACAGACCAAACTATGAGACCGCTGTCTTCAAAACAAACAGCGAGGCCAGGCCTGTAGTGAGAAGCCTCCAGTCCCAGCCCATGGGCAGGGGCATCACTGGCCTATGCTGTGGACTGTTCAAAACACCAGGGAGACAGACACTGGGCATGAGACACGCCTGGAACCCCAGCACTGGGAACTCGCAGACTTCATGATTCTGAACTCAGCCTAGTGTCGAGATCAGCCAAGGTTATGCACAACCAGCGCACCTCTGGAACAAAACAAAGCAAAGCAGGTTGGCAATTCCTGAGACTCCAGGACTCGGGAACTAGGCAGGTGGGTCTTTGTGAGTTTGAGATCAGCCTCGTCACTACAGTTCTAGGCAAACCAAGAATCCATGGTGAAAAAGAAAGGAAAAAAGTAAGAGGAAAACGTGAAATCTGTCTCCCCTCCAAAAAAGGACCAAAACTGAATGACATGCCCAAGAATTAAATGTGCCCCCCCTTCCTCTTAAGAAACTGAATTAGCACAAACACTACTAAGCAGCACTTATGTTCTGCTTTACTGAAGTATTGAAGAAAGGCCCCTGCCTCACAATCCAGGAAAGACAAAGATGACATTACATACACACGCATATATATAGAGTAAGCGAGTTGTGTAATGAATCTAAAGAAAACATTAGCAGGTAAAAGAGCAACTGCTGCATAATAGAGAAGTACGAATTTAAAAGTGGGGCAGGTGAAATTTGATATCTTGCCTAAGAGGAGAGGAGGCAGGACTTCAAGTCATCTGCAGAAGGGAGAGCTCTGCAAAGGGAACTGAGAGCAGCTCTGAGCTGGGCACTTAGAGGTTCCCAAGAGCACAAGAATCCAGTCAGTACCTGTATGCGACACTGGTCATACTCCCGCTTGGTAGGTGGCTCTTGGCTGGGAGAGGAAGGAACAGGACTTGGCTCTGTTGCTGGTGGAGAGGGATGAGAACCCACACTGCCACCATACTGGAAGACAGAGTAAAACACCCCATCAGACACCCATCCACCGCTATAAGGGACAACCCTGGGCCGGCAATGGAGCTGGGCGGGGCCTTCATCTAGCAGATGTGAAGTCCCAGTTTCAATGCCAGCATGGGGGGGGGAGTCAAATTTGGAGGTTCACAACTATAATTCCAAAGCCTCTGGGAGGCTAAGCAGAAAAACTGCTGTAATTCAAGGCTACCTGGGCTACCTGAGGGATAGATCCCATGCCTCAAACCACCAGATTTACCAGCAACCCCATGCTTTCTGAGTATTCACCGCCTTTCCAATCACCCACCTTCTTGGCTCTCTCTGCTTTGTCCCTTTCAATCTTTTCTCGAACCCTTTGTCTGGAATGTGGACAAGAAAACAGATCAGAAGCCAACACAGCACACATTTCTCCCTCAACTGGTAACTGACGCGCCCACCACTCAGACCTGGCAGCCAACTCTTCAGCCTTTTCCCTCCTGCGTTCCTCAGCAGCACGGCGCATCTCATCTTCCTGTAGCTTCTGTCGAGCGGCTGACAGCTCTTGTCCTTGTCTTCTGCGTCGCTTTTCTCTTTCCAGTGCTTCTCGCTCCTCTCTTTCTTCCCGCTCCCGCTGCTTCTGGGCCACTAACTCCAACATTCTGTGTTGCAGAGAAGAACGAAGAGGAGAGATAGACATGGAGTAAGTATGTGTCCCAAGATGGGTGATAATGAAAACCAAAATAGTGAGAAGAGGGGGAGTTAAGAGGGTAAACAGTGGTAGCACACATGCCTAGCATTTGTTGAGTGGTGTTTTAAAAAAAGATGGGGGGGGGGCAGAGGAAAGCCAAGCGGGTTGGTGGTACCCATGCCTACAATCCCAACACCTACGAGGTGAAAGCAAAAACATCAGGAGTTCAAAGTCAGTTATGAGTTTAAGATCAGCCTTGACTACATGGAACCCGTTTTTTGCTCTGTTTGAGGGAAGGAAAAAAAAGAGAAAGTATAGACAGGTCAAAATTTTAGAACCAAACTCCTGTTTATATTAGAGGGTGGAAGGTAAAGGTCAAGTGTTTTACACCTAGACAAGTATTTGTATTAGCAGACTGCAAGATGACCCATGACCTTTTGGAAGTAAGACTGGACCAGGTGTTGTGGCCCATGCCTGTGATCCCAGCACTCAGAGAAAGACTGAGTTTGAACCCTGGCCTGGGCCGCAAACTGAGTTCAAGCCGGCTTCATGCGCAGTCAGACTCCCGCCAATAAAAAAATACCAGGGTGGGAGAGATTGGGGAGGGGGGTTAAGACTGCCTCGCAAGCAGAAGGTCCTGAGTTCAGAGCCCAGGTCCCACCTAAAAAGGCCAGATGGAAATGGTGCTGGCCTGGACTTCTGGCTCTGGAAGGTGGAGCCTGGGAAATCCCAGGGTCCAGCAAAGAGGAGGTGGAAGCAACCCAGGGTGATTCCGGAAGTCAGTCCCCCTTGGGTCCCCACGGGGACACACACGAAATATAATAAAGTTTGAAAAAGGACACGACAAAAACACAACGCGGGGCTTCGCGGAGAAAACCCGCGATGGCAGCCGCTCGGGCAGGGAGGCGGGGGCAGGCGAGTTCAAGGCCAGCCTGCCCGCGGCGCCGCGTTCCGGCACCGGCTGGCCCGAGCCCCCGGAGAGCCCGCGGGGGGGGGGGGCGGAGGGGGCGCACCGCTCTTCACCTCTTGGTCTGCTCTTGTTTTTCCTCTTCAGTCAAAATGGGTTTGCTTTCTCCCTCAGTGGGCCCCGGTCCTACGAACAAGCAGCCCGCGTCATTACCCTCGCGCGCGCCCCGGGGCTCCTACCACCAGTCACCACGTCTCCCAAGCAGGACCTTCGGGGCCGGCGTGCTCCGCGGGGGTGGGCTCGCGGCCCAGGACGTGTCCGAGGGGCGTCTCCAGAGGCTCGTCCACGTCGGGGTCGTCTTCGTGCTCCATGAGCCTGGGGCGGGGCGAGTTGGCAGGGTTAGGGGGCAAGGTTGGGGCGATCGCCCTGCCCGGCGCCCCTCGCGCTCCCACCCCTCCGGGCCCCGCGCCCCCCGCGCTCACCAGTCCATCGCAGCCTCGATGCCCTGGTTCCCCGTGAGGGCCAGCGCCTTCTCCCTGGGGGCACAAACACCTTGAGAAGCGCCGCCGGCATGGCGACGGCCGGGCTGGGCTGGGAGGGTGAAGGCCGGGCCCGGCCCGCGACCCCCCACCCCGCGGGCCGGGCTGGCGGCGGGGGGCTCCCTTACGCGCGTCCCCGGGGGAAGCCCATCTCGATGAGGCTCTCCAGGGCCGTCAGCTCCGCCATGGCGCCGCCGCCGCTTCCGCGGGGACCTGATGGGACGACGAGGAAGGCGGGAAGGGGGGGGTCAGCGCGGGGCTCGAGTCCCGTGACGCCCCCCGACCGGGGAGCTAGATCACTCACCCGGCTCGGGACCCGGGGGCGGGGGAACTCGGACGAGAAACCAGCCGAGGGAAGCGGAAGCCCGGAGCTGTTTGGGTCACGTGGGGCCGGGGCTGGACGGGTGCCGCCGAGGGTCAGAAAACCGCTCCGCCTCCCCTCCCCCACTGCCGGGGCCTGGCGTGGGCGGGGCCCTTGCGTCCCAGAGCTGGGGCGTGGGAAGGAAATCGGCCAAAACCCGTGCTTGGCCGCAGGGAGGCTGCCGGGAGGAAGGTGGGGCGTCCGTGGGCGTGAGCGGGATGCAGCCGATCTCCAGCGCTTCGCCCCGCTTCTAGAAACACGAAAGAATGTGACCCCTTAGCTCAACTTGTGGAGGAATAGTTTAGCAGGTACGATCAGATTAGTACTGTTAACTTGGTGCTTGGAGCCCTAGGTTCGGCTGTTTTATTATTTTAAGAGCCCTGTCTGCGAAGTGGAGATAATGATAACATCTATCTTGGGACCCCGAGTAGACGGTGTGTAAATGGCAAGAGTTACTGTTCAGTGTCAACAACTAGTTGAGTGTGATTTGTACATACTGTAAGCTGGTCCTGCTCCTTTTGGCCAAAGCCCATATCAGTTCTTTCCTGGGAAATCCTGCCTCTTCTTTCACTTTCATTAACTTCCAGTCCTCTTCCAAAACTCCAGGCTTTGCTTGTTTGTCTGTTTTTTGGAACATGTATTTATTGCACAGTGGGATGTGAAGATTAGAGGATTAGGTACTACAGAGAGTCAGTTGTCTTCTCTGGGGGGGGTCTAGGGATGGAACTCAGGTGGTCAGCTATGGTAGCAAGTGCCTTTACCCACAGACATTTCACTGCTTGCCACCCTTCATTTAAAAATGAGAGAGAGAGAGAATGCAGGCATGCACACACCTGTCATGCTTCACAAGTAGAAGTTAGAGGACCAGTTTTGGAGGTCACTTCTCCCCTTCTTAGGCAGGTTTAGAGCAGCCATGCTGGGAAGGTCTCTGAAGGTTTTGGAAAGCCATCCCCCACTGCTGGGATCACCCTGAAGGAACACACCCTTTGCCAACTTCCCCCAATCCTTTGTTTATGAAAGGATATAAAGATCAGTTCTCCACTGTACACAACCCCTACCAGGAGGTGGGCACAAGATCAACTGAGTTGGGTCCCAATATGAACTAACCAATGTGGAAAAACTCTTTTTCCTGGGCTTGCCTAAGTGTATAAATATACCTGTCCCTGGCAGCCATCTTTGGCTCCTGCCCCTCAAGGCACTCCATGTGTGGCATCTGTGAGTTCGTTTCTAGCTGCCTGTTTCTCGTGGCATTCCACGCCTGGAGTCCATGAATTCTCCAGGTCACCCTAGCCCCTCATGGAACTCCAGCCTGGAGTCCATGAGTTCCATACGTTCTCTCCTCTAATAAACTCTACCCTAATCCTCTACACGTGTTCTGGTTTCAATCTTCGACTCCGAACACAAGATCCTACAGCAATGGGACAGTCATCCCTGGACATTTGGCAACCACGAAGGGACAACGAAGAGTGTTCCTTGTAATAGGATAGTGTTCTGACATCAGGAGATCCTAGGTGGTGGGAGAGGGGGATCCATGCAAATAGTAATGGTTCTATTCCTCACCCAGTACCATCTGGAGCTTAGTGGTCTGCAGTCTAAGTCTTGCTGGAAGAGAAGACAGATCTCCAAATACTTTGCAGGAATGAGCTGTTCGACCTGGGGTGAAAGAGTCTTGATTCTGCACAGTGGAACCCCTGGTGACAGACCTTAGCAAGTTGATGGTGTAGGTCATTTTTCCTGGAGGGACCACCATGCAATTGTCTTACACTCCAGACAGAATTTTGACCACAACTCGTTGTGGTGAGAGTTATTCTCATCAGACCTGCATAATGACTGACATACCAACAGGTCCCCATAGACTATTGAGGAATTCAAGAGATATAAGAACATACAATGGAAACCTTGGGGACTAAAGCTAGATGAGTGAAGAGAAATGTTCCTATCAGCGGGGCAGCCTGAGGAGAGGCTACTTGGTATGCCACGAGGCTTGAACCCCCCACAAGAGTAAACAAGCCAGAGGGACTCCTGGGGTCCAAAGAAATGGGCAGGCAGAAGGATGGGAGTGGAACAGGTTGATGAAGGGAAGGGAAGGGAAGGGGGATGGAGGAAAGCAGGGATATGTATTCAATATGCTTGGAAAATTAGAAAAATTAATTAAAAAACATTTTATGAGAGGATGGGGATTAGAGATGAAGTATATCATAATTTCATTGTATTCATATATGAAACACTAAAAAAATTGTTTAACTTTATTCATTCATTGGGGGGGGGCGCACATGTGTCTCTGTAGACACAAGGGTGACTTCAGAAATTATCCTGGATTGCTTTTACCTCCTTGCTTCCCTCTGGGATTTCCCAGGTTCCGTCCACCAGAGGCAGAAGTGCCGCCACCATTTCTGCCTGGTGTTTTTAAACGTTGAACGTGGGATCTGAACTCGGGACTATTTGCTTGTGAGGCAGAGTTTTAACCCCTGAACCATCTCTCCAGCCCCTATAAACACTTTTAAAAAAAGAAAAGAAATTTGACTATAGATCAAAATATGATTACACCAAAGTCAACCTGGCAGACCAATGAGCTGACTGGTTGCAGGAGCAAGGGTGAGGGTTACTTATAGAAACGGGTGATTGAAGGCAGCTACATCCCAGCCTGGGTAAAACCCATTGAAGCTGTAGTCCTGGAATTCTCCACACCACTAGTCTCGGGCTTAGAAAGTTTCCTCCAAACTGCATGGCCAGCCAGGGTCGCCTAGTGCCCGAGCTGTTGTTTACTGCTTTTCTTTACTTTGGGGAGCTGGGCACTGCCCCCAATCCCAACCCCCACAATGAATCCTGTTTTAGAAACTTCCTGAGACTAATGAAGTCTACTTCCTGAGTCTCCTGGCCTTCCATAGGATAGAATGTTTCCAATTGCTACAAAGCACCCTCCTTAAATTAGACTGAGGGAAAACTCCCAGATGGAGAGACACAGTACCACCCACACTTAACCACAGTTGGAGTATGAACAAGAGTAGGCTGGGTCCTGTCCAAGTAGTTTCAAGTGACCTTTTTGCTATGGGGTTTTAAGATAGATCTAATCTTTCTGGTTGGTAGGGGAAGGTGACCCTAAACAGGTGGGTTCATGCTTGGGCCATATTTATCCTAGCACTCAATACAGTCTTCATTATGTGACCCAATGCTGTTGCAGGGTTCCCTGTGGTGTGTTGATGTATCCAGGTTCTTGTGTTGGGGAGTCAATGACTGAAACCGGAACATACATAGAGGATTGGGGCAGAATTTATTAGAGGAGGAAAAGAACAAAACTCATGGATGTGAATTTAGGAGGGGCAAAAGAGCCCCCAAGAACTCGTGCATGGACTCCAGGCAGGGAATCCATGAAGGGCAAGGGAAATGAAAGGAACTCACTGGACTCTAGACATATGGAGATCCCATGAGGGGCTAGGGCACCAAAGATGGCTGCCAGGGTCAGGATTATTTATAGACTAAGGCAGATCCGGGAAAAGATGACTTTTCCTCATTGGTTAGCGCTCATTTCTGCAAACCCGCTTGGAGCTTTTGATCCTCCAGGTCTCACTGGTGTGTTCATAGCGGAACCCAGCCAGTTGATCTTGTGCCAGCTTTAAGGTAGGGTTTATCTACAACGGAGAATTAATCACCATATCCTCTCATAAACAGGATTGGGGCAAGGTGGCAATTTTATCTCTGTGAAGGACTAGAGTCAGTTCCTCCCAATCAATAGGGTGTGTTCCTTTAGGGTAATCCCAGCAGTGGGGGATGGTTTTCTAAGATCGTCAGAGACTGTCCTAACTCGGTTGCTCTAAAACTGCCTAAATGTTATAATATACTGAGATACATACATACCAGTCTTCAGCCCTAACAGAGGTCTGTCTGGAGGAAGGGCTTATTGTAGAGAACTTCAGAAGGGCCAAGATTGGGTTGGTTGTAGACTTGAGAGGCTATGTGGCATCTTTTAAAATTTTATCATTTGTGATGTGTGTGGGCAAGAGTACCACGACCCTCCTGTAGAGGTTAGAAGACAATTTGTGGAGTTGATTCTCTCCTACTTTCTCATGTTCCAGAGATGGGGAGTCTGTTGTTACTCTCTAAGAGTCTGTATGCATGAACTGTATGGAGTCTGTATGAAACTAGAGCATGCTTAGAGGATTAAGGCAGAGTTCATCAGACACTTATGGAACATGAGGAGGCTAGGGCGACCTAGAAAACTCATGGACTCCAGGCGGGGCATGGAGCTGGAAAAGAATTCATGGAATTCACACCTGGAATGCCAAGAGGGGCACGCGCCAAAAAAAACGGCTGCGAAGGTCAGGTATATTTATACACTTAGGCAAGGCGAGAGGATGGCTTTTCCTCATTGGTTAGCTCACATTGAGGCCCAACCCAGTTGATTTTGTGCCCCCTTGAGGCAGGCTGTTTCTTCTGATGGATTTAGTTTATCAGCTGTAGAGAGCTAATCTCCATATCCTTTCATAAAAGGTTGGGGGAAGTTGACCATCTTTCCTCCAGGGTAATCCCAGCAGTGGGGAATGACCTTCCAAGACCTTCAGAAACTGTCCCAACATGGCTGCTCTAAAACTGCCTTTATTATAAGGCTTGTAATGTAAGTACCTTTAACTGCTGGGCTATTTTTCTAGTCTCTGTTGATATCTTAAAATTGAGGGCTGGAGAGATGGCTCAGTGGTTAAGACTCTGCCTCTTTGAAAGCAGAAGGCCTTGAGTTCAGATCCCAAATCTCAGGTAAAAAACACCAGGCAGAAAAGGCTAAGACCTGTACTTCTGACCTTGGAAGGTGGAGCCTGGGAAATTCCAGAGCAAAGCAAAGAAGAGGAAGAGCAATCCAGGGTTAATTCCTAAATCACCCTTGGATCTCCACAGTTACACACAGTATCCCTACACACACACACACACACACACACACACACACACACACACATAAAAAAAAAAAAAAAGTACGATTGAATCTGAGGAAACACTTCAGTGGTTAAAGCATTTGCTGTACGAACAAAAAGACCAGAATTCAGGGTCGCCAGATCCCATGTAAAATGCCAAGCAGTTGTGGTATCCTTCCAGAAGGGGGAACTTGGAAATCCCCAGAGCAAGGTGTCTATTGATGAGTCGTGTGTGTTTTTTGAGACCCTGCCTGAAAAGAATAAGATAGAAAAGTAATGGAGAATGATTCCTGATTATCGACCTTGGGTCTTCACATGCATTTGCATTCAAATACCTACACTTGCACCTACAAGCTTGCACACCCAAACATGCATGTACACATGCATATGAAAAAGGGGGGAAATGCAATAGCAAGGGGATGGCAAGACTATTGAGTGACTTGTAAACTTTGTGAGAGATGTTTTAGAAATGAGCATGTGTGGGGCTGGAGAGGTGGCTCAGGGGTTAAGCCTCTGCCTTGTAGGCAGAAGGTCCTGAGTTTAGATCCTAGACCCCCATGTATAGACGCCGGGCGGAAGCGGGGGCGGCCTGCGTTTCTGGTCCTGGTAGGGCAGAGCCTGTGAATCCCCTGGGCAGAGTAAACAAGGAGGAGGTAGAGGCGGTCCATGGTAGTTCCCGAATTCGCCTGTGGTTCTGCACACACACACACACACACACACACACACACACACACACACACACAATTGAATAAATAAAAAAAATAAAAAAAAAGAAATGAGCATGTGTATTTACATGTTATTTGCATGTCATGTGTGTATGCACATGTGTACATATGTAAATCAGAGGTCAAGCTAGGGTGTCACCCAGAGGAATGACATTTACCTACCTCTCATTAGCCCCCGAGCTCATCAATTAGGCTGGCAAACTCCAGGGATCTGCCTGTCTCTGTCTTCCCTGCGCTGGGATTACAAGCACAGGATGCCACGCCCGGCGTTTTATGTGCAAACTCATGTCTTTATGCTTGTGAAGCAAGTGCTGTACCAACTAAGCTCTCTCCTCCCCCTAATGTGAGAGGTCTTTTGAGAGTTAACTTAGCCCTCTCAACCTGTTTAGAAACTAGGGTGCCATGCGGTGTGAAGAGAATACTGAATTTTAAGAGTTTTGCTTTTCACTCCCTGGGTGATCTGAGAAATGAAAACCGGGGTCACAATCAGACTGTAGGAATCCCCAGAGAGCCCAAAGCAAAGGATAATGTGTTTCATGAGGACAGTGACTGCTTGTGGGGGTATTTCTGTTTTAGTAGGGAATGCCTCTACCCAGTGGGGGTAGCTATTAGAATCAGTAAGTATTTGAGAGTCTTGCTTGCGCCATGTGAGGAAATCATTTGTCAATCCTCTCACCCGTCATCGATTGCTGACATTGATCTGGTTGTAGAACTCGCAGGAGGAGTTAATTGATGGTTTGAAGGCAGGGTAAGATACAAGCAGTGCAGTCCAGTCTGAAAGGGAGCAAGAAGAACCAGCCCGTGAGAGATGTTTCCTCCGGTAACAGAAGAGACTTTGACCAGAGCTGGGATTTTCTTGACTTGGAGCCACACAACTTTAGCAGGAAAATGGAACATTTTTTTGCTTAAATATTTTATGAGGCAGAGAGAGAGAGAGAGAGAGAGAGAGAGAGAGAGAGAGAGAGAGAATATGTGCATGCCATGGAACCTGAGTGGAAGTCAGAGGAAGACTTTCAGAAATCAGTTCTCTCTTCCCACCACGATTGAACTTAGGTCTGCGGGTTTTTAAGTAGTTGCTTTCGCCACTGAGCTATCTTGCTGGACCCAAGAATAGGGCATCTTGAAGGGACTTTCTCTTGGACGACCAGGGTTGGGAAAGGAGTGGATGGGGGACCGACCGGCTCTTGGGTTCAGTGATAGTGGGTTCAGGCTCCACCCACAACATTTGCATTTGGGACATTGGGAAGAGGATTCTGCCCAGATATTATCAAGGTTGCTGCTACTCACTTCTTGGGGGGAGGGGAAAGAGTGTCTTCTAAGGGAAAGGGATGGTTTTTAATTGTTCCCTGACTTCCCTGGGGGAAGTTTCCAGGACCCGGGGCCATGAGAAGAGGTGTGTTGGAAAGCTAGGACAGCTCAGCATAGCCAACTGTTCTAGAACAGTGTCCCCAGGGACTAAATTCATGGCATGACTGGGGGTGTATGTAGCTCAGGAGTAGAATCCATGCCTACAGGGTTCAAATCCTTGGGTTTGTTCTCCAGCACTTCAAAAAAAAAAGCTAATGGGTCACCAAAAGTGAGTTTACACTGTGTGGCAATGCAAAACCAACTTTTCTACATCTGCTTAACTGAAAAAAATTCAGGAGCTGGACATGGTGGCATATGCTTGCAATCCAACACTCAGAAGGTTGAGGCAGGAACATTACCACAGCTTCAAGACCACTTGATGCAAATGTGATGTATCCTAACTCAGCCAGGATTACATAGTGAGACTCTCTCTCAAAAACCAACAATCAGGGCTGGAAAGGTGGCTCAGGGGTTACGCCTCTGCCTTGCAGGCGGAAGGTCCTGAGTTCGGATCTCAGATCACTCGTATAGACGCCTGGCTGAAGCGGGGGCGGCCTGTGCTTCTGGTCCTAGTAGGGCGGAGCCTGTGAATCCCGGGGCAGAAGGAGGTGGAGGCGTCCATGGTGGTTCCCGAATTCATCCGTGGTTCTACACACACACACACACACACACACACACGTGCGCGCGCGCACATACATACACACACGCACAACTGAATAAATAAAAAAAATAAAAAAAAAACAACAATCAAAGGTCAGTAGGGCAATTCATGGCCGGTAATCCATAGTGCTCATGAGACTGAACAGAGACAATTGCTAGCCTGGGTTACATAGTAAGTTTCAGACCAGCCTGGGAAACAGAGTGAGACCCTGTCTCACAAAAGTCAAAAAAACAAAAGAACAAAACCCATGAAACTATATGAAGTTTGTATAATATTCTGGAAACCTAGTATTGGCCAAACTTGGTATTGGCCAAAAGTCCAAGAAGCAATAAAACATAGGTATACAGACAAGGACTTGAACAAGACAACGACAAGCGAAATACAATCGTTTTCCATTTCTTTAATGCTAATACAGTGGGTAAACAGCTTGGGAGGATTCAGGGGCTTTACTGAGTTTTAACCCAGTTGTACAGGGGGCAGCTCAGGCCTTTCCTGTCTTCTCTGGGCAGTGCCTTCAGCCTCCCCCTCCCCAGGCATAGGTAGATGGAGTCAGCTCATCAGGAAGGAAGCCAGAGGCAGGAGAAGGGCGGGCTCTATCCTCACCTCCCATCCCATAGAAGCACCTCAAGACCCCAAGGGAGCCAGCCATCCGCATTGACAGAAATTGCGTGACAGAGGCCGGGGAACTGCAGGCCGTGGGGTCAAACCTGAGCCGCTGCCTAGCATGTAAAGCCATGAGCTAAGGACAGTTGCACTTTTTCAAAGAGCTACATTTTAAGTGGCTGTGCAAGTCCCCATATAACGTCTTCAATGCGCCCCCTCCAGCCAGCAGAGCTGAAATCATTTGCTGTCTGATCAGGTAAGGAGCAGTTGCCACCGCGTCCTAGTCCCCAGCAGGGAACAAAGTGACGGGTCTGGGTCTAAACAGGCTCTCCACCCAGAGGACAGATGGCTAGGCCTTTGCTGTAGCTTGTAGCTGGCCCGTGCCAAGTGGCAGCAGGCCCTGTGCTCCTCCTGGGAGAGGGTTAGGCCCCTGGCAGGGGCTGGACTGCACCAGGGTTGTCACGGGAGCGCCCATCACAGTGCCCCAGCAGCTGGAGTGGAAGCGCGGTGGCGTGGGCAGCCCCAGCGCTCCCGCAGGCAGAAATGCCAGACCAAGGCGGCACAGCTCAGCAGCGCCAGGGCTGTGCCCACTCCCACAGCCGCGTGGACCAGGGTGACGGGTCTGGGAGGCACAGTGAGCCCTCCGCAGGGCCCAAAGGAAGGCTCGGCCCCTCCATCGGGAACCTGGCCCTCGGCTCCCGGAAGGCGACTCTCACCCGCCTCGTTGGCGGCCACCACGCAAAGGACATAGGTACCCCCTGGCTTGAGTCCAGTCAGTTCTGCTCTGCGGACTGTGGCGTTGAAAGGGGCGCTCCTCTGTGGGGCCCCGCTGCCTTCCCACAGCAGAAGTTGGTAGTGGCTGACTGGTGAAAAGGGGGCGCACCAGTGGACCACGGCTGTGCCCTCCTCAGCCAGCACACGCACCTCGCCCAGGCGCGGCGGCTCTGGCGGCTCATCTTTGCTGGACAGCCCTGGGCACATGCAGGCCACTGGCCCGACCTCGCGCAGCTCCTGGCACGGCACCTGTAGGTGGCGGCAGCGATCATAGTTACAGGGGACAGCCAGCAAGGGTGTGGTGGCGGGCTCCTCTTCATCCTCCTCTTCTTCAAAATCTAGGGGAGTGGAGGGCTGAGTTCTGGGAACCAAGGAGAGGGTGGCGGCTGTCAGCCACAGAAGGCAGGGGGAGCCCAACATGGAGTCTGGAAGAGAAGGGATCAAATCTGTAAATGTCGTCATGTAAGCACCTAACATGATATAAACTCGGGATAGGAAAACATAACAGAAGAGGTCAGGTTATATCCCCTTTGCTTTGAGTTTGTAATCCCCCCCAAGGCTGACCTGGATCTCCTGATCCGCCCGTTTACACTTCCGGAGTGCTGGGATTACAAGTATGCTCCACCATACTTGACTGTGTGCTTGGTTTTAGAGAAAAAGAAGGAAATACGGACAGGCCCACATGGGAACAGGTGTGGGGTGGAAAGTGGTAGAAGTAGTTAAGGAATAAAAGTGGTGGCAGAAAGAAATGGAGGAAATAATTTACTCAGCTCAGGGAAGAAAGGTGGACTTAATCCTAGCTGGCAGACAAAGAGCTATGTAGGATAAATATTAGCGACACGTAAAAACCCAGAAAGAAGACTGGAGATGACAGACAGGGAGAAAAACAGACTTTGGAATCCACACCTCCCACCTACATTTGTGGGAATTCTGTCCAAGTGTACCGACCCCTGCTGGCCCACCCTCCTCCTCAGCTCACAGCAGCAGCCCCTTACCGGTGGGTAGGCCTTGACGCGCTGTGAATCTCTTTCCAGACACCTGCGGGTGTCAGGCGGGGAGGTCTCCAGGACCGTGGGTCACACCATCAGGTTGGATCTTCAGTTCCGTGTTTGGCTGGAAGCTTTTATATCCCTCAACTCTTATGTCATCACCTAGCCCCCGAGTGCCAAGAGGAGGGCTGGTCCCCTCAGAGGGCCTGAGTCACGGGACCAGGGATTGGAGAAGCCACATGCAAGGCAGTGGTTTCCACTGGAAGCCAGGATGCCTGGGTTCCCATAGAGGAGTGGAATGTGGAAAGCAGCCAGGAGCTCAGAGGCTAAAGGCTGCAGTCATGTGAGGGGACGCGAGAGGACTCGTTAGAGGGGAGGGAGGGCCACCTGGACGCCATCAGCCAGGAAAGCAGCTGCGGACAGTATGGGGTCTAAGTTACAAAATGCTGTTTTGGTAAAAAAAAATCATACTACACTACTGGTGGTCATTTCCTGTCTCCTGCCTCCCAATGGACAGAGAAGGGAGGGGTGCACAGGCCAGAATGATGTATCCCAGACCCGCCCTGCACTGTGCCCCCTCCCCTGAGGGAGATCAGAGTCACGTGGCTGCAGTGGGACGTCTGCTAGGGGCCGGGTTAGATGTTCTTCTTGGATCAGGCATGGAAACAGCTAAGCCAAGTGTGATGCATGCCTGTAACCCCAGCACACGGGTGACTCAGGATCACGTGTCTACGCATCAGACCCTATTTCGAATGCAACCCAAAAGTCCAGGCTATATGACCACCTGAGTTTGGTCCCCAGAGACCACAAGAGGGAAGGCCAGAAACCTCTAAAAGTTGTCCTTTGATCTCCATGGACATGCATATGGGTGTGTGCTCACACACGCACAATAACAAAGGTGAAACACAGCTGGGTGTGGAGGCACATGCCTGTAATCCCAGGACTTTGGGGGGGGTGGGGGAGAGTGTCAGAAGGCTAAGGCAAGAGGATTGCCACAAGTCTGAGACCAGCTTGTGTAGTCAGACCATTTCAAAACCAAAAAGGAAAGAAGTTTTCTAGGTCAGCTTCAAACTTCTCCTTCCCCTGCAAACACTCCTACCCCTGCCTTCTGAGCAGCTGGGATACAGATGGTCATGACTGTGCCTGGTTTTCCACAAAAATAGAGTATATTTGCAGATACTGACTCACAGGCCAAGTGATAGTAGTGGAGCTACATTCATTTTAAATTTTCAGTGTGATTATATTCTTAGAATGTTTTAAAAATAGGAACACATACTGCAATAAAAAGGAAGAGACAAACCCAACAGTCCCTTGTCCAGTCCTCGGCCTTTACTAGGGGCCCCTGGTGAACCCCTTAGGGGAGGAATGGGAGATGGCAGGGGTACGTGACGTTATTTAATTAATTTTTTTTTTTTTTGCAGTAGTGGAAACTGAATCTCATGTGTTACACATGTAAATGATCTGCTCCTGAGCCCATTGTAGCTAATGTGTTATGATCTACCCCTGGGCCCGCACTTGGGATTTTCAAATGGCCCCACACCCACTTCTGAGTCAGGGAAGCAGTTGGCACAAAATAGTTTATTAAGGAAACACCAGAGGGAGAAGGGACACGGGGGAAAGTGCTGGAATGTGAGGGCTCTGCTGCTTTTTGTTCAGGAGCTGGAGCAGATGGGGCGCTGCCTGAGGTTGCCAGCAGAGGGCTGGGAGCTGCCCAGGGTTTCGGGGGCAGGGGCGGTGGCGGAGGACACGTTGGCCTCTGTCAGCAGAGCTGCGTCTTCCCAGGACCCGGAGCCTGGACCGGGAAAGGGTGAAACAAAGGAGATAATAAATTACTGGCACAGGGTGGGCATCATTGCCATTCCTCACCGCAGGCAGGTGCCACCTACCGTCACTGGCCTCCCGCTCAATCTCCTCCTCTCCATGCACAGGCTGCTGGCTGGGTTTCTCCTGAGACAGCTGACCTTGCCCAGCTGAAAGGGGAACCACAGAGGTGAGATGGGGAGGGGATCCAGAGGGGCGCCAGGAGGGAGGGGCTGCGCGGCACCTGGTCCCGAAGGCTCTGCGGGGCCCTCACCATCCTCAGCAGCATCCGGCTTCTGGGTCGACTCCTGGCCTTTGGGGCCTGCAAGCAGAGGGCAGCTAGGGTCAGTGGCTAATGCCCGCTTGGCACCCTAACGCCACCTCCTTCAGCTTCTGCCTACCCCCTTTGCTACGAGTGCCAAACACCTCCCGTTGGAGGCAGGCCGCCCCTCACCCAGCCTGGCTCATCCCCCAAGGCCATTGCCCAACCAGCCCTTTCACCTGACTGGCGCTGAGAGGTCTTCCGCTGGCCATTCTTTCTCGAGCTGTCCCTCTTCCGGATATTAACCTATGGAGGAGAAGCCACTGAGCAGAGAGGCCAGCCTTCCCTCTCCAGGGATCACGCCCAACACGCCCCTGCCCACCCACAAAGAACACCAAGGGAAGAAAAATGGGGTCTTTGCCCCTTGTGACCTGTAAAGAAAAGCGGTGCCGGGGCCAGATGCCTCCCCATGCCCACTGCATGTAGCTGAAGAGCACGATGACGCTGAGGAAGGTGAAGTTGCTGGCAACGCCCACGAAGGCGCAGGTCATGGGGAAGTTATACAGCAGGTACCTGAGGTGTGAAATAGCAGTTACCAAATGGGCCTTCTGGGCCTGCAGAGAGAACTTGTCCGGCAACGCATGAGAGTGCAGCAGAGCTGGTCTCCACGAGCACCCCTGCCCCCCCACCTCCCACCCCACCCCTGGCAGTTACCAGACCCCATTGTTCGAGTTTTTTTTTTCTTTTTTAAATTTTTTTTTATTATTATTTTTTATTCAACTGTGCGCATGTGTGTGTGTCTGTGTGTGTGCCTGTGTCTATGTGTCTGTGTATGTGTAGAACGACGGACAAACTCGGGAACCACCATGGACGCCTCCACCTCCTTCTGCCCCAGGATTCACAGGCTCCGCCCTACCAGGACCAGAAACGCAGGCCGCCCTGCTTCTGCCTGGCGTCTATACGTGGGATCTGGGATCCAAACTCGGGACCTTCCGCCTGCAAGGTGGAGGCTTAAGCCCTGAGCTACCTCTCCAGCCCCGAGTTTTTTTTTCTTAAACTTTATTTGTGTGTGTGTGTATGTGTACCAGAGGGGACTATGTGTTCCTATGGAGGACCAAGGGTGACTTCTAGAATCATTCTGGATTGCTTTTACCTCCTTCTTGCTTTGCTCTGGGATTTCTCAAACTCTGTCTACCAGGGCCAAAAGTGCAGGTGGTCACCATTTCTACCTGGCATTTTTTTAGGAGAGATATGAGATCCAAACTCAGGATCTTCTGCTTTCGAGGCAGAGTCTTAACCCCTGAGGCATCTCTCCAGCCCTGCAGAGTTCTTAACAAAGGCCAAGGATTTGAGGTGATCTCTGCATCACAGGACCAGAGTAGTACAATGACGTCAACTGGGCTCTCTCAAGTCACTCCAACTCCTGGATCCATTTAGTAGGTTACAAGGATTTTACTGAGAGAATCTCACTGTATCACATGAGTGGCTGGAACTATAGGCACACAGCCACGTACCTGGCTCCTGTAGTTTTTATTTATTTGTTATTTATGTGTTCTATGAGGGCTTACATAGGTCTCAAAGATCCTCTTCCTTTAGACCCTGTCATAGTTAGGCACAGAGGTCAACTTGACTGTTGAGGGTTTGAGCTCTGGGCACATTTGTGGAGAATTAGTGGTTGAGTTAAGCCTAGAGCAAACCTGCAAGAGATTGTCTAGCTGATGGGGAAAGGCCCAGCCCACGGTGGGTGGGACTAGGCCCTGAACAGTGAATAAAATACAGAGAGCTGGGTGAGCATCCTTATGTACACTTGGCCAGACATGCTGGTTTGGCAAGTAAGGATTGCCCCGTTATGTGGATATGGTGTGGCCAAGTTCTTTCTGTCTTTCGGTGACAGTGCAGCTCTCCTGGACTGAGAACTCTAACAGGCAAGAATAAACCCCTCACAAGGAGGAGGTGGAGGCGGTCCATGGTGGTTCCTGAATTCGTCCGTGGTTCTACACACACACGGACACACACACGCTCATGCACATACATATGTTCACACGCACAATTGAATAAATAAAAAAAAAAAAAGAATAAACCCCTCGTTCCCTAAGTTGTTTGGTAATTATCAGCAGCAAAGCAGGTGAACTGCAGCAGACCCTCACATGCTGGGATGACCACTCCCATCACAGGAGATGTTTAAGATGCTCTTTTCAAAACCAGTATGCTAATATGCAGCCAGGTGGAGGCCTACAGCCCTTGTAAAATACGAGGCCGTGCTGTCTACTAATGATCACCTCTCCCTGGGACCCTCTTCATTCAAGGGTGGCCCAGAGGAGCGTTGCCGGGCCACTGCAGTGGCTCCTCACCTGAGCCCAGAGAAATGGGCGTGGATGCGGAGGTGGGCTCCATACATCTGGATGCGCTTGCTGTGGATCTCGATAATCGCTCCGGTTGTCGGTACATACTGCAGGGAAAGGAGTGAGGGTACCATCACTCTTGGCGGCCCCATACGAGGCCCCTCCAGCCTTCCTGGCTGCCCAGAGGCCAACGGAAAGACTGTCTTCTCCAGTCACCTCGCTCACCGAGTTCTCGCGATAGTCTGCGTACAGTTCCACCTCCAGGATCTGCTTCTGCTCAGCAAAGCCGAAGAGCAGAAGGCTGGAGAAGACCAGCGTGTCGAGCATCTGGAGCAGGTCGGAGCGGTAATGCAGCATCACCTGCGGGCCGGGAGAAGAGGCTGGGAAATGTACCCTCCTCGGTGCCAGCCTACACGTGAGCAGCCATGTGGGCTGTGTTACTTCTCCCCACTATCCAATCTCTTCTCTGCAAAGGTCCATCCGTCCTCCAAGACACTGGCCTCAGTTAAGCACAATATCCTCATCTAATTTTCCCTCATTATTCTGTCATCCCCCTTGGAATCCATGTCCCAGTGGACCATCTGAAGCTTCTCTTACAGGCAGACATTCGTGATGTGGTCTTGTGGAAAGTCTGTTAACAATGCAGTCCAATTCTCTATGTTCTAGTAAGAACTTCATATTTTCTCTTAGCCCTGCTATGAGAAAGTTATTTTTTACTCAATTGTGCATGTATGCGTGTGTGTGCATGTGTGTATGTATGTGTGTGTGTGTGTGTGTAGAACCACGGATGAATTCGGGAACCACCATGGATGGTCTCCACTTCCTTGGTTACTCTGCCCCTGGATTCACAGGCTCCGCCCTACCAGGACCAGAAACAGGTCGCTCCCGCTTCTGCCCGGTGTCTATACATGGGGTCTAGGATCTGAACTCAGGACCTTCTGCCTGCAAGGCAGAAGCTTAACCCCTGAGCCACCTCTCCAGCCTGAGAAAGTTATTATGAAATGCATTTTACTGAAGACTTCTCCTTATACTCATAGATTAGTGTAGTTCCCAGCTTTCAACCTAGGACAGGAGGGTGAGGAACTCTTAGGGCCCTACTCCTTCCTGTGGGTCTCCTGAAGGTTAATGCTGGCTGTGACGGGGAGCCATTTTCTTCAGCGGTGTATCACTGATGTGTCTCCACGCTCCAGCAAGTGCCCACGCACATGCGGGCAATGCTTATTGAACTCAGAGGGTCACACACACAAAGATATAGAAGTAGGATTTGCCCCAGGGCATGACTGAACACATGGGATTAAAGATGGCGCTGAGGGCTAGTGTCCTGGGTGTAACCCTGATCACATTACAGAGAGCTCTAATTGGCTTCCAGGTATTGACCTGCCTTCCTTATTGAATTGACATTGGACTTGACCACTAGCACCTGAAGGATGTGTTGACCTTTGACACAATTGGGTGCCCGTCTGGCGCCTTGTGGTCTTTTGTCTATATAAGCTGTTTTGTTATCCCCAATAAACGGAGATTTGTTTTTAACAAACTCCCCATCCCGTGGCCAAGTCTCTGGGGAATTGAGGTGGAGGTGGGGACGGCGGGACCTACCTTTCTTTGTCTTCGCAGCGGGCTGCGCAATCGTGTGAATGAGTGTGTGAATGGGTGGACACACCACGCCGTGGGTGGTGGACTCTACAGTAGGAGGGAGCCTTCTTGTGAAGGTTTTCACTGGAGGAAAGGGACGAGTTAGGGCAATACGGGGTGAAAATGACTAAAATCCATTGCATATGTGTATGACACTGTGGAAGAGTAAAAAAGAGAAAGCACAATGCAAACAACTTTAACACGCTGGGCTTCAGCAGCGAAGCCTGCGGCCCTGTCACTAGCTTGCGTGCAGTGAGCTTAGGGCCTGTGCTGCTCCTTCTTTGAGAGCAACCCCATCACGCTCATCACACTGGTAGGCAGATTTTCTTCACTCGTGTTTGTATCCCTCACAGTCAAGGAGGTCCCTTGGTGCCCTTCCCAGATGTTCTGACCCTGCCTTCTGTGTCTTCACCTTCCTAGAAAGGCTATGACCGCTTACCGAGCGTGAAGAAGTAGAGATGATCCGGCCGCCTCTAGTGTAGCATGACACGGTGACCAAGAACATGCCCAAGTCTTGATTCACTGGGGATTCTGGCAGCTCGAGCTCCAAGGTGACGCGATAGGGCTGTCCATACATCAGCACCTGCCAAAGAGCCCAAACACTGTTTCAGCTGTGACTTTAATAGTACCTGTCCCCGCTCCACCACATTCCTGTCTTCAAACACTTGATACAGCCTTTTGGGTAGCACAATGGTCCTTCCAATCCTTTAGCTCAAGAGAATGCTGCCCCCTCTTGGTGGCTGGCAACCTCCATCCCAGGGCCCACACTTCCCAGCTCTTCCTATCTTGTTGGAATGTTGTTTGAATTATTATTTTATTTGCCTATTTATTTTTTTGAGAGGAGAGGGAAGATGGAGAGGAACTCACATCTGCCATGGTGCATGGTAGAGGTTAAAAGTCAGTCCTTTCCTTCTACCATGTGGGCTTCCGGTAATCTCAGGTTTGTGAGCAGGTGTCCTACCTGCTAAGAATCACAGGTCCAGGATGGGGTGCATGTATGTATGTATGAATTTATTGTGTGTGTCTGGTGTGTACAGAAAGATGTGTATCCTTGTGGAGGCCCAAGGATGACTTCGGGAATCATCCTGTATTACTGTATTTCCTTATTGCTTTGCTCTGATATTTCCCAGACTCCAACATTCAGGACCAGGAGTATAGGTTGCTGCCATTTCCTCCTGCATTTTTACATGGGATTTGGGATCCGAACTCAGGTCCTTCTGCTTCAAGGCAGAGGCTAATCCCTGAGCCATCTTTCCAGCCCCAGGATTTTTTAAATTAATTTGTGTATGTGTGTGCGTGTGCGTACACACACACACACACACACACACACACCAGAAGACACTATGTGTACCCGTGGAGGCCCAAGGGTGATTTCGGGAATCATCCTGGATTGCTTCTACCTCCTTCCTTGTTGCTTTACTCTGAGATTTCCCAGGCTCTACCCACCAGGGTCAAAAGTGTAGGTTGCAGCCATTTTCTTGGGACCTAGGACCTGAATTCAGGACCTTCTGCTTGCAAGACAGAATCTTAACCCCTGAGCCATGTCTCCAGCCCCCAGAACGTTTTAAGACAGGGTCTTGTTAGTGTCTCTGGCTGTTCTAGTATTTCCTATGCAGCCTAGTCTGGCCTTAGCCCCCAGTGCTGAACTTAGAGGCACTTGTCCAAACACCCATCCTGTTGGTGCCTCTGAATCATACTAGCTACTCTGTTCCGAGAAAGACTGTTACGCTGCTTGTCATGCTGCCAACTGGGCCATCTGTGACTCGGGCTGCCATGCCGCTGAGGCCATCCCCTTGGGCCCAGCCTGCCCTTCCTCATTAATTAAGCAGGCATCCGCAGTGTTCGGCCTCCCCTGCCAGCGCTTGCACAACCACTGTGTTGGAGATCACCTTGTTTTACCCTGGCTGTCTCGTCTTTTGGAAGAACACTTCATTGAGTGCACTGCAAGGAGTGGTGGGCTGGGGAGCTTGAGAACTGCCTCCCCCCAGACTCCTGCCTCTGCCCTGAGAATGGATCATGCTATGTTGCCCAAGCTGAACTCAAGTTCCTGGGCTCAAGTACTACCTTGGCTTATTGAGCAGATGGGACTAGAGACCTGTGCTTCTGCACCAAGCCTGATTCTCTTACCCTGTTTTGTTTGAGCAGCGTTTCACATAGCCCAGGTTAGCCTCAAATTCCTGACCCTTCTTGAGCTTCCTCCACCACCTAAGTTTTGGGATTACAGATGTGCCACCACACCCAGCCCCAATCCTGAATCTGAGACTGACAGAAGGATCTTTCTCTCTCTCTAGGTAAGCACTTGATCAGTGAGCTATATCCCCTGCCCTTGGGTTTCTGAGACAATTTATATATATATATAATTTGTCATTCTTCTGCCTCTCCCTCTCAAGCACTAGAATTATAGGTGCATATCCCCCATATCCAGGTAAGATTTTTGTATTTTGAGAGGAGCATTGGGATTACAGATGCACACCACCATATCCTGCTTGTGTGCTGCTAAGGATTGAACCCAGCGCTTTGTTCGTGGTCAGTAAGCACTAACAATGGAGCTACTTTCTCAGCCCTCCTTATACAAATATATACTATCTGTATATATGTGTATATGTGTGTATATATACATATATATTTGATCTTCTTGAAGTTTCTTTAAAAATAAGGATTCCGTGAGATTCCTATTCCTGTTCTCTTTTATAAAAGTCAGATGATCTCACACATGTTTCATCACTAATACGCTGGTATTCTCTACCTAGAGATGTCAGGAAATGAGTGTGGATGTGTGACTGCTAGCTAATAGTCTGACTTTTTATCTGGAGTGATGAAAATGTACCAAAAGTGACTGTGGTGGTGGCTGTACAGCTCTGTGAAGAGATTAAAAATAACAGAACTGCATAACCTAAGGTACAATGTGTAGCATAAGCTATATCTCAATAAGAAAAAACAAACTAGCAACTAGTGGTTAAGTAAAGATCCTCTCCAGGCCTCCTGTCATGGCTTATGCTTATAATTCCAGTACTTGGGAGGCTGAAGCAGGATTGTGAATTTGAGGCCAGCCTAGGTTGTAGAGTGAAACCTTGTCTCAAAAACAAAACAAAGCAAATCATATCTGGTTTGGACCAGTGGTGCAAGCCTTTGACCCCAGCACCACTCCGTGGGAGCTGACACAGAGGGATCACCAATTCAAAACTGACTGTTCCTTCCTATTTGCTTTTTTGACATGGGGTTACATGAAACCCAAATTGGTCTGCCTGTCTCCACCACTCAAATACCAAGCGAACAGCTGCGTGCCACCATGCCTGGTCCTTTCTTCCTTATCTGGGGCAGAGTGACTATGCCACCACTGAGCCTGGCCCTACACTCAAATCCTCCTACTTCAGGTTCTCAAGCAGCTGGGATTACAGATAGGCAGGTGTCACTGTGCCCAGTGGATATCATGTGTATTTTGTGTGGCAGTGATGTGTATTTTTGCACATGTGTGAGCACTTGTGTGCATGTGGAAGTCAGAGGTTGACAGGGAATCATTCTAGATCAATCTTTTACCTTATTCTTTGGAGGTGTGGATTCTAATTAAACTCAGAACTCCCCGACAAAGCTAGTGTGGCCATCCAGCTTGCTCTGGCAATTCCCAGGCTCTGGGCTGGAGTTGTAGGGGGGCTGCTACCCCACTCTGCATTTCACATGGGGCTGGGTATCACAACTCTGGTTCTTGAGTGGCAAGAACTCGAACTAATAGGCCCGCTCGCCAGATAAGCATTACTATCTTTAAGTCAGTTTTCTTTCCAAATACCACTTCTGAAAAATATCTTTCAAGTGAATTTTAAATTCTTTTTAATTTTTTTTTATAATTATTTATTCAACTGTGTGCATGTGCATGTGTATGTGCGCGTGCGTGTGTGTGTATCTGTGTGTGCGTGTGACTGTGTAGAACCAAGGACGAATTTGCGAACCACCATGGACTCCTCCATCTCCTTCTGCCCCGGGATTCACAGGCTCCGCCCTACCAGGACCAGAAACGCAGGCTGCCCCGCTTCTGCCTGGCGTCTATACGTGGGATCTGGGATCCGAACTCGGGACCTTCCGCCTGCAAGGCAGAGGCTTAACCCCTGAGCCACCTCTCCAGGCCCTTAAATTCTTTTTTGAGTAGGTGTAGGTGCTGCTGTTTACGTGTATGTGTGTGTGTGTGTGTGTGTGTGTGTGTGTGTGTGTTTATGTGTGCCTGTGGAAGCCCAACGGTGACTTCAGAATTATCCTGGATTGCTTTATCTGCGTATTTTGTTCTGGGCTTCCCAGGCTCCACCTTCCAGGGCAGACCACCAACGTTTCTGCTTGTACTTTTTACATGGGATGTGGGATCCGAATTCATGTTCTTCTGCTGCTTGTGAGGCAAAGGCTTAACCCCAGAGCCAAATCTCCAGCCTGACCTTTAAGTTCTTAAAATCTTACTACTTCCAACAAGTAAATAAAAACAACCTCTTGTAATCAGAAATGGAGCTGATCCTTCTAGGTCCTTCCTAAGTTAGCAATCCTTTTCAGAGCTTCTATCAGTCGCCCAATAGAGGCGGGTGAGTCCCCATGAGACTTGTTACAGTTCCCGGGTTTGTTGGAAGTTACACTGGTACCTGGCCAGATAGATCTCTGGCAGAGCACCCTTTGTCATAACAGGTCATACATATTTGTCAATCATTTCATAATTTTATATGTAAGTTTTCAAAACTTGAGTGCCTGCTATACTATCTAATTAAATAGCTGAATTGTTCAATTGGACCTAAAATGCTGTACTTTATCTAGGAGACCTGACTCGTCTGAAACAAGTCAGATCTCACCTAGTATTCTATTTTAACTTATTTTTTAAAGTAATCAATTTTGGGTTGGGGAGCAGGGGTGCAAAAAAAATAAACTAATTACTTTATTGTGTGTGTGTGTCCCTGTCAAGGACCAAGGGTGACTTCGGGAATGATCCTGGATTACTTCTACTTATTTTGCTTTGCTCTGGGATGTCCCAAGCTAGAAGTGCAGGCCACAGCCATTTCTGCCTGGTGTTTTTTACAGGTATCTGAGATCCGAACTCAGGACCTTCTGCTTGGGAGGCAGAGTCTTAAAACCCTGAGCCAACTCTCCAGCCCTCATCTGGTATTTTAGGAAAGAGACCATTGCTAACATCTGCTGAGTGGGCTGGAGAGGTGGCTCAGGGGTTAAGCCTCTGCCTTGCAGGCAGAAGGTCCTGAGTTTGGATCCCAGATCCCACGTATAGACCCCAGGTGGAAGCGGGGGCAGCCTGAGCTTCTGGTCCTGGTAGGGCGGAGCCTGTGAATCCCGGAGCCTGTGAATCCCGGGGCAGAAGGAAGTGGAGCCGTCCATGGTGGTTCCCGATTCATCCGTGGTTCTACACACACACATACACACATGCGCGTGCACATACATACACACACACGCACAACTGAATAAATAAAAAAAAAAGTAACCATTTAAAAAAAAATCTGCTGAGAAACGTCAAAACATATGTCATTTAGATTTTATTTTCTGTTTAAGTTTTTGTTACGTTTATTTTTTTAAGCCAGTGTTGGGGGAGAGGGAGGAAGGAACAGCATATATGTGGAATAAGTTCTCTCCCTCCACCATGTGGATTCCAGGACCTGAACTCAGGGTATCAGAGTTGGCGGGGCACTGCCATCTGACCTTTATTATAATAGTTTTGAGGATCAAAGCCAGGGCCTCATGCATGCTAGGCAAGCGCTCTAAGACTGAGTCATATCCCTGCAGCCTGTTTTTTTCTTGTTTGCAGATAGGATCTGGCTGGGTAGCCCTGGGAGGCATTGACTTTGCTGTGATCTTCCTGGCTCTGCCTCTCAACATGAGATTACTCCTGCTGCCAGCTTTCACAATTGGTTTTTAAAATATTTTTATTTTTTTACTCTGTGTGTGTGTGCATGTATCAAAGGGCACGGTGTGTCCCTGTGGAGGGCTAAAGATGACTTTGGGAATCATCCTGGACTGCTTCTACCTCCTTCTTGCTTAGTTCTGTGATTTCCCAGGCTCCGCCTACTAGAGCTGGAAGGACAGGTGACACCATTTCCACCTGGTGGTTTTTTTGTGGGACCTGGGATCCAAACTCAGGACCTTCTGCTTGCAAGACAGAGTCTTAACTCCTGAGCCATCTCTCCAGCCTGAGCTTTTACACTTAATTTTCTTTCTCACCTTCTTTTCCTTTAGAGCCTCCTCTAGGTCTCAATGACTCAGTCCCTGCTCTCCCATCTTTCCCAAGCCATCAAAGCTTTCCTGAAGCTTCTCTGGCTCCCATGCTTACCCGATCACGTCCACTCTTGGTCAACGAGACATTGGCAACAGGGTGAGAGCAGAGAGCGGTGGTAGAGGAGTCACAGTCGGTCCTAACGGAGAAGAAACAGTGTGATGACGCTGTGCGGTCACTGTCTGCCCTGCCCGTCTATTCACGCGCCCTCTTGGCCCTTTCCTGCCTTCATTGTTCTCCACTGCAGAGAGGTGGAGAACAACTACAAGACACCAGAATACTTACCCTGTTCTCTTCTTGCTGCTTCAGTGGGGACCTATGGACATTAAGTCTTTCTACAAGCGCACTGAAGAACTTGATAAAATTAGATTTTAGGGCCAGTGAGATGGTTCACCACATAGAGGTGCTTGCTGTAGATCTAGATGACCTAAGTTCAATTACTGGACCTCACATAGTGGAAAGAGAGAACTGGCTACTTCAAGTTGTTGTTTGACTTTCATGTGTGCACATGCAGGAGGGTGCACATGCACACAGGCACACAAATGTAAAAGAAAAAACTAAATATAGATTTTAAAGCTGGTGCTTAAAAGCTAAGTCTGACAACACGAGTTCAATTCCAAGAACTCACATGGTAGGAGAGAACTGACTTCACAAAAGTTGTCTAAACTCCACATTTGTGTGTATGTGCAACACACACAAAAAAATAAATGAATGTTAAAAAAAAGGTGTAAATTTTAGGATCCCACTCCCAAAGATTTAAATTCCATAGTTCTGGTTTGGGGCCTAATTTGATTAAAAAAAAAAAATCCACCCCAAATGATCTGGAGTCCTTGAAATTAAGGGCTGAATTGCACATGTTACAAGGGTTTGCAGCAAATCCCCACACGATTGACACATTTTTATGCCAGGTAAGGCCAAAGGTTTTTGTGAGATCCTTCTTCCCTTTATAGTTTAAGATCAGTAAGGGACTTGCCACGAGTCTGAGAACCAGAGTTTGGATCCCCAGAACCCACATGAAAACTGGGCAGGCTTGGCAGCTACCCCCAATCCCAGTGCGGAGACGGAAAGGACGGAAAGGACTACTTGGGGCAAGCTGGACATATAGCCAGCTGGCAAGCTCCAAACTCAATTAGGAGACCCTGCCTCGATAATAAAATGTGACAAAAGGAGATACATAACACCAAGATTGGGCCAACCACTTATGCAACACACACACACAGGGAAATAATGGGGTGAGGGGGAGTATATGACTAAAGGATTCTGGATAACAAAGAAAAAGTCTGGATCATTGATAATAATGCCCTTTTCATCATCTGTTAACTGATTGGTTCAATAGCCAAGAAAAAGCACAAGGAACTTGGAGAGTGTGTAAAATGTAAAAAACTAAAGGCCAAGGCAAGTAGCAGGCTCTAGAAGGTGGGTTTATCTACCCAGCCACCTTGTCTGCCATAATCTCTGTTGTACAACGGGTAAATGGGGGGAAGGGAGATAATAGTAAAAGTTAGAGGAAAAAAAAAAAAGGAAGGCAAAGGAGGTATTTCCTAATACTGCCTGTGTTGTGCTGAAAACTGGGCTAGGTCTGAGATGTGCAAGGCTTGGGTTGGCTCAGAATTTTAAAGTGGCTCAAGAAGTTTCATCCAGTTTACACACAGTGAACTCATGAAGCTAGTCTAGAAGCGAACTTCCTTTTTCCAGCCCCTTTCTTTCTTTCTTTTTTTATATTTGTTTATGAGAGAGAGGTACAAAAGAGTATTTATACATGGAAGTCAGGGGATGGCTTTAGGAAACAAGTTTGTTCTGGCTACCATGTAGACTCTGGGGATTGAATTTAGATCACCAGGTTTGTACAGTTACCTTTACCCATTGAGCCTTTGGGACAGGGTCTCACTCTACAGCCCCAAATGGCCTAGGACTAGAGGCAATCTTCTTGCTTCAGCCTCCTAAACGCTGGAATTATAGGTGTAAGTCACCTCTCCTGGCTCTTTTTCTAGTCTTTAAAGCAGGGTGCAGCAATAGAGGTAGGAGAACCCTAGAGCCCTGCCAGCTCAGATCTGCTCCAGCCTTGGTGGTTTTTTTTTTTTAATTTAAAAAAATTTTTTATTATTATTTATTCAACTGTGCACATGCGTGTGTGCGTGTGTGTCTGTGTGTGTGCCTGTGTCTATGTGTCTGTGTATGTGTAGAACGACGGACAAACTCGGGAACCACCATGGACGCCTCCACCTCCTTCTGCCCCAGGATTCACAGGCTCCGCCCTACCAGGACCAGAAGCGCAGGCCGCCCCTGCTTCCGCCTGGCATCTATACGTGGGATCTGGGATCTAAACTCAGGACCTTCCACCTGCAAGGCGGAGGCTTAACCCCTGAGCCACCTCTCCAGCCCCCAGCCTTGGTGTTTTGAGGCAAAAAGTCCTGTTGACACACTGGGCTGGGATTTCCTCCTTTGCAAACGCCAGGATTCACCTGAAGCAGCTCGGGAGGCCCTTGCAGCAATGCCATGCATGTGGAGCCGGCTCACCTGTAGTAGAAGTGCACAGGGCTAAGGTGGCTGACGGTGGGCATGTAGGAATAGTAGAAGGAGCCGTAGAGGAACACAGACACCCACAGCAGGAGCAGTACGGTGCAGAAGAGCACCCCGAACTGCAGCAGCAGTCTGCGGGCACGGCCGGCCAGGACGTGGCCCACTTCCTGGGCCCACAGTAAGGCAGGTGCTGGTGGGTCATTGACCATGACCGGGATAGGCTGGGCTCTGGCCCCAGGTTCAGGCCTTGAGTTCCTCGCTGGTCTTCCACCTGGACGATTCGCCTGGCCATGGGATGAGGAGGCTGGAGCTTCCTGGAATAAGGGAAGGGGAAGAAATGGAGACAGTCCCCAGGGACTGGCTCCGAGGAACCAGCAGGAGCTGGACAAAGCCAAGTCACCGACTCGTGTGTGTTTCTCTGCCCCTTCACCTTCTTCCACTGAGCTCCCTTCGCCCGCGCCAGGGACAAACCTCCTAGACATTCCCAGCGATGTAACACAGAGGACTGAGCGTCTAAACACCCGCTAAGGAGCGGTATGCACACGACGATGAACTGTCACAGGCTGCAGGAGCCAGGACGCGTGACTTGCCTGGGGTCCCGCAGTCAGCCCCTCTGAGCAGTTCCAGGGGCCTCCCGATTTTCTCCCGTCCGCCTCTTCCCCCCCGCAAGCCGGATTCCTCACGCCGGGCAGGGCGCCCCGCGGTCAACCGCCGCTCCTGGCCAGTCCCCTAGTACTTGCCGGCAGTAGCGACGCCTCGGCCCCCACCCCAGCCAAATCACCATGGCAACGGACCCGCCGCCGCGGGTCTGCACACTCACCAGCGGCGCGAGGTTTCCGGCTGCCCAGAAGCCCCGCCCCTTTCGGTGGCGGCCTCTGCAGCCGAGGGGTGCCGAGCGGGGGCGGGGCCGCGGAGGTGCCTGGCCTGGGGTTCGCGCTCACTTGTCCCTACCAGAAGCCTGTTGCTTTCCCGGTGGTCAGCGGGACAAGGCAGCCCTCATCCAAGCCCGAGATGTTTTCCTGGGCATGCTCTGACTCAGCGGCCACCGCTTCGTGCTCCCCTCCAGGCGCCGCCACGGCCCTCCCCCCAATCCTTCACCACTGGCCACTGAACCCCAGAAGCGGGAGTAGGGGGTACGGACGCGGGTGAAGGGCCCTCCCCTCCTCGGTTACAGCTCCTGGGACCTGTAGGCGTCCAAGGGGCGGGGAGTGGGGTGCAGGAGCGCTGGCCCAGAGGGTCCCACATCCTGCGTGACCCCGCGTTGCGCAGGCAACTTCCTGCCCGCGGGCTGCCCCTCTTTTGGTCTCCTCTCACGACCGCTCTCAGGGGATCCCAAGGGGACCGACTGGCTCAGAACCCCCACAAAACCTTGGACGAAGTCTCCAAGGGCGGCTTCTGTTTCGCACCTGTCAGTCACTGCGGACAAAGGCCACCGCCGTGATGTCTGCACAATGTCCATCTTTCCTCCAGGTTTAGTAATCCACTCGAAATACACGGACATTTTCAACTCCGTTCCCCTTCGCCCCACGAAGCCCACCTGCTTTCAAATACTCACACTAACTCGGGTGCAAGGCTTTCCTTACCTCTCTGTCTGGTCCTTTGGCCTGGTGTCCGCACCCCTCTTTTCTCCCAGCTTCCGCTCTGGGGCTTGTCGCGTCTTTAGACATCTTCCTAGTGGTTCCTTCCGCCGCCCCTGGAGTCAGGCTCCTGTGGCTAGGGTCGTCTGGTAGAGCTGGTCACCTGTGGCGCGTCACATTTTCCTGGATGTGGAGAATGGAGGGTGACCGGGAGAGAAACGAAGATTCGGGTGCTAAGTGCTGTGTCAGGGTAGAGGATGAAGGGAAAAGGGGGGCGACTGCCCAGCTGATGTCAGATTTTCAAATGAGCAGGGTCCCCAGCAGCCAGTACCGACTCCACTGCAGGGGCTGTCACAGGCCCAGACCACCCCACTTGAGAGGGGGAGTCGACTTCTGCATCAGGTCCTCTGCAGAGGGTCCAGCTCCGACTCAGGACTCCTGCAATGGGGGAGGGGCAGGTAGCGAGCCAGTAACTGGGGGGGTGTGTGTGTGCAGGGGATGCAGGCGGCAGCCGGCTCCCCCACTGGCCAGGCAGTTGGTATGCTCCAGGATCCGAGCAGCTCCTTCCAGCATCCTTCATCCTTCAGGCACCGACCATCTGGGCAGTGCTCGAGCCACAGAAGCCGAGCACCGAAGACCCCCGGGCCGACCCTCCCCAGTGGAAGTCTCATTATTAGCTGCCTCTGCGACAGATATCTTAGCTGCAAATCTCTGCAGGGTGGGGCACCTGTCTTGAGCCAGGGTTTGGTGTCCCCCCACTGACCCTACATCCCAGGTTGCTGCTGCTGCTGCTGCCGCCGCCGCCGCCTGTCACTTCAGGTAAGCAGGGGGCAGCTTGTTTCTCTCCCATTGGCACTTAAGAGGGCAGGCGGCTGGCATGCCTTCCTCAGGGTGGGGCTCTGTCTAACCAAGGCTTTCAGAGCTGGTAACATCCACGGCTTGAAAAAGCCTGCAATAATCCGCGTGGTTTGACCACCAGAACCCAGGCCCCGTGAGAACTGGGGGAGCGTGTCATCTTCCGCAAGTCTCCTTTCCCCACGAGACACAGGGATGGCACAGGCCACTGGAGGGTAGAGGTAACAGGGAGCCCAAATATTGGGGCACAGCCCAGCCTTGTCAGCGTGGGTGAAGAGGAGTCTTCAGCCGAGACGGCACTCTGGAGTGGACCCTCTCTTCTCCAGGATGAAAGGGGAGACCCCGGTCAACAGCACCATGAGTATCGGGCAAGCTCGCAAGATGGTGGAGCAGCTTAAGATCGAGGCCAGCTTGTGCCGGATAAAGGTGGGTGGGACCCTGGCACCCATTTGTTCAGCAGGTCTTGGGGGCGTAGGTTCCAGAACCTCGGGATTAAAAAATGCCCTGAGGTCAGGGGTCTCTGCAGGCCTCTGTGGGGGATAAGGGTTTAAGGGTGTTTCAAGGAGCCCTGAAAACGATGAAAGAGATCCTTGTGTGGGAGGGACCGGCTGTCCTCTCCTGGGGTTCGAGCTATGGTCTCCCCTCCTGGCTGTGCCCCAGGTGTCCAAGGCAGCAGCGGACCTGATGACTTACTGTGATGCCCACGCCTGTGAGGACCCCCTCATCACTCCCGTGCCCACTTCGGAGAACCCCTTCCGGGAGAAGAAGTTCTTCTGTGCCCTCCTCTGAGCGACCCTGCCCCTCCCCTCAACTCCTCCTCCGCCGAGGCCCCTCCTCCGGTGGGAGATCGCAGCAGCCCGTCCCCGCCCCGATCTAGCCCCGAGATCATGGAAGCACAAAGACCCCCGACCCACGTCTAGCCCGTCTCCTCACTCTCTGGGGCCGCCTCCAAGCCACCTTTACTCCACCCACAGAGGGACCCCCCAAACGTCCAGCGCGCTGCCAGCTCCCCTCCGTGACCCGCTCAGGCGGTGGTGAAAGGGACCCCCGGGGATTCGCTCTCGACCTCACCTGGAGCTCCTGGGAGGGTAAAACACTCGCAGAATAAAGTCATGCAGGGTCTCGGAGGTCAGCGCCGGTGTCAGCGTGCTTGGGAGACGGGGTGGTCGGTCGACAGGCTTTCGGCATCCAGGGGACGGGGCCAGTCAAGCCGGTTAGACATGGTCAGGGACGGGAGAGCGCAGGGTCGCGGGCGCGAAGCGAGCGAGCGCCCCCCAGTGGGCAACTTAGCTACCTCGGGCCCTCGGGAACCGCGGAGCTTTCATCCACCAGCGCGCAAGGAAGTCAGGAGGAGGACAAACCGAGCCGGGGGACGCGGGGGTGGGGGGGTCCAGGAAGCGAAGGAGCGGGGCGCAGCCTTGGGTGGAGGCACCTTGAGGAGCCGAGGGGCGGGAACAGGGCGGCTCCGCTCCTGAGATGGCCGCGCCCACTGCCGCTGTCCAAGATGGCCGCCGCCTGAGCGCACCGGCATGGCCGCGCCCACGCCTCCGCCCAAGATGGCTGCCGCCTGCACGCACCGCCATGGCCGCGCCCACTGCCGCTGTCTGAGATGGCTGCCGCCTGCGCGCACTGGCATGGCCGCGCCCACGCCTCCGCCCAAGATGGCCGCCGCCCGTGCGCACCGGCGTAGGCGCAGCCGCGCACCGGCGTCCGGCAGTATAGGCCCGCTCTTAAAATGGCGGCCCCCACCTCAATATGGTTTCCGGTCTTAAGATGGTTGCCCCTGCCCTTGCCAAGTCCTCTGGAATTAGTCTTCCTCCTGATAGGGATCTTGAGACATACGGGCATCTGTAATAAGGGGTCACGGAATTGGGGGGGTGTCAAGAAACAGTGATTTTTGCAAGATCTTGCATCTTTCCAATGGAGGACAGTAACACAACGCTTGAGTAGGGGAGGATGTGATGATCACACACTGTCTTGGGGTGCCGCTCATAGGTTGCTTCCTGATCTTGCCAGGAGCTAAATAAGCCAGCAAATTCAGGTTGAGTTTTCTCATAGAACCAGGGCTTGCTTTTTATTTTCTCCAGAGGCCGATTCGGGTCCTGGACATACCTACCACCCTCGCAGGGGGGGTCCATGTACACTTAGTACTTAGCTGGACACGGAACCGAAGTTTCATGAGTGCCTTCCAAATTGGGAGATTTGGGAGCCCCAGATTACTTCGTAGGAACGTTTTGTTTCAAGGGTGAACATAGGCACTAGGGGTACCTGAGCCAAGTTAAGGGAAGGTAACTTTTTTTTTTCCTGCTCCTCATGGATCAAAGACATCCTTCCAGGTAGAAACCTAAGCAGTTCAAGTTTAATGCCCGAATGTAACCGGCAGGCTGCCTGGGGTGACCTGTATGTACTGAGGATGGCCTATCACCCTCTGGTTTCCTGCCCCTCCCCAAAAGAGTAAGAGGATAGGAATAAACCATAGCTGGACATGACAGGGAATGTCTGTCATCCTACCACTTGGGAAGTGGGGGCGTATCACCAGTTCAAGGCCCTCCTGGGTTGAAGATTTTTTTCCTGAAAAAACAAAGAGCCAAAGGAGTTTTCCAAAACTAAACCCTACCTCCAGATGTTACCTGGCCTCCTTTAAGAATGCCATCATTTTACTTCTGGTGGAATCCAAACTCCACACTGCTCAGGAACTGACTCACTTTCTTCCTGGTACTGAAGGATCTTTTGCTAGAATGTCTGTGCTGACAATGGTGTGATCTAACTAGTGAGTGGGCCCATCTATAGCTACATGTCCAAATAGGTTAAGAAGGGATAGCAGAGACTAAAACTCTTCACTGTCTACTGCAAATCTCAGGGTAATAGGCAATTTCCATATCAACTCAGACAGACTTGGTAAACGAAAGGCCAAAAGTGTTCAAAATATAACCTTGATATGTTATTTTAAAAATCCATTTTTATTCACCCAATTACTATACCCATCAAATTAGGGCTGAGTTATCTGAACCATTGTCGAAAGAAAACAGGGCTTAGCATCTGCTAGAGATAACTATGAACTATAATTATGAATTACCTTTTTTAAAGAATAGATTCAGGTGGTCCCCACACTAGCCTTGAACTCCTACTTCCACCTCTCAGGTGTTGGGGGAGGAGGGTAAAGTGGGAGAGGTTGTTTTTGAGACTGTCTTATTGTGTAGCCCAGGCTTATTTAGCACTTCTAGGTCTTGAACCTGAAGTGATCCTGCCTCAGCCTCTCTGGTTGTTAGGAGAGAGCCATCATGCCCACCAGTCTTTAAGGCCAAAAGTGCTAACCATTTTTAGGAACTATGATAAGCTGAGTGCCAGCCATGCTGTAAAGCTACTCTCTCGGTCTTCCAATTCATTAGAAAATGACCCCAATCTGCCTGCTGAGAGATGCTCAGCAGATAAAGGCACTTTCATGCAAACCTGGCAAATCAAGTGCAATTCCCAGAGCCCATATGGTGAAAGAAAAAAACAGACTTCCCAGTGTCCTTTGACCTTCCTATGTGCTTCTGCTCTAATAAAATATTTTAATAAAAGAAAAAAACTCACCATTGTGTACTTAATGTTGAGTAGACTTTCCCTTTTTCTCTTAGGTAATGATTATTAGTGAATTAATTTAATGGCTTTCATAAATGGAACCTTACACTTAACCTCAAAACATCCCAATGGTTTTGGTTTAACTCACATGAAGAGGTCCTAAGTTAAAACTTATTTTCTACTGCAAATGGCTAAGGCTCTTGGCATAAGCACAGAGCAGGCTTACAGGCCCTGAATGACTGGCTTCCAAGTGAAGGCATGGAGACAAAGGCCTGGAGGCCGTCAAGACAGAAGGTGTCTTGGTTACACCTAGTGCATCTTGAGAAATAAGCAATAAAAACCAAATGAACAGTTAAGTAAGGTGTATGGTGCACACATAATCACAGCATTTGGGAAGCTGAGGCAAGACCATCAAGAGTAGGTTAACCTGGATGACTACATGGTCAGGCTGTCTAAAAAAAAAAAAATTCTAAAGAAGAATAAACACCTCATGACACATTTCACCCAGTCACTGCAGCCACAGGATAGAGAAATTCAATCAAATGGTTATTTATTCTAAAATTGGAAGCTATTGTGCCTACATTTTCATTTTCGCCAGAATGTTGTAATGAGAACAGGGAGGGAAAAGTTACAGATGTAAACAATGACACAGTTACATTTTTTTAAGATGGCAAAACCCTTTTTTACTGGCCACTTTCAAGAATGCTTTACAGGTTGAGCAGAAACATTACAGGCTCCATGTGGTGTTTGTTTTTCTCACAAGCTTTTCCATCTAGAGCTACAACAGACTTAGGATAAAACACTAAACAAGTCGTAAGGAAAACAAAGCTAGGGAATCCCTCCTGTTACCACAGCCCCCCACACCTGAACATTGCTTTTTTGTAATAAAAACACAAGACAGAAATAAAACGCAGACATCTACTGTTGCTTAAGTCATTTCTTGGGCACAAACAAGGATGTGGCAGCTTCACTCCCCCAACATCTCTACCCTACAAAACAGCTTTTTAAAAAAGATTGACATTTCTAGTGTCAAAAAATTAATAAGTATATTTCATGCTCCTTCTAAGTGATTTAAGCTTTGTTCCCATCTGAGGGTCCTACTGCCCTCAGTTCACATCACAGACCACAAATGAAAATGATATTTGCTGGTACTGAGTGTCAAAATGGATCTCTACTGTAGGAAATGTCTACTTCAGGAAATACAATTTTTCCATTAACATAATCTTGTCCTAAGGGAATTTCTTTGGGCTCCAGTTTTTACCTTCTTCCCTGACATTAGGGACAAAAAGTTTTCTCAAATTCCCTTGATGATGATGGTATCAGTGGGTTACAGAAGATTCATGCAATCACTTCACACACACCCCCATCCATTTAGTGGCATGCCCGTAAGGAGCAGGCACCAAGAGAAGAAACATCTCTGCGGGCGAGCAACCATCTCCCCAAAGCCCCCTGTTCCAACAGACCAGATGGCCAGGGGAGTCTGAACACCTAGAGAAGTGCTGCATGGCAAGGACAGAGGGACAGAGAGGGGGGGGAAAGAAGGGGGGAGAGGGGGAGAGAGAGGAGGAGAGAGGGAGAGAGAGGGGGGGGGGAAGAGAGAGAGGGAGAGAGAGGGGAGAGAGAGAGAGAGAGAGAGAGAGAGAGAGAGAGAGAGAGAGAGAGAGAGAGAGAGAGAATCTCCACAGGCTGAAGAAGTGAAGGACGTTTTCATAGCTGCCCCAGGGTTTTCTTGCTACAAAGTACTGCAGCATGTGGTATCACTGAGTACGTTCTTGGCTAACACAATGCTAAGCAGGAAGATGAATAAAATGAAAGCTGAAAGTTTAACGAGCATTCCCATATCCTGTCCACCCTTGAACTCAGCAACTTGCAGTTGTTTTGTCAAGAACTGGGAAAGTGTTGGTAAGATTATAAACTCTAAGATCCCAGCTGAAGCCTCTTGGTCAGAGACCTCTTTAGGGACACAGAGGGGAAGCACTCCAGAAGTTATCCGGAAGAGATACTTCCTTTCACACACATGCACCCACATTCACACATTCCCAAGTTTTAGCAGCCCCACTGAGCTGCCTCCCATCCCCCCAACCCTTTTCTACTCACTCTCTACTTGTGTATCAAAAAAAAAACCAACAAAAAACCCAGCAGGGCAGAATCCCCCACACTGTATAAAATAGTTGCTATCTATTCTCAGCACCTGGGCTTGGCAGCCCACACCACAGGATTCACCTATGTACATATCCTGTTGCAGTGAACAGCATCCTGCTGCATTTCTGTGAGCTGAAACCCTGAGAATCATTCTTTCCCTCAAACAGTAAGAGGCAGATGTTTTAAACAGATGATTTCAGAGACCTCCTGCCTCTCTCAACTTGGAAGACAGAGGCTGGGGACTGCACCCCACAATCTTCACAGTGAGGACCCCACCCTTCTCAAGATTTTATGGGAACTCACACGTTGAGTATACAGAAGGGGCAGGCTATTTCGGCAGTCTGTAAGAGCCCCCCAGCTCCCCGGCCTGGAAATCCTACACAACAGAGCCACCCAATTAGCAGTCTCCGTGCCTTAGCCAGACAGCACAAAGGCACAATAAAGTGGACATTGGGACGTTTTCGCCTCCCAGCCCACCAGACCAGATATCCCAAGAGGGAAAGGTCGGTAAAGAAAATACAAACGGTTAGTTGGTGCAAGTGATTGGTAAGTGCCAATCGTTTATTTTCACTGCCCCAGTAACAAGCGCTCCCTCTATCCCACACCTGCTTGCTCGGGAGAGCGCTCAAGCTGCTCCCGCTCCCCACATTGCTCTCCTCACTGGGCTAAACCAGTCCAGCTGCCTCAGAATGTCAGAGTGACATTTTCAGTTCTCTTCCTGTCTACTGCAGGGTACAGAACAGGCAGCCCTAAGTGCTGCTTTCTGCGCCAATGTTTTTTGATTACAAATATCTAACTAGGTTTGAAATGTTTCATAGAATAAGACAATATTCTTCCAACAAACTTTAAAAAAAATGTACAGTTTTGTTGTTTGTTTCCGTTCCCCCCCACCCCCAACCCCGCTTGCGTACCCTCCCCCATCATCCCTCCCCGGCAGCTCAGCCCCACCCCGACAGCCCCTGTTTTCCTTGGTTGTGTTTTGGGGGGTGCGTAGCACCCCCAGAAACTCAGCTTCATGGCTGACAGGTGACAACGGCAGGGGCTTCACCGATACCCCTGGTAACCGTAGTAGTTCCTGTAGTATCGATCTCTGTCCTGCGGGTGGTGGTAGTAGTAATTCTGCCACTAGAAGAGAGGGAAACCTCATCACTTAGAGCCAGAATTGGCTGAGGATGAAAGAAGTGACACTCATCCATCTGTTGTGCCCCCTTCACCCCCTATCCAAAGATCATACTCACATCTCGATTGTATTGTCTGTAATAGTCTCTGTATCTGTTGTATTCATAATCTCGCCCGTAGAACCGATCATAGTCTCCCCTGTATCGGTCATAGAAATTACGGTAGCCCTGAGGAAGGAGAGAGAGGAGTGGTAAAGACTTCTGGGCTTTTGGAAGAACAACCCGAAGTTACCCATTTGTAAACAAGACACATCTATCTTGATACTGTAACAGGGTAAATTCCTTTCCCACATTAACTTCTTCCAGGTGTACACAATAGTGGGCAAAACCCTAAGCCCTAGGAAAACAGCCCAAACCCCTCTGCTCCCCCAAGCCAATAGGAATGGCTATCATAGCCCAGAGGGAGGAGCAGAAGGAGAGCTGCACTCACCCCTCTGTTTCCAGACTGCCCCCAGTACTGCTGCCCGTAGGCCCGGTTGTCGTAGCCTCGGCGCTGCCCGCCCACTGGAAGAGAAATGGAGAGCGCGCTCAGACAGCTGGCGGGGGTCCTGGCTCCACGTCTGAGTGGAAATCAAAAAGATGGAGCCAAAGGCAATTCTAGGGGAAGAGGAGGCCTGCTGCGGCCAGGCTCATGCAATGTTAACTAAAGCACCAGCCAGGATCTTTTATCAAAGAGTCTGAGAGGGTAGGGCAGAGGAAGAGACACAAAATCAAGCCAGCCTGTTTTTGAAACTCCCTAATCCTGCAAAACATTTTAGATGGCAAAAGAATACATGGCAGAGTTAGAACATGAATAAAAACTGCCATTCATAAGATTAAAGACTGGAAGGGATCTGAGGTATTAATATGACATGGCTTCAACCCATCCGAAGAAACAAAACTATACAGTACTCCTCAAGAATAAGAACTGTCATTCCCAGTATCCAGCACACAGCTGGCACTCAAAACCTGTTGTTAATTCAGTTACACACACACACACACACACACACACACACACACACTTGTAAAGAATAATACACACATAATGAATTTAGCTGACAAGTTAGGCCTTCAGAGGGAAAATTACTTTCACTAATAGCTAACTTGCTCAGAATCCTCCAAATGGGTGAATAATCCATTTGTCTTTTGCTCTATCTAATTGGACTGATAGAACAAAGCATTCAGAAAACTTGATTGGATCTTACTGCACAAATCCTTTTGATACCCTGGTGCAGTGAAGTAGGGGAAAAACCATACATAACATAAACTAGCAGATAAGGAGGCATAATACTACTGAAATGCTTTTGCTGAAAAGCAATAGTCTTTCGAAGAGGGCTACAGACGAAAGCCCAGAAAGCAAAGGGCAAAGGACACAAGAGAGAATGAGCTGCAAAGGAAGGACTTGCTCATGGTTAAGTGACTGATTTTCTGGGTGTTTCTATACTCGGCACAAAGAACAGACTGAGGATGGGGCTAGAAGTGCCCCAGAACTCACCATAGCCTTGGCCCCGGCTTCGGTTCTGCCGGTTACGCTTGTTTCTGTTGTTTCTGCGGTTTGTGCGCTTCTCAGAAGGGGGCAGCAGCTTCCTCGCTTCCTCCTTGTACTTGGTGACAATGGGCTGAGCTTCCTCCTTTTCCAGCTCCCCATAGGTCACCTCATCCATATAGTCGCATTTTTCAGGCAGAGAGAAGTTAGCTGCAGTAAGGAGAGAGAAGCGTGTGGGCCTGCAAAGTGCAGACAGGCAAGCACTGGTGACGCAGTGTGGTGCTGGTGACGCAGTGTGGTGCTGTTTGCCAAGGCTCTGGGATTGAACAAGGGTCCTAGAAAGTGCCAGGCAAATGCTCTCACTGAGCAGTATCATCAACTTCTTTTCATCTTTCTTTTTTTTGGGGGGGGAAGGGAAGAGGGGGAATTTTTTGTGATACTTTTATTATATACCTCAGTATGGCCTCAAACTTTTGATCCTCTGACCTCAAATCCTAAGAAGTACTAGAATTTCGTTTTTTTATTCACACATGTGGTTAAGGATGACCCTGAACATGGGATTTTGCCTCAGTCTCCCCAGTGCTGGCATGTACCATCATTCCCAGTTTATATGGATGTAGCTTTATGCATGTTAGATAATCATTCTACTGGCTGGGTTAAAGTATCCTTGCTGGGTAACAGTAGCCCTAGCTTGATTTTATTTTTTCATATTTATTGCATGTGTCAAGAGGTGCCTACAGAGGTCAAAGGACTACTTGTGAGAGTTGGTTCTCTCCTTCTACCATGTAGATTCAGGAAATCAAACTCAGGTTACTACTAGGCTTGGTGGCAAACACTTTTAACCACTAAGCCATTTCACTGGCTTAAAAAAAAATCCATTCATTCAAACGCGTCCATGTGTCCATGCGTGCATGTGTGTGCGCGCGTGTGTAACGAAGGCCATCAAGCATCCCTGTGAAGGACCAAGGATGACTTCAGGAATCATCCTGGATTGCTTCTACTGCCTTTTTACTTCACTCTGGGATTTCCCAGGCTCTGGCCACCAGGGCCGGAAGTGCAAACTACCACTCTTTTTGCCTGTCATTTTTACATGGGACCTGTGATTTGAACTCAGGACTTTCTGCTTGTGAGACAGTCTTAACCCCTGAGCCATCTCACTAACCCATTTAAGAGAGAAAGAGAGAGAGAGAGAGAGAGAGAAAGTTATCACATAGTCCAGACTAACCTTAACCTCAAACTCCTGATTCTTATGACTCTGCTTCCTGAACATTGGGAATATAGCTGTACTTGTGTGTTACCACACCCTGTTTCTCTTTTTAAAGACAGGTGCCCCCATGCAGTTCAGGTTAGACTTAAAACTCACTATGCAACTCAGGCTAGCTCCTGGTCTATGTGCTCATATAGTGACCACCACACTGGGCAAAGCACAATACTTTCTAAGCTCTGTTAGTAATGCACGGAAACCATACTAGGCTTGTACCATCCTCACCCTTACAGAATGAACTTTCACTGTTACTTTGACATAGCATCTTGTGTAGCTCAGGGTGGCCTGAAACTACCTCTGTTGTTGAAGATGACCTTGAAGTTCTGATCCTCCAAAGTGCTGGGATTACAGGTGTGTGCCACCATGCCTGGCATTTCTTTTTTCTCAAAGTTGGATCTTGCTACATGTGCCCAGAATGTCCTGGAACTTGCAATAATGTTCCTGCCTCAGCTTTTTCAATGCCTCCACGACAGGTGGCAAATCAATTTTTTTTTTTTTACCTAACCTAGAAAAGAGCTAACTGCAAACTGTAGATCAAGTTATCCATAATAAATTGCAGTAATCTGGGTTAAGGTTTCTTATCAGAACAGAAGCAGGTAACGGAAACTAAAAGTAACTGAGAAAGTTTTGGTGTTGCTTAAATTAGAAAACATTTTAAGGGGGGGAGTGCTAAGAACACAGCTTGTAATGGAACTGTCTTTGAGTTAGTTGTTCATTAAATATTTATGGCATATCTTTTAAATAAATTTTATTCATTCATTTAGTGTATGTATATGGATCAGAGAGCACATGTGTCCCTGTGGAGGGCTAAAGGTGACTTTGGGAATCATTCTGGATTGCTTCTATCTCCCTTTTGCTTTGTTCTGGTATTTCCCAGGCTCCACCCACCAGAGCTGGAAGTGCAGGCCAGAGCTGTTTCAGCCTGGCATTTTTACTAGAACCTGAGATCTAAACTCAGAACCTTCTTGGGAGGCAGAGTCTTAACCCCTGAGACTTTCTCCAGCTCTATGCTTATCTTTTATTTACCCAGCACCAAGGGGGAAAAAACCCAAGAACAGAAAACTAGAGTACAAGGCCATAGGGCCACTCACTTCCAGTTACCAGTTGCATGGGTGGTCCAGCACATTTGTCAGTCTCTGGCCATCAAGTAAGTATATACTGCATCCTAGTGGACTTTACTTTTATAGTGCTGTCATGATTTTAGGAAGCCAAATTCCTCCAAGTATTTGCATATTAGTTACAGTCTAAGTTTATTACATATAAATTTTAATCCGCTTGGCTCATGGTTGTGTGCATATTAGTTTCCATGGCTGTGGATTATCAGAATTTGAAGAGCCAGCAGGTGACTGGAGAAGTGGGATCAACAAGCTAAAGGAAGCTAGGAGGAAAAATCTCAATCTAAGTGAACTAATGCTGTTGAGCTACACACCAAAAGAAAACACAAGTCTAATATATCAGAAATCAAGGTACAGTAGTAATAAGATAATTTATTCCAAGGTCACATTTTAGTTTGATACCTAACAATTTCCCCTGTAATTTTCATGGACTATAATTCAGTGTTTATTTTACTTAAAATCCTATTTGTCATGTGCATGCACTGCCACTGTGTGGAGGTCAAGGGACAATTTTGTGGCCTCAGAGAGAGCTTCCAGTTCCAGGGATCTAGCCTACATTGTCAGGGTTGCCTGGTAAGTACCCACTGAGCCAGCCCAAATCTCAGTTTTTAAATACAAACATTTATAAAGATAGATATCATTTCATGTATCTTCCCATGCCTAAAGCTGTCCCGGGCAAATAAAAGATATGCCATAAATATTTAATGAATAACTGATTGAAAGACAATTTGATTTTAATTATCTTGTGACTTATTATTACACCCATTTTTTTCTTTTGAAACAGGGGCTCCTTCAGCCCAGATTGACACTAAACTCCTCTTGTAGTCAAGGAGGACTTTGAACTCCTTTATCCCCTCATCTCTACCTCTAAGGGTTGTTATCACAGGCATTCATCACCACCCCAGAGACCCTCCCGCCTTCCCTCCCTTCTGACAAGGTCTTACTATGTAATCCAGACCATCCTTGAATTCATGATCCTCCTGTGCTAGTATTATAGGCAAGTAGCACCATGCCTAACTACTTATTTCACTTTCTGTATTTTCTGACCAGGGACAAGTCAAGGGGCTCATTCATTTATCTACAAGTATCTGCACCCATTAAGTTGTCCTTTAGATTTATACTTTAGATGTGGACAATCACTTTTGGTGCTGGTAAGGTGTTTACTAACTAGGGACAGATCTCCAATTTCTACTTTTTAAAAAATATTTTTTTATTTTGCATGTGTGTATGAGAGAGAGAGAGAACTGTATCCCTGTAGATGACTAAGGGTGATTTCAAAAATCATCCTCGATTGTTTCTACCTACTTTTGGTTTAGCTCTGGGATTTCCCAGGCTCCACCCACCAGGACCAGAAGTGGAGGCTGCCTGGCATTTTTTTACATGGGACCTCGGATCCAAATTCAGGACCTTCTGCTTGTGAGGCAGTCAACCCCTGAACCATCTCTCCAGCCCTCTAATTTCTACTTTTATCCCACCTTTCATCTCCAGCATTATAGACTCAGGCACATCATCTCCCTCCACTTCTTTCCTCAACTCCAGCCTCTTCTTCCAATCTTCCTCATTAGGGACAACTACCACCACTTTCCGGGCGAAGGTCTTGAACAGCAGTAACTTCCGACGTTGGCCAGAGTTGTACACATTACACTATCAATGAGAAGAATAACATGGTTATGAACAAGAATCACTCACTATTCCATCTATTTTCTACAACTGAAGCACCAGGTCAACATACAGCCTCCTCTAAATCTTTATCATTATTATTGCTATTACTATCCTGCAGTGCCCAGAATCAAATCCAGGGTTATATGCATGCTTAAAAAAAACCAAAACAACCCAGCCCTCCTTTAATTTTTGAAACTGTAAGATATATTACAGGAAAACTAGGGTTGGAGAAATTGAAATACTTGTCCAAGGTCATAGGTCTAGGCATTGACAGAGTCAGGAATCCAAACAAACTTCAGGTGTTTTCCAACACCTGTTACTTGGGTTCATACACTCTCAATTAAAAACAGCACTGAGATGTTCCGCTGTTATGTTCAAAAACATTACCACCTTACTCACAAGTAAATGTTTACAGTTCACAATGACCTGACGTGAACCTACTTCTACAGTTCCTGTATACATTCCACTTGGACTCTATGAATGAATGTATGCAAAATTTTCACCTCAGGATTTCCCAAAAACCCGGTTCCCCTGTGCTTGAATACCTGATCAAGAATGAAGTTTCTCTTTGACCGGGAAGCGATCTGGACCAGCTTACTAAGGCACTGGGAGGCTTGCTGAACTAAAAGGTCTCGGCTTTTGGGGTCCATCTCTGGCTCCTCAAGCCCCTTCGTCTGATGAGTATGAGAGGAAGGCAAGAAGAACACAAGGAGTTATACGCAAGTTAAAAAACCCAAGAGCCACTGATGCTGTTTTAGAAGCTACACCAGTCCCATCAGCTTGTCCCTCTTCTTCAGTGTCATGACTGTTGTCTTATTCTTACAGCAGCCATTTCCATTTCCAACCTGAACATATTCTAGATTTTCCACACTTTTAGAAATTTCGGAATAACACAAAACAAACAACAAACAAAAACCACAAGAGAAAGGAAACCAAACCAACAATCCCTTATCTGTTTGTGAGACCCTTGTTATAAGATACTTGAAACAGGCCTCTCCCAATCCCCAAGATAGTTTTAAGAGATTCCTGATGCCTCCAAGGAAAATATCCTTCCCCAGAAACTGACCCTCATTTGATTGAGCACAGTCTCAGCTCCCAGGACATTATATCTTTTCTCTGGGTTCTCTTTTGCATATTTCAGTGCCCACTGGGTCTTTCCAGATCCAGGTAATCCCACCATCAGAATCACCTGCCAATAAAAAGAACCAGGAATAAAATAAAGAGTCATTATTTCATAAAATCCTTTCCACAACTATGTCCCCATCCTATTTTGAAATCTGAACTGCTGCACCGTCTGGCGTACCTCACACTCTTCGATGGTCTTGGGGGGAACCGCAGTGCGCACACGCTCCTCAACAGGCACTGCATGGATGAACACAAACTCTTCTGGTGGTGGGAAAAATGGCTCCTCCTTCTGTCCGAAGTTTAATTCTACAACACAATTTTTGCAGAGAACATGGGGTAGAAGCGCCCGGTCTGCCAGGGACTCCTTGTTGATCCGGAATGCCACACCTAGGTCCTCTCCATTCTTGGAGAAGGAAAGTTCTACTTCTTCAGTTTCAAAATTCTACAAAGACAAAAACGACAAGAATACTCATGGATGGACAAGGCTTAAGGATGACTATTCTTACAAGCTCAATGTGTTTCAAAGTTGGGACTAGTCGGGCTGGAGAGGTAGTTCAGTGGTTACGGCACTTGCTCACAAACTTAGAGAAGTATGACCCTGGAAGTCCAGATGATTGACATCTGAAAGTAGACGTCTGACCTGACTCCTGATGGTACTGCCACAGGCATCCACATGTGGTCTCCTCCTCCTCGCCCAGAAATTATTTCTTAAAAAGGCTGGACCAATTACTGCACAAGTCAGCTAAGCAAGCAATGTTGTCAATGTACTGCAAAGCTAGCAGCTGGTGGGAAGCCGAGTTGAACTTTCCAGTCCTTTATTCATCCTTTGCTATGAATGTTCGACTTAACTTTCAGGAACACTTACAGCAAAGCAGCCAATGACATCATTCTCCCCAAAAGTCTGGCCAAACTCCTCAAACTGTCCGTTTTCTGCCTTGAGTCCCCTTCCATCAAAACCATAAGAGAATTCATCTTCACCTACAATAGTCAACAAATCAATTATCTTCATTTTTCCATAAAATAACATGATGATAGCAAACATAAGAAGTTATGAAATGACTTTACCAAGCTGTGGCCGGGAAAAATCAACAGACCATCCAACTCGAAGGAGAGAAACCTCTGTGCAGCCTTCTTTCATTGGAAGATTCTGGGCTACCTGGCCAAGTCAGAAAAGAAATTTTAAGATACACTGATCAACGCAGGAGCAAAATCTGAATTGAAATACAAGTTAACTATCACAACTCAACATCAACTAAACATAAACCAAAGCTGTGGCCTGGAGATGTAGCTCAGGGATGAAGTACTTGTCTGGAATACACAAGGCCCTGGATCCAATCACTAGCATCACCAACTCAACAAGAAGACAAAACAAGCTAGTGTCTTGTTCATTAAAGTAGCTTAAAGCAAAATGCTTTTTTCTGAACTACTAAATAGTTTAAACTAGATTAGCATCATGGTTTTAATGAGTCTCTTACCTTGGCCTCAAAGCATACTTTTCCCTTTGTTATTCCATAAGTACTCCTTGCCCCAGACCAAAGGGTAGGAAATTTTTCTGAGAAAAGTGGTTGCCCTCCATATCGGTCTTTGCTCACTTGAAAATGGAGATCCGAGGTATCTGTGAAGAAAGATGCAACTGATTTACTATAATATTCCAACAACTGAAAGCTGCCAACAAAGCCCAAGTACACCTGCCTAGGAAGAATGGATATAAAGCCTCTTGGAACTCATTGGCTGAGGTTTTAACCTTAAAAGTCACTTTTAAGAGGTCACTCCGTAGGAGGATCCCAAGTTCAAGGTCCTATCTCAAAACATAAAACAGTCTCTCTGCCCCATACATACATGTGTCCAGGTTCACAAGAGTCTGATCCTCGTCTTCATCTTTTGCTTCTTCTTCTGGAGGTGGTGGTGATTTTGAGCTACAAGTAGAAGAGAGCAAATGCGATAGGCATGTGTAGTGTGCAGCATCCTGTCCATTCTCAACTACCAGTGAATTGTCATTGCATCTATTCTCAACTACCAGTGAATGATCAAACCCCAGCAGACAGCTTCTTTCATCAATGAGAAGGGAATGAGATTGTCCACGGCAGGTCCACTCTTATGCCTATGAAAACCTACTCCATTTTCAATCCACCCTTCCAGACTCTCCAATCAACACCAGGTATACCAGTATCAGAACAGACATTCCCTTCAAGGAAAGGGACTGTTTCCCTCACCGGCTGTGGTAAGCCTCCTCTCGGAATTCATAGTAAGCTCGGCCATGTTCATCCTTCTCATCCCGCTGTCTCTTTACCCCCCGCCGCTCACCATCTGAGCCTGCTGGTTTTGACTTTTCACTATCTTGGTCATCTCCTACAAAAAGGAGGGAAAGAGAATCAGCAGTGTTTATATGGAGTGCAGAATAAGCTCAGAACTCATAGAATCTGAGTTAACCAATATGGGAACCCGAGTGTGTAATCAAAACGCATTATTTCTGTTATCTGCACATTAATAGATTTCTAAATACCATCTTCTTTGATTGGGATTTTTAATAGGGTGCATTATGGACTAATGACAGTCAAACAATAGATAAAAATTGAACAGTTTTCCATTCTAAATTTACTTGCTTGAATCAGATCAAACTTGCAGACTTTCCCACTGATATGACAGGGGGAAAAAAAATCCCCTAAATCTTTAAAAGAAAAGTCTTCACAGGTTAATTTCAATTCCTGTCTAATGTGGATTTAAAGCAAGTACCTAAAGTCTGCCTTCTGACACCTTCCTACAATTTCATGACAGAGAAGCCTCAATTTCCCCAGAAGAGTCTGCTTTTTCTTTATTAAAATGCACAACTAACCAAAGGCTTTACTTATAGAGCTAAAAAACTCAAGTGCATGACACACGGCTGTATTTTTATCAGGCTCTTTAACCAAAAGTTACAAGAGCAAATCATCAAGTCACAAGAGACCCATAAATAATACTGTATCTCTACTGCATGCAATTTGGGGCAGGAAGGTGTTGCTGTATATTTAGCAACATTCTTTACAAGAGGAGTAAGATACAGTTTTTTCCTTAGGCTTTTGTAATTTGCAACACTGAGAAAGCTTTTAGTAACGACTTCTTTAAAGGAGTCTGTAATGCTTCTGTTTTGTTTTTGTTTTACCTGTTAAATGGTATCCAAACAAGTCAAAGGTTACATAATAGGGTTTTTGTTCCAGGACCTCAGACCAAAAAAAAAAAAAAAAACAAAAACAAAACAAAAAAAACTACACTTTGGATAGGATCACTGTAAGACAGGGTCTAGTTACTCCATGTCACTCACTAACAGCCCAAAACCCAGAATAAAAAACAAACAAACAAGGTAAGCTTCTTGAAAGTAGCAACAGAAAGTAGGTCTCCTTTCCCTCCTACTGGACCATGCAATCAGTTCAAAAGGAGAAAGGTCACCAACTCCTGGAACAGTCTCCATACATTCTCTTCTACAAAGTTACTCAGTGGACGCACCAGAACCCCTGGATCGTCTTGTAGATGTTAGGTGCCTGAAACGTAGTAGCAAATCTAAAGGTTCATCCACTGACTTCGGAGGGAAATTAAAACTTAAAATACAAATAAGGTAAAAGCTCCAGTCAAATAACTAACCTGTCCTGCGTGCGCCAAGAAGACTAAGATTTTTCTCTTTGCTGGTTAACCATTAAACCCAACACAAGCTGGCAACCCCTAGCGCTGGAGCTGGGGAAGCGTTAAAGGTTCCCAGTCTGCGCGGATCAAGCTCCAGCCATGAGCTTTTTTTCAACGGTACAGTCTCGGACCGACTCCTTTCAGTGCTTACAAATCAACTGTCAGGCGGGTCAAAGGCCCGAGCCCCTAACTGTCGCCAATGCCTCCACCCCTTCTCAGCTAGGGAGGAGCAGAAGGCCGCTGGCTCCACAGGTAGCTGGAAGGCAGTTCACGCATCACCACTCACTTCCATTCCCCAGCACCCCAGAACCAAGGTGAGGAGCAGGAACCTCCCCCGCGAGAACGGTGGGGCCAGCGAGAGGACCAAACCGTCGGGAAGGTGGGCAGCGGCTGGGACTCCGCCCCCGGGAGTCCCATCAAACCGTAATGGGAATTGCACGCTTTCGGGCAAGTGGGAACAAGGGATCAAGCCGCCGGGCGCAGGGCGGGGTGCGCCCTGGAAGAGCGGCGCACCCGGCAGGTGCGAGCCCGCCGCCGCCGCCAGGTGCTCACCCTGCTCCTCGGCGGCCTTGTCCCCCGGCGCCTCGGATCCCGGCGTCTCATCCCCGCTCCGCTCCTCGGGCTCGTCTTCCTCCCCCTTGCCGGTGCCCTGCTCTTCGCCACCATTGACCCCGCCGGCCCCGGCCGGGGCCTCCGCCGGCTGCTCGGAGGCATCGGGCTCGGCCGCGGCCTCCATGGCTGCCACCTCCGGGGGTTCCGGAGGCGGCTGCGCGGCCTGGTCCGAAGACTGAACAGGGGGTGGTGGCTCCTCGTCTTCGTCCTCAAGCAGCGCCTCCTCGTCCTCCTCCTCCTCCTCCTCCTCCTCCTCCTCTTCGTCCTCCTCGTCCCCGCCCGGGCCTCCTCCGCCCGACGCGGCCACAGGCCGAGGCTCCGCCTTGCAGGCCCCGCCGGGCCCGGCCCCGCCAACGCCGGCCTCGTCCTCCAGCATCTCAGCATCCAGCGCCTCCTGCAGCCGCTGCGCCAGATCCATCTTGAGGCCGCGCGAATCCAGGCCCCGCCGCTGCAGCTCCGACCGCAGCTCGGTCACTTTCAGCCGCTTCACCTCCATCGCCGCCGCCGCCGCCTCCGCCTCCCGCCGCCTCCTCCCCTGCGAACTGTCGACCGAGCCCGACCGCGCAGGCGCCGCCGCCGCCGCCGCCGCCCGCCTCCGCCTCCCGCGCCAGCCCTGAGCCCGCGCGAGCGAGCGAGGGCCGCGCGCTGCCCGCGGCCGAGACCCTGGGTCGCCTGCTGCTCCCCGCCCCCCGCGCGGCTCGCGGAAAACCCAAAACAACGCCACTGAGGAGCGGCCTCCCCGCCTCCCGGACCCCCTCGGCTCCCTACCGCAGGCGGGCGCGCGCCGAGGACGACGGGGTTCCCTCACCCCCGCTCCTCCCGCCTCTCGCGCGCGCCCGGCCAATCAGCGCCGGCTGGTGGTACCGCGCAGCCGCATGGAGGCCCGAAACCGGGCAAGGCTGGCGGCCACTCAAGTGCCTCGCAGCGCGGAAGCGTGTGCGCGCCCGTCTTTCCGTGCTTCAGTTGGAGGCTCTGCGCAGCCGCCCGGAGCCCCGCCCACCCGCGCACCACCCGCACTTCCGGCTCCCTTCCGATGGCCGTGGAATCCTAAAGGCTTCCTCCGATGGCCTTTCTTCCTTTATGCTCCGTGCACGCTGCTTGTTAGTTGCAACGAAAGCAAAGCCGTGAGGGTCAGCTGATGCGAAGAAATGATTTACTTGACTATTAGGCAGAGGGCCCTTTAGGGACCAAGAAATATACAGCAAAAGGCCTTCTTTGCGCTTAGTGTCTCAAATTCTACCCAGCAACAGACGCCATGACCCCGCCCTCCGCTCCGCTCATTGGCCAGCTTGAATCATCGACTGTCGCTCTGATTGGACATCCGTGATCGTGCGCATTTTTTTCCATTGGTGAAGCGGTCCGAAAAAAATGTTTTTTCCGGGTTGGTCCGCTGGCAAGGCGGAGTCGTTTCTGCGGGATTACTTTTCTAGACCCGCTTCTGATTGGGTGGCGTGGCGCAATGCGCGCGCCCCAAGTAGATACCAAACTGCTGGCTGGCTTGACACTTCCTCTCCGTTCTCCCGCCCTTAAACTGAAGCTGGGCCTCTGCGGACAGCCCGGAGGGGAGATTTTTGATCGGCCTTGCACTGGGGTGCAAATGCGCCCTCCCTAGCCTCGTCCATCGATTGGAGACCGGTCCCCCATTCCTCTCCGTTCCTCCAGCTAACCTCAAAGAGACACCGCCAAAATGCTTGTTGAATAAAGACAATAAAGGGCTGGAAGGAGAGAAACCCTCTTGACTTGTATCAGTTGTTCCGGCCTACTCCCTCAACTTCCAGGTCAGGGGGAGGGGGATGCGTCCAAAAGAAGGAAGTGAATTTTTGCAGGCGGTTTACACGCCTTCCCTGATTCCTTAGTAGGGTCTTTGCATTTTCACGGAGTGTTGACGCACTCCGTGGCCCCCTCTTTTGGGAATCACTTGTTCTGTGGCTTCACTATTCCCATAGCTACTTTCTAACTAGGTTGCTGCAACTTCTGTAGTAGAAACAACAAAGCTCAAACCCTGGGGGGTTGAGGGGGGAGGACTAGAGGTAGGGGAGCTCTTTGGCAAAGGGTGATTTTCTGCCTTCCTAAACCGGCTGCCAAAAATCTGTTATTTTGATCCCAACCTAGAGCTTCAGTGGCTCCTTCAGTTTCCCGATTCTGCAAGAGCACCTGGCAGCCGAGAGATAATGGAAAAGCGTCTGCAGGAGGCCCAGGTGTACAAGGAGGAAGGCAACCAGCGCTACCGGGAAGGGAAGTACCGCGATGCCGTGAGTAGATACCACCGAGCTCTGCTTCAGCTGCGGAGTCTGGATCCAAGCCTGCCTTCCCCGATCCCTAATCTAGGACCTCAGGGCCCAGCTCTCACACCCGAGCAAGAAACCATACTGCACACCACCCAGACAGACTGCTACAACAATCTAGCTGGTAAGCACAGGGCTGAAGGGTGGGCGGACCGTCAGATCCTGGGAATTTAGGAAGAAACTGACTTGTCTTGTGTTTCGGCCCCAACTGAAATTGTTTCCAATCTGTACAGATCTCATTAAGTTGCTATGAAACTTCTCAAACCTTTTTCTGGAGGGTTTGTGAGAACCACTTCCTCGGTTTCAAACTCCAGAAGTTTGGATATAATAGGTCCCAGAGGGAAGTAGGGAGAGGGGAGTGGCTTACCAATCCGTGTTTCTCGAAAGTTCTCAATGTTGACAACTTTTAGAACATTCCACACACTACAGAGAAAAACTGCTACCTGTAAAGCGCAATTTGACATTTGGGAACAAGTTGTTCTCTTCAGCTGGTAATATAATCAGTTGTATTTAATGGTTTGTGTAGTTATTTCTATAACCCAAGTAAGTTGGATAGTTAGGACTTTCCATCTCCAGATGGCCTTGTGCGAAAAGACGGATGAGAGACATATGTCATAGTACTGCTAGCATGAGTCTGCTAATTGAAAAAAAAAGAGATTTCTTTTGTCCACTCTATGACATGTTACCATAGAGTTAATTAACTTCTTTTGCAGGATGGAAAAACATTCTAACAGTCTCAGTTGAAATCTTAGAAATTATCAGTAGTTTGTACATTTCCTAATGGGTTTCATCCTTGGTTTGTTTTGTTTCATTTCTTTGAGACAGGGTCTCATTGTGAGGTCCACACATGCCTGAAATTCCCTTTGTAGACCAGGTTGGCTTTGAACTTCTGACAATCTTCCTGCATCTACCTCTCTCTCCCAAGTGCTGGGATTACAGGTGTAAGCCACCACGAGTGGCTACTTATTTATTCATTTTAAAATGTGTGGAAGTGGAAACCTAAAGTCTTGCAGAGGTTATACCATGAGCTACATTTTCAGCCCTAAAAAGTGATTTTTTTAATAAAATTTCTATGGTTATTGGCTATGGTGAAACCTAATTTGTTTGTCTTTTTAAATAGTATGTCCAGGAATATTCACAGGCTCAAATAACAATAGTTAACCATAGTAGTTAATGTTTTAATTTATTCAACTCAACAATTATCAGGTGTTATGGATTGCAGCATAACAGATAAAAGATCATGATGTCAGAGAGGGCGATAGTAAGCAAAAGAAAAACATAGGTTAGTATTATGGAAAAGATGAAGTTGGAAAGTTGGTCACCATGGCTCACACCTGAAGTGCCAGCCCTGGGAAGGCTGCAGTGGAAGAGCAGCTTTGAGTTTGAGGCCAATGTAGGTCACATAGTGAGTTCCAGGACAGCCTGGGCTCCAGAATGAGACCTTGTCTCAGACAAAGATCAGCCTGGCACACCATTTGGGTAGGCAGAGGGAGACAGATCGGGATTTTAAAATTTTATTTATTCATTTATTGTGCATGTGTATGTGTGTGTGTGCGCGTGCATGCACTGTGTGTCAGAGTGGAAGACAAAGAATGACTTGGGGAATCATCCTGGATTGCTTCTACTTTGTTTTTGCTTTCCTCTGGGATTTCTCAGACTCCTCCCACCAGGGCCAGATATGCTGGCCGCTACTGTTTCTGCCTAATTTTTTTTTTTTTTAACATGGGACCTGGGATCCAAACTCGGGATTTTCTGCTTTCGAGGCAGAGTCTTAACCCATGAGCCATCTCTTTAGCCCCAGATCAGGATTTTAATATCTTCAGCTACATAATGGAATTCAAACATAAATAGGGCTACATGAGACTGTCTCAGTACAAAAAAAAAAAAAAAACAGTCATTTCACCTAGAAGCTAGGAGAACTTTGACAAGTTGCTTCTCATCCCTAAGCCTTGATTTCTTCATTTGTTAAAACAGTAGCAGCATAGGTAGGAAGACTGGAATTAGATACACTGTATCGCACACAGCTGGATCCTGATACATTATACATAGTATACGGTGGCAGAGGTTAACAAGGTCACTTAAAAAAACTGTGGTTGCAAACACAGAACCCTGAGTAAAAGAGATACAATGAAGAGTTTTATTTGATCTCCAGCACCAAGGTGTGCTGAAGATGGACTGATTTTATTTGAGACAGGTTCTTACGTAATTCAGACTGGCTTTAAAACCACTATGTAGCTGAGGATGCCCTTGAACTCCTCATCCTCCTGTATCTACCTTCCAAGTGCTGGGATTACACTTGTATACCACCCTACTATGCTTGCAAAAGTTTCAAGTAAAAATCTTAAAAGCTTATTCTTTTTGATCTGCAGTAGGCCTAACATAGCACTAGGTATGTGGAGATCCAGTGTCTGTTTTGTTCTCCAGCGCCTGGAAGAGGGGGGTGGATCTGGAAGAACTGTAGTATTTGTTGAATGACTGTGTGATTGGATGTTGGGGGCTGCTCTGAACTGGCCAGTGGTATCTCATGTTCTTCCTCCTCCTCTCCACTTTTAATCTGGCCCGTCACTAGCCTGTCTCCTTCAGATGGAGCCAGTGAACTACGAACGAGTGAGAGAATACAGTCAGAAGGTTCTGGAACGACAGCCCAACAATGCCAAGGCCTTGTATCGGGCAGGGGTAGCCTTCTTCCACCTGCAGGACTATGACCAGGCTCGGCACTACCTGTTGGCTGCTGTTGACCGGCAGCCCAAAGGTTAGTGGGAGGGGTGTTGAAAGGGGGAGTGCACTGGGAAAATTGTCTTGCTGTCAGCGTATGTTGTTCACAAAGATGAAAATATTCACATTACTAGCCCTGATCATATCTTATGTATCCTACATAGTACACCTGTGTCCAAGTGTCACGTCACACGCCCATTACTGCAGAGGACTGTTCTACAGAAAATAGACAGAGACAGTCAGCGACTAAGACAACTGCTCACAACCTAAGATCTGTCCCTGTAGGCCTGCATGGCAGAAGGAGAGAGCCGACTTCTAAAAGTTGTCCTCTGACCGCTGACAATGCACTGTGACATGCATCCTCTCGTTCTCTCTGTCTTGAGACAGGTTTTTTTTTTAAATATATTTTATTTATTTACTTTGTGTGTGTGTGTGTGTGTGTATCAGAGGGTATAGTATGTCCCTGTGGAGGACCAAGAGTGACTTTGGGAATCATCCTGAATTGTTTCTACCTCCTTTTTGCTTGGCTCTGGGATTTCAGAGGCTCTAACCCACCAGGGCTAAAAGTGCAAGCCACCACCATTTCTACCTGATGTTTTTATGTGGGACCTAGGATCTGAACTCGGGACCTTCTGCTTGTGAGGCAGAGTCTTAACCCCTGAGCCATCTCTCCAGGATTTGTGAGTGAGACGGTCTCATTCTGTAGCTCAGATCAGGCAGGGACTCTATCCATCTTCCTCTTTTGACTTTTGGAGACAAGGTCTCCTGTAGCTCAGGCCGGCCTCATGCTTAGTTGCACATGGGGGCCTTGAACTCCCGCTCTTTTTCCTTTGCACTTCCTAAGTTCTGGATTCACAGAGGCGTGCCAACATACCCAGTTTGTAAACATTCTTCTCCAGGGTTCTAACCTTTACACGCATGACACCATAGGGCTGGAGATCTGGCTGGGAGCCTAATGACCTACCTGAGTTTGGTTCCCAGAACCCACCTGGTGGAAAGTGAGAGCTGACGTCTACAATTCTCTGACCTCCACATATCACTTGATAATCACCCCCAGAAACAAAATAAATGAGAAAAAAATAGCACTTGACTGTGGGTCTCAGAATGAACTTGACAAATTTTTCATTTGGGCCATTCTGCAGATGAGAGCCGGCCTTTGCGCTGGCTGTTTTATCTTTTAGCTCCGCTAGCTCCAGGTGTGACCTAGAAAGAGGGGCAGCCTACTGAGAGAATTTCAGATTTGGCACTTTGCTTTCAAGGTGGAAAGGACACTGTGAAGCAGATGGCAGGTTCGTTCCTATGCTGCTAGCTTTAGCGCTGACTTAAAGCAGCTGCTAGAGTCCAGAAACAGAGATCTCCAAAGGATCCAGTAAAATCTCACTCACTTGAAAAGGTGTTAAAGCCACTACGAACTCTGGTAATGAAGATTTATAAAGTATGAGCTATTCGTTCCTTTTGCCTTCAAGTATATATACATTAAATGCCTCTAACCGGATACTGTGGCACACTTCTCTCAGACCCAGCCACTCTGGAAGACTGAGAGTCACTTGACCACAAGTCCAAGAATGGGCTGGGCAACTTAGGGAGAGCCTATATCTCAAAAACAAAAACCAGGGGCTGGAGAGATGGTTCAGAGGTTAAGCCTCTGCCTTGCAGGCGGAAGGTCCTGAGTTCAGATCCTAGACCCCAACTATAGACGTATAGATGCTGAGCAGAAGCGGGGGGGGGTGTGGAGGGGGAGCAGCCTGCGTTTCTGGTCCTGGTAGGGAGGAGCCTGTGAATCCCAGGGCAGAGTAAACGAGGAGGTTGAGGTGGTCCATGATGGTTCCCGAATTTGTCTGTGGTTCTACACACACATACACACACACACACACGCATAATTGAATAAATAATAAATAATACAAAACTTAACAAAAAACAAAACAAAAAAGAGCAGTCTGGGGCTGCAAGTGATAGAGTTCTTGCCTAGCACTACAAAGCCTTTCTCTGCCACATGCCTGTAACCTCAGCTCTTGGGAGGTGGAAGCAGGGGGATCAGAGGAGGAGTGGAAGGTCATCTCTGCTGTGGGCAAGTTCAAGGTCACCTTCACTCTATGAGATCCTGTCTTTAAAAAAATAATGAATGAAATAAAAACAAACATAATTTTTTTTCTTTTTTTATTATTATTTATTCAATTGTGCGTGTGTGTGCGTGTGTGTCTGTGTGTGTGTGTGTGTATGTAGAACCACAGGCGAATTCGGGAACCACCATGGACCACCTCCACCTCCTCCTTATTTTACTCTGTCCCGGGATTCACAGGCTCCGCCTTACCAGGACCAGAAACGCAGGCCGCCCCCGCTTCCACCCGGCGTCTATACATGGAGTCTAGGATCCAAACTCAGGACCTTCCACCTACAAGGCAGAGGCTTAACCACTGAGCCACCTCTCCAGCCCCAAAAAACAAACATAAATTAAGTGTTGTGTTTAGCAGCTCTATAATGATAAACTATTTCATCAAACCCCATTCTCTCATAAAATCAGCAATTAGATTGCGTGTGCTGGTACATGCCTGTAATCCCAGCATTTGGGAGGGTAACTCAACAGGATTATGCTTTTGAGGGCAAATGCTTAAAAAAACAATCATCCACAGATACAGAGTTCCAGGATTTTTTTTTTTTTTTTTGGTCTGTTTTGGTCTTTCTTTCATATACGTATATATGGGGTGCATGCCTGTATGTGTGTATGTTTGCATATGAGTAGACAAATATAGTGGGCGCACGTACACAAGTACACCTAGGTGTGCTTGTGGAGACACAAGGGTGATATGGGGAATCACCCTCAACCACATGTCTGCATCTCTAACTAAACCCAGAGCATCCCTTTAGGGCAACTGTGGCTAGTTAGCTTATTTTTGGCATTCCCAGGCTCTGCCTTCCAGGGCTAGAATTACAGGTCATCTCCACACCCATCCAGTATTTTTATTCAGGATCGGGGGATCCAAACTCAGATACTTTTGCTTGTGAGGCAAAAACTTTAACCACTGAGCCATCTTCCCACCCCCACCCCCCCTTACTCTGTGTGTGTGTGTGTGTGTGTGTGTGTGTGTGTGTGTGTGTGTGTGTGTCAGAAGGCACTATGAGTCCCTGTGGAGGCCCAAGGGTGACCTCAGTATTCATCCTAGATTGCTTCTACCTCCTTTTTGCTTCCCTCTGGGATTGCCCAGGCTCCACCCACCAGGGCTGGCAGTGCAAGCTACTGCCATTTCTACCTGGCGTTTTTTTATGTGGGAGCTGATGTCTGAACTCAGGAGTTTCTGCATGAGAGGCAGAGTCTTATCCCCTGAGCCATCTTTCCAGCTCTTTTGTTTTGTAGCACAGTATTTTTTTTAACATTTTTTATTATTATTTCCGCTCATACAAACTTAATAGGTACACCCCCCCCCCCCCCGCAGCACAGTATTTTATAACACAAAGCCACTGAAAACACTAACACAGACATGAGATTTGTTTGTTTGTTTTTTTAATTCAAAGTAGCAAAGGGCATGAAAGCCTGTGGCTATAATTCCATTACTTGTGAGGCCAAGGCAAAAGGATCAGGAGCAGGAATTTAAGGTTGTCCTCATTACGTGTCAAACTCAAGGCCGTCCCAGACTAGTAGATAGTCTCAAAAAATAAGGAAAATTTAAAGTGATATTAAGTAATAGAACTTCCTGTTGCATAGAATAACTGAGATTATTATATGTGGGTCAGGTTTTGGAGAAAGTAAGTACATTGTGTGTTAATACTCTCCCGTCCAACATGTGATCATGGTCTGTCTCTAATTACCTTCTCCCTCATCTTCCAAGATGCCAATGTCCGGCGGTACCTCCAGTTGACACAGTCTAAACTGAACAGCTACCACAAGAAAGAGAAGCAGCTGTACTTGGGCATGTTTGGTTAATGAGCATCATGTGGACGTTCCTCCAGGTGAACTCAGGTGGACCGCTACAGACCTGTCCATGGGGAAACCGGAGCCTCAGCAAGAGAAAGTGGCCCTTTACCTCTGATCCAGGTGGACTTGTATTTGTTTCCTGTTTGCACAGGCTCTTTGTCACTTAGACTATCTGTGTCTTTTTTTTTTTTTTTTTTTTTCACCTGTATATTTGTATAGCTTTCCAATACATATTATCATTAAGGCTTTTTCCTTTGAGAAGTAGACCAGAAAGCATTCATTGGCTGTCGGTGGAGTTAACCATGTTCACGGCCTAGATTTCAGTGAGATGCTGCTAGATATGTTCATATACAGAGGAGACAACTGGTAGAAGATGAAATTGTAAGGAAAGACAGAAAGAGTTTCTTCCTCATATGCCCTTTTTCCTAGTAGGGGGGAATATATATATTTTGTGAAACTAGGTAATTATAAATTTGATCCAAGTATATTTACATGAAAAATTTGAATCATATTGGAATTGGGGATGTGGTTCAAAGGTAGAGTGATTGTCTAGCATTTGCAAAGTCCTGGGTTTGATCCCCAGCACCCCCCCCAAAAAACTAATTTTTGTTTTAATAATTTCCTTATCTTCCAGTATCTTCCAGTTATATTATACACATATTCAAATTCTTTCCCCTCATAAAAGACACAATGGTGCGTACCCGTAATCCCAGCACTTTGGAGACTGAGGCAGGAGAATCACAAATTTGAGGCCAGCCTTGGGTTATTTAGCAAGAACTGTGTAATGAGACACTGTCCCAAGAACCAAAGGGCTGAGGATGCAGCTTAGTAGCAGAGCTCTGGGTTTAATCCCCGTCTCTGGAAAAAAGAAAAAGGCATGTCTAACCTATTTTTTTCTTCTGGTAATCCATGGGCCTTGCCATTGTTTGTATTTACATCATTAGTAAAGTATAGTTATTTATTTTTTAATTAAGGTTTTCTGTTTTAAAGCTTCTAGAGTCAATGCCTGGGATATATGAGATCCCGTTTAAAAAAAATAAAACTCTGGAGACAAGCATTTAAATACTTATATTATTTATTTCATATTCTATATCTTTGTGCCAAGAAAAGAAAAATACGTGTGTGTGTGTATACACTCGTTTAATTTTTTTTTTTTTTTTTTTTTGATAACTGGGGGATTTAGGGCTTTGCACATGCTAGGCAAGTACTCTGTCACTGAGCTATATACCCAACCCTGTAAGTGAGATGCATATCTAAAGTGCGTTCAGTGGTATGGGAAAAGCATTATCATGTCTACTTGAAATATTACCGTAACAGCATGCATGAGAAAAACAAATCTTCCTTTACCTGTCACCTTGTATTTTGTAAGAGCTCGGGCCGACACAGAGCCTGGAGACAGTATGGAAGGACTAATTGCTTAGTGCCTTGCAAGCACCCAGTGGCCATGGCGTTTGAGAGTTCAGGACGCATCCAGGATCTCCTTGTCACTCTGTGTATTCTTTGTGGATTTTGTCAATGCCAGGTACCACTCAGCTTTCCACTCGATGATCCCCGCTTTGCTCCTTGATTGTAAATTCTTACTTGTTTCATGGTTGTCCAAGTTTGGTCCAGTCTGTCTCCCACAAAACTGGATGTAGTGGTTCCTCTTCCTGTTTCTGGACTCCGCCCTTGAATAGCCCGCTTTACCATGCTTTACCAAGAATAACTTAAAATTGTTATCATGTTGCATGTTTGATTTGTTTCCGGTTGGTTTTGCTCTTTAATGTTGTTTCATTGCGAAAACTTGATATTAAAGTAAGCTGTGTTCTGCACCAATGAGGAGGAAAAATAAAACTGATATTTGCAAATACATCTTAGACATTTGATTTGGCTGATCCTTTTCTCAGCTTCTGAGAGGTTACGCGGTGAACGGTCTCTATTTTGAAGCTCAGCTCCCAATGTCCATGAACAGAAAGCGGACAAAGGCAGGTAGTCTGATGCAGGTCTTGAAGGGGTCTTGAGAAGCCCCTCCATTATGAAGGAATCAGCCAGAGTGTCCCCAAATCTATGTGTGGGAAGCTGTGGAGAAAGAGACTCCTTGCTCTCTTTTTAAGCTTTGTAGGACTTAGGCTTTGAACAGAGGGAAAGACTGCATGGTGGATGTGAAGGATCTCACCTTGTTACATGAGAGACATTCGAAACAGTGTTTCCTAAACTGAGACCCACCTGTTTACATATGAACTGTCTCATATTTGGTCGACATGTAAAGACTAAAAGTGTAACTCTTAGAGAGCACTTGACTAGCATGTACAGGGCCATGGATTTGATCGTTAGCGCCCATGCTCATATTTAAATACATTTCTAATCTACCATTTATTTCGAGACAGGGTCTCTATGCACCCCAGTCTAGCCTTGAACTTATGGCAAACCTCCTGCCTCATTCAGCCTCCCAAGTGTTGGGAGTGGCAGCCATGATTCACCATGCCAAGCTACTTCTACTTCTTCTTCTTCTTTTTTTTTTTTTTAAATATATTTAGCCTGTGTGTGTGTGTATGTGTATCAGAGGGCACATGTGTGCCGTGATCCACGCTTGCAATCCAGAGCTCCCCTGGACCAAGTGTGGCAAAGAGTTGGTGGGATGAGAGATAGACACACACACAACTCTGGGCTGAGTGAATCTGAATCTATTTTATTGGAATTTTGTAGCAGTTTTTATACTACAAAATTTTTTATGCAGAGAATGTTGCACCTGCAGACAGACACTATCCTTCTAGTCAGCAGGAATCACCTTTAGGATAAACATTCTTTAAGAATCTAACCCATGGTTTGAGGGTGAGACACAAGCAAATCTTTATCACATCTCAACAGGTTTTTTTCCCAGCCCTACAACAGGTTTTTCCCAGCCCCCCAGTCTCTCTAAATTTATCTATTTTACAATGTCCCACCAAACAGTCATAGGGTCTAAGTCTGTATTGTTGTTGCATTTAACAAAGATTTTGTCATGGTTTCAAATGTGTCCCCCACAGTCTCATGTGTTTGGCAAGGTCATGGCACCTTGAGAGGTGGAGCCTTGCTGGAGGAAGGCAGTCTCAAGGGGTGGGCCTTGAGGTGGATTAGTCCCACCCTACCTCTAGGAGAAGTCTGCTTTTGTAGAAAGCAGTCTGCAGCTCTCAGTTTCCAAGATGTCTGCAGTAACTTAGCCTCTTCCAGCTTTGGCCAGCCAGCCATGCCGCCTCTGCCATGAGAAACTGTGCTTCCCCTCTGGAACCATAAGCTGAATAAATCTCCCTTTCTCCCTTAAGTTGATTGACTTTGAGTGTTCTCTCACAGCAATAGTTAAGAGTAACCATTACAAACTTCATTTGAGATTTAGTTAAAATATACTGTGGTTGAGCTTTTAATTTGTGTTATATCTATTATACATTTTTGTAAATGGTAAAGGTGAATCTGTTGGAGGGAATGCATATTATATATTAATTTTTTCTTTTTGAGGATATCAGATTCTGGCCGTTATTATGTAAGCTGGCCTATATTAGGTTATAATGGTAAAAACTATATTAGGATTTATTTTTTATTAACTCATGTGCTGTATAAGAAATAGTTCTGGGGTTGGGGATTTAGCTCAGTGGTAGAGCGCTTGCCTAGCAAGGGCAAGGCCCTGGGTTCGGTCCCCAGCACCAGGAAAAAAAAAAAAAAAAAGAAATAGTTGTGTATTAATTTTAGGAATTATATTTTCTATTAACTTATGTGTTCTATAAGAAATAGTTGTGTACTGATTTTAGTGAACAGATGGAATAGTCTCATATTTGTAGAATTTCTGAATTAATTTAACAAGAGTCATTTTTTAGGGAATTCTACCTATTTTTTAGGACTCTTGAAGTTGTTCTCTAATTTCTTTACAATCAGCATATACATTCTGGCTAACAAGTCTATTTACTGTGTATGACTGAATTTGAAATTTCTAGTTAGAATTTAATTTAAAGAGAAAAGCAAGCTTGGTTTTTATTTAGGAAACAAAAGACTTAAGGCAAATTATTTGACATCTGTAGTTCTGGAGGCAGGAACCTAGGGGGAAGTGATAACCTAGCTAGTTTTTGGGGAAAACAAAAAAGAGACCTGAGAATAGATAGGGCACCCAATCCACAAAAAAAGGAAGAACTCCTCTGTCAGAGCTAGGAGGCATGCACAATCACAAAAAGAGAGGAACTTGTCTTCAAAGATAAGAGGCAAGACTGGAAGGGGAGTGGTTCCTAGCAATTGCCCATTCCAAAGAACAAGTTGTGAACCTGACATTTCCCGAATGTTTCATATCTTTATTATTTATTTTAATAATAAGCCGTGTCCTGTTTCCAGAAGGTGCTTTCTTGAAGCTCTCTTCCCCAAGTTGGGATCTTATCTTACAAGCCTGGTTGGCACAGGATGTGACACGTGTCCCTGTGGGAGGACCAAGAGTAACTTCAGGAATCATCTTGGATTGCTTCTACCTCCTTTTTGCTTCACCTACTAGGGATGGAAGTACAGGTCACTGCAGTTTCCACCTGATGTTTTTATGTGGGACCTGGGATTTGAATTCAAGCCTTCTGCTTGTGAGGCAGATTCTTAGCCCCTGAGCCATCTTTCCAGCCCTACTTTTACTTCATTATACACAGGGTTTCACTAAGTTGCCTGGATGGCAATCTCCTGAGCTCAAGTGATCCTTTTGTCTGAGTTTTCCAAGTATCTGGGACTATAGGCAAGTACCACTCATCTGATTTAATGTTGATTTTTTTCTCTTTCTGTGAAAGAGAAGGAACACAGGGCTTCATGAGTTACACCTCACAGCTGATTGTCTCATGGATTAAATATTGCATAGCATTGTGATCCCACCATACAATAATTACCATGTTCCCCAGGCTGTCTAGAGAAGATATATCTATTACACAAACAGGTAGAGCTGTTTATTATGCTTTTACTTTCCAAAACTGATGCTCTAAGGCAACAGATTCATTTCATTTCTTTCTACCCCGTGAGAAGTAACAGACCATAAAAATCCACTCTTTTGAAGGTAGTTGTACAGGCACTTTGATATTTATTTTTTTTCTTTTAATATTTCAGGATTTTCTTTATTTAAAAAAATCTTTAAAATGTTATCAATTACCATTCATTTAAAATGTTATCAATTACCATTCATTTCTCATCAAAATATGGGACACTTCACGAATTTGCGTATTATCCTTGCGCAGGGGTCACGCTAATCTTGTCCGTATGGTTTCAATTTTAGTATTTGTGCTGCTGAATTGAGCACAACTTTGATATTGTAGGGAAGACTGGAAAGGGTGTTCACTCTAGGATGAATACTTTTTTAATCACACACATATGTATAGAGAAAGAAAGAAGAGAGCCTCTTTTCATAAAAGAATTAAAGCAGTAATCCATTCCGTATAACTAAAATTAGAAGCCATTTGAAAGATAGTTACTCCAATATAAGGGAATGTGAGCCAGATCTGGGGACACATACCTGTAATTCCAGTATAAGGCTAAGGCTACACAGCAAGATGCTGTCTCACAAGGAGACAACGAGCTGGACATACTGGTATATGCCTGCAATAAGAACTTGACCAGTGGAGACAGAGGATCAGGATGGAATTCAAGCCCATCCTTGGCCATATATCAAGTTTGAGGCCAGCCTGGGCTACATGAGACCATGTCCAAAAAAAAAAAAACCCAGCAAAAAAAAAAAAAAAAACTAAACAAAATACCATAGAAGAAAAAGAAAACAAGTATAACAGATAGAGAATTCACTCTTTATTTGGGGGGAAAATAAGGTCTTTGTTGCCCAGATTGGCTGCCTCAAACTCCCAAGTCATTAGAACTACACACAGGTGCCATGAACTCAGCTTTAGAATTCACTCTAGAGCAAGAACATTAAACATCAACTCTGGCTTCCCATAATGCCCTATGGAAGGAGCTTGCTTTGGCCAAATCTTCATTCTCATTTCTCATTATCTCAAAACCAGTAACTCGGTAGGAACGGTTCATATTTCTGAATATGACAGAGGCTTAAGAAGAGGGAAAAGAAATTTGGCAATTTTACGTCTGTGTTCACCTTTTTGTTTTCCTTCTTGCTTTATTTGCACTTCACCCCTCTTGTGCCAGGAGAGGAGGTTGGTAGGGCACCTGCCAGCCCTCAAAGCCCCATGCTTTGCCACAGCCTGGGTCCTATATTCCTAGAACTCCTCCCCCCACCATCCCATAGTGACATCTCTAACTCTCATTTCTTTGCTGGCTCCATTGTCAGTAACCACTTGAAGCTGTCTACATGGCTCTCTCGATATTTGTTTTCCTCTTGGGAGGCCAGGGATGAAGCCTACAGCCTGAGGGTTGCTCAGGAAAGCAAGCACTCTCTAGCTCCACTCTCTGAAAGTAAAGGTGTGGGACTAGATGCCTGGAAGTCTCCACATGGAGTTCCCTCTGTAGTTTTCCAAGAAGCCTTTGGGTCAATACCTCTGACGGGTTCTTGGCCTCCCTCCAAGTCTAGCACCACAGGGCTCACTGTTTTTGGCTTCTTTCTTTCTTTTTAAATATATATTTATTTGTTAGAGAGCACACATGCATGCCATGGTGTACGGTGACGATCAGAGGACAACTTTCAGAGGTCAATTTTCTCTTTCCCCCATGTGGGCTTTCAGGCATTGAACTCAGGTCACCAGGTTTTCCAGCAGGCACCTTACCTACTGAGCTATCTCGCTGCCCCGCCCCGCTCTGTCTTTGCTTTTTCTCAGCTTCAGAGACTTCAGTTCACATTCACAACACTTAGGCAAAAGCAATTCAAGTCAACACAGGTCTTTCTTGATGCAAAGCAGAGTAAAGGCAAGTGAAGGGAACGAAACCACACACTCAAAAGAACAAGAAAAAAGAATACAACTTCTAGTTACCTATCCTTAGACAATGTTTTAAACAGTATAGCATGCATAGTCTCACAAGCTAGGTCAGATCCTGGCTTGATCCTTAACCAGCTGTGTAACCATGAACAACTTAATTTTTGAGCCTCAGATTTCCTTGTCTGTAAAGCAAGAGCGGGCTCATGCACCCAAGAGGTTGCTGAAGACTAGATTAACTTGAGTCTATGAAGTACTCAATCAGGCCCAGAATGCAAAATCTCAACTACAATAAAGTCGTGTGTAAGAGTCCCTAATGCCTATACTTTTCCTAAGTAGACTCTACCCTGCCCCCTGCCTCACTTTTTTCCCTTGTAAACAATCAGACCCCCATGCTTCACCCAAGGACAGGTGTCGAATAAAAGAACTAGACAGGTAGGAAGGCATGCAGATTTGTGGAAGAAACCAGCCAACACTGAGTGAGAGACATCATTTCACTACTAGCTTTATGTTCCAGAATGTGAAATGAGAGGCAGTTACACCTCGGGAAATATCCCGGTCCCTTGGAGAGCGCTGGCTGACTAGCTGATTCGCTGGGCTCATAAAGTCCTGTTTCTCTGGTTAGACCAAGAAAAGGCTAGGCACCTTTACTCTGGGAGGACCTCCATTGTGCCACCCAGTTTGGAGTGATAAGATGCCTCCATTCTTCCTGCGGCACGAAGGCGGCGGCAAGCACGGGTCCGGCATCAGTTCGGTGCTCCCCTGGATTTTAATTTTTGAGACCAAGTGCAAAGTCTTTGGGTGGTCCTCCACCACCACTGCTCTGTCTGTCTGTCGTCTGGGAGCCGGAGAGGGGCTGCACACCCACCACGGAGCTAGCCTCCGGATCTGGTTTGCTGCGTTTGGCCAGGTCCTCGTTGTGAGCCTTGCGGATGTGGCGATACAGGTCCCCTGACTGTGTGTAGCTACGTAGGCAGTAGCGACACTCATAGGGGCGCTCTCGAGTGTGCACTGTGGCATGTCGCCGCAGTGTGTAAGAACACGAGAAAGTCTTTCCACAGGTCTTACAGGTGGGGACATCCTCGGTAAACCCCCCAAAGTTTCCAGGGGTTGCTTCGTACTCCGAGGGCGGCGGGTAAAGTGGCTCCTGCAAGGCTGGTGGAGGGGCGGGCAGCGGTGAGGTCACCAGCCCTCGATGGTACTGCCCTGGGCCAGGCATCAGATGGTAGGGCAATTGAGGTTCTGGAGGCAGGAAGTGGTCACCTGGCCCCACCTCCTCTAGCCCTGTTGCCCCTGGTTCTTCAAAAGCCTCTGGCTGGGCTGGCTGGCCCCCGTACATTGCTCCTGTAGGTGGGAACAAGCCTTCAGGCACCTGAGGTTGCTCCTCTGACACATCGGTCTCCTCATCGGAGATGACGATAGCCTCTACTTTCACCTGGACCAGCTCAGCTTCCACTGGGGGTGGAGCCTGGGATGCAAGTGGCACTGGAGCCGGAGCTGAGGTGGCCGGATAGAAGCCTTGCAAGGGTGCCCCGGTATCCCTTGGTTCCACCACCCTCAGACCCTCAGGAACCACATCCAGAGGAGTCAAGGGCTCCACAGAAACTGCCGGGAGGCCAGAAGGGAAGTAGTTCACCGGGATGGTCTCTGTGGAGCTGCTGGGACTGGCCAGAGAGACAGAGACATCTGGGACCGGAGGGACTGGAGGTGGCCGCAGATGCGGGGAGTCAACTTCCATGCTAGGCTGCGTGGTGTCGGCCCCACCAAGCACCGGTGGCTCATCTGCAGGGCGGGCAACAGGTAAAGGAGTCGCCGGGCCTTTCCATTCCTCTTTGCCCCAGCGGACGGATGTCTCAGCAGATGCTAACAAAGGCTGAGGGCCCCGGGAAGTCCCTTGCAAAAGCTCCATAGGAGGAGGAGGAGGAGGATGGCAGCTGGTTTCATCCTCCTTCTTGGTACTATCCGCCTCTGCCAGAGCCCGGGCTTGCAACCGCTGCTTACACACCTTGACGATGTCATTCATGTGCAAGTAACTGGCAGCTGCCAGCACATCCTCTAGAGGGGTGTCACCCCTCAGCGCCAGCTGGCCGGCATACATAAAGTCCAAGAGCAGCCCAAAGGCTGGAGCAGTGACGATCTCGTTGTGAATACACACCAGATCTCTCTTGTCCAATTCCCGCTCCTTGTAGAAAAGCTGGAAGAAAGGGCTGCAGGAGGCAAGCACCGCCCGATGGGCCAAAAACTGGGTGCTACCCACCATCACAGTGCAGTCACAAAGGAAACCCTGTGACCGCTGCTCCCGGAGGCTTTGCAGCAACTGCTGACTGTGTTCTGGGAACTCCATAGCATCCCAAGGAAGGTGCCCACAAGTAGCTCCCTGGAGAGAAAGGACAAATGGGTTAGGACAGGTAACTCCAGTAACCTGAACATCAGCCCTTGTCTACGGCTTCCCACCCCCAAAACCTCTGGAGACACACTCCCCACCCCTAAATCCCGGTTTCAGTGACAGCCCCCCTTTCTCCCAGGTTACACCCAAAGACCTGTTGGCTCCACCCCTTAGACTTAACCTTATGCACGGACCCCGCCCCTGTTCAAAAAAGCCCTGCCCCCCGGAAATCCCGCCTCCCAATCAGCCTCCGTTTCCTCGATACCCCGCCGGTGGCTTCCAGGGGCTCCTCCAGCTAGGACCCTGTTTGGCGCTCAAGCTTTCCGGAGAGATGTCTCCACGCCCCACTCCCGGAGCTCCCTGAGCTTCCCCCTGTCGCATTCCACGGGGCTAAGGAATCCCAGGGCAGGAAGTAGCCGAGAAGGCTGATCTCTCACCCACGACCTAGCAGCCTCCAGGCGAGCTCCGCCCCTTCCCGCCTCCTCCGTCTTAATAGGCTCAAACTCGCTTTTTCCCGCCGTGGATTGGCCCACTGTGCACTACCCCGCCCCGCGCTCACCGGCTTCTCCAAGTGGGCACCCGAGACCGTCGCTCAGGCAGCGAGGCGCCGGATTGGTTGATACTCCTGTCCTAAACTTTTCTCCCTCGTCCCGCCTTCTTTGCCTTTGCGCTCTCGCGATTGGCTGAACCTCACTTACCTGGGCCCAAGGGCGGAGCCCGACCCGCCTGGCTGCGGTGCTAGGTTAGTTAGCATGTGCTCCTGGTGTGCGCGCGAGTAAATGATGCGTCCCTGCAGAGTGGCAAGGAGAAGGGTAAACAACTGGTGTGGTACCTTGGAGGGCTAAAGGTCTGGACCAATTTCTGCCAAAACTGTGGGCGCAGCCTCGAAGGTCCCTCTCTAAAAAATTCTGCTGTACCCCACAGGCTGAGTAACCGTGTCTGGGCAGTAGCACCCGCAGGAATTCCGTGGGGTTATCCTTATCCTGAACTTCCCATGAAGATGGGCTGTCCTTTAGGCAGGTGCTGGAACAACTGGAATGGGGTAGCAACTGGAAAATGCCCCCATAAAACAGGCACGGTGACACACAGACATAATCCCACCATTTAGGAGCTAGACACCGGAGGATTGCCACCTGTCCCGTGTCACAAGTACAATTTCGTTTGTATACGCACAAAAGTAAGAGCTGGGCATGGTTACACACCTGTAATTCCAACATTTTGGAAGGAGAGGCAGACAAATCAAAAATTGAACGTCATCCTTGGCTACATGCAAGTTTGAAGCCTGATGTGCTAAATAAGAACTCATCAAAAAATCACAAAAATTGGGATTGGCTCAGGGATTAAAGCCTTTGCTTTTCAAGTAGAGGGGCCTGAGTTGTGATCCCATATTCCACGAAAAAATGCCAGGCAGAAACAGAAACGGCGTTTGCAGATACGGAAAGGTGGGGCCTGACAAACCCCACAGCAAAGAAATAAGGAGGTAGAGCAATCCAGGATGGTTGCAGAAGTCATCCTTGGGCCTTCACAAACACACACAGTGCTCTCTCTCTTTCTGTCTCACACACACGCACATGCGTGCACTGCACACACATGCACACATACACACATACACAAAATATGTATGTTGGGGTCTGGTGAAATGTCTTACCAGTTAAGCGCACTAACGTATAGAAGAAGAAAACTAGCTTCTAAACTTCATCCTCCAACATCCATGCATGTTTTCTTTCTCTTAAATAAATGAATATATTGGGTGTGGTGTCTCCTGGCTGCATGCCTGCTTCCATCTCCCAAGTGCTGGAATTACAGGCATGCATCAACGGCCATGCTTACTTTAATTAAACAAACTGAGTTTTTTTTTTCAAGAGCACCAAAACCATGCACAGGAAAAAAGATGATCTTTTCACTAAATGGTGCTGGAAAAACTGGACATCCATCCATATGCAGACTACTGAAGCTTGACCTCCATCTCTTACTATACACAGAATAACCCAAAGTGAACCAATCCCTGAATGTCACACCCAAAACTGTGAAACTGTCAGATGAAAACATAGAGGATGGGCTGGAGAGATGACTCAGGGATTAAAACTCTGCTTCGCAAACAGAAGGACCTGTATCTGATCCCAAATCCCATGTAGAAATGCCAGGCAGAAATGGTGGTGGCCTGCACTTCCAGCTCTGGGAGATGGAGCCTAAGAAATATCAGAGCAAAGAAAAAAGGAGACAGAAGCAATTCAGGGTGACTCCCAATGTCACCCTTGGGCCTCCACGGGCACACAGTTCATACACACACACACACAGGCAAAAAAGAAAAAAAGAAAGAAAGAAAGAAAAGAACACATAGGGGAAATGCTTGAAGTCATTATCATGAGGCTGGGTATATTCCTGTTAAGTTCCAGTTATTCTGGAGGCTGAAGCAGGAATATCTCTTGAGTTCAAGACTGGTAGGGTAGCTTATGAAACAGAATAATTGATTCTTTTTCTCTTTCTTTCTTTCTTTCTTTCTTCTTTCTTTCTTTCTTTCTTTCTTTCTCTTTCTTCTCTGTCTCTGTCTCTGTCTCTTTCTTCTCTGTCTCTGTCTGTCTCTGTCTCTGTCTCTGTCTCTCTCTCTCTCTCTTCTTTCTCTTTGTGACACAGTTCTCACGTATCCCGGCTTGGCTTTGAAGTCAACAAGTAGTTGAAACTTTGATCCTCCAGGTTCCACTCTGAAGTGCTGGGAATACAGAAGTGCGCCACCACGCCTGGCTTGGACAGTGCTGGAGCCTCGTGCGTATTAGTTAGTGTACTTGATCAACTGAGCTACATCTACAGCGCAATATGCTTATTTTTTAAAAGTATTTGTTTGAGAGAGAGAGAGAGAGCGAGCGCACACATGCATACACCATGGTGCATACCATGATGCATGGTGGAGATCAGAGGACTATTTGGGAAATCAATTCTGTCTGAGGTCGCCAAGACGCTGAGCTCTCTGGCTGACCCTACACTTCCTTTTCCACAGCAGTCTGTAAACATTTGCTGAATGAAGCACACCTTGCTTTTTTATTTTTTTTCACTTTAGTTTCCTAAAAGTGCCTTATGTCATCTTCGCCCATAATGAAGTCTGATTCAAAGTATTTACTGACTAAACATATTACAGATTACTTTAGAATAGGCAACTGTGGAGAGGCGGGGCTTCGTGTATGCCCGCCCATGCCAATGAGACCCAATCAGATTCAGGGGGCGAGCCCGGAAGCGGGGGCGGGGCGTCAGCGCTCACTTCCGGCAGCGCTGGAAGCGCGGCTGCCGGTTGCACGGTGGGTCCGGTGCTCCTGTCTCCAACGGGAAGATGTTTTACCACGTGAGCCGGGCGCGGGGTGACGGCGAGGGGAGGGACCAGGCGAGAGGTCGGCGGGTGCCCTCGCTGAGCCCCGAGGCAGCTCCATCCAGTCCTGCTTTCTCTGCAGATCTCTCTGGAACACGAGATCCTGCTGCACCCGCGCTACTTCGGCCCCAACTTGCTCAACACCGTGAAGCAGAAGCTGTTTACCGAGGTGGAGGGGACCTGCACGGGGAAGTGAGTGTCGCGCTGTCCCCCCTAGACTCCCAGCCACCTTGACCTGTAACCCCTGTCCAGCTCCCATTCATTCTGTAAGGTCCTGCCACCGTGTCCCGGGACCCCCCTCTCGCCCCTCCCGGTGCCCCAGGCAGCCGTCTGTCCCCTGCGTTGGGGCCTCTGTAGACTTGGATAGCAAAGCTTCCTTCCCTTGTCTGAGCTCGAGCAGTCAACGACTATGCAAACTTTTTTTTTCCTTGAGAAACAGGGGTCTCTATGTAACTAGGCTGGTCTGTAACTCCCAACAATCCTCCTGTCTCAGATCCCCGGAATGCCGAGATTAGAGGTGTTCTCCAGCATGCTTGGCCCTTCTTAGATATATTTGGAAACTTATGAAATTAGCATTGACCGTGATGTTGATATTCATCTGTGTCTTGTGTTTTCATCACAGCTTTCAGAGCACAAGTGTGCTCTCTCCTTTTTCTCTCTCTCTTTTCTCTCTCTGACACACTGGCTCTCACAGTGCTTTTGCTGTTTCTTTCACCCTGTAGATATGGCTTTGTAATTGCTGTCACCACTATCGACAATATCGGTGCTGGTGTGATCCAGCCAGGACGAGGTTTTGTTCTTTATCCAGTGAAGTACAAGGCCATTGTGTTCCGGCCCTTTAAAGGGGAGGTTGTGGATGCTGTGGTCACTCAGGTGAACAAGGTGAGACCACTCCTGGGGAAGGCTGTGGGGTGATTCCTCAGAAGACCTGGGTTGAAAGTCTCCCTCCTCCTCCACCACACACACACACACACACACACACACACACACACACACACACACACTCTTCCTTCAGTCAGGTGCTTTCCTTGTGCTGTTTCCTCCTTGAAGTAATATGTCCCATCTAATTTGGGCTTGTGGATCAGGAATAACTGAGTAGTTACTGTGGACCAGACAATGTGCACAGCCACTTGCTGATCTATTCACTGGAAGGTAGCAGCTCTTATTCCTCCAACCTTTTTACAAGAGGTAAATCTTAGTAAAGCTTCAATGGTGTCTCCTGCTCGTAATCCCCCACACTTGGGAAACTGGGGAAGGAGGATTTCCAGTTTTGGGGCCAGCCCAAAGGACAAAGTAAGACACTCTCAGAAGCAAAACATTATGGGCCGGAGAGATGGCACAGGGGTTAAGACTCTGCCTGGCAAGCACAAGGACCTGAGTTAGGATTCTGGGTCCCAGGAGATGGTGGCAGCCTGCCCTGGGAAATCCCAGAGCAAAGTTAAAAATGGGTGTCAGAAGCAATCCAGGATGATTCCTGAAGTCACCCCTGGGCCTCCATAGGCACACACAGTGCTCCATGATACACACAGACACATAGACACAGACAGATCATACACACGCAAAATAAAAAATAAAAAAACAAGGACATTAAAGAACAGAATTAAGAAAAGAAAAGGAAGAAACTGAAGCTTAGAAAAGTGTGACGGCTAAGGTCTTTATGGCCACAGTGTTCACATCTGGAACCAGTGAGCCCCAGACCTAAGATTTTTACAGCTGCATGATATTTGCTTAATTTTTTAAAATTTTATTTATTCATTCATTCATTGAGTGGGGGGGGGTCTGTGTGTCAGAGGGCACATGTATCCCTGTGGAGAACCAAGGGTGACTTGGAGAATCATCCTGGATTGCTTCTACCTCCTTCTTGCTTTGCGCTGGGATTTCCCAGGCTCCACCCACCATGGCGGGAAAATACAGACCACCACCGTTTCCACTTAGCATTTTCTTTTTTTAACGTGGGACCTAGAATCCAAATTCAGGACCTTCTGCTTGTGAGGCAGAGCCTTAACCCCTGAGCTGTCTCCCCAGCCCTGATATTTTGTTTAATTCAAAGTGAAAGGTTAGAGGCTGGGGAGATGGCTCAGTAGGTAAAGCACTTGCTAGGCAGGTGCAAGGACTTGAGTTCAGATCCACCGAACCCACAGAAGGCTGGATGCAGTAGTGTGTGTTCCAAGTACCCCTTTGTCGAGGTGGGAGGTGGAGACAGGAGAATCCCCAGAAGCTTGAGGCCGGCTAGCTTGGCATATGCACAGTGGTGACCAAAGAGAGACTCTGTCTCAAACAAGACAGAAGATAGACCGACAGCCCAGGTTATCTTTGACCTCATACACTATGGCACATAGGAACCTATATTTGTACGCACGCTCACACACACACACACACACACACACACACACACACATTGAAAAAAATACAGAAAAGATTTTTTAAATGAAAGGTTAAAAGGAGAGTGAGAAATGAAAATAAACGCTACAAGTCAGACTGCTTACAAAGCTGAATTGTAAGCAATCGATTAGAAATTGAATGAAGATAGGAACATTTAAAGTTCCGGAAGATCAGCACAAGCTTGCTCCTTCATCTTCCTTCTAGGTTGGACTCTTTACAGAAATCGGGCCCATGTCTTGCTTCATCTCTCGACATGTAAGTCTAGACTTGCTGGGTGGGAAGAAGACACCAAGCCAAGATAATGTATGGAAGCTGCCTTTCACAGAGCCAACTCCATGTCATTTCCTTTCAGTCCATCCCATCTGAGATGGAGTTTGATCCTAACTCCAATCCACCATGTTACAAGACAATGGATGAGGTAAGTGGGTGGGAAGAAGCTGGTGCGGGAGTGTGGCAGAAACCACACTGATGGAGACTTTGGCCCTGGGGTCAACTGAGTATGTGGCTTTCCCTTCCCTAGGACATTGTGATTCAGCAGGATGATGAGATCCGCTTGAAGATCGTGGGGACGCGTGTAGACAAGAACGACATTGTAAGTTTCTTGCCTGCTTCCCTGTCCATGCCAGACAGAACTGAGAAGGGTTTTGTGTGATTGGTTGGTTGGATTTCTGAGACAGGGTCTTGCTGTTGCCAGCCTAGAACTTGTCATGAAACCCAGGCTGGTCTAGAACTCATGATCTTCCTGCCTCAGCATCCCAAGTCCTAGAATTAATAGACTTGTGTCACCTGGTCTGGCTGACAACTATTGATCTCCCCAGCCACAGTGCTATGTTATAGCATCAGGGAAAAAAGAGGGAGGATGGGTTGAAGTGTGGGGAGTGGGGAAAGTTAGGGCTTACTTTGGCTCTCCTCACTTTTAACTTCTCTTGCACAGTTTGCTATTGGCTCCTTGATGGATGATTACTTGGGTGAGTACTTCATGAGGGTGCTGGCGCTGCTCTCTACAGAAGGGAAGTAGAGAAGAGGGGTGGATGTGGGATCTTTGTCCTAATCAGAGACATAAGAAGTGTTCATTCTGTCCACTTGGAAGTCCGGGGCACAAAGGTGTCGTGTCCCGTCCCCTGGGATCCCCCCCCCCCGTCTCAGTGTCTAAATGGTCTGCTTCCCCTGGCTTCACAGGACTTGTGAGCTGAGCACAGAGGCTTCTGGCTAGTATGGTCCTCACTTCAAAAACACGACTGTCATACTTGCTATGCTGTGTGGAGGTTCGACGGTTGAGGATGCAAAGAAGGTTCCCTGTCCCCAGAAGACACCTGCTGCTTTTCCAACTTAGCTGCTGCTCCTGAACTTTCGACTGTGTGTTCTGACATAAAAGATCCTTGTTTCTCATGGAAATTTTTTCTTCTCTTGATAGGAATAACAACATTATGATTTTTTAAAAAAATATTTTGTTTTGTGTGTATGTATGTGTATCAAAGGGTACTGCATATCCCTGGGGAGGACCAAGAGTGACTTCAGGAATCATCCTGGATTGCTTCTACGTTTTTTTTGCCTCGCTCTAGGATTTCCCAAGCCCCTCCTTCCCAGACTTGAAGGCTGCCACCATTTCCCCCTGGGGTCCTTATGTGGTGCCTGGGATCTGAATTCAGGTCCTTCTGCTTGCGAGACAGTCTTAACCCCAGAGCCATCTCTCTAGCCCGCTTGCTTTTTTTTTTTAATTTAATAATTTTTAAAAATTTTTGTCCTGGTTTTACAAGCATATTGAGGACTTATCCCTGCCGCCTTCTTTTCCCTCTCATTTCTATCCCCCTGACCTCTCTTCAATCCATTCCACTCCCACCCTTCTGCCTGTCCATTTCTATCGGCCCCCCAGAAGTCACTCTTGCTTGTCTACTTTTGTGGTAGTTCAGGCCTCTGTGGCATATCAAGTGGCCCCTCCCTGGGCCGCTCACTGATAAGGGCACGATTGCTAATTTTTAAGGGCTATGGGACCACAGATCATTAGCTTCTCCTTCCTTCGACCTGATACCTCAACAGTCCTTACCCACCCAGGAGGTCTGTCTTAAGTTTTTCGCCAAGGTCTAAAGTTGACTGGGATTCAGATCCCAGCATTCACGTAAACACATCGGTCATCTCTGCAAATGGCTGTAACCCCAGCTCTGAGGAAGCAGAGACAGGACGATCACAAGGGCTTGCTGGCTTCCAGCCTAGCCAAGAAGATTCGAGGTTCAGGGATGTGAGCCTGCCTCAGAGGAACAGGCTGAGATAAGGAGACTGGATGCTCATGTCAGGTCTGTGAGCTCATGATCATTAATACTGACCTCGTTGAAAGCAAACTGATGTTGGAATTTTGACTTCGTAAATGAGGCCATCATTACGGCTATTCCAGTCCCGATCCAGCTCTGAGTGTTTGCCCTTCTGTACCCTTGAACCATCCAACACATAACAGGGAAAAGCAGAAAGAGGTAGCAGATAGGGAAGGATAAACACGATGGCAGTATGATACAGGGTGTGAGGGCCCCAGTGTCCTTCCTAAGTCAGGTGTATAACCAATAGAGGCTTTTAGTTGCCATCAGTTTCTATATGAAATAGAACTGAAGATGTAAAGGGGCTTATAATCTTGTTAGCTAACAAAACCCATTTGCAAGATTAAACAGACAGGGGCTGGAGAGATGGCTCAGGGGTTGTGACTCCTGTCTCACAAGCAGAAGGTTCTGAGTTCGGATCCCAGGTCCCACATAAAACAAAAACAAAATAAAAATCTTTAAAAAAAAAAAAAAAAAGATTAAACAGACAGGCTCGGAGGTATAGCTCAGTGGTAGAGGGTTTGTCTTGGTGGGGCAAGACTGACTTCCTGCTCTCTTGCACTGATGGCTTTTTTAATTTTGAGGCATGGCCTCACTCTGTAGCGCAGGCTTGCCTAGAACTTGCTGTGTAGCCAGGCTGCCTCAAACGCAGCAGCCCTTCTGCCTCTTCTTCCAAAAGAAGGGCTTGTTCAGGTTACAATTCCCAGTTACAGTTCACCGACATGACAAGAGAGTTCATAGCAACGTCGGGAGCTGAGGGAACTGGCCAGTCATACCCTCAGTAATCGCTGAAAGAGGCACATCCTTCCTTTGCCTGCCAGGATGTGGAAATGCTGAACCAGCTCTCTGTGTCCCATCTGCCTGCCTAGGGAATGATTGTACCTGCTATGGGCTGGGTCTTTCTATGTCAATTAGATGTTCTCCCACAAGCATGCCAGTGTTTGCCTTAACAACTCCGGTGTACCAAAGGGCTCAGCCTTCAATTATCAAGTTGGTGTCTGCAGCCAACTGCCACACTATGTGAGGCTATCCAGAGGATCGAGTGTTCAAGTGGCCAACACAAAGTGTGTCTCATGATGGAGTGGATACAGGATTTTATGCCTGAGTCAGAGATGAAAGAAACTGGTTCTGTCTACTTTGAAGACCTCAAATGCCCCTGGAGTGGGAAGTGCATGATTGTGGCAGCCCCCCTCTATTAATGTATGGAGTGCATCTTAAGTGGGGCGATCTGGCCTCCCAGTGAGGAACATTTGGAGTTGTCATCAAAAGGTACTGGGGAGCTACTTCCTGCTGGTGGGTGCTGCCCCCCCCCACTCAGCACTTGCACATGTGTACATGATAGTCTCAGTGTCCCCAAAACAAAGAATTACATGATTCCAAGTGTTGGTTGTGCTGAGTTCAAATGAAGCCTCCAGGTTGTGTGGACCTGTAGAAGAAAGGTACGTCACACTTTCCTTCCTCTTGCTCTGCCACGTCCACAAAATTTTTCACCACCCATCATGTTCCTTTTTTACCAAACTCCGTGTGTGTGTGTGTGTGTGTGTGTGTGTGTGTGTGTGTGTGTGTGTAGGCCCGAGATTGATCCTCTGAATCATCCTCAATGTTTTTTGAGTTCGGGTCTCTAATCAAACCCAATGCTCACCCATAGGGTTAGTTTGACTAGCTGTTGCAGTCTGCCTGCATGGTTGCTGATAAATGACCATCACCAGCTTAAGGGAACAAGGAGTTTATTTTCTTACGACAGCCCGGTTACTGTTCTCAGTCCAGCTTGAAGGGAGAGCATGCACCAACACCAGGGCCAAGAGAACTGGCCACACCATCTCTACATAATGCCTGAAAGATGGACAATCCTTACTTGCCAGACTAGCATGTCTGGCCAAGTGAACAGAAGGATGCCAACTCTCTCAACCAGCTCTCTGTGATTTATTCTAGGGTCTAATCCCACCCACCATAGGCTGGGCCTACCCCATCAGCTAGACAATCTCCTTCAGGTTTGCTCTGGGCTTAACTTGACCACTAATTCTCTACAAATGTGCCCAGAGCTCAAGCCTTCAACAGTCAAGTTGACACCTGTGCCTAACCATGACACTAGCCAAATTGCTTTGGGGATTCCCAGTCTCTATCTTCTGAGGTTGGGGCTGCCATCCCCCACCCAACGTTTTATGTGATCTGGGGGTCCGACCTCCAGGCCTTTTGCTTGCACAGCAACTACTTTATCTGCTCAGCCGCCTCCCAGCCCTCATGTCATTTTTTAATGTTTTTTTACTGAAATTTTGAGTGAACCATAGATTCACACGTGTATACCCTTAGCACTGTGCTGAGAGTTTTCAGGTTTGTTGAATCCAGGAAAGGAGAATCCATAACGTTTGTTGACTCTGGAAGTCAAGGTGCAGGTCTCTCTGCTCTGTGAATTACCTGCATGACTGTACAGTTGTTCCCAGTCCCCAAACAGGATGCATCTCATGCAAAGTAAAATTCTTCCCTGTTCTGAAATGAAACCACTCATTCGCAAATTGTGCTTTCACGATAACCCAGAAGTAACACCAAACCTGGAAGAACGTGGACAGAGAGTGTCCCGTGGCACCTGAGTGTGTGGGTGCTGAGAGGATGTGGGGTATAGTACTGAGGATAGTATTGGAAAAGGGGTCCCTTCTGATCCGGTTACAAATATTTGAGAGAGAGAGAGAACACATGCCTCCCATGGTTCACAGGCAGAGGTTACAAGATAACATTCAGAAGTTCTTTCCTTCCACTATGGGGCTTCTGAGGTTTGAACTCAGGCCACCTTTCCACTGATTTGTCTCACTGCTAAAGTTAGCATTAAGAGAGCCAAAAGTTACAACCTCTTCACTTGGCTACAGTCTAATAGCTAAGCACTGGCAATTGGTTATTTCCTTTGCACACAAGAGTTCTGTGAAATAGACTTGCCCGTTACATTTGATGAAACTAATCAAAGAGATGAACTATGTGCTTAGGATCCCAAGTTCATGCGTCATGGAGCTATGATTTTTTGCTCTTGAGACAGGGTCTCACGCTATAACCCAGGCTGGCCTGGGAGTGTGTATCTAAGGCTTGCCTTGAACCAATCCTGTTTCAGCCATCCAAGGAGTGGGTGGTTACAGGCATGCGCCAATGTGCTAAGCAACAGTATGAAATCAATCATAGTTCTTTCTAGACGCTGGTGGTCTGGGGACTGAACAGCAAGCAGCTGCTATACCAGAGACAGCACTGACTGATGGGTGACACATGGGATATGAATGAATTCGCCAAACACCAGACCAATAGGAAGAGAAGATTTGACAGAAGGCAGCAGGCAAGTTCTGGGAAAAGGGATGGTCCTACTGGGCCGAATGGAAAGCCATTCTAGCTGTGGTTAAAAGGCAGTTTCACACACACACACACACACACACACACACACACACAAATATTTCGGGCTGGAAAGATGGCTCAGGGCTTAAGACTGCCTCAAAAGCAGAAGGTCCTGAGTTCAGATCCCAGGTCCCGGTTCAGATCGAAGGCAGAAAAGATGGCAGCCTGCCCTTTCAGCCCTGATGGGCAGAGCCTGGGAAATCTTGGAATGAAGCAAAAAGGAGGTAGAAGCAGTCCAAGATGATTCCCAATGTCACCTTTGGTCCTATACGCACACACACACACACATACACAAGCACATTAAACAAACAAACAAATAATAAATAAAATTTAAGAAAAAAACTTTTGTCAGGTCCTAACAGATGGGATGATGTGTGTCTAGGACCCCTATCTGGTGGATATCTTCTTTTGCTGAAGTATTACAATGTGGGAAACCTCTCTTCCTGCCTGAGCTACTGGTACGAGGAGTCCAGGATCACTAGTGGGCTGACTTTTGAGGGCCAGAGCCTGCTCATCAAAGAGTGGAATTCTCCCCATGATGTCAAGATGCCCTAAGACAGATCACCGGCTTATAGAGGTCAGCTGGTCCTCCTCAGAGGAAGTTGGGGCCTCGCCCTGAGCTGTTTCTTTTTTTAATCTTTTTTTAATACCAAGCAGCCTTGTTCTAAAGCTAGACTGGCCCAGCAAAACCACCTGTCCCAGAAAGACATGCATGGTAGCCATTTTTCTTCTTTTGTGTCAATGTGTGTCTTGCTACATTTCCCTGGCCCCGGCCTTGAGTTGGGTTGGACACAGCTGCACTCTATTCGGCAGGTCCCTGATCAGCTTCTTGTCTTCATCTGACCGGCCTCTCCTCTCTCCAGGTCACCCATGGCTATCTAAACCAATAAACCTGGGTGAGGTCAGACAGCAGCCCACAGGCTACAGAACTGATTAATCAGACAAAATCTTCCTGAAGGGCCTTCTCTCTTCTTTTGTTCACACGTAGGCGGACAGACTGCAATGCTGAAGTGTGAAAACCACTCAGAATGTCAACATGACTGGAAGAGCCCCAGCAGGGTCAGCATCCTCAGGTGGGGTTGCCATGGTAACCCTAGTTGCATCCATCTGGTTTTCACAGATCAGTCTCAGACGATTTTCTATTCCAGGTAGCAGCAGCAGCAGCAGCATCTAGCCCTGAAAAGAAGAAGAATTGTGTGCGTGCTTGCTCTCCTGTAGGAAGCTGCCCTCTCGGATTAAAATGAAAAAATAAAAAGGACTGAGGGCAACTCAGCCATAGAGCATTTGGTAGCTCCAGGGTGTAGATTTGGTCCCTAGAACTGCAATCAATTCATTAATCAAACTTTACTTACTGAGGCAGGATGTCATGTGTCCCGGGCTCTCATTCAGCTTGATGTGTAATCTTCAACTTCCAGTCCTCTTGCCCCTACCTCTCAAGTGCAGTGCTGGGGTTATAGCGTGCAGTTTACGAAGTGCTTCGAATGGAACCTGGGTTCCTGCAGAGCACCAACTGAGCTTTGTCCTGAAATGAGGTAATATATATAGTTATGGGGCTGAGGGTTTAGCCCAGTTTGGTACTTGCTTCATGCTATGCTAGTGAGAGTTAAATCTCCAGTTCTGCAGAGTGCATTCAGGCATTTTCCTACATCTCAACAACCTTGTAAAGTTTTCACTGTTTTGAGACAGAGTCTCACTAGGTAGCTCAGGCTAGCCCCCAACTCTTATGTAACTTAGGTAGGAGTAGAACTTACAATTCTCCTGCTTCAGCATCCATTACCCTTTATCTTGGGAAAAAGTGTGGTTAGGACCTGCAAAGATGACTCAGGGGTCTCTGCCTCAAAAGCAGAAGAAGGTCCTGAGTTCAGATCCCAGCTCCCATGTAAAAATGCCAGGTGGAAACCCAGCTCTGGTTGGGCAGAGACTGGAAAATCCCAGAGCAAAGCAAAAAGGAGATAGAAGCAATCCAAGATGATTCCCAGAGTCAACCTTGGGCCTCCACAGGGACACACAGTTCCCTCTGATACACACACATACTCTCTCACTCTCACTCTCTCTCTCTCTCTCTCTCTCTCTCTCTCTCGGACATGCACGTGTGCATGCAAAATAAAGTTAAAAACATGAAATAAACTGTTTTTTTAAAGGTGCGGTTGGTTCATCTGCTCACAGGAAGTGTCAGATTGGCCTGATTTCAAATGCCATTTAATAAGTCCACTGTTTATTAGTTGGGAACTGTCAAGCTGCAGGCCTTTGGTTCCAACATTTGGGAGGCAAAAGCAGGAAGAACTCTGCAAGTTCGAGGCCAGCCCGGGTCTACATAGTGAGTTCCTGGCCAGACAGTGCTGCATCGAAAGACTCTCAAAAGAGGACGGGAGGGGAGGGTGGAGAGGAGGAGGACTGCTCCACTTCTTGTTGCTACCCCAGGAGCAGCTGTCAGAGGTGTGCGTGTGTGTCTATGTGTGCGTGTGTCTGTGGGTACGTGTATCTGTGGGTACGTGCGTCTGTATGTGCATGTGTGTACATTGGTCACGAAATTTTTTTAAAAATTATTTTTATTCAATTGTGTGTGTGTGTGTGTAGAACCACGGACGAATTCAGGAACCACCATGGACGCCTCCACCTCTTCCTTGTTTACTCTGCCCGGGGATTCACAGGCTCCGCCCTACCAGGACCAGCCCGGCGTCTGTACGTGGGGTCTAGGATCCGAACTCAGGACCTTCTGCCTGCAAGGCAGAAGCTTAACCCCTGAGCCACATCACCAGCCCCTGGTCACGAAATCTTGAGGTAGTATGATCTGGAAGAATGGGGGAGGCAGGTGTCCAAATGAGCAGAGTCCTGGAATTCGGGGCTCGCTTGAGATGCTCCGCCCGCGGTAACAGCTCCAGGGAGCCCCCTTTACTCTTTCTGGAAGGGGAATGGGAGGTGTTCGGAAACACGCAAGTGTTCTGAAACTAGGATCCAGGAAAACCGGGCGGTCTTTCCCTGAGAACAAGCCCACCAATCGTGTGCGGAACCGCGTACACCTGCCAGCGACCGGGCACGAGCTGTCTCTTTAAGAGGCGCCGGGCTCCAGCGGTACGTGACACCGACGCGCCGTCTTCGCTGCACGTTCACACTGACCAATCACAGGGCGGGAAGCTCCTGGAAGGCGGGATACTCTCCGGGTGGCCGCCGATTGGACCTGCTCGCAGGGGGCGGGGCCTGGGCGCCGGGAGAGGGAATTGGTGTGCGCCGGCTAAGTGGAAGCCGCCGCCGCCGCCGCTTGGCGTGTAGAGTCGCCCTCGCCACGCCGGAGCCCTCGGGTGAGCAGGTCCCCCAACCCCGCCCCGGCCCGGAGCGCACCCCATCTCGCGGTGGGCTGCCAGCCAGCCTCGGACCCCCGCGCCGAGCGGCCCGCCCCTCTCCGCTCACCACGTGACTCAAGTTCCGTGACCCCTGACCCCTCCACCCCGTCTCACGCCCTCAGCATCTGGGCCAAGCGAGGCTGGGCGGGAGATGTGCAGCGCGGAGGTCAGTTCCCACGCCCCCGCCCTCCTGGCCAGAGGGATCTGTACTCGGGGGGCTGGAACCTGAGGCAGGGGCGTCCTGAGGCACAGCCTGGACCTTTTAGGTCTTAGTAGGGGCACCTAATAGGGGGGCACACTTGCTCGTTTTCAGGGTGGCCAGGACTGGGGGGTCCCATTTTACAGATCGGGGAACTGAAGCCTCGCCGGTGTCCAGTGGTCATTGCAGGGGGTCAGCTAGTGTGGATCTCCACGGCCAAATCTGTGCCCTAAGAATCCAGGCCTTGTTCCCCACATCAGCCCGCCTTACCACAATATGGTATCCTGGTCTGATTAGCAGCAAGGGTTTGAGCCCCCCCTGCACCCTCTTCCCGTTCATTTACTCAATAGTCAGTGGAATTTCTGGGTGACAAATTGTGTAATGTCTGGACCAAACTACTGTATGTCTCATTGTTTATGAGGATACAATGAGATCATACCAAATAGTCTACCATGTGCTTAGAAAATAACTAGTCTTTTTTTCCGGCAGGTGTTACAACTGAGGACGTAGTATGTGCTGACATTGCTGGACGTTGGGCATGCAGAGGTGAGCATACGTCAGGTATGGCGTGGACAGTGTAGTGGGGAGGCAGATGTTAATCAGAAAGTTATGCAAGGGGTAGGGGAGACGGCTCAGTTTCCATGAAAGTCTGGTGGCTTTAGTTCAAACCCCAGAAAACACATGTGGAAGAGTACACTCGTGTACACACATACACAAAAATAAAATAATTTACACAAATGGAGGCTGGGGAGATAGTTCAGTTAGTACTGTGGTTCAACTGTTCTGTGTGGTTCGTACTGCAATCATAGCACGTGGGAGGCAGAGGTAGAAGACCAGGCTGGTCTGCCTAGTCAGCATCAGGCCAGCATGGGTGATGGCATTTAACCCTGTCTCAGAAATAAACAAACAAAAATTAAATAATTGAAAAAAAATTTTTTTTGGTACTGGGGACTCAGTGTTAGGCAAACTCTTACTCCCGAGAGATATTTACAGCCTTTGTTTTAATTTTTATTTTGAGACAGTATAAGTCGCCCAAGCTGGCCTTGAACTCATTCTGTAGCCCAAGTACACCCTGAAGCTTAGCTTCTCCTTGGCTTCCCCAGTAGCTGGTATTACTGGCCTATGCTCCCAAACCCAGCGCAGCTGCAAACTTACAACTGCTTTGAAGGTAGAATATAGAGACATTTGGTTGATCTGGGAAGTGACTAGCTATCTGAATGATCAAGGTGGGAAATCACTAGACAAGGAGATTGTGAGTGGGGAACGAGCGAGAGTGCAGACAGGACCAACAGAATATGCTAAGGGCCTGGAGCGAGGTGTTTGTTGGAGGAAATGGAAGGTGGCTCTGGGCAGAGATGCGGCGCACAGAAGAGAAAATGATAAGAAGTTTTGCAGGCTATCAGCACCTGCTCCGTCTCTGGCACACGGGCCAGCTTTGTTCTTTTTTCCAGAAGCAATGTGGAACTCTTGCTTGGTAGGCTGCCCTTTGGCATTAGGGATAAAGACCATCGAGCGCTTGCAGAGTCCTGGGAGCAGCTCCTGGAGGACCTGGTCCTCGCTGCCTAGGGTCTGTGGCCTCACCTTGGCTCAAGTGGGCCTTCTTGCCGTCCAGTTACTGTGTGTTTTTGGAGTCAGTTGTCAGGCGCTGTTTTCCTTGGGTTCATTTTCCGCTCTATCTTGTGAACAGAACAGATTCCTGCATTTGGGTCTTGCAGCCAAACTAGGGAGGATCAGACACAGAACAAAAAGTCTACACTCTAAGGGCCTTATGTGGGGGATGGAGGATCTTAGAGAGGGGATTTGCCTTGGCACAGAGGAATTTGTTTATTATGGAGAGAGAAAGGAAGGGGACGAGACAGGAGGGGCTCATGTCCGTGCGTGCCATGGTACACAGGAAGAGGTCTGAAGACAGTCCTTTCCTTCCTCCATGTGGGCTTCTGGGGGTTGTATTCAAGTCACCAGGTTTTCAAGCAGGTGCCTTACCCTCTGATCTGTCTCTCAGGCAAGGGGAGAACTTACAGGAATAACAGAGACCAGCCTCACAGGGTGTTGTATATGTCAGGGTGGCGAGGCTCTAGGCTGGTCTTACTGGGAAGAGGGATCAGGTCAAAACAGCCCTAGAGATTTAGAACCAGTATACCAGATTAAAGCAGAGAGTTTGGACTTTAGTTTCACAAGCAGTGGGAAACGATTGAAGTTTTTCGAGCAAGGCATTGTTGAGGTAGTCTTTGTAAGCAATGTGGCAGCTCACGCCTGGAATCAGTCCTTGGGAAGCGGAGGCAGAAGGGTTGCCGTGGTTGCCGTGGGTTCCAGGCTAAAGAGTTCCACAGAAACAACTGAAACAACTATATAAAGGTAGGAGACACGGAGTTTTTCTTCATAATTAATGACGGTAGCATTTCTGACACTTGCCCTGCATGTGGTGTTTTGTTTGTTTTCTTGCTTGTGGCTCTGAGACGGAACCCAGGGACTGGTGCATAAGAGACAAGCACTCTGCCAGTGAGCGTCTCTCCCAGGGCTGAAGTGCCATGCTGGGCCTTGCCTTGCTCAGATGTTTTTGTTCTCTCAGCAGTGCTGTGTGTTGGGACAGGAGTTTCACAGCTTAGAACATCAGGACTCAGGATCTGGAGAGGTGGCTCAAGGGTTAAGACTTTGCCTCATAAGCAGAAGGACCTGAGTTCAGATCCCAGGTCCCACATAGAAATGTCAGGTGGAAATGGTGGCACCTCACACTTCAAGCCCTGGCAGACGTAGCTTGGGCAATCCCAGAGTGAAGCAAAAAGGAGAGAAGTAATCCAGGAATATCACACACACACATACACATACACACACACACACACACACACACACACACACACACGACAGACAGACAGAGACAGAGAGAGAGAGAGAACGTCAGAACTCAGGCTGCTGAAGGTTTTGGTCATATTCATACACCATCAGGGCAGGGCTGTGGACCAGTTATGCCAATCCAAAGCCCAAGCATTGCTCTTGGCCACATTATTATCCACTCATTGGCCCACCTGCTTTTTCTTCTGGGTCTCGATTTCCTCCTCTGGATCCTCTGAACTGCCTGCGTGTGTGGCTATGGAACAAGAGCACAGGTGCGGTAGAGCAGGTCAGTCCTGTGCTTGGGGAATCTCAGCGATGTTGGGGCAGTTTTACAACCATCACCTCTCCTCGCAGCTCCACTGGGGCCATGTCGGAGAGAGAAGAACGGAGGTTTGTGGAGATCCCTCGGGAGTCGGTCCGACTCATGGCAGAGAGCACAGGGCTGGAACTGAGTGACGAGGTGGCGGCACTGCTGGCGGAAGATGTGTGCTACCGGCTCCGGGAGGCCACGCAGGTGTGCCCCGCCTCTCTCGATCTTTCCCGTTGCCCCCTCCTCCTGTGCTGACTTACACAAGTGCGTTGGGTGCCTGTCTGTGCCTTGAGGAGAGGAGACGGCCCTGCCTAGGCAGCCAGGCTTCAGAACATGCAACTCTTGCTGCTACTTCTCACTGCCCAGGCAGAAAGGATAGACAGTCCCATTCTGCATGTATGATGCTGAGGAGGAATCTGCTTGCTGATGTGATGTCCTCTTTGCTTTCTCTCTGAGTATAGCCCGCTTGGGGGCTCCCCTCCCGTTCCTTGTCCCCTGTCCCCTGACTGTGGCCTCTGTCCCTGACCTCCCAGAACAGCTCTCAGTTCATGAAGCACACAAAACGGCGGAAGCTGACGGTAGAAGACTTCAACAGGGCCCTCAGGTGGAGCAGCGTAGAGGTAAGTGGAGGCTCAGGAGCATAGCCTACCTCTGGTCCAGATCCGGGCTGGCAGTGTGGGGAGACTAGAAGAGAAACACACCGCAGCAGGCCAGCTGCAGGGCCCAGGCCCTAGGCTAGGAATTCCTGAAGGGCGGGGAGGGGGGGTGCTGCAGGATCCTGTGGGGAGGGAAAGCTGCTTGCAAGAGGTGGATCCAGGCCTAAAGAGTACTGATGAATGTGAGCTTGGGCTGAGTGAATCCAACCGAAGAGAGGGCTGCTGGGTATTGCAGGGCGTCTGCATGTTGGCAGTCAATTCACGACCAAAGAGTTTAGGGGAACAAGGGGTTTTATTCTTGCTTACAGTTGTCACAGTTCTTGGTTCAGCTTGGCAGGAGGGTTCATACCAGTTCTAGGAGTCAAGGAAAGTGGCCACATTGTATCCACAGGATTGCTGAGGGCATGCCTCACTTGTCAGGCATCCAGACTGTCACGATGTGCTGAAAATGCCAACGTACTACACCAGCCTCCTCCATCTTACTCACCTCACCAGGGAGTGGTTCCACCCACCACGGACTAGGTCTTCCCACATCAATCATATAATCTGCAGACTTGTTGAAGGATTTGACTTAACTACTAACTCTTCACAAAAGTGCCCAGAGCTCAGCCTTCAGCTGTTGAGTTGACACCTATATATCTAAGGAGCACAGTGGGTAAGGGAAAAGACTGAAAAAACATAGGGTGTTAGGCTGTCCTGGTGTAGTTGTTCTGGGACAGGGAAGTGAGAGAACAGGGGTGTAGGAAAGCGTAGCGAGTTTCCAGCCTCTGCTGAGTGTGAACATGGAGCGCGCCTTAGGGTGCAGCTGGGCCCCTTCAGTTACACATTGTCTGTGGAAAGAGTGTCTACCCCTTGACCCAGTGACCATGAGTCCTACAGCCGAATCCAGTAACGCATGGGTCCTGGGCCTTCCCCACCACTCGAGATAGTGGCTTCCCTCCAGCAAAGGCCCTGCCCTGGCTCGTGCAGCTGCACATCCAGTACCTGTTGCCTCCCTGTGTTCACTTGCCGGCCGACCCTCTTTTTCCTTAGGCTGTGTGTGGCTATGGGTCCCAGGAGGCACTGCCCTTGCGCCCCGCCAGGGAGGGCGAGCTCTACTTTCCTGAGGACCGAGAAGTGAACCTGGTAGACTTGGCACTGGCGACCAACATCCCCAAAGGCTGTGCAGAAACTGCTGTCAGAGGTGGCTGCGGGGCAGGACATGGTGGTGGCAATGGGCCAGCTGGCGGGTGGGGAGAATCTGGAGGGGTGAAGTCCTGCCCATCACATCTTTCTCCCCGGTTGCTAGTTCACGTCTCCTATCTGGATGGCAAAGGCAACCTGGCACCTCAAGGATCAGGTAGGTGGCAGGATGGAGAAAACTCTGCCTCTTCAGGAGTAAAGGGCCTTTACTCCTTTTGGTGCGCATGCAAAGCATTCATCAGTGTCTGTGCCATGTTCTGAGGGGGTGCAGGCTCCCTGCAGGGTCTTTCTTGGTGGAGGTGAGAGTCCAGACCTGTAACCATTTGTTGCATGCTAGGGGCCAGAGCAGAGGTCTGGGCCACATGCTAGGGCCCCGGAGTGTGCTGCGTTTCAGCAAGCCTGAGTCTTGAGGACTGAGCAGGAACCTGCAGAGAGTGGGATGGGCTTATATGGACAGAACAGGCTGCTGAGATCAGCTCGTCCAATCCGAATGGACTGGGGGGGGGCATGCTGAGGAGGCTATGAGAAGGCCCGCCTTCACCCTTGACCACTTCCTGTCTTCTCTCAGTGCCCAGTGCAGTGTCTTCACTGACAGATGACCTGCTCAAGTACTATCAGCAGGTGACGCGGGCTGTGCTCGGGGATGACCCCCAGCTGATGAAGGTGAGTGAGCCTGAGCTGAGACGTGGAGTCAGGCTTCTGCGTCTTCATGAAGCTTCTTAAGCTGCCATTTCTTGTCTTCTGCAGACTGACCTGTTGGTTTGGGTAGAATCCGCTGTCTGGGTAGTTGTGATGCTCCAGACAGACCTCCTGCCCTTCTAGTCCTGGCTAGGCGCTCTTGTTGGTGGGGCAGGGAACAGTTTGACAGGTGGTTGTCATCTCACAGCTTCATTCTTGACGCCATTATTTTTCCTTTTTTTCTGTGTGTGAGTGTGTGTGCATGTGAATGGGAGTATATATACATGGGTGCACTTGAGTATGTGTGCCTGTGGAGGCCTAAAAGTAACACAGGGAATCATCCTTAATCGTTCTTTCCAACTTACTCTTATGAGCCTGGGTTTGTAATTAATTCCAGAGCACGCCATTTTGGCTAGTGTGCTCTGGGGATTCCCAGGTTCTGCTTTCCAGAGTTAGAATTGCAGGCCACTGCCATATCCACCTGGCATTTTTATGTGGGCTCTAGGGATCTGAATTCAGGTGCTTTTGGCTGTAAGGCAAAAGCTGTAGTATCATCTCCCCATTGTCTATTGATCTGGTGCCAACTGGGTATCTCTTTGAACTTGGACAGAACAAAAGAAATAGGTCTGGTGCCCAGCCAGACCTGCTCTGTAGAATTAATCTCAGAGCCTGATAAAGCCCCTATTACTTTAAACTCTGAGCTCCCCTACCCTTGGTCTTTCCTTTTCTGCCCCAGTCAGATAAGAGGTTTGTGGTTTGCTCAATCACGTGGCCGTGGCCCTGCCTGATGGTTTCTGTCCTCTGTCTTCACATGACTGCATGCCACTTTTCCTCTTGCAAGATCAGGGACCTGGTTAGCATCCACTTCTGTCTTTAGAACTTGGCTCTTAAACTGGAGGTTGGGTCAGTATAGAGCTCTTACTTGGCATGTGCAAAGCTGTGGGTTGGATTCCCAGAGCGGTAAGCAAAGAACATGAAGGCAGGCATGGTGGCACTTGAGACTCTTGGGCAGCAGGATCACAAGTTTGAGAGCAGCTTGGGCCATGGGCAGAGTTAGGTCGGCTCCTCTTTGTCTGGCCCCTGACAGCTGGCTGTGAGGCTGAAAGTTGGGCCCCTCACTTACCTGTTGCTGGGCATCATGGCTGCGGTCTAGGAGCTCTGTCTAGAAGGCTTTGGAGTGTTCAGGGGATAGAGGTGCATGGCTGAGATGGTTTTACTCACTCTGCTAGAGCTCTTCTATAAATGAATACTCGGGAATGTTTATGGTAGAAGCTCATGTAACATTAAAGCAAAATTGGAAGTCTGGGGACTGGGACTATACCTCAGTTGATAGAGAACGTGCCTGGCCCGAAATTTTGGATTCAGTCCCTGACACCACACAAAACTGGGTGTGGCAGCGCACAAGTCTGTAGTCAGAAGCAGAAGGACCAGAAGGTCAGGGTTGCTGTTCATGGCACTACAAGTTCAAGGCCAGCCTCGACTATGTGAGAACCTGTCTCAAAACACACACATTTATGTATGTATGTATGTATGTATGTATGTATATTTGCTCACTTTTTTTTTCTTATACATAATCTATAGTTATCCTGATAAGAAGTTGCCAGTGGGCTTAAACTTGGTGTTTGCTTGCTTGATTGATTTTGTGTGTGTGTGCCTGTGGAGGCCCAAGGGAGACCTCAGGAATCACCTAGATTGCTTCTCTCTCTTATTTGCTGTGCTCTGGAGTTTCTCAGGCTCTGCCTTCCAGGACTGGAAGTACAGGCCACCGCCATTTCTGCCTGGAGTTTTTTATGTGGGGACCTGAGATCTGAACTCAGGACCTTCTGCTTGCAAGGCAGAGTCTTAACCGCTGAGGCATCTCTCCAGTCCAGTGTTTGCCTTTTTGAGGCACAGTCTGACTCTAGCCTGGGGTTCGCATGGCAGGAGCTGTCATGCCCAGCTCTCTTTCTGAGACAGAATCTTGCTCTGTAGCCCTGGGCTAGTCTTGAATTCACTAGGTAGCCCAGGATGGCCTTGTATTTGCAGCCATCTCTCTGCCTGAACCTCCTGAGTGCTGAGCTTAGAGGTTTGCTCCCTGAGGCCCAACCTACAATTGATTGTCTTAGGACATGTTCGGCAGCAGGTGTGGTGGCTCATACCTCCCGATCCCAGCACTGAGAGGCGGAGGCGGGAGGATCATGAGTAAGGTCATCCTCAAATGTATCATTCCAGGCCAGCATGTCTCTAAACACCAAAGCCAAACAAGGAATGTGGAACACTGATTTTGTTGAAAGAGGGTCTTTCTATAACGCAGGCTGGTTTCGCACTGTAGAACCTTCCTGCTTCCTATGCCACAACTGGCTTGTGTTCACTTTCTTCTTATTAAAGACAGTGCTGTGTGCGTCTGTGTGTCCAAATGGGTTTCTTTCTGATAGAGAAACTGACACTAGCTTCTGGGTCAGAGTCTGAACATTTAATGGTGCCCAGTGGGCTTCAACAACAATGGCACTTTGTATGTGGTTGCTTCAGAGCAGTTTGGGTCCTTCCTTTTAGGTCGCCCTGCAGGACCTGCAGACAAACTCCAAGATTGCTGCACTCCTGCCTTACTTCGTCTATGTGGTCAGTGGGGTAAGTGGCCAGTTTGGATGGGGAAGATGGCCACCATCCGCAGGGCCAAGGCAGGTGCTGTCAGAGTGGCCTCCTGCCCCACCTCCACTGAGCACCGCCTTCTACCACCAGGTGAAATCTGTAAGCCATGACCTGGAGCAGCTACACCGGCTGCTGCAGGTGGCTCGGAGCCTGGTTCGGAACCCACACCTCTGCCTGGGGCCCTATGTCCGCTCCCTGGTGGGCAGCGTCCTCTACTGTGTTCTGGAGCCACTGGCTGCCTCCATCAACCCTCTGAACGACCACTGGACTCTGCGCGACGGGGCTGCTCTCTTACTCAGCCACATTTTCTGGTAGCCACTGGGTTTAGAGCTGAACATGGGGCGGGACTGCTGTAGAGTCGAGCAAATTGGAGTAAGAGGCTAGAATGAAGCCTCTGGCCTTGAGGCATGAAGAGGGACACTCGGGTTCTGCAGATTAGTCCTGTCTCGACTTGGCGTAGCATTAAGTTGAGTGCTGTGTCTCATCCTTCCCCCCCTGACTATTGCTCCCACAGGACTCACGGGGACCTGGTCAGTGGCCTCTGTCAGCAGATCCTGCTGTCCCTGCAGAAAGTCTTAGCAGATCCTGTGCGGCCGCTCTGTTCTCACTACGGGGCTGTGGTGGGGCTGCATGCTCTAGGCTGGAAGGTAAGGACCTGGTTTTGCTCACAACTCCAAGTTACCACTTGTATAGGAAAACCAGTACTGGTGGTCTCATATTGTAGAAGTGGTATGTGATGCTTCCAGTTGTTATGGCCTTGAATATCTACACAAATATCTCATTCCTCAGACGTTGCTGTGCTCCAAGTTTATAATGCCTGTTCCATGCCGTGTTAAGAAACCTACTTTTCTTTTTGTGTGTGTGTTTTCAGTCTAGGCTAGCCTCAGACTTTAGCTAGAGTTGATAACCTTGAATTTCTGATCTTCCTCTCTCCAACTCCCAAGGATTATGATTACAGGCATCCACCATCATACGTGGTTTACCTAAAGATGGAATTTGGGGCCTCAGGCATACTAGGGAGGCTGTCTACCAACTGAGCTGTATCCCCAGCCCCTCTCCTCTCCCCAAGCGTCTAAAAGGATCTGTTTAGCCCAGGCTGGCCTATTTGGTTTCTGAGTGCTAGAAGTACGAATGTGCACCATAACATCCAGCTTTGATTTCTCTTGGGTATTTATGTGGAAATTTAACGCATGCCATGATACACAGATGGAGGTGAGAGGACAACTTTGGAAATAAGTCCTCCCCTTCCACCATATAGGCTTCCAGTGATTACACCTGGGTGCCAGGCTTTTGGGTATGTGTCCTGCCTGCTGAGCTCCTCACTGGCCCTTAGATGCCTTATTAACAAAAGAAATGATCATAATGATAAAAGAAGTTTTAGAAATTATCAAATATTTCTGTGCCTAAATTTCTGTGAATACGACAGGTTTATTTTCTAGCTAATTGCTCTTATCTAGAGTAATTCTGCTTGCTGCTTTTGAGATTTTTATTGGACTTAATGCTGTCTTAAGTTTTCACAGAATTTTTGGTACTTTTTGTGATTTGTTAAAAATACTGTGTGGCATGCGTGTGTGTGGAGGCCAGCTGCTCAGCATCTTCCTTGTCACTCTCCATCTTGTTTTGAGACAGAAGCTCTTCTAAACCTGGACATCATCAACTGGTTGGGCCGTTTGGCTGGTGAGCTCCAGGGAGCTTCTGGTCACCCCCTGAACATCCCAGACCAGGCGTGCTGTGGGCAGGACTTTACTTCTCAGCCATCTCCCTCGCCCTGTACAGCCGGGTCGTGCAGGTGCAGGCAGTGCTTCTACCTGTGATAGATGAAGTTTATGCCATGTGGTGATTTATGTCTAATTCCAGCACCTGGGAGGTTGAGGGAAGGAGATTGCTGTAGGCTTAAGGACAGCCTGTGCTACCCAGCAAGACCTTATCTTTATTAAAAAAAAAAAGTATCAAAAGCCCAGGTTTCTGATTGGTTGTTTCTGTATAGGTGGGCTGAATTCAATTCCATGTTGTGTCTGAGAGTAGTAGTTACCTGTAGACTATGTTCATTGAAACTCTTCAAACTAAATTTGTTTTGAGCAGTGACTTAATTATGGCCTGTTAGCCCTTGGTAGATACCAACAGTGGTGTCTTCCTTTTCTATTGCCCTGTGCTTCGTGCACAGCAGGCACAGCTGTCCTTCGAGGGGCAGGAAGTGAGCTTAGACGGGACAAAGGCGCTCACCGCGTTCTCCGTGCCAGGCTGTGGAACGCGTGCTGTACCCGCATCTGTCCACCTACTGGACGAACCTGCAGGCCGTGCTGGACGACTACTCGGTCTCCAACGCCCAGGTGAAAGCCGACGGGCACAAGGTCTACGGAGCCATCCTGGTGGGTCCCCCCCCCTCCGTGGGTCCCCCTGCTCCCACCCCCCCATCCTGGTGGGTGCCCCCCTGCCCCCACCCGAGCGCCCCCTCTCCTAGCCCTCTGGTTGCAGGTGGCAGTGGAGCGACTGCTGAAGATGAAGGCTCGGGCGGCGGCGCGCGGCGCGGGGGGCGGCGGGCCCGAGGATCCGCCGTGGGACAGCCTCCTGCAGGACTCTGCTGCGGGGGGTGCGGAGCCGGGCTTCGGGCCGGGGCTGCTGCTGCCGCCCGGGGGTGCGGCGCCTGAGGCCCCCCCGCCCGCCGCGACCTTGGCGCACGTGTACCGCGAGCTCTACGCCTTCTTCGGGGACAGCCTGGCCACGCGCTTCGGCACCGGGCAGCCTGCGCCCGCCGTCCCACGGCCCCCCGGGGACAAGAAAGAGCCGGCGGCCGCCGCGGACTCGGTGCGCAAGATGCCGCAGCTGACCGCCAGCGCCGTGGTCAGCCCGCAGGGGGACGAGAGCCCCCGGGGCGCGGGACCCCCAGCGGCCTCCGTGCCCGCCGCCGAGAGCCGGTCGCTGCCGCGCGTGCACCGCGCGCGGGGGGCGCCCCGCCAGCAGGGCCAGGGCGCCGGCGCCCGGGACGTCTTCCAGAAGAGCCGCTTCGCCCCCCGCGGCGCCCCCCACTTCCGCTTCATTATCGCGGGGCGGCAGGCCGGGCGGCGGTGCCGCGGGCGGCTCTTCCAGACGGCGTTCCCCGCGCCGCATGGGCCGAGCCCCGCGTCGCGTTACGTGCAGAAACTGCCGATGATCGGCCGCACCGGCCGCCCGGCGCGCCGCTGGGCGCTGGCCGACTACTCGCTGTACCTGCCGCTCTGAATAAAACGCGCCCGCCCGGAAATGACGTCTGTGCGGCGGCGGGAGGCCGGGGCGGGGCGCGCTCCGGGGAGCGGGGCGGGGCGGTTGCTCCCGCGCGCCGCACGCTTCCTGATGGCTTGGGCGCCATGGCGCTGTCCTGTCTGCAGCGCGTCGAGCTCGTGCTCTTCGCCGCCGCCTTCCTGTGCGGGGCTCTGGTGGCCGCCGTGGTGACCCGGACCCAGGTGCTGCTTGGGGGCGGGCCGCGGCCTCGGGGGCGGGTGGGTAAGCGAGGGACCTCCGCTGCCGGGGCCGGCCCCTCCCGCTGGGCGCCCCGCGTTCCCTGCCGGGGGAACTGGAGGCCGCCGAACGGCCCGCTGCTTCAGGCGAGCCGCGGCTCCCTTCCCAGGGACTGCGGGATCTGGTCCTGGGCCTGGCCGTCCGGTTCCGCAGCCATCCGTTCAGTCAGAAGTGATGGACAGGGAAATAAAGCGGAGCGTAGTGAAGTTAAGCTACCAACGAGCAATGAACGCAGTGCGAGAAAACACCTGGGTGAACTTCACGGGTGTTGCCAGGTGGGGTCGTCGTCAGCAGGGTGCGCTTAATCACTGCAGTTTGGTACCAGGACGCCTGTTTGTACGGATTGGAAGACACTGGGCTAGTCTTTACAGGGACACACAGCTCGTGTTTAGAATTTCTGCAGAGGGGGGACTAGAGTGTGTGGCTTCTCTTAGGTTTTTCATATTATGCCTTTTTTCGATCTTTCTGGGCGCTGCACATTTGTTTCCCAGCAGACCCTGCACATCAGTCTCTTCACCCCAGAAACAGGAGCTGACTGCAGTTTCCAGAGTAGCCCTGGCCTGCGGTATGGCTACCCTCTGCCAGGAAACTGCATCCCGAAACCAAGGACCCAACGGCTTCTCTCCCACAGGGCTCCTTCAGTGGTAGCTGTCCCTTATATGGTGTGGCTGCGCTCAATGGCTCGGCTTTGGCCTTGTCACATCCCTCTGCCCCGTCCCTCTGCTACTTTGTGGCTGGGGCTTCTGGCCTCCTGGCCCTCTATTGCCTCCTACTTCTGCTCTTCTGGGTCTACAGCAGCTGCATCGAGGACTCCCACAGGTGATTGCCCTACTCCAAGGACCAGGGGCTGAGGCGGGCCACGTCCTTTCTCTGCCAAAAGGCCTGTTCTCTTCCCCTCAGAGGTGCTGTAGGGCTCCGACTTGCACTGGTCATCTCATCCGTAGCCATCTTCCTGGTGTTAGTGGCCGCCTGTATCCTTCGGTTTGGCACCAGTTCTCTGTGCAATTCCATCATCTCCCTGAACCATACGATTAGGTAATGGGGATGGAAGGGACTGGCTGGTAGTGACTTTCTTTACGGGAGCTGCTTGCGTAACTTCCCATCCCACTCATTGCCCTCATCTCTAAGAGTACAAGTCTTTCTCACAACTGTCTGTCTGACCTCACAGCTGCCCCGATGCCCAGAAAGTCTCATGGACACCCTCTGGAACGGCTCTGCAGTTTTACTCCAACCTACACAATGCTGAAGTGAGACTCAAGGATACTTTAGTTCATAGAAGTACCTGTAGCTGTACGGGTGTTCATGACGCATAAGGGGCTTGGCAGCTACTCATATACACAGTGGTATGTGGGTGGTAGGACTGGAGCCGAGATAGTTGCATTCCTCACACTCCTGTTCTCTCTCATAGACCTCTTCTTGGGTGAATCTGGTATTGTGGTGTCTGGTCTTGATGATCCAGGTCGTACAGTGCAAGTCTGAAACCATCCCATATCGGCCTCAAGAGAGGGGTGACCCAGAGTGGAGCTCTGAGACAGATGTTCTTGTTGGGCAACGTCTGTCTCATTCCTGAAGAATAACCAGAGTGTTTTCTGCAGCCCCAAACTCCATGCCCAAGTGCTTGTAATTCTCTTGCCCCCACATGGCCATGTTTATGCTGGGAGACTGAGTTTTCCCTCCAGGAGGGAAACATTAGAACAGGCTACTGTCTACCTTTCTTCCTGTAACTACTTTTTTTTTGGTACCAAAATATTATATTACCTTCTTCATTGTGGTATTGAGTTCTTGATGTTCAAGCTGATGAAGGGAAGGAGAGTGGCTTAAATACTCAAGCATCAAGCAGCTGCCCTTTGGAAGACTCCTTTATTTGCTGCTACCAGTAAAGCTTGGGCCCCCAGAATCTTCCATGATTCTGGTTGTCACCCATCCTGAAGTTTTTATACTGTCCGAAAGTAGTGAACCCAATTTGGCTTTTTACAAGCTCCGATAGGCACCCACGGTGTTGTCAAAGAGTTGAGTGTTTGGGAAATGTCCAGTTTTGTCCAACAGAAAATAGAAGCGTCGGCCTTTGACTTTTAGAGGCAACATAGCAGGGACTTCACCTCTGTGAGCCATGCAGGAGACCTGTTTTAAGGGAACAGTGAATTGGGCCCCTAAGCCAAAGGGGGCATGCGTGGTGAGGGTCACCTGCTGCCCTCCGGCTCGGAGCATAACTGTACGCACAGATCGGAGAGAGAAGAGAAGACCAGCACCCAGTACCACGGTTCCTGCAGGAAAAGCAAACAGTTGGAGGTTACACAAACCCTTCTAGTGAGGTTGAGGCGGTGGTGCTAGCCTTGTATGCAAAGGGACCAGCTCGTGTAAAGTGCCAGCAGGGTCTAGGGGCTGGTCTGTCATTTTAGTCCCTTGAAGCATCACCAGGGAATTTCCAGAGCAAACTGGCTGGCTAGACTGTGAGCCTGATTTAGAGATCAGCCGAAAAACAGGTGGAAGAGTGACTCTGGATTCTGTCACATACTTGCACAGTACATACATTTAGGAACACGTGTCGCCACCACATGCAAGCCCACATATATATGGGGAAAAATTACTGTAATGACAAGAATTTGAGTCCTTATCTGGAATTAGGTTACTACACTTCTGTGACAAGGTCTCCCGTGACTCAGGCTGGTTTCAAGCTTGATATGTAGCCAAAGATAACCCTGAACAACCAGGACCTCCCTGCCTCTGCTTCGGAGGGCTGGGATCACAGCCACGTGCCACTGGGTGCCACTGGCGGTGCTGGGCTAGAACCCCGGCTTTGTTGCTGCTAGGCGGGTCAGTGCTCTGAGCCCCAAGGTCCCCCCTGGACGGGAGGAAAGCACCCTGGGCTTAACCGCTCTGGGGGCAGCACTCGCCCCGCCCTCCTGCTCATCCGGCCCACCTGGAGGCCTGGCCCCCATCCTTTGCCCACCACCCCTGAACACCAGCCCCTTACCCATGACGCCGCAACCCACAGCCAGCCCGTAGCGCCAGAGGGCGGAGCGCAGGGCCACGGGGGTCCTGCGGACGGCTGCGGGTTCCCGGACCTCGGGTTCTCGGACTGGAGGTCCATACAGGGCCGCCCCCGCCAGGGAGGTCCAGAAGACGCCCTGGCCCGCGCAGAAGAGCCCGAGGACGGCGAAGCGGCGGCCCCCCTCGTGCTCGAACAGCAGCACGTCCCGCGCCGGGGCCCCTTCGTGCCAGCCGCGGCGTCCGGGCAGCGAGCGCAGCACGCACGGCCGCCAACGAAGCGCGCACAGCCGCGCTGCCGCCATGGCCACTCGTGGCTCCACCGGGGGCGGGACTTCCTGTGATGATGCGTGTCCGGCCCTCCCTCCCCGGAAGAGGACGCCACAGGCCGGAAGTATAATATCACTCTTTATCTTAAAAAGTACAGGGATCCAGGGGCTAAGTACACAGAGCACCTAAGTCCTTCGGGAGTTTAGTGTCAGTTCTACAAAGTAAGCTTTGGCTTCCTGGCACCACAAGGCTCAATCTTCCAGAAGTCTTCCAGAACCTTCCAGAAGGCAGGCGAGGAGCAGGATGCGGCAACCCTCCCTCCTCGGTCACAGTTACAGGGCGGCCTCGGGCCAGACGGGAGGCGCAGGTGACGGACAGGACCATCCGGGGGCTATTTACAGGGGGCTTCTCCGGATCACTTCATGAACGCCACTTCCGGGATCTCACCCTTGGCCTGCGGAAAACTCAAGGTCAGCGGGGCCAGCTGGCGCCCCCCCCCCACTACCACCCCCCCAGCCTCCCGCGGCCCCTGGCTCCCCCGCAGCCCCCCCCTCCGACCGTGCTTCCATCTCACCTTGAGGTGCGTGAAGGCCTGGGCGGACCTGGTGTAGTCCCAGTTGTTGTCCTGAAGGCACCTGGAGTGGAAGGGCAGGAAACTGTGAGACCCGAAGTGCAGCCCCCCCCAAATGCCAGCCGATCCAGGGGACACTGCCCAGTTTGCTGCACTCCTTGTGCTAATGAACTCCTTTCACCAAGTGTAGAAGCTTTAGCACAACTGTGGAGAAGGGCCCGAGCCACACACCCAGCTCCCTGAAGACATGCAACAGAGCACAAGGCCCACTGGACCACCTCTGTGGACGTCTCAAAGAATCTGGGAATGTCAGTTCAGTGGTAAAGTGCCCGTCTGGCATCTGAGAGGCCCTAGGTTCAGTACCTAGTAGTGCAATAACAACAATAATACAAAAGTAGAGAAACTATTTGTCTTTAGGATTTGCTATACTAATTTATACATAGGGCAAATTTTTTTTCTGCATGCCTGTGCCTATGTATCAGGAGGCACTGTGCCCCTAGAGGTCCAAGGGTGACATCGGGAACATCCTAGAGTGCTCTATCTCCTTACTGCTTCCATTGGAGATTTCCCAGGCTCTACCTTCCACCCGGCATTTTACAAGGGATCTGAGATCTGATCTCAGGTCCTCCTGCTTGTGAAGCAGAGGCTTACCCCCTGAGCCATTTCTCTAGCCTATCAATTTGTTTTTAAGCATTATTTACTCACTTCTGGGACCACTCGAGGTTCATGCCAGACTGCGTAGAGAATGCCTGCAACATTTCCTGCTGTTCTGGGGAAAGGGTGGGCACTGGGCTTGAGGAAGGTGTGGGTGCAGGCATGGCGAAGGCTCTTTGGATTTCTTCAGGACTGGCATTCCTCACAAACAGCTCATCATTTACAATACACAACCTTAGGGACAAAGAGCATCTTAAGCACATGGACCAATAGCATCACATTTACAGTATCATTCCTGGCCTCAGGTTCTAGGTACTGATTCTTTTAAAAACTATTCACATGATTGGCCCACCCACTCATTTAAAATTTACTCTCTCCCATGGACTCAGTATTTAGAATTATCTCCCAAACACAAGAATCAAATACCCCCAACCTTTTACCTTTTGCTTATCTTCACAATGATGATAGGAAGTAAATATTTTTATACATGTTTTTCAAATGAGGAAACATGCTAGCAGCTAGACGTGGTGGATGGAACCCACAGTCCCCACCCAGACCCAAGCTCATGACCTGTGAGCCTCCTTGTTTCCTGATGCCTTTCTGCAATTCCAAAGATTCCCTGAGGAGTACAGTGCTAGCTATGGACTGGGGATTGGTATCCTGCATGGAAAGTTAAACGCTTACCCTGAATTGCTGGCAGGAACAGCAATGAATGTCCTGGTGAAAGCGCGTAAAGAATCCCGAGATTTCCCATCCACTGCAACAAAAACAGCAGCAATGACTCCTTCAAGCCAGGGTCATTTATGTTTACACAAAAGTTTTCAGGTCTTTGATACACAGAACCCTAAGCAGGTCAGGTAAGAACTTAGGCATAGAATCAGGTCAGGAAAGACAGTAACAGCGACTGATAGAACTTGTGTGTTAAAGGGACTTAGAAAGTCCTTACTGTGTCACCTGGCATACAGGCTGTAAACCACCTCACTTCCTATAGCGCCACTATAGAAGGGCATTACTCATCTCACAAAGAATGAGAGGCTCAGAGGCACTGCAACTTGCCCACAACTCAAAGAACAAGATTGGAAGGGAAACACATCTGCATGACTAATTCTGGCTTTTGTCACATTACAGCAGACCAGGGAGATGGTAAGCCGAATCAAAAATGGCTTGGGCCAAAGTGGGAGGAGGAAGTGAAGAAAGAGAAGAAAGCTGAGAAGTTGCGATGCAAGGAAGGGTCTTGCTGGGGGAGGGACAAAGGACTCAAAAGATGCTTACCTTCCTTGAAAACTCCATTGACAGAAAAACACAGCAATGTGCTCTGAAAGAGAAGAAGCACCAGGGACAATGGAGATTTTCCAGCCATAGTCTGAGCCCCCTCCCCCCACCCCCACATCCCCAAGCAAACGGCTCCATTACCCACCCCCCACCCCTGCAAAAGGCTCCATTACCCAGTGCCAATTATAGGCCCTATCAGGATAGAAATAGGTGCTTACTGTCTGGGCACTTATGTCCACAACAAAGGAATTAATGTCATGTTGAGTTTTAGGTAATTCGTTGAGGAAGGCAACAACGTTGAGCCTCGTGTGTTTCAGCAGCCGGAACCGCAGTGCTGTAGGCAGAAGGAAAAGCAACCAGGTTGTGGTAAATCTGCACTCCTGAGATTTACTGATTCCTTCCCATTTCACTGGGTCATACCACACTTACTGGGATCTTTAAGCTTCTTCACATTCCTGCTGTCTTTGAAGTATTCAGCTAAGTTACTTCTGGAAGAACAGAAAGAAAAGGCAATGGTAAGAAGAATGGTGTGGCCTGCACCTGCTGAGAACCATGTGTTCCGGCAGCTTCTAGGATGTGACACTTACCGGGCAGGATTTTGAGGGATGAAAGGAATGCTTAGCGAACAACAGGCCCCATCATGGTAGGCATCCAGGAGACCCTGTCGGTCTCCAGAGTCATAAATTGCGTAGTACCTGTGCGGAAAACAAAATGTAGTCTGAGCTCTGTGATCTGCAGCCAAAGAGAAGTGGTAGCTCTCCAAAGAGTGCTGCAGGAGCAGTTGCTCACCCCAGCCTCAGGCCCTGGGATACTCACTGCTGCAGGAAGTGCAGGACCAGATTCTTTAAGTTCTCTGTTCCAAAATAGCTTCCCTGAAATCAAACAAGACGTTAGCAACATAGAACCAACCAGCACCCTTCCCACACATGGGCTCTAACACTATTATCCCCGCTTCTGACCTTGCAGGGCGGTAACATTGTAGGGGCTTCAACATCAAAGGCAATCGGAGGAGGTAACTCATGGCCATCCTGTGGGAAGAAGTGAAAGATACAAGCGAAGGTCATAAAATCAACCATGGACCATAAAGAGGAATGAACAATGTCTAGGAACTCTGACAAGGAGCATTCACCTATGGGCATTTTCTAGGCTGACATGACTTTTACCAAACGGATCCATGCCACATATGGACACAGAAAAACTAAGTAGGAGCCAGCAAGATGGCTCAACAGGTAAAAGTACCAAACACAAACATGGCAACCTCAGTCGATTCTCAGAAGCCTACATAGTGGTAGACAACTGCCTTGTGAAGTTGTCTCTGACCTCTACCCAGGTCTCTGCTCTCTGTCCGCCCCTTCCCCCAACTAGTTAAATATTAAAAAAAAAAAAAAAGTAAAAGATACTATGTTTGGTAGAAGAGAAATGATAAGTTTTGGACTTACCAGGCGCAGTAACTTGGGAAATCGTTCGCGAATGGCGCTGTCAAGAACGGGACAGAAGTGAGTGACGCTTCAGAGCCATCATGCCTCCTGGGCTGCTCTAGGAGCAAATATACCAAAAACCCGAGGAACAGCCCATTCCATCCTGCTCATCACCCGTTCCTCCCCAGCCTGCACTTAGAAAAAGGGCCCCCATTCCCCTCCTCACCAGGGGCACCCCTTCTGGACTGCCTTGAAGGCGGACATGAGTTCTCACTGCTGACCCTGAGTGCTGCAGGAGCAGCACTGTCACCCAGGCTTTAAGCCCAAGAGTGCTTCCCCACCTTGCCCCCCTTACCTTCCACCTACTCACCTGTGCAGCCCCGGGAGGAGGGAATGGGGTGGGAGCCCAGGGGCTCCGCTGCCTCACCAGGTATCCACCAGTTCTGCCAGGTCTGGCCTTGGCCAAGACCAGAACACAAGGATGGCACAGGATGTTGGAGCAGGGAGATGAGCAAGACAGGGCTCAGGGGAGAAAAGGCAAAGGAAGAAAGGCAAGAAAAGGAGAAGAGAAAAAAGGTAGGATGGGGCAGAGGCAAAAGAGATGGAGAGATGGGGGGAGGGGGACAGCAAAGACAAAGCAAAGAAGTACAGGCAAAGAGGCATTTAGAAAGAAAGGAAGAAAAGGCAAGAAAGACACCCTGACACAGCCCTTTCCATCAGCTGCCGCTTTTCCCTGTGATCCAAGGTAGAAACAGCACAAATTCTACTGGAGAAGTTTGGAGCTGCTGTTGGCCAGGTCTCGGTCTGCTACTGGGTCCCTGTTTGAGCTGGACGTGGGAGGTGAAGCAGCCATGGGGGCAGGAGACCTCCCTCAGAAGAGATGAGGGTTCAGGCCCCTGCCAAATTGGGGGGGTGAGGGTCTGTGCCCCACCTCAGTTGGCCCCCAAGTTCTCTCCTGATGGCCCCTCTGCGACTGTGCCTGTCTTAGGTTGTTCCTTCCCTGAGGAATCTTACCCGTCTCTGGCTAACCAGCCATCTCCGGGGCCAAGCAGGGTGACGTGAGGTGTGCGAATGAGGGAGGGGCAGTGCCCCTGACAGGGTCGGTTCTGTCTCCTTGGTAGTGGATGCCCCCGTGGCCTCCACGCCCAGCATCTGCCTTGGGATCCCCTCGCCTGCTGGCGGGGCCCTGGCTTTGGTCCCTCTTCGGGAACCCAGGTTTCTTCTTCAGGGAAGGCCCAGATCACACTGAGCAGGAGAGACCAATAACACGCACCAGCCTCCAGGAGGTCTCAACCTCAGCATGGGCAGGTAGAACAAGGCCACAGCTTTGGAGAAGTGGATCGGGAAAAGAGGGTCCCTCTTGGCACAAGGGCAAGAGGGGCCATTACTGATCAAGGTGGGAAGGGGAATTTCAGCAGGTGGTCCCAGTTAGAGATGCCTTTTCTCAGCCTGAGGACACCAGATTCTTGGCTAAAGGCAACCACACAGATAAGGCATGTACATACAAGACACCCCCTTGAAAGCACAGAAAAGGGAAGGTGCCCTTCCTGGAACAAAGGGTAGGGAGACTCTAGAAAAGGCTGTGTTCAGAAAGAAGACCAGAGAAAAAAGAAACAGTAGTCAAGTGAGAAGAAAGGAGGAGAGCTCTTGTGAAAAAGCTGAGAGACACAGACAGACAAAAGAGGGGAGTCCACGGTCCTCCTAAAGGGCAGGTGGTTCCAGCTCAGGGCTGCATGTCTCCTGCAGACGGGCTCTGGTCAGGGTGCATTAGCCTAGCCTCCCAGGGGGTGAAGGTCCCCGGGAGGGGAGACAGAGGCTACAACTGACCTGATATAGGTAGATTGGTCTCGGAAGGTGTCACACATGGGGTTTCTGTCAAGCCACAGCTCTTCCAGCTTCAGTCCTTTTATCTTGTCCAATTCCCTCTCGGACTTCAACTGTGAAGAATGGGACCAGAGGATTAGGAACAAGACTCTGTTTAAGGACAGCAGCCAGATACACACACCCACACACCCACACTCTAAGCCCAAGCTGTACCCTCATCCACATTTTTTTTCTTTTGTCTCCCACCACGGGCCATACAAGCTGTCACTTCCCACCACCCCAGCAAAAACTTAGCCAGTTCTATCAATGTTTACTTCATTTCCAGAGAGGTTTAGGATCTTTAGGTTCGGCGCCTTCTGCACAATGCTAGACATGTCATCTAGCTTGTATAGCTTGTTGTTGCTCAGGTTCAAGGACAACAGCTGCAAACAGAAGAATTGAGCAAATCACCAGTGAGTGGATCAAAGGCATCTGACCCCTCGCCTCATCCTACCTACACCACCAGGCCAAAGACCTCACCTCAGGGATGTTCTCTTCAATGATTCGCAGGGTAGCTGCCATGCAGCTTCTACGATTTAGAACAACATCAATGTTCTGGGCCACCAAATCTTTGGGAGAAAGAAAGAAAGAAAAGTCTGAAACTGTCTTCAAACTTTCGCTGACTGATCAGTTCCACATCTCCACCTAGCCGAGGAACCCTGATATCATACCTGGATCTGAGCGGAGGCCCTTGAGGTCAAGTGCCTGTTGTGAGCCATCATATCGTTTGCTCATGATCAGCTAAAAGAAGAAAAAGGATTTAGTGGTCACTGAGGCTGTATGGGGTGAGAGAGAGACAAAGGCTGGGATGGACAAGTAACTTCACTGGCCTTACCTTGAGCTGCTCCACTTGCTCGGGCTTCAGTTCATTTTGTACCGTATGTGGTGGGGCAGAGGAGTTGATGATAATGGATATCTGGAGAGGAGATGAGAAAGACAAAATATACTCCAGGGAAACTGATCTTCATAATTAACCAAAACCCAGCCCCTTTACTCTGTGAGTCAAGCCAGGCCCTTTCACACATACCTTTCGGTTTTCCCGATCCTGAATCTTATAGTTGATAGCCTTTAATGCAGAAGCAGTACTGGCGTCTTCCACGAAAAACTCGGCCCGTGTGTTCTCATAGTGAAACTGGAGGAAGAGGAAACAAAAGCTTCAGAGTGGAGCCCACAGGCCCTTGCCAGCTTCCCTTTAAACCCACCTGCTGTGCACAGCCAGCCACCGAGGCTTTGCCTTACCTCAACGGGGGTGAAAGGGACACTGCACTTGCTCTGAATCATGCTCAGGAGCCAAGTCTTGTCATACTTTCTGCCATAAGGAATCTACAGTAAGAGGAGAGAGAGAAGGGCTCTATGCAACTGAGGTTAATCGTCCACCCCGATTCACTTCTTTGTGCACCTTCTGCCAAGTTCTAAAGTTTTTTTCCAGAGTCGAGGTTTAGCTCAATGGTATGGTTTGTGTTTAGAACCATGTGGCACTGGGTAGAACCTTGTATTACAAAATAATTTTTTTTTCTCTTTTAGAACAAAAGTAGATTTATTAAGGGAACACAAGGAAAAACTCCCAAGGGTGAGAGGACTTCAAGGGAGGAATAGTATCAGCAACTTTTTTTTTTTTAAAATAAAGGACTCCATAATCTCATTCCTGTGCACTTGCATTTATCATGCCTTAAAGAATTAATTAAATCCTAAAAATCCCAAGATAGTCATTCCTTGCCTGCCCTTCAGAGAGCTCCAGACTCCTAGACCCACTCTTGGCTTAAGCCAATTCCCTGTCCACCCATCACCCTGATGGTCTCTCTCTGTTCCCTTCCTTGAGCCTTTCTTAGGTGTTCTAAGACACCGACTCTAAGGAGAAAGGCTGTATACTTCAATATGGAGTAAATACCTGAAATGAGGAATTTTATGGTACATGTATGACAGGAGGAAACAAACATCCCTCAGTCCAAATCCAGTCCTCTATCTCCACTTTCCCATGGTACTCACTGTAATTTTGAACCAGTTCTTAGTTGTCCCATCTTGACTGGTGCCAGCCCCTCCTCTGTCTTGAGGAGCTCTGTCTCTCCGTACAGTAATATGAATTCGATCCCGATCGTGCCAAGTATCACCCCGACGATTAGGCCGGTTGCCATAGGGGTTACTGTTGGGAAGGAGAATTTATGTCCATAAATACTAGAAAAAAACCATCTGGCTCTTAGTGGGACTGCATCAAGATTACAAGTTTAAGTTGGTCATGACATATTTTTGCTCTTCAAGATGGGAAGAGAAATGACAAGCACAGTAACAGGTCTATATAATTTGGTGGGCCACTAAATTCAAGCATATCAAGTGGTCACTTACTATCGTACACGGGGACCATCCTGGGCATCACTCATTGCCACGTCTCCATCATCTTCCTCAAACCTAGAGGACCGAATACCAGAACCACCTCTTCCAGACCGACGGTTCCCCTCACCACACTTCCACCGGAAAGGACCCCGGCCTTTCTTTCTTCTCTGAGGGAAACTAACACGGTCATCGTGCTCTGGAATTGAAAACAGGTACACGAATTAATAATTACATCACTGGTCAAGCTGCATGGTGTGACAATCGGTTTCTAGTACTCTGCATTACAGGAAGATATGCACACTAACTACCACAGCCACTTCCACACATACTTCTCTGGTTGGCCAGAGAAAAAAACTCCCTCCAGGGACTGGTGGGATGGCTCAGGGGTTAAGCCTCTGTCTCGCAAGCAGGACTTGAGTTCAGCTCCCAGATCCCACATAAAAACTCCAGGCAGAATGGCAATGGTCTATATATAATTCTCTAGCCCTGAAAAGTGGAATCTGGGAAATGTCAGAGCAAAGCAAAAAGGATGTAGAGCAATCCAGGATGATTCCCAAAGTCACCCTTTGGGCCTCCACAGGCACACACAACTAAATGCCCTTTACTGCACACAGACACACACGAACACACAAGCCAAATAAACAAACAAGAAAAAAAACCTCCCTCTAGGTTGGCAACATCAGGGGAAGTTACTGGCAAACTGTAGAACCTTCAAAAACTGAAAGGGTAGATGGAGCTATAGTATACCTGGAATACTGCGTTTATCTTTAGCACCCCCTACACGCTCACGGAAAGCATCAGTGTGTTGCTCCATGCTTCTAATTCCCCAGGAGCAGAGTGGTGGATGCAGGAGGATCAAGAGTTTAAGGTTCTCCTCAGCTAAATATGAATTTAAGGCCTTCTTGGGTCACAAGAGACCCTGTCTTAAAAAGTATAATAAAAATGAAGTAGAAACTGGGACTACAAAGAAAAGTGAAATATAGAAGTGTGAGCAACTTCAAAATGCAACTGGCCACCAATGAGGAGATTCCTGAAAACCACCTGAATGTGCTGCTTGGTATTTTCTTTGGCTACATCTAAAAGTCGTCTCAAAGCCAGGAGTGCTTGCAAACACTTGTAATCCCAACTTTCAGGAAGTGGAGGTAAGAAACCAGCCTCTATGTTACACTGAGTTCAAGGATATGATTGCAATCTCACAAATATGAGCAATGTGAAAACGTCTCTCCAAAACAATGAAACAACCTTGTTCTCAAACTGCCATGCCACTCTGAAATCTGAGAGATGGTTTTGTGTCTTTGGGTAAAAATGCCTTGCAACTTAGGGGACAGCTAGTTTCAAGCTCTGGTGGCAGCTCCACATTAAGGTGCTGAACCAAGGGTCTCAGAATTTTCTCCAACAATACAACCTGAGTCCAAAGTTGGAAGATTCCAGTTTGAGATTAGCCTGGCCACGCAAGATCCTGTCTCTATAAATAAAAGCAAATGGGTGTGGTGGTGGTGCACACTAGTAAACCCAACAGAAGCTCAAGATCATCTTTAACTACATAGGGGAATTTGAGGTTAAACTACATGAGACCCTGTCTTTAAAAAAAAAAAAAATGAGGGGGAAACTGGTGGGGATGTAGCCAGTTGCCTAGCATGTACGAATGATCTCCAGCACCAGACAAAAACACATCAAGGTAGAACACGCCCATAATCCTAGCTCTTGGAAACTGGAGGCAGGAATCTCTGAAACTTAATCATTCTGGGTAGCTTGATGAGATTGTCAAAAAAAAAAAAAAAAAAAAAAAAAAAGGCACAAGGATAGTAAGGTGTCTGTTTAGCATATGGGAAGCCCTGGGTTCAATCCAGCACTGAGAAGGGAACAAAAAGTTCATGGGTCATGGGCTTCTAATTCCAACATTGGGGAGAGTGAAATAGGAAGACTTTGTGCTACAAGAGACCCTGTCTCAAAATAAAGTGAAAATAGAAAAAACAAAAGGTTCACTAGGCTAAGGGTTGGGGGCACAGAACTCATCTAGTCCTTCCTGGGTTGATTCTCAGCAATACACACAGACAAACACAGAACACACAAGTCCATACTTCTAAAGAAATCTACCTAGTCCCCTACTATCCTGTAAATAATAAATTGCACCAAGCAACCCTAGAGATAAGGAATACATAAAAAGAAGATGCAGCTAATGTTCCTGAGAATGCTCTGTGGCCAAACGCTATGCTTCAGGCACTGGATAGAAATGGTCTCCTTCAGACACACACCAATCGAGCAGACAGGTACTGCCAACTACCCACATTAAGGGGACGGAGGAGGAGGCCTGGAAGTTTCACTCGCTCAAGGTTGGCGTGGGCAACTCGAGACTCAAACTTGTGCTGTTCCAGTGAATTAGGCCAGTGTTTGCTCTGACCAGTACGCTGGTTTTTAAGTCTCGAACACTAAACCAAAGCAGCAAGTTGGGAGCAAGATCGACTGGTCGCATTATAAAAAAAAAAAAAAAATAGGGCACCGGGGCAAGTACACGAGCGAGGCACCACTGAGTCACATTTAAAGGAAGAGTCGGGCCGCCAGGCTGAACTGACAAGCATCAACCACCCTCCAAGTTCAAAGGAATCGCGTCCGCCGCGTCCGCGCAGCCCCGGGCCGCCGGCGCCCGGCACAGATCCTCCTCGCCCGGCTCCCGCCAGCTCCCCGCCACCCGGCCCGAGTCCCGCCGGCGCCCCGCGGGGGCCTGGCACCCCAGCCGCGCGGCCACGCAACCCACGGACGCCCGGCTCCGCGCGGCCTCCCGCCCCCGGGCTGCGGCCTAGGCCGGCGCCGCCCACCCGCGTCCCCAGCGCCCGCTCCGGACCCGAGAACCAGCACTGACCGTTGTAGGATTTCCCCTCGTCCGCCATGGCACAGGCAGTAACAGGAGCGGGCTCAGACGCGGGACCCGACGCCACCAAACGTCCGAACACCACGGCGCTCAGGACCGAAGCTCTCCTACGACCGGCGCCGCCACCGCATTTATCCGGCGAAGCGCGCCGCGCGCCGCCGACGTCCCCAGGCTGTGGGCGGTGCCGCAGGGTGGGACCGCGCGCTCCGCGCCTGCGCAGCAGCAGCCCGGCCGCGCGGGGGCGGGGCCAGGCCTCCGGGGGCGGGGCCAGGCCTCCGGGGCACGCCCGCCGTCGGGGCTGCGGTTGCGGCGGCTCCCCGGCGGCTGCACGCTGCCTTCCTGCTTCTCCGGCCTGTCGGGGTAGCGCCGGAGCTGCAAGCCGTCCACTCGAGAGGAGCGGGGAGCAAGGCCGCACCGGAGCAGTGGAGACCCGGTCCCCGGGCGGGAGTAATGGCTCACGGCCCCCACTGGTGAGATCAGCCAGCGCTCAAGTCCCAGCCGAGCTCCTCGCCTGCCGCGGGCCTGTGCCCTCCCTGCCTTCCTGCCTCCAAGATGGATTGTGACGAAACAGAAAATTGGAATGGAAGCTTCTCAGGCACGAACCTCAACACCGCTTTTCTTCCTCCAGCACCCGGCCCACTGTCAAGCTCGGCACATATACTCAAGTATTTGTGAAATACATGCAATTCAGTCCTACGTAGATCCTTAGCAGATGCAAAATGTCATCTGGATAGCCTCGGTCAGGGTTCTGAACACCGAAGTTCACAAGCGACCGCCTTAAGTACCATCATGTCTAGTTAGGTACGTCCCCCAAATCAGCAGGGTGAAGGCAGCCAGCAGTGGCTGGACCGGGGACCAGGAAACATGAGGCCTTAAGGATCCAGGCATCAGTCTCTACCCTTAACTTTCTTTGGCATGGAGGATGGGGAGGGGGCCAGGGCCACAAGAACCACCACGTAGGTCTTGATTAGGAAGGACAATATAGCTCACTAACCTCCCTGGATGGAAGGCATATGCCAGGCTTCCTCCTTTCTACACTAACTGGCTTGATTTGTTGAAGGGCTTAAAAGGAAACAAACGTCTCAGCTAAAGCAGGGGAAGAATGGTCTTTTGCTCCTGGCAGTGTTCAAGGAATTAGAACCAAATGCAAGTGTTGCTGCTCTTGGGGTATCCCTTGTCTGGAGGCAGCTATGTATATGGAGCTCTAAGACCACCCATGTCAGAAGTAAAGCCCTCAGTCATGAATCCGACCCTTTGGGTTCTTTTAGCCAGTGGGTTCATTTACTTCCTGCAAAAGCCCTTCGCCGCTCCCACCCAGAAATGACAACGTGTTTAGTGAGGCTGACAGTCTTGTAATTGGGAGGAAAACAGGCTGTAGTCATTTGGCAGATTGAGAGGCACCAGCAGCCAAAGCTGTGCAGGCAGCTGAAGGGCTCTGAGCCTCCCCCCACCTCACATGGTGAAGAGAGGAAGGTCAAGTTCTAACCCAGATGGGAAAATTGGTCCCTGGGACAGTTCTGCTTCCTCTCCTCTCAGGAAGGCAGGAGGGCATCATCTCCCCGTGCTGCCACAGTGACCTTTGGGAGAGGCTGACAAGGGTTTATAAAAATCTCCTGGTGGAGACAATCTCCCCCACGGCCCCCAGCTGGCCTCTGCTCCCAGATACTTCACAGCAGAGTCCAAATCCAGAAATGGTGTGTTTCAAAGGCCTGAGGGAGGACAGAGTTGGCCAGAAGCAAGGGCCAGGGATCAGGGAGACTGGCCATTTTTAACAGTCCATGGAAATGGCCTTTCTCCCAAGCACCCTGCACTGCTCAAGCACTGGCCACCTGCCCTCCCAGGAGGGTCCCAATTTCCCACAGAGCGCCTCACAGTGGGGACGGTTCAGGCCAGGAAGACCACAAAGATGATGAAGAAGACAATGAGGATGAGGAAGATTTTGACCATGAGCCACCGGTTGGAGGTGACTGACTGGAAGTACTTGAGGATCTCTGAATGGGCGGCCTCAACATCCAGCTGGGCTCCAAGCACGTTCTCGTCGATCCTGGAAGCAGGGCCAGAAGGAAAGTAAACAGGACACTGGATTAAAAAGAATGCTGTGGAGTCTATCTACTGGCACAGAAAGACGATCACAATCCAGGAAGAGGAAGGGTGCACACACGATGTGATCACTTTTTGTATATGCAGTTGAGTCTAGAAAAGGTTCTTGAAGGTAACATTACAGCACAATTTCAGCTCAAAAACCGCATCTGCCAGCTTTCAGCTTGTAACTCGGGTTATTTAACCCAGAGTCTCATTTTCTTCATCTGTAAAATGAGACACAAACCCTCTCAAGAGGATGTCAATTCAGTAAGTTAATTATGAAACTCACAACCCATATGGACAACCAAAATACAACCTTCACTCATCAGTATTTACTGATTTTTAGCTAACTGAACATGTATTCTATTACTACTAGGGAAAAGCTCACAAACCAGCATAGTAAAGAAATCCTGCTGAGGGAGGAGGTGATAACCACAAGACTACACATCGGGAGCATGTTATCTCCAGTATCTCCAGGGAATAGAGAAGTCCTCGAAGGAAGGTCAATCCTGAGAAATTACTGGGGTTGGGATTTTTTTTTTTTCTTTATTCAATTGTGTGTCTGTGCGCTCATGTGTATGTGTGTGTGTGTGTGTGTGTGTGTGTAGAACCATGGGCAAATTCGGGAACCACCATGGACCGCCTCCATCTCCTCCTTGTTTACTCTGCCTGGGGATTCACAGGCTCCGCCCTACCAGTACTGGAAACGCAGGCTGCCCCCGCTTCCGCCTGGCGTCTATACATGGGGTCTAGGATCCGAACTCAGGACCTTCCGCCTGCAAGGCAGAGGCTTAACCCCTAAGCCATCTCTCCAGCCCCATGAGGTTGGGATTTCTCTAGCCAATCTGCTCATGCAATGCTAAAATGATCAAATAGTGTTGTGTCACATGAAGTCTCAGCCACCTACACATATCATGGTGGTCCAGTAAGATTATATTGCCTAGAGACGTAATAGCCGCCTTTGTTCATGTGGCTATATTGTTATTTTGGGGTGTATGCACGTGATGTGCGACTGTGCAAGTGTGTTTTGCATGTGGGCACTGTGTACAAGAAAGAGTACACTTGAGCGTGTCTGTCTGTGGAGGAATCATCCTGGATTGCTCTGCTTCCTTAATTGCTTTGCTCTGGGGTTTTCTGGGCAGGAATTACAAGCTACTGCTATATCCACTGGCATTTTTACATGGGATCTGGGGATCTGAACTCAGGCCCTTTTGCTTGCAAGGCAAAGCCTTTAACCACTGAGCCATCTCGAGACCCAGCCCCATATGGTTACATTCTATGACGCTCACACAAGTGATGAAATCACCTGATGACAAGTTTCTCAAAGCCACTTCCCCATCATTGAGCAATATGAGGCAGAACTCTGGCTTTTGTGAAGGGAAGTCTTTGGGATTAAGACCTCTGGGAGCTGTGAGTATGGCCCAAGGAGAGAAGAGCTGGGCTCATGGCTGCAAGCTAAGGTCAGGCAGGCAATCCTGAGGACTGAGTGCCATCTCAGGCATCTCAAGTCAGCGGCCTGAACTGTGACTCCCTTATGCTGCACAGGCTCGAGTATTAGGTTTTCTGCTTCGACCTATAATTTTATTTTTTAATGTGTGTACATTTGTTAACTCAGACTGAATTAAGCTTCTATTGGCAATTTATGAATGACTCTGCTTAATGAAAATGCACAACTCTTGGGGGTGGAGATGCTTCGAAAGCAGAAAAGGTCCTGAGTTCAGATTTCAGGTCCCACGTAAAAAATGACAGGCAGAAGTGGCAGAGGCTTGCACTTCTGGCCCTGGTGGGAGGAGCCTGGGAAATAAATCCCAGAGCAAAGCAAAGAGGAGGCAGAAACAATCCAGGATCATCCTTGAAGTCACCCTTGGCCTCCACAGGGACACACAGTGCCCTCTGAAACACACTCACACACGCACACACAAAATAAAGTTAAAAAAAAAGAAAAGAAAATATACCACTCTTATAGATGCAAAGATTGTAGGTAAGAACCCATGGATCAAATTACAGTAAGAGGCTCAGGGGTTAAGCTTTTGTCTTACAAGCAAAAGGACCTGAGTTCTGATTCCAGATCCCACATTAAACACACCAGGCAGAAATGGTGTCGGCCTGAACTTCTGGCCATGGAAGAAAACCCCAGAGCAAAGCAAGAGGAGGTAGAGCTATCCAGGATGATTCCTAAGGTCACCTTTGGGCCTCTACAGGTACACACAGTGCCCTCTTCTACATAATACCCACACATGTACACACCCACACCTACACATGCAAAAAAAGAAAAGAGAAAAAAACAAAGAAAGGAAAATGAAAGAACATCTTTTCCTTTCCATGTAAAGACAAACTACTGAGTTGAATAATCAAGCAGTGGAGAGCTTGCGCATGAACAAAAGAGAATGAAACCGATACAAGAGAATATGAAAAATCAAGCAAAAAAATTTTAAAAATCCCAAAAATATAAATTAATCATGATTAGAAGAGCTAAGATTTTAGTTTTTTGAGTCTATTCCCGAAGACCCTGTGATTAAGAGTAAGCAGGAGTGGTGGTATTCACCCAGAGTCCCAGCACGCAGGAGATGGAGGTGGGAAGGGGTCATAGCCTGGGCTACCAGACTCTGTCTCTCAGGAAAAACAAACCAACAAACAAGCAAACACCAGAACACAAGGCCTGGGTGTGGCTCAGGGGTGCCCTTGTCTCCAGTTCGTGCAGTCCTAGGCACAATCCCCGATACTGCAAAAGAAAGGAAAGAATAATGGGATCGGGCCAGCAAGATGGCTTAGTGAGTAAAGACCCATGCACACAAAGCTGATAACCAGAGTTCTGATCCCTTGAACCCACAGTGGAAGGAGGGAGCCAACTTCTGACAGTTGGTTCTTCCACACGTGTCAGTGGCACCCACGGACGTGAACTCTCACACACCAGTAAGCTAAAGTAACATTAGTAAAAATAATCAAATAATGGGGCCAGGCCTGAGTATGTGGATCAGTGGTAGAAAGCCATGGTTCTGACGTCAAGCACAAAATAAAAGGAGTAAGACTTGTGTAAAGAGGGCGGAAGTGAGACCTAGTGGCTCAATCTGGCCATACTTGGGAAACCTAGTTATTATAAATGGTAATGATGGTAGTGCATTATAACAGGGCAAATAAAAACCAATCCATAAAAAAAAAAAAAAAATCCATGACGACACAGAGGGAAAGAGAAGTTCCTTACAGAAGAGAAGTCTGCCCATAAGAGAACAAGATGGCAGAAAAAACACCGTTCTGTCAACACGTGTAAAAACGATTGAGGCAAGGATCGGTCTGGCCTGGGGAGCTGGACGTGGGCACTTACAGAAACACTGTTCACAGGTAATCCACCTTGATCAAGTTCTGTCTAGCTCCGCCCCATTGGGGACCAATGACATAATCATCACATCAAGATTTACAGCCTTGGGGCTGGAGAGGTGGCTCAGGGGTTAAGCCTCTGCCTTGCAGGCGGAAGGTCCTGAGTTCGGATCTCAGATCCCACGTACAGATGCCAGGTGGAAGCTGGGGCGGCCTGAGTTTCTGGTCCTGGTAGGGCGGAGCCTGTGAATCCTGGGACAGAGTAAACAAGAAGGAGGTGGAGGCGGTCCATGGTGGTTCCCGAATTCGTCCATGGTTCTACACATACACAGACACACACATGCGCGCGCACATACATACGCACACAACTGAATAAATAATAATAAAAAAAATTAAAAAAAGATTTACAGCCTTAATCAGTCTGTGAATGGGGAGAATGGTTCACGTCTATGTTACCACCACAAACACAATCACTCTGACTGTGTATGGGGAGGATAGTTCATGTTGATATTACCACAACAAACACAGGCAGATTAATAAAAACTTACAAATACCTGTGAACATTTGTGTTTTAATTCAAGAGAAATAGCAAAAACTAGGAGGTAGAGATGTGATTCCATGACAGAACATTTGTCTAGCAATGCATAGTGCTTGTGACCAACAACTGGCACCAGAAAAAGAGGCAAGCTGCATCTGACATCTGTCACCTTTCAACTGCCCACATCTGTTTTCATTATCTAAAGACAAGGTGACATCAAATGCTCTAAAATGCCATGCAATACAAGGTACACAACACCTCTTATATTCCTCAGTAAAACTCTGAAGTCCTAGGAAACCTTCATTTGCAGAAAATAAAGGAGACAGAAGAAAGACTTAAGAGATAAACACATTTAAGACAGAGGTGGCTCTACAAGGCATTTAGCAGGGCAGTCAGTCAGGATAGAGAGGGCGGGAGACGTCTTCTGATTAAATTATGCGCCTCTCGTTGGCCACATCTAGGAGTTTTCAGCACAAAGGACCAGGTACCTGCAAAATAACTAAGAAGCTTCCCACACCCAGTCTTAAAAATGGCTAACAAGAAAAGGAAAAAGAAAAAAGAAGGCTAACTAACTATGCCTTACAGAGAACTGCCTCGTGATAAGGAAGAGACAGGGACTCAAGCGGCCCAAGCTGGTCTCACACTAAGTACATGAGGCTGGCCTTGAACTTGTGGCCTTTCTGCCTTTGCCTTTCATGCACTGGGATTACAGGTCTGTGCCACCATCCCCCACTGGCAAAGGATTCCCTTTTCTTAGTTGGTTTTAATTTCCAGGATGTTTCTTTGATGAATTAAGTTTTACTTCTACTATCTCTCCCTTCTCCAACTGCCGGCCTGCACAATGTACCTGATAAAAGTCTCTTCTCCAAGGATAGAATTTTAAGATTAAGTAGGAAGGAACACATTAGCATGTACATTCCCTAAAATCTAAACCTATATAGCTGCTATTGAAGTGCTTCTGTGTGTTCCTCTCCCAGTGTCCCCACAACTTTAAGTGCATATTGTCTTCCTGTGAATGAATGAATTCACTAGCTCTGTGTTACTCTGAATGTCCTGCAATGCTCATGTGCTCTAGTGACGTCCTAGCCCCAGACTCAGAGGTGCTCCTCAGGCTGTGCAACTCATGACAAGAAGTTGCATTTCTTGCTAGTTGGTATTGGTTTAGACTGGACAAGGGAAGAAAAAAAAGGGGGAGGGGGGAGCAGGTCAATATGAAATAAAGGCCAGGCTGACAGTCTGAGTTTGGTCCCCAGAATCACATGGTAAAAGCAAGATTTGCACAAATTGTCCTGTGACCTCCACAAGTGTGCTGTGACAGTCTGTACTCATATAACACAATAAAATATTAAAAATAATTTTAAAGGGAAGTCAGTAGACGAGAGGTAAGTGTAAACACAAAAGCTGCTGATTTCAGATTTGCTTTGCTCTTCTTCTCTTCCCCCTCCCTCTTTCTTCCTCATTGCACTGAAAATTGAGCTTAGGGACTGCGCATGCTGGGCAAGTGCTTTACTCTGAACCACAGCCCTGGCTATTTTTCTTCTTTCTGAGATTGGGTCTCGCTAAATTGTCCAGGCCTCAAACTCACAATCCTCCCATGTTGGTCTCCTATATACTTGAGATTATCGGCACAAGGCACCAAGCCTCGCTTCTTCTGAAGCAAAACTCCTATAAAAGAGCTTATTCTTTCCTTGTCTTTTCTTCCCTTTTACCTACTCCCCTCTTACCACCATTTTTTAAATTCCTTTCTTTTGTTCTTCTCTTCCCTTCTCCCTCTCCCCTTTCCTCCTCTTTATTTTCAGGATTTCATACTGCATCCCAGACTGAACCTCAAACTTTTTTTAATTTTTCTTTTTGCATGTATGTCTATGTCTGTGTGTATCAGAGGGCACTATGTGTGTCTGTGGAAGCCCAAAGGTGACTTCAGGAATCACCCTAGATTACTTTTACTCCTCTTTGCTTTGTTCTTGAGTTTTCCAGGTTCCCCTTTCCAGTCATTGAAGAACAGGCAGTTGCTATTTCTGCCTGGTGTTTTTTACGTGGGACCTGAGTTCAGATCCCAGGTCCCACGTAAAAAACACCACTAGGTGGAGATGGACTTCTGGCCCTAGTGGGCGGAGTCTGGAAAATCCCAGAGCCAAGCAAAAAGGATGTAGAAGCAACCCAGGATGATTCCTGAAGTCACCATTGGTCCTTCACAGGGACACACAATGCCCTCTGACACACACACACACACACACATACACACAAAATCAATAAAGTCTAAAAAAAAAAAAAAAAAAAACAGGGGCTGTAGAGGTGGCTCAGAGGTTAAGCCTCTGTCTTGCAGGCGGAAGGTCCTGAGTTCGGATCCTAGATCCCACGTATAAACTCTGGCCAGAAGCAGGGGCGGCCTGCATTTCTGGCCCTAGTAGGGTGGAGCCTGTGAATCCTGGGGCAGAGTAAACAAGGAGGAGGTGGAGGCCGTGGTCCATGGTGGTTCCCGAATTCGCCTGTGGTTACACACACACACACACACACACACACACACACACACACATGCACAATTGAATAAATAATAAAAAAATTTTTTTTAATTAAAAAAACCCAGTTGAGATTACAAACAGGTAGCCACTGTCCTGGAAAAAGCCAATACTTTGTGGAGGAATAGAATTTAGAAACTTGGTAACACAAAATAGGGTATTGTAACCCAAACTCAAGAGAAGGAACAAAGAATAGGACGATACTAGATAACACAGGTGTTTGGGAAGATGGTAATGACCCCAAAGCAATAATTGTAATACAGAAAATACACTTGCAATAGTTAAACAAGTCCTCACTTCAACACAGAAGAGAAGCTGGGGCCAGTAAATAGTAGATGCTTGCCACTGATCCTGGTGACCTGAGTTCAATCCCCAGAACCCACATGGTAGGAGAAAAATGACTCCTAAAAGCTGTCCTCTGACCTCCACATTCATGCCATGACACACAACCAGGTAGGTACACAGACAGACATACATACATACATACATACACACACACACACACACACACGTGATGATAAATTCAGAGAAATATCCAAATAGTAATTAATTGGAATACCAAGGACTGTGCCCACAGGCTTCACATGTGCTAAGCAAGCAGCGCTCTGCAACTGCACTACTATCACCCGCAGCTGTTTCTCTGACACTAACCTTGAACGCTGATCCTCCCACCTCCCACACACTGAGGTCACAGATGTGTGCCAAGCAGCCTCCCCATCGCCTTTTCATTTTTCAGTTTTGAAATAAGATCTAACTAAATTGCCAAGGCTGGCCATGAACTTGCCAGGCCCCCAAATGGTAATTTTAAAACTCAAATGGACATGGTGATTGTGTCTATAATCCTACCACTTTGAAGGTGAAACCAGGATCATCAGCAGTCCAAGGCCAGTCTCACCTACTGGGGAGCATTACACAGTGAGCTCAAAGCCAGCCTGGTTACATGACACCACAAGGCCCTGTTTCAAACAAACAGCAAACATAAAAAAAAACACACTAATGGGTATTAAAAACTCACCACGTGGATTTAACACAAAAATGAACACGAGAAAGATAGCTGGACAGGTGTGTGTGTGTGTGTGTGTGTGTGTGTGTGTGTGTGTGTATGTGTGTGTGTGCTTTAGATTTTCAAAAGACAACAAAAAAAGGCGAAAAATATTTGAAGAATTAATGGCCATTTATTTCCAAAATTTGGTGAAGGATAAATCCACAGACTTAAGAATGACAGACTTGATGAAGTGCTTGCCTAGCATGAATAAAGCCCTGGGTTCGATCCCCAGGACACCAAAATGGGTGTGGCAGCACATGCCATGATCCCAGCACTACAGGGATGGAGACGGGAGGACGGAAGTTCAAAGTCATCCTTGGCTCCACAGCAAGTTCAAGACTAGCTTGGACTACATGAGACCCAATCTCAAAAAAAAAAAAAAAAAAAAAAAAAAACCTGCAGCAGGACATGGAGGGCAGAGCTGCTCCTGCACGGTGGAGGCAGAGGCAGGAGGACCACTTCCGAGCTGTCTAGGCCGCACGGGGAGACCCTGTGTGAACAAGGGTAGCTTAGAGTGGGGAAGTGCTGACCTAGCACACAAGGTCCTGGATTCAACAGTAAACACTGCCCACCCACTCACTACCAGAAAAATAAATGAATAAAAAGATTCAGATCAGGAAGGCAGCTCAGTCAGCACAAGGAAGATCTGGGTTTGGTCCTCAGAACCCGAGTAAAGAAAACCCAGGTGTGGTGACACAGTGACGGACGGGCCAGCATGGAGGACAGGCTACTGAGCAGGGAGTCCAAGGCCAATGGGACTTTGTCTCAAGAAAAAAAAAAAAAAAGGTGAATCAACATCCCTGGAAGACACCCAGGGTTGACCTCTGACCTCCAAAAGTACACGAATGCACCACCTCATACTTGTACTGCAACATGCAAATACATACACACAATGAACATGTGCAGACACACACAGGAACGAACAAACAAAAAAACCCACCACCAAAAACCCTCAGAGAATCCCAAGCAGACTCAATTCAAACAAATCACATCTTGGGGCTGGAGAGATGGCTCAGGGGTTAAGGCTATGCCTTGCAAGCAGAAGGTACTAAGTTCAGATCCCAGGTCCCAAGTATAAACACAAGGTGAAAATAGTGACAGCCTGCGCTTCCAGCCCTGGTAGGCAGAATCTGGGAATTCCCAAAGCAAAGAAGAAAAAAAAAGAAAAAGGAGGTAGAAGAAATCCAGGAGGATTCCTGAAATCACCCTTGGTCCTTCCCAGGGACACACTGCCCTCTGACCCTCTGACATACACATACAGAGAGACAGAGAGAAAGAGAAAAAGAGAGGGAGGGGGGGCAGAGAGGGAGAGAGAGAGAGAGAGAGAGAGAGAGAGAGAGAGAAAGCACAAAATAAATACAAAGTAAAAAAAAAATCACATCTTGATGTAATACAAACTGCTGTTCAAAATCAAGGCAAGAAGGCAAGAATAAAGCTGAAAAGCAGACAGGTGAAAATATCTACATACACCATCAGATTTACCACTGACTTCTCGTTACCAAGCAGAGACCAAAACCAGATAGATGCAGTGACTAAAAATCAAAACTACGAAATCAGAATTCACTATCTACAGAAAATGCCCTTCAAGTTTGGAGGGTAAAATAAAGGCATTTTGAGAAGAAAGAAACTGAAGGAACTTTTCGTTAGCAGACCCGCAGAGCTTTAATGCAAAAAAAATGCTTCCTGAGGCAGAGGAGCAGAGATACCAGCCAAGCCGAGCACTGGGACAGCACTCTAAGACGAGATCCAGTTACTACAACTCAGGCTGTGGGGGCAACAGACATGAAAACAGCATGAAAGATGCACAAAAGGGTGCAGAGCTTTCTTCCTTTCTCTCTCCTTTCCTGGGGTGCCAGGGATAGAACCCAGGGCCTCAAGCACTGTCACCAAACCATGTGCTAAGACCTTGTCTTTTTCAGGTCAGGTTTCGTTATATAGATCTGTTAATTCCTCCTGCCTCAGATTCCCAGTGCTGGGATTACAGGCATGAACCACCATGCTGGGTTCAAATTCTTCATGTTTTACACAAAGTAGACTATGAAAGTCTACATTTATGCACAATGTAATCCTTAGATCACTGAAAAAAAATATGTAGCTAAACTATACCACATAACTAAAATACCAACAAGTAAATATATATAGATGAAATTCTAAACAAATTTCAATCAGGGGGCTGATGAGACAGCTCAGCAGATAACACACCTACAAAAACACCTGGTAACCTGAACTCAATCCCCAGAAATCCATATGGTAGAAGGGAAGAACTGACTTCAGGAGATTTCCTCTGACCACCTGTGCACCAGGGCATGCATTTGCACTCGCTCTCCCCCCTTGTTTAAAAAAAGAAACAGGCCTGGAGAGATGGTGCAAGCATTAAGATTCTGCCTTGCAACTAGATGGACCTGAATCAGATCGCACAAAAAACCACCAGGTAGAAAGATGGAGCCTGGCATCTGGCTGGAGCCTGGAGGTAAAGCAATCCAGGATGATTCCCGAAATCACCCTTGGTCCTCTACAGGGACACACAGTGCCCTCTTACACACATACACACAAAGAGAAACAGAACAAAAAGGGAAAATTATGAAACAAATATAAAATAAGAAACCTAGATTCAAACTTATCAAAAATGGCAATAAAATGTCAGCAGAGTGAACGCTGCACACTCCCAGCTCCCCTGCTGGGCTCTCGGCAGCGCTCGTCCCAGCTACCACTCTTATCACTCTATTTGGCCTTTTTCTCTCCGTGACTCCTAGAACACTGTGTCATCTATAACTTTTCTGCCTTCCCCTGTGCTGTGTTCTTTTCAAACTCCTTCCAGGAATAACCAGACTTTAAAAAAATAGCCTCCGAACTCAGCCTAACACTCCTCTTCACCTACAACTCCTTGCTCAGTTCTGATCACAGTCTTTTGTTTTTTGGTTAATTCAGGCCAAAGCTCATGCAGTTGAGGTTTGGCTCAAACTCACTGCATCTAATCCAAATGATCTTGACTCATGATCTTCTGCCCTCCAACTTTCAAGCACTTGGCACATGTGCCACCACGCCTGGCACTCTCCTACATACTCCTACATATTTCCAGCCCAAACCTGTGTCTCAAGCCGCACATACTATTTGACTATGCTGCATTCCTACCTAATGTCTAACCTGCTGTTGGACATGTCCAATAAGGAACTTCAATTTCTCTTCCACTTAATCTATCCCAGCAGATGAGCCAGCACTGCTTTAAATGAAGGCCATGAATCTTTACTCTTGCTCACATCTAAATCCTAGAGTTATAAACTCCATGTTCCTTCTTACACAGTTTAGCACATCAAATAACCTTTAAAATTTAAACATGACTGGGGAGACAGCTCAGCCTGTCAAATGCTCGCTGTCCAAACTTAAAGACAGAGCTGCTTCTCTAGACCCGAAACAGAAAAGCCAGGCACGGGTTTTAAGATGGCTCAGCAAGTAAAGATGCTGCCGCTCCATGACCTGAATTCCATTCTTCGAGCCAATATGGTGGAAGGACAGAACTGACTCCGTCCCGAAGTTGTCCTATAACCTCTGAAAGTGCACACTAACGCTTGTGCACACATACAGTAAAAAGAAACTTGTGTCTACCCAACTACTTCCTAACCTCCACTGCACCGACATCACACCTCTGCCATGCATCTACAAGGACCTAACCTTTCTAATTCTGTCCTCTAGCACCCCTACAATGCACATAGTTACACAAGACAAACACAGCCAGACAAATGACTTGGTAAGATGCTTGCCCAAGAGCCTGAGTTTGATCTTCAGAAAGAACCTATGTAAAAATAGTCACGTTTGTGATTTCAGCACTGGGAGGGCAGAGACAAGCAGATCCCTAAGGGAATGATCATGGCTGGCCTAGCCTAAGTCCAGCCCCGACAGTGAGAAACATCTGAGGAATAACACCAAAGGTTGTCCTCTGGCCTTTACATGCATGTACACCTGCCTGCTAGGATTACAAGTACGGACCACCACACTGGTTTATGTGGTACTGGGGATCAACCCAGGGAAAGCACCAGCACTCTTATTACTTTAAAAAAAAAAAAAAAAAAAAAAAAGTACTATTAAGATGGATCTGAAACTATAGGGCTGACTGGTCTAGAATTTGCAAAAGATTTTCTTGCCTCCGTCTCCCAAGGTATAGGGTGGAGCACTATGTGCTCACTTAACTTTTGAGACAGGGTATCACTTCACTGGAAAGCAGACTTAAACAGCATCATTCACTGTACTTATCTCTCAGCTGCCTTTTCTTTTTTAAGATGCTAGAATTCAACCCTCCTTACATGAAAGACAACGCTATCACTGAGAGCTAACGCCAGCTCCCCAGGTGCTGTACTAACACACCCTTCTTTAATTCTCAGCACAGCCCTTAAAGTGCCTGGAGTTTGTTTACTGCTAAGTTCTTTTTAACATCCATTAACACCTGCCTTAAGAAATTCCGTGGACACAAAATTCACTCCATGACATATAAACTTCACCACTCTATTTCCCTCTCTATCTGCAGCAACTGGAACGGAGCCTGCATGGAATAGACAACCAATAAATTCTTGTCGAGTGGGTGAAAGCAAATGAATTAGGTCTTGTGCGTGGGCAGGATTCACTCTACCCTTCCAAAGAGCACTGAGTTGTCCCTGGGGATTTCAAGGTCCCAATCCACTGGGGAAGAGAAGGCTTTGCTATATGCCAGAGACTCTCACCTCTGAATGGTTTCCTCCTGTTCCTTAACCATGTGTGCCAGCTGCTGAAAGATGGAGCCCAGCTCGACGATCGTAGACTCTATGTTCTGCATGGTGTCTGCCCGACTTTGGATGTAGGAATCCTTCAGGAGAGGAAGAAAGCACCATGAGCGCCTTCAGGGTGAGGGCCTGAGCCTTTAAGCCCCTCTTGGCTTGCCACTGCACCAGGGCAGAGTCCGTGTGCACCTCGAGGGGGTGGCACAGAGACCACAGAGTAGCGGATCTTCCAGAGCCTGGGTACCTGCTCATCAATGAGCTGAAGCTGCTGGCTGGTCCGAGAGTCCATCATGTCAATAGCCACGTCCCTGGAGGCATGGGAATCAGCCCCCAAGACTACAGGACCACCCCCTGGGGAGGAAAGAAAAAGCGGGTTAGAAAGCTGGGCAGGGCAGCACATGCCTGTCACACATAGCACTGGCCAGGAAACAGCAGAAGGATCGGGAGATCGAGGTCATCCTTAGCTAACTAGTGAGTTAGAGGCCAGTCTGAACATGTGACACTGAATCTAAAAACAAAGCAAACTCAAAACAGGTTCAAAATCCATGTACACTGCATTTGAACCCAGCACCAGCACTTACTAGCCTTGTGACTCCGGACAGAGAATTAACTTCTCTGAGCCTCAGTTCCCTCATCTGTAAAGTGAAGCTGTAAGAGTTGCATTCTCAAAAGATGGTAGTGAAAAATCAAATAGAGAATGTGACTAAGTACGCAAAAAAGTTGCATTTTGTCATTCTGAATATGACTGAATTCACCCTAACAGACAATGTAGAGATCATGATTCCCCAAAACCGGTTTGCTTTCAGAAGAATGATACCTACCAGCATCCTGCCCCCTCCTCCTCCATTCTCCTACTCCACACCTGCCTTTAGGGGGCGCCAGCAGGCCAGAATAAATCTTAGCCCAAGGCTCCCCACACTGCCTGTGACTTACCCAGGTGATTGGGGGCAAGGGGCAGGGCTGATACTGGTGTCCGAGAGAACTGCTCCCGGCGGTTTCTCTGCTGCTTCAGGTTCTGGGGTTGGGGAAGAAGCATAAAAGTCCTAAGACCTCTGAAGTGGATGTACTGGCTCCATGACCTGGGATCATCCACTTCCCTTTGCTCCTGGGCCCTTAACCCCACATTCCACACCCACTTCAGATTCCTCTTACCTCTGTCCTCACTTCTAAAACTGACTTGAAGTCATTGGACATAGAAGCAAGTTTTGACTAAAAGGAAAGAAGAAGGCATGTAAGCCACAGAAACAGCTGTTTCCTGTTCCCTCCCTCTTTCCAAAGTCCCACCTGCAAAGAAACTACAATGGTGTTGGAATGGGTCTGTAGATGTCTGCCGCTCTGGCTGCCCTTGGCCCTCACAAAGTCTTGAAGCTGAGCAATTTGTTTGTTGAGGCTATTGATGTCCTGGTTAAAAAACAAACAAACAAACCAGAGTGTTAACTGAGTAGTCCTGAACCAGTGTCCCTATTTGTGGGGGAGGACAGGATGAAAGCTATTAGCAGGCGTGAGTGCACAAGACACTCACGTCAGAAGGACCTGCTAGGACTTTCCAGGCTCTGGTGCTTACCCTGGTTCAGTCCCTGCAGAGAAAAGCCAGAAAAAGGCTGTTAGCTCTGGGAGCCAGCTACTGACTCTCACCCAGAACTGGGAAATAAGGAAGTGAGAGACCAAAGCTAAAAGGTTCATGTAGGGGCCATGCAGGATCAAGGTAATGGGCTGCCAGGACAGCGAGTTAGTCCTCAGCTGCTCTCAGAGGCTCACTCTGGTCAGCCCACCTCATCTATTCCTCAGCTGCTGTGCTGTGGCCACACTGTTCTCTCACACTCTCTGAATGCCCCAAGGTTGCCCACTTTTAAAAAGCATCCCCACTTTCTGGCCATTCAGACATGCATCCAGTGTCACCTCTTCAGCTGAGCCAGCCTAAATCAACTGATCTAAAGGAGACTTTGTCTCGAAAGTCACTCAGTAATGTCAGTGACCAAAAAATAAATGAAACACAGGAATCCTCACAAGAACCCTTTGAGGCAGATGCTTTTATTAGCCCTGTCTTACTGATAAGGGAACAGAAGCTTTGATAGTTAGGAACCTACCTAAGGTTAGGAACCTGAATGCCAGGCTGATTACTAAATTCCAGGCTGTCTGAATCAAGCAGTCTATCTCTCAAATGGCTAAACAGGACACCACAATGATTAATGCAACATTTCTACCAGTGCAGTGTTTCTTGAATGGGTCTGCCCTTTGGCCTCTGCCATGATCACCTCTGTATCACACAACTATGCCAGCCTAGTCTCTGCCCTGTCCACGTTCCAGATCAAATTCTATATGTAGCCTATAGCATTCAGGATGATTCTGCACTCAGCGCAACTAGCCACAAACCTACCTTTCAGTTTCTTAAAAATCATTTATAATCAACCAATCATTATGACAGATACTGCTAACAAGGACCTTTGACATATCTATAAACAAGCAGAAAGAAAAAAAACTCCTGGCCAGGCATGATAACACATACCTGTAATCCCAGTGCTTTCGGGGCTGAGGCAGAAGGATCACAAGGGACCAGCCTGGGCTACATAGCTAGACAGTATCAAAACTAAACAACAACAACAACGATGACAACGACAATAAAACTGCTCTCAGGGTATCTACAAATCTTTTCTAGGTAATAGGTAGGAGAAAACAGAGATGATAAACATAAGCTAATTATAAAGAACGCAAAAAAGAATAGAACAGGCTGGCCAGACAAATTAGCAGTAAAGTCACGTGCTGTCAACTCTGAGCACCTCAGTTCAACTCCTGGAACCAGCATGGTGGAAGAAGAGAATTCATTCCTGCAAGTTATCCTCTGACCTACACATACACACATACTGGAGCATACATACAAGCAAATAAATCCAAAAAAAAAAAAAAAAAAGAAAATAGACCACACTAAAGAGGATTAAAGTATGGGGTGATAGACACCATGATGAGGAGAGGCTGCCTTAAGCTGGTCACATCTGAGCACATGTGAACTTCCCATAGTCTAAGGCCCACCTCCGCACCCCGGCTTGGTTGGTCCTTCTACTGCCTCTACCTAAACCTGTTGGCCTTGCCCGGCATCCTACCTCTCTCACCTTTTCTACACTACACACCTCCCATCATTAAGTTGTAACTCTTCAGGACAGTTCGCCCCTGAGAACAAGAATCCTGCCTCATGCTGTATCACAGTGTCCGTACAGTGCTTTGCACATGCTAGCTGATCCCACAGTCAACTGACTCAGTGGAGGAAGCAGGGTTTGGATACTGCGTGTGGAGACTCTGGGGAGTCTGGGGAGCAAAGGAAAATGATGGAGGTAAGCTAATATGAATGGCGCTCTACTGCGAGCTCACCTGTTTGATGATATATGTTAGCTCCTCAATTTCTACTGCTTTATCGTCAAAGAGGGATTTGCGCTTGGCCACTGCAGAAATAGATGAGAAGTTACAACAGGAGAGGTTAATGATAGGTTCAGAGGGTGAGGGATAGAACTTGGTGGGAGAGGAAGTTGTCTAGCATGCACAACGCCCTGATTTAAATACCCAGCTCCAGGAAACAAACAAAAAGCCCCAGGGACCCTCACTCCCTAGCACTTTGTTTCACTGTCCCACCTAGGATAGACCACCGAAGGACACTTACAGATTGTCAACTTCTCCAGTTTGGCGAATGTATTGCTGAGGTCTTTCCCAATGCGCCTGCAAATGATCATAGGTGAGAAGACTTCCAGGAATGGGAAGGGAGGAGCTATTTCCATATCCATCCCTGTACAATCCCACTCGGCCAAACCACCAAAGGCAATTGTACTTCTCTTTAGACATTCCATCACCCACCACCAAAGCGCCTCTTAACTCACTTGGCCATGACAGTAAATTCACTGCGCTGTCGGACAGCACGTAGAGCCGGCTTATTCGTCTGGATTCCATTCTGGAAAGCAACGCCAAAGATGACAACTTCAGTTCCCTGAACCACTTATTCCAGCTTCAGCCTATCTGATACACCCTCTCTGCTACTGCTGGCGTCCACCATCAGACAATCTAGATTTACCAGTGATATGGAGCCAAGAAGAAATTAGACTCGAGCTCAAATCTTGCCTCCATCACTTGAAGCAAGAGGATTTAGGATGAGTCTCTTAAACTATTCTGAATTTCTACTGAAGACACTCCTCCCTTTCCTTACTGCTGAGATTAGATAGCATATGAGTATAAAGTACTCTGGCCAACTCTTCCACGAATCGGTAAACACTAAATACACTGGGCTCGCCCACTCCTACCTTTCCCACTCCAGGGCCTTTCTTACCTGACGACTCTGCAGCGACTTGCAGGCAGACAAGAACTCCTGGGTCCGATCCCGGCAAGACATGGTGTCGGGAGGGGAGGGGACCAGGGCCACTGGGGGGGGCAGAGGGGCGAGGTCGCTGCTGCTACCACCAGCAGTTGCAGGAGCCAGGACCTGTGTCTTTGAGAGACCCAGGTAGACACCCTGATCCGTGTTCTTAGATCCGTAGCGTTTTCGCGGGATCATTGAGTCGCATCACCTCGGACTGTGGTGGAGACCAGAGTGTCATTCTCCCCACTCTCTCCCCTCAACGAGCCAATCCTCGGGCCCTTTCCAGCGCTTGAGCAGATCCTGGGGTCCAGCCGCAGCGGGAAGGGTGGGCTTCCTCCAGGCCCAAGCCGAAGCCTCCGGAGTCTCCTCCTTCCAACCTGGCCCTGGCGGCCGGGGGCCCTGAAGCCAAGGCAGAACCAGGTCCCGGTACCGTGGCCCCGAGCCTTCGGCCCGACCTATGCAGCTGCCGCAGGCCCTAACCGGGTGCCCCCCGCGATCCGTGATTTCCTCCAACCCCTCGCGGGAAGAAAAAGAGAAAAAAAAAAAAAAACCCGCGACGGACGTCCAGAGGTGGACACACTTGGGTGGGCGGAGGGGGAAACCTCCTAAGTGTTTATTTGAAGCAGGAAGTCCCGCCCCCGCCACGGTCCCGCCTTCTGGAAGACTGCAAGCCACTGACTAGCCAGGGCCGCCGTCGTTCTCACCGGGGCCTCATCCGATTGGACGGCGCGGTGCTCGCTCACCCCCGCAGCCCGGCCAGCGAGACTCGCCCCCTCGTCCGGGCTCCCTTCCCCCCACCCCCTCCCGTCGCCCCGGGAGGCCGCTGGCCGGGACCGACCGGGCGGCCGCCTCCTCTCGGAGCGAGGCCTTACCTCCTCCGCCGCCTGCCAACGCCGCCACACCGTCCCTGCCTGTCGCCGCCTCCTCGCCGGGCGCTGGAGCCGCCGAAACCCGACCAAAGAGTAGGAGCCGCCACGTCACCCACACGTAGCCCCACCCCCGTGACGTGACGGCCGCGCCCCGCCTTTTCTAGCCTTGCGACGCGGTGGACACGCCCCTCGCCCACGCAAGCCAGCCTGCCCTCCTCCCATTGGCTCGTCGGCCGCCGTGACCCCGCCTCCGAGGAGTCCCAGAGGAACCTTAAAGAGCCCGCCTCCCCTCGCGGAGAGCTTATTAACTTTCTTCTCCGGCTGCTGGGCGGCGCTGGTCAGACGCGCCCCGGCTCCTCCAAGCACTCCCTGTGTTTGCGGTCCGGGTGGGGGCTGTCGGTCTTGGCGATCTGCACCGACTGCCTCTTGCCCGAGCGCGAGGAGCCCCGGCGGCTGAACATGGACAGCCGGCGCCACAGCACGGTGATCAGGAGGCTCTCGTTCGACCTGGGCTTCCGGCGGACCGCGTCCAGGTCGACGTCGGGACCTGCGGGGCCACGAGGTTGCAGCCCTGCTCTCCTCTGCCCAACCCAACCTTCCAGCGCGGCTTCCCAAGAAGCCCGCTCCCGGCGCCCTCTGTGCCGGGCCTACCTTCAGCCTCGTGCTGCCCACCCTCCTGTGCCTGACCATCCTTGGTTTGGCAGCAGCCCATGGCCCCGCAGGGCGCAGGACTCTGCTACCCAGGCCAGCCTGCCTGACCGCAGGCCGAGCTTTTGTGACGTCAGGAATCCCACCGCCACAACTCATGGCCGCCCCCACCCACCAGCCACTTCTTTCCCTCATCACAAAAGGTTCAGAGTCCTGGCGGGGATTAAGCTGTTTATTTACAAAATGAGCAAGGGTCTACAAGGGCTGCTGGATCCAGACCGCTGCTTCTTTTTTCTCCTTCGAGACTGGGCAGCCCCTTGGGTCTGATCCAAATCCGGGAGCTTCCGCTTGGCAGCTGCCTCTAAGGAAGCCCAAAGTTCATCTGTCTCTGTATCTTCTGGGGGCACCTGGTTGGGCTCTTCGGGTTCTAGGGGCTCATCCTGGTGAGTTGGAAGGAAGCTTGGGTCAGGAACGGGAAAGACATCCTGTGTGCTCTGTGAGCCACTGTGTGGCTCTGAGAGCCACTCTGCCATCACAGTGAAGAGTACCTGCCCAGATACACCTGTCAGGGCTTTGCTAACATCCCACAGAGAAACCAGCTTACAGTAATAGAGCTGCCTCCCCTTCTCTCCGCTAGCAGCCCTCAAAATCCATGTCTTTCCCATAGTCCTATGCCTGACAGCTCACCTCCCAGTTATCCCTGCCCGACAGGAGGAGGCAATTCAATTGAGACTTGAGATACACCTGCAAAAGATAGAAACGTGGCGTGGGTGACAGGAGGTGGGGTGCTCTAGAAGACCCTGGGTTGGGCAAGAGGGAGTAAGAGCCAAAAGGTTGGGCTCTCACCTTATGTTCCATTCCACGTGGGTGGCGGATCCTATGTATCCTCAAGACTCTGTCCAAGCCACAGGAAGCTAGTAGGGGCTTGGAAGGGTGGCATTGCAGCCCACGCACACTGCCTGCCAGCCCCTTCAGACAGCCCAGCAGGCGCCCTGGAAAGGATAGAACCATCAGTGCTAGCTGGTCAGCCAACGAACATTTATTCAATATTTAATCCTTAAAAACAACCTGGGGATATGGATTATGGACAATATGCCCATTTACAAGTGGCTAAACTGAGGCACAAGGAAGAAACTAATCCGTGGTCCAGAGATCTTGATAAAGTAGCTCTCTGTGTTATGAGGGAGTCCCTCCCTTTGCTGTCCCAAGCATCCCTGGTCCACTCACCTTGCCGAAAATCAATTTCTGCCAGCTGTCCATGAGTGTTCCCTACGATGACAGAACTGAGGAGGACACACCAAAGGCAAGTGGGGGTCAGGACTCCAGGAGCCCTTCCGGAGCCCACCCCTTGTCCACACTCACTTGCCCTCGGGAGTAAGAGTCATGGCTGTCAGTGGGTACTCTCCATAGGTGGTCTCCAGGACTGGCCGGCGCTGGGGGGAGGCTGGATCATAGACACGGACCTAAAGGAAGACAGAAGCATCACAAGAGCATCCTCCCTCCACACGGTGCCTCCATATCTGCCTCAGTCTACAAACCGCTTGCCTGCCCTGCAGAGGAACTCTTCTGAGATATGTGCCTCATCTCGTCTTGGAACATGGGGGCAGTCCAGGCCCGTGAAAGAGCAAGGCTTCGGGCAGAGATTCCCTAAGCTGGGGGTGTGTAAACACTCCTCACCCATACTATGGGGAGTAGAAGAATGGAAAAGCAGGTTGGTCCAGGACTCGGTACAGAATTTCAAGCAGAAAAGTTCAGCCTGAACAAGGAAGAAGTGAGCGGCTTTTCATGTGTTTTGAGCAGAGGTCTAGCACCTTGGTCAGAATTCAAAGTGTGCAAACCACAGAAATGGCAAACTGACTGAGACCTGCCCTGGGCCTCAGGACTTCAAGTGAAATGAACCCTAAGGGGAGCCAAGTCCTTTGTGCAAAGCTGAGGAGTTGAGGTCAGAGAAAGGGTGTGGTCTGACTTGAGTCCCAAAGAAAATGAGAGAGGCTCTCCACAGCTACAGAAACTCCACCCTCGAATGTACTCAAGGCTCAGCCTTGGGCTAGACCAATGAAGGCTCAGCCGAGGACTAGACCAGGTTTGGGAAATGCATCCTCCTCTGCCAGCTTCTCTAGGAAGCTACTTCAGCACGAGAATAAGCAGGAGCCTCACCTGGTGGTACCCTGTGCATGTGACCAGCTTCTGGGACCCAGGCAGGAACTGTATATCCTGGTCCCAGACAGGAACCCGAAGATCAAGCCAATCATTCCGTACCTGGTGTGGGAGGCACAGACAGGGCACAAGGTACTTGGTGAGCTTGGCATACTGCTTTTTCCTTCAATCCTCCACTACCCCCTAAAGCTCATTTGGTGACTGATCAGTCCTCAGTTTCCCTCATCCTGAAACCCAGCACCTCCCGCCTTATCACTCACATTCTTGGCTCTGAACACAGGTTCCTCAGACCCCTGGAGGTCCCACACTTTCAAAGCATTCTCCTTCCCACCGGTCGCAACCATGTGAGGGTGCGCTGGGTTTTGGCGCATCCGACATACACCAGGGCCCACTTTCAGTTCCAGGAGCTGAAAAGAACCAGAGTCCTCAATCCTTAGTCTTCCTCTCCCACATTCCAATGCAGCCCTTTACCCTAGACTCCCCTTTCCCCCCAGTCATCAGGGTAGGGGAGACTCACAGGATCTGAGGATGCCTCTTTGTTGTCGTTAGGCCAGACCCTGAGGACCCCAGAATCCACACATGTGATGAGGTTGCTGCAGGCAGGGGAGGAAACATGGAGGTTTTTTTTTTTAAGGGAGTCAGCAAGAGAGCTCAGCAGGTAAGACACTGCTCACAAACATGGTGACATGAGTTTGATCTCCAGAGGGCTACCCACTTCCAACAGTAGCCCTCTGATTTCAATCTCTCCCCACCCCATAAATAAAACAAAAGATTTCAAATTTTTTTTCTTTTAAAACATCTAAACCAGGCCAAAGTCTGAGGATCACAAGTTTGAGACCAGCCTGGGATGTGTAGAAAGACCTTGTATCCAAAAATAAAACAAAAATAGAACCTTCTTCCAAGAAACCCAAGGAGGCCTCTTCATGGGATTTTTAGGGTTTGGGAAGTGTTCGGTCATCCCAACCCACCGCCCAAGTTTAGCCCTCCTTTGCTTGCCTGGGCTGTAGCTCTATTATCTCCAACAGTTCACACCCCACAGGCTCACATCTCTATCAACCTCACGCCCCCATCAAAACTCAGTGACTGTCAGTTTATCTACAAAACAAAGCCTCAACGTACCATTTAAATTCCTTTGTATTTAATCCCAAACAAGTACAAATACAGTGCAAAGTCCATACAGAACACTTCCTTGCTTTCAATCTCCAAATGCTATTTATTCTTGCATGTACCCTGTTAGCAGACATGTTAACTGTCCATGGCCTAGGCTCGGATAACTTTCAGGAATGCCTTTGTCGCTTTCTTCAACTGTCAAAATTCTATCAAGACTTCAAAACTTTCTCTGCAATTCTTTTCCATTTGCCCCATTACATAGCTTTCTTTCCCTTTTCGTCTCGTGAGAAAAACTAGGCCAATAACCTTGGCTAATCTTCCTTCTTAGCTTTACTTCTGGAAACTTCGTCACCTCGTGGGTTGTCAGTCTCCACTTATTTTTTTAAGCATGCTGACAACGAGTGCACCTGGCCCCGGGCACTCTGAAGCTGTTGGATAAAACGCGCGTTACAAGAATGAATACACGAAGACAGGAGCGCAGATTCCCGCCACCCATCCCGAGTCGGGGGACCTCGCCGCGCTCGCTCCCTCGGTCTGCGCCAGGGCACCGCTCTTACCCGTCGGCCTGGGCGAGACCGCAGAACGTGCCCTCGCCACCCGGGCAGTGCCGCTGGCCCTGGAAGACGCCCTCCTCGGCCCCGAAGAGTCTCACTGTCCGATCCGCGCAGCCCACCAGGATCTGCGGGCAGAGGAGTGACGGCGCGGGGTCCAGCAAGGCCGCGGGGCGCGGCCCCCCGGCTCCCACCCCGCAGCAGCCCGGCCGCTCACCTGAGTCTCGCCGCCCGCGCCCCAGCACAGCGCGCGCACCGCCGCCTGGCGCCGGGGCTGGCCGGTCGCCGCGAAGTTCGTCGCCTGCTTCCGCTGCAGGTTCACCCCTGCGGACGAAGTCAGCCGCGTTGGCCACAAGCCGCGACCCGATCCCTGTCCCGCCCGGCCGCGCACGCACCTACCTTTCAGGAGCCCTGTCTCGGTGCCGACCCACACGTGGTTCCAGCGCGCCGAAGAAGCCGCCATCGCGGACGCGGAGCCGAGCGCTTGCACTTCCGGCGCTGCGCTTACGTCATCGAACGGCATCGGTTCCAATGCAATAATGCTCCATTACTGGGATTTTTAACCGTCGTACTTCGCAACCCCTGTGTTAAATCCGGGGTCCTCTTCTTTTTAAATTGATACAGAATCTCATTACATAGTCCAAGGCTGTCCCTGAGCTATCTAGCGTGGCGCAGGCAGGCCTAGAATTTGCAATCCCCCTGCCTCAGCTTCCCAAATAGCTGGGATTATAGGCCGCGCCAGCCAGGTCCAGTTTGGACAGTACTTCTTTGTGAGCTGGAGAAATCCAGGAGGCGTAAAAAAGCCCTGCCTGCCCCAACCTGTTTTTTGCTTTATGAAAATTAAACAACTTTGGGGGCTGGAGAGGTGGTTCAGGGGTTAGGCCTCTGCCTTGCAGGCGGAAGGTCCTGAGTTCGGATCCTAGACCCCACGTATAGACCCCGAGTGGAAGCGGGGGCGGCCTACGTTTCCGGTCCTGGTAGGGCGGAGCCTGTGAATCCCGGGGCAGAGTAAACAAGGAGGTGGAGGCGGTTCATGGTGGTTCCCGAATTCGCCCGTGGTTCTACACACACTCGCGCACAATTGAATTAAAAAAACACTTTTTGCCAAAGAGTAATAACTAGGTTGCAGTGAAACGCATCTTCCTGGACAGCAAGTGTCGATGGAGCCAGCGTGAACCTCATGGCGTACCCAGGTTCTGCACTGTTACACAGGGAAGAGGCAGTTTCCATTTTTAAGGGAGTGCGCGGTTTCCTTCCTCAGAATTCTCTGAGGAATTCTTCGAAAGTGCGAATCTCTCTTATCCCTCGAAAATCACGCCCCGCACAAATCTTCAGTTCAACCACCCGGTCTCGGTAGGCTCCACGTTGAAGATTAGCACTGAACTGTGTTAATACACAAGCACCACGAAGACTTTCTCCAAAACTTACGAAATAAACTCATTGACACTGGCTCGCGAAAACATTGTCACAAACACATCAACAAGCCATTAGAAATAGCAAATTACGCTAATAAACTATAAATTAAGAATCATTGCAATGAAAACACAAAACCGTGCAGAGTTCAAGAAAACTAAAGTTTTAACTTCTTTCAAGTCTTCCAGTTCCACTCTCTCGTGCGGTTTCAAATAAACTACGTCTCAGTAACTACCTAAATTTCATTGTGGTTCTTCCACCTGTAACGTCTATGCATGTCATTGTTTATAAAAATTTTACTTTTTTTTAACAAGCTTCATTCCCCCGAAGGGGTGCACCGTTCCTGGAAGCACTGCAATACCAGGTCGATGCGTGGAGTGGACGGAGCAAGCTCCTATTCCATCTCCTAGTTCCAAAAATCCATTTAATATATTGTCCTCGGATAGAGGACGTATCAGATATTAAACTGATAAGAACAGATACTACACTTGATCTTAGCCAAAAGGCCGAGAAGCGATGTCAGCGTATTCGACCGCCAGCCAGCCTTAGTCTTCCTGTTCCTTTTACAGTTGCGGTGACTCACGTGGTGGGATCGTTTCAGGGTTTTCTGACATATAGTCTTTCTTCCCTTCCATCTTATATGATTTTGTATGATACAGAGGAAGGAGATGTGGGAAATTTTCTTAAAAATTATCTTTTCTCCTTAGCGCGTGCTCGCTGCTTAGTGTGTTTTGCATAACCCCGCCCTCCGCTCTCGCCCCTTCTTGAGATTGGGCGATCCCGTTGATTGCGCAATGTTCGTCTCCTAGGGCAAAGAGGCTTGGGCGCTCGCAGTGGGCAGCGGGACAGCGACCCGAGACATTTGTTCCTGGCGGGGTTTCAGAGATCCGAACAGAGATCCCCCAGCTCTCGGGTTTCCGCTTGACGACGTGAAGCTGTTTTCTTAGGCGCCCGCAGCTCGTCGGTGAAATGGGGACACTTCATATCCACTCTCATGGGAGGTCCGCCTGCTGTCTGCTTGTCGCAGCTCACATACACACACACGCACGCACACGCACACACGCGCGCACATACGCACGCACACGCACGCACACACAAAGTTTATTTTTTGAAATGGTTTCGGGACACTCTTCTTAGGGAGACCCCACACAGCAGTTCATCCTGCCCAGATAGGATCCAAGAGGGCAGATCAAAGTAACTGTCCAGCCAGTGAGTTGACCAGTGGGGTTCCTCCCAGGAGTAAGGGTGAGGGAAAACTCGGGGGTAGCTACCTCACCCAGACAGACTCACCCAGGCAAGGGCTGGAGCGCTGTGGGATTTGCTCCCGGGAGAGTCTCCTCCAGACTTGGGAACCTCAGCGTCTCTTCTCCAACTGCTCGGCTGGAGGAAAATGTTCTCTCCCCACAGTCGTTTACTGCTTTTTCTCACCTTGGGGAGCCCCCCCCAAAAAAAATCTTGTTAGTTTCAGGAATTTCGTGATCCTAAAGAGCTGTTTACTTTCTTCCGGGGATGAGACTGTTTCAAATTGTTGTACAGCATCCTCCTTAGGTAGGACTGGATGGTAGTCTAAGACGGTAGGAAGCTGTGCCCAGACAAAAACTCACCTGAAATTCTCTATCCATCTGCCTCAGTCTCCCAATGCTGGGACTATGGGTGTGAATCAAGACATTGGGCTGAAACTTTAAGATTTTACTCTGTGTGTGTGTGTGTGTGTGTGTGTGTGTGTGTGTGTGTGTGTATTAGAGGGCACTGTGTGGCCCTGTGAAGGGTCAAGGGTGACTTCGGGAATCATCCTGGATTTCTTCTACCTTTATTTTGCTCTGGAATTTCCCAGGTTCTGCTCACGAGGGCTGAATATGTAGCACCTGGCATTTTTATGTGGTACCTGGGATCCAAACTCATCTCCTGCTTGCAAAGCACTCAGGGTCTTAATCTCTGAGCTATCTCTCCAAGCCTCTCTCTGCTACCTTCCTCCCCCCCTCCTCCCCTCCTACCTTTTTCTCCTTGAATATCTTGGAATTTCTTTCCTTTGTTTTCTTTCTCTCCCTTCCTTTCTTCTTTTTATTTTATTTACTTGTCATCATTGTTGGTGGTGTGTGCGCATGTGCCCCCAGCATACATGTGAAAGTCAGAGAACAACTAGTGGGAATCAGTTCTCTGCAGACTCAGGGTTAGGTTTGGTGTCAAGCACCTCTAAGCACAAAACCTTCTTGCTGACCTATCTGGGTGGTTTCAAACTCAGTATATCAAGAATGATGGTCAGCTGCTCTTATTGGGATATCTTTTACAATCATTCCCATCAATCCTTCTGCTTCTGCCTCTGAACGACAATCTCATTCCATTTCATTCTGCCCACTTCTCCTCCAGTCCTTTCTGTACCAGAAGTCATTTTCTTCTACAGACCCCAGTTCAAATGCTACCTCTTCAAGGATTCTTTCTTTCCGCCTCACCATCTCTTCCTTGTCAGCACTTACGCTTGTGTTTTAAAATATATATATATATATAGGCTGGAAGAGAGTTCAAGGGGTTAAGCCTCTGCCTCGCAAGCAGAAGGTCCTGAGTTCAGATCCCAGGTCCCATGTTAAAAACACCAACCAGAAATGGCTGCAGCTTGCACTTCTGATTCTGGTGAGTGGAACCTGGGAAATCCCAGAGGAAAGCAAAAAGGAGGTGGACGCCATCCAGGATGATTTCTGAAGTCCCCCTTGGGCCTCCACAGGCACACAGTACCCTCTGATATACACAACACACAATATTTATTTACGAAAGAGAGAGAGAATGCCATAGCACACAGCTCAGAAGTCAGTTCTCACCTTCCACCATGTGTTTGGTTTGTCCGGGGATTGAACCTGGTTTGCCAAGTGCTTTACCTGCTATGTTAGATATAGGCATTAACTTGGCAATTCCAGTTGTGTCTTTAGGTTGGAAGTTAAGGCCAGCCCTAAGCAAGCAAGGAGATTGTCTAATTCATGTGGGGAAATCTGCAGCACGACAGGCGGGCCGATTCACCGGTCACGTGGACTAGCTGAAAAAAACAGTTCAGTACTTGGGCGTCTTGAAGTCTGGCAGGTGAGAGTTGCCTTTCTCTCAGCAGTTCCTTTGGTTATGGTGGGGCCGGTTCCTGCTCCTTTTCCTGCCAAGATGGGCTGTGAACTGTAACTGGGAATCATAAGTTGAAGTAACCCTTACTTCCCTAAGTTCTTTATATATTTATCAGAAAAACCTGGACTAGCTCATCCTCTTCCCCTTTGGATTTTTAAATTTATGTGTGTGTGTGTGTATGTGTGTGTGTGTGTGTGTGTGTGTGTGTGTGTGTGTGTATGAGAGGGCACTGTATGTCCCTGTGGAGGGCCAAGGGTGACTTTTGGAATCATCCTGGATTGCTTCTACCTCCTTCTTGCTTCCCTTTGGGATTTCCAAGGTTCTGTCCACCAGGGCTGGAAGTGCAGGCCGCCACCATTTCTGACTGGTGGTTTTTAATGTGGGATCTGGGATCTGAACTCATGACCTTCTGCTTGTGAGGCAGTCTTAACTCCTGAGCCATCTCTCCAGCCCATTTGTTTGGATTTTTAAAAGGCTGTTTTGCAAGGAGAAAACAAAACAAAACAAAACAAATGCCAAACGTAGGCAGAGGGGGATGCCACAAGTTCACCTCAAGGAGATTTGCAATGGAGACATGGTCCTAAGCTTTGCAAGCAGAGAGGAATGAAGTATCCAGTCAGAGGTGCTGCCCTTATGGGCCCCCAGAATGGGGAAGCAAGTGAGGAAGTGTGGGATCCCACTAGATTCTCTGGGAACTTGGAAATGGCCTTTCATCTCTACCCATAAACTTAGATCTACATTTTAAATATTGGTGGGTCAGAGTTGAGGTTGAGCTTGCAGCCCTCCTGACTTCGTGAGATCATAGGTGTGTGCTACCATCCTCAACTAACCAAGACATTTATTCTCATTGAAACGGTTCCATCTCGGTCATGGAGGTCAGCACTTAGCTTTTGCAAGTTTACTCCTTCCACATGGGCTTCCCAGGATTGAAATCAGGTCAGTCTCTCACATGGATCCTGCATGGCTCCTACATGAGCCTTACTCGTTTCGTTAGAACAGTGTCTAGCTCCTAGAGTTTAAATCAGCATCGCTCGACAAGCTCTTGGAATTCTGGCCAAGGACAACCCTCTGTAAGCATTTTCTTTGCCTCTGGGTCTTCCCAATGTCCTTGGTGATCTTGGGAGGATTAATGGGATTTCTCAGGGCCCTAGCAAACATGAGATCAAACCCCCAAAATATCAAGTCTATGGGAGCTGATGAAACAGCTTTGGTTCAATTTGGGCTCTGCCATGGCATAGTCCATTCCGCTGTCCTGAAAAAGTCACCATCCTTGAAGCCATTTTCCTGGATAAGTCGTGGCATGTTTTCTCTTTCTATAAAATACTATTTGGCTGTTGCGTGTATCTTTTGCTTAATATTTAGTAAAATCATTAACAGCTTTGGTATATCCTTCAGCTTTGATTAAATTAAACATGAAAAATTTAATATAGAAACTCCTGAATGGCCTGGGTTTCTTAACTTGGCTACAAAACAAATTTTGTTACATGTATGATTGTACTAACTCAGAAATTCCAAAAGCATGAGACTGTGCTATCAGTTCACTAGAACTTTAAACTGGGGGAGGAGGGGGGAGGGAGGGAACTGGTAAAAAATTTTAAAATGTATAATTAAATTTTTTTGTTCCTTGTTTTGTCCCTACGCAACCTGCTTTTGCTTGCCAAAAAATTGGTAAACTGTAGTTATGTGCCCAATAAACGGACTCAGATTCACCTTCCACTAGAGTTGTGTGTTTTCCATCACCGACTCCTTCACCCACCTGGTTCAGATCCCTGGATTCCCTGTCCTGGTCCTGAGTCAGTCAGTCCATGGCAGGGCTTGTTTTAATGCAGATTTGAGCATACACATGCCACAACCTTTCCAGAATCAGTCTGATAAGTGTGCAGTACTCCTGAATGTGTATCTAAGGATCCTTCTTTCCAGGTAGTCTTGAAGGACTGACCAACCCTCATTCTCAGATCCCACATAACTCACTCAATGCCACTTTAATATTTAAAATTTTATGTATTCAATTGTGCGTGTGCACACCATGTATGTATATGTAGAACCACCATCAGGGACCACTTTCTAGTTTACTCTGACACAGGTTCTGCCCTACCAGGACCAGAAACACAGGCCACCCCAGCTTCCACCAGGCATCTATGTCGGTCTAGGATCCAAACTCAGGACTTTCTGCCTGCAAGGCAGAGGCTTAACCCCTGAGCCACCTATCCAGCCCCTCAATCCCACTTCTTGCTATCACCCCCAGGGTCTCATCTAAGGCTACTGCCCTTGAAATGCAGCTGGGTCTTGCAAGCAAGGACTGGTTCTATTTTCATTAATGTTCTTGCCCATTCCCAAGCAAGTAGGAAAATGGTTTCTCCTTCAGTCTCCCATAACCCTAGAAGACATGAGTCACCCACACAGAATAAGGTCAAAGGCAGCTTTATTAAAAATGAAAAAGACTGAGGCCTTAAGTAGCTCAGTGGTAGAACACCTGCCTATCACATTCAAAGCTTTAGGTACAATCCAAGGTATGGAAAAAGATGACATATTCTTGGCAAGTGGAAAGATGTAGAGAAGGGCTGGATTCCTCATCTTGGTGTTCTTAGACTCCTGCAAAAAAAAAAATGTTATGATAGGATGGGAAAGCACTCATGAAATTAAATGCTCTCGCATTGAGACTCATTTTCAATCCTCTTCTTAAAGCAGTAAATAAAAGGGACCTACCATCAATGTGCACCTCTGGGCATTCCTCAGGCCTGGTTAAAACAAAACAAAAAACATGTTTCAATAAATGGTAATTTCTTCCATTTCCAGGCACAAAGTTGTTGGGTTGATCCCTCAGACAGTTCTTTCTGGAACCAATTTTCCTCTCGTCCCCCAGCCAGCCCCAGTGGGTTCACCTTTTCAGGCTCTGGGGCTAGGACAGGAAGTAAGACGCGTGAGGGTTTCTTCACTGGGAAATGATAGCCTAGCCCCCCCTCCCCCTTTATTTAATCTTACCTTCTGTTTGGAGTTGAAACTAAGACACATGGTTTAGGCTTAATTTCTCTGAAAAACAAAAGTTTTGCATTACTCATTGCTTGAAGAAAACTATACTTGCATAAGCCCATTTGACTTCAAAGGCACTTTAGAAAAATAAAGATGTGTTGCCCTAAAACTCCCACTAGAACTTAGGTGTCAAGTGAGCTCATCTCAGAAATACCTATCTTCACAGTGATCAGACTGGGGCGGTATTCTGTTCATCACAGGTGAGCACAATTCACTACAGAAATGGCCATGTAGGCCAAAGTGCCAGCACAATTCTGGCACACTTTATATAGCCCAAAGTATTACAAACATACCTACCTTGTTTATATCCTCTTGAGCGCTCTAGATGTGGAAGAGAACCTGAAATAAATGTAGACTGTCAGCAAATGTTTATTTATAACCTTCACCAGGCTGATCACATCTAAATTATTCCTAGAATATCAGATTCTGGAGTCTCAACAGCAAATCATCAGCCGAACGAGATTCTATGCAAGTCATCATGTACAGCAGCCCCAAGAGGCATTTCATCTCATACTGAATGTGCTCAACAAACTGAAACCACGTACCTTTGAACCAACACGCATGGTTCTGCCAGCAGGATCTGGGGAAAGAAAACACTGCTAAGCAAGAAAAATTCAGCTGAACTTCTCCTCACTGTGGCCCCCAGTTTCTCAGGTGTTCATTTGTTTTCACAGGAAGTCATAGTGAGCTAGTTTGATTCATCACAGAAACTGCTCATTTGGTGAGAATTAAAAAAAAAAAAAATCAACTAACCTTAATGCAGGATATGCATAGCATGTAAGAACTCCTGATCTAGCAAAGCATCCAAAGCTATTCTGTTAACTGAAAGAAAAAAGTAAACATTACTTGTAGCTTCTTGTATGTCTAAAACAATTTTAGCAATGTGTAAGTACAAATGTGCATTTCTAGACTCAAGGTTACCAGAATGGTGTTGACTTATTAGCTGAGCTAGTCATCCTATCAGCCCCCTCCCCCACAGTTCTTCATGGAGCAAGATTGTCCATTTCTTTTCCCCAGTGGGATCATTATTACTTGCTCTGGAGTTAGAAAGTGGTGATGGCAGTGCAGGATACATGTGAATCTTTCTAGCACTGCCACAACTAGTAAGCACCACTCTCAACTCTCCCAGAAGCACACATTTGGATGGATTAGTAGCCATCTAGGAGAAGAGACAAATAAAACATTACTCCAGGATACGAAAAACAAAACCATGACTGAATCAAGTATCTGATGACAAGATAATCACCGTTAACAGGCATTCCTCCAAAGTAGAGAAAATGCAATTTACCTTTACAACAGAAAGATCCACCATCCTCAGGAGAACCTGGGGAATAAGACACCAAACGGTTATTCCCAATTATCAGGGTGGAAATGAAATTTTCTTATCACAGCCACTGCCATCAGAACTCTAACATGCTATTAACTGTCACACCTCACAGGGCATCAGTGTATGGATTCAAATCATCTGACAGTGATTATGTGTACATGGGGGGATTACTCATCCCTCTCCTTTGAAAACCTAGTAGCAAAAAGGCAGCAGGCCTCTTCTGCTCACAGAAACCAAGAAATGAAAATTTGGACAATTACCTGTATTCATCTTGGAATCCAGATGTCTTCAGGATGGGTATTAGATGCTGGAGACAGAAATGGGAGGCATTACTAGTAAGTATAAAACACTTAGTCCAATATATCGCTATCTCTGCCCACTTCTCAGCAGTAAGATGACATCACTACAATTCAGCCATATGCTTGTCGTTTGATATTCATCATAGAGTGGTGTCTCGAAAAACTCCCTTTCCCCAATAGTCTAGATACCTACCTGGACCACCACTGTAATGCACATTCTCAGCAATGACTGATCTCTTTTGAGCTCAGGTGTATCTGAGACAGAAAAAGAAGCCATACTCAATGCCTTGGGTTATTTTAAAATAAACCCTAACCAAACCCCAGTTGCTGCAGATGGTGCCACTCAGATTTTTTCCATTTTCTCCACTGAACCATCAGAAAGAGAGAGTTCAAGTTTGAAATCATCCCCGCAGCACATCCCCCAGCCAATGAGGGGAGAAAATACCAAAATACGGTCTACAGTGAGCACTTACGCCAAGCTGCCGGCACCCTTGCATTCTTGGCCGTGCAAGCCAGCGCCATTTCCCTGCAGACAAGACACCGAATTATTATGGGCTATTTCCAACGTGTTCCCGCTTCCAGACCCATCGGGACCTGGGCTGCATGTTCGGGCCCGTCTCCTCAGAGTTACTCATCCTCACGGAGCTCAGAACAGGTCTGTGAAAAGGTTCTCATCACAGGGAGGGCCCACCGGCACGGCCACCGTCACCATTTTGTCCTTCACAGTCCCCTCCTGCTTCGAGGTCTGGAAGGCCCCGAAACCGCCTGGCCCTGGCTTCCAAGACTAACGCACGCTACGCTCACTAAGTCTTTTACCGAACAATAGTAAAAAGCCCCCAGAACCCAGCAGAAACCCTCCGCAAATACGCACGGACTTACCTGAGGACCAAGCAAATGAGACCGAAGCTTGCCACGCGAGATTCTTAAATACCGTTCCGCAAAGGCTCACGGGACTTGGGGGCGGGGCTGTGTGGCGCGCATGCGTCCACGGGAGAGCCCGGGAGTTGTGGGTAAGGATTCCGAGGAAGGCGGGGGTGGGACGCTCCGCCCCTCAGCCTGCGGCGCGAAAAGGACGCGCGGGCGCGCTCCCGCCCACTGCGGGAACAGGCGTCACGGTCGGGCCCTGGGTGGCTGCGCCGCCGCCTGTGCCCACACGTCGCCCCGGTACCCCGCTCGCCCCCATCCTCGTCGAGCCTGTGTGCCAATCCTTTCCCATGGATCCCGAACCTACCGACCTCTCGAGCGGCGGCGCCTCGGCTCCGCGCTCGCCGCCCGCGCAGTCCGCGCCTGATGTCCAAGGCGTCAGCGCGGGGGGCGATACAGGTACTGCTGGGCCCCGGCCGAGCTCGGGTGGAGATCCATTGCATGGACCTTTTTTTGGGGTGGGGAAACAGGTTTAAATAATCCACGTAGTTCTGAAGACAGTCTGGCTTCTAACTGACCATCTATGTTTTGCTGTTTGGTCGGGTATCGCCAGGATTTTGGCCCATGGTAGGACATGAGCTGCCTTTTTCAAAACCAAAAACAATACTAGACTGAATCAGGGCCCATTGTTCTTCCTCCCAACTCCACAAACGAGCGCACCATTTTAAGCATTTTACATAATTCGATCAATGACTCTAAAATCCCAAGAAGTAGGGTCAACGATTTATCTACGGGGGCTCCTGATGATGCAATGAATTTTCAGAGAACTGAACAGTTCTCGATTGTCTAGGGCACTGGTAATTGAGACCAGCCAGCAGCATTAGATCATCAGCCATTGCGTAAAAATGTGTGTTAAGGATGCTTTGTAAGCATTAAGTTCTTACTAGCTAGATGCTTTTCTGCATGACCTCAGGTAAGGGGGGGGGGAACGCCCCAGCTGGCAAACGTTTCCCAGCGTTTCTGAGAGTTGTCCTGTACCCTCCAGTATGCACCATAACATGCAAATATGTATCACGTTGTCTCTCTCACACACACAATAAATAAATTGAAAAGGAATGAAGTCTGTGGATGGTGAAAGGTAAGTTAAAAGGGAAGGAGTGGGGGTTGGAGATGGCTCAGCAAACCTGGAAACCTGGAACCCACTATGGAAGGAGAGAAAACTTTTCTGATCTCGGCATGTATCATTAGTACACGTTTTCTCTCTCTCTCTCTCTCTTAAATATTAAATATTCCTTTAAAATAAATATTCCTTTAAAAAAAGGAGTAAGCAATAAAATATAATAATTTTCCAAGGGCAGTGCCTGTAATGCAAAGCTAAATTACATAACTTGTGATCCTGAGAAAGAATCCAAAGAAAGTTTTTGGGCACGGATACCTGCTGATAAAAATCGTGCTAAAAGGACTGGGGATATAGCTCAGTTGGTAGGGTATGGACCTAGCATGCAGGAAGACCTGGGTTCGATTCCCAGCACCCCATAAAACTGGGTATGGTGGCACACTACTGGAGGATCAGAAGTTCAAGGTCATCCTTATCTATATAACAAGTTTGTAGGCATTCTGGGATTAGGAGATTCTATATGAATAGTAAATGAAAAATTTTTTAAGTTGGACATATGTTTAAGCAAAAGGTGAATGGATTCTGTATTAACAAATGCTCTGATTTTGTTTTGTTTTTTATTGAGAAAGGATCTTCAGTAGCCCAGGATGGCCTTGAATATACTAGTGGAGGATGACAGTAAATTCCTGATCATTGGGCTGGATATATGGCTCAGAGGTTAAGCCTCTGCCTTAAAAGCAGAAGGTTCTGAGTTCAGATCCCAGATCCTGTGTAAAAAACAGTCAGGCTGAAAATGGCAGTGGCTTGTACTTCTGGCCCTGGAAGCCAGAGCTTGGGAAACCCCAGAGCAAAGCAAAAAGGAGGTAGAGCAATCTAGGATGATTCCTCCACAGATACACAGTGTCCTCTGACACACACACCCAGATTCCTGCCTCTGTCTCCCAAGATCCCCTGCACCACCACACCCAGTTGTTTAGATGAAGATAGTTAACTGTTGCTCATCCTCATGTTCTGCAGCCAGGTGTGTTGACCCAAACCTGTAAACCCAACTAGGCGGAGAACCTGAAGTTAGAGAGTACTCTTAGCTACATTGAGAGTTCAAGACCAGCCTGGACTGGGTGAGACTCTGATTCAAAAACACAAACAAAAAATGCATTTCCATTTTCCAGAACAGTGAATATTAGATTAAATTACCCAAGATGACATAGCTAGGGTGCTGGAGAAGGAACTGAAGTGTAGTTTCTACTATTGTTCATTAGGGAGAATTATTATGCAGGTTTTGGGACTCTGCAAACCTGTATGTACTGACAAAGGCAAGCCCACCTTTAACTACTGATCATCTGATTTTTCCAGGAGTATTTACCTGTTGGGTTTCTTACTGACAATTGATTTGAATATTTAACAGTTCCGGCTGAATGCCTTGGAAATCCTTAGCAAGTTACCTGTCGACGTATCAGCATAATCACGTTTTGGCTTTTGGAGACAGACTATGGCTATGTAGCCCTGGCTGGCCTGCAACTATGTAGACCAGACTGGCCTTCAGTTGCTCTCCTCCTGCTTCTGCCTCCCAAGTGCTGGGATTACAGCTGTGTACCAGCACACTGGCTGTTGTTTGGAGACAGGGTCTCAAGTATGAGTGTTGGCTGGCCTGACCTTGTGTAGGTGTCTCACCTTCAACCTTCTTAAGTGGTGGGATATCAAGAATATGACAGATTTTTGCCTAGCTCATATTAACATTCTTGACTGACAGTCTATAGGGTTTTTTCCCCCCTAGAATTCTTTTTGAATAGTGTTATTTCTTCATTAATTAACAAGTTGAATAAAATCATTATGTGTTCATTTTATATTTGTATGAGTCACGTGTTAACTTTTTTTCCTTTTGCCATTTTATGTATAAATGTGTGGTGTCTGCACAAGTGTGTGTGTGTGTGTGCGTTTGTGTGTGCATAGGCCCAAGGTTGATGCTGAGAATCATCCTTGATGGCTTTTCTTTCTTATTTTTTTGAAGTCTGTAGTGAAACCCAGAGCTCCATGATAGGCTGGTTGGATTAGACAGCTCACTGCGGGACTCCCAGCCTTTGCCTTCTGAGGCTAGAATTGCAGGGGAGGGAAGAGGGGTTGCCACACCCACTGGATCCTGGAGATCTGAATCCTGGTGCCCTTGCTTGCACTGCAAGTGCTTTAACCACTGCACTATCTCCCCCGTCCACATGTCGGCTTTTTAAAATTGCACTTTTGGGCTGGAGAGGTGGCTCAGGGGTTAAGCCTCCGCCTTCCAGGCAGGAAGGTCCTGAGTTCGGATCCCAGATCCCACGTATAGACGCCAGGCAGAAGCAGGGGCGGCCTGCGCTTCTGGTCCTGGTAGGGTGGAGCCTGTGAATCCCGGGGCAGAAGGAAGTGGAGGCGTCCATGGTGGTTCGCGAATTCGTCCGTGGTTCTACACATACACGGGCACACACACACACACAGACACACACACACGCGCGGGCACATACACACGCACATGTGCACAGTTGAATAAATAATAATAATAATAAAAAAATTAAAAAAAAAAAAAAAAAAAAATTGCACTTTTAAACCCTTGTGTACACTACCATTCATTGATCCATGATTTTATTCATTCAAGAAATAGTGAGAGCCAGCAAGGTGACTGTAACAGTTATTCTTAACGATTGCTGTGAGAGAGCACCCAGAGTCAATCAACTTAAAGGAGAAAGGGAGGTTTATTTAACTTACGGTTCCAGAAAGAAGGTACAGTCTCTGAAAGCAGAGGCGGCATGGCTGGCTGGCCAAAGCTGGAGGAGGCTGAGTGAGTCACTGCAGACATCTTGGAAGCTGAGAGGTGCAAGACTGCTTTTTGCAAAGGCCGACTTCTCCTAGAGGTAGGGTGGGACTAATCCACCTCAAGGCCCACCCCTTGTGACTGCCTTCCTCCAGCAAGGCTCCACCTCTCAAGGTGCCATGACCTTGCTAAACACATGAGACTGTGGAGGACACATTTCAAACCATACCAGTGACTCAGTGGGTAAAGGACTTGTTGCCAAGCCTAAAGGTCTGAGTTCAATTCCCATAACCTGCATGACTGAAGAATATTTACTCCCCAGATTGTCCTTTGGCCTTCCACATGTATACCATAGCCTGAGAACATGTACATACATATGTGAATATACACAATGATAAATGTAAATATTAAAAAAAATATTGAGTCAGAATTTAAATTAAAAAATAATTACAAAGCTGGAGCATTTAATAGTATGCTAGCCCTGTGGTAATACCATACCTCCCTTCAGCCAACATTGTATCTATTGAGCATATTGTTGGTTTGATTTTTTTTTTTTTTTTTGATTGATGCATAAGTCTTTCAGTGTTTCCCCGCCAAGTAGAACTCCAGGGCTCAAGTAATCCTCCTGCCTCAGTGTCCCAAGAAGTGGGTGCATATCACCCTTCCCAGTTAACATCATGCCTTGACCCCCCTCCCCCAGCCCCCGAAGTGTTCTTACACTTTGTATTTTGAGAGCGTGTTATGGGACCCAGGCTGGCCTCCAACTATCTATCTGGCTTATCTATACTAGTCTCCCAGCTGAAAGATCCTCCTGCCTTAATCTCTGGTGTATACACCACGTCCGCTTACTCTTCAGTTCTGACAGTGACTGAGTTATGTCTTCCAATTGTTCCTTAAATACCGTGTTCTTCCTCTGAGTCCTGGGCTCATCTTATCTGCTGTGGAGTTTTTTGGTCATTGCTGTACTGGGCTCCCACCCAGGGTCGCTGGTGTTGGAGCTGTGCATGCAGCTGACCAAGGTCAACTGCTCAGCAGTTGTCCGAGCTACTTCTCCGCTCCAGGCCGCTTGCCTGTCGGAATTCTGTTGGGTTGTTTGGCTAGAGACGGGCTTGGTGTCCAGCTTGGCCTGGAGCTCACCGTGGAACTGAGGATGATTTTGAACCTCTGATCCTTCTGCCTCTACCTCCTAAGGACTAGACACAGTGCACCCCCATCCCATGTTTAATAAGGTGCTGGAGATGAAACCCAGCATGTTAAGCAAGCCCTCTACCAGTTTAATTGCATCCCAAGCCCCACTCTTGGATTTTAATCCAGTTTCCACATTATAGCCAGAAGACCTGGTTATCTTTGTTTCAGTGCTTAGGATAGAACTCAGCCTTGTACTTGCTAGGCAAGTGCTCTAGAGCCAAGCTACATCCCAGCCCAGAATAATCTTTGCAAATAAAAATCTGATTAAATTTCACTTCTCGGCTCATCCTTCAGTGTCCTTCCATTGTCCTTAGGCTATCGTTCAAATCAAGTCAGTACAGTTGTTAAGAGGCCTTGTTCGGGGAACAGGAGAGCCAGGTCAGAGGTTAAGCTCTGCCTAACAAGCAAAATGACCTGAATTGAGATCCAAGATCAGACAGGTAAATGACTACGTAAAATTGTCCTCTGACCTCCACACGTGTGATATGGCATGTGTAACAGTTACTCTTAACTATTGCTGTGAGAGAACACCCAAAATCAAGAAACTTAAGGGAGATTTATTCAGTTTACGGTTTCAGAGGGAAGGTACAGTCTCTCAAAACAGGTGGCTGGCATGGCAAGCTGGCCAAAGCTGGAAGAAGCTAAGTCACTGCAGACATCTTGGAAGCTGATAGCTGCAGACTGCTTGGAGCAAAGGCAGACTTCTAGTGGTAGGGTGAGACTAATCTACCTCAAGGGCCACCCCTTGTGACTGTCTTCCTTCAGCAAGGCTCCATCTCTCAAGGTGCCATGACCTTGACCTTGCTAAACACATGAGACTGAGGGGGACACATTTCAAACCATGACAGCATGTGAGTGTGTGCATGTATACACACATTAATAAAATTTGAGAGAGGCCTGCCCTGCAGGGGAGATGGCTCAGGTGGATATTACTGTGTAAACATAAGGACCAGGGTTTGGATTCCCAGAACTGAGATAAAAAGCTTGGCAGTTGTGGTTGTCTTCTGTAAACCTAGTACTTAGGAGGCAGAGAGAGAAGATTCCAGGGCAAACTGACTTGCTAGCTAGACAAGCCAGAATAAATAAAATGGAGAGTGATTAAGGAAGGTACCTAATAACACCTTTGGGCCTTTGTGTGCACCCACTTGCATATGAATCCACACACACATATGTGCCTACACACATCTTACAAAGACACAAGAAAGGAAAAGTTACTGGAGGGATGGTTCAGGAGTTAAGACTCTGCCTCACAAGCAGAAGGACCTAAGTTTGGATCTCAGGTCTCACATAAAAATGCCAGGCAGAAACATTGGTGGCGTGTACATCTGGCCATGGTGGGCGGGGCCTGTGAAATCCCAAAGCCAAGCAAAAAGGAAGTAGAAGCAATCCCGAAGTCACCCTTCATCCTCCACAGGGACACACATACACATACACACAGGAAAAGTCCTGTTCTTTTGCCAGTTTCTTTGCCTGATCCGTTCCTCCTACCAGCTACCGAATTCCAAGATTTGACTTTACCCAGGGATGTCATCCTATCCTCACTACTGAGCATAATATAGGACAAGTAGAATTCAATACGTAGTTGTTAATTTATTGCTCTCTTACTAGGTAGGAACTAGAGAAAGATCTATATGTGCAAGTGCTCATCCACTAAGCACACACACTTTGTAACCAAGGTTGGCCTTGCACTTTTAATCCTCCTGCCTCCACCTCCCTGTCTCTATATTTTTGGATATTTATTAAGAGAAGAAGAGAAAGAGGAGAGAGAAAGAAGATGCTTGCACATGGGTGGAGAGCCAAGGACAATTTTTATTTTTACTTTTTTTTTAATTTGTGTGTGTGTGTGTGTGTGTGTGTGTGTGTGTGTGTGTGTAGAACCACAGGCGAATTCGGGAACCACCATGGACTGCCTCCACCTTCTCCTTGTTTATTCTGCCCCGGGATTCACAGGCTCCACTCTACCAGGACCAGAAACACAGGCTGCTCCCGCTTCCGCCTGGCGTCTATATGTGGGATCTAGGATCTGAACTCAGGACCTTCTGCCTTCAAGGCAGAGGTTTAACCCCTGAGCCACCTCTGCAGCCCCCGAGGACAATTTTTAGAAGTCATTTCTCACCTTTCACTATGTGGGCTTCTCAGACTTTGAACTCAGTTCACCAAGCATTGGAGCAGGCATCTTAGTGGGTGAACTTTCTTATGGGCCCTGTATTTTTAAATCCCTCATTGGTTATCAAAGGAACTTGCTGTTGGAAAGCTGGAGAACATTTGCTCAAAGAGCAATGCTCCCCCCATCTGGTGGCAAGAGGCATTGCCTCTTCATAGTGGAGGAAGGCAGTGTGGAAATACATGCTCCCCCAGGAATATCTCAGTGGAGAAAAGGTTGGCTGCCTGGCTGTCTTAGTTTGATGCTAGGGATCCAGCAGAAATTCTTGCACAGAGTCACACATTATATCACTACGCTGTAATTAACCCTGTGCATTTTGAGTTAGCTTTATCTGTTTTTCATGGTTCTGGAGATGAAACGTGCATGCTAGACATGTGCTCTACCAGTGAGTTATGTCCAGGACCTGTTACCTTATTTTTGAGATGATGTTTCCTTATTAGCGTAGAATTTTGACTTTTCAAGTGTCCAGAGTTCAGGGGTGCCCCACCATGCATAACTCCTCTCCACTGTTGCATGGCTGCTTCCGAACATGGCTGTCACTCATTTCTAGCTGGCACTCAGGAACCCAGTCTTGTATTTCTTCCTTTAAAGAGGCCATGCAGCTTATATACAGGTCATGCTTTTCTACCACAGGTGCTTTTCTGATTCTGCTTGAGCCTGAATGGGCCACAGTGATGTTATCAAAGACTTCTGCTGGGTCTGTGTGGTGTCGTGACTCTTTTTTGTTGTTGTTGCAATTTTGAGGTTTTGTTTAAGCACAGATCCATTATTTGTTTTCTTTGCTGGGCAACCTGGCATCGGGGTTGGTGACTGATCATGAGCGATCTCTGCACACATGAGGAGCACTTCCAGCTCCTTGACCTTGTGGACCAGAAACTTCCGGAAGCCACTAGGCAACACATGCTTTGCTTTCTTGTTTCTCCCATAACCAGCGTTGGGCATCAGGATCTGACCCTTGAATGTTCTCCGAACCCTGTTGTCAATACCTCTTGGCTTCCGCCAGTTATGCTTAATTTGGACATATCTGTTAGACTGGTACCTGAGGAACTTCTTGGTCTTCTTTTTGACAATCTTGGGCTTCACCAGAGGTCCGAGGGCAGCCATGATGCCAAGCAGAGGCTGGCAGCCACCTCACAGGCAGCTCAGAAGAAGACGGCTGTTATGCTTGTGTAGAGTCTGACGGTCCCTGACTCATGACAAAGTTCTGGGCACGCCCTGGCTTGGTGCTTCTAATCACTTAGTGCTTTGGTTTTGAGGTTCATCCCTATGTACCATCAGTAACCAACCATGTCTGTTCCTCTTTCCATTCCACATGGGCTCTAAGGCCACCACTGAACTTGTAAGTGGTGATAATGCTCCCTTTACCAGTGAATTCCTGTTGACCTTGATAAATGTGTCTTCTGTAGTCAGCTTTTTTTTGGCTTTTTGTTGTTGTTTTTGAGACAGGGTTTCATGGAGCCTCGGCTGGCCTTGGTGTAGCTGAGGGAGATCTGAACTTCTGATCTTCCTGTCTTTACTTTCCGAGTGCTAGGATTACAAGTGTGTATCCATACGCCCAATTTATGCAGTGTTGGGGATTGAAGCCAAGTCTTTCCAGTGCATGTTAGAAAACTGCTCTACCAATGGAGCCACATCCCCAACCTCTTTTTTTTTTTTTTTTTTGAGACAGTCTTCCTTTAACTCAGGTTGGTCTTGAATTTGAGGTAGTCCTCCTGCATTAGCCTTCTGAATGTTGGGATTGCACTAGTCTACCTGGCTGTGTTTACCTTTATTCCTTTCTTCTGTCATTTTTAAAAATTTTTATTTATTTATTTATTTATTGTGTGTGTGTGTGTGTGTGTGTGTGTGTGTGTGTGTATCAGAAGGCACTGTGTGCCCCTGTGAAGGACCAAGGGTGACTTCAGGAATCATCCTGGATTGCTTCTACCCCCTTTTTGCTTGGCTTTGGGATTTCCCAGGCTCTGCCTACCAGGGCAGAGTATTGATTTCAGGTAGCCTAGGATGGTTTCAAAGCCATGGATGACCTTGATGATGCTCCTGCCTTCATCTCCCAAGTGCTAGGATTATAGGTGTATGCCTCCACACCTAGTTAATGGACTTCTTAACATGCTAGGCAGCCCTGTACAGGGTGTGTGTGTGTGTGTGTATGTATATGTTGTTGAGGATTGAACCCAGTGTTTTGTACATATTAGGCAAGTACACACCTCTGTGCTGCATTCCCTTAAATTTGCATCACTCGACAGGCATTAGTAGGATCTGATATCCTCCTACCCCTTTCCTTCAAAGGTCTCAAGTAGCTCAGGCTAATATCGAGCTTACTGTGCAGCCAAGGTTGGCTTTAATTTTGATCCTCCACCTCCCAAGCGCTGGGGCTGCAGAGTCTGTCCCCTGCCACCTTTGCCCTGTCTCTAGTCTGGCTTTCTTGTCCTTCCTTCTCTGCATTTTTTACTTCATTTTAGTTTGAACATGTACAACTATTGGGTTGTTTTATTATACATACCATTTCATCTTGGTTCCATAGTGTCTAAATTCCTTTTCACTCTTAAAGTTTTTCTACGAAAGAGAGAGAGAGAGTAAACAAGAGCAAGTGCAGGTATACGAATGCCATGGTGCATGTGTGGAGGTCAGAGGACACTTTTTAAGAAGTTGGTTTTCTCCTTCCACCATGCAGGTCTGAGGCTGGAACCGGGTCACAGGTTGTGGTGAGTGTGTGTGTGTGTGTGTGTGTGTGTGTGTGTGTGTGTACCAGAGTACACTGTGTCTCGGTGGAGGCCCAAGGGTGACTTCAGGAATCATCCTGGATTGCCTCTACCTCCTTTTTGCTTGATTCCAGGATTTCTTAGATTCCCCCTTCTAGAGAGGGAAATGTAGGCACTGGAACTTCCACCAGGTGTTTTTATGTGGGATCTGGGGTCTGAACTTAGGTCCTTCCCTTATGAGGCAGAGTTACCCCCTGAACCATCTCTCCAGCCCTTAGGTCTTTATCTTCTACCCTCTATGAAGGGCCACGTGGGCTCAAATGATACAGTTCATCCAGTCATTTGCCAGCCTTATGAAGTACACTGTCTGAGCAGATAAGTTAATAGACAGATATCAAACGTCCTTGCCACTTGCTTGAAAGGGCAACCAGACAAGGAAACATTGTGACCGAATGGGATGCGAGTAGTAGTAGGTGCCAGGAGAACGGAGGGTACCTATATAAGTACTCTACCACTAAGTTACATCCCAAATGAGGGAAAGTAATTGTTCTAGGGAGTTGAGACATGTCATTTGAACTAGGTTGTGAATAAATAAATTATAGAAAAAGTGACAGAGGAGGAAGGGTCAAACTGCATGGGAATTTTGTGTACCAGAGGTAGAGGATGCTTGCACATGCGCTAGCGTGCATGTGTGTACATGTGTGCGTGCATGTGTGTGTGTGTGTGTGTGTGTGTGTGTGTGTTGTAAGCCTTAAAGCTAATGTGTCTGTGGAAAGTGCTGGATGACAACACTGTAGAGGCCAGCGCCAGGAGGGCTGCTGAGAGATAACCGTGTTTCTAGAGGTGCTCCAGGGAATGTCTCAAGGAGCGCTTCCTACCCCATAGTTTCCAAAACTGGAGCCTTTCTGTGGGCACAAAGCCTGGGTTGAGCCCATGACCGGCGCTTGCCAGTGTCCTGGAGTGTGCTGGGCTGGGCACAGGTGTTCATTATGCTCTTTACTGTGTAGGTTTTTCTCCTTGGAGTTGGGGGATGATCTGGGATCCAGACCCTCAGTGGCAGGAGCTGAACCTTTTCATACCCCTTTTGTATGTTGCTGGGATCTTGCTTCCTGCCTTCCTCCAAACACACAGCAAGGCTGGCTTCCTTCCCCGGGTGGGACAGGAGAAAGGGTCTGTTTCCTTCAGCGCCTCTCTGAAAACGACCCAGCTGGCTCTGCCCAGGAACAAGCCGTTCCTGGGAGCGCTGGCGTCGTGTTCTGATGTCCCGGTGCCGATGCTGCAAACCTGTCTGCCCCATGTACCTTCTCTATCCAGAAACTGTCTAAACAGACTCATTCAGAATCCCAGAGAATGGATTAGAATTGATCCATTAAAGGAAGCAAAGATGGAGTGGCCGTAAATAGTTGCTGTGTTTAAACTCAAGATGAGCCAGGGAAGATGAAGGAGGCCCCCCGGGTCTGGTGTGGGCAAAGCCTGGCTGTGAACGTGGGACCAGGCCGTGGGCAGAGGGAGGTCGGTGTGGAGTTAGCTGTGGCCCCGTAGGGGGAAGAGGGGCCTGAAAGGAAGAGAGGCTTTGGAACCCCGAACAATCCAGCTTAAAAGTGAGTTCGTGATCCTAGAAGTGGTCACGTGCCAGCTTTTCCCGGGTCTGGATCAAAGATGCCTTAGGGCTAGACAGATTGGAGCCGGGAATTGCGTGATGCAGAACCGGTTTCCTTGCTCCGCGCATCCGAGGCGGGCTTGGAAAAGTCAATCCACCCCCTGTGCCCCTTTAAGGGGCTGTCGGGGGCGGGGCTGCGCGGCCTTTCCCCCAGATGCCACACCCACCCAGGGGCTGAGGCGGAGGCGGAAGCCGAGCTCTTCATTTCTGGAGCCCGCTCTGGCCAGGGAGGTCCCCGCGGCAGCGTCCGAGCCCCCGTCTGACCGCAGGCCGCATCGTGTCTCGGGTTTGGCAGGCATCATGAGCCAGGACGCGGACGTGGACATGAAGGACGTGGAGCTGAACGAGCTGGAGCCCGAGAAGCAGCCCATGAACGCCGCGGCCGCCGGCGGGGAGAAGAACGGCCTGGTGAAGATCAAGGTGGCGGAAGATGAGGCGGAGGCGGAGGCTGGGACCAAGTTCACCGGCCTGTCCAAGGAGGAGCTGCTGAAGGTGGCGGGCAGCCCCGGCTGGGTGCGCACCCGCTGGGCGCTGCTGCTGCTCTTCTGGCTCGGCTGGCTGGGCATGCTGGCGGGCGCCGTGGTCATCATCGTGCGCGCGCCCCGCTGCCGCGAGCTGCCGGTGCAGCGGTGGTGGCACAAAGGCGCCCTGTACCGCGTGGCCGACCTGCAGGCCTTCGACAAGGAAGCGGTGGGCCTGGAGGGTGAGTGTGGTGGACATCCCTTCCCCTCTCGCCGCGTGATTCCGAGTTAGCGTGCTCGTGTGCACCGGTCCCTCGTCCTCCTCTCCTTCCCGCACAAACTTAGACACGCTTCCCCGCACCCACTTCTCCAGACGACTCCCAGCAAATACTCCTTTCTTCTCAGAAAACCGTCCCAGCCCCTACTCCACCAGGGCGGCTGACTCAGCGTCTCTCACTCTGCCCCTCCCCGTTCCTCGCGCCAGAACCAGCCAAAACCAGTTTCTCGCCGTAATGCACGAGGCTCCTTGCGTCAGCTTCTCTTCTCTTGATCTAGCCCTCTAGCGCCCTAGGCGCCGGTGAGGGAGAGGGGTGGAGGAGTGCGGGAATCGGGTGGCTCTGGCTTCCCTTGTTTTAACTCACCCCTTCCCCCTGCAGGTGTGAAGGGACGCCTGGATTACCTGAGCACCCTAAAGGTGAAGGGCCTCGTGTTGGGCCCGATTCACAAGAACCTGAAGGATGATGTGGATGGGACCGACTTGAAGCAGATCGACTCTGCTGTCGGCTCCCAAGAAGATTTTAACAACTTTCTGCAATCCTCCAAGAAGAAGGGTGGGTGGCCTCGGGTTCTCAAGGAAGCTGAGCGAGGGCTCCGGTTTCTGGTCAGAAGAAGAGCAGGAAGGAGAAGGAGCAGAAATGAAGATTGTTTTCTTGGTTACATGGTCAAGGCCAGCTTTGAGTTACATAAGGTCTTGATTTAAAAACAACAAAACAAACCCCCAGACCCTCAATATGGAAAACCATTTATATGGATTTGCAAGGTGGGGAGCCTATGTTAGAAAAAGAGAGGTCTGTGGTAATAGTCTTTGTTAGAAGGAGAGCTGTGGGCTCATGGTTTGGACCAAAGGTGGAAGATCCTTTAGACATGAAGTGGGGAGCATTCAGATGGGAAGTGGGGAGAGGTTAATACCACACCCACAGGCCTGGGGTCTACAGAAATCCATGGAACAAAGGGAGGCCTAACCTTCACCCCTTTTCCAGAGTGGCGGGAAGACCGCCTAACCTGACACAGATGTGGGCTGGGGCAAGGGAGCTGTGAGGAGCGGTGAGACCCTGCTTTTGAATCAGACCCTGTCGCTCCCTCGGCTTTCTTTGCAGGGCTGCATAACTGCCCCTGAGCTTTGGCAGGATCCACTCTTAAGTTTTTGTTCACAGTTGTGTGTGGGAGACAGCAGGTTTGTGTTAGGTGTCTTTGCTTACCCCAAAGATGTCCTCATGGCTGGTTATTGTTACAGGCATGCAAGTCATTTTGGATCTCACTCCCAACTACCAGGGCCAGAATGCATGGTTCCTCCCCACTCAAATTGACACAGTGGCCACAAAAGTGAAGGTGAGTGTGGTGTCCTTGGTGCCGGTGCTGCCCAGCCGGGAATGCTCCCGTGTGGGAAGGTACAGGCCTGCCTGCGGCCCTTGTTTTTTCTTGGCCACTTATTTTTATTTCCTCGACTCTCAGGCAAGGCACAGCCAGGAAGGGACTTTGTCAGATGACAGTGTGAAAGCGAGGTGTTTTCTTTCTTTTTTCTACGATAGGAAGCCCTTTCTTTCTCTATGGGAATCCTATTCTGACTGGTTTCCCAGTTCTTGTTTGATGTGCTTGGAGTGGAGCCCAGTCTGAAATTGTAAGCTCTTGGGTCTGTGCCAAGTATTTTATAGATGTTTTCTAGTTCTCTGTCTAACCATACAGAATACCCGTTATTATTCCTAATGTGTAAACGAGGAAGCTAGGTTCTGAGGAGCTTCACAAGCCCAAGATTTGAAGGCCCAAGTGGCCTTCTCCAGTCCACTTGTCACCCCAGCCCCTGATGCTGGGTTCTGGAACTTTGTCAGGTTCAGCAGAGGCTGTAAAACTATGATCCCAAAGGAGAATTCTATACTCTCAGCACTGGGTAGGACTCTTAGCACCTGTGCAGTTTGGCTTTCATCAGTTGCTAAGAAACTTTGAGACAAAGTCTCCCCTGTCCAGACTGGCCTAAAACTTTGTGTGACAGAGGATGACCTTAACTCCTGTTTCTCCCTCCCAAATACAGGGAATGTAAGCACAAGTCACCCTGTCTGTTAAGTTACTGACCAGAATGCTGAGTGTCCTGGGGAGCACCCGTAATGCAGCACTTGAGAGCTGGAGGCAGGGGGACAGCCTCAGCTAGTAGTCAAAGGCCAGCTTTTGCTAAGTTAATTAGAGGAGAGAAAGAATGGAACTCAGGGACTTGAATTCATGAGGGGCAAGAGAGTCCTGGAGAACTCATGGACTCCAGACATGGAATCCCATGAGGGGCAAGGAAGCCCCACAGAGCATTTTAGATGAAAATAGAGACCAGGGGCAAGGGGAGAAATAAGTAGCAGAGGAGGGGCTCTATGCTGGGCTTCAAGCTCAGGCTTAGGCTTGTTCTACAAAGCTGACCCCCTTTTCAGATCATCTCATCTGCCCCGGAGGCTGTGCTTTGAATTTTAGTCTTTTGTTCTTGGCCTTGTTCCTGCTTCATTCTTTCCCCAAACCTCAGAAACGGCCAGAGGAGTCAGTCAGTACCTTGCCTTGGGATCTTGACTGGAATTTTAGGGCCTGTTTCTGCTGGTTCCTGACTCAGACCTTCGGCATGTTTTCTTGTTGTTGAGTCTGTTTCTTCATCTCCAGACCTGGGATTCCACATTCCTTCCACATGCTAAATGTTCAATGGAATTACATTTTATGTAGCTTTTAAAGATGAAACGGATTTGCCAAAGGCAAGAATAGAAAAAAGGTTATGACACACCAAGATTGACCAGAGGGGAACAGGAACTGAGCCATTGTTGACCCTGACAGGAGACCTGCCCTCCAAGGTGGGGGAGGGAGGGGCTGTGTGTGTGGGGGGCTGTGTGATTGGCGAGGGTTTTCTCTGCTGTTGATCTTTCGAATTCGTTTTTGTCCCCTGTAGGAAGCTCTGAACTTTTGGCTGAAGGTTGGTGTGGACGGGTTCCAGGTTCGGGATGTGGAAAGTCTGACGGTGAGTTCCCTGTGAGGCAAAGCCAGTGAGAGCACAGGGCTTCGGCCACGGCTGAGAAGGATTCCTTGTTCATGCTTTTTTTCTCTTTTCTTCCAGAATGCGGCCTCCTACTTGGCTGAGTGGCAGAATATCACCAAGAGCTTCAATGAAGATAGGTAGGGGCCAGACACTCCTTTTTCACTGGGCTCCATTGTGGGAACCATAGGCGGAATGCTAGGCCCTAAGAAGGGACTTTCGGGCTGGAGGACGGCTCAGGGGTTAAGACTCTGTCTCAGAAGCAGAAGGACCTGAGTTCTAATCCCTTGTAAAAAGTGCCAAATGGAAATGGTGGTGGCCTGCACTTCCAGCTCTGGAAAGCAGAGTCAGGGAAATAAGCAGGTAGAGGCAATCCAGGGTGACTTCGGGAGTCACCTTTGGGCCTCCACAGGGACACACAGACATTTAAAGAAGGGGTTTTCTAGTCTAAAAAATTCTATTCCCTTTGATTCTTCCTTTTCCCGTAACCAACATGACATCTCTGTCCCTGCTCCCTGCAGGCTCTTTATTGCAGGAACTAACTCCTCCAACCTACAGGAGATCCTTAGCCTCCTGGAATACTCCAAGGACCTGCTGGTGACCAGCTCGTACCTGTCAAGTTCCAATGTCACCGGAGAGCGTACAAAATTCCTAGTCACCCAGTATTTGAATGCCACCGAGAGTCAGTGGTGCAGCTGGAGCGTGAGTGCTGTGCTGGGGGGGGGTGGCTCAGGGCTTTTGGGGAGTGGTTAGGAGGGGGAGGTGGTATGGGAAGATAGTTGGGAGGTGGAGACGAGATGGTGAAAGGGGCTCACTGGTGTTGCTGCCTGGCAGGTATCTCAGACGGGCCTCATGGCGTCTTTCCTCCCATCGAACCTTCTCCGACTCTACCAGCTGCTGTTCTTCAGCCTGCCGGGGACTCCCGTCTTCAGCTCCGGGGATGAGATTGCCCCAGGAGTGTCCTTTTCTACACAGGTACTGCCTGTGCTGTGCCTAGCACGGTGTGTGGGTGCTTGTTCATCTCTCACATTGGGAATCATCTTGGATCGCTTCCTCCTTTTAGCTTCGCTCTGGGATTGTCTAGGCTCCGCCCATCAAGGCTGGAAGTACTGGGTCCAAACTCAGTACCTTCTGCTTGAAAGGCAGTTTTTAACCCCTGAACCATCTCCAACCCCGTTTTGATTTTTTTTAATGGCAATGCTTGGTACCTAGTAGTTGTTCAGCACGGTTGCAGGTATTTATTCATGGTTAGTAGGTACTGTGCTTGCTGGTTAGGCACTGAACCCTCCATCAGCTCACAACTTGCGAGGGAGAAGATAAGAAAGAGAGCAGAAAGGTAGTAGGTGGTGGGCGCGAGGAAGGGGTGCTGCGCGAAGGCATGCGCTAGCAGTCTTGGCTCAAAGAGGAGGATGGGAGAAGGAAAACAACATACACCACTGGTGTAAGGAGAATGGGGAGGGAGGGAGCGTGGATCCAGCATTGTGAAGACCGCAGTCGTGCCCGGAAATGAAATTGGGGGGTGTAGACCTGCTCTAATGGGTGGGCAGGTGCTTGTAAATGTCCAGGAGATCCTCTCACTACTTCTACGTGTCTGTCATTCTCAGGACAAGAACGAAGACTCTGGCTTCTTGTCCCAGTTCCGGCGGCTGAGTGACCTGCGAAGTAAAGAACGCTCTCTGCTGCACGGGGACTTCCACCCCCTCTCCTCTGCGCCTGGCCTCTTCTCCTATATCCGCCACTGGGACCAGAATGAGCGGTACCTGGTGGTGCTCAATTTTGAAGACATGGCCCAGTCGGCCAGACTAGGGGCCGCCAACTTGCCTGGTGGCATCAGCCTGCCGGGCAAGGCTGACCTGCTGCTCAGTACCAAGTCCCACCGCGAGGAGGGCACTTCCCTGGAGCTGGGGACTCTGAATCTGGATCCTCATGAGGGGCTGCTCTTACGCTTCCCCTATTCAGCCTGACCCTAGGATCCCCCACTCCCTCCCTCCTCTCCTCTCCCCTGTTGAATTCTGTTTTTCTCCCCGTTTTTTTTTTAAACTTTTACAAATTACATATTAATCCCCAATAGAGTGTTTTGCCTTCAAATAAACGTCACCCTGCTAGAGAGGTTTTTGTCTCAGCCAGAATTCCATGAGCTACTGCAGCTCTTAAGTCACTTAGGGTCGGAGGCCAGTGAAGAGTCTTTCTGGAGTCTGCAGCAGGAAGGCATCAGGACCAGCCCCCTCGCCGCCTCAGGCTTTGGGGTGTCCTGGAGGTCTTGGGGACCTCCAGGCTTCAGGGAGGCAGGCGTGTTCACTCTTGGCAGGGCAGTGGTAGAGGGGAAGGCGATGCATTGTCAGGGAGGAGTGAAGTGGGGAAAGGGGGGGACAGGAGGTTTGGGCGGGTTCACTGGAAGCCACACCAAGGGGTGACCTTTGAAAGACTAGAAGATGCCAGCTGAGAGGATGGTGCGTGGAGTAACAAGCTGTACAAGCTTGTAGTAGGTGCCAGCCGGGAAGGTGTGCATGGAGTAATGTGTTGAACAAGCCTGGTGTCCTGAGCTCAGTCTCAGAAAGAATCTATTCCCAGAGTCACCCTCTGAGTCCTGTGTGCCACGGCACAAATGGCCACATACATGCATCATGCAGATGCACACAAAATAAAACCTAAAAGCCAAGTCACATCACCCCTAAGATAGCTATGAATTTGGTCTAATCCAAAAGAGTAAGTAAAGCATGAGATGTCTTTTTCTGTGTGTGCGTGTGGTGCATGTGTGTCAATGGGTGAATACTTGTACATAAGTGCCTGTGGCAAGGGTGGTATCAGGAATCATCATCCTTCTACCTTCTGTGAGTCTGGGTCTCTAACTCGGCAGACCCTTACAGCTGGTCTGGCTGGTTAGTTTTCTCTGGGCTCAGCTTTCCAGGGCTAGAATTCCTGGCCATTGCTCCGGAGGCAGAGTCTTCACCCCTGAGCCATCTCTCCAGCTCCTGTTCTGCATTTTTTATGCGGCATCTGAAGATCTGAACTCGGGTACTTTGGCTTGTGAGGCAAAGGCTTTCGCCACTTGGTCACCTCCCTGGGTTGTTTTTGTAGTTTAGTTGTGTCCTTGAGCATGAACTTTGCAGCTGAGAAGAAATCAGACATGGTGGTTGGTTTTCGGGATCCCCTGAGTGATGCTAAGACCAATGCTTGTGAGAAGAGGAGTCAGATGAGCAGTCAGCTTGGCAGGGGTGGCACATCACTAAGGCATGAGAAGGGGGTACAGAGGATCCTTAGGGTTTGGCACACAGCCTAGTTAGAGAATATGGTCCCCACGAGAGTGCCCTTAGATGCCAGCTGCAAGCCAGTGAGCCCCATAGACACCCTCCAATGGGTCAGGCTTGAATGAACTCAGAATTCTGATACGTGGCTGGTGAAAGGAAGAGATGCATGTGCGGAATGGGAGGATGGTCTGCAGATGAAGCGTCCCGTGGTCCTCTCCCAGAGCTGTGTGGGACTCCATACCTCCTGATCATGATGCGTTGCAAGGAAGCAGGATATCCACCTACCTGAGGCTTAGGTGATCAGCTTTCTTGAAATATATTTTTTGACACAGTGTCACATTTACCCCAAGCTGGCCTCAAGTCTACAAAGCCTAGGATGATCTCAAACTGATCCTCCTGCCTCCATCTCCCTAGTACTAAGATGACAGGCAGGTACAGCTGATGCTTTTTTTTTTTTTTTTTGCATACATATACAGGAAGACCCTTTAGTGTATGTGCATCTGTCATCCTGGATTGCTCTACCTCCTTATTGGTTTGTTCTGGGTTTCCCAGCCTCTGCCTTCCAAAGCTGGAATTGCAGGCCGCTACTGTATCCACCCAACATTTTTACGTGTGATTTAGGAATGTGAACTCATGTTCTTTTGTTTATGAGGCAAGACTTTAACCCCTGAACCATCTTCCCAGGTCTCCCCTCAACCCCACCTGTTGCAGTCAGCCTGCATGGTTGCTGATAAAATTCCCATCAAATGGCTTAAGGGAACAAGGGGTTTATTCTCTTAAGATTACTGGTTACAGTTCATAGTCCAGCTTGACAGGAGAGCACGCACCAACACCAGAGCTGAGGGAACTGGCCACACCATCACCACATAATGGCTGAGAGAGGGACAATACGTATGAAAAGGATGCCAACTTCCTCAGCAGATCTCTCTATTTTATTCACCTGTTCAGGGCCTAGTCCCACCCACCATGGACTGGGCCCTCCCCATCAGCTAGACAATCTCCTGCAGGTTTGCTCTGAGTTTAACTCAACCACTAATTCTCTACAAATGTGCCCAGAGGTGAAACCTTCAACAGTCAAGTTGACACCTGTGCCCACCCATAATACCAACCCACCCTTACTTTATTTTATTTTTTTGAGACAATGTCTTGCATGTAGTTTACACTGTCTTTAAACTGTCTTCTGCAGCCTTCTCTGTGCTAGGATTATAGATGTGTACAGATGTGTACATAATACAACACCCTGCTTCCTAGGAGCTCAGTCCCATACTGTACTGCTTTCGTGGCTAACCTCTAGCCTCCCAGGGCTATTAGAATCCATTTCCGGTCAATGTTGCATTTTCCAATCTCTCCCACTGCCAGCCTGGCTGATATTCCCAGACAAAGATAAGTCCTGACACAGGACATTCCAAGGGTCCAGATTACCCTGTAGTTGAGGACAAAGTTCAGACTTAGAGGCAAGAGTTATTTGTGCATAGGGTCAGAGGGAGTTGCATGGAAGCTGTTGGAGGGATCCCGCAAAGTAGCATCTGACTGGTTTTAACAGGCTCACTGGCTATTTGATTAGTGCGGGGGACAGGAAGGCAGGGGGTCTGCTTTGCTACTGAAACCAAGAATACTCACGAGGATGGAAGTGATGGAGGAGGTTAAAAAAATAAGTTGCAGGCAGTTCCTTAGGATCAACCAGGAATTAGGGATAGGTGGGGCCCCACAATCTTTAGGGTGAACTTTGGCTTTCTTGGTCAGAGGGACAAAAACTTACACTTCAGCCCTTTGCAAAAAGAATTTGATAGACACTGACTACGGGCAAGAGCTGGGGCTTGGGCGTGGCTGGGGCCTCGAGACTACTGTGGTATATCCCACAGATCAAGAGACTGCTAGAGAGAGGGATCAGGGTTTCAGAGTACTTCCTAAGCAGAGGGACTTGAGTTTGGATCCTAGATCCCATGTAAAAAAATGCCGGGCAGAAATGGCTGTGGCCTAAATTTCTTGGCTCTGGAAGGTAGAGCCTGGGAGCCCAGCATGAAGCCAAAAGGAGATAGAAGCAATCCAGGATGAGTCCTGCAGTCATCCTTGGTTCTCCACACAGTACCTTCTGATACACACACACACACACACACACACACACACAGACTAGAAGACAGGTTAGGCCCCAACCCTTGCTTGAGGTTTGTGAGGGAAGGAGTCCACACTTTATACTTCTCATACTGAGAACACCTACAAGCCTTGTTCCAGGTCCTTCCAAGCTTGTCTATTGTGGGATTCTGCATCCCGTCCCTTCCCTTCTCACGTCCCTTCCCCGGGCCCCTGGCTCCACACACATGAACTAGGGTCATGGTGTACTCTCTACCACTGAGCTGCATGCTAGCCCTTGGAGAAACTGGTTAAGACTTCCTGACTAGGGTGGAATGGAGGTAGGGGGGCCTAGGCAGGCTGGGGCCCTCAAGCAGTGTGGGGGAATAAAGAGAGAATTAGAGAGGCAGGAAAGTGTGTGTGTGTGTGTGTGTGTGTGTGTGTGTGTGTGTGTGTGTGCATGTGTGTGTTTGTGTGGTGGGTTTAGGTGTCCTAGGACTTGCAAAGACAGGTTTCCAACAGAGACATATCTACCCCTCAGTTGAGGTCAAGATGTAGGAGCCCTTGGATAGATGTGGAGCGTGACTGTGAATTGATGTTCTATTGATGGTGTGGGGTGAGAAGGGAAGAAAGGAAGAGGGTGGAGACAAAGATCTGTATCTGCAGACCAGACAGAGGAAGGGAGATCCAGAACAGAAGCAAACAGCCTTGAGGGTAGGAAGATGCTAAGTCAGTGTCAGATAAAGCAGAGCTGTCTGAGGGGGCCTTTAGATTTGGTGACAAGGATACCACAGGTGTATTGGAGGGGGGTTCTCTGGAGCACTCTAGGGGAGGGTGGAGAAGTGTATTTTTTCCTTAAGGGTGTGAGGGAGTTGGTATGTTCCTAGATAATATCAGTCGGAGTACCTGGTTTCTCAAGGACCAAAAGAACTTTTTGGAAGGCCATCAGGGACTGGCAGGAGGAAGCAGGATGGGACTTGGAAAATGGGCAGGAAGCGAGCGCCAAGAAGCAGGAAGTACAATTGTCTTTTAACTGGAACGACCTGGGATGGTGCCACAGGGGACATACTGCCAAGATGCCTGTGTGTGGCCGGGTACAGAAGGAAGGCCCCAACGGCATCGCTCCCCTGAGCGGGTGTGGGTGGTGCAGATATTCACACATTCTGTTCCAATGGCCTAGTACATCCTGAGTCCCAGCACTAAAATGATTATTATTACTATTTTAAAAATATTATTTATTTAATTTTTATTTATTTACGAGAGAGCGAGAGAGAGAGAGAAATGTGTATGCCATGGAAACATGGTTTTCTCCTCTACCACAGGTTGCCAAGTTTGGAAGAACCCACTGAACTATTTCACTAGCCCTCCCACTTTTTTTTTTGAGACAGGGTCTCACGTAGCCCAGATTCATATTTGCTCTGTTAGATAAAGCTACATTTGATCTTCTTACCACCATCTCTCAAGTGTTTGCATTACAGATGTGGAATACTACACTGAACTTTAAAAACATTTTAGTGAATTTTATCTACTATCTATCATCTATTTTTGTTTTTATTTATTTTTTAATTATTATTTTATTTTTCTAGTTTTATAAGCATATTGAATACTTAGTTCTGCTTCCCTCTATCCCCCCTTCCTTCCATTTCCTTCCCTTCCTTTCATTAATCTATCCCACCTCCCTGCCTGTCTGCTTTTGTAGACCTCAGGATTCCCTTTGGGTTGTCTACTCTTGTGAGGGTTCAGGCCTCTCGTGGCATACCAAGTTGCCTTTCTTTGGGCCATCCCACTGATAGGGGCATTTCCTTTCACTCATCCAGGTTTAGTCCCTAAGGTTTCCACTGTATGTTCTTATCTCTCTTGAGTTCCTCAATAGTTTATGGGGGCATGTTGGTATGTCAGTAATAATGTAGGTCTGGTAAGGACAAGTCTCACTTGCAATGAGTTCCTAGATGTAGCAGTACTGCCTTGAATGGAATGTCTTGACCAACAGTGGACCTTCCCAACTTTAGATTCTTACCTCACTATCCCCTCTTCTTTGAGGTTCCCAAAAGCCTTAGAATGGGAAGAGACTAGGTTGGCCTGATTCTGGGTGAGCCTTGCTAAGTCACTGGTACTCTGCATTATGGCGGCCATTGCTGTCCACTTCATGCTCTTCTATTGCTCTAGGCTGTATTCTGTCAGAGTGTTGAAATCCCCTACCTCTGTTGTAGAAGAAGACTTCTAGGCTGAGTGCTAAGTGTTCTTCAAATCTGTGGGTATAATAGCAGTTACAGAGCAGTTTGATATACGATTTTCCTACCTATAGGTTCATCGGCTATTTTTCCTTATTGATCTATTTCCTTCCCTTTTTTTAGGTTCTTGTTCTAGTTAGCAGTAACAGTTCCATTCTGACAAATGGATTTTAGGTTCAATCAGAAAGCTGTTGATTGTCTCCTTGATACTCATGCCACTGTTACACTGATAGTCACCTGATTTTTATCGTAACTTGAAAATCTCATGTGTTGATGGGACCTGTGATTATTTCTCCCTTCCCCCTCCCCTTTCCTTAGTAGCTTCTACAGTATTCTTTGTTATTGCATAAACTATCTAGCAAGGAGGAAGTTCTCAGACCAGTTCTAGTTGATGTATTTTGCCCATGTTCTATGATCCATTATGTGTTGCATCTTCAGTAATAAGGTCTTACTGACAGTTTTTTTGGAGAGCAACCAAGAGCAATAGCAAAAGCTTATCTGTTTGGGTGCCTCTGAGACTTCTCTGAGTAACACGTTATCAGGAAATGTCACATTCCTGTTACTTCTGGTATAATTTTGTCACTGGGTTCTAAGTGAATCAGCTCACGTCTTCCCCCACCCCTTTCTCCCTGTTTTCCTTACTCTGTGCTCATCTGCATAGGGACTGTCCATTCTTATTCCTTTCTTTAACAGACTTTTTTTTTTTTTTTTGGCATATTACTAGCATAGCAGATTCTTATGGGGTTACTTCCCATAATCTTATATATTTTTATTTTTAATATTTTAAACTTTGTTTTGTGTGTGTGTGTGTGTGTGTGTGTGTGTGTATCAGAGGGTACTGTGTGTCCCTATGAAGGCCCAAGAGTGACTTCCGGAATCATCCTAGATTGTTTCTACCTCCTTTTGCTTCGCCCTGGGATTTCCCAAGCTCTGAAATATAGGGTCTGAAATATAGGCCTCAGTTTCTGCCTGGCATTTTTACATGGGACTTGGGGTCTGAACTCAGGATCTTCTGCTTGCAAGACAGAGTCTTACCCTCTGAACCATCTCTCCAGCCCTCTATCACCTATTATCTACATTCAGAGCCTCATAGTCCAGACTGGCCTTTAACTCACTATGTAGCACAGAGGATCAGTCTCTTCCTCCTCTTCCTCCTGCTGCTCCTTCTCTCCTCTTTTTTTTTTTTTTTTTTAATTTTTTTTATTATTATTATTTATTCAACTGTGTGCATATGCGTGTGTATGTGCGCGCGTGTCTGTGTGTGTGTGTGTGTGTAGAACCACGGATGAATTCGCGAACCACCAAGGACGCCTCCACCTCCTTCTGCCCCGGGATTCACAGGCTCCGCCCTACCAGGACCAGAAGCGCAGGCCGCCCCCGCTTCTGCCTGGCGTCTATACGTGGGATCTGGGATCCGAACTCAGGATCTTCCGCCTGCAAGGCGGAGACTTAACCCCTGAGCCACCTCTCCAGCCCCTCCTTCTCTCCTCTTCTGTTTCATTCTTCCTTTCCCTTTGTTTCCTCTTCCTCCTTCTGCCTCCTGCTCCTTCTTCTGCATTGCTGAGGATCAAACTCTTGCTGAGCAAGTGCTAACACAGCCAGATCCACAGCTGCCACCTACCTTTGTTTCTGTCCTGCTGCCCTGACACCTTGGGGTATCCCTGACTGGCGGCGACAGCCGAAAGCAACCAGCCCAACAGAACCTAACCCAAAAACCAGACAGACCTCGGGCCAGGCATGGTGGTACATTTCAGGCCTACAATCTCAGCACTTGGGAGGCTGAGGCAGGAGGATTGCTGTGAATTCCAGATCATCCTGCACTACACAGCAAGACTATGTCTTATAAAATTAAAACCTGGAACCAGAGCGATAGCTCAGCAGGTAAGATACCAGAAAACCTGGTACCAGAGTTCAATCCCCAGAAGCCATATCGTGGAAGAAGAGAAATGATTTCTGAAAGCTGTCCTCTGACCTCCACCCATGCACCATGGCCTGCGTGTGTGTTCTTTCTCTCTCTCTCTTTCTCATAAATAAATAAGTAAATAAATACACACATAAATAAAAAAGCAAAACAGAATTGGAGAGGTCTGGAGAGATGACTCAAGGATTAAGACTCTGCCTCCCAAGCAGAAGATCCTGAGTTTGGATCCCAGGACCCATGTAAAAACGCCAGACAGAAATGGCACTTTTTGCTTTGGTAGGTGGAGCCTGAGAAATCCCAGAGGAAAGCAAAAAGGACATAGAAGCAATTCAAGATGATTTCTGAAGTCACCTTTGTCCTCCACAGAGACACACAATGCCCTCTGACATACACACGCACGCGCACACACACACACACACACACATACATACAAAGACTGGACAAAGACTGGAGAGATGGCTTATGGGTTAAGATGCTGCCTCCCAAGCAGAAGGACCTGAGTTCGGATCCCAGATCCTATTTACAAAAACCAGGCAGAAATGGCTGCATCCTGTACTTATGGCTCTTGAAGGTGGAGCCTGAGAAATCCCAGAGCAAAACAAAAAAGAGGTAGAGGCAATCCGGGATGATTCCTTTGGGCCTCCACAAGCACTAAGTGTCCTCTGATACACACACACACACACACACACACACACAGTGATGTGATAGTTAATCCTGGTGTCAACTTAACACACTTGGAATTAACTAAGATCAGTTGAGGCCACCTGAAGAGATTATCTGGATAATACAAAGTTCAGCCCCAGAGCCGATGGGACCCTCCCAGTAGTGAACCAGATAAAAGGAACCATAGAACTGAAGACTGGGAAGAGGAGAGACTCTCTGAAGCTGTGCTCTTCCCTCCTGCTGCCTGGCTTCTTCATTTCTTCGACCCTCCAAGCTCTCCAACCTCTCCAAATCTTCAACGTGACTAAAGACTCTCCAGGAATCCTCCAGCCTTCAGCCTTCACCCACTAGATTACTGGACTGAACAGCTACTGGCAGCCATCCTTGGACTACCTTGGCCATATCTCATAAGCCAACTCAATAAATAAATTCCCTTTTTATATATTCATTCTGTTGATTCTGTGACTCTAGAGAACCCTGACCAGTACACACACACACACACATACACACACAAATAAGACAAAACCCCAAAACCAAATGAAGCAGAGCACAAGCGGTGGCATGATAAGAAAAGCTCCTTGGGACTGGAGAGGTGGCTCGGGTTAAGCCTCTACCTTGCAGGCGGAAAGTCCTGAGTTCGGATCCTAGTAGCTAGCTTCTGGTCCTAGCTTCTGGTCCTGGTAGGGCGGAGCCTGTGAATCCCGGGGCAGAGTAAACAAGGAGGAGGTGGAGGCGTCCATGGTGGTTCCCGAATTCCTCCGTGGTTCTACACACACATACACACACACACACACACACACACACACACACACACACACAAACACACGAACACACGCATACATGCACAATTGAATAAATAATAAAAAAAGAAAAGCTCCTTGTTCTGCAGTAGCAGAAATCAAAACAGACTGTGTGCATCATAACATCATCCTCATAGACATTATTTCTGACGAGTGTCTTGTCAGACGATGAGATGGAAGGAACTGTCATGGTTTGAAATGTGTCCCCCACAGTCTCATGTGTTTGGCAAGGTCATGGCACCTTGAGAGGTGGAGCCTTGCTGGAGGAAGGCAGTCACAAGGGGTGGGCGTTGAGGTGGATTAGTCCCATCCTACCTCCAGGAGAAGTCTGCCTTTGCTGCAAGCAGTCTGCAGCTCTCAGCTTCCAAGATGTCTGCGGTGACTTAGCCTCCTCCAGCCAGCCATACCGCCTCTGCTTTGAGAGACTTCCCCTCTGGAACCGTAAGCTGAATAAACCTCCCTTTCTCCCTTAAGTTGATTGACTTTGGGTGTTCTCTCACAGAAATAGTTAGAGAAACTGTTACAGTAATTTAACTTCGAAATCATGTGGCACCAAGCAACACCTTAACAGTGTGTTGCTCTAGCAACAGGATTCCCATCTATGCCTCTTTTCTAGAAGGTGTAAATACTTGGGACTGTTCTTTGTTAAACCTGTGGGGAGCACCTTCCTTTCTCACATGCATAAACTAAGATAAAACTTAAGGGTTTGAAAGGTTTCTTAACCAAACAAGGAGTTAGAAAATTGTCGATTTTTCCCCCAGGTCTGTTGCTGGTATTATAGTGATTTTTTTTCTTTTCTTTGTTTATTTCAGAATCTTTTAAATTTTTTATTAAGAACTTTTCATATACAGTAAAAGTTTATGTCCATGTTCCTTTCCTTCTCCTGCCTCTCCCCTCCTCTCTCACACTTGCCTCCCTCCTCCATTCCAGCCACATCCTTCCCATCCTCATGTCCCTCTGCATATGTGGACCACCAGGTTCCCTTTGAGGTGCCTATACCAATGATAGACTAGGCCTCTGTGAGCGTTTGAGAGACCAACTAAATCTCTCCCCATCCTAAAACTCAGGGAACTTTGTAGAAGAGGGGACGGCAAGATTGTAAGAGCCTAGGAGCTAGAAGGTGGCTCAGGGGTTAAACCTTTGCCTTGCAGGCAGAAGGTCCTGAGTTCAGATCCTAGACCCCATGTATAGACGCCGGCGGAAGCCAGAGTGGTCTGCGTTTCTGGTCCTGGTAGGGAAGAGCCTGTGAATCCCAGGGCAGAGTAAACGAGGAGGTGGAGGCGGTCCATGGTGGTTCCCAAATTCGCCCATGGTTCCACACACACACACACACATACATACACACACAGGCACACACGCACAATTGAATAAATAATTTAAAAAATTTATCCAATTCATAGGACAGAAAAAAAAAAGATTGTAAGAGCCTAAAGATGGGGAGGATCAACAATATGCAAGATATTCCACACAAGTCAGGGCTGCAGCAGCAGCCGGGACATAGTCCCAATGTGACTGGACCTTGCCTGACCTGCACAATGACTGACATGTCAACAGCCCCCCAAAGTCTAGCACGGATCACAGGGGAGAAGGCTTCAGCAGTAGGATCCTTAGACACGAGGGGATAAACAGATCATAACAGAGTTCCCATATTAACAGGCAGCCCAAGAAGGGGCCCTGGGCTATGCCACTGAGTCCTAACCCCTCACTAGGTTGGAGGACTCAGAGGAGGTTCAGTACTCACATAAAGGGATGCTCTGGGGGATGGGAGGGAAGTAGGTGCTGGGAGAACGGGAGGGAGGGAGGGGGGTGAAAGGGAAGGAGGAAGGAGGAGCGTGCAATGGGGGATGACGAGGGAGGGGTACCTATTGAGCTTGTATAATTAGGCAAAAATAAAATGTGTAATAAAAAAAGTGAAAAAATACATTGATGTATTTAAAAATAATTTGGAAAAAATAGAGCTTGCCTCTCTTTCCAGACAGCCCGTCGTCTCCAGGCATTTCCGCCTCACTCTCTCCTCTGGAGGAGCAGGCACAGGGCCCAGGGAGAGGGATGCACGGCCTCATGCCAGGCTGTGGCCTTCCTGGGCCCCAAGGCAGTAGCAGAGGGGAGGGAAACGGCAGCCGCCAGTTCTATTTCACTTGTGGGACGCAGGCCACACGGTCCCCTCTTACAGTTGCACTCACAGCAATTAACAAATCAAAATGACCTCATCCTTCAGTGCTGTACCCTCAACCCTACAGAAATGTCCCTCTGAGGAAGCCCAGGCCCTTCCCACGAGAAGCAGCTGGGAATGGAGATTACACAGGGGCCTCCAAAGCGTGCTGAGGGGAGTCGTCTAGGCTGGGTCCCTTCAAGAGTGTCTGTCATGATGCCTAAAAGAATCAATGCAATAATCCTAGAAGGAGCAACACCTTTGCACACAGTGTGACGTTTTCTGGGGAGTCTACTCCTAGTCACTCTAGAGGCAATGAAAGACCAAGTTTAATAACCCCATGAGTTTGTTGGGTTTACCTGGAGTATGGATGAGTGGTTATTCCCAACAGTGTAGAAAGCTACACCACTGCAGTCATTTACAGAGCCTTGGAGAGGGGTCTGTGTCATTAGCCTCTTGAGCCCTCCCCTCACGGGGTCAGCCACCCAAGGCTCAGTAAATGCTAATGGTCCCGTCTTTATAAGGGTCTCTGGTAGGTAAATCACAGCTGCTCTGATTTCAAGATGGCAATAGCCACGTCATAACCAGAGCACAGAGTTCCACATCGCCTAGCCCGTCTTCACACTTCTGATTGGGCACAAGCGGTTCCCCACCTTCCCCAACTTCCCACACCAGCTACACAGCCTTGATGATTCGTCATTTAATGTCCACATGCAAGAGGCCAGCAGAGAATAGAGGGCATGCAGGTTTTCCAGGGCCCCTCCTCTTACTAACCCCATGTCCTTGCGGGTCACCTTCCACACTCATTATCATTCCCCCCTCCCTCCCTGTCACTTTCCTCCCTTTGCAGCCTGGCAGAGCTCACAGGCCCCCTCGCCTCTGGCTTCCACCACAGATCCACTACCCTGCGTCACTCCCAGCATCCGTTCCCCCACCCCCAGGCTTCACACAGGCCCCAAGCAGGTCTGGAAAAAAAAAAAAAAGCCAGATACCCTGTGGCATTCACGTCAGGACAAACACAGGCTTCCTGACGTCAGCCCCCAGAACCCTCAGGCCTGTCCTATTATCCTTGCATTTATCTCAGCCAGCCCTCTTGTCTGACTCCAAAGGAGTCTATTCTCAGTTTCCACTGTCCTCATGCCACGATGCACATACCCCCCAATAATAATAATAATAATGTATTAGTCAGGCTTCTCTAGAGTCACGGAATCAACAGCGAAATTTGGCCGAGGTAGTCCAACAATGGCTGACAGTAGCTGCTCAGTCTAGTAGTCCAGTGGCTGACGGCTGAAGGCTGGAGGATTCCTAGAGAGTCTTTCATCACTGAAGACTTGGAAGGTTGGAGAGCTGGAGGGTTGAAGAAACGAAGAAGCCAGGTGGCAGGAGGGAAGACAGTTTTCTAGCACAGCTTCAGAGAGTCTCTCCTCCTCTGTCTTCAGTTCTTGGGTTCCTTTTATCTGGTCTGCTACTGGGAGGTTCCAATCAGATCTAGGGAAGTTCCAGCCGGATCTAGGGCTGAACTTTGTATCATCCAGATAATCTCTTCAGGTGGTCTCAGCTAATCTTGCCAGGTGTGCTCTCAGCTGATTTTAGTTAATTCCAGGTGTGTCAAGTTGACACCCAGGATTAACTCTCACAAATAATAATAATATACAAAGGAACAGAAACAAGGTGGGGGTGGTGAGATGGCTCACTGGGTAAAGGCATGTGCTCACAGACCCGGAGACCTGAGTTTGATCTCTAGCAGCTCACAATGTGGAAGGAGAGAGCTGACTTCTAAAGGTTGACCTCTGGCCTCCACCTGTGATCTACGGCATGCATCTCTCTCTCTCTTTCTCTCTCTTCTTCCTCTTGTCTCTCTGTTACAAATAAATAAAATATTTAGAGAAAGAAAAGAGGACTGGAGAGATGGCTCATGGGTTTAAGCCTCTGCCTTGCGAGCAGAAGGTCCTGAGTTTGGATCCCAGATCCTATGGAAAAACACCAGGCTGATATGGTGGAGGTCTGGGAAACTCAAGAGCAAACAAACAGGAGGTGACAGTAATCCAAGATGATTCCTGAAGTTACCTTTGGGTCTCCTCAGGCATATGCAGTGCCCTCTGATATGCGTAGATACACAGAGAAAAACACACACACACACACACATACACACACACACACACACATACAGACAAAGAAGGATTCTTCTATGGGGCACACAAGGAGAAAGATACTATCAATCCCTTGCTTTTGGACTTCTGGCTTCTGGAACAAATTGCCTTCTTTTCTACGTCATCTGGATTGTGGTGCTTGGTAATGCAGCCGTAGGAAACTAACTGCTCCATGTACCTCGTATTGCTTAATTAACCCTTTCAATGAGTCCCTGTCTATCCAGATTCCTTGTAATATTGTTGCATTAGAAACAGTGCACATTATGACCTGGTGTGTGTGATAGCTGGATTCAGTGTCAACTTGACGTTTGCGGGCTGAGCTTGGGGCACAGTTCTGAAGAATTGACAGTTAGACTGAGCCCTTGAACAAGCCTTCAGGTGATTGTTTAATTGATATGAAAGACCCAAGCCATGGTGGGGGTGCGTTCCAGTGGAGGACTTAAGGAAAGAAAGCACAAGGGGGGCAGGACTTGCCTTCTCTTGCCCTAAGTCAACTTGCTGTGTTGAGTCCACTGCTGGTCTGTTGTTGCTTTTCTCCACTGTTGCTGCCATGCTGCTGCTGTTCTTGGATGACACCAGAAACCAGCTTCTTGGGCTTGGCTGATGTCTATCCTGATGTCAGAGCTCAACCTCTTCGGCCCTCCAGCGTGACTGAGGTTCAAGATTCTCCAGGGATCCTTCAGTCTTCTGAGATATTCAGATCAAGAACTGAGCAGCTATAGGTGGCTACTATAGACTACTTTGATTTTATTTTGTAAGTTAATCTAATAAGTCTGTCTGTCTGTCTGTCTGTCTGTCTGTCTGTCTGTCTGTCTGTCTGTCTATCTATCTATCTATCTATCTATCTATCTATCTATCTATCTATCTACTCTATCTCCATTCTATTAGTTCTGTTTCTGTAAAGGGCCCTGACTAATATACCTGGTGAATATAGGTGTGTGCATGGGTGCGTGTGGTGTGGTGTGTGTGTGTGTGTGTGTTTTATACAAGTAGGCCTGCATGAGTCATGTTGCACGTGTGGAGATAAGGAATGAACTGCAGGTGTTTTTCACCTCCTGTGAGACTGGTTCTCTTCACACCACTGCCTGCAAGCTTCCAGAAAGTCTTCTGTCTCTGTGCTAGGTTTAGAAATGCTTACACCCCTGTGTCTGGCTTTTATGTGGGATCTGGAGGAACCTAACTCAGATCATCAAGCTTGCACAGCTGAGTCATATCCCCAACCTGTGTATGTGTTTCCTCTTTGCAAACTCCAACGAAAGCTTCAACAAACACCTTCATTTTATACCACACTGTGGTATTTTCAAACATATTCTAAACTACTGTATTTAAGGAGAAATGATGGAGCTAGTAAGATAACTAAATAGGTAAAATACAAGCCTAGTGATCTGAGTTCCATCTCTGGAAGTCCATATGGCAGAGAGAGAGAGAGAGAGAGAGAGAGAACTGACTTCTAAAAGTTGTCCTCTGGCTTCTACCCATGCACCATAGCATGCATATATACCTTCTCAAATAGCCAAAATATTTAAGAAAAGGAAAATGTGCAGTCTCAGAGACAAAGAGATTGCATAGCGTGCACAATAAGTCAAAATAAATATTTCTGATCTTGGCTGCTCATGAATGGGACCACAGTCTTTATTTGAAAAACTATTTTCAACTCTAGGCCTGACCAGAGCAGAGGTCCTGCCATAATTACTCCAGCTAGTTTCTCAGTAAGGAAACAAAAGTTCAAAGACATGGAATAAGTTGCATGGTGGAGCCCAATGTTGGGATAAAACCTCAGCTTGGCTCTGCCTTCTAGGCCTGGCGTTGGCATGACCAGTCTGGTTCCATGAAAGGGCGGCCGAGTCTCCCTAAGTGACACGGCTTGGATGAGAAGTGTCCCCCAACAAGACTCACATGTTGAAGTCTTGGTTCCCAGCTGGTGGTCCTACTAGGGAGCAATGTGTCACGAGAGTTATCGCTAACTTCTCGCATGGGCTAGTAGGAAGCAGGGTCTGGAGGAAGTGCATGGCTAGCCAGCATGTCTTTGAAAAGTGTATTCTGTCTGGGCCTCTGCCTCTGTCTGCATGCGAGCCACGAGGCCCGAAGCTCTTCTCATGTGCCATCTACCAACTCTGCCTCGCCCAAGGCACCCAAATATGGAGTCAAGCATCCGTGGTCCCAAACTGCTAAAACAGTGAGTTGAAATAAATTTTCTTCCTTTTCAATTGTTTCCCCTGGGTATTCGTTATAGTGTCTAGGAGCTAACACATCAGAGAGCAAGCTCCTTAGGGGGCCAGATGAGTCCACAGCTGAATGGTGTCAGGGGTGATGTGAGGGCAGTGAGACATACAAGATGAAATAAGATGAGGTACGTGTTCATCACATGACCCCCACTGTGCGACCCCACTGTGGTCAGGGAGGACCATAGTAGGACAGGGTTCGTGGTCCTTGGCAGTCATTTTCCTACTTGGGAAAGCCCAGGCCTGTGTGTGGACTTTTTTCTTTCTGAGTCTTGAAGGAAGCCTAGGAATTCTTGAGGCAAAGTGAGGTAAAGAATGTAATCAGCGAAAGAATCCAAGAGAGTGAAACCGTGAGGGAATGTGTGAAAATCAGGGGAATTCCAGAGTCTGTGCAAAAAGGGGCCACCCAAGAGCTCAGCAGGAAGGCTTCGGGCTAAGGGCTCTGCTCTGCTCTGCTCTCTTCTCCCCTCCCCTCTCCTTCCCTCCCTTCCCCTCCTTTCCCCTCCTCTCCCTTGCTCTTTTCTCCTCTTCTTCTTCTCCTGTCCCTTTCCCTCCTTTCTTTTCTTCTCCCCTCTCCTCTCCTCTTTTCTTCTCTCCTCTTTCTGTTTCAGTTTCTATATTCTTTCTTTCTTTCTTTCTTTCTTTTTCTTTCTTTCTTTCTTTCTTTCTTTCTTTCTTTCTTTCTTTCTCTCTTTCTCTCTCTCCCTTCTCCCCTCTCCTGTCCTCTTTTCTTCTCTCCTCTTCCTGTTTCGGTTTCTTTTTTTTTTTTTTTTTTTTAAAGTATCACATGTCATATTTTTTTTTTTTTTTATTAAAAATTTAATTATACATTTTAAAATTTTTTACCAGTTCCCTCCCTCCCCTCCCCTTCCCCCGTGTCTCCCCCCCAATTCCCAGAGAGTCCTTTATGTGTGCGCCTAACTTCCACTGGGTCCTCCTCCCGATGACATATAAGGACCCAGTGGCATTTCCATAAGCCCTTTCTCTTGTTCCCCTTAATCATAAGATTACTACTATGGCTGTCAATCCCTTGCCTCCAGGGGTCTCGGTTCCCTTAACAGATGCTAGACTTTATGAGGGCAACAGTGCGCTGACATTGCGCAGGGCATGCAAAGTTCCATTATGATTGCTTTGGCCCCAACTATTGTTGAGAATCTTGCAAATCGTTGCCTCCTCCCATCCTTTTGCTCTTACAATCTTACCGCCCCCCTTCCGCAAATGTCCCGAGCTCCAGGATGGGGAGAGATTAGGCGTCCTAGTTCTATGTGATTGATAGAGTCTCTGAAGTTCTGGATTGTAGTTTGTTGATTTTCTTTTGCAGTTTTTCGCTCTGCAATTCCCTTCAGCTCCATTCTGCTGGGCAATGTATGGTCAACCCTGGCCTAGTTTCGGTTTCTATATTCGTTGCTTTCTTTTTTTCTTCTTTCTTTCTTTCTTTCTTTATTCTTATTTCTTTCTTTCTTTCTTCTTCTTTCTTTCTTTCTTTCTTTCTTTCTTTCTTTCTTTCTTTCTTTCTTTCCCTCCCCTCCTCCCTCCCTCCCTCCCTCCCTCCCATCTCTCCTTTCCCCTCTCTCTCTTCTTTCTTTCTTTCTTTCTTTCTTTCTTTCTTTCTTTCTTTCTTTCTTTCTTTCTTTCTTTCTTTCTTTCTTTCTTTCTTTCTTTCTTTCTTCCTTTCCTTTCTCTCTCCCTTATTTTGTAGGTCCAGATTAGCTTGGAACTCTAGAATCAAGATCGGCCTCATATTGAGTTCTCCTGCCCCAGCTGGAATTATTAGCACTAAATTTCCTTTTTATTTATTTACTTATTTTAGTTTGCACATGTGCTCTTTGTGTGTGTGTGTGTGTGTGTGTGTGTGTGTACATGTGCTTGCACATGCCACAGGATGCATGTGGTGGTCGGGAACAATTTGTAGAAGTCTGTATTCTCTTCCACCGAGTGGGTTCTGAGTCTTGAACTCATGCAGCCAGGCTTAATGGCCAGGGTCTTTGCCCACACAGCCATCTAGCCAGTCCTATTTGCTTTTTTAAAAGGCTGCAAAACAGATCAAAGGGACAATACTATTTGGTGGCACGTGATGATCACATAAGATTCAGTGAAGGTAGAACATAGCCACCCCCTTTTACTATATCATCTGCTTCTGATGCTCTCGGACTACAACAGTAGAGACCCCATAATACACTAGGACTGATAATGTCCTTGCTTTTTTTTTCTCTTGGCTCACAGATTCTAAAAGTATTTGCCCTCTGGCTTGTACACAGAAGTTTGCTAGCCTCTGAATTGAGGGATTGTTTCAGCACTTCAAGCTAGAGGTCTGCTCTTGGATAATAGGAGTAGGATGGAGAACAGGATTAATTTGAGAACTGCGTAGAGGAAGACTGAGCACAGGGAGTACAAAGTCTAGGCTGACTTCCAGCTTTCTGGATTGAGCCACTGTGTGAACTCCGTGCCAGGAAGCCAGAAGTACCAAGAGGAAGGAAGCATGGAACCCGAGTACAGGGGAGGAAAGAGGAAAGGGGAGAATAAGAACCATCTCCAGACCTATTTTGTGTGAAGTCTGATTCATGAAGCCACCACAAGCAAGAATTTCAAGTTCTTTTAAACCCAAGGCTGGCATGGGCACCCACCTGTATGTTCAAAAGCAGTTCTTAGGGAGATGGTTCAGTGCTTAGAGTCTTTGCCTTGCAAGCAGAAGGTCCTGAGTTCAAATCCTCAGATCCCATGTAAAAACGCTGGGTAGATGTAGTGCCCCAACTATAATTCTAGCCCTAGAAGATAGAGCCTGGATATCCCCAGAGCAAACTGTCTAGCCAGTTTTAACTCTAATGGCATGTTCTGGTTTTAATTAGAGACACAGGCTTGCAACACTAAGATGGAAGAGCGATCAAGGATGATTTCTGATATCACCCTTGGGCTGCCACAGGCACACACACCCAGTCCACTCATGTTCATGAACCTGCACACCTACCCACTCACATGCAAATATACACACATGCAGGCACACACACATGCACGTAACCCATCTATACATGTATGAAAGGAAATTTTAAAAAAAGAGTTCTTGTCTGGGAGGTGAGTGGGTACTTGCCAGTTGGGGCCATTATGTGTTTGTCCAATGAAATGTAAACTAGGCTTCTTTTTTTAAACTTTATTTATTTATTTCGAATGTATGTGTGTGTGTGTGTGTGTGAGAGAGAGAGAGAGAGAGAGAGAGAGAGAGAGAGAGAGAGAGAGCACTGTGTCCCTGTGGAGGACCAAGGGTGACTTTGGGAATCATCCTGGATTGCTTTTTTTCCTTTGCCTGGGATTTCCCAGGTTCCACCCACCAGGACCAGAAGTGCAGGCAGCTGTCCTTTCTGCCTGGTGTTTATTATGTGGGACCTGGGATCCAAATTCAGTACTTTCTGCTTGGGAGGCAGGGTCTTAAGCCCTGAGCCATCTCTCCAGCTCTTTCTAAGCCATTCTAAGAATGAAGGATTCTAACAATCTGGGTGTACTGAGAAGACACTTGTTCTGAGACGCCGAGTTTCTCTCAAACCGCCGTGGCTAGCCAGTGGAGTTGCCACACAAGTCAGGAGGAAAGGCATGTTTCTGATGTTTCTAGAAAGGGCCAAGGATTTGGATTCCTCTTGAAGTGTGGGGGCAGGGGTTGGGGTGGTCAAGATCACTTAATCATTTACAGGGTGGTCCTTTTATCCAGGCTCCAAGAAGTCAGATTCCTTGACAAGGCTATATTCTCAACGTCCAGCAGGTGGTGCTGAAGCAACATGGTGGGTTGTCACAGTGAGGCACAGGTGTCAACAGTTAAGGGTTTGAGCTCTGGGCACATTTGTAGAGAATTAATGGTTAAGACCAGAGCAAACCTGCAGGAGATTGTCTAGCTGATGGGGAGGGCCCAGACCATGGTGGATGGAATAAAACACAGCTGATTGAGAAAGTTGGCATCCTTGTGTACACTTGGCCAGATACGCTGATCTGGCAAGTAAGGATGGTCCCTCTCTCAGCCAGTCTGTGGAGATGGTGTGGCCAGTTCCCTCGGCCCTGGTGCTGGTGTGAGCTCTCCTGCTAAGATAGATAAACAACTGTAACCAGGAATCATAAGAGAAAATAAACCCCTTGTTCCCTTAAGCTGTTTGACGGTGATTTATTTTATCAGCAACCATGCAGGTGAACTGCTACAGTGGGAAAGGAGGTCATGGCGGGTTCCAGGTTATAGGAGTCAGCTCCAATCTAGTGGTACTTACTGGCAAAGGGGTGAGGTAGTGTTTATAGAGTGACTTGACTTCTCTCTCTCTCTCTCTCTCTCTCTCTCTCTCTTTGCTTTAGGCCCAATAAAGAAAAGACCTTTGTTTCTAAGGCAAAGAGACTCCCTCCCTCAGGGTAGGACTGGATATAGTATCTGGGATTTTGGGGTAGACAAATACCTGTACACCCACATCCTCCCAGTTCATATTATTTCCTGTGCAGGCTATGGGTCTGCAGGCCCAGATCCCCCCAGGACTGCTGGTATCTCTCTCAGGTGTGTGGGGTGCTCCCTTAACCAAGTTATGGCAGGAGTGAATTTCTTCTCCTGGGATGGAGAGTGGGAGCCTGTGCCTTTCCCTTTCTTTTCTCTTTTCTTTTCTTCTTGTGTGGAGTGTGTGTGTGTGTGTGTGTGTGTGTGTGTGTATGTGTTAGAAGGCACTATGTGTCCCTGTGGGGGACCAAGGGTGACTTCAGGAATCATCCTTGATTGCTTCTACCTCCTCTTCGCTTTGCTCTGGAGTTTCCCAGACTCTGCCTTTCAGGGCCGAAGAGCAGGCCGCCACCATTTCTATCTGGCGTTTTAACATGGGATTAGGGAACCAAACTCTGGACTTCCTGCTTGCAAGGTAAAGGCTTAACTCCCGCTCCATCTCTCCAGTTAGACTCTACGCTTTTCAGAGCCAGGATAGAGGTGTGGGGAAAGAGCTGGGTCAGAAATCAGACTTGGTTTCTGGCCTTGACCTGTGGCAGCCCCACTTGGGTGGCCCCTGTACAGCCGTTGACGGCATTCCTCATCCTCCTCATCCTCCTGACTCCTGCAAGGGTCTCATTTCCCTTTTAGAGATGAGGACATTGGGGATAGATGTGCATAAGGTTGTCTGATGGGGGGCATGGCAGAGTAATGTCACCATGGAGAGGTCCCCAAGACGAGAGACATGTGTGAACCTCATTCCTGATCCTGATTCCAGTTTTAACCCTGTCCCTTCCCTTCCTGGTCTTTGGTAGAGGACAATTCAGTTGACTCCAGAGCCTTCTCTTGTGCCAGTACTGCATCCTGACACGTCTTTTTAATTAATTAATTAATTTGTTATGTGTGTGTATGTGAGAAAGAGAGAGAGAGAGGGTATCATATGTCCTTGTGGGGGACCAAGGGTGACTCAAGGAATCATCTTCAATTGCTTCTACCTCCTTTTTACTTTACTTTAGGATTTCCCAGGCTCTGCCCACCAGGGTCAGAAGTGCAGGCTGCTGTTTCCGTCTCATTTTTTTTTTTTTTTTAACATGGGACCTGAGATCTGAACTTAGGACTTTCTGCATGTGAGCCAGAGTCTCAACTCCTGAGCCATCTCTCCAGCCCTATCCTGACACGTCTTAAGACTTCACTTCCCATGCCTTTGCTGGAGGCATCCATAAGAAGGACTCAGGACCCCGAGGGAGCAGTGGTAAAGAAATGGTCTCGTTCTGAGAGTGTTGAACTGCCAATCTGGGGTGCTGTGCTGGTGGGACGGGGTGGTCAGTTTGTGCTGAGAATCATCTCCATGATGCTGTTTCTTGCTGCTGCTGCCAGCCTGTCCTGGCATCCTCTTTAGTGGACCATCCTTGACCGGAGTATGGGAGGATTCCTTTCTGAAGTCTGGGATTCCGGGTGGCTATGCATAGGGATGAATCTGTACTCCTCCCAAGTCCTATCCACAATCTCATCCCTCTAAATTTTTTCTCTAAATTTTCTAAGGTTTTTTCCCTTAAACTTCAGCCTGTAGGGAATTTAACCACTGGGGGACAGTGGTTAAAACAGATGGCTGGCTTCTACCGTCAGAGTTCTCCCAGGAATTTACCTGTAAGTCCCAGGAGTTATCTGGGTGATACTAATCTAGACTACATGTTAACTCGGCAGGTCTGAGTTGTTTAAGTCCTTTGACTTTCAAGGTAAGAGTCTGGCCATGTCTGGTTCCTGGGTATAATGCCAAACCTTTGAAATTTCCTGCCTGGATGAAGATTGGCTGATCAGTGTGCTTTGGACCACGCCAAATTGCCTGCACTAAAAAAATGTATTTTATGACAGAGGCCATGAGTCACACTCTATCAGTTTAACCTCTAGAAGGGTTGGAGATTTGCTGGGGTCAGCCAGCAGCAGGCAGGCAGCCAGCCATACCCACAGCCAGCCATGCCCACATGCCTAACCTGTAGGAGAAACATGGTGAGGTTTTGCTTCTGGAAGCATGTCAGGAGAGGTGGCCCGATATCATTGCTGGGAGAATTCAGTACCATTTATCGGATAAATGGAATCGTGCACTTGGCCTCTCTGGGCTCTGCCCTAAGCCCCTTCTTCCTTTGTTGTTTTCCTGTGAGTTTTTTTTTTTTTTCTCAAGGCAATAAACTGTAATGGCTGCTCTCAGAGCTTCACAGAGTTTCTCTAGCAAATCACCCAACATAAGGATGGCCTTGGGAACCCCTTAGCTACTCCCACACTTTGATAACCACTGCTCTATACTGTGGGATTAACCTGTTTAGGTTGCTTTGCATTAGACTTTGGGGGAACCCCTCACCAACAAACACTTCATAATGTAGCAGGAAGGTTACCTTGATTGAGTGTTTTGACCTAGGGTATGCCAGACCCATTGTCTTTACAGTCTAGGGGGTCAGGAGGTTGAGAAGTGGCTGTTAAGATTGGGGTTTCCTTGTGAAGTAGTCCTGAGCAGTCTCAGGTCTCTGGGCTTCATTCTCCCATCTAAGCATAGAATTTAAAGGAGTTCTGCCCAGTCGGAGTATGATGAGACCCCAGAGCAGCTATACATGGAATATACCAGATGCTCCACTTCCAGAGACCACCAGACCTGCCTGCTGTTACATCCCTCATTTGAACTGTGCTAGGGCTCACAGGTTTTGGAAGATCTAGCCATTCACTCCTACCCCTCCTGAAGCCACTTTGACAGCTGCAGTCCACATTTCACAATGCTTGGATCTTCCCTGCCCCATTATGTCCAGGTCTTGGGGCCATCAGGATCTTGAGCTGACACAGGGAAGAAGGTCCCTCAGTGTCCGCTGGTTATGTGGCTTTTATTCACAGACTCAGTGCTCGCTGAGGATGGAAGGAAAGAACATTTGGGGCCAGGCTGGGCCTGGAGATCGGGGCGGCTGGGAGGCCATGCATAGGTCGGATTGGGGTAGTTCACAGAAGAGAAGCTGCTGGCTGGGTAGGGCCTGTGCTGGGCAAGGCTGGAGGCAGGCAGCATGCAGGAGCCTAGCTAGATCTGCCCAGAGCAGATCCATCCAGGTGGTGCCGGGAGGCCAGGAGGGAGGAACTGAGGCTGGGTGTGGGACTTGATAGCAGGCACCTTATCCCTCCCTCCCCCTGGGAACAGGACATAGGGGACAGTCAGGACACCTGGCATCCCGTCTTGCTGCTGCCTTGGGCTTGATGTGCGACCAGCTCAGCCCGCCCCCTCTGTCTTCACTGTCCTGCTGATGTTTGGACATTTGTCTTGGAGGTGATCCACTTGGGGATGACTTGGGGACGTTGTAGGGAGGCTGAACAGTCCCGGAGACTGAACCTAGTAGGGACTAGCTGAGTGGGGTTTCATTACGAGGGGAGAGGGTCTCCAGCTCCTTAGACCCAGGCTTTTCCTTCTTTCTGTGTTTGGTGTCAGTTTCTGATTATAGCCCCAGGGGGCGCTATTTCCCATTGCAATTGGGGGAGGGGGGCTGCTGGGCCAAGGAAGTCTACAGTCTGTTAAATTCCTGGCCCGCCCTGCTGGCTCCCGATTTCCTGTCTAAAGACAAACAAGGAGTCCAAAGCCCGGATCCTCCTCCCGGGACCTTCCTCCTGGTGAACGGCCCATTCCCACACAGCAGGGAACAAGGAAACCAGTTCCCCAGGTTTCACCCCCTTGTCCGGGAAGGGCCCAATTTGGAAAGCAGACCGGATCTCTCTGGGCTGCCCAGGCAGGTGACCCAGGGATCTGGGAAGCCAGGGAAGGCTTGAGCAGGGTCCTGGGGAGGCTGAGGACACGACCTCTTCGAACTCTCCACGGGCCTCTCCCTGGGGCTGGGGTGGATGGATGCAGGAGAGGGGGATCCATCAGCACTGGCGCGAGGGGGTGCGGTGCACAGAGCCCGGGCGCTTAGGGATCTTGCGCCAGCGTCGCTTGTCCCAGCGGCAGAGCAACAGCAGGCGGAAGGTGTCCCGGAAGGCCTTGTTGCAGAGTGCGTAGCACATGGGGTTGATGGTACTGTTGACATAGCACAACCAGTAGCCCAGCTCCCACAGGGTCTCGGGAACGCAGTCCTTGCAGAAGGTGGATACCAGCACCATGATGTTGTATGGTGTCCAGGTGAGGATGAAGGCCAGCAGGATGGCACTCAGGGTCCGAGCTGCCTTCTTCTCCTTGACCAGCGAGAAGGTCTTCCGCTTGGCCAGCTGCTCCTTCCCCCGGGGTTTCTGCCCCTTGCCGGCCCGATCCCTCCCTTTCTTAGTGGGCCTCTTGATTGTATTGGGGGAGGTCTTGGGAGGCTGCTTGGTGGGAGCCTGCGCCTCCACGGGGTCCACCATAGGCATCTTGATCACCACTTCGGAGCCAGGCTCCTCGCCCTCAGAGGATGTGAGGGACTCCAGAGAGCCTTCGTCCTCTTCCTCCTCTTCCTTCCAGCTGTAGGCTTGCAGAAGCCTAGGGGCGCGGCAACAGCGACAGCAGCGGCCCGATGGGGTCTCTGGTGAGCCCTCGGCTCCTGGCTGGGACCTCTCGGAGCTGCTGCTGCTGCCGCCTCCTTTGCCTGGTGTCTCGGAGCCCTGTAGGGCTGCCAGCTCCCGCGCCCGGTTCTCCGTCTCCCGGTAGATGCGCCAGTAAAGCGTGCACATAACCGTGACCGGGAGGTAGAAGGCGGCCATGGCCGTGCCAAAGGTAATGATGGGTTGGGAGAGGAACTGGATGTAGCACTCCCCGGCCAACACTGTCCGCTCCCCGACTAGGTACTGCCAGAAGAGGATGGCGGGGGCCCAGAGGATGAAGGAAACCAACCAGGCTAGGCCGATCATCAGAGCTGCCCGGCGGGGTGTACGCTTGGCACGATAGCTCAGGGGCCGGGTCACAGAGAAGTAACGGTCAAAGCTGATGAGCAGCAGATTCATGACAGAAGCATTGCTGGCCACGTAGTCCAGGGCCAGCCACAGGTCGCAGGCCAGCGTGCCCAGAGCCCAGTGGCCCATGAGCAGGTACGTGGTATAGAGGTTCATGGAGACCGTGCCAATGATGAGGTCAGCGCAGGCCAGGCTCAGGAGGAAGTAGTTATTAACTGTCTTGAGCTCCGTGTTGACCTTGAAGGAGATGAGGACCAGCAGGTTGCCCGTCACCGTGGCCAGCGACAAGAGGCCCGTCGTGATCCCAATGAAGGCCACCTGCCAAGGACCCTTTCCTGGCGCCAAGACAGTGATGTTGGGACTGACAGCAGGTGGAGCTGAGGTGTTCATTGTGGTCAGGTGGGATGAGGGTACAGGTCCAGGCACAGGATTTCTTCAAAGGAGGGTCATCACCTGCAAATATAGGATATGAGCTTTGGCTGGGTCTCGGGACAGCGGGAGGTTTTAAGTGGAAGGAGAAAAAAGACGGGTCACCCCCCCTGCTGGTACCCACACGTGGTCATTTACCACATACTTTCCAGCTGCAAGGAGATTTGCCAACAGTATACAATGGCTTCGAAACCCTGGGGAACTGGGTTTTTATTCCGGCTTCACCCGTTAGATACTGAGCCCCAGTTTTCCCATTGGGAAATTGCTACTAATTCCTGACTTGCTGAACGTCATGTGGCAGGAGTTGGGGGCGAAATACTTCATTTATGGTCCTGCAAAAATTTCAAAGCATTTCACTCGACCTTTCTCAAAGCTTTCATTTGCAGAGTGTCCACTGCACGCCAGACACAGTGCTAAACAAGTAATTGAATTATCCAATTTAGCTGTCGCACATCCCCAAGAGGAAGGTCCTTATCGTGCTAGCTCACCAGAGGTCATGGTGACTACGCAGCTGCACTTGGCTATGCGGACAAGCTATCAAGCAGGAATAGAACCCAGGTCCTGCTCTCAAAGTACATGGGCTGCTTCAATGAGATGCTTCCATCTAATAAAGAGTGGTGAGAGGAAAAGAGAAGGCAAAGGGTTGGGAGGTGGGAGTGGGGGTGGAGTGTAATTCCAGTACTTGGGAATTAGAGAAAAACAGACCAGAAGTTCAAGACTATGTATTAAGTTTGAGACCAGCCTGGACTATATGAAACCTTGTCTCAAAGCCAAAACCCAGGGAGGGAAATGGTGAAGGGAAGGGAGAGAGGATGGGAGGGAAGGAGGAGGGAGGAAGGAAGAAGGGGACGCTGGGATCAATACTCATTATGCTTGTAAAAGTAAAAAAAATTAGTAAAAATTAAACAACAACAAAAAACAAAACAAACCCAAAAGAACATGCATGTGGGTTTATGCACCTTTTTCTTTTCTTTACATGTGTGTGTGTGAGGCAGAAATTGTGGCAGAGGCCTCAGCTCCCAGTTTAAGGGGGGTCTGGCCCCAGATGGATGTGGGAGGCTTCCCTCCTCCTCTTTGCTTTGTTCCTGAGCCCCAGCTGAATGGGGGCAGTAGAAAGAACGAGAAGATCCCCCAGACTTTTCTGGGATCTGGAGTCTGGCCCAGGCACCAGGGCTGTGAAAGACTAGGAGACAGGAGAGCCCTCAGTCAAGGCGTCATGGTTTAGATGCTGCCTGATGGGTGCCTTCCTGGCCTGCGTCTTAGGCATCTATCTGTCCATGGAAGACACTTGAGGTCTTCCTAACCCACACAGCTGTGGTCTTCCAGGTTGTATCGTTGGAAGATTTCAAGAGACAGATGTTGGGCGAAGACCCTCCAAGCCCTGGTGGCCCCTGAGAACTTGGTCTGTAGTACACTGATGTGTTGTGTCTGATTGAGGAGGCTTGGGTGGCCATGCGTGTAGGATCTGGAGCTTGTGTGACTTGAGGACATCTCCACAGTTCTTGGTAAAGTATTGGTGTGTGAGAGCGCCTGTCAGTGTGGGGAGATCAGTGTGTGACAATAGAAAGGAAGGCCTGCAACTGTTAGGGTGTGCTAGTATGTCTGGGACATTTTGCATGTGAGGGTAACATCATAGTTAAAGATGGGCTGGAGAGATGGCAAGCAGAAGAAGGTCCTGAGTTCGGATCCCAGGTCCCACATAAAAAAAATGCCAAGGGGACATGGTGACGGCCTGCACTTCCAGCCCTGGTGGGAAATCTCGGAGTGAAGCAAAAAAGAGGTAGAAGTAATCCAAGATGATTCCTGAAGTCCACCTTGGTTCTCCCCAGGGACACTCAATGCCCTCTGATACACACACGCGCGCGCGCACACACACACACACACACACACACACACACACACACGACTCTAAATCAAGTCTAAACTGAGACTCTGAAGCAGGCTGTCTAGATTTGAATCTCATCTTCACCATTTATTGGGTATGATGTTCCCAGTAATGCAACTTTTTTTTATAATCATTGTTATTGTTTTGCATGTATGTGTGTGTTGGTGTGGTCTGTGTGCATTAGAAGGCACTGTGTATGCCCATGGAGGCCCAGGGGTGATTTTGGGAATCATCCTTGATGGCTCTATCTCCTTATTGCTTTGCTATGGGGTTTCCCAGGTTCTAACCTCCTGGGCCAAAAGTTGCTACTATTTCTGCCTGACAGTTTTACATGGGACCTGGATCAGAATTTAGGTCCTGCTTGCGAGGCAGAGCCTTAATGCCTGAATTATCTCTTTAGCCCCTCAGTAATACAAGTTTTCAGAAAAAAAAATTATTCATGCATTTATCCATTCCTTCAGTTTTGAGACAGGATTCCCATTCTCTATGCATCAGAGAGTGATCTTAAACTTCTGATCCTTCTTCCACCTCCCAAGTGATGGAGTTATAGGTCTGCGCTACCCTGCCCTTTTTTCTCATTTACTTATTTTTGCTGTTAGTGACGTAGCTTCTGTAACTTCAGATTCTTCAGTCAAGAAGCAGGAATTAGCTAATTCCTCCAGGAATTATTGGGAGGAGAAAATGGGCCAATGAGTGTCAAGTGATCAGAATGGTGTCTGGCACAGATAAGATTAGGCCTACCAATTCTCAGTGTGTGTAGGAACCGGGCTCCCTTCTGCTTCGGAGTGGCCCTACTACAGGGCCATCAAGAGGTAAAAGCACAACCCTGACAATCTGAGCTTGATTCCTATAAGCCATGCAAAGAGAAAAAGAGACAACCAACTCCATAAAGTTGTCTTCTGACCTCCAAACATGTGCTGTAGCATGTGAATGCCTATGTACATATATCACACACACATGCATAAAAAATTAAAACAATTGCTGCTACAGGGATGGGGCATAGTGATAGGACAATAATCTAGCGTTCCCTGGCTTGATCTCTAGGACCCCCCCCAAAAAATCTCTGACTGTACAATGGAGGTAACTGCGGATAACAATGCTATTGCCGTTGGACTTTCCGAGCACCTGTCACTGCTGGAGTGTTTATATGCATTAACATTTATTTTTTTGTGGTGTAGAAAATCAAACCTGGGGCTTATGTATGGTATACAGGCATTCTACCACTAAGCCACATCTCCAGTCCATATTTAATCTTTTTTTTATCATTTATTCAATTGTGAGTGTGTGTGTGTGTGTGTGTGTGTGTGTGTAGAACCACAGACAAATTAGGGAACCACCATGGACGCCTCCACCTCTTCCTTGTTTACTCTGCCCCGGGGTTCACAAGCTCCGCCCTACCAGGACCAGAAACGCAGGTTGACTCGCTTCCCCCGGCGTCTATACATGGGGTCTAGGATCTGAACTCAGGACCTTCTGCCTGCAAGGCAGAGGCTTAATCCCTGAGCCACTTCTCCAGCCCCCCCCCCTTTTTTTTTATTCAACTGTGCGCATGTGCGTGTGTATGTGCGCGCGTGTGTGTCTGTGTGTGTGTGTGTGTGTGTGTGTGTCTGTGTATATGTAGAACCACGGACGAATTCGCGAACCACCATGGACGCCTCCACCTCCTTCTGCCCCGGGATTCACAGGCTCCGCCCTACCAGGACCAGAAGCGCAGGCCGCCCCCGCTTCCGCCTGGCGTCTATACGTGGGATCTGGGATCCGAACTCGGGACCTTCCGCCTGCAAGGCGGAGGCTTAACCCCTGAGCCACCTCTCCAGCCCCCCCCTTTTTTTGAGACAGGTTGGCTTTGAACTTTCTGTGTAACTGAGGATAATAGCTGTGAGCTTTCTGATCTTGGAATTGGAGAATTGAAATGACGACTGCATCTACCACACACGGTTTGTGCAGTGTTGGGACTCAAACTCAGGACTTTGTGTAATGCTAGGCAGACACTCTACCAACTGAGCTACACCTCTAGCCCCTGCATTGAATCCTCACAGGCATGCATGACCTTGGGATAGTTTACAAATGAGGAAGCTGATGGTGAGAAAAGCAAGAGAAACTGGCACAAGGTCACCCAAAGTGAGGTCAGGATTTGAGGCCAAGCAATTTTTTTTTCAGTGAAACTTCATTTATAACAATTGACAACTGGGCTAGAGAGATGGCTCAGGGATTAAGACTCTGCCTCACAAGCAGAAGTTCCTGAGTTCAGATCCTAGGTCCCATATAAAAATGCCAGGCAGAAATGGCAGTGGCCTGTACTACTAGCTCTGATGGGCAGAGCTTAGGAAATCCCAGAGTGTAGCAAAAAAGGAGGTAGAAGCAATCCAGGGTGATGCCCAAAGTCACTCTTGTTCCTCCAGAGGGACGTGCAGTGCCCTTTCACACACATGCACATGCACGCTAAAGAAAGAAAGAGAGAGAGAGAAAAAAAAAAATAAAAAAAAAGAACTGACAACTATTTGCATTTAAGCACAATTTATCTTGTTTTTGTTTGTTTGCTGTGCTTCAAACACTTGGGCTGGTGTTTGAAGTCACTGTGAAACCCGGGCTGGTCTTAGAGTCACTGTGTAATCTTGTTGGTAACCTGAGCTGGTGTTGAAGTCACTATGTAACCTGTTTGTAACCGGGGGCTGGTCTTAGAGTTTCTATATAACTTGGGCCGGTGTTGAAGTCACTGTGTAACCTGTTTGTAACCTGAGCTGGTGTTGAAGTCACTGTGTAACCTGTTTGTAACCTGGGCTGGTGTTGGAGTCACTATGTAAACTGTTTGTAACCTGGGCTGGTCTTCACTCATGTTGAGCTGCCTTAGCCTACTGAATGCTGGAGTCACAAATCTGAGCCATCACACTGCAAAATAAGATATATCTTGATTACTGACTTCTGTTGCATACCTTCTAAGATCTAAATTGAAGGCTAGAGGCTGAGGTCAGGCTGAGGCCTTCCATGGTGAGGTTCCTGGCAGACACCGCCCTGGGAACCTGCATAACTGTTGCCCCCTTTGATTTTTTCCAAATTCAGGGTCATTTCATGCCCAGATGCACAAAAAAGGAATAGCTGGGGCCTAGAGAAAAGAGGGTAGACGGGACCACGTAGCCCAAGGTGTCCTTGCTCTTAGGCTGGGTACTGTCCTGCAGACCTTACCCTCATGGCCATAGTATGGACAAAGGCCTGTGAAGGCAGAGCTAGACCAGAGAAACTGATGGCAGAGGGGCTGCGTCTTCCCAGCTGCAGACACCCCCCCACATCCGGGTATAGGCAGGCTTCAAAGATTGGGTCCTTATATCACCCCAAGCTTAGGATGAAGGTGCTGTGGACTTTGGTTATAAAACTCAATGGGTGCTCCCAAACTTGGCAAGCCAGAATTAGTATTTTAAGTAATATGAAAACATAGAAACTAATGCAAAAAATCTACAATGAGCAAAATATCAGACAGGATCCAACCCCTATACCTGTACCGCTCTCTCACTTTAACCTATATCTGTCTTTGGCTCCCACAGAAATTTATTTACAAAATCAGTCAGCCAGTTTTTTTTTTTTTTTTTTTTCCCTGAGGCCAGGTCTCACCTTCAAGATTCTCTTGCCTTAGCCTCTGAAATGCTGGGATTACAGGTATAGACCACCATGCTTGATTTTCATTTGATTGAAAAAAAAAAAAGTTGGGCTGTCAAGAAAGTCTTACTGGGTAAAGGTGCACACATGAAAGCCTGCTAAACTGAGTTCAAATCCTGGAGTCCACATGGTGGATGGAGAGAATTAACTTCCAAAAGTCCACATGATCTCCACACATGCACAGTAGCCACACATTCGTGTGCTCTCTCTCTCTCTCTTTCACTAGTACGCTCTCTAATAAATACTCATTTTTAAAACGTTACAATTTGCTGGGCTAATGAGACAACTCAGTAGGTAAAGGTGCCTGCTGTGACCTGAGTTTGATCCTCGGAAGCCTATATAATAAAAAGAGAGAAATGACTTCTGAAAGTTGTCCCCTGACTTCCACTCTTGTGCTACGGGTACAGAAGATGCACGCGTGTGTACTCCCTCTTACTAATAAATAATTAGATAAAAAATATATATTTTAAAGTTACAGGTTGTGTGTGGTGGAATACATCATGTAACCCTAATCCTCTGGAGGTAAAAGTAGAGGACCAAGAGTTCAAAGCCATCCTCTACCTGTAGCAAGTTCAAGGCCAACCAAAACCCAAATCAAACAAAAAGCTAAACGACAATGCCAAAGGCATTGCTATATTATTTCTGTGTCTGTCTGAGTAAGGGTTTCTTTTTTAATTTTTTTTTTTGGGGTCCCATGCAAGCTAAGCAGGTGCAGTACCCCCAGCCACATTCTCCACCTCCTGTGGCTGCCCCTGAATGCTCTAAGGGAGGTTCCTTGCTAGACTCGTCCAGTCTTGGTGTTGTGCTCCAGCTGTGTGATCATCAGCAATCACTTTACTTCGAGTGCAGGGTCCTGAAGCAGACCCCCAAGCCCCAGATTGTCCTGATTTTTAGTTTGCTCACTTGGATAATGGAGGCGTTCGGCCAACTTAGAGTCGGGGGAGATTCTCTAGGGTCCTGATACCCACATCTCCTGGAACTAAGAATGGAAATGATCCAAGTCCTTGAAGCGAGCTGAAGACTCACTGAGATTCCTCTGCCCTGAGCTGTGGGGGTGACATTAGCTCTTGGTGGGAACATGGCAACCTCTTCCCTTTACAAGTTCCTTTTGGAGACTAGCTATGGTACATGCTTATAGCACAGGACATGTGTAAGAGATAAGCAAAATATCTTATTGCAGTCCCCATTTGTTAATTTTTTGATGATTTCCTATACAAATAGGATGAATTTATGCTTTTATCCCCTACTACCCCCAAGCACTTTCCACCTCATTCCATTCCATTCATTCTCCTTTCCGTCCAATCTTCCAATTTCCCTGTGCTCCTGTATGTGACAGTCATTGGGCCTGATACGGGACACCTGCATTGGCATGTGCCTGGGTATCTGTTGGCAGGAATGGCCCACCGTTGGGCTAAACTGTTAAGCTGATAATTTCCTTTCAAGTCCTGTAACACTGACTGCCCATTTTATTTTAATTGTTTAAAATTTTTTATGTGCATGCATGCATGTACGTGTGTGTGTGTGTGTGTGTGTGTGTGTGTGTGCCTGAGAGAGAGAAAGGGGGGGGCACTGTGTGTGTCTGTGGAGACCCAAGGGTAACTTCAGGAATCATCCTGAATTGCTTTACCTCCTTTTTGATTCTAGCGCTGGAAGTGCAGTCTGCTGCCATTTCCACCTGGCATTTTTACATGGGATCTGGGATCAGAACTCAGGTCCTTCTGCTTGCAAGGCAGAGATTTAACTCCTGAGCCATTGGTTTCCCATTTTAATGATCATATTAATGTGGCTACGTTCATGGTCATATCATGCAACATACTCAGTATTTTCTGGCATTCCAGGCACTTGATATCTGTGATTCCCTTTTATCTGCAGGGAATCCCACTTTCAGAAGGTTCTTCTTATCTCCATAGTGTAGGTAGAGACTGAGGTTCAAAAGGTCCTGGGGGGAAATACTGGCCTTGGGGTTCTGACTCTGACTTGATAGCTCCTGGGTCTGTGTTCTTTCCGCTCAGCCAGCCGCTCTGTGCCCCATCTAGGAGGTTTGTGGCCAAATCTCCCATTGGGAACGCCTGGGGAGGAGGGGAAGGGGCAGAGGTTCTGTGGAGCTAGTGTCAGATTCTCACCAACTGGGGACCTTCTGTCCCGCCCAGTGACACAGCCCCCAAAACAGATGGTCATGGCTCTGCTCTTCCTTCTCCATCAGACAGGGGTTCTCCCTCCTCAAATCATCTCCTGGATAGTGAAGAGCTTGGAGACTCCCAGAGACCTACTGTAGTCCTTGTGGTTCAACCTGGGCTTAGTGCCTTAACTTGTCTCCCACCTTCAGCTCTGGGCGTCACATCCAAGACTTCATGGACTCTGGGCAAACACTCTTGGGAGACTCTGTCTCCCAAGCATAAGGTCCTGAGTTCAGATGCCAGGTCCCATGTAAAAACACCAGGTAGAAATGGCAGTGCCAGGCAGAAATGGTGTTGGCCTGCACTTCCCACCTAGTGGGCATGGGTGGAGCCTGGTAAATACCAGAGCCTAGCAAAAAGCAATCCAGAGCTGCTCTCCAAGCCTTCTCTACTTTCAGACAGGGTCTCCCTAAGCTGAACAGGCTGGTCTTGAACTCACTCTGTAGGCCAAGCAGAGCATGAACTTGTGGTCTTTAGCATCACTGTTCCAGGTGGATACAATGACTACAGGTCTGTGTCATGGACTCTTTCTCTTTCTTTCTTTCTGTCTTTCTTTCTCTCCTTCCTTCCTTCCTTCCTTCCTTCCTTCCTTCCTTCCTTCCTTCCTTCCTTCCTTTCTTCCTTCCTTTTTCTTTCTTTCTTCTTCTCTCCCTCCATTCTTCCTCTTCTTTTTATTGTGTGTGTGTGTGTGTGTGTGTGTGTGTGTGTGTGTGTGTGTATCAGAGGGCACTGTGTGTCCCTGTGGAGAACCAAGGGTAACTTTGGGAACCATCCTGGATTGCTTTTTGCTAGGCCCTGGTATTTACCAGGCTCCACCCATGTCCACTAGGGTGAGAAGTGCAGGCCAACACCATTTCTGCCTGGCACTGCCATTTCACCTGGCGTTTTTACATGGGACCTGGAATCCGAACTCAGGACCTTATGCTTGGGAGACAGAGTCTTAACCCCTGAGCCATCTCTCCAACCCTCTTCTTCTTTTTAAATCGGGCCTCACAGTGATCCTCCTACTACCTCAGTCTTCTAAGTGTTGGAATGACACACATGCGTCACTATATTTAATTTTTTTTCTTGTCCACAAGGTTGAGTCCTTGGCCTTGAACATGATGGACAAAGCACTCTAACCACTAAGGCAGGTTCCTAACCACTATGCTTAATCCTTCCTTCCTTCCTTCCTTCCTTCCTTCCTTCCTTCCTTCCTTCCTTCCTTCCTTCCTTCCTTTTTTCTTTCTTTCTTTCATTCTTTCTTTCTGTTTTGGAGCAGGGTCTTGTGTAGCCCAGGCTGGGCTTGAACCCCCTATGAATAACCTTGACCTTCTGATCCTGCTGCCTCTACTTCTCGATTGCTAGAATTACAGGCAATTAATTACAGGTTCAGTTTATGTGGTGCTGGGGATCAAACCCAGGGCTTCGTGCTTCAAGCACTATGTCCACTAAGCTATATTCTTGTTTTTCTTCTTCTTCTTCTTTTTTTAATTTTGAGTTAAGGTCTCACTATGCCTCAAACTCACAGCAATTCCCTTGCCTCAATCTTCTGAATGTTGGGATTACAGGTGTGTACCACTAGGTCTGGCCTTAACTCTTGACTGGGGGGTCCACTAACTGTTGAAGGCTACTGGAGAATGGTAGCCATAAACTTGGTTTTCTGTGCTTGTGAGTGACTTCCCTGGGGAAAGCAGCCCTGTTTGGAGGGGGGTGGTGGTCAGTGATGGTCCCAGAATTTCTACAAAGTAGGGGCTCAGGGATAGCTCTCTGCTTGAAAGGGGAATTTGACGGTACCTTTGCAGAGCATGTTCTGTGAAGACATTCGTGCTGGTATGGAGGAACTAGGCCACAGGAAGACCCCTCAAGGTAGTTCATGGCTTCTAGCTCTTGTATATGACCTTAGGCAAGTCATCACCCTGACCCAAGGTCCCTCATGTAGGATGGCAATGGATTCCCAGTGTGAGTGTATGTGGGGGTGTGTGCAGTGCTGGGAGTAGGAAGTCCCTAGCTTTGTGAAAGTGGATTAGGATAAATCTTGGAAATGTCATGTTCAGGGTATAGGAAAGTATTAAGAAAGAAAGAAGAGGACCGGGGAGATGGCTTAGCGGATAAAGCACTTGTTGAGCAAGCCTGATGATCTGAGTTCAGGTCCCCAGAGCTCATGTCGAAGCTAGATACAGAGGTTATAAGTGTCTGGCAATCTCAATGCCTCTATTGCCAATGAAAGGCAGAGACCCAAGAATTCCCAATACGCCTGGTTTACACAGGAGCCTAGGATGAGACTGTGAAAACCTCTGGTCTCAAGCAAGGTGGACAGGTGAGGGGAACACCCAAAGGTTGTCCTCGGACATCCACACGCATAAACATACCATGGTTTGTGCATGCATTTACACACATGCATGCACGGACATACACACATGCACTCGGAGGAAGGTGCTTTTTTGCCCTGTGGCCTCCTGATGAAGACTATTGGGAGCCTTTAATAATATTACTAAGATTATCATAGCAACTGATATTTACTGACTGCCTGGCTATACCAGACATGGCTCTATGCATTATATGCATAATTTAATTTACTTGTTATAACCCCTTGTGGATAGATTCTATTATCTCTGATTTGCAAAAAGAGGCAACCAACGCTTCAAGTCCTTTAAGACCTTACAGCTCAGAAGCAGTACAACCCAATTTGGGCCCCGTTGGTTTGTCTCTGAGACAAATCTCTTGGGGAGCCCCTGCTCTTGAGGGGCTCAGTGAGGGTGGGTATTCCCAATTTGTCTCCTTTTGCCCATCTTGATTAGTTGGGTCAAACCCTAATTTGAATCAGTCCCACAGCGAGTTATCTGTCCTGTCTTCAGAATTAGGCTGTTTGTGTCTGCCATCTATCTGTGTGATGCATGATGACAGTGTAGGTGCAGGGGGAGCCGTGGCCGCAGCTCTGAGCGAAAGGCAAGGCAGAGGAAGCTTTGTGAGCTCCCTTTCCTGCTTTATCTGAGGACCAACAGGTGCACAGTAGTTGCTCAACAAACATCTGTGGAATAAATACATGATTGTGTTCGTGGGGTCCTCTTTCATGAGTTCAGGCCCAGGAAGATGAGGATGAACCTGTGTGGATCCAGACCAGCTACAGAGCAGAGTCTAGGGTCCCCTCTGCTCCTATATCCCCTCGTCTGCCAGGTCTCTGTTCCCTTGGGAGAGGTCCTGTCTGGTAGGGGAGCGGAGAAAAGAAACAGCCAAGACCTTTAGCTGTAAAATGGTCCGAGGAAACTCAACCTTGTCAGGCACAGGGAAGGGAAGTGAGATATGGAGGTGAGATAGGCATAGGAGTGAGACAGTGTTCATGCGTGTGTGTGTGTGTGTGTGTGTGTGCGTGTGCATGTGCGTGTGTGCGTGTGCGTGTGCATGTGTATGTGCGCGCACATACAAGTCAGCCTGGGCTCAAAGAGTTAAGGGATGAGGTCAGAGCCTCAAGCCAGACTGTTGACCGCCTATGCCCTGGACTGATCCCCAGGGACTGAGGAGGATCTGGCTGGTGAGAGGAAGGGGGAGGGGAGAAAGCCACCGAGGAAGGAGGAAGAGGGAGAGAGAGAGAGAGAGAGAGAGAAGGTTGGGGAGGATTCCTGACAGCTTTCCTGACAGGAGGTGTGGATGGGGAGCAGAGAGTGACAACACACCCAGGAAGGTTTGTTTGAAGGGGAGTTGTGAATCCATCTTGTTATTGTGGGACTGGAAACTTGAAGAAAACCTGGCTGGGGCAGAGATAACGTGAGGGAGAAGGTAGTCTGCAGGGGGTGCTGTGGGGCTGGGCACCTGGGACCTCACATTCCCTCCCAGGGGGGCACCTGTGACCTCTTGGTATCTTCCTTGTGCAAGTGGACAAAACCCAGAAACCAGCCCCCTGGGTTGGCTTTCTCTGGAAGTGGGTCCTGACCCATCAGAGGTATACAGATTTGGCCTTGGAAATGGGGAAGTGATAGAATGGAATTAATATCATTTTTCAAGCTCAAGTCACCATTGGGGGTGCCAGCTATCCTGATGGAGTGGACAGAGGCTTTTCGGTAAGATGCTTTATAAGTCCACTGCCCGGCCGCAAGACGAGTGTCAGTCCTCGGACTGATGTCAAAATTGCTCATTGGTCAGTCATGACAGACCTCAGCTAGTTGACCTTCTCCATCCAACCAGACCCTGGAACGCCTGGCCTTTTCCGGGCTGAGCCCTTGGACCTGCTTCACTCTGCCAGTATGGCAGCTCCAATGCTGCAGGGCGGGGGGAACCCCTCATCCTCCTCCTCCTGTGCCCCAAGCGGCTCATTCCTTGCACACCCTCCCTTTTCTCTTTCTTCTCTCTCTCTCTCCCTCCCCCATCCTTCCAAGCATCACCATGGCACCACAGCCGAGCAGAAACCTGGTGCGATTCACCCACCTCTTTCCCTGCCTGCCTGCTTTGCTTGCCTGGAGCCCTGGCTCCTGCTTCACAAAGCCCCCCCCTCCCCATCCCATCATCCTGTTCACGGGGGTGAAGCACAGTGTTGCACTGAGAGTAAGAACTAGGTCTAAGTCCCACCTGAACTAACTCTCCTGTGGCCACATCATGTCCATTCCCCTTCCCCAGCCCCAAGGAAGGGATGACTAGACCCCTCTTGATACGCTGGACTTTCCATTGCACTTGGAAATCCAGCTCCCACATCCACAGTCACCAGGCAGCAGAGTAGTCAAGAATCACACCTAGTTGTAGCCCTATCCCACTGCCTCTTCCTTCTTCACAGCTCAGTGGCCATTGCCGTAGCCAACTGACCGAGGTCAAGGGCTAGAGCGAACTTTCTTCCCATTGCTCATTGAGCGACTATTTGAATCCTTCTGGCCAGTGGGACAGAGGGCCCTGGGCCAATCTGGGTGGAGCTGGTAGCTGTGCACTGTGAAAAGAGGCAAACCCCTCTTCTCTGACACTGAGAGACCCCTCCCCCCCCAAGAGCCTGTACAAGAGCTGTATAAGCTCCCTACCCGGGAGCTGTCAACTGCAAGCTTCAAAGCTCTTGGCTTTGATTCATCTTCACACTGTGGAGTCTGGGGGCATTGTGACAAGGTGCCAGGAACAGGTGTGCATTAGTACCCATGTATCGCCCGAGCCCAGCACTGAGATCTGCCTAGTGCAAATGAGATTATAATAGCAGAGAGAGAGAGAGAGAGAGAGAGAGAGAGAGAGAGAGAGAGAGAGAGAGAGAGAGATCCTCTGCCTCCTTGTGCAGGTCAGGGCCACAATCCTTGGCTGGTGGGGCCGTCCATACGCTCATTTGTCCCCAAAGAGTCCCTGCTCTCCTGCTGGCTTCTGGCCCAACACCCACCTTGGAATCCAGCTTGTCCGTCTGGCCAGCAGCCGGGTTCAATCCATCTTGGGGAGACTGAAGATGGACGGGGAAGGTGGGATTCAGGGTGCCCTAAGGAAGGAGAAGGAGGTTCTGGGACTGGTGTCCCCAAAAGTGTGTTGTTGTGGGGGGGATGCTGGTGGCAAAGGCTGCCTCCTGTCCCTTGCCCTTCCCACTCTTCTTTAGTGTGCTGGGGCTTTGCCTGCTACATGGCAACCTAATCTCTTCGGGGTTCCAGGTCGAGTTTCCCAAGGGGGGGGTGTCTCAGTTGCTTTTGTGAATTAAAGCCCCCCCCAATCAGACAATTCAACTGAAAATCAGCAGACAGGGTATTTGGAGTTGCCAGTGACCAAAACTACAGCGTCCTCTTGGCCTCTAGACCCCTCCCTTGTTACCTTCTCTCTCTCAGGGTCTTCCCCTGTTTCTACCTCTTCCTGGTTCCTGCTTTAACCCCCCCCACCCCACCCCGTTGGTGTTCAGCTGAGCACAGCCCCTTCCAACCCCTCCCAAATTTACTCACCATGGGGCCAGAGAGGGGTCTGTAGGGTCCACTGCTGCTCCGGGGGCTGCCGGTACCTCTTGGGACCCAAACACCTGGCTCCCGGGGGGAGCTGCGCCCTGTGCTGGCAGCAGGAGAGGCACAGCCAGTGATTGGCATGTCCCACCCCCTGGCACGCCAGCCTGGGGTGGGGGGGAGGGAGGAAGGGAAAGAGAGGGAGGGAGGAAAGGGAGGAAAGGAAGGGAGGGGGAGCTGGAGAGAAGGCTCAGTTAGCATCTGGGGTTGAACTAGGTCCTGGAGTGTGCCCTCTTCTTCCACCGGGGTACCCACTTTGAGCCCCGAAAGGAGGAGGCAGCACATGAGGAAGGAGAGCCCAGGAAGGCTAAAAGTCCAGGATGAGAGAGAAGGCGGATACAGGGAGACAAACACCCACACCCACTGCACACAGACGCGGCGGCACACACACACACACACACACACACACACACACACACACCCTCACAAAGGCACACTCTGTTTCCTGGGCTCCTTCCCCCACCCAATCTGAAAGCCCCCAACTCCTGCCCACTATGTCTCAACACACATGCCCTGTTATTCACATGCCTGCTTCACATGCCCTGCCCCCCCTGCACATGCCCACGCGCCCACCCACCTACCCAGCCACACGCCTGCTCTTCTTCCCTGCTGCTAGGGAGCTAGATTCCTTCTGTTTGGAAATGACACATTGGGGCTCACGTGAGAGGCTCCAACTTGGACGGGTCCCAGAGGACTGGCACGCTGGTCCTAGGACTGAGAAGACCAGGCGGTGGGCGTGCTGGACGCTTCGCTCTGGGATCCGCCTTAGCCTCCAGAGCCCCAGTGTAAAGGGGTCCGGGTGGTGGGGATGAGTGTTGTGTGCAAGGTGCTTTAACTCCGTGCTCTGCTGAGGACCGGGCAAGTGCGGGTCCCTGTGTACAGATGTCACCAGGCAGCCTGCGTAAATACAGGTGTGACCCCGTCGATGCAGGATGCATGTGCGCGCGCGTGTTTGTACCAGTGTTGCCTAACTGTAGAATGTGCTAATTTTGACAAGTGAGGCAACCTCTACTTCCCTGCCTGCTCCACCCCCAGCTTCCCTTTGGAAGACAGACAGACAGGCAGACAGACAGCTCTCCTCCCAGCTTGTCAAACTGTCTCCCCTGACTCCCACTCAGGGCTCACAGGTGTGTACCTGTGGAGCGTGAGGGGCTGGCTCCTTCCCCACCTCCTTTAGCCCTGCAGTTTGGCTTGCAGCCCCCCCTTCTCCCCCCTGCCCCCCACGGGGTGGGTTTGGATTTCTGTGTTGAATTTGCACAGAGATGTTTGGTCACTGAATTGGGCAACACCTTAGAGACCTCCTGGAGAGGTGACCACCGAGGAGAATTGAGAATGTTAAAACTGCATGGCTCTTTGTCCCGAGGGCTGTGTTGAAGCCCTAGGTGGGAGGTGGGAAGGGCTAAAATCAGGATCCCTATTACGCTAATGAGAAAGCTGAAGTAAGACCAGTGTCTGATGAGCATCTGTTTGGACTTGGGTTTCTCCGGAACCCAGAGCTCTGGAATCTGAGGCACAAAGGTTGAGACCCTCTACACCTTTACCTTCCTCGTTTTTCCACCAAGCACCCCCTTCCCAAGGCTGAGCCCAGAGCTCAGTTGCTTAAGCAGGTGGAGTAAGCTTGGCCGGAAGTCACTAGGATGCTATGGTGGGCACAGGTGGCAGATTCATGTGGGGGCGTCTATGCTTTTTAGAAGCCAGCATTCTGCATCTGGTCAGATTTTACCCCTGGGAGAGGAATCTGAGCTGCCCCCCCTTCCACCGCGGGGTCGTTCAGTCCTCAGGGTTAGATCAGAAGCCCGCCTGTCCCTGCGTCGCGCTGCCCCCTGCAGGGCCGGCCTCGGGTCGGCGGCTGCGGGCAGCGCGCCCGGTGGGGGTGCGTGTACTGGTGCGCGCACACATGGTTGAGCGTGGGGGTGTCGGGCCTTCACACCCAATACCCATTTCCGAGTCTGAATCAAGCTCCCTTTTTGCCCCCTTCCCCCAATCTCCTTGGCCTCCCTTTTCTCCCGCCGCCTCTGCACATGTCCCTTTGGAAATAAAAACACTTATTTTGTGGGCGGAAGGGGAGGGTGTCCAGCCTTCCCCGGCCCCCTCCTGATGCCCCCCTCTGGCCCACGCGGGTTCCTGGAGCCCCTGCCGCGGTGGGGGGCAGGGGCTGATATCCCCCAATCAGCCTTCCTCTCCCGTTACTGCACCCCTCTTTTTGCTTCCCCACTTAGACTTGGCTAGGATCCCCTTTTGCCAGATGGGGAAACTGAGGCAGGAGGGGGCGAAGGGAGGTAGCACAGGGAGAGAAGCGCTCCCGCCTGGCTCGCTCACCACCCCCGCACCCGCGCCCGATTTAGCCGCCGGGAGGCTGGGAACATTGTCTTTATTTTAAGCCGCTGAGTGCCGCACGAACGCCGCTGCTCGCGACAAAGGGCTTCGCTGAGCCTCTGCAGGCGGCGCACGTGGAGGTCCGGCCCCGCCCCCGTGTGACCCCCTCCCTCCAGCCGCTCCCACCTGGGCTCCTGCTGATTGCTATTTTTGGTTGCTGTCAGCCTGGTCCAGTCTCAACCGCCTTTGGGGGGGGGGAGGAAGGCGGTCCTGGGTTCGAACGCAGCTCGACATCGAGTTACCTTGGGCAAGTTAGAGCTCTTCCATCCTAGATTTCGCTTTAATCATGGACCTGGGGGGGGGGCGGTGTCGGAGGACCTCTCATCAAGTATATGACATGTGAAGCTGCTAAAAGTGAAAATTATTACTGTTATTTGTACCAGGTTATTGAGTTGTGCCTGACAGGCAAAGGCTAAGTACTTGATTACGGGTTCATTAACCCCTGACTCCCAAGTCTATAGCGCAGTTCTATTACTCCCATTTTACAGACTTACAAAATGCACCCCTGGGTCCTTCTGGAGAGTTCTTGAACAACTCTGTGTGCGATTGGGACGCGGGTGGAAGGCTGCAGCATGCAGTTCAGGGACAGGAGGAACCTGATAGTATTTTTTAATGGCTCCACTCACAGCCCCTCTTTATTTAAGTTTAAATTCTCCAGGGCAGAATCCGTTAAACCTATCATTGCAGAACAGGTTTCTAGCGTTCGCGAGGATGGAGGCCTTAGAAAATCCGTTCTTCCCTGTCTTCCGGCCCCACGACGCTCAGGGCCAGCGCAAAAGGGTGCGAGTTTGTGGTCTCACCGGAACACGAAGGCAGTCGGCTGACTCCAGGGCTCTGCTTCTAGCTTCTCCCTCCATTACTTTAGCCTTTAACCTCACCCCCATCACACCCCATCAAAACACTTCCCAAATTTAGAAGGAGAAATACAATTCAGGGTGGAGCCTGGATAGACAACGGGGGGGAGGGGGACGGATGCAGCTGTAACTAGGTTGTCCTCTAGGGACAAGAAATCGAGGTTTTACAATCGGATCCACAAGTTGAGCCTTCGTGGACACAATTCCATTTTTTTCTAACATCTTCCCACTCGGCTTGGTTGGGCATCCCAGGACAGGAAGGCAGAAGGGTACAGAGAATCTAGCCGACACCCTTCTCCGCCCGTTCCCCACTTTGGAGAGCCCCAAAGCTCTTTGCGTGCTATCCCGCAGCGGTCTGAGATTTGGATAGGGCAGAGCACTCCTGGGTCCTTATTACTGTCCAGCGCCTATGCCTCCATGTTGGGGGTCTGGCTCCCCGGGTTCACCCGGGATGGTGAACGCTGACTTGGGAACGACTGAGTTCGCTCAAGACGTTCCTAGACACGGCCTCTGCTCACCTCTCTGTGGCCCAAAGCAACTGGGAAACTGAGTCATCTTTGCTCTGTTAGTGGACCCTGGACCCCAGGATTTCTGCCACATGGTAGAGCCAACTCTGGCCCAGGTCTAGCTCCCACAAGAAATAAATGTTTCCTGGGAAACAGTCCCGCGAAGCCTCGGATGGGTGGGTCCTCAAAAAACGTCTCCCTTCATTCATCCGCGTCCCCTGCCCCGCTCTCCGCGGTTTGCTTCGGTCCCTTGCACTCCTTTCCTCTAGTCCCGGGTTCATCCGGTTATGGAATCCCCTTCTCAGTGGACAGGTAGACTCGGAAGGACCCACGGAGGTCTAGCCTAGCTGCTTTCCTCGCCTCTCAGAAACACCCGGGCTCAGGAGTAGGCGCAACAAGAATACATCTGTAGTCTGTGGCAGAGGGTGAGGTTGGGGTATCTGCTAGGTCATCTGCTTTTTTAGCGCCCCTTTTTCCCGCCCCCCTCTGCTTCCTCTAACGCCCTGTCCAGCTGGAATTCCTTCGGGTGACCAAAGACAGGGGTGCCTGGAGCCCTGGTTTCCCTTTTCCTTCTCAGAGAGAAACTAACGCCCCTGTATTATGGCCCCACAGCTGATGTGCCCCCACAACCATCATCCAGCAGCTATTTACATCCGATTTACATCCATAAATTCTCTGTTGTATTTTCTCATTTAACCCCAGGGTACCCTTCACAATAGCCCCACCACGCAGGGCAATTACGGTCTCCATTTTGCTAGTAGAAGTCAACCAGGCTCTGTTGACTACCTGTAAGAAGGAAATCAAAACCGATGCCTCCTCAATCCTTCATTCTGCAGTTTTGACTTTATTATTTTGGGAGAAGGTTTCATGTAGCCCAGGATGGCCTCCAGAGTGATTTTGAACTTCTTATCTTTCTGTCTGCTGGGATTTCAAGCACCACCAACACCCAGGCTTTTTTTTTGCACTGAGGCAGTTGAAGGCCAGGGCTTCAGGCATGCTAGCCTAGCACCCCACCGACTGAGCTATACCCCAGCCCTTGCAGTCCCATTATGAATGAAAACTTTGCATGAGACTACTTAGGTGGTGGCCTGGTTCTCCGCTTTTGGTTGTTTCGAACTCATTTAATTTTTGTGATAACTTGAAGCAAAATGCTATCCCGGGTCTACAAGTAGGAAAGGGAGGCATTGGTCCATCACTCAACACAGGTTACAGCTAGAAGGGGTGGGTGGAGGAGGTGGCACTTGACTCCCGATTATTGCTTTTTCCCAAAATCCTTAAGTTTCTTTCCCTAGTGTGCCCACATTAGCGGTCCCTCTTCTCCCTGCTGTGGGGTAATCAACCTTCTTGCTCCAGCCTACCCACTCTGGCCTCTGAACCCCACTTCCATTCCCTGGCAGACCCCTGACTAGGGCTGAAGTTGAAGAGAAGCCCCTCAGACCATCTGTTTTACTCAGTCCTCCTGCATTCTCGGTGATTAACTCTCAATAATCAAGTTAGGGTGAGAGCTCCAGGGTCAGATCGCATGGGGGGATGTCTTGTGGCAGTAGGGTAGCTCAGTGCACCTAGAGCAGCTTTGATCCAGCCTGGAGTCCTCTGAGCAGAAGGGCTATGTTTAGTCAGTAGGGAAGTCCCGGGTCCTCAGGGGTGGGGCAGCAGCCTTCCTTGCCTTTCTGACCCCCTGAGGCTGGGGATGTGTCAGCCTCAGGGTGTGATCTAGAAAGTAAAGGAAGCTCTTTCCCCCAGGGAAACCTCCCCATAGCAAATGGCCCCAAGTCAGGAACTAGGTTTTGGATGTGGGAGATGGGCCTATTTGCCATCCTTCCCCCACAGCTTCCTCATTTTGGGGTAACTTTGTATCTCTGTCAGTCCTGTGGATGACTTTCCTCTGGAACGCTGCCCAGCCTGATCTTGTTGATTTCATGCTATGATACCTCTGTGGAGTGTTCTGTACGATACCTCAGAACAAGCCAAGCTATAGCTCCAAGCCCTGTGAGATTCTTTGCTGCTTTGCTCTGCCCTGGGGGGCAGCATGCCAGAGGATCACTAACTTAACAGCCACACAATGTACCTACAGCATGCCCTGCTCCTTCCAAGTTGGTAACTGAAATCATATCTTTTTTAAATTGAATGTTGCACACATGAATATATGATTTTATACTGTTTTCAACTCTTAGTCCGAGATCCCATCCCTTTTCCTTTTACCTTCATGTCACCTCACAGACTCCCTCCTATTTTCAATTTTTATTTTTTGTTTGTGTGGCCCACTGTGTTTCATCTGGTCTGTCTTTGATGACATATGCCTGATATGTTTCTGCTCCAACAAACATCCTAGATCAGTGGATATACCATTGAGGAAAGCATCCTTCTTTACTTCCTCCTCCTCATTAGTCCTCATCATTCTCTCAGGAAGGAATGGAGTTTCTTGAGATTTTTCTGGTGTTATAGTGAGATGCTGATAAGATAGTTCCCATACAATTCTTGCGTAAGTATATATATCTGCCATGAAATTTTGTATTTCATGACTGTGTTATGTCCAGGAGATAATATCTAACCATTATCTTCTCACTTCAGGCTCTTACAATCTTTCTGACCTCTTTTTGAAGCTATATCTTAAGAGAACAGTCTGGAATCTGCATGAGCTATCGTGTTCATACTAAGAAGAAAGTAGAAAGCAGAGTCCAGAAGCCATGGGGTTTCAGAACTAGACCCCAGACACACCAGAGCTCACCGATTTATTGGAAATAGGCAGGAAAAGCTGAAGAAACTTAGAGGTTTGTTTGGTAGGAACTGTGCTCGGAGGGGAGGGTATCTGGATCTAGAGATTACATACTATGCTGGGACATAACTCTGTGAGAGAGAAGTCATGGTCTCCAGCCCCCATTTGTTTATTTTATAAATTGGGTGGAGATGGGGGCAAAGTTGGAATCCACGGCTTGGGGCTCAACCACCTCTGATGTTCTTTGAAGTTGGGACGCCTGGGGTGCAGCCTGAGGCTGAATTCTGACTCTTTCTGCAGATCTCTCCCTCCCCCTTCTCTGTGCTCCAGTTTCCTGGGAAGCAGCATGGGAAGCAGGTTACAAAGTCTACTTTGTGGATGTCAGGTGGTGGTAGGCACAGGAGAAAAAGCTTTGGAGATAAAACAGGAAAGTGCTTGGACTTTGCTTCTGTGGGAAAATACCATCGTCTTTTTACAAATTTTCATTTTTGATTTGCTTGTGTGTGTGTGTGTGTGTGTGTGTGTGTGTGTGTATACCTGCTGTGCCACACTGCTTGTGTGGTGGTCAGAGGATGACCTTGGGCGTGGGTTCTTATGTTTAAACTTCATTTGGGACAAGGTCTCTTTGGCTGTTAAAGTCATGCGTGCCAGTCTACTGGCCTGCCAGTCCAGGAATTCTCCTATATGTGCCTCCCATCTTGCTGTAAGAACTCTTCTAGAGTTACATGTTTTTGCTACTGCATCTGACTTTTTTTCTATTTAATAGTGGGCTCTGAGGATCTGAACTCAGTTTCTTTCTTTTTTTTTTTTATTTATTCAATTGTGCGTGTATGCATGTGCGCGTGTGTATATGTATATGTGTGTGTAGAACCACAGATGAATTCGGGAACCACCATGGACGCCTCCACCTCCTCCTTTGTTTACTCTGCCCGGGAATTCACAGGCTATGCCCTACCAGGACCGGAAACGCAGGCCGCCCCCGCTTCCGTCTGGTGTCTATACGTGGGGTCTAGGATTCGAACTCAGGACCTTCCACCTGCAAGGCAGAGACTTAACCCCTGAGCCACCTCTCCAGTCCCCTGAACTCATTTTCTTACACTTGCACAGCAAGTGCTTTATCCAGCCAGCTCCCCAGGCCCCTACCAGAGTCTATCAATGGACAGCAAAGGTCTACTGAGAATCATGAGAGCCACAGACAAACCACATAAAGATCTCCAAACTTACTTTACTGCAGAATCTTTTATTTATTTATTTATTTGCAAGGGTCTCATGTAGTCCAGAGTGGCCTGGAACTTGCTTGTAGCTGAGGGCGACCTTGAACTCCGGCCATTCCTGCCCCTACCTCTCAAGGTTTGGCATGACCGTCACAGGACGTTCGCTGCAGGTTTTTTTTCTGTGGAGTGTTTCATGGGCCTGGCTGCCGAGGACCTCGCTCAAACCATCCTTGGCTTGTTTCTGAGGACGCCTGCAGCTCTGACGTAAAGTAGCTTTAGGATTCTCATGCTGGGCCTGAATGCTGTCCACCTCTGGTCCATTTTCTTTCCTTTCTCCAGGATGATTATCTAATGGTCTCCCGGCTCGGCTCCCTAGATGACCCAACTTCAGCCCCTCTGTCCCTTCCCTCATCCTTTCTAGTTTTCAGAGGACCTGCTGGGGACTACAAGGGTTCTCCTGGCAAGGGGCCAGATTGGTGGCCACTCTCAATCCCAGATGGTGGCTTCCTGGTTCCTCATCCCCTAACCTCAAGCATCTCAATGCTGAGACTCGGTCCTTGCCAACAGTCCTAATTCCCTGGCCTCTTGTGAGAACCTAGGGGTCCCAGCACTGTATGTTCTCCCACCTTAATCCCCAGCTTCAAGTCTTGTTCTCACTCTCCATCTATGGCTTCCGGACTTCCTCTCCAAGGTGGTTTCTGAGATTCTGGATCCCCAAGGGTTAAGAGACAGCCCCTTTCCTCTCCCCGGCTGCAGCTGCAGCCTACTTGGTTTTTGGGCCAGAGCCAGGGACCTGGGCCAGAAGAAAGCATCCCAGCCTACTGGGCCGAACCCCAGGAGATGAGCACAAGCATTTACAGTAATCTTCCCTCTACCCCCTATCCTGGTTGAAGGTGAGGGAACCCCTTGGAGGTAAAAAAGGCAGTCCTTAAGCAGGAACAGTCTAAGAAGGGAAGCAGGAAGCAGGGGTGGGGGGGGGCTGTTAGTTTTCTGTTATGGACAACCATGAATTGGAATTGGGTGAAATATAAAGAGAGGAAGTTTTTTGTTGTTGTTGTTAGCTCATGATTTGGGAGGTCTAAGGTGGAAGGGTTGCATGATGGCCCAGAAGCAATACAAGAGCATCATATGACAAGGCAGGCAGTGTTCATGCACGAGTGGGTCTTAGCCTCTTCCTTCTTTAGTTGTCAGTCACTAAGGGTCCACACTGCTGATGTTATTTTACCCTGATGGCGTCCCAATATCGCATCTCTCAGTATTTTTCAAAGGGGTTAAGTGTCAGTTTGAGTTCTGGAAGGACACAAAGCAGGTTGTTCCGTCTGCTCCCTGTGATGATTGTCAGCTTGACGGAATCTAGAGTTACCCGAGAGACAAGCTTTTGGGAATGACTATGAGGGGCTGCTACATTAGGTTAGCTGAGGTCGGAGGCAGGCGGGTCTTTGTGAAAGTGGTGGGCACTGATCCCTGTCTACAGGAAAGGGAGGGAGAGAGCTGAGGCTGCCCCTCTGCTTCCTGACCTTGGCTGCAGTGAGAGCAGCCCAGCCACCACGTGCTTCTACGACCCACGGCTCCCCCGTCATGAAGTGTAGCTTCTGACAGTGCGCTGGAGCAGAGCTTTCCTTCCCTAAGCTTCTTTTTGTCCGTTTGTTTGAGACAGGGTTTCATGTGGCTCAGGCTGGCCTTGAACTCAATAAGTAGCTAGAAATGACTCCGAAATTCTGTTTTTTAAATTAAAAATTTTTTTGCTAAGATACCATGTTTACTAAAATAATTTTTAAAATTTCTGTGTGTGTGTGTGTGTGTGTATCAGAGGGCACCATGTGTGTCTGTGGAAATCCCAAGGGTGGCTTCGGGAATCATCCTGAATTACTCTACCTCCTTTTCGCTTTGCTCTGGAGTTTCCCAGACTCCACTTTCCAGAATCAGAAGTACAGGCCATCACCATTTCTGCTTGGCTTTGTTTTTTATGTGGGATCTGGAATCCAAACTTGATACCTTTTGCTTGGGAGGCAGAGACTTAACCCCTGAACCATCTGGACAGCCCAGACTCAGAACTTGGTCCTCCCATTTCTACCTCCCAACTGTTGGAGTTCCAGGCCTGTGCCGGTCCCGCCTGGTTTTATGTGGTGCTGAGGATGAAGCCGAAGGCTTTATGCATGTTAGGTAATGTAGTAGTTGAGTCACATCCCCAGCTCTTTGGTCAGGCATTTTGTCACAGTAATTAGAAAAGTAACTAATTCACACCCATTACATTATTTTTCTTCTAAGACACAAAGTATAATTTTTTATATTATTTATTTATTTATTTTTAATTTTTTTATTATTATTATTTATTCAACTGTGCGCATGTGTGTGTGTATGGGCGTGCGTGCCTGTGAGTGTGTGTCTGTGTATGTGTAGAACCACGGACGAATCGGGAACCACCATGGACGCCTCCACCTCCTTCAGCCCCGGGATTCACAGGCTCTGCCCTACCAGGACCAGAAGCGCAGGCCGCCCTCACTTCCACCTGGCGTCTATACGTGGGATCTGGGATCTGAACTCAGGACCTTCCGCCTGCAAGGCGGAGGCTTAACCCCTGAGCCACCTCTCCAGCCCTATTTATTTATTTTTAAACTTTATTTATTTTATGTGGGGTGTGTGTGTGTGTGTGTGTGTGTGTGTGTGTGTGTGCATCTGAAGGCACTGTGTGTCCCTGTGAAGGACCAAGGGTGACTTCATCATCATCCTGGATTGCTTCTACCTCCTTTTTGCTTCACTCTTCGATTTCCCAGGCTGTGCCCACCAGGGCCGAAAGTGCAGGCCGCTGCCATTTCTGTGTGGTGTTTTTGTGTGGGACCTGGGATCCAAACTCAGGTCCTTCTGCTCGTGAGTCAGAGTCTTAATCCTTGAGCCATCTCTCCAGCCCAGATTTATCTAGTGGGTGTGCATTTATGTAGTGCTGGAATGCATGTAGGCGTCAGGATGCCTTTCGGAAGTTGGTTTTCTTCTTCCATCTTGTGGGTTCTAGAGGTCGGACTCAGCCAATAGACTCACACAGCAAGTAACTTTATCTGCTGAGCTATCTCACCAGCCCACAAAGTAAAACCATTACATCAAATAGTTCTAAAGTCTTTTTTAAAATTTATTTATTTATTATTTATTCAATTGTGCGTGTATGTGTGTGTGTATGTATGTGTATGTATGTGTGTGTGTGTAGAATCACAGACAAATTCGGGAACCACCATGGACGCCTCCACTTCCTCCTTGTTTACTCTGCCCTGGGGATTCACAGGGTCCGCCCTACCAGGACCGGAAACGCAGGCCGCCCCCGCTTCCACTTTCGTCCGATGTCTATACGTGAGGTCTAGGATCTGAACTCAGGACCTTCCACCTGCAAGGCAGAGGCTTAACCCCTGAGCCATCTCTCCAAGCCCCAAAATAGTTCTAAAGTCTTAATAGCATCAATTCAAAAGTCTGGAGTTCAAGATTGTACTTGAAACTGAAGAACAAGGCCTTGTAGGCACAATTGAGCTATGAGTTTGTCAGATTAAACTCAATTATCTACTTCTAATATTCAAGGTATACTGCTACCTTTCCAAAAGGGAAGGACAGGCAAGTAGGAGTAATCACCCCCAAACAAGACTGATTCTGCAGGGCAGACGCTAAATCCTACAGCGCCAAGCCTGGCATCGTGTGCACATCTTGTGAGCAAATTGACCTTTAGGGCACTAAGCTGCCCGGTACCTGCCCTAAATTATTCCTGTCTAGGGCTACATTCCGGTTATCAGAGGACTTCCTGGGTGGATGTGGCATATTGGAAGCCTGGGGTCTTTCTCTGGGGTCCCCCCTGTGGTTCTATTTTCAAGGCTTTACTAGGTATCACCCCATTGAACATTGTGATAGTTAATCCTGGGTGTTAGCTTGACACACCTGACACTAACTAATGACCACTTGAAGAGATTATCTGAATCAATACATTTACAATACAAAGACCAGCCCTAGATCCCATTGGAACCTCTCAGTAGTGGACCAGATAAAAGGAAACAGAACAGAAGACTGGGAAGAAGAGAGACTCTCCGGGAATCCTCCAGCCTTCAGCCATCACCCACTAGCCTCATGGAATCTGCAGTGACTTAGCCTGCCTCTAGCTTCAGCCAGCCAGCCATGCCACCTCTGCCATGAAAGACTGTATCTCCCCTCTGGAACTGTAAGGTGAATAAATCTTCCTTTCTCCCTTATGTTGTTTGACTTTGGGTGCTCTCTCACAGCAATACTTAAGAGTAATGCTTACAATCTGCACAAACGTGTGAAAGTCACCAGGACCCCTTGATTTGCATTCTGTGTGCCCCTAGGGTCAACTCCAGGTGGATACTGAGATCTGCTGCCTGCACGAGATTACCTGGGCTTCTCTGGTGTGGCTCTTAGCTGGAAAGCAGGAGGAACAGCCCTGAACAACAAGTCTAAGGAAAGAAGTCAGGTTCAATCCTTCCAATGAATATGCACCCCAGGGGCTGCGCCCATTTGGATTGGGTCTCTTCCTACTTCCCTGGCTGCCGTTTTTTTCCTTTGCCGATGTTCCCCATCTTCCCACGGTCTAAACTTTAGAGTGTCTGACCTCAGTCTGTGGACCCCCACACTTACAGATAAGTAATGAGCTTATAATACCCACATCCCCATGGCTCCCAAGTGAATAGCTGCAACAAGGCTCTCTGCACTGAACTTGTCAATTTCTTGTAGATTTCCTCATTTTTGGAATAGGGCAATGACAGCTTCACATCACAGGACTGTTAAGAGTATTCAATTATTCAGACGGATAAAGTGTTGGAAAAGTATGTGGCTCAGAATGAGTATTATGGTTTTAAATTTTTTATATTAAATTTTTTTGTGTGTGCGTGGTGCTAGAGATCAAATTGAAGGTTTTAATTATGCCAGGCAAGCACTCCACTACTGAATTGCAACCTCCCCCCCCCCAGCCCAGAGCAAGCTCTACGGCTGCAGCTGTGATTAGTATTATCACTGTCATTATTCCTGCCAGTCAGCTGCATTTGGATGTCTAGAATCATCTCAGACATGACTCATCCCAACCCCCCAATTCCCTCTATCTGCAGCATTGTCTTATCTCAGTAGATGACAACTCAGTCCTTCCAGAAACCTTCCAGAAACTCAGGACCAAAAAAAAAAAAAAAAAAAAGTCGGAGTCATCTTGTCTTCATTCTTTCTCTCACATTCCAAATCTAATTCATTAGGAAATTCCATCGTCTCTCCCTTAAATATATGCAGAGTGTGGCCAACTGTGGCCTTTGCCTATGTTGTGCTGCATCACGGCCTCAATACTGTCTCCTTGCTTCTGTCCACATTGATTTCAACACAGCATTCATGGGGTTCCTTTCAGTATATGAGTTAACACATGTGTGCTAGAAACTTGGTCATCATGGGTTGGGGCTCCGGGGTTAACAATTGTAGTGCAATTAAAAGGACTGGCGTTTGGATCCCTTCGGTGAATGTGGCTGCTTGCTCGTAGTTCTAGTTAACCTGGAAGGTAATCTAGGAATCCCCAGAACAAACTAACTAGCTGGACTAGCACTACTGGTGAGCTCTGGGTGAGACCCAGGCTCAAAAGAATAAGGTGGAAGAGTGACTGAGGCTGATTTCCAATACTGACCTCCGGCCTCCACTCATGTGAACTGTACTTTCAAACACATGCATATGGACATCCATATATACACATGAAACCAACTGACAAAGCTTTGGCTTCCTGTCTTTTCCAACATAGTGACCTTGTATTCCACCTCTACATCCTCTTGAGCTCTTTACGGCTCGGTTCCAGCCACATTTGTCTTGCTGGTCCTGGAACCAGCCAAGCACTTTCCTGCCCTGAGGACTTTATACTGCAGTCATTTTGCCCAGCCAAACAAACTGTCAGGGTTCTGAAGATGACGATTATGACAGGGATTATGCAAAGGATTGAGGGTGGGGACAGTGAACTGTATCGAGAGAGTTCTAGAGACTTTGTCAGGGGCCGAATAATTCTGACCTAAAGGAAGGTGTGTGTGTGTGTGTGTGTGTGTGTGTGTGTGTGTGTGATTGGATTAAGATAAGGTGAGGGGTAGAATTTAAGGGAGCACCATGAAATTCAACAATCATCATAGATATTTTAATGCAGTGTTAAAATTTTTAAAAATCCAGCAAAAACCCCCTGTAACAGATAAAGAACCAGACTTTCAATCAATGAGAGAACTGGACAGGTCTGGAAGTGAGAAAGAGCATTAAGTCCAAGTCCAAACCTCACTTCTTGAAGGTCCTGACCTGCAGGACAGTGAGGATGAGGGGGGGGGTTCAGGCCTGGGAGGGATGGATAGACAGGAAGGCTCAATGACCCAGGGAGAAAATAAGGTGCAGTGCTTGAGGCTGATGGATTCCATCTGCACAGGAGTGCCTGGGCTGTGAAAGGTGTTGGGGAGCCCTGCCAAAGGGGAGCCAGGGAGATAAAAGGCAGAAAGTCCTTTACGGATCGGTTAGGAGATTGGATGGGCAAAGATCAGAGTGGGGTGGTCAGCAGGGGGCAGCGCGGCATGGACCACGCGGCCCTCACCTGGGTCTCAGTCACTGCTGCTCCTGCCAGCCTCTACCTCAGGCCCTTGCTGAGGGTAGAGCTGGCACCGGGACCAAGAACCCGGGGTTCTTTTCTGGACTGCAGATCATGGCCATCCTCCATCCTTCTGTCATTTGAGATCCCTGAGGCCATCAGTACTGGTTTCCACTGGTCCAGGAGGGTCAGGGGGAGGATTATGAAGGAGGAAGGGTTGGAAGGGTGGATGGTGGGTGAGTTCAGTCTTGGGGACTCTGCATTCCTTCTGGTGGTGCCACCTAGCCAGCCCAGGGATTTCTGGAGACTGATTCTAAAGGACCCCAGAAATGTATCTGGAAAATTTAGATCGGTTGTGAAACTGAACTTCCCAGACAAAAATCCAAGCTGCTCTTGTAGGCTGACCTGATCCAGAGAGAAAGGATTGCAGCTTCCTCGGGGTTCCGGGGTGTTTGCAACCTGCCTCTTGATTGGCTGCCATTTGAGTCTCCTTTTCCACTGAGCAGGGAGGGAGAGGAGCAAGTTGTCAGGTTTCTTCACTGTAATGAGAAGAAAAGCCTCAAAGAGAACAGAGAAAAGTGGGGCGGGAGGTGGGGAGTATGGGTGTGTGTGTGTGTGTGTGTGTGTGTGTGTGTGTGTGTGTGCATATACACATGGCTATGAGGGCCCAAAGGTGACTTTAGAATCACTCTGGATTGCTCCATCTCCTTACATGCTTTGCTTTGGGGTTTCCCAGGTGCCACCTTTCAGGGCCACAGCCATTTCTACCTGGTGTTTTTACATGTGATCTAGGATCTGAATTCGGGTTCTTTTGCTTTCTAGGTAAAGATTTAACCAATGAGCCATTTTTCCAGCCTGGTGCTGGGATTAAAGGCATGTACCGCCACACCCAGACTACAAAACCCATGTTTTAGTTGTAGTACTGTTTGGATCAACAGAAGCGGATCTGTCATAGTTAGGCACAGGTATCAACTTGCCTGTTGAGGGTTTGAGCTCTGGGCACATTTGTGGAGAGTTAGTGGTTGGGTTAAGCCCAAAGCAAACCTGCAGAAGATTGTCTAGCTGATGGGGAAGGCTCAGCCCATGGTGGGTGGGATTAGATCCTGGAATAAATCACAGAGAGCTGGTTGAGGGAGTTGGCATCCTTGTGTACACTTGGCTAGACATGCTGGTCTGGCAAGTAAGGATCATCCCTCTCTCAGACACATAGAGATGGTGTGGCCAGTTCCCTCTGCCTTGGTGTTGGTGAGAGCTCTCCTGTCAAGCTGGATTAAGACTGTAACCAGGAATCCTAAGAGAAAACAAACCCCTTGTTCCCTTAAGCTGGTTGATGGTCATTTATCAGCAACCATGCAGGCAAACTGCTACAAGATCCAATGAAATTTTCCCTACAGTCACACATGGCTTTCTTTTCTTTTTTTTCTCCCTCGCTTTCCTCCCCTCCCCCTCCCCTCCTTTCCTTTTCCCCTCCCCTCCCCTCCCCTTCCCTCCCCTCCTTACCCCTCCCTACCCCTCCCTACCCCTCCCTACCCCTCCCTTCCCCTCCCTTCCCCTCCCTACCCCTCCCTTCCCTTCCCTTCCCCTCCCTACCCCTCCCTACCCCTCCCTTTCCTTCCCCTTCCCTCCCTTCCCTTCCCTTTTTCTTTTCTCTCTCTCTTATTTTTTTTTGAGGCAGCGTGTCAATTATGCAGCTCAGGCTAGCCTGGGACTCGCTGTTTGACTTTTTAAAGGCGAATATGGCCACTGTGGCTGGGCTAGAGGGGAATGACAGAGGAATGATGCTAGTTTCCTTCAGCTCCTTTAATGAAGTGGCTTTGAGCAGGTGCAGTCTGAAGTGAGGGGCCCAGGGGAGATGCCTTGTGAGACCACGGGCTCATGGTCCCGTCTCCCCCCCACTTGCCATTTCCCCTTCTATCTTAGAGCGTCCAATGAAGGGGTCGTTCTTCCATCCTTAGCCCCTTCTCCTCCTTGGAGCTTAGAGTGGAACACTGGCTACTCTTTCTAGTTCTCTGTGTTTCTTTCTACCTGTGTGAGAAGCAGCAGGGTTCAGGAATAGAGTCGGGGATCTCTTTTCCACATCAAATGTCCTTCTTTAGGGGCTCCACACTTGCAGTCCCCAAGAGTCTAGAACCCCAAGGAAGATCCAGGGACCTGATTTACCTGTGAGCGCCAGAGTCGGGGATGCGGCAGGCGCTGACTGTGCTGGCTCCTCCCTGGGCCTGACAGCTTTGAGCTCCCAGTGACCCCGAGGGAAGGGAGTAGAGATTGAGAGAGGGTGCAGCCCCCCATTTTTTTCTGGCTGTTCTAGTTGGTGGCTGGCTTGGATCTCTAGCAGGACAGTGATGGTGGGGGCTGTCAGGACTGCGCCACAGATGGAGGAAGGGAGGACTCGGCGCCACCAGTGGGCCCTGAGTGGGATCCGGATCAGCCAAAGTCTTCGTGCTGTCACATCCCTCTGCCGGTGGAGAAGAGAGGCGTGTCGGGGCCCTAGCCATACCCACCACTCTGGGCTTCCCCTCCCAACTTGCTCACACTGGGTCATTTATAACTCGACTGAGAAAGTAAGAAATAGGAAGCCTGAGTTCTAGTCCTAATTCGAATTTGCTGTGTGGTTATGGACACGTTTCCAGCCAGCCTGTCTCCTCAGCTGCTTGCAGACTCTTTGCAACTACTTGCTACGGTTTGAATCCAAAATGTCTCCCTGAAGGCTCAGGTTTTGAATGCTTGGTCTCCAGCTGGTGGGGCTATTTTGAGAGGCAGCAGAAACTTCAAGAAGTGGGGCCTTACTGTCAGAAGTAGTCACTAGGACTTTTTATCTTTCCTTTTCAAGTGTATGTATGTATGTGGGATGTGCATGTATAGATGCATGTTTGCATGTGTGTGCACGTGTACAGGCATGTTCGCATGTGTGTGAGCACATGTGTATAGGCATATGTCCTCATGTGTATACATGTCTGTTTAGAGGGCTGTGGCTGATAAAGGGAATTATTCTTGTTTGTTCTCTTCCACCTGTGTGTGTGTGTGTGTGTGTGTGTGTGTGTGTGTGTGTGTGTGTGTGTAGAATAGGGTACTTGAGTGTGTGTGCCTGTGGAGGCCCAAAGGTGGCTTTGGGAATATCTTAGAGTGCTCTGCCTACTTAATCGCTTTGCTGTGGGGTTTCCCAGGCTCTGCCTTTGAGGGCTTGAAGTGCTGGCTGATACTACTTCTGCCTGGCATTTTTACAGGAGAGCTGGGATCTGAACTCAGATTGTCGGGTTTTCAAGTAAGCACTTTACCCACCGAACTACCTGGCCCATCATAAGTCTTAAAAGACAGTAAAACATTGCTTCCCCCCATCTTTGTGCCTGTGTGCTATATGCATCTTTGCATGTGTGTAGGTACCTGTCTCTCTCTCTGTGTACATGTCTGTGTGTATGTGTGTATGCCACAGTGCTTAGTGAGGTCAGAGGGCAACCTTCGGTGGGAATTCATTTTCTTTCCATGATGTGGTTTCCAGGGATTGAACTCAGAACATCAGACTTGTTGGCAAGCATCTTTGCCCGCTTAGCCACTGAGTTATCTCTTTGGCCTTTGGCCTGCACATTGCTTTTTTCTTTTTTTCTTTTTTGGATAAAGTAGACCCAAGTTTGTCTGGAACTTAACTCTGTAGCCCAGGCTGGCCTTGAAACTCATAGCTATCCCCCTGTTTCAGAGCCTCCCAAGTGCTGAGATAACAGGCATAAGACACTATACCTAGATATTTCCTTAATTTTCTGTTTCAAAATCTGACTTAGAAATTTTGGTTGATGGGCTGGTGTCATGGTTTGAAATGTGTCCCCCACAGTCTCATGTGTTGGCAAAGTCATGGCATTTTGAGAGGTGGAGCCTTGCTGGAGGAAGGGGTGGGCCTTGAGGTGGATTAGTCCCACCCTACCTCCAGGAGAAGTCAGCTTTTGCAGCAAGCAGTCTGCAGCTCTCAGCTTCCAAGATGTCTTCGGTGACTTAGCCTCTTCCAGTTTTGGCCAGCCAGCCATGCCACCTCCCCTTTGAGAGAGTATCTCCCCTCTGGAACCTTAAGCTGAAAAAACTCCCTTTCTCCCTTAAGTTGATTGACTTTGAATGCTCTCTCACCGCAATAGTTAAGAGTAACCATTACAGCTAGAGAGATGACTCAGGAGTTGAGACTCTGCCTTACAAGCAGAAGTTTCTGAGTTCAGGTCCTGGAACCCATGTAAAAACTCCAGGTGGAAACGGCTGTGGCCTGGCATGTAGAGCCTGGAAAAATCCCAGAATGAAGAAAAAAGAAAGTAGAAGCAGTCCAGGATGATTCCCGAAGTCATCCTTGGTCTTCCACAGAGACAAACAGTGCCCTCTGACATACACACATACACATACACACACTCCAAAAAGTAAATAAATAAGTACATTAAAGTAGTTTTCTAAAAAAAGAAATTTTGGTTGCTAATTCTCTGAATATAAAATTTAAATTTCAGAGTAAGATTTTTGGGTTCCTAAAAATAGTCCCACTAAAATTATGATTGTATAACATTAAATTTCTATAAGTTAATTTGAGGAAGATGTCATTCTAAAGGAGACTGTGAAATGTTTTCCTGTTTCCTGAGATAATCTTTGAGATCTTAAAAGACTTTTTTTTAAAAAATTTTTTAAATTATTATTATTATTTATTCAACTGTGCGCATGTGCGTGTGTATGTGCGTGCATGTGTGTGTGTAGAACCACGGACGAATTCGGCAACCACCATGGCCGCCTCCACCTCCTTCTGCCCCAGGATTCACAGGCTCTGCCCTACCAGGACCAGAAGCGCAGGCCGCCCCTGCTTCCGCCTGGCGTCTATATGTGGGATCTGGGATCTGAACTCAGGACCTTCTGCCTGCAAGGCGGAGGCTTAACCCCTGAGCCACCTCTCCAGCCCCAACTTTTTTTTTTTTTTTTTTTTTTAACTACAGAAGTCTTGGATGTCCTTTGCTAATTCCCTAATGGCATTCAGTTTTTGGTGTTATTTTGAGTGGGATCTTAATTTTCAAAATGATATTTTCTAGATCATTGCTTCCTATATATTGTATTGATATTTTAGTAATTTGATTTTATAATCAATAATATTGGTACAGGATTCTTTTATCAATTTCAATTGTTTATTGATTTTTGTTCCTCCTTGTTTACTCTGCCCAGGGATTCACAGCTCTGCCCTACCAGGACCGGAAACGCAGGCTGCCCCCACTTCCTCCGGTGTCTATATGTGGGGTTTAGGGAGTGCAAGGCAGAGGCTTAACCCCTGAACCACCTCTCCAGCCCTGTGATCATCCTTTTTCTAAGTAACAACCTTTTAAAGTTTTCTTTTTTAAAAAATATGTGTGTGTGTGTGTGTGTGTGTGTGTGTGTGTGTGTGTGAATCAGAAGGGCACTGAGTGTGCCTATGGAGGCCCAAGGGTGATTTCAGGAATCATCCTGGATTGTTATAAATCCTCTTTGCTTTGCTGTGCAGTTTCCCAGGTTCTACCTTCCAGAGCCAGAAGTATAAGCCACTGCCATTTCCACCTAGTGTTTTTTTTTTTTTTTAACATGGGATACAGGATCCAAACTCAGGTCCTTCTGCTTTTGAAGCAGAAGTTTAATCCCTGAGCCATCTCTCCAGCCCTAACATTTTCTATTTTAATTATTTTCTTATTCTTTTCTTTCCTAATGGAGTACTGCTGGTTAGGCCCCCCAGTCCCATGTTAAATGGTTGGCTCTGCTATTGAAGAGAATGAGTATTTTCTCACCTGTGGTTTGGTTTTGTGCTTAGTTGCTCTGTTTGACTGTCTAGATTCCCAGTACTTCAGAAGACTGGCCTAAGTTTTTCTAGTTATCTTTTGAGTTCTCTCTCTCTCTCTCTCTCTCTGTCTCTCTGAACATGCTCATTTGAACATTCAAATGCTGTGGGCATTTGAATAGGCCAGAGGTTTATATGGAATCTCTTCTTTTTTTAAAAAATATTTATTTATTTTTTCTACTCATACAAGCTTGATAGGTACCCCATTCCCCTCCCTCCCTCCACCCCTCCCTGGGTCCCCTTACTCCCTCCCCCCTTTTCCCTTTCCTTCCCCCCACCCTTCCTTACTCCCATTGTCCCCATCCTCATCCCTAGAGCATCTTTTATTATGCGTGTCAAACTTCCCTCTGGGTCTTATTCTCTGATGATGTATAAGGACTCAGTAGCATTGCCTAGAGTACTTTTTTGTGTTCCCCTTTAGTATGGGAACACTACTGTGGCTGTTAATCCCTTGCCTCTAAGAATCCTAGTACCTGTGATCCATGCTAGACTTTGGGGGATCAATGATATGTTGGTCAATGCGCAGGTCATGCAAAGTCCTGTTATGATTACTTTGGCCCTAACTTGTGTGGAGTATCTTACATATCATTGTTCCTCTCCATCTTTAAGCTCTTACAATCTTACCGTCCCCTCTCTTCAAATTTCTCTGAGCTTTAGGATGGGGAGAGATTAGGCTGGCCTGGTTCCAGGTGGTTGATATAGAGTCTCTAATATTCTGAATTGTGGTTTGTTGATTATTTTTTTTTCAGTTGCTGCTCCTGCACCGCCCTTAGCTCCATCCTGATGGGTATTGGATGTCACTCCCTGGCCAGATATAAAAGGCTGTTAAAATAGAGTCTTATTGTAAAAGTAGATTCAAAGGTGAATGGAATAAGAGTAGGAGACCGCAGTGAGTGTGTGTGTGGGGTGTCTGTCTGCTTCTCTACCTCATCCTTTGAGACAGAATCTCTTATTGAATCTGGAACTTATCAATTTAGTTAGACCATTTGGCCAGTGAGTCTGACTCCCCAGTACTAGGGTTGTGGACATGACTGTGTCCATCCTTAGGCTTTGGTCTGACCTCACCTTCTCAGTTTTGTACAGCAAGCACTTAATCCAATAACCATCTCTCCAGCCCCATTTTTGGCCAGACTCTGACAACTGTGATCAAGGCAAGCAGAGTGGGAGAGAAGAAGGAAGGAGGGATCTAGGGAGAGAGGCAACCATTGAGATCCTGCTATTGACTCTTCTCTTGGGCTCAGTCCTGCTCCGCATTTCTAGGTCTCAGAAGCTTACGGCAAAGATGGTTTGATCACAGGCTAGATTGAGTGTGGGCAGTTTCAAGTACAGCGAGAGATGGGCTGGAACGATCTGAATTCCCAGGCATGAACCTGTTCAGTGTCCTCAGTCCCAACATTCACTTCCTGGCTCGCCCCAACCTCCTTTGGTCCACTTATATCCACCTCTTTCAGCTCAACTCAATGTAACAGACCTTTAGGTCTGATGGCTCTGTGTCGTGCCCTTTTGTTTGTCGTGGACACTCAGATGGGTGGGCCTTCATGCCATCCTGTACCTCTTTACTTTTCTTGTATGGTCTCTGGGCCATATACATTCTGTACTTTGAAATTTTGTTCCAGAACCTTACTTCTTTCTCTTTCTTTTAGTTCTGAGATATTACTTTTGGGCAAAAGACCTAGATGAGAATCCCATTTCTGAGCTCCCACAGCCCCCAAGGTGGCTACCATCCTGGTTTTTGGCACAATTTTATTAAGTGCCATGATTCCCAGCAATTGTTAACTTGGGGGGGGGGGGGTCATAGAAAGTGCCCTTCTTGTTCATTTCTGTATCCCCAAGAGAGTCTGACATGAAATAAGTATCTACTGAAACTTTCTTGAACAAATAAATATTGAATTCCAAAATTGGTGTGGTCTTTCTAAATAATCTCTCTCTCTCTCTCTCTCTCTCTCTCTCTCTCTCTCTCTCTTTCTGTGTGTGTAAGAGGACACTTGAGTTTATGTATATCCATGGAGGACCAAGTATAACATTGGAGATCATCCTGAATTGCTCTTCTATCTTATTGGTTTGCTCTGGAGTTTCTCAGGCTCCATCATCCAGGATCAGAATTATAGGCCACTGTCATATCCACCCAGCATTTTTATGTGGGATCTGGGGATCTGAACTCATTTCACTTTGCTTGCAAGGCAAAGGCTTTAACCCCTGAGCCGTCTCTACCCCCCACCCCCCAATCTCTATCAAAGTCTTTGTTTGTTTCATCTTTTTAGCAACCTGTAATTATGTACAATGGATTCCATCCCCCAAATAACTCAAGCCCCCAAAGAGAATGTGATCATAGCCCTTTCTGTCCTTGGTGCCGCCCATTGCAGAAGAGATGGAGATGGCCAATGGGGACAGCAGAAGGGCAAATAGTGAAGATTTATTGGAAAGCAGGGGAAAAAAAACAACAACTCACCATAGCAGGGAGAGGACCAAAATGAGTTGGCATCTGGTCATTTTGGTGCACTTAAAAAAAAAGTACTGGAGGGGCTGGAGAGGTGGCTCAGGGGTTAAGCCCAGTCTGCCTTGCAGGCAGAAGGTTCTGAGTTCAGATCCTAGACCCCACGTATAGACGCTGGGTGGAAGCTGGGGTGGCCTGCGTTTCTGGTCCTGGTAGGGCGGAGCCTGTGAATCCTGGGGCAGAGTAAACAAGGAGGAGGTGGAGGCGTCCATGGTGGTTCCCGAATTCGTCCGTGGTTCTACACACACATACATACATACACACACATACATACACACACGTGCACACATGCATACATGCAAAATTGAATAAATAATAAATAAAAAATATTAAAAAAAAGTACTGGAAATGGGTCTGATTGGCTTTGGCAACATGTAAATCAGGCATCAACTATGGCTATATATGTAGGGATACTTGATTGGTTCATAGGTTCATAGGTGAGAGTATATTTGTTAGCTCAGAAGGGTCTGTGGAGGGGGAAGAGGGAATAAGTGGGGAGAGATGAGGTGGGGGTGGGGGTGGTGAGGGAAGGGTATGAAGGGTAAGGGAAGAGAAGAAAGATGAGGAAGGGTAGTGGGAAGTTCTAGAAAAAGTTCTCGGGTGGTGGAAGCAAAAGGACAACAACGAAATATCATCTGAGAATTTGTTAAGTCAGAGCTTTTTAGATGTTCAGACTCTGACCTCCTAAATGGTACAAACATTTTTGAGAGACTGGTTTTGCCAGGACGTGGACATATTTTTCTTGAGTCTGTAGTCCTGACAATTTATCTACAAGAAGTACTGCTTTGCTCCTAATCTCTGTCATTCCCATGATTCCCTCTTCCTTATTAGCATCAGGAAATTGCTGATGCTAATGGTGGTCTGGCTGAGAGCAAAGGGAGGGGGCAGCAGGAGAAGGTGGGTTGAAGCAATCTGGGTCCAGGATGCAGCTAGGTCCAAACCGGTATCCTCTGGAGGGCCAACCTGGCCATGTGGGAACACGAGTCCAGAAAACACTTGTTTCCCTGACTTTGATGCCTTTTATGCCTGGGCAATCCGACCCAGACATGTGAAGGTCCTTTGGTACTGAGACAGGAAGTGGGGATAATTAGATGAGGGCTGGGATCTGCTCCTCCCCACTTTCCCCACCACCTTGGAGTCTGAGGGTTTGGCAGCTTTTGGATTTTGTGCCTGGTAGAGGATGGTGTTATCAGAACCACAGGATCATGTTGAACACCCCTGCAGACTCCTGAGCCTCATTTAGGTCCTGCTGATTTTCTGGAAGACAAGCTAGAAATCCTTTTTTATTTTTGCCCAAGATAAGATCTGATGGAGAAACACCTGACATGCCGGAACACAACAACCAGGAAACCAAAAAGCCCTGTTGCAGCTCTCAAGCTGCAAAATAACTTACAAAAACACCCAGCCCCAAATCATCCCCATAACGATTATTTGGCACAAACCATGCAGAAATGGGTGCATTACCCCCCCCAATTTCTCCTAAACTTTAAAATCTCTGCCTTTAAACTGCTATTCTTTAGCTCTATCAGGGTTCTTAACATGTGAAGTTAGAAGTTCAATCATGACAACTATCTACAACCCAAATGTATTTTCTTTTATTGATTGTATATTATTTTATATTGTAGTCCAGTTAAAAAAATGACATAAAAGTGAGAGGTGGGAATGCTAGGGGAATGTGGGGAGGAGAGGAGAAAAGGGGTAGCTATGATCAAAATACACTATGTACATGTATGAGACTGTAAAGAATAAAAATATTATTAAAAAAAACTCCACTTTTCCTGTTGCTGGTGTGGCAGCTACTGGACTCCTGCCAGATTTGCTGTCAACTCATAAAGGCTAATACAGTCTGCCAAAATCAGTTTTCTATTCCTCCCCCCTCTTTTTTTTCCCTACAGGGTCTCTCTACCTTATTCAGGGTGGCCTCAAGCTTCTGGGCACTCCTCTGCCTTGGCTTTTCAAGTAGCCACACTCCCAGGATTCAGGAACTGCTGCTCTGTCATAGAGTTGATAAAGACTCCAGTCCCAAGAGACCACATATTTCGTGATTTTCAGTTCCTTTTTTGGGGAAACCATTGCAGAATTTGTGCATGGACTGGGTGCATTTACCCCCCCCCCCAAATTACTGGTACTCCTCACTGTAATCCCATGGACTGGGTGCATTACCCCCCCCCCCAAATTACTGGTAATCCTCACTGTAATCCCATGGAGTTAAGATCATTGCTCCTAGTTTATAGATGGGAAAACCAAGTCTAGCAAAAGTTATATAACTTGACCATGAACACACAGCTAGGGGTAGACTTGAGACTCATTGTTAGCCTTTCCTGATCTTTTCAATTGTCTTTTTTTTTTTTTTAAAGATGATATATATATTTTTTAATTCAATTGTGCATGTATGCATGTGTGCGCATGTATGTGTAGAACCACGGGCGAATTCCGGAACCACCATGGACCGCCTCCACCTTCTTGTTTACTCTGCCCCGGGATTCACAGGCTCCGCCCTACCAGGACCAGAAACGCAGGCCTGCTTCCGCCTGGCGTCTATACGTGGGGTCTAGGATCCGAACTTGGGACCTTCCGCCTGCAAGGCAGAGGTTTAACCCCTGAGCCACCTCTCCAGCCCCTCAATTTTCTTTTTAAAATTTTTTTTTTAAATCTTTTTTTTTATTATTATTATTATTTATTCAACTGTGTGTATGTGCGCGCGCGTGTCTGTGTGTGTGTGTATGTGTGTGTAGAACCACGGACGAATTCGCGAACCACCATGGACGCCTCCACCTCCTTCTGCCCCGGGATTCACAGGCTCCGCCCTACCAGGACCAGAAGCGCAGGCCGCCCCCGCTTCCGTCTGGCGTCTATACGTGGGATCTGGGATCTGAACTCGGGACCTTCCGCCTGCAAGGCGGAGGCTTAACCCCTGAGCCACCTCTCCAGCCCCCTCTTTTTAAATTTTTTTATTAATATATTTTTTATTTTTTCCTAGTTTTACAAGCATATTGAGTACTAACCCTTTCCTCCTTCGCTCCCCCCTCCTTTCCTCCTTCTTCTCCATTTATCAATCCATCAATTTTCTTTATCAATTTTTTGTGTCTGTACATGCACATACATACATGTATGGCACACGTGTGTGTGTGTGTGTGTGTGTGTGTGTGTGTATGTGTGTACTGTGCGTCCCTGTGGAGGACCAAGTCAAGGGTGACTTCAGCAATCATCCTGAATTGCTTCTACCTCTTTTTTTGCTTCACTCCGGGATTTCCCAGGCTCCACCCACCAGTGCCAGAAGTGCAGGGCACCATTATTTCTGCCTGGTATTTTTTTAGGTGGGACCTGGAATCTGAACTCAGGACCTTCTGCTTGTGAGGCAGAGTCTTAACCCCTGAGCCATCTCTCCAGCCAATGTCCTGTACATTTTGAAATGACACATATTTGTCAGTGTGATCTCGAATAGGTTCACTCCTGTGTCCTCCATGCCTACCTGTCAAACTTTTCCTCTTCCCTAAATTCTGGTGACCACTGAGCCTTTTGCTGTCTCTATGGTTTTGCCTTTTTTAGATTATTATCAGTGGACACCTGCACTGTGTAGCCTTTTTTGGGTTAGTTTCCTGCGCTTGGTAATATGCATATAGGTTCCCGCCATGTCTTTCACGGCTTGATCATTTATGTCTTTTTATCACAGAATAATTTTGTTATTCTTTCAAATTAAGATAAGAAAAGAATTCTCATTCTGAAAGTACTTCCCCTCTAGGTGGAATAAAACAGCTCCACAACCCACAGAAAATTATACTGTCAAAGGATGTGCCATTAAAATTAAGTTGAAATGATAAAGAGGCTTGGCATTTCCTCTGAAAGTAAGAGCTCACTTTTGTATACTTTTGAGTGGATGGTAAGTAAAACTGTCATTTCTTTTATTAAAAAAGAGGAGTTTGAATGACCAGGACAATTAGGGAATTTCCCTAAGATGTGTTAATACACAACTAAATGAATTTACTTTTCAATCACAGTTACTTGATAAGCTTGCTCTTGTTGGAGGGAAAGTCTTGCTTGTGAATTTTACCACGACTATAGGGTTTTTTAGTATCCTGTGGATACAAATCCACATGATGTAAAAATTGGGATATTGATGTTTGAATATTTGTTCAAAGAACATTGTGATTTCATTCAGATAAAAGCTACTGTGTAATTCTACATGTTGTCTGATACAGTTTTCATTTGAAATATAATATGGTGTCATGTCAAAGAACATTGGGGATTAATTTTATTCTTTGCATGTTTGCCTGTGGGTTTTGTGTGTGGATAAGCATATATATATATGTAGGTGTGTATACAAGAGGGCACTTGAGTGTGTGTGCCTGTGGAGGCTCAAGAGTGATACAGGAAATCATTTTGGATTGTTTTTCTACCTTACTGCTTTGCTCTGGGGTTTCCCAGGCTCTCCCTTCTGGGCTGGAATTGCAGGTTGATGCTGTATCCACCTGGCACTTTTTTTAAAAATTTTTATTATTATTATTATTTATTCAATTGTGCGTGTGTGTGTATTTCTGTGTGTGTATGTAGAACTACGGACGAATTCAGGAACCACCATGGACCGCCTCCACCTCCTTCTTGTTTACTCTGCCCCGGGATTCACAGGCTCCCCCCTACCAGGACCAGAAGCGCAGGCCGCCCCCGCTTCTGCCTGGCGTCTATACGTGGGATCTGGGATCCGAACTCAGGACCTTCCGCCTGCGAGGCAGAGGCTTAACCCCTGAGCCACCTCTCCAACCCCACCTGGCACTTTTTATGTAGGGTCTGGGGATGTGAACTCTGGTCCCTTTGCTTGTGAGGCAAAGGCTTTAAGCACTACGCCATCTGCCCAGCCCCACACTGGGGATTAAATGAATGGATGATCACTGTGGAGATTCACGTAGGATGTGCTATGGGGACCAGGGTTAGGGTGCTCTTGGATCAAGTTGTGTGACAGAAGGATAAGAAGAAGCAAGAGAGTAAAGGTCAGAGGCAGGAAATAGGGGATGCCAAGGCCTAGGACCTGCTCCCTGGGGAATGGAAGCCGTGGCGTCGCCTGAAATAGGCAGTTGCAGATGGAGCCTTCTCCCTATCCATGAGAGATGAACAACAAACACTTCCTGCTTATTTTGGCTCATTCTTGAGCCCAGGCTGACTCATGGCCCGACTCAAGATCAGTTGTAGACTGAGGTATTTTCCTGCATCTTCCTCCCTTGACTGTCTTGAGACCACTAAGACATGTTACCTGTAGATCAAAGGAATAACAAGACTGCTACAAGACTGTAGAGCCTGACCACAGTTTATAATTAACTGTACATGGAAACAATTATGTGTGCTCCATAAATTGACCATGTGTCTCTTCTATTTTTCTTATAGTTTCACAGTGTAGATCCTGTTCTCACAGTGTGTGCTTAACTAATATCTGTAAAAATAATTCAGTTGTGCTGTTGCCGGTTTGGGGGTATAAATACTAGTGCTTGCTACGAATGAACTCAACCTGGATCACAATATCCTTGTTCTCTCTGACCCAGCCTGAATTCATTCCTGCTGCTCCCACTCCTGTTCTCGAGGATGGTTTGAGATTGAGCCTCTTTCCTGGGAAGCTAGGGTCGGTCCTGGTCTTGGGACTGGCAGCAGGACACAGTGAGAATAAAGTCCTGTCCATTCCAGTGAGGAAGCCCATGGATATTCTGGAGTGATAGTTAATCCTGGAGGTCAACATGACCACCCCTGGCATTAACAGATCAGCTGGAGAGATTATCCAGATTAATACATTTACAATACAAAGACCAGCCCTAGATCTGATTGGAACCTCCCAGTAGTGAACCAGATAAAAGGAACCACAGAACAGAAGACTTTGAAGAGAGACTCTGAAGCTGTGCTAGAAAACTCTCTTCCCTCTTGCTGCTTGACTTCTTTCTTTCTTGGACCCTTCAGTTCTCCAATCCTCCAAGTCTTCAATGTGACTAAAGACTCTCCAGGAATCCTCCAGCCTTCAGCTGTCACCCACTGGACTACTGGACTGAGCAGCTACTAGCAGCCATCGTTGGACTACCTCAGCCATATCTCATAAGCCAACTCAATAAATTCCCTTTTTTATATATTCATTCTGTTGATTCTGTGGCTCTAGAGAACCCTGACTAATACATCTGGATTATAACTTGAGCCGTGAATAAAGAACATCGGAGGGAATCTCTTGGCTTCTGTCTGTTCCAGAGCATCAGTTGTACGGAGCTTGTGCTACTATCGTTGGCTTTTACCACTGTGTTCTGTGGACCTGAACACCCAGGGGGCTGATATTTCTATGATCTCCTGTGTCTTGAGTCTAGAAAACTGTTTTTTATCTAAATCTAGGAAGACACAGTGGTGGATTTGAGAGAGAGACTAATAGAGTAGCAGCCCCTGGGCATCTATGATGATAGATAGGTGCCTTGAGACTTGCCTCAGGGGAAAGAAAAAGAGGAAAATGGGAGTGACAACAGGCTGCCCAGAGACAAACCGGAGGTCGTTCATTTTTCAGTGCAGGAGTGAGCAGGATACTTGGCCCACCATTCATAATCACTAATTGAGGGAGGTATATGATTCAAGAAGTTGGAGTTGGGTGATAGAATTCCCCTCCTCCCCCTTTTTTTGTCCTGGTCATGAAGTTCATAGGAATGCCCCAGAATGGCAAGCGGCCACTGTGCAAAGCATTCTGGGTAATCTTCCATCCTTAAATTGGTTTTGTCCCATACTTTGCTATTGTAACAAGAAGATTATTAATACAAACCCTGCCTACTTTAGGAGATGTTTGAAGGCTGTGGCGTCAGGCTCTGCAGAGCAGATGGGGGCTCACGAAGGCCTTGCTTGGATTGGAACAGTCTGCCTCCTGTCATTTGGTACAGGGGGAGCGGAGGAGAGGGGCTGTATCTGCCTCTTTTGCTCATCATTTCCTGGATTTGTTGGCGTGTTAGGCCTCCTGAAGGCCAGCAGAAGTTTCTATAATTTCATCTGAGGAACCAAGTGAAATGTCTTTTTTAAACATTGATTGATTTATTTATTGATTGATTACGTGTATGTGTGTGTGTGTGTGTGTGTGTGTGTGTGTGTGTGTGTATCAGAGGGCACTATGTTTCCCTGTAGAGGAACAAGAGTAACTTCAGGGACCATTCTGGATTGCTTCTACCTCTTTTTGCTTTGCTCTGGGATTTCCCAGGCTCCACCCACCAGGGTCAGAAGTGCAGGCAGCCACCATTTCTGCCTGGTGTTTGCAGGTATTTACCATTCAGCTGAGGAAGGATGCATTTGGGAATCCCCAAGGATCCAAATGGCAACTTCATCCTTGAAGAAGAAGGGGAAGTATTGAGGGCCTGGAATGTGGCCAAGCTGCGTGCACGAAATCTGAGCTGTGCCCTCTGCTCTCAGGGCCTGATCTGATCTCCCTGAGCCAGCATCGAAGAGCCACACAGCAACACCTTCATACATGGGCTTCAGTCCCTCTGACTCGTCTTCACCGGAATTGGCCTCAGGCAAGAGCTGGGGTCCAGCTTAACCTTCAGCCGCAGGAGTAACCCTTCCTTAACAGTGTGGACGCAGGGTCTGTTTTAACTGTGTGGGTGACAGGGCAGAAAGCCCCCAGGTGGTTTCACTGCTTCAAGGGCCTGGGCGTGTTGGGCTCTACCTCACTGTGGCATCTGGTCTTCATGGTCCACTTGATGAGATCTAGAACCACCTGGGAGAGGCGACTGTGGGCATGTCTTTGGGGCATCATCTTGATTAGGGTAATTGAGATGAAAAGATATGCCCATTGTGGGACGCACCATCTCCCCGCTGGGATCCTAGACTGTCTAAGTGGAGAAAGGGAACTGAGCACAGCATGCACACATTGCTCCCTGCTCGAATCTGGATGCTGAGTGAATAAGTACTTCAAGCTCCTGTCACGATCCATTAAACTCCTGAACTGAGAGCCCGAAGAAGCTCTTTCTGGAACTCTTAAGTTGCTTTTATCAGAGTGTCTCATCACAGCAACAGGAAAAGCAACTAAGACACCCATCACCAAGTTCAAGGTGAATTCTAGTATTCTGACAGTATCCCAGGGCCTGATACCTACTTTGCAGGTATCTTATTAGATGGAGTGAATTGTGTTTTCCTCAAATTCCTATGTCGATACTCTTATCTCTGATGTGGCTGTATTTTTTATTACCTTTTATTTGTCTAATTACACAAGCTCGATAGATAACCCCCTTCTTCCTCCTCCTCCTCCTCCCTTCCCTGTTATTTTCTGTGGCACTCTCCTTCTCCTTCCCACCCCCTCCCTCTCACCCCTTTTCCTTCCCTCCTCCTCTCTTGGTGCTTCCTGCTCTCTCCCTCCCATCCTCCAGAGCATCTGTTTATGTGGGTGTTGAATTTCTCTCTAAGTCGTCTACACTAGTAAGGGCTTAGGACTCAGTGGGATGGCTTGGGACCCCTTTTTGGGCTGCTGCTAGCATGGGAACTCTATTATGACTGTTTAACCCCTTCCCTCTAAGGATCTACTACTGCCTGAAGCCCTTCTTCCCTGTGACCCGTGCTAGACTTTGGGGGGTTGTTGACATGTCAGCCATTATGCAGGTCAGGCAAAGTCCTGGCTATATCCTGGCTGCTGCAGACTTGACTTGTATGGAGTATCTTGCATATCATTAGTTCACTCCATCTTTAGACTCTTACTATCTTGCTGCCTCCTCTTCCTCAAGGTTCCCTGAGCTTTAAGATGGAGAGAGATTTGGATGGTCTGGTTCCAGGTGAATATTGTAGGGTCTTTGTTGTTTTGAATTATGGTTTGGTGTTGTTTTCAGTTTTTCTGTTCCTGCACTACCCTTGGCTGCATCCTGGTTGGTTATTGAGGTCATCTTCTAACCAAAGATAAAAGACTGTTTAAACGAAGATCTTAATATAAGAAGAGACTCAAAGGTAGATGAAAGAATAGGCGTAGGATACAGCAGTGAAGAGGGGTCAGTCTCCCGTTTGCCAGTTGGTTACCATCAAACCGCCAGTCCCTATATTCTTCCTGACTGGGGAGATCAAACCTGTTCAGTCCCAAGTGAACAGGAAGAGAAGTGAGAGTGAGCTGCTACTGATGTCTCACTACTTACATGCAGTACATGACCGTGGCCTAATTTTTCGATTGAAGTGTATTCTTTTGTCTCCCTTCTTTTGAGGTATTCTTTCCCCTCCTCTCCTATTTATAATCCTTTGAGATTATAGTGGTCATTACAGAGATTTACCTTTGAGAATGTCATTAAGTGGGTTTGTAACTAGGATTCACTTATTGGGGAATATATATGGTATCTAACTTTCTATGTCTGGAGTGCTTCATTCAATATAATTTATTCTAATTCCATCCATTTCCTGGCAAATTTCATTAATTCATCTTTTTTGATGGCTGAGTAGTATCCCATTGTGTATATATTTATATATATATATACCACATTTTCATTACTCATTCATCAACTGTTGGGCATTTGGGTTGATTCCATGACTTTGCTATTGTAAATAGTGCAATGAACATGGTTGTGCTCATGTCACTATAGTGAATTGCTGCATTTTGGGGGATTATTTCCAGTAGTGGTATAGCAGGGTCATATGGCATTTCAATCCTTAGCTTTTTAGAAATCTCCATACTAATCGCCAGAGTGGTTGTGTAAGCCTGCATTCCCACCAGCAATATATGAAGAGAGTTCCCTTCTCGACATGATATGACTGTATTTGGAAAAGGAGCTTGTAATAGTGACTTGCCTTGTTGCTATGATAAAATACCCTGGCAAAACAATATAAAGATAGAATGATTTACTTTGATTCACACAGTCTCTAGGTAAATCTATCATGGTGGAGAAGTCATGGAGGCGGGAGTCTGAGGCATCCACAGGCAGGAAGCAGGGGGTGATGAATGTTCCATTTATCCTTTTTATTCCATCTGGAAGTTAGGGTGGCTTCTCCCATCCTCAAATAACCTAACCTAGATGATCCCTCACAGGTGTGCCTAGATTGTTTTCTAGATGAGTCTAGATCCTGTTAAGTTGACAGTCAGTGTTAAACTTCACAGGGCCTTCAGGGTAGTTTCAGGTTAATGAGCTCACAGGAATAGAACCCTGGACCAATCAAATGTGCTTTATAAAAAGAAAACAGATACTTACCTGGCAGGGGAGATACCATGGTCACGAAGGTGGTTTTCCCAGGGCGAGGCTTATCCATTGCACTTTGGATGTGCTGACCCCTGCGATTTCCCCAAATGCAGGAAACTCGACTGCATAAAAAAAAAAAAAAGAAAACAGTATGTGTGAGTGTATGTGTGAGTGTGTGTGTGTGTGTGTGTGTGTGTGTGTGTAGGAACAGTCATCTGAGGACACAGGGGAAAGGTAGCCAAGGCAGAAGCCTCACTTAAACCTGCTGACACCTTCAAAAACAGACTTTCAGCCTCTAGAACTGTAAGAAACAAATTTCTGCTGTTTAAGCTATCTGGTCTGTGGCATTTGGTTGTAGAACTCTGTTAATTTTCTGTCACTATGACAAAGATATGTGAGCCGAATCAACTTACAAAGAGGAAAGATATGTTTGTCTTACCATGGGGCTGCAATTTCTCTTCATGCTGCCGATAAATACACAACCAAAAACTCAGGGAAAGAAACACTTTATTCTTGCTTATGATTATGGTTCATAGTCCCGCTTGGCAGGAGAGGTCATAAGAACAGGGGCCAAGAGAAATAGACACACCATATGTATAGGAATTGCTGAGAGGAGGAAATTCCTATTGCCAGACTGCACGGCTGCTGAGTTCTGAACCAGCTCCCTGCATTTTGTGCACCTGCCAAGGGAATGGTCTTACCCGCTATGAGCTGAATCCCACCAAGTTGGCAAGGATTGCTCAGAGCTTACTTTAATGCTTCACTCTTCACATACGCACCCAAAGGATCAGTCTTTAACAGTCAACTGTCATACACCATTAATAAATTGCGGCAAGCTTAGTTTCTACCTGGATTGGACTTCCACTTATTTTTCTTCCTCTTCAATGCCATGGTAGTGTGTAGTCAGTCTTCCTTTGCTTTTTAATCAGAGAAGGAATTTATTGATTGCATACTGGGCAGTTGGGAGAATTATAGGGAAAACTTGGCTTTGAGTCGTGTGATTTACAAACTAGGCTGGTGTGCAGCTGAGTGGTAGACCTGGGATACTGGGACGTTCTCTGTTAGGCTCCGTTTGTGAATTACTGTCTCCCGAATCAAAGTCCAGCTTGGGTTTCACTGGCTGAGTCTCTTGGAGTAGCTGGAAGTTTGTTAGACCTAAAGGGCCGAAGCCCAAAGGCCACCAGGAAGTGGACCCCCACAGAATACTCATGGACACAGGTTCGATGCAAAAGCAAGAGGATTTTATTCCAGCGCGCTGGGGTTGCCCCATACAGTAGAGGGAGAGATGACCCCGAGCTCAAGAAGCATACACTTTTTATACCCGCCTCACAGGGAGGTTACGTCATGTTACAAAATAATTGGCTATCATATTAGTACAAAGGCATAGCTGTACATATTAGACCTTGAGAGGGGAATTGGGAGGGGGTGAGTGGGCTCAAGCGACATCTGCATGTACTGAAAACTGAGACCTTGAATAGGGGGAAGATTCCTGGAACCAACTTTGGTCTGATATCTGAGTCTGGATGTCTGGATGGTTTGGCATCTGGCCCTCTCACAGGGACCTTGAGAGGGGAGGTGTTTTTCAGTCTCTAGCCACCTGTTGTTTTCAGAACTCTGAAAACTGCTGACCACCAAGCTCAAGGACATAAACATTTCTGCCTTTGGGTCTGTTTAAAAATTTCTTTTCTTCCACAAGTTCAAAGTCAAGGGGTCACCTCTGGCGAGAGTCTTCCTGCTGGTGGTCACAGGACATCACATGGCTAGATAGAGCCCAGTCTTTTAACCTTAGCCACTTTATGGATGTGGATTGGTATCTTGTAGTGGTCTTCTTTTTATTTTCTTCACGAATATTGAGATTGACCATCTTTTCTTTTGCATGCGTGTGTGTGTGTGTGTGTGTGTGTGTGTGTGTAGGAGTAGAAGGATACTTGAGGATGCGTGCCTATGGAGGCTCAAAGGTGACATCAGGAACCATTCTAGATTTCTCTTGTACCTTATTGCTTTGTTTTGGGGTTTCCTAGGCTCCACCTTCAAGGGTCTGAATTACAGTCTGCTGTTGTTTCCACTTGGCATTTTTATACTGGATCCGGGAATCTAAACTCAGGTCCCAGGGCTGGAGAGATAGCTCAGGGGTTAAGCCTCTGTCTTGCAGGTGGAAGGTCCTGAATTTGGATCCTAGACCCCACGTATAGACGCCGGCGGAAGCGGGGGCGGCCTGCATTTCCGGTCCTGGTAGGGCGGAGCCTGTGAATCCCCAGACAGAGTAAACAAGGAGAAGGTGGAAGCGTCCATGGTGGTTCCTGAATTCGCCCGTGGTTCTACACACACACACATACATACACACACGTGCACATGCGCATACACGCACAATTGAATAAATAATAATAAAAAATTAAAAAAAAACTCAGGTCCCTTTGCTTGTGAGGCAAATGATTTAACCCCTGAGCCATCTACTCAGCCCCTAAGCTTCATTTCTTCAGGTAGGCTGCCTCAGAAAACCCATTATAATAATGCAATCAAGCCTAATGAGGCTGCAGTTGCTTAAGGCTACCTGGCAAGCGTAGTCAAGGGCTCAGAGGAAGAGACTGTGTGTAGATGGTCTGTGCTGTGTAAGTCAGCACCCAGCCATGTTTCAGTGGAGGAAGCAATCTCATGGGCCATGGGTTGCTCTGGGTAGTTGAGGCCAGTGTAGATGTCATGTGATCTGAACACAGACACAGAGACTGATTTGGGGCAACGAGGGGACACAGTGCTGGTCTCCAGCCTCCAGATCTGCAGAAGCAGGTGAGATTCAGCATCTCGACCTGTCTCCTTACTCCATGCTGGTGAAAGTTCCAGGTTTCCCATGAGGTTCACCCACGGAGCTAGCTAGTGCTTCCTGGGAATTTGCTGGGGGGTGGGCCATTGGCCTCAGGCATCCAGTGGGTGTACGCTGGCTAAGAAGTTCTTGGGGAGAACGAGGAGTGTCAGCACCATGGGAGTAACACTAAGGACTAAGCACCAGGAAGGGCTGCGAACAAGAGTTTCAGCTCTAAGCGGATTTGTTCTGGAATTCCTGCTAGTGGGCTGTGGGCGCTCTCTCAGGGCTTCCTGGCTTGGCTAGGCATGTGTAGGCTAGCCCCCCATCAGACTGAACCCAAACCTAAGGGCCCCACTTGGATCCAAGTGTGTCCTGTGGTCTTTCCCTGAGGATGAAGGTTTAGGAGGCACAAACTGTCTCCTGGGGAGAAGGTTCCAGACTTGGGCAGGCAGACGGCTTGTTGAGCCAGCATGTTTTGGGCAGGGCAAACCCCTTCCCTCCTTCCTGCCATCTGCACAGAGCCTCAGCCTGCCCAGCTGCTTCCCACTGGTACAAACCTGGTTTAGTGCGGACCATCTACACACAAAGCTAAAAGGGCTGCGGTGCATCATGGCATCCCAGATTCCCCCAAGGGCATGGTCCCTCCCAGGCGGCATATGCCAGGCTTTCTTGTATTTTCCTTTCTGTGCAGTTTCTCTCTTGATCCTCTCCCTCCCTCCCTCCCTCCTCCTCCTGTTCTCCCTCCTCTTCGTCTTCCTCCTCCTCCTCATTCTTCTTCCTTGTTTTTTTTTTTAATCCCTGGAGGAAGAAGCAGAACTGGGATCCTGGGGGACTAGAGACAGCTAACCTGTGCCAGTGTCCCATGGCTCCCACCAAAGAGTGGTCCTTACACAAACTGTGGTGTCAGTCAGGTGTCTAGATTCTGATCCGGACTCCATAATTACTAGCTGTGAGATTCTTTGTACCATGGGAGAAAGTACTAGTAAGTGTACTAGCTTCGGAGCCTGGCGCTGGCTGCAATACCCATCTGCCGGGAGCTGGAGGCAGGAGGATAAGGATTTCGAGGTCATCTCAGCTACCTAGTGAGTTTGAGGCTAACTTCAGATAGGCAAGATCTTGTTTCATTAAAAAAAAAAAAAAAAAGAAACCAAAGGAAATCAAACCAAACCAACCCCAAGCTGCACCTAATTCAAGGAGAAACTGGGTTGATCCACTCAAATTGCTTAGGACAGCGCCTGGTGCATAATTAGCACTCAGCGCTGGGACCTTCTTCCTGCCCACTTTCCTCTTCTTCAGTCCCTGGACTTGGGTGAGCTGATCGAATGCAGTAGAAAGCATTAGATATGCTAGTAGTATCGTGCACTTCCAGGGGCCAACACCCCGATATCACACCTGCTATCTATTTTTTTCTTTTGCTGCCAAAGGTTTCTGCCTGCCCTTGCAGAGGGGTGAGGAGCCTGAACAAAGTCTCTGATTGGTTGCTTTTACTTCCATCTCTATGACAATTAGGGACAGGACAGAAGATACTTAGAGAAAACCAAATATTTGAATAGCTTAGAGGAGGAGGGAGGGAAAAAGAAGGTAGGAGAAAAGAGACTCTTAATTGTCCAGGGTCCTGGGATTAGAGATGGGGGAAGGAAGGACTTTGGGATTTATGTGCTGGAAACAAGCGTGGATTAACATTGTTTAAGGCGGATGCACAGAGTAAGACGTTTTAATGACTGTTCCTGTGGGGGTCTACTGAGGAAGGGTGATCCCTGGGGAGGCGTTTCCCTGAACCACAGCCCCCACATATGGACTGTCACCCCGCTCCCTCGCTTCTTGCGTGGGTGGCGGGAGGCTCTGTAGACTCCACGCCCCTTTAGCGCTGCGTTCCGCCCCTTCTGCCCTCACAGTCCAATCTTCTCTTGCGCCGAGGCCTGGAGCGGGACCACCTGCTTCTGCTGCTCTCGCTGCTGCCGCCTCGGTTTCCCGCTCCTCCTGGGGACGGGAAAGCAGATGTCTGGGGTTCGCAGCCTCCAGGCCAGGCCTGGGAGGTAGGGACAGGCTCACCGACTCAGCTGTCCACCCCACACACAAACTGCTCCACTCTGCAGCTGGGAGCCCCCCCCCCGCCCCAGGAAGGATTATGGGAGAATCTTGCACGTGGGGATAAAGGAACAAAGCCCTGATCTGGAGAGAAGAGGCCGCCTCGCCTGGGTGTGGGATTTGGGGCGAGTCCCTTCCTGTTCCCTCTGGGTGAGGCCCACCTGCTCGCCAGGTCCTGCACTGTGTCCGGCAGCGGCTGGCCCAGGGTCTCCGGCAGGAGGGCAGTGACCGCAGTGGCCACCACGGGGACGGTGCCAAAGATGAAGAGGGGCAGGGCGGGGTAGATCTCGGCGGTCATGCTCACCAGCGGGCTGACGATGCTGCCCACCCGCGCCATGGTGCTGCCCATCCCCAGGCCTGTCTGCCTGCGGTAGGTGGGTGTCAGTTAGCACTCTGGCGTGAGTATTCAGCCGCACTTGGAGCAAGGCAGCTTTACCAGCCCAGGACCCCCTCCCCCTCTGCTCCCTGTTTGATAAAAAAATAAATTATTATTATTTTTTGCTATTGCTGTGGGTACTGGGACCAAAACCCGGGGCCTCTGACAGGCGTGGCACATGCTCTACTACTAAGCCGCATACTCAGCCCATTTCAGTGATTTTTTTTCTTTCATGTATGTGTATATGGTGTGTGTGTATGTATGTGTGTGTAGAACCACAGGCGAATTCGGGAACCACCATGGACGCCTCCACCTCCTCCTTGTTTACTCTGCCCCGGGATTCACAGGCTCCACCCTACCAGGACCGGAAACGCAGGCTGCCCCCTCTTCCGCCGGTGTCTATACGTGGGGTCTAGGATCGGAACTCAGGACCTTAAGCCTGCAAGGCAGAGGCTTAACCACTGCGCCACCTCTCCAGTCCCCCTGCCTGGCATTTTTACATGGTATAGGAGAGTGCAAGTCCTGATTTCTTCGTTTGGGAAGCAAAGGCGTCAACCATTGAGCAATCTCCTGAGGACCTCCTCCCTTTTTTTTTAAAGAGGGGTTGGTGATATGGCTCAGCAGGTAAACATGCTAAGTTCCATCCTGGAAGTCTACATGGTAGAAAGAATTTTTATTCTTTCACTCTCCCTTTCCTACCCTCAAATAAATAGAAAGAAAGAAAGGAAAGAAGGAAGAAAGGAAGAGAGAAAGGAAGGAAGGAAAAGAAAGAAAGAAAGAGGGAAATTGAGCTGGGCTATGGGAGACTTGAAATTGCTGTGTGACCTCAGACAAGTCTCTTTACATTCCTGAGCTTTAGTTTTTGTTGCTGGAACAGGAGATAGTGAGGTGAGATCAGTGATTCTCAGGCCGCCATCACCTGGAAGATTTTTTTAAAATTTATTTTTCATTGGCGGTACTGGAGCCGGGAAAGTGGACCCCAGGACTTGTGACCACTGAAGGTGTGCCCTCCCATGATCTGCGTCCCTAGTTCACTTGGAGGATCTTTGCATGGCCCCGTACCAGCCTTACGCAGACAAGACCTATTGATTGGACTTGGATCCCCAGAGGAAAGGACCTGGATGTGGGCATTAAGATTGTGTTGAGAACATTCTGCCTCAGAAGACAAAGGGTGTTGGGGTCACACACCAGCTTTGGCTGGAGCTGTGAGATCGCCTAACTTTCCTGTGCCTCAGTTTCTTCATGTGTAAAATGGGAACAATGACAGCACCTTCTGAGGTATGGAAATTAGGTGATAAATATCTGCGAATATTTAGGACAGTGCCTGGGGCATAGTAAGTGCTTCACGCTATCAATCTCACTTTGAAACCCCCTAAGGGCACGAATAGCCTCTACTCCTTGGGTTCCCATTCCAGATGATTAAGAGAAAATCACACCAGGACAGCACGTATTTTTGATATTTCACATGACTTTTGCATCTAATTCTAAAAATAGTTTCTTATTTCTTAATGCAATCTCCTTCCCCTACCCCCTTAAAAATGTATGCATGCGTGTGCGTGTGCGTGTGCGTGTGTGTGTGTGTGTGTGTGTAGCAGAGGGCACTGTGTGTCCCTGTGGAGGCCCAAGGGTGACCTCGGGAATCATCCTGGATTGCTTCTACTTCCTTATTGCTTTGCTCTGGAGTTTCCCAGAATCTGTCTTCTAGGGCTGGAATTACAGGCCACCACCATTTCTGCCTGGCATTTTTATGTGGGATCTGAGCTCAGATCTTTTTGCTTGTGAGGCTTTAACAAACCCTGAGACATCTTTCCAGTTCTCCGGGCCCCCGTCTTGACACTTCTGTGTTTGTTAATACTGCTGGCATATTATCAGGTGTGGTTCATGTGTGTGTCTGTGGGAGATATATATGTGTAGGAAGTGTGTACATGTGTATGATGTGGGTGCATGCATATTATATAGGTGTATGATGTGTGTGCATATATATTACATGTATACATGATAAATGCAAATGATGTACATCTTATAAGTGCATGATGTGTGAGCACAAATACATGTATACATATGCGTACATGATGCAGTGTACATGGGGAGATCAGAGGGCAATCTCGAGTGTTGGCCCTCATGTTCCACCATGTTTGGAGCCAGCTTGTCTTTGGAGTTTTGCTGTGTGTGCCAGGTTAGCTGGCACACAAACTTCTGGGGATTCGCTATCTCTTGCTGCAGGAGTACTAGGATTACAGGTGTGTGCTACCGTGCCTGGCTTTACATGACTTCTGAGGATTTGAACTCAGGTCCTCATGCGTGCTACGTAGCAAGTGCTTTACCAACAGAACCATCTCCCCAGCCAATTGTGGTTCTTGTGGTCGAGCTGCATGTGTGTTTGCGTTTTTTGGTTTCCGGTGTATCACTTGGTTTAAGACCGAGTTCAGGTCTTAAACCTCTGGCTCATGTTCTGGATGGTCCTCAGTTCATCCCCACTGATGCCATCCCCCCACCACAGTTGGTGATTCCCTTCGAGATCTTCCCTAGAGTCAGGCCAGGACTGGGCAGCCACACCTTTGCTAGTCAGATCATGAAGTGTGTTTTGATTGGCTCTTGTGGGGCCTGCACTGGTGAGCACTGGGGGAGAAGGGGTGTCCTTTGGGGCCTGCACTATGCTCTGCAGTCTGACCTCACTATGTGCAAGAGAATGTCTTTCCCTAAGCCCTGCTTCCCACTAGGTTCCCACTCACCGAATCACTGTGGGGTACAGCTCGCCAGTGTACAGGAAGATACAGTTGAAGGAGGAGGCCAGACAGCCCTTCCCCAGCACAGCCAGGGAGGTGCGGATGATGGTGTGGTCTGCAGAGAAAGGGGGGGGGGTAATAGAAGGAGAGTGTGGGAGGAAGTTGTGTCTGGGGCTGGGGCTGAGGATGAGGTGCCCCTGGGTGCTCACCGTGGGGTATCAACCCGTTCACCAGGATGCAGATGCCCGCCAGCAGCAGCGAGGCCATCTGCGCCGGGCGGCGGCCGAGGGAGTTGATTACCAAGAAGCACACTAGCTTGGCAGGCAGGTCCACGGCACCAAAGATCACCTGGATGAGGTACATGCTGACCCCGAACCCCTGCAGGTCCATGACCAGCCCGTAGTAGGCAAAGCTAGTGGCAAACCTGGTAGGGAAGTAGGAAACTACAGTCAATGCTCTACACTGTCCAATCTTCTGGTAACTAAATCTCGAGAGAACTGGGGCATTTCACTTTTTTGCTATAGAGCATTTTTACAGTTTTAGCCTTTATCTTATCTGCAGATGCTGGGCTGAGGGTGACCAGGTGGGCATCTATGTCACATCAAGGTGCTGGCAAAGGACAGAGCCTCCTGGGATCTGTCCATGGTCCTGGCACAAATGTGCCGGAAGATGCCAAGGGTCCACAGAAAATAGATCCAACATTGGAAGCAGAGAATTTGCTGGCAGGCTTGTTCTGACCGCACCCCTGTTACCTGTTATGGAATTGCCATGGTGATGTGCATGCGATAATGGGGAATGTGATTTGGGGGCTTATGTAATTTTTAAGCCCAATTGTACTTTTGGAGGTGAGGGTGGGTCCTTTTATGGTCTGTGCTTGTGTTTCTGGGAGGCACTTACCAGATGGGTTAAGTCTCTGAGTGCTTCTCAAGTCATGATATAATTCTCTTGATCAGTTTGGGAATGGGTACTGAGTCAAGCCAGAGGGTCTCTATGAGTCTCACTACTCACGGTGGGTGTGTTGACTCTGTCTGTCTGTCTGTCTGTCTATCTATCTATCTATCTATCTATCTATCTATCTATCTATCTACTATCTATCTATCTATCTATCTATCTATCTATCTATCTATCTATCTATCTATCTGCCTATCATCTATTGTGTATGTGCGTCTGTGTGTATCAGAGAGCACTGTGTGTCTCTGTGGAGCCTAAGGGTGACTTTGGGAATCATCCTAGATTGCTTCTACCTCCTTTTTGCTTTGCTCTGGGATTTCAGAGGTTCCACCCACCAGGGCCAGAAGTGCAGGCCACTGCCACCTCTCCACCCCTCCACCCCGGTCTGGGACCGGAACTCAGGACCTTCTGCTTGTGAGGTAAAGTATTAACCCTGAGCCATCTCTCTGGCCCTCACCTGCCTTTTCTGCACAGTGCATCTTTTCGACCTGTTCCTTTTTCCAGCCCGCTGTTTGTCATTTGATGAGTCTGCCTGCCAGGCCCTCAGCGCACCTGTCTGAACTTACCACAGCAAGGAGAGGCAGAGGAAGAGGCGGCGGAGGGCGGGGCAGCGCAGAAGCTCCGTAGCTGAGGCCTGGCCTGTGCCCATGGTCAGTTCTTTTTGCAGGCTGCTCCGGAGCACCTGGTGGTATGTGCAGGGCTCAGGGCCTGAGCTTCTGGAAGATCCTCTCGGTCTAACCCCTCTCTCAGAGAAACCCAGGATCCTGACTCTTGGGACTTGGATTTGTGTTGGAGTGTGTGTGTGTGTGTGTGTGTGTGTGTGTGTGTGTGTGTGTGTGTTTGGGGGTGGTCTTACCTCTATACTCAGTTTGGCCCCCTCCTCCTGCTTCCCATTGATCCGTGCCACTTTCTGCAGGGCCCGAAGGGTGAGCTCCAGCTTCCCAGAGGAGGAATACCAGCGGGCAGACTCGATGAAGAACCTGGGAGTGGGGGTGGGGAGGCGGCGGGTGTTGGGGTGACGTCTGTTCCTGTCCCCTGGGCTGGAGGCAGGGTATTTCCAGAGACCTGCAGTGGGGTTTTATTTAAATTTTGGGACGCCAGAGCTCTTGCCAAGTCTCTGAAGATCACAAGGCAGCACCCACTTTTGGGCTAGGTAGGAAGAGGGGTTCAGGCAGGTAGGCTGAGCTGTGAGGATGCCAGAAACCTGAGCACCCCTGGGACAAAGTCTTCTTCCCACTGTCTTGATTTTACTATCTGATGCATGGAGGCATTGGGGGTGGGTCTGGCCCTTTGGCTTCAATGCATTCTCTGGGGAAAGAGGTGTGCACCCGGGTCTGGGATGTGTCCTGTTTCTTGTAGTCTGTCTGGGCTTTTGGGGGCACTGCTCTTGGGACCTGGATACCATTCCATCATGGATTATAAAGGGTCTTGGGAGGCCCTAGGTGTCCCCAAGTGCCTGCTGGTGCTGAATTGTTACTGGAGAGGAGGGGAGTCATTTTCTTAAGTGGCATAGCCACTGGCTGGTGGCCCAGGCCCCACATACCAAGAGTAGAGGAAGAAGGCGAAGAAAGGAGCAGAGACCAGGAGCTGCAGGTGGCGCCACTCGGGCACAGCGTAAGCTAAGCCCGCCAGGATGAACTGGCCTACGCTGTACACGTAGCCAATCAAGGTGCCCACGTAGGCACGCGTGTGGATGGGCATCCACTCCACATCTGGAAAGAAGGTTAGATCTGGGTGGCGCAGCCAACTCAGCTGCCAGGAGGGAAGAGACCCTGTCTGTCTCCCTCCAACCTTGCTCAAGGGGCTCCAGGAAGATGTGTCAGGTGACGGTTCAAGTGTGGGAGAGGGGATGGTTTAGGTGGAGCTTGGAAGTGGGAAAGTGGATTCGGAACCCGCAGGAATGCCCTCTCCATGCTCCTGCTGCCCCTTTGCCCCGCCCCACAGTCCTGGCTAGCTGCAGCTCCCTTTCCTTTCAGAGCAACTCTGACCACATAATCTACTCTCAGGAGCAACACTCCTGGCTGTTCCCCTGTCCTGGGCTGCATTTGACCCTCAGTGACCAGAGTAGTGGTTTCTCTCCATCCTGGCATGTCGGTTCAAGTGGAAGCGAGACCATTTTCTCTGCAGTGGTCTCAAGAGGTCCAGCTGGGTGTCTGGTGGGCTCACAACTGTCCTATTGACCTTTGAGCTGAGTCTTTAGCTGTTCTTTCCCAACTCTAGCCCATCCCTAGCTAATTCCTTTAGTGGGGAGAATTGCAAATCTTTGGATTTCTTTCTAGGCCTGAGGGATGGCCTTGGATAAATTTCTTCTTCCTAGGTTTCTCTCTCTCTCTCTTTCTCTCTCTCTGGTATCAGAGAAAGCATATGGATGGCCTGTGGAAAGACCAATCTCTGTTCCTAAGTGTATTTGGTCTATACAATTCTAGATTGCCCCGTGTTTAGGAATATTAGAGCTCAGTATAACCTAGAAGCTAGAGAGAGAGTTCTGGATGCTGTGGGACATGCCCATAATCCCAGCACTTGGAAGGGGGAGATTTGGGTCTCGTGCATTGAGTTGGGGGCTAATCAGAGCTACATAGTAAGACCTTGTCTCAGAAAAATAAAACTAAACAAAACACAACAAAAAAGGTGGTGTGTTTTTCTTTTTCTTCTTTTTTTTTTTGAGATGGTAGTGGTTCTTGCTGTGTAGCTCAGGCTAGACTGAAACTCAGTATGTAGACCGGAATGTTCTTGAACATGCTCCTGCTTCTACCTCCTGAGCGCCGGGATTGCAGACATGTGCCGCCATGCCTAGCCCGTGTAATCTCCTGTGAATATTGTCCCACCACTCCCTGGACCTTGCTTACATGACCTCCTAAACTCTAACAGTGGAGGGGTCTCATGATTGACAGTATCAGGAGAGCGTGAGCCTGGGAAGGGGTGTTATGTGGGCTGGAAGAAGAAGCCCAAAGGGAGTTGTGGGCTGGGAAGTGGGCAGGGCTCAGGAGGAGTGGGCTGGGAGAGGCAGCAGGAAGGGTCTGGGTGGCGAGAGGGGACTAGATGACCAGTCCTCACTCAGAGTCATGCAGTTGATAGCGATGCTGGCCAGAGACATGCCCGAGAGGAGCCGGAAGATACAGTAGACAGGGAAGTTGGGTGCGTAGGCTGCACAGGTCCCTGATACAGCTGTCTGCAGGTAGTTCAAGATCAGCACCTTCCGACGGCCCAGCCTGCGGGGGGAAGGGAGACCCATGGGAGGGGCTGAGAACTACCAGGTTGGGGGTAGGCTATGTTACATGGGAGGGGGGTATGTATTATAAGACTGATGCTCAAATCAATCATCCTGGTGGGAATGGCAACCTCTTGCCCTGGTCCTCTGAGGTTAGCCGGGGGCCCTTGGATCCCACCCCAGCCCTTTGGCTTACCCATGACTGACCTGTCTGCCAGGTAGCCGAACATCATGGCTCCCAGAAGCACTCCCACCATGTACAGGGATTGAGCCAGCTGCCGGAAGGCCCGGTGAGAGCACACGAGATCCCACTGTGGGGAGAAGTGGGTGGGCAAGAGTTGGGCAGAGAAGAGTCTGGATGCAGCAAGCCCCCCTCCTCCCGGCTGGACCTCTGGGGTCCACGCCACCCTTCTCCTCTAAAGCTTTCCTGTGCTGTTTGTTACCTTGCTCTTGGGAGCTGAGAACACTTTAAAGCGCTCAGCAGCCTCCACAGATATCTTTCATTTTCTTTTCAGTCTCATCATCTCAAATATCTTCTTCTCATTTTGGTCCCAGGAGAACTTGAGTTTGTGTGTGCATGTGTGTGCATGTATATGCATGCATGTATGTGCATGAATGTGTGTGTGTATGTGCATGTGTGTGTGTGTTTCTGTCTGTCTGTCTCAGAGGGAAGGCAGAGTCTGCGTGGCCCATAGAGAAGGGAGCCCCAAGTCCTTACCTCAGTCACGATGGTGGAGGGGAAGGTGCTGTTGTCATAGATCCAGCCATCGATACAGGGCTCTGTGTCCCCAGTGCCATTGGCCTGTGTGCCATTGGGGAAGGATGGTCCCCACTGTGGGGAGGTGAAGCGGAGGCAGGACTCTATGCGTCCCCGCCTGTCCCGGGGCAGCCAGACTTCCAGGCCCCCATCTTTGCTGAGATTGGCATTGCTGGGTGGGCGGCAGTGGTGGGTGGGGATGGCAGCGGTGAAGTTCTGCAGGGTGTTGTGGGAGGCCATCAATAGCAGGGGGAGGACCACCAGGGTGACCTGGATCAGCTGGAAGCGGCCAACACCCCCTACCTGCTTCAGAAGGTCATTGAAGGCCATGGGGCCGGGTGGGGCTGAGTGGCCAGTCCCGGGCCTTCCGTCTGTCCGTCCGTCTGTCTGCTTGCCTGCTGTCCTTCAACTTGAGGAGCAGGGTTGCCGTCGTCTCTGCAGCTGAGTGGCTCCTGGAACTGGAACTGAGCCGGCTCTGTGGTGGGCCGCCCCTCCTTCTTCCTGGCTCCCCCGGTTCTGTCCCTCCCTTTGCCTTGCTGCTTCTCTTCCCTTCGGGGGTCTGGACGGCTCAGCTTTCAGGGTTTGCTGGAGCCCTGACCCTGACATTCGTCGTTTTCAATCCTTGGTCTGTAGAGAATGAGTTAAAGTGTGACTTGGAATCAGAAGGATTAACCCTCCAAGTCCTTGTGTCAGTGGAATTTCTCCAAGTGGGTATAAAGGGCAGGGAGGGTGGCTGGGAATGGAAGTGGGGAGAGGAGATGCGCTGGGAGGCGTCTGGGTGCAGGAGGGGCCAAGGCGGGGCCTTTCATCTGCTTTCTGTTGGGGAGACTGGATTCTGGGAAGTGTGGTGGTCTAAAGGGTTACTGAGACAGGGAAATCTGTCTTTGTGGATAACACCAGAGAAAATGCAGGACATCCAGTTGAATCTGAACTTAGGATCAATGAACAGGTTTTTTTTTTTTTTTTTTAAGTATGAGTCTATATTTCTAAAATTACATGGGACATATTTATACAAGAAGCTACTCATTTGATTTGAAACTCAGATTTGACTGGACATTTGCATTCTTATTTTTCTTTTCCCATTTTTTTTACATGTGTATGTGATGTATGCTTGTGTGCATGTGTGTGATGAGCACATGTGTTTACAAGTACACATGCATGTGTGTATGCATGTGCATGTGGGGGCCTGAGGTTGATGCTGGGAATCATCCTTGATTGCTCTTCTATCTTATTCTTTTCCTAAAAAACTATTTATTCATTCAATTTGTGTGTGTGTGTGTGTGTGTGTGTGTGTGTGTGTGTGTGTGTGTGTGTATCAGAGGGCACATGTGTCCCTGTGGAGGGCCAGGAGTGACTTTGGGAATCATCCTGGATTGATTGCTTCTACCCCCTTCTTGCTTTGCTCTGGGGTTTCCTAGGCTCCACCCACAAGAGTGGGAAGTGCAGGTTGACAGCACATGTTTCCACCTGGAGTTTTTACGTGGGATCTGGGATCTGAACTCAGGACCTTCTGCTTTCGAGACGAGGCTTAACCCCTGAGCCATCTCTCTGGCCCAGTCTTTTTCCTTGTGTAGCAGATGCTTTAACAGCTTTTACCGCCGAACTGTCTTCCCAGCCCTTCATATTATTTTTCACCAAACTGAGCAACTGCAGTCTTTGGTCTTCTAGAGACAGCTCACGTGTTATAGGATCACAGCTTTGTGCAGCTGGAAGGAACAGTAGCTGTCCAAAGCTGCTTTTGAAGGAGCAGAGCACAAGAACACCATTGCCCACCATGGGGACTCCCTCTTTTGGGGGTCTCAGTTTTTAACCTTATTATTATTATTATTATTATTATTATTTGAGGTCTCATGTCGTCCAGGTTGGCTTCCACTTACTATGTAGCTCAAGCTGATATTGAACTGATTCTCCTGTCTTTACCTCCTGAGTTCTGGTATTACTGGTTTGCACCTCCATGCCTGGTTTACTTCTTGATTATCTTGGTTCAAGAAGTATATATATATAATTTTTGTGCGTGCACATGGGCATGCATGCACACATGCCATGGTGTGCACGTAGAGGTCAGAGGACAACCTTGTGCACTCTGGGAATTAAAGGTGTGTGGCAAGCACCTTTACTTGCTAGGCCATCTTATCTGGTCCCTCCCCACTTTTTTTTTAAACAATAATCATGAACTTACTTTATTTTTAGTCACAACTCTAGGACATTTCTTGAATTCCTCCAATAGTTTTTCTGAGTCCTGGTCACTCATGGTCAGGGTTAGTGATCTGATTGGTTGGCTCACATGCTGGGGAGGCTGGAAAGAAAGCAGGCTGCTGCTCTTTGGGTGTGATCTGCACAGGGTCCATTAGGTAAAGGATGGACTTTGGAGTTGGTTGTCTCTCCACATTCCCTGGCTGTTTAACCAAGGGCAAATCATTAGGCTCCTCTGTATGTTACTCAGATGATAGTCTTGTTCCTTTATAACTTTCTTGGATGGTTAATTGAACCAGTACAGGTGAAGAGTTTAAGTGAACTTTTAGCCAACTGTTGACTTGCATGTACTGACAGTTCCAACTTCTGGGGAGCCTGAGATAGGAGGCGTTGAGCTTAGCATGGGCAATATAGTGAGACTATCACAAAAAAACAAATACACCAGAAGAAGCCTGGCCCTATAGCTCAGTGATTATGAATGAACTGATAAACAGATGATGTTATCGCACTGATTTTAGAGGGAAAATATGTGCAAGCGTGAAATGATACAAGAATGCAGCCTCCCTTGGGGGTGATTTCACTGCCCTCAGTGAATATGTGGCATTGTCTGGAGATACCATTGGGCATCTCGGTGCTACCGGTTTGTGGTGGGAGGAAGTTTAGGGAGCTGTCAGACACCCTAAAGGGCACAGGGAAGCTCCCTTCCCCCTACCGCCAAACATCATCCTGACCCAAAGTATCAGTGGTATTGGGATGGAGACATCTTATCCTGAGAGATGTCTCAGGGCTGCTCTTAATAGTGATCCATTTCACTCTGCCTAGCTGAAGAAATGCCAGTTGCCACTAGACTCCTATCTAGATGTCTCTGAGGATGGTCACCCTCTCATTTGAGTAGGGGAAATATCTCGCAAGGTGAGCACTAGAAATTCTCCTCTCCCTGCTCTGCTTCAGTATAGTGGAGTAGCCTGGACTCCGAAGTTCTACAGCTCTGCCTGAGCAGGCTGTCAGCTACTTTCCACACTGGGAGGAGGGGGGCTGAACCAGGGCCCTGATCTCCCTGTGTATAGAACAACACCCTTTAGTACTGAGTCCTACATTGGATTTGGGGCATGGGCTACCTACCATTCTAGATACTTTTTTGCACTGTATGATTATGGTATGTTTCTATTTAGTTGTGTGAGTGTATGCATGCATGTGTGTGTGTGTGTGCGCGCGCGTGTGTGTGAATGCACATGCATATGTCTGCTATATATGTGTATGTGTTTGCATGTGTGGAGGTCAAAGGTTTATGTTGTGTATCTCCTCAGTCACTCTCCACCTTATTTTTGAGAATAGTCTCTCACTGCATCTGGAGTTCACTGTTTTGGCTAGATGGTCTGGCTAGTGAGTTGTAGGGGTCTTCTTGTCTCTGTGCCTTCAATTTGGCTTTTTATGTGGGTACCAGGGATCTGAATTCAGTTCCTCACTTATGCCTACATAGCAACCACTGAACCATTTCCTTGGCCTTTAACCTTGTTTTTTTATTTTCTACCCAGGATTTTCTAGTGGCCTGGAATGAATTAGGCTAGGTTGGCTAGCCAGTGAGCCCCAGGGATCTACCTGTCTCTGCCTACCGTCCACGGGAATTACAAACATGTGCCATCATGCACAGCCAGGGATCAAACTCAGGTCGTCAGGCTTACACGGCAAGTGCTTCCTGACTGGACTATCGTCCCAGCTGCTTGGGATCCTTGTCACAGCGCTTCCGCTGCACTACACCAGACATGTTTGCATGTCTATATAAGGGATGATCAGCGTCCCCTAGTTTAATGGGACACAGTGCAGACCCTATACAAATCAGGTGGTACAAGGGGTGTTTCTTTATTCTTCTGGGCAGAACTCTGAGTATTACTGTTGAGAGAGAAAACAGTCTGAAATATAACTTCTTAGAACTCAAGATCCCAAGCCAGGTGTAGTGGTGCATGTAGTCCCAGCTCTTGGGGTGTAGAGGTAGGATTATCAAGTCTAGCCTGAGAACATAGTATGTTCCAGGGTTACGTGGGACTATGTCTCAAGAAAACAAAGGCAAACAAAAAAGAAGTTTAGATACTGTGCGCCTGCAAATTACACTTTTATGCATTAAGTAGGGAGGGGATTATTATCCACCAAGGCTCTTGGATATATGAAGCGTTGGATTAGTGTTTAAGATGGGTGCTTCTAACTCTTCCTCCTTCTCCTCCTCTTCTTCCTCCTCCCATTGCTCTTTCCTTTTTGACAGAGTCTTACCATATATACCAATCTGGCCTCAAACTCATAATGTTCCCACCTCACACTCCCTAATGATGGGACTACAGGCAAGTGCCACCATCCCTGCCTAAAAGCTGAGTTCTTAATGGTGGCTCTGGAGCTATAGATGCTGAGCTAAGACGGTTTTGTCGATGATCTAGTCTCATATGCACAGAAGAGGCCCAGAGGAGGATGTGACTTGGCCCAGCTGCCCCCTCCCACCCAATGTTGGTTCTAGCCTGGGCCCAGTGGGTGTCCAGATGTCTGACAACATTCTCCAGGCCAAGGTATATAAGCATCTTCGGCCTGAGGAGGGGAGGACAGCTGGACAAACAGCTTGAGAGTGACGGGTCAGTCTCCTGCCAGGCCTTGGTGCCCTCGAAGGGAAGTGGATGGAGGGCAGTGGGGGTGAGAATGGGCCCTTATAAGTACCCTCCCCCTCTTAACCTCACACTGGACAAGAACTTCTTTCTTAGTTCCTGACTAGCTCCATGCCTGGCTGGGTTCAGAAAAGACACCACTGGGGACGCCAGGCCCCTGAGGATCATCAGGGTAGCAAAAGAACTTCCCAGCAGGTTGTCAGCTCTCGGAGGAGAGTTTTTTGGGTGCAAGTGCTGCTGTGATAAATGACATGCAGAGCTGGGATTATTCCTTAATGACTTTGTGGGCCACTAAAGACTTAGGACTGGACTCCTCTGTGCTCCATGGGATGTCGTCTTAAATTCTTCCTGTGTTCAGTGGGAGAGTGTCAAGTCTGGGGATTTGAGAAATGGGGGCAGGAGCTTCTTTATTTCTCAGGGCCACATGGCATTGGATTTGAGAGTCGTGTTCAGGCTAAAGCATTTATCTCACGGCAGAGACAAGGAGACAGAAACCCAGACAGAGATTTTCCTGTGATCACATGGCAAGTCTAGAACTCAGCTCTCTTGGTTCCTTTGTTTTTCCTTCCGTGTGAGCACAGCTCAGATTTTTTTTCTGGGATAAGTGCTGCCTTACATTCGGTTAACTGTATAACTACATTCTGTTAAATAAATGGGATTTTAATGAGTGCACCTACATGTGGTTTTTGTTATTGTGTGACACCTTTCAAATCAATGATTTACAGGTCAAAGCAAACATGCTCGCTCAGATCAAATGCTGTAAGCACAGGCTGAGAATGACCCAGAGAGCTGAGAGGACTTCATGTGCCTGCCCGCCCCACAGCATCGCAGCAAGGAATCCTGAGCCAAACCTAGCCTTGTGCTTCTGGCCTGGCCAGACTCTGACGGACAGGCAACCCATCCCACACTGCTATTCAAAAGCTAAGTTTGGGCTGGAGAGATGCCTCGGGGGTTAAGCCTCTGCCCTGAAAGCAGGAGGACTTGAGTTTGGATCCCAGTAAAAATGCCAGGTGGAAATGGCAGTGGCCTGCACTTTTACCTCTATAATGTAGAGCCTGAGAAACCCCAGAGTGAAGCAAAAAAGGAGGTAGAAGCAGTCTAGGATGGACTGTCACCCTTGATTCTTCAGAGGGACACACAGTGCCCTCTGTGACACACATAGCATGTACACATATGCACAAACACATGCACAAATACATATATAAAAATTTCAAAGCTGGAGGTGAACTGAGGGTAGCTTGCTTAATTAGCATGCAGGTAGCCCTGGGTTTGAATCTCAGCATGGTACAAACCAGACATGGTGGTGCCCAGTTGTAATCCCAGCATTCAGGAGGTAGAGGCAGGAGGCTCACAAGTTGGAGTCATTGTGGGTTTTATAGGAAGTTTGATGCCAGACTGAGCTATACCAGACCAATCTCAATAAAACAAAACAGCAAAGCAAAATTCTAAAAGCTAGATATGAGGCTTGTGATCAGTGAAGGACCCCGGTTGGAGCACCTTGCCCAAGAGGAGTGCTCCTACATCCAGTGCAGTTGTAAATGGCAAGTTCTGGTAGTTTCTCATGAATTTGGGTGACACACAGGTGCTGGGGGTCCTGCTGCCCCACTCACTCTCTCTTCTGGATCTTGGTTCCTTTCTTTGACTTACTCCCCCACTTCCTGCTTCGTTGGCCCTCCTTCCAAATAAACTATTATCCTTCAAATCTTGGTCTTGGGTCTGGAAAGATCATTTACGTTCAATCCATAGAGTCCACACGGTGGAAGGAGAAAACTGACTTTGAAAGCCTGAAGGTTGTTCTCTGACACCCACGCATGCCTAGTGCATACCCGCTCTTTCATTCTCCCTTTTTAATATATAAAATATTAAAAATAGCAATCTAGGGGCCATCAAGATAACTCAGTGTGTAAGGGGGTGGGTCACAGATCTATCACCTGAGTTTGGTCCCTGGAAGGAGAGAACTGACTTCTGAAAGTTGTCCTCTGACCTCCACCCTTGAACCTTATGATATGTGTGCACAGGCTTGTTCTCTCTCTCTCTCTCTCTCTCTCTCTCTCTCCTCCTCCTCTCTCTATCTCCCCCTTCCTTTCCTCTGTCATAAATAAATATTTAAATTTTAGTGATATAACAGTGTCAATATAGTTAATAATTTTATATAGATTAATGTTGAAATGATAATACTTAGATAATGGGTCTAAATAAATTACTATGTGATGTATATAATAAAATTAATCTCACATATTTCTCTTACCTTTTAAAAATGGCTATGAGGAAATTCAATGTTTAAATTTGCACAGTAAAAGATGTTGTATAGTATTAATCATTTGTGCTGGGGAGACAGCTCAGTTGGTAAAATGCTTGCTGTTAAAGCATGAGGACCTACCTATATTTGTGTCCCTGGTGGCCACATAAAATGCTGGGCATAGTGATGTTTGCCTGTAATTCCAATGTTGGAGAGGTGGGAATAGGAGGATTCCAGGAGCCCACTAGATAACTCCAGGTTCATTGAGACACCCTGTCTCCAAAAAATAAGGTAGAGAATGATTGAGATCCCAACATAGACTTCTGGTCTTCATGCATACGTGTATACATGCATGTTTACCCTCATACTTTTTTGCATGTGTACACATACACATTCATGAACATGTACATATATATTCACAACACACACACACACGGAATTAACCCATGCTGCTTGGAGTGTATGTCTATTGGATGTTAAAGAGAGATTTCTTGGGAAAGATTTCTAACGGACATCAGTGTGTAAAAGATGACAGGGGAAGAACAGCTGTTTTTGGAATTGTTTGTTTGCAAGGAAGGAACCCCTCAGTTAACTCAAACAAGAAGGCAGATTTATTTGCAGAATTCAAGGATATTTAATAGATTCCAGGGCAGCGAGTACATACAGGACTGGTGAAGACCCTGGAGGGACTTAGAATCCATTAAGAATCACTGTAATACTCTGGTCAACTTTTTTTTTTTTTTTTTTTAAATCTAGGCTTTTGTTCTTTTCCCTGCCAGTCTCCCTTATCATGTCTGTCTTCTCTGGGACAGAGACTTCCTTTGCTTGCATCTGGGTTAGCCCAACCTCATGCAACCCCCTTCAAAAATAAACCAAACAAAGCAAATCAATGGTGTTAAACTTGCCTACTATACTTGATCTTAGCCAAAAGGTGGAGAAGCATTGAACTTCTCTACTACAATGTGGGTGTGCTTTGCTCCCCTAAAGATTCGTGTGTTGGTCCTCAGGGTGGTGATGTTGGAAGGTGGAGGAACTTTTAAGAAGTGGAGCTTACAGGGAACCTTGCAGAAGAGAGGGCAGCAAGATTGTAAGAGCCTAAAGATGTGGAGGACCAATGATATGCAAGATACTCCACACAAGTTAGGGCTGCAGTAGCCATAATTGGATTTTGCATGACCTGCACAATTGCTGACATGTCAACGACCCCCCCCCCCCAAAGTCTAGCATGGATCATAGGGGAGAAAGCTCCTGACAGTAGGATCTTTAGAGGCAAGGATTAAACAATCATAATAGAGTTCCCATACTAAAAGGGAGCCCAAGAAAGGGCCCTGAGCTTTGCTACTGAGTCCTTACCCTTCACTAGGGTGGAGGACTCAGAGGGAGGTTTGGCATTCACCCAAAAGGATGCTCCAGGGGATGGGAGGGAGGAAAGAGGAGGCACTGGGAGAAGGGGAGGGAGGGAGGAGGGAGAAAGGAAGGGGAAAAGGGGGGGAGAGTGCAACTAGGGAAGGGAGGAGGGAAGGAGTGGACGGGGGTACCTATTGAGTTTGTATGATTGGGAAAATAATAAAATGTAAAAAAAGAGAGAAATATTTAACTCACTTATTAGGGGTTTGTAAAGTTCTATAATTTACCAAATATATTTTGGTTGGAAATAAAAGCTTTTTTTTTGCATTTGAAAAAAAAAAGAAGTGGAGCCTAGTGGAAGGTAATCTATCAAGCAACACAACAACAAACTAAGACAATAGGAGAAGAGTTAAGCTTGTTTAGCTGATGCTGGGAAGGACCAAGGAGAGAGAGAGAGAGCTGCAATGCAGGAGGAAAGCACATGGCTACTGGTGGGCGAGGCTGGACACATAGCCTTGGTCAGAAAGATCATCCGCTGTGGCTGGAGGCATCAAGGAATGTGACAGAGGGCACTGAGGACGTTCTGCTCTGGCCGTAGTTTTCTCAGTAAAACAGGAGCTAAAACTCCACTCATCATGGTGGCGAGATATGAATCAGAGATTTGGATGAACAGGGAAGAGAGTATAAATTGGAGAGCCCCAACCTCTGTGCTTGTTTAGGCATCTGCCCACATGCATTCTGGGATATGTGGATGCACATGATGGCATTTGCAAGCTCAGGAAAGCAGAGGGGCTGATGGAATGCACTTCCTGCCACCCACACAAACACACTTTCATGGTCTGAATGTTCCCCGGCACGCATGTATTGAACTTAATTCCCTTTGAGGTGATGGTAAGAGATGGGATCTTGAGGAAAGAAGTGAAATCTTGAGGGTTCTTGTTGTAGCTTGGATCTTGAATGTCCCCCAAATGCTCATCATGAGTCAAAGGTTTAGGTCTCTCAGCTGATGGAGCTATTGGGAGGTGGGGTCTAGTGGAAGACAGCTAAGTCATGGAGTTGAACCCTTGAAGGGATATTGGAACTATTATGGGGTGCTTGCTGCCATGATGTTTTCCCTTGACTCAGAGTAATAGTGCATATAGTCATCATGGACTGAAACTGTTGAGTCCAAATAAAAATGTCCTTTTTTTTTTTTAAGGTTGTTTATCTCAAGTATTTTGTCACAGTGATGAAAAGCTGACTAGCACAGATCTGTTCTTATGAATGGAGTAGTGCCTGGCGAAGAGGCAGGAGAGAACCAGCTTTGGTCTTTTGTTCTTCTGATATTTTACCACATAAGGACATAACAAGAAGATACTGAGTACCCATATTTTGATCTTGGATGTTCCAGCTTTCAGAACTGTGAGCAATACATTTCTTTCATTTAGGTAGTCCAGCCTGTGGTAGTCTGTTACAACAGCATAAACAAACTAAGACACATGGCTATGTTCATATCAGTCCAGTGTGCACACATCTACATGTACATGTAGTCCTGTGGGTAGGAATGTGTGTGTGTGTGTGTGTGTGTGTGTGTGTGTTCACATATCACACAGCGGCCAGTCCTTCCTCCCTGTTCCCTTCTCCTCCTCCCCCTACCCCTCTGTCCTGAGCAGCATGGCTTGAGTTCTTTGAATTTTTGTGATTTATTGACATTTTTCATTAAAGAAAGAGTTTGGTAAACTGTTAGAAATGAACTAGGGGTCCTCAGGGGAAAAAGGGTGGGACAATTGGAGAAAGAAGGCCAGTAGAGGAAGGGTAGATGGCAGGATGGCAGGGCCTTGGTTGCGGGAGGGCTAGTGCAGGGTGAATAGGGGAGTCTGGCAGGCCTGTGGCCGAGGCAGGCAAGGGCTGGGCTGTGGCTCTGACAGGTGGTGATGGTAGAGATGCCTTTACTGAATCCTCAGGAGGTTTCATTCTAGGGACCCACCTAGGCCCTGCCCCATCCCCCAAGGTCCCTAAAGAGTCCTGGAAGGACCGTGACTGGAGGGCAGGAAAGGGGTCCTTGTTGTCCTCAGCTGGGGTCTGACCCGCTCTTCAGAGGAATCATCTGCGATGCTTTTTCAGCTTCTGGCTCGGCCTTCATTTCCTTTGCTTGCCGATTCCTAGGGACACGGAGCTTAGCGACCAACCCTGCTCTCTGACCCGCTTTCCCAAAGAGGAGCCCTGGGGGCCAGAGGCAGGGGGCTTACCAGTTCTGCATGTCTTCAATGGTCTCCGGCAAGGGCCGATTGAGGGTTTCCAGCAGAAAGAAAGCAGCGCTGCCTCCCAAGAGGGCCATGGTCCCATAGATGACATTAGGGACGAAGGGCCGCACCTCACCCGTGATTTTCACTAGTGGAGCTATCATACTTCCCACACGGGCCCACACGTTACTAGCGCCCATACCTGTTTGCCTGGGAGGGTTCAAAGTAGGGATTGTCAGCCTGTGTGTGTGTTTCTTAAAGGATGGTCTTGGGATCCCTGGGTTAAGGGGCAGGAGGATGCTACAGCCACGTGGTTCTGTGTCCTTTGCTTGGGCCCTGTCCCAGATCCAGCACCTACCTGAGGACAGTGGGGTAGAGTTCACTCGTGTAGAGGAAGAGGCAGCTGAAAGAGCCCGACAGGCATCCCTTTCCAAACACGGCCAGACCTGTCTTTAGGAGCGGCATGTCTGCGCCGGAAACAGGAGAGGGGGTTGTGAATTGTGGTGGGTCTTGTAGTTCATGACCAACTGACAGTTCTCACTCCTTTGAAGTCTTGACTCCCTTTGTGCTTTGGCTGCCAGGAAGCTCAGATGCACATTTAATATAAGCGATAGTCCTTTAGTTATTCCTAATGCTTTGTACATTGTGGGGTGCTATATGTGTTTTTTTCCTCCTCTCTCTATTTCTCCATTCACATTTACATATTGTAGTATATGATTCTATCCTAAACTGCTCCAGCTTCTGTATCTAGATAGAATAAAAATGGGGGCTTTAGAGATTGCTCAGTTGGTAAAAATCTGTTGTGCATGGACGAAGATACAAGTCAGATCTCCGGAACCCACACTAACAAAACAAAACAAAACAAAACAAAACAAAACAAAACAAAACAAAACTGGGCATGGCTGCCTATGCTTGTTATTCTAGTTCCTGGGAGGCAGAGACAGGTAGATCCCTGGGGCTCATCACTCCATTAACCAGGCCAGTCAGAAACCTTAAAAAAAAAAAAAGTGAATATAGAGGCTGGGGAGATGCTCAGAGGTTAAAGCTTTTGTGTTGGAAGCCAAAGGACCTGAGTTTGAATCTCTAGATCCCATATAAAAGCTCCACAAAAACAAAACAAAACAAAACAAAAACAAACAAAAAAACAACAGAAATGTGGATGTGTCCAAGGAATGTACTTGGGCTTTGCTCTGGTCTTCACACGGTTACACACACACACACACACACACACACACACACACACACACACACACATACCTGGCACAAAGGTAAGAGTCAAGATGGCCCCTCCTGCCAGGAGAAGGAGAATACCCTGGGTGATACGCCGGCCCAGATAGCTGATGGAGAGGATGGTGATGAACTTGGCAGGAATGTCGACCCCACCAAAGATGATCTGGAGTATGTAGAGGTTGACTCCAAATTCTTCTACCCCCATAGCCAAACTGTAGTAGGCAAAACCAGTAGAAAACCTAGGGACAGAGAGGGATGTATCAGCACCTACGGCCAAGCTGAGGCCTCTGCCCATTGCGGCCCCTGGGTCACTAGGAGGATAAATAGTCTCATATCTTATGCCATCTGCAATTGGTTGCTAAGGACAGCTCGAGTGTTGTGAGATCAGATTTGGGCTTGGTGAGAGAGTGCTAGGATCGATTGGTCATGTCTGACACAAGCAAGACTTTGGCTCCAGAATTTAACAAAAGACTAGGGACTCTCAGAGGCTAAAGGAAGTAGCAAATGATCTGTCTTGGTTGGGTAGATGTGGAACATCCAGACTGAGGAGAGGGAAAAGTCAGGCTGTGAACAGGAGTCAAGAATTGTGGGATTCCCCTTTTGTATGTTTGGTCCTGTTTGGGGGAAGATAAGAATGGAGAATGGTCTCACAATCCAGTGCCTAAAAATCTATGAGGAAGGAGGAGAATAATCTGTGGTTGCAGAGGGCAGAACTAGGCCAGAGCAACAACAGACAGGCATGGTATAGGGAAGCCACAGTGACCTGCTAGAGAGCTGACTGAGGGTTCTGGAGCATTTGCCCTGCGGATGGGGATGTGACCTCAGAAGGAAGCAGATCTTTATGACTGGGCGTGCCATTCCCTTGGGCGAGCCTGGGTATGCCTCTTTGTCACCCCTGCCTTGGCATGGTGTGAGCGAGAAGAGGTTGTTTACCAGGCCAGGGAAAGACAGATGGTCACGTGACGCAGGATAGGTACCCGGAACAAGTCAGATATGCCATGCTTGACTTGGGCTGAGGCGATGTCTTTCTGTAAGTTGAATTTCAGGTCCTTGGGACAAAGGAGAAGTCTGGGTGGTTAGTAGGTCTCCTGGTGGGCCGAGGAAGGGAAGCAGGTAGCAGATGCGATATGCACAATGGACTGAGGAAACAGAAGCTAGAGAGAAGCAGGCATACCATCCTGCCCCCTTCTCTTCCCTCCCACTCCCCGACTGCACCTACCTCCACGCTGAGCTTTTTGCCTTCTTCCTTCTTGCCATTAAAGGTGGCCACCCGTTGGAGGGTCTTCAGAGCCTTCGAGAACTTTCCAGAAAGAACTAGCCAGCGTATGGACTCTGGTACCCACCTGGGGGCCAGAGTCAAAGCATAGTGGCTCCCTGCTCCAGAGGCCCATTTGAGAGACTGCAGGAACATCTGCAGCCAGGGCTCGGGAGTAGGGGGGTGGGAGGGTGGGGGCTGGGGGGTGGGGAAATGGGGTAAGGGGGGGGATGGCAGGAGGACCAGAAACCTGAGCTGCCTTGAAGCAGGGTCCCTGGAATTTCAACTTGGCCCATCCTTGCAACTGGGGTGTCTGGATGAGTCAGTACAAATTCCAGAGTTCTCTCCTCCCCCGCCCGCTCCCAGGACATCCTTTCTTCTGTCCCCTACCTGGGCTGCTCATTATTATTGGGTGTTCTCCTAACTAGGAGCCCCCAGGCCCAAGATAAAGCAGGTAGAGTTTGAGAGAAGGGCCAAGCCTGCTTCTGGTTTCCTGTTCTTCTGCTTCCCAGGCCTTCCTTGGGCTGGATTCCCCATTTCTTTGATGAAGAAAGGGGCCAGGAACATAGCCACGGGACCCCTGGGGAGAGGACACTGGTCACCTGGCCTAGGATCTCTGCTCCCAGCTTTTTGAGCCTGCCACTCATGGGCTGACAGCATCCACTTCTAGCCTGACAGTCCTGTGAGCCTGTTCTCATAAAGATGACCACAACGTTCCTCCCACAGCTCATGGGCAAGATTGGGACTGCAGTCTGGTCTCCTCAAGAATAACATCAGCTAGCCTTCCTGGGGGTCAGTCCCACAAAACTCTAGGCCACAGGCAGTATTATCTCCATGTTCCTCGCCACAACTAGAGACTGAGGGCGGGTGAGACCACCCATGTCAAGGATCAGAGGCCTGAGTTCTCAGCTGTGCTCTACTGACCCCCTCATCTTGTTTCATCACCTGACTGACAGTTCCTGTTTTGCTCCCAGGTGGTGGACATACCCCTGCCTCCACTTTGGTCCCTCTGACTCCCTCTATCACTCTCTCAGCCCGCCTGTCACTCATCCACCCTGAGAGCTCTATGCTCATTTTTCAAGTCTAGGTTCCTTCACAATTCTGTACCTTCCCATGTGTCCTTGGGGAATCACTCCCTCCCCAAGCCTTGGCTTTCTCATCTTTGTACGGGAACAGTAGTACTCCCTCGTCCACACAGAGTTGTTGTGAAAGATCAGAGACAGCATAGGCTAATGTCCAGAACAGGGTCATATGCATAATTTAGAAAAGGTCACCTCAAGAGGCCTCCCCTCTTCTTGGGCTCTTTTGTGATCTCAGTACTCTGACTCCAACAATGAGGTATGATTTCCTGCCATTCTATGCAGTTTTGGGTTCATTGGGTTGATAATGTCCTCTCTGCCCACCTGGTAGTTCTTCTTTCCAGGCACCGTGAATCTCCAAATTCCTAGACCGAGTCTTTGGACTTTCCTTTCCTTTGCTCTTCAATCTGGAAATCTCCTAATTCTATGGATTCTTCCTTGAAATGTCTTTTGGATTTGTACCCCAGAATCTCCTTGCTGACACAATCCCTTCCATTCTGTGGCTTGTCCCCATCCGTGTGGGTCTGTCTTTTTATTTGGTCTGCCAGACTCACAGATCTGGCCATTCTCTTTCACGCGAGGCTCCAGTTTCCTTAGCTTTCTGTGTTCTTGACTTCCCAGCCCCACACCTTCCATCTCAACTCATCCCCTTTGTTCAGTTGCAGGAGGTCCCTCAAACACCCCACACCTGCTCTCTCCTGCAGTGTTCCTTTGCTTATGTTACTCCTCCATGCTGCAGGGCCTTCTTTGATAGTAGGGCTCTAGGGTGTTGGGGACAGAGCATTGGGTAATTAGATTAGGCACAGGAATCCCCCTATTTGGTCCTGGTGGGCCTTGGAAGAGAGGAGAAAAGCAAGGGGGCCACATACCAGGACAACAGGGAGAAGACGAAGAAGGGAACAGATACGGTTAACTGTAGCCAGCGCCACTGGGGGATGGCGTAGGCCAGGCCGGACAGAACGAACTGACCCATGGTGTAGCAGTACCCAATTGTTGTCGACGAGATGGCCCGCATCCAGGTGGGCACCCATTCTACATCTGTGGAAGGAGTCCAAGGACTAGATTAGGGTCCCCTTAGGCCCCTGTGAAGGGGTACCAGCTCCTGCTTCCCAGTAGCTGCCTGACCCCATCCTGATCCCAAAGATTCACTAGCCCTATTTTGCACCAGCTCATGGAGGTGGAATCACCCTGGGGTTCTCTAGTCCCCAGTTCACTGCTGATGTGTCTCTTCAGGGTCACGTGCCTTCCCTTGTTTTGCCTGGACTTCCTTGTCAGTACCGTATATGCAGATGAGCCATACGAGACTGTGAACCTGGTACAGCAGCAGGCTCAAGGCGCAAGTCCTCAATATTGATATCCACCATTCTTATGCTTGTGTAATTGTTAAGTTCAAAGAGGGGGAGGGGAAGAGTTTCTGGGGGACCCTGAGAGTTCTGGGTTCACGAAAGCAGCTATCTGGTTGAACTAGTCTGACTTACTTAGCATCTGGCTAATGCTTCCCAAAGCGTCATCCTCCTCCGCCCCCTACCTCCCTGTTCCTTAGGCTCACTCAAGATAACGGTGCTCAGGGAAATGCCTGAGATGCTGCAGCCGCAGAGGAAGCGGAAGATCATATAGACAGGGAGGCTGGGGCTGAAGGCAGTTCCCGAACCGCTGATGGCCAGCAGCAGGTAGCTCCAGGTCAGGATGGGCCTGCGGCCAAACCTGCAGCAGGACCAGGAGGAAAGGCCGGGCCGGGCGAGCCGCTGTCAGCTCTGCCAAGATGGGTGACTCTGCAGGCTTTGGGGCAAAGGGCTAGGCCTCCCCACCTCTCAGCCCAAGGACCAGGTGGAGCACATCACTCCCTCCCCAGACAGAACCTCGCTGGTAATTGTTGTTTTTCAACAAGTTTACAGTTAGAGCATTGAGTTAATGAGTTATCTTCACCTCAGCTTAACTGACTGAGCAGGGGGGTCAAAGAACCACTTCTCTCTAAGCCATCTGCTACCTGCCGTGGCTTCATGCTACCCAACCACAATGTCATGTCTGCAACCCTGGGCTTAGAGATGCCAGAAGACGCAAGGGAGGGCTTAGTGGGGGTGGAGAGAAGGCTGTGACTTAGAAGGGGAAATGGTACCTGCCCAGCAAGAACCATCTCTCCCGTCTCCAGCTCTTACCTCTTTGGGGGTATATGGGTGGGACAAGATAGGGAGGAGATTTTTCAATGGTTTGTGCTGCCAAAGTGGGGCTCCCCAGTCTCACCTGTCAGATAGTTCTCCGAACACTGGCCCTCCGATCAGTATGCCCGCCATGAAGACCGACTGGGCCATCTCCTTCAGTTTGTTGGAATTGCACACCAAGTCCCACTGCACAAGAGAAAGGTAGGGCCAGCCCAGCTCAGCACTGTCCAGTCTTCCTGTCTGTGCCTGCCCCACACTTTCACACACATGCCCACATTTTCAGTGCCCTGGCTGCTGGCCCCCAAGCACCACTTCCTCTTGTTGTGGAACTAGGACTTTGGCATCCTTGGCCCACGGTTGTGTGATAGCAACATCCCTCAAGTGTGTGTGACGTGTTTTGTGGTTTACAGAGTCAACTTAGTGGCTTCATTGACTCTGTCCTCAACCTCCTCTGCAACCTGTTTGGTCAGCAAGTAATCCCATTTTTTGTTGTTGTTGCTGCTGGTACTGGAATCAAACCTTTCACAGGCAGGGCAGACACAGCTATATTGTCAGCCCATCTCAGTGATTTTTTTCTTTCTTTTATGTTGGTGTAAATGGGGTACATGCGTGTGTGTGTGTGTATATGTGTGTGTGTGTGTGCATGCAGGTGTATGTATACAAGTACACTTGGGTGTGTGTGCTTGTGGAGGTCCAAGGGTGATATGGAGAATCATCCTCCACTGCTCTTCTACCTTATTGTTGTGAACCCAAGTCCCTAATGAAACCTAGAGCATGCATCAGGGCTAGTGTGGCTAGTCAGCTCGCTCTGGGGATTCCCAAGCCTGACCTTCCAGGGTGATTACAGGAGGGCCACAATACCTGCCCAGCATCTTTACATCTTTTTTTTTTTTAATTTTTAATTTTTTTATTATTATTTATTCAATTGTGCATGTGTGTGTGTGTGTGTGTGTGTGTGTGTGTGTATGTGTGTGTGTGTGTGTGTAGATGTGTGTAGAACCACGAGTGAATTCGGGAACCCCCATGAACCGCCTCCTCCTCCTCCTTGTTTACTCTGCCCCAGGATTCACAGGCTCCACCCTACCAGGGCCAGAAATGCAGGCCGCCCCTGCTTCTGCCCAGCGTCTATACGTGGGGTCTAGGATCCGAACTCAGGACCTTCTGCTTCCAAGGCAGAGGCTTAACCCCTGAGCTACCTCTCCAGCCCTGCATCTTTACATCTTTATCTGGGGTCTGAACTCAGATTTTTGTTGTTGTTGTTGTGAGGCAAAGGCTTTAACCATGAGCATCTCCCCAGCCTGGGATTCTACCTTTTTTGGGGGGGAGGAATTCACAGATAAAAGAGCATGCTGACACTCTTTTGACTCCTTTCTTTCTCTCTCACCCCACAACCATCCGATCCTCTAGTTTTCTAGTTTCATATATATATATAAATCTGAATTCTTCTATTTCATTACAAAGGCCTCAGTATGAGCCTGGTTCTTACCCTTGGGTGAACAGTGATAGCTGATATTTACTGAGGGCTTAATATGCATGCATGCTGTACTGGGCTCTCTCCATATCTGAAATTCTTTTATCTTCTTGATAACCTTGTTATGGTTTCTATTTTGCAGATGAGGAAATAGGCTCCGAAAAGGTTATTGTGACCAGCTTCTGATAGGTCGTCCAGCTGTCGTTTACATCTCCTCTTCTCTGTCCTTTCCCTGTTGACCTTAGTGGCCATCTATAACACTGGCTTCAGCTGGTTTTCCCTCTTGCCAGGAACAGTCCCTGGGTCCCTCTTGTCCTTTGGGTAAGGTTAACGCTCTGCTGACAGGTTTGTGAGACCAACTGTGTTCTGGCTCCAGCCAACTCGTGTGCTGTAACTTCTCGCTAATCCCATCAGACTTTCTTTGCTTCAGCCTTCCTGAATTATTTGGGTAATGAACTGGAGAATTTCGTTCACTAGAAATGGCTCCCCAGAGTGTTTTGGAAGTGTAGTGTGGGGGCAGAACCACGTATCCCAGAGAATTATTTCCTGCTTTCCTTGTCTAGAAGTGAGGCAGCATGGGGGTGGATGAAGACTTACAGCTATCTCACAGTGGCCCAGCAAGTGCTATAAACCCTTCAAGAGAGCCTGCATGGTATGCTGGAGGTGGGAAGAAAAGAAGGGAAAAGGATTAAGGAAGAAGCGAGGGTGCAGGAAGAGGAAGTGTGACAATAGATGTCCGGAGAGATACTGGTACTTTGTGGTGAGTTCTGAAAAGCCCTTTAGGAAAATCTAAAGGAAAGACCTACTGTCTACATAAATTCATTTACCTATTTACAGTGACTAACACAGCTTGTGACATTGTAGCTGGGTGTGGTTCTTTTTAAAAATTTCATTGAGAAAGAAAGAGAGAGAGAGAGAAAGTTGAGTTACAGCACAATTTCAAAAGTTGGTTCCCTCTTTCTCACATATGGGGTACCCAAGGTTTGAACTCGGGTTGTTAGTTTTGCATCCAGGTGCCTTTAAGGGGAGGGATATCTTGCTCTGATTCTTTTATATTGTTGCTGTTGTTATGTTAGAGATTCGTACATGAATATAATAACTTTGGTTATTTTTTCCCCCTTATTACTCAATTCCAATCCCATACTTTTTCTCACTACACATTTTCTTCCCCACTAACCTCCCTCATGCTTTGAGTCTTTTTTTTTTTTTTTTTATTTATTCAATTGTGTGTGTATATGTGTGTGTGTGTGTGTGTGTGTGTGTATGTGTGTGTGTAGAACCACGGACGAATTCGGGAACCACCATGGACCGCCTCCTCTTTGTTTACTCTGCCCAGGGATTCACAGGCTCCGCCCTACCAGGACCAGAAGCGCAGGCCGCCCCCGCTTCCACCTGGCGTCTATACGTGAGATCTGGGATCATGAACTCAGGACCTTCCCCCTGCAAGGCAGAGGCTTAACCCCTGAGCCACCTCTCCAGCCCCGCTTTGAGTCTTTTTGTGTGTGGTCCACACTGAGTTTAACCAGGATCACTGTTCATGGCATGTGTCTGGGCTCTTACTGGAGTAAGAATGATATATCAGTAGGTATTTCATTAGGGAAATTAGTTCCTCTTCCCTCCCATCCAGCATTAACCCTCATTAATCTCCAAGGGAGGTATGGTGACTTTTGAGGTCTTTCCCCTTCAGTGGTGAACTGTTGATGGGCTAAGTCTTGCCCTGGAAGTAGACATGGTGGCAGTGAGTTCACTGGCCATGTGGTTTTTGACAATGAAGGGAGTGGAAGAGGAATATGCTACACCTTCCTCATTTGCTCAGGAGGGTTACCCTGGCCTGGGCTCGTAAGCTTTCTCCTTTCCTGTTGGTGAGAATGGTGAGATCCAGGACAACCCTGGAAGCCAAATACTGAAGGTAGCAGAGGGGTGCTTAGTCTGAATGACCCTGTAGGCGCAGGAGTCTGAAATGCTACTCACTTTAGAACTCCTGTGTAAAACGAGATCCTTCTGAATTAGCAAAATCACGACTTCTTGTTGCCTCTTTTGTTGCAGCCACTTGCAGCCTGATACATCCCTTAAGAAGTTGCAAATGAAAAAGGAGATCCTTACTCTGACCTTCATGATATTTGTGAGAAATCAGCCAGGTGTGGTGGCTTGTGCCTGTAATCCCAGCGCTTGGGAAGGTAGAGGCAGAAGGATGGATGCAAAATCAAGGCTAGCTTGGTCTACATAGAAAGTACCAGGAGAATGCTCACTACAGAGTGAGACCTTAACTCAAAAAAAAAAAAAAGTCTGTTTGATTCATGACACTGTCAATATCAGATCTACTTGGATTGGTGGAAGGTGCTGCACGTTCCATTCTCTGAGACCAGATCCGAGGGGTTTTGGCTTGAGATCACTTAAGTGCATTTAGTATAACTTTCTCAAGCCTGTTTATGCCAGAAAAATCAAGCATTTTATGAGAAATGTTATTCCCAGGAGGAACTTGGAGTTATGTTTGCAGCAAACAAAGTCCTGATGGGTCTCCTTCCTGCCATCTCTCCACCTTTACCTGCCACCGTTCATTCCCTTGAGTTCTCTATGCTGGTTGACATGGTTATATCATCATCCCATACACACGTTAGACGTGCTCCTGCATCAGACTCTGAGCATATGCTTGCTTTTCTCTTATTCTGGTGATCTATGGACTTGGCTCCCTCTTTCACTTCCCCTGGATCTTTGCTCAAACCTTATCTTCTCCATGAGACCTTCTCTGACCATCCCCAAGCAGTGAATATCTCTCTAGTCTACCTCAAGATCTCTGTTGTATTCACACCACAAGACAATCTTAGTATTTTTCCCCTTTGCTTGTTTTAGTGTGTATTTTTCCTCTAGAGTGTTAGCTTGATGTGGGTTTGGTTTGTTAGTCTTTTTAGCTTTTTGCTTATTTGTTGCTCATTACTGTATTTTCATCGCCCAGGATGCAAGCCATAGTGGGTACTCAATAAACACTTGGAGTGTTGAAGGAGTGAACGTTGCCCGGAAAGGGCAGAGTGGCTAGCCTTGGAGGTTAGAGGCAGAGATGTGCCAAAATGTGAATGACAAGCCATGTAGCCTACACTCCAAGTTCAGGGAGAATTGCTGCCTTTGCTGAAGGGAATGAACATCAGGAGAGATGATTTCCAGTATAGAATGCACTGTTGCATGTCAGTGAGGAGTGATGTGTTCTTCACAACCACGTTGGAAAAGCTGTATGTTCCTTAGCAATCTTCAGTGAAGTTTAGAAACTCACAAGGAGACAGAGGGCTACGTGGTTAAATATTAAAAAAAAAGTCGGACTTCACTTGCACTGTAAATTGCTCCCAGAGGTTTCATGGTTAATGAAGCTCATCAGAGCTAATGAGAATGTGGCGTGATTGCCCTGAAGAGCCGCAGAAACCCATGGGGCACAGGCCTGAGACATGTACATGTTATGGGTTGAATTGTGTCCTCACCAAAGGACACCCCAAGCTTCTAACGCCTAGAATGTTACCTCATTCAGAAATAGGGTTGTTAAGTGCAATGAGCTAAGTTAAAACAAGTCATTCTGGTAGGGTGGACCCTTGTAGGAAGAGAAGAAAGATACAGAGAAGGGCATGTTCTGATGGAGGTGAGCATGGAGTGATTCATTTAGTAGCCAAGCAATGCCAAGGACTGCCAGCAAGTGGCTGAAGCTGGGAGAGACAAGGAAACATTCTTGGCAGAATCTTTGTAGCGAGTACACCAATGTGATTTTTGGACTTCTAACCTCCCAATCTGCAAAGCAACACAATCTCTGTTGCTTTAAGTCACCTGATTTGTTGAACTTTGTTGGAAATGAATACACTGCATGCTATTCATGAAGCACTGATTGGCTTGATGGGTAGCGATAGGAGAAAGACAGGAGACAGAGGTGCGTTGCCGGGAGGGAACCGACTATAGGAAAAAATGGGAGGGATGTTTTCTTTCTTTCTTTCCTTTTAAGGCATCATGGAATTTCTGGGAGACAAGACTTGAGGGGATTTTGGCATGTTATCTGTGCTTTGTGGTACAAAACACCTAAGAAGGCCCCGTTGCAAACACTGGAACAGAAGGCTTGGTTAATATTCAAGACCCGAAGAGTGCTGACTTCTTCACCCCTGCCTCCATGCGTGGATTGGTGGAGTGCTCTGGTTGAATCAGGTTTTACTTCGAATCTACAAAAGCCCGTGAGCCTCTTTCCTTTCACAATCGCTAGCGTCCCCTTCCTGGGTCATGTTGTTAGTCCTTCAAAATGCACATCAAAAATTGTGCACATCCTAACTGTGTGGTGGCAGTGGCAGGTGGTCCCTAAATATTGTGAAGTGGATGAGTGTCTGTTCTGACTCCTGGTTGTAGGGACAGTGTCCCTCATTTCCCCCAGCACCCTGTTTCTGTGCCTGTTGGGTACATATTTGGGGAAGGTGGCCCTCATATCCCTCCAGCACCCTGTTCTTATGCCAGCTGGGTACATTTAGCCTTCTCCCCACTCATTAACTTGTTTTCTTCTTCTGTCTTTTGTCAATTTGCCGAGGACAGAGAATATCTCAATAGGCTGTGTGCGTGCATGTGTGCATGTGTGTGTGTGTGTGTGTGTGTGTGTGTGTGTATGTGTAGAAATAGAGGGCGCTGTGTGTGCCTGTGGAGGCCCAAGGGTGACTTTGGAAGTCATTCTGAATTCCTTCTACCTCCTTTTTGCTTTGTTGTGGGATTTCCCAAGCTTCCAGAACTGCAAGTATAGACCACTGACATCTGAACTCAGATCCGCTTGTAAGGCAGATTCTTAACCCCCGAGCTGTATCTCCAGCCCTCATTTGACTTTTTAATCCCCAGCAACTATCAGATTATTGGGTGACAGTAGATTTTAATGTCTGTTTATTGCATAATAAACAGATAGACAGGGCTGGATTGTTCCACTGATGAGGCCCAGAGAGGGAAAAGTAGCAGGACTGGATGGAGGAAGCCAGATATTAACTTCTTGATTCTTCTCTCTAACCTCGTGCCTGATCTAACCTTATGTTTTCCCTCACCTTTTGGCAATTCTACATAGGCTTCTTGCTCTCCGTGTTCTAGACCTGCATTGGTCTTTCTATTTTCCTTTCTTGCATTGCAACTAAGCACCAAGGAGCTAGCTCTGGAGGGAAAGGATAGAAAACTCAGTCTTTCCCCATGGATGGATATACAGGAAGATGGCAGAGAAGAAAGAGAAGGGCTCGGGGAGAAGCCCCGCAGCACCATAATGTCAGGAAGTAGCTGCTACGCTGATCTTCCCGTGACAAGGAGCTCGGAAGTTCCGTGACTTGCCTAAGCATAACTTGGTTCATTTCAAGGCAAAAAGTCAAGCTCGAATCCACAGAATCCCCCAGCGGGTGTCCTTGACCAGAATTACAACTCCCAGATGCCCCCACTGTGTTCTCTGAACCCTGGGCTGGCCAGAAGAAAGGCTTAAACATGGGAACGGTTGTTCTGAGTCACTGGAAGATAGTACGGGCTCATGTCAAGGTCGGAGTCTCCTGGCTGGTCTAGATTCAAAGCAACAGGCTTAGGATGGAGACAACAGCCAGGAGAGTCCCCAGGAGGCCCCTTGGGGTCAGGACAAGGATCAGCAAGGTGAGGGTCCTGCTTCAGGGAGTGGGGAGGAACTGCTCAGCCAAGATCACATGATCCCTACCCATCGGCGTGAGGGCAATGAAATAGCCTTCCTCAGTTTGGGGGTCTTGGGGAACACTGCTGTTGCTTCTGTGAATTCTCAGATCCCTGAAAGAACCTGTTTTGGGGGCATAGGTCCAAAGAGGACAAGCTGTGTACCTTGGAGGAGTGTCAGAAGGACACGGGTCTCTACTGTTTAGGAGCTTAGGGTTCTGGTACAAACGGGTGTGTGTGGACGCATACCAACATGTCCATGTGTTTATATGCATGTGTGTGTATTTATGCATGTGTGTGCACTCATGCATGCAGAGGTCAGAGGTTGACACTGGGTGGCTTCCTCTATCATGCTCCATCTTAATTTTTGAGATGGGGTCTTTCATTGAGCCCGATGTTCCCTGAGGCTCTTAGTGAGCCAGTGAGCCCCAGCAATTGTCCTGTTTCCATCTCCTCCACGCAAGGGCTGCAGGCGTGAGCCGCTGTGCTCCTCATCCCCTTTGTAAAAACTGAACCATCTCTCTGTGGTTCAACCTCATTTGTATCTGTAGGGACCTGGTGGCTGCCAGTCAAAGTTGTAAGTGACAGAAGGCACCCAGAGTAACCAGCCCTGTACGTGTAAAATACTGGTACTTAGTCCACAGTGATGACAGCTTTATCCTGATTGCCACTTGTCATCGTAAGGCCTACAGGGACACTTGGTGCAGTAGCTAGGGCGTGGATTCTGGAGTCAGGGTCTCCTGGCTTACCACCACATCTGGGAACTGAAAAGCTTCCTCTAAGTCGGAGCCCAACATCGTCCTCTATAAGATGGGAACTGTACTGCCTGGTTTGCACGATCATATGGAAGGCAAACAAAGTACCAATACAGTAGGTGCCCACTGGATGAGGTCTGGGACCTGGACAGTCCACAGAATGACCCTTGCTCATCCTCTATGCATGAGTCTCTGAACGCCCCATTAGCGTCTGGAGAGGTAAGGAGTTAACCAGAGAGAAAGGAGGTGCGCTCTGCCTGCAGAATTCCTGGATGGAACTGGGTAGGCTCATGGGACGGTAAAATGTGGGAGTCTCGGTGAGCTGAGACAGACAATGATTCCCTTTTTACTGGAGGATCCCCCTTCTAGAAGGGGTCCATCCTCTAGTTCTCCCTTGGAGAAGAAGCCTGGGGATCACCAGGCAAGATCCTGTGCTGGGCTGCGAGCTACGCCTCTCCCTAGGGAGCCCAGATCCTAGCTTCCAGGCTCCCGCGCTCTCCAGACGTACAAGAAAGGCCTTTGTGGCCCTGCCATGCCCTAGTTAAAGCTCCTTCTGAAAAGTCCTGACCTCTTTGCTACAGCAAGTGAAAGGAATGTGTGGTCACCCTGCCAGGAGAGCTTAGAGGATCAGAAGCAGATGGTGGGGGGTGGGGATTGTCTCTGCCTGGCTCCCCAGGTCTGGGTTCAGCTGAGTCTGTGCACCAGTTCAGTCCGTTCAGCCCATTCAACAGGAGGATTGAAGCCAGAGGAAGATTGGATGGGTGGCATGGGAGAGGTAAAATCTGGCAGCCTGGGTGAGCTGAGACAGACGATGATTCCCTTTTATCGGAGGATCCCCCTTCTAGAAGGGGTCCATCCTCTAGTTCTCAGATATACCCGTTAACTGAAACAAAGCAGCACGTTGTAGTGAGAAGCCAAACAACGCCAAGCCCTGTGCTTCCTTGTCCTCCTTCCATGCATGCCCCTTCCCTTTCACCGAAGCACAAACTGAGACTCTCGAGAGTAGTAACTGACAGTCTATGGCAGCGTCAGTGTGTGAACACCAGCTGTTCAACCGTAGTCATCCCACACGGTGGGTCTGGGACAGAGCCCCTTGCCTCTGCTCTGCCGGCTGCTCCCTGTATCTGCACTGACTGCTGCATTGCTGCCATCATATCATCCCTGCCTTCCCCACACACCAGGCTGCTGCCATATCCAATCCTCTGCCTCTGATCTAGATCCACAGGTAAGATCCATCCTTGCTTCTCCTCTATCACCTGGGAACTGCAAACTCCATTCTACCCCACTCCAAGCAGAGGAAACCTTTACTTGGCATGGCTGAAAGAACAGAAAAAAAATTAGAAAGCTCTCTGTCTTCGCTCTTCTGGCAAATGGCTGGTTGAGTTTGGCCAGTTAGGTTTCAGTGGCTGGGCAGAAATCCTACCTGTGGGTTCTGAAGACAGCGTCCCCAGAGCACGAGAAAAAAATTCAGAGCTAAGCGAGGTCTGACACGGAGAGGGGCGTAGCCCCCTGAGGATTGCTGCAGACCCCCTGCGTCCTGCGAAGCTGCTAGGATGCAGCTTCGAAGCTGTCACGATGAATGGATCGGTGACTGGAAACTTGGCTGGCTCAGAGGTGCCTCAAGGCTTGAATGGATATGAGGCCTGCAACCTCCGCCCTTGGAGGGGTGCCCGGGAGCCCATCTGAGGAGTGACCTGAGAAGGAAGCTGCTTCCTGGGAGTCAGCATTGTTTACATCCCCATGGGTGCAGGGAGAACACGTCCCACCATGCGCAAGGTCTCAACACTCACTGTCCTGTGACGTCAGATATGAGTGGAGAAGAGATTGTCCCTGCAGGAACCACGGCAAGGTGGGAGAGCCCTGTGCAGATGATGGGGACACAGGGTGGGTGACGGCCAGTCACAGGGGCTATGGGCCAGGTGCTGTGCAGCCTTAAGGAGTGTGGTGGGCGCTGAAGCCTGGCCCCAGAGGTTGACTCTGCATTTTGCCATTTGCAAATGTGTTACCTCCACTAGGCACCTGTCTCTCAGTTTCTCATTCATGTGAACAGAGTAATTAAGGCGCTGAGTCACAGGGGTGATGAGGAGGAGGAAGGAGAGAAGTGGGGGGCAAGGAGGGAGAACATAAGGTGGAACTGAGAGAGAGACAATGATGTAAGGAAGGAAGGCATAACCAAGGATAGGACAGGGTCCGGGTTACAAGGTAATGTGTCTCTTATGTTCAGGAAAGGGACTCTGTATCCAGGCAGACGTATAATGTAATACGAAAGGAAGAAAGACAGAAAGGCGCGGAAAAAGCAACTTGCCGGTGGAGGGGGGGGAAGGGACTGAGGGCAGGTGGCTGAATGAAGTGCAAGGAAAAGTAAGTCCGGACGAGTCCTTTCCTTACTTATTCTAATTCATTACTTCTTAAAGTACGAAATCCATCCAATAACGCTTAACACTACCTAATTTATCCTATCCATCACAATACCACGCCCACAAACCACCATACCTTACATGGAATTACCGCCCCGAACGTCGAATCCACATTACTCTCTTCTTTCCCTCCTTCTTCCCTTCCTCCTTTCCTTCCCCCTCCCTCCCTCCTTTTCTCCCTCCCTTCCTCCCTCCCTCCTTTCCTTCCTTCTTACCTCCCTCCCTTCCTTGCTCCCTTCCCTCCTTCTCTCCTTCTTCCTTTACCATTCTACTCTCCTTCCCTCTTTGCCTTCCTTGCTCTCATTTTTCCAAATTTTTTATGTACATTTATATATATGTATAATATGTATGCATGCATGTATGCCTGTTTTCACATGTGTAGGTGCGTGTGTATAGGTGCGCACATGTGTATGTGCATGCATGTGTGTGGAGGATTGAGTTGATGTTGCCCTTGATTGTTTACACTTCATATACTGAGGCAGGTTCTCTCCCTGAATCTAGGTCTCACTGCCTAGGCTAGTCTGGCTAGCTGGTGAGCCTTGGGGAGTCGCCTGTCTCTGCCTCCCGAGTGCCAGGATTGCCTCTGGCCACCACAGATGCGTGGCATTTCCCTCAGTGTCAGGGATCCAAACTCAGTTCTTCATGCTTGCATGGCAACTGCTTTACGTCCCCTGCCCCCCTTTTCTTTTTTGAGACTGGGTCTTGCTGTGTAACCTGGACTGTCCTGAACTCCTGCCCAGTCTCTCGAATGCTGGGATTACAGGTGTATATCCCCACTCCTTCCTCCCTTCTCTGTGCGTTTTTGTCTTGTTGCTTTTTGTTTCTTAGGTCCTGTGTTTTTTGGAGGACATGGATGGCGGCTTTTATCCTTTGCTGTATCTTCTTGGATGCCTTGCCAGTCACGCATGCGCTGGGAAACTCTGGGCCCATCTTTATCTCCCGGCCTGCTCCTCTCCACCTCCTATACCTGCTGTTACCAGCTCTCACAGATTCCAATCCCCTAAAATCTCCAGAGTCTAATGCTAGCATTCCACCCTCTCTCTGTGCTGGGTCATGTGCCATTTGCTCTTGGGTCAAAGCACTCTCCACCCTGCAGCCAGAACGGGGCCCTTAGAAGGCAATTAGAGCTTGCTACTCTCCTGCTTAGCACCCCACATTCAATGGCTCCTCCCTCCTTGTCACAGAGACCTTGGCGACCTAAGCCAGACCTTTCTGCCATCCTCTGCAGTCCCCACCGGTGTCCCATGACCTGTTCTGCAGTCTTCATGCTTTGACTCCTTATGCTGTGCCTTGTGTCTGGGGTACACTTGTCCACTTTGATTTGCCCCTTCCTTATGCTGCATCTCTCTTTCGCATTTCAGGGCGGGCATAACTGATTCAGAAAGCCCTCCAAGGGTCCCCTCTGCCCCCGAACCCTTGGGCTGGTTAGAAATCTCTCTTTTGGGCTCCCAGAGCATTCTTAAGTTATAAGTTCCTTCCACACATGTTTATGCCTCAGCGTCCCTCTGCTATGCCAGATGCTGGGAGGCACGGTTGTGAATGAAGCATTTGTAGAGCTCTGTTTTGGGAAGCGGGCACATCATGCCCACTACCAGACTCCCCGGAGGGCTAAGGCATTCTTTGACTCTGTGACCTCAGAATTGCACACGTTAATTCCAATGTGCCAAGTGTTTCGACTCCTCAGTGCATTCTTGGCACTGTGACTGACGCAGGGGACTTTAAGGAAATGAATGTGATAGAGAGGAAGTGTAACCTAGACGATGTGAGAGCAGTGAAAGAGATGGTTAGGAGCCTAATGCTGAAGCCTGGTGCCTGTGTTCAGATCCCCAGCCTTCCACTTGCTGGTAGTGTGACCCTGAGCTTCTGTTTTCCCATCAGAAAAAAAAAGGGGGGAGTTGAATCCCAATTACTTTTTAGTTGTCAAGCAGATCAAACATGTTAAATATTTTTTTTTTGTCTGTGTGTGCACATATGTGTGTGGGGCATGTGTACAAGAGGGCACTTGAGTGTGCATGTGCCTGTGGAGACCAAGGGTGAAATCGGGAATCATTGGATTGATCTACCTCCTTATTGGTTTGCTCTGGGGTTTCCAAGCTCCGCCTTCCAGGGCTGGAATTACAGGCCACCACCATATGCACCCGGCATTTTTACACAGGATCTGGGAATCTGAACTCATCCTTTTGCTTTCGAGACAAAGGCCATCTCTTCAGCCCCAAATGTGTTAATTCTTAAAAAAGCATTTAGAATAGTGCTTGGCACATAACAAATGGCTTATGTGTAAATGTTGGCTAAACACATGAATTACAAGTATATAGGCTGCCTGAAATAGTCTTGCATTCAAATCCAACCTTGGCTGATGGGGGAAGGCAGGGAATGAACCTCTATTTTCCTCCTCTGTGAAATGGGGATCTTAGTATATCCCTCAAAGAGATCATGTTCCCCATGATTCCAGGAGTCCAGACTCAGTGAGGAAGAATGTCCGTACAAGGCAGTTCTTGTATTGGGGTAAAATCCGGATCTTGCCCTGGAAGGGCTAATAGAATGGGAACAATCCATCCTTAGGGGCCACTTCCATCATGAAGCCCCCTTGGACTTCTACATTTTAGCTTCTTTGGAACCCTGTACTCTAGGTATTTAATGTAATTTCCAGCTATGAAACTGACCATTCATGTGGTATTGAATGATCATTTCTCTGAGTTTTAGGACCTTCCCCCCTTTTCTTTTTGCTCAGGCAAGGGAGATAGAAGGGACCTTCAAACAGCATTATTATTGTTGGAACCAAGACAATGTCTGCCAAGCAGCGAGACGCGGCTTGTATTTAATAGATGTTCCATGAGCAACGGTTTCATTTCCCCCCTCTTCCTCCTGTCATAGTTTCCCGACTCGCCTGTCAGCTCATTGAGGAATCTGATTTAAGTCTAGTTCCTGGAAGCGACAGGTGAGAGACTTGGCAGATCCCAGGAGGGAGAATGGGAGGTGAAGCTGTGAACGCTTGTGTGGGTGCCTGCAAAGTTTTCTGGGTCTACCCAGGAGTGTTTCAACCTCTGCTCCATGAAATCCCTCTTCTGCACACACCTTCCCACCTCCAGAGCTCTGCACAAGATAGAATTCCCCCCCCCAGCCTGATTAACCCTTATCGAATGTTCTCCTCTCAGCACCAGAGCTGCTTTTTTTTTTTTTTTAAGGAGGCTTCCTCAGTTGTCCATCCCACCCAGCCCAGGGGAAAGTTACGGTCCAAGCTCACAGCACACCCTGAATCGCTTTGAAGAGGCAACGCTTCACTTCTCTGTGTGGTATTTTCATTTTCTCATGCTCCCCCCAATCCCTCTTCTCCCCCACCCTTAGGCTGTAGCAGCTGGGACAAGAGTGGGGATGGTGCAGTTTTGAAATCCTAGAACGCAGCCTCATGTCATTCACAGAACAAGGCCTTCCATAGCCGTTTGCTCGAAGAAATTCTTAGACCGAAGAAACCAAACCACCTGGCTGCTATGTCTTTGCCCACCCGGTTCCTCGTCCCCAGTCTCAGGACGCCTGGGTCTCCCTGTCTCTTCTATCCATGAGTGGAGCAGGGTATGTGGGGCGATCACGTGAGGGAAGTAGAGGTAGAAGGGGTGCCAGTCATACCTCTGTCACAATGGTGTCCCTGGTGGTGTTGTAGACCCAGCCATCCAGGCACGGCTCGGTGGCTCCTTGGGTATCGTTGGACAGGCTGCCGTTGGGCGGGATGCACGAAACGGAGGCACTTCTCGGGCTTCCCATTGGAGTCCAAGGGGAGCACCCACGGCCCCGCAGAGGCGTTGGGGGGCGGTCGGCAGTGGTGGGCAGGGGTGGTGGCTGTGAAGATCTGCAGCAGGTTGTGGTTGGCCATGCCGAGGATCGGGAGGGCCAGTAAGGTCACATGTAGGTATTGGAAGGGGCCCATGCTGCCCACGCGATCCAGAATCTCGGAGAAGGTCATGGTGCCAGGTGAGATGAGATGGAACTGCAGGCAAAGAGACCAGACTGGTGAGGTGTACGTGTGTCTGTGTATGTGCGTGTACCCGTGTGCTTGCACACGCATGCATGATATAAAGGCCTCTGGGAACGGTGTGGAACCATTTGTGCGAGATGTGTGGGGCATGCGTACATGATCACAAGTGAGGGGTGCTCTGCGTGTGCACGTGTGTAAAGATGTGGAGGCTCTTGTGTGTAGATGCCCAAAGATGTAGTCCGTGACCTGGAGCTATCCAGGCATGTGGATGCAAAGATATCTACAGGTGTGCACGCATTTAGGCTGCAGCACCTAGATACACCTGTGTGAATCTTGACTGTAGTGTATAGTCAGCTAGGCTGGTCATGCACGCTTTGTGCACAGAACTGTGCAGGCCACATAGCAGAGACTAGGAGATCTAGAGATCTAGTAGTGGACGTTGACTGAACTGGATTGAGGTGCGTGTGTGTGTGGGAACTTCCCCTAGCATTGCAGGCTCTGTTTTGGGGAGAAGAAGGACCTGTCAGAGCCCCGAAGCCTCCCAGCTATTGCCTGTTCTCTGAGACTAGTCCCCCCTGTGTTGGCATACCCCTAAGAGTCCGAGCAGCTCCCTGAAGACATCAGGGGCTTGACCAGTCACGGGGAGGAAGTAGGACCTGGCTTTGGGATGTCTCTGGGTGCTGGTCTTCGGGTACCCTCAATCCCATCTCACCTGGTGGCTGGGGCTGGATCAGGTGGGGCCGGTGGCGGATGCAGCCGTGGCCGGTGAAGTGTCTTAGGGTTCAGCAGCTGCTGTGGCAGGACCGCTCAGCTCCACCAGGCTGTTTGTGCTTGCTCCTCTCCCAGGGGGGTCTTATATAAGGCATAAGCTGTTTCCTGGGCTAATGTTTGACTTTCTTTGGAGGATTAACATCACTGGCAAGAGAATGTTACGGGCCCACCAAGCCCAGCCTCTCCTGAAAGGGCTGCCTCAGCGAAGGCTGGTGGGGGTGGAGGGGTGGGTGGTGGGTGGAGGAAGGGAGCTCGGGAGCGGTGTGGCCCAGCCTAGAGTGTTGCCAAATGGACTCAGGGTCGAGCAATGCAATCAGGCTTTCCTAAGGGAGAGTCTGGGAAGAGGATCTGGCCCGAGGGTCCCTCAAAGTGGGTGTTCCAAGGACTCAGCGTTGAGAACAGTCAATGAGATCAGTGAAGTTCTGCTGTGCACACTTTTCCCTGTTCTGTGCCTCCTTTGCAGGTACACGGTCTCGCTGCCTAGGCATGCTGGGAAGCCACCCAGATACAAACTCAGTCCCCAGTATCTATCAGTGTGGTCTCAGGCTGCCATACCTTGGGGGTATCCAAGGTCCTTCCTGTCTGAGCTTCTGATACAAGTGACCACTTTTCTCTCCTACCACCCATGGGCACATTCTCTTGTAGGATCTGCTTCCATGGGGACCCACCACAGTCCCAGTACTTTGTTTTTCCTCTGAATGAGTGTGACTTGAATGATCTAATCAATGTGTATTTTCTTTTCTTTTTTCTTTTAAATAAAAATAGCAATATCAACAAGCCAACCCAAACTGAAACAAGCGATCAGTCTGATTTATACAGGCAGGGATCGTTCCAAGGCATGATCGCCTGGCCCTTTCTCCTGCAGCTTAACATCTCACACAGGTGTCTAGCAGCCAACTTGAGGCTTGGTTAACCTTTACAGCAGCCTCGTTGCGAGTCTAGTGTTATCAGCTAGGAAACTGGGAAGTAACTTGCTTCGGGTTCCCAGCCAGGAAAAAGCGCACAAGGGACAGTGTGGCTTGAAGCCCTTCCCCATCTCTCAGAGTTCAGACTTTCCTGCTTCTCTTTTCTTTTTGCTCCCCTCCCCCCCACCTCTTCTTTGTTTTTCACGAAACAGATCAGGCTGGCTTTGAACTTTCCTCGATTGCCCTTCCAAGTGTTGGAATTACAGCTACTTAGAGCCAGTGCTTGTAGTACATTCCCTTCGCAAGGTCACCTTGTCTGGTTTCTATCATCACTGCCGGCTTGCCTTTGACTGTCTGTTTCTCTTCCCGGGGGACCCCTGGGAGCTGCCTCATTCCACCTGCTTTGGGAGGGCTAGGGAAGGGGATGCTTGGACCCCTTTTTGGCTGGCAAGAAGTTTCCCATCCTCCCCCTGGGCTCCCTTAACTACCAACACCGTGATCCAGTCTTCAGGCTTGGGCTGGGCTCCTCCTGTTTGAGGGACCTGCCAGCTCTCTTCCAACCCCCCCACCCCTCCCCACCGCAGGGCAGGGTCAGCTGGTGAACCCTGAGTCCAGCCCTCCTCTCCGCTTACCACCTGGGCTCAGCAGTTATTGATGTTCTCCGAGTGGCCTGAGGCAGGGTGAGCTCTGAAAATCATCAAAGGAAGATTAAATTATGCCTCGAGGCAGCGCACGGTTGTTTTAGGAAGATTTTCAACTGTGAGGCTCGCAGAAAGTTGGGCTGCCTCCCCAAGCGCCCCTGTTCTGGGTGTTTACCCTCTCAGAGTCCTTCTGGTTCCTAATTGGACTGGTTTGTCTGTCTGTTCCTGTCCTAGTGGAATGTTGTTTAAAGGCGCCTGGGGACTTCCCTGACGCTGTTGGGGTCCAGCCAGAGTATACACGTCTCCAGTGCCCAGTGAGGGGTCCCTGCATCCGGGCAGCGCCCCTACCCCGCAGTGGATGCAACTGGGTTTCTGATACCTGCATCAAGGTTCTTGAGGACTGTATATGCATTTATATGCTGGGGGGAGGGAGAGGGGGTCACTTCTCCCTGGACTCTTGCTTCTCTTCATTAGTTAAGTGGTTTTAGAAAAAAAAAAAAAGGAACAAACACCAGAAACTTTTTATTCAAATAATATGTTGGGCTCATAAGATCTCTCTATAAAGCAGATAATAGAGTTTGTGTCCTGGCTAACGTGGGAGACAGAGAAGGCAGCACCCCATCTATCACCCTCTCGGCTCACCCTTCTTCAGCATCTGCTGTTGCCGGCTGTCCTTACATCCAGTGTGTTCAGATTGACTTTTTTTTTTTTTTTTTTTTTTAAGAAATATGTACTTGAGAAATCTTACATGCTGAATACTTTTTTAAAAAATTGGGATATGGAAATAGATTTTTGCTCTTTTCTTTTCCGCTACCCCCCTTTTCTCTTTCTTTCTTTGTCTAAACTCTTGTGGAGTCTCCTTTAAGCTGAAGTTGGGTTCTGTTCCTCCTCTGCCAGGTTGTGTGTGATTTGACTAAGAATGGTTCGAGGAGTCATCTAGTCCAATGTCCTCGATCTTATTTGTGGGGAGCGAAGGTCGGTGAAAAGACACACAGGTCGGATCCCCTCCTCCACCCAGCAGAAGTGGTGGTGGTGGTGGGGTCTGGGCCAAGGCATCTTCCTCCTTAGAAACAGTCAGGGAACAGGGGATCTGTTAAGTATTTTTTTTTCCTTTTTTTTTCTTTCTCTCCTTTCTTCTTCTGCTCTCATTCTTTCTTCTTCTTCTTCCCATATTTACTCATTAGAGAGAGAGAGAGAGAGCGAGAGAGAGAGAGCGCAGATGTGTGCATACCACGTTGCCCGTGTGGAGGCCAAAGGACAACTTCTGGAAGTCTCTTTTCTCTTTCCACCATGTGGGCTCTGGTGACTGAACAAAGGTCACCAGCTTTGCGTGCAGATGCCTTAAGTTGCTGAGCCGTCTTGCTAGTCCAGATCACTGATTTTCTGTGGGTCATTTATTCTCCCATCGCTCACTACACATCCATCCACCCATCTATCCATCAGTCCATCCATCGATCCATCCACTCATCCATCTAATCAGTTTGTATCACAGGCCCCATGCTATGATGCCTATTCTTCCTTCCAGTGTACTTTTCAGGGCAGACAATATTCTAGAAAAAAAATTTAGTAGCATGAAAGAGACTGAACTTGAGGAATTGGGTTGGAGGAATCAGATAGGAATGGGCTATCCGGAGAAGATGGCACCGGCTCCAGGCTTTGATAGCTACGTGGAGTGAGCTCAACAGGTAGAGCCAGAGAGGGATGTGAGTGAGGAGCGGTGGGCGGGGAGGGGGCCTTGTCCGGGAATGGGAAAACTTGAGATTTATGAGCCAATAGGAGCGAACTGAGCGGTGCTGTGTGGTACCCAAGTTCTCTTTGTGCAGGGTCTGGGTGTCTTGTCCTTGTGAAGGGCTTACCAGTCTGGTTGCCAATGGTAACCTGTCTGCTTTCCAGCCATGCAAGGGTCCAAGATCAGCATGTGTGTCTTCCATCCTGCTGCTTAGAACGTCTCTGGGTGAGTCACTCAGCAAAATGTGAAGGCCACAAGCAGGGCGAATGGTGGTGATGGGGGGAGAGCTGTTAGCCTGGGACTTAGTCTCTAGCTTATCAGAGACCCTCCCCCATTCAGCTCTTGTCCTTGGACAGACTCAGAAGAATAGGTGGCCAATGTGTGGCCAATAGGTGGCTCCGGTAAGGGGATGCTCTCAAGTCCTCATGTGCCACTTGTTTCTTTGCTACCACCGCCCTGTCTCCCCGGCAGTGAGTCAGTTCCAGGAAGGTTATATTCCAAGACTGGATGTGAATCTTGACACGGCCACTTGATGGCTGGACTTGGGCGAGTGGGGATCACATTTTAAGTCTCAGTTGTCTTGCTTATATAATGGGGAGATAGGTTTGCCAGAATTTTGCCAAACAGTGCCAAACATTTATCACTTAGTGAGGGTCGGGACTGAGGGATGGGTCTCAGGAAAGCTGAGCCTTGCTAGATAAAGTCAAAGAGAAGGTTTCTGGGAGAAATTGAAGGTGAAAGGACTGCGTACGGAACACAGGCTGGAAGACTTCTGAAGTGGGTAGACTTCTTGAGACCCGTCTGAGTGCCTGGACTAGACTCTGGCCATTTCTAAGTCCATTATGTTGACAGACAGGTATGCATAGACAGGACCCCTCCTGGACTTAGAATCACCTAGAATCGGGGAGCTGAATAAAGTTGGAATGGGGCTGGCCTGGTGGAATGGAGGGAAGTGTATCCCCCCTTCTGGTTTATATCATAAACTGCAAGTCTCTTTCAAGATGGAGTGGCTGATTTGGAGGAGAAGCACAGGAAACAGATTTACTTGGAGGGGGGAGGGGCCATTTGACTGTCCTTCACATGGGACAAGCATCCTGAAGACTCCAGGTAGAGGAGCTGGGCACATATTGAATATATACCTGTAATCCCAGCACTTGGGAGGATGACAGGAGAATTCTGAGCCTGAGGCCATCCTATGCTATTTAGTAAGGGCCTATCTTCAAACAAAACAATGATGACAAAACACAGCAAACTCTATAACAAAAATAACCTGAATGAAGAGACTGCCAAGTGGGTAGTCCTTAAATGCATGCAATTGATAAGCACAGATTTTTGCTTATCAAAGTCTGAAGACAGGGTTGGAGGATTCCAATGCCCAGGGGAATGTGGGGGCATGGCGGGTGAGCCTAGTGTCAGCAACAGTGTATGTACGTGTGTGCACAAGTGGTGTGTGTATGTGTGTGTGTGTGTGTGTGTGTTAGGTAGGTGTTTGTTGGGGGTGGTCTACCGAGAACCGCAGAGCACCCGTCCAGTCTGAAGGCTGCTCAGCACCAGCTGGTGTTGCCATGGGGATGCAAGGCTTTGGGTTGCCAGATCTTCAGATATTTTTAAAAATAGCTTGAAATCTGGACTTTTGTGTGAAAATTTTCCAATTGTGTAGGCGACCCCTCCTCCCACCTTCTGGAATCCCTTTGTCTTCTCGGCCTGTACCACCCGTGGGGTCCGCAAGCTCCCCGAAGTGATTCCTTGAGAGGAAGGTGGGATCGCCTCCCACTGGTCCTCATACCCCCTCCTTGCTGGCCTTCAGTCAACCAATTATCTAGTACCTGGGCTGGGCCTTGCGCAGAAATGGGATAGGAGGAAAGGGAAAACTAATAGCATTATTTTGGAGGGGTTCACAGACCTGTGGAGGGAGAAGAGAGGGAACCTGTGCCAGGTGTCAGTCACCCTGGGAACACCTTCCCACGCGCTTCCTTCTTCTCCTGGGTCTCATATCAGAGCCATGAGGCAGCCTTCCAGAATGCGGTCCAGGGCGGGGGTGGCTGGATCTAGTGCCAAACCACACTCATTATCTCTCCGCATCTTCATAGTCATCATTGCTGAGACCGGCTCTTCTTGACTCCTCAAATGTCACCTCCTCCCAGAGGACTTCCTAGACCACACTAGCTAGAGCCGGAGCCCCTGACACCAGCAATGCTTTTTCTAGGTGGCATTATGTCCCCCTCCCCTCCCATTTTCATGTATATGTGTGGGGTGCATGCTTATAATCTCAGCACTTCCTGGATCATGCATGCATGTTTGCAGGTATGCGTGCACATGTACATGCGGTGGCCTATAGTTGATCCTGGGAATCATCCTCATTGGCTCCTGATTCTTTTTGAGACAGGGTGGCCAATCAAAACCAGAGTTTGTTCGGCTAGCAGCTGGTCTCTGCATTGTAGGGCTGGAATTACAGGTGGGCTGCCACACCCATTCAGCATTTTACTTGGGATCTAGGGATCCAAACTCTGGTGGTTCCCTCCCCCCCCACCACACAGACACACAACACAGGGTAAACATGAGTCCCCTCTTCAGCCGGTGCTTGATTCTCTTTGTAGCATTTGTCGTTGTTGTCATGTGTTTGCTTGTCACCTGTCACCCTCCTGTGAGTGACGAGGTTATGAAGGTGGACCCTCTCTTTAGCACACATGCCGCTCACTGACTGTATTGCCGGGAGGAGCCCAGTGGTTTAACCTTTCACAGATTCATTCCAGGGACAAAAAAAATCTAAGCTGGAAGCTTTTATTTTATTTATTTATTTTATTTTTCTCCTTTCACAAGAATATTGAGTATTCATCCCAAGCTGGAAGCTTTTAAAAAAAATGTCCCCCTAAGATTTTTTAAAGGTCTCTCCTCCCTCATCTGAGATTCTTTTACCTATCCCTGGCATCTGCCATCCAGCTTTCTGTTGTCTTTCTGGAGCCCTGGGAGTCCCTAATTGGCTTTTAGGAAACCATCTTAGCAAAGGCTGGGCTCAGCCTTTATCCCTGTACCCCATTTGCTGGACCTTAGTTTCCTCACTTGTAAAATGGGCACAGCGGTAATAGTTCTGACCTTTTTAGGGTTGTGCAGTGTTGGGTGCATGCAGTGCTGTGTGTCCTCTCGTGTGTGTGTGTGTGTGTGTGGGGGGGCATTCCTACATCTCCGGATCCTGGCTGGAAATGTAGAGTATATCGGATAACCCTTCCCACACCAAGCAGTGCATTTTCTTTTCCTGCTTGCTTTGCTCCCTGCCTGAGGCAGTGCACAGACCTGCGGGCAATGGGTTTCCCTCCGCAGAACCAGTGATGGATGAACTGAGTGGTTAAAGATAAGCTGAGCCTCCCAGAGCAGATGGTGCTGGGGAGAAGAATCTACAGATGCTAGGGGGGCTGCTCAGAGCCGGGATGCATGCAAGGTGGCGATGCAACAGTTCTGTCAGTGTCCTTGGGCTTCAGGTTTCCCTCCTGAAAGGGACAGTTCTGGAAACAGTGTGTGTGTGTGTGTGTGTGTGTGTGTGTGTGTGTGTGTGCGCGCGTGCGCACACACACGCGTGCATGTGTTGAGGTTGGCAGAAAAAACGACTATGATAAAGGCAAGGTCAGTCACAACTGGGCTCTTACATGTGTAGGACTTGGCAGTGGTATTGGACACACACTCGTAGCTGCTTGGAAAAGATAGGGCATCTAAAGCATGAGCCTACTGGCGGGGGAGGGTCAGATGGTTTGGCATCAGGTGGATTTAAATCTATGACGTCGTTACTGGTCTAGAACTACAGATTGACAGTGGGGGACTAGTGACCCACCCCAGGGCTCTGACCTCATCTTAGTTTTACCAGCACTGTTGATGAAATGCAGGGAAGAAAATTATTCATTTTGCAAAGAATTCCAAGATGGGACCTAGGGTTGGAGGAGGAGGAGGAGGAGGAGGAGGAGGAGGAGAGGAGAAGGATCAAGGTCCAAAACAATCAGAAGGTAGAATGCTTTGTCTACTTTGCAGCAACGCCACTTCCCACATGTCCTTAACCCCCACCCCCGGGGGGGGGGGGCTGGCAGCTGAATCTAAGGCCTCACAGGTGCCAGGCAAGAGCTCTGCTACTAAACAACATCTGTAGTCAGGTAACTTTGGGATCCTGACTTTCTAATCTGCAAAAATGGGTGCCCCACCTGCACTGCAAGCATCGTGAGGATTGGTGAGACAAACTGTGGTTATGATACAGGGGGTCCCGCACATGGTAGGTTCTTGCTAGCAATGCTATAATTGCGGCCAGTAGGAGCTTCTTAAGGGCAAGGGAGCCCATCTTGTATCCTCAGTGCCTGGTACTGCGTGGGCACTGAGCAAATGTTTGTTCGATGAATGGAGAAGATGAGTTTGACAGGAATAAATGTTCCTGGACTCGGATCCAAAGACCCAGCTGCACAAGGAGGCAGTGGGGGAGAGCCAGGCTCAGCACCAGGAAGAGAAAGTAGAGGGGTTCACCACGGTGGAGATTCTTGTCGGAGTGATGTGCTGCCCAAAGCTGACAGGACACAGCAGGGCAATGTCTTCAGAGGTTGAATGCACCGGATCTCAAGACCCACTCACCATTTTGCCAGATGAAAGGGAACCCAGCCCAAGTCCATGCCCCGAGGGCGAACGTCAGGGCACTGAGCCTGCAGAAGTTTGCAAGGCCACCATCTCTTCCATTTGCTGTGGACGTTCTGTTAACATCAAGCCTCCCTTCTCCGTGACACGTGCCGGCAGCGGGTCGGAGATGGCTCAGGATCCCCATCCTCCTTCTCTGAGCTCCCCGCACGGGGGCGGTTCACACTGGAGGACAGCTTGCAGGACAGCTTGTGGGTGGCTGGCAGAGCCTTTCCATTTTGGGGGTGGGTTGGAGCGGGGGTTGGACCAGGATTCCACGGGTGGCTTCTCCTGCGCTGACCTCCTGTCCGCTTTCTTCCAGCTGAGACCGATCCTGCCGACCTGTGGCCGTTTCCATCCCTACCCTGGTCAGCTTCCTTTCACGTGTGCTCAAGACTCCTGGGCTCCGAGTGCTTTTTCCGCCCACGAACCACCCTCGCCAGCAGCGGGCTGGTAGCCCCTGTGCGCCCTCTGGTGGCCTCAGGGGTCATTGCTGTAGGTTCAGCGGGAAGTCTTGGGGGCAGTGAATCCAACCAGCGTAGGGTCTGAATCAGACTTTTTTGGACAAAATCCTGGCCTTTCATCTACAGATGAAAGAAAAAAAAATCCACAGTATGTGATAAATGAGTGCAATTACTTATTTTTATTTATTCAACCTTAAATAAAGAAATGTTAGAACATACTACAATGTGCATATGTCTTGAAAACATCCTTTTGTTTATAAGACACGCCTAGAAAAGGAAAATTAAAATACATGGAAACAAGAATAAAGGTGTGTTTTGCACAGGCCCAGAGGGTTTGGAAAGGGATTTATTGCTTCATGAATTTATAAGATCCATCTCAGATGACTACATTCTGTCCATGGCCCAACAACAGCGTGGATACTGGAATGCCAGGGATGTGTAAGTCAACATGGTTAGGCAGACCTGGCTGCTAATGCACCCTGTAGTCCCAGCGCTAGGGGGGTGGAGGCAGGAGGATGAGGGATTCAAGGTCAGCCTGAGCTACATGAGACCCTGTCTTAAGAGAACAAGATGATTTAGTCTGTAAAGTTCTTGTTATGCAAGCAGGAGAAGCTGTATTTGGATCCCTGGGACCTAAATAAAATCTGGGTGTAGCGGTGTGGGTCTATGACAACACAGTAACCCCAGTGTTGGGATTCTAGGGAGAGAGGTGGGGGAACCCCTGCCCCTTCAGCTCACTGGTCAGTCTAATCCTCCATATTCATTGAGGGACCTGTCTCAGAAAATAGGAACAATGGAGGAAGACTCCTGATGTGGCCCTCTGGCCTCCATACGTGAACATGTATATACACACACACACACCCATATATACCATGGTCAAAAAGGCAATCTTTATGCTAATTTGTTTAAATTTTTTTATTGTTTGACCTTTATGTGATTAATTTTAATTATTTTCACTTCCCATTGCCTGCCCTCATCTCCCTCCCTCTCCCCTGAAACTCATTTTCCCAATAAGTCCCTTTTGCTTTCATGTCTTTGTGTGTGTGTGTGTGTGTGTGTGTGTGTGTGTGTGTGTATGTGCATGTGTGTGTTGTGTGTGTGTGTGTGTGTGTCCCACTGAATTTAATGGGAGTACATGAATGGGAGATTATATACTGGAACAAGGGTAACTTATCAATGGCTACACCACTGAAGAAACCGAACCACTTCTCCAACAACCCCTAACTGCCAACAGTTCCTTCAGGATTGGGGGCCTCATGGCTTCTTCTCTAACATGATGAAATGTTGACAAAACCAATCTGGTGCAGTCTTGTCTAGCTATATTTTAATAAGACAAAAATAAAAATATTTTAATATGATAAAAAACAAAAAAATTCTTGCATCCCCAAATCACTTTAACGTCTTTGGATCCCAGTTTCCTAGTCCGTAAACCGGGGCATGGACGTCTATCTCACAGCCATCATCTGATTCAAGCCACCAGCTTCTTTTCCTGAAGGACTGTAAATAGCTTCTTGGAGGATCTTCCCGGTGCTCTTTGTGTCCCACCCAAGTCTTTTCTGATGCAGCCCTCCAAGTATCTAGGAGGCCCAAGTAGACTAAGTCAGCTTCCTACTTCCGACTGCTCCTCTTGGCGCCCCCAAGATCTGGCTTCTGAACACTTCCACTCCTTTTCCAAATTTATTTAATTAACGAGAGAGAGAGAGAGAGAGAGAGACAGAGAGAGACAGAGACAGAGAGAGACAGAGAGACAGAGAGAGACAGAGAGACAGAGAGAATACATGCCATGACACATTAGTGGAGGTCAAAAGACAACTTTCAGAAGTCATTTCTCTCCTTCCACCATGTGGGCTTGTGGGAATTGAACTCAGATCCCCAACTATGCTAGTAGGTTTATCTTACCTCTGAGCCACCCTATCAGCCCCTCTCAATATTTCTGCTACCATCTGTGCATCAAGCGCCACTTTATCTGCCTATCTGCCTTCAGGCCGTGACCTCTCAGGCCACTGTGTCCTCAACCCAGCTCCCTCTCTGTCATTGGATTAAGCTCAGATGTCACTTACCTTTCTTTTCAGAGACTTCCATCCTTCTCATCCAATCCAGTGTCGCCTTTCTCCTGGTCTCTTGTTTTATTTTCTTGGTAACATCTGGCCTTATCCTTATCTTGGTAACATCTGACTTTATCCCACGTCATCTTTGCGTAACTGGCTAGTTCAACTGGCGGGGGCTGCTGTGTCTTCTCTCCCACTGCCATCGTCTGGGCCTTCTGGTTGCTCTTCTTTGATGGAACATTCTGTAGTGGTAGCTCTTCCCAGTTCTGCCAGGGATCAAGGCAAAGGTGATTTCAGCTGGTAAGAGAGCCCATTTAATCTAGGAGATGTGTGCTGAAAGGTTTAGAAGTGATACATTTTGATGACTTTGTTATTGTCCTTTGAGAATGTCTCCTGGAACTTATTAAATTTCTAGGATTTTCTAATGGGTAATGCAATATAAAATAACAAATCCAAAATCAACACATATATTATAAAATCTAAAGTTGCGTGTATGTGTGTGTGAAGTCTGTTTGCATTTGAGGAAGGTTCTCACTACATAACTGGAATTTACAGTGGTCGTCCTGTCTTAGCTTCTCCAGGTGTGGGACTTCAGGTGTGTGCCCCCACAGCCGACTTTACAAGCACACATTCATTCTACTAGTTGATGGCACATTATGACATTTTCATAAACTATGTAATGTTCTTTGGCTGCATTCAACGCCCCCCTTACTCTTGCATATCCTTCCTTTTTCTCCCACTGATTCTCTTCCTTTTCACAAATAATCTCTCTTTGACTTTCATTTCGTATTTTTTTTTTTCTTTTAAATCTAGACTCTGACTATGAGTCAAGGCGTTTGCTATTTGTCTTTCTGAGTCTGGCTTATTTTGCTTAGCTTTCGGATGGTTCATCAAAACCTCATGCAGGTGGATCTCCAAATCTGCAGCTTCCACATCCTCCATTCAATGAAATTCACCCCAAATTATTTTTTTTCTAAAAAAAAATTGTATGTGTGTGTGTGTGCGTGTGCGCGTGCGCCTGTGCCCACGTGTGCATGTGCAGAAGATATTCTAAATGCCCTGCTCCATCATTCTGTGCCTTATTCCCTTGAGACAGGGTTGCTTATTGAATGGAGCTAGACTGAGGACGGGCAAACCTCAGTGATTCTCCTGTCTGTGCCCTGCTGCAGTCCTGAGATTACAGGAATGCATGACCACATCCAACTTCTTACAGGGATTCTGGGGATTTGAACTAAGGTCCTCATGCTTGCTTGGCAAGCACTCTTATCTGCTCAGCCATCTCTCTGGCTCTGTCACATTAAATATATGTATTTTTTCATTTTTTTTGTATGTGCATATGTGTTCACGTGCGTGTGCACATTGAGTGCAGCTGTGCATGCACATGTGTGCTCTTGTGTGTGCAAGCCTAAGGCTGAGATCAGAAATCATCATCAGTTCTTAGTCTGGGGTTTCTTGGTCTCCAGTTTCTGAGTTTGTAATTACATGTAAGTCTCCGCATTCAAGTGACAATCTGGGGGTGTGACCTCTGGTCTTTTGGCTTGTGTGGCAAACCAATGAGCCACCTCTACAGAACTGAATATGTAGATTTTTTTCCTTGTCATTTCCCCAATCAATACATTATTAAAACTACCTACATAGTACTTATAATGCATTAGGTATCATAAGTAACCTAAAGATGACTTCAAATATGGGAGAAGGTATGTGTAGATTATATGCAGATACTATCACATTGTATATAAATAGCTTGAGCACTCATAAAGTTGGATATCTGTGAAGATCATGGGGGCAATTCCCATGGATATCAATTAACTGTACACACACACACACACACCCAAACACACACACACACACACACACACACACACACACACACACACCACACTCCACACAATAGTGGCTAGCAATTTTTTTAACCTAAGATGAATAATTGGGTGCTTATTGTATTATTATTTTGATGTTCCTTGCATATTTGAAAATCTTAAGGAGTTGGGTAAAGAAGAAAGCTTCAAGAAGTTCAGGTAATTAAATAATAAAGATAATGCCTCCTGCACAATTTGAAGGTTCTAGTCAACTTGGTGAAGGCCTGGTTTTCTGTGTATGTGGGGGTGGTAATGGGGCATTCATCTCCTTTCCCTCTTGAGGGCAGCTGCTTCCTCTCCTTCAGGAAAGGGAAAAGGGAGACTCCCTGCTTGTATTGTTGTCTCAGGTGTGTAAGAGCAATTCTAGCTCAGAACTAAAGAAAAAAAGGAAGTGCCTGTCCCCCTCCCTCTATGAACTTTAACACGCTCTTTTCTGCCTCTTAGAAATCTTTTCAAAACAAAGAAGCCCCTTCTCAGGTTCCCACACCTGTAAAAGTTTCCTCAAGACTTCCGGAAGCATCTCTTTGAACTGTAACCCCTCAAGGAAGTCAGTGCAGAGTCTCCTAAGTTTCTCTGGGTCAGTCCAAGTCTAACCTCTGCTGGGCCTCTCTCCAAAAGCAACCAAGCTACCTGCTGTCGTAAAGATCCACTCTCATGTTACTCCTTTGAACAAAGGCGATTAGTAAACACAGATGGCCACTGTAATGACTGGGTTTGGATGAATGGTGCTTAAGGACAATACTATTGAACCCTTATTGTTATTACTATTTGTGCACACTTCTGCATGTGTGTGTGTGTGTATCAGAGGGCACTGTATGTCCCTTTGGAGGGCCAAGGGTGACTTTGGGAATCATCCTGGATTGTTTCTACCTCCTTTTTGCTTTGCTCTGGGAGGCTCTACCTTCCAGGGCTGGAAGTGGTTGCAGCCATTTCCTCCTGGTTTGATGGGGGGATCTAGAATCTGGACTCAGGTCCTTCTGCTTGCAAGGCAGAGGCTTAACCCTCGAGCTATCATCTCTCCAGCCCTGTTTTGTTTTTGGATAACACGGTATGCAGAGGAGAGCTTCTTTCTTCGCTCTATGAAAGGGAGAAGGTTCCTTCCTTTTGCCAGCTCTTAGTGGGGTGCTGTGCATCAAATATCCATTCAGGTTGGGTGGCTGTGTTCAGTAACAGAATTGTCTTTCCCCTCCACTTTTACAGACAGGCCTTTTGGTTGGGTAGAAGATCTTTGCCTTGAATTTGTAATTCCCCTCTGCAGGGTGTGTGTGTGAACGCGTGCGTGTGAGGGGCACGTTAGCACGTAGAAAGGGGGCGCATGTGAGGATTGGCAGAGACAGAGCCTTCGCCAGCCCGGGGAGCCCAGACGGGAGCCGTGTAGACAAGGGCAGTATCACAGTTCTCCCTACCCCGCCCCCCCATTATGCTGGGGGTTGGGGGAAGGCAGCCCTCAGCATCCACCAAATAACCAGCACAGCAACCCCCATCAGCTCCTGGCAACTCCCAGCGGCTCCCAACAACCTACCCAGTGCAGTCCCCTGAAGTCCCCAACATCTCCCAGTAACTCTCAGCAGCTCCTAGTAGCCCCTGTAATCCAGAACCTTCTTATCCCCCAATAGTTCAGCTAGCCCCCAGAAGCCCAGCGCAGTCCCCAGCAGCCCCAAGCAGTCTAACAGCTCCTCTTATTTAGCATCCTTTAGTATTCCCCCTAGCAGCAGCCTTCGCCAGCCTAGCCTGCCTCCAGCGGCCCTGCAGAGTGTCAGCCACGCCAGGCCGGCTCGACAGCGACACCGTGTGTCCGCACCTGATTGCTGCTGCTTCATCTGGCAAGATTCACCATATACAGATCCTTAAAAAGTATCGAGGCTCTTCTAACTGCAAAAGCCAAGTGGACCCTCTCCCTGGCACAGCGGTAGCCTTCCGAGGAAAGAGGGACTCTATGGTTGCTGTGATGGAAGGAGGTGGGTGGGTAACAAGTTGTCCTGCAGTATTTCATGAATACCAGCAGACATTCCTGAACCCCTTTTCATCTCTGATGAAGGGTTCAGATTAGGGTTAGGTTAGGAGTGGGAGGGTAGCTGTCCTTTTGCAGGTTGTAGGCGAAACTTTTTATCTCTCTTGGGTATTGGGTGGCTTTAGGTGTTCATGTACACATGAATGTCCTTACATATGAATGAATGAATGAATGAATGAATGGGGGGGAGAGAGAGAGAGAGAGAGAGAGAGAGAGAGAATAGGATTGGTGGCCATTTAATGCTTGCAAAAGCCCGTGCCCTTGTCTTGAAGATTTACTAACCCCGATGTTCACTGGTGTTGGTGGATTTGGATTTAGATTTGGGGACGTCCTTTCATGGAGAAGGCAAGAAGACAGTTGCTTGTAGGTTGTCAACATACAATCGAGAACCAGCCTTTTGGCACGTCATTTCCTTAAGACAAGTAAGGAGGAGGCCAATGGGAGACTGTCTGATTGATGTGGGAGGATCCAGTCAATGGCAGGCGGGACTTTCCTTGGGCAAGTGGATGAGATGGAGAGAACTGGTTCAATATTCGGCAGACTGGCAAGCTCTGCCCCTTTCTCGGTTCTTCTTGTAGACATGCTGTGGCCAGTTCCTTCAACCTCTGCTGGTAATTTTCCTGCCATAGTGGACTATAACCTGAAGCTGTGAGCATGTGGACAAACTCCTCGTTTTCCTAAATTATTCTGGCTGTGTATTTATCATGGCAACTAGCCGAGCAACTAGGACAAGACCCAACTGTGTGCTTCATCCTTTTGTTGAGATGAGTGACCCCACCTCACTCCATTTTCTCAGTTTCATGTCATTCAGAAACTTTAATTTCCCATAGGCACATTCCAGAGCCTTCCGGAAACCCAGATTCTAGTGGAACATTTGTTAGTTGGCAATCATTGCGCAACTAACACTTCTGTACCTCTAGTGACTTAAAAATCGTTCACAGTTTCTCAGGGGAGGTTCTAACCTCCCCTAGCAAGTTTGTGGGCTCAAAGGCACGTTTCTCATCACTTTGCTGTGGTATGGTGTGTTGGGCTGGGATCATGCTGGGAGGTGGGGTGTGGGGTGTGTGTCCAATTCTGTGTGGTTGCTAGCTATCAAACCTCAAGTGTCCCATGCCCCCCCCCACACTGTTGGCTCAAAACACAGCACCTGGCAGAAGGGAGGATAAAAAAAGGAAGAAGGAGAGGAGAACACGTGAGTGCGTGCGCACGCGCGCACACGCGCGCACAGGCGCGCGCGCACACACACACACACACACGCACACAGAGGAACATTCAAGATGGAAACCAGCCTTATCTTGAAGTGCTAGCTTCTCACTTTGGCCATTTGCTGTCTGTTGGAAGACGGTCAACAGTGCAGCCCACTTCTGAGGAGAGATTACCCAGGGTTGCCAGCATCAGGGGTTAAGGATACTTGTTGGCATCTTCCAGGCTGCCTGTTGTAGCCTCCTAAATCTAATAGAACTACAGAACAAATCCAATTACCTTTAAGGTCAATAGTGGACTTGTTTCCTAATTTATGCTCATAAACCCAAACATCTTACAGCTAATGTTTACTTCATATTTAAGCCAACATCAAATGCCTCAGCAAGATTTCCAATTGGATTAAATTATCCCTTCCTCCCTTTGCCCACCCCTCGTTTTAGATGAAGAAAGATTCAGAGAAGTTAACAGTTCTCTTTTTATTAATTTATTATTATTTTATTTTTCTAGTTTTCAAGCATACTGAGTACTTGTCCCTGCTTTCCTCCATTCCCTCCCTCCCTTTCCTTCATCAATCCATCCTGTTCTCTCTCACTCTCCTGCCTGGCTGCTTCTATGGACCCCAGGGTTCCCTCTGGCTTGTCTACTCCTGTGGAGGTTCAGGGCTCTTGTAGCACAACAAGTTGCCTCTTTTTGGGCTACCCCACTGATAGGGGGCATTTCCCTTCACTCGTCCAGCTTTAGTCTCCAAGGTTTCCACTGTATGTTAATGACATTTCTTTTTTTTAAAATTTTATTTATGTATTTATTTTATTTATTCAGTTGTGTGTGTGTGTGTGTGTGTGTGTGTGTGTGTAGAACCACAGATGAATTCGGGAACCACCATGGACCGCCTCCACCTCCTCCTTGTTTACTCTGCCTGGGGATTCACAGGCTCCGCCCTACCAGGACCAGAAACGCAGGCCACCCCTGCTTCCACCCAGCGCCTATACGTGGGGTCTAGGATCTGAACTCAGGACCTTCTGCCTGCAAGGCAGAGGTTTAACCCCTGAGCCACCTCTCCAGCCCTGTTAATGACATTTCTGTGCAAGTGAAAGACCCCCGTCTTTCAGTCAGGAACGAGGCCACCGAGAGAAAGACCAAGACCCTTCTCGCTGCAATAGCATGAGGTTTTATTTAACGACGCGCCGGGCGGCTCCAGCAACCTCTCACGCAGGAGAGACTGAAGCAGCCCCGAGCAGCTCGGGCAAGGGGTTTTTAAGGGGTCTTGGGGTGGGGGGATTGCTTAGCTGAGGAATTTTCTATGACCTTTACAGTCATTGGTCGGCAAGAGCTCGGGTGGAGTTGGCTCTTGGTGATCGTTCCAGTCCACCTGCTTAACCGCAGGCTGTTCATTCTGGGTGACCTTCATTGATGGAATTCCCCTTTGGGCAAACTTGCTTTTCCAGAACTGAAGGGCTGGAGGTCTTAAGAGGTGGGGAAGTACCTGTAAAAAGCTCAAGGCTGTACATAGTTTTAAGCAATGACTAACAATGGATGCTTGGATGGCTATAAACAATGGATGCCTGAATGACTACAAGCAAGGGCTATACTGTGGGCTTGAACCAGCCTGCTTTGTGAATTTTAGGGCGAGGGTCTCAGGGTCCAACACAAGCACAATATAGCAAGCCAGCATTGAACCCCAGGTCTATTGGAGGCAGGTCCACATCTGAGATGCGCCTTTTCCACTGGTCCATGCTGCTTTCTGAGGATAGAGTAGATTATAAAAGGTTCTCGTTGTGGTCTGGATGTGATTTGAATCCCTCCCCCAACCCTTACACTACCAGAGTCCTCACTATGGAGACTAAAGCTGACTATAAGCTGTGATCCTCCTGCCTCAGCCTCCAGAATGTTGGGATTCTAGGCACGAAATTCTTTTGTGAGGATGACCACTTTCCATGATGTTTCTTTCAAGGACCAACATGTTTTCCATGATACCCAAGAGATACATAGTCCTGCTTTCTGCAGCAGAAGGTTCTGGAAATCCTGTTAGACATTTAATGGTCATTGGCAGGAAGCATGTCGCTGAGGGAGCCTGAGGCAGGGTTGCTGAAGGTGGTGGGTGAAGGTTTAGATGTGGCACAGTTTGTCCTCCATGTTCTGGGTGGTTAGATTGTTGCAGGGAAACGGTCTTTTGGTTGTCCCATCTGGGTTGCCAAATGTTGTAGGGACAGTAATCGACCGTCCCAATGTTGTAGGGTTCTTGTGTTCTGGAGTCGAAGATTGAAACCAGAACACATGTGGAAGATTAAGGTAGAGTTTATTAGAGAAAGGTTTGAACTCATGGACTCCAGATGTGGAGTGCCATTAGGGGCTAGGATGCCCTGGAGAACTCATGGTGCTTAGGCATGGAATCCATGAGGAGCAAGGAACTAGAAACAGACTCATGGCACTGGAGTGCTATGAGGGGCTAGGGTGCCAAAGATGGCTGCCAAGGCCAGGTGTATTTATACACCTAGACAAGCCCAGAGAAACTGGCTTTTTCCCATTGGTTAACTCCCATTGGGGCCCAACTCTGTTGCTCTTGGGCCCATGTGGGCTAGATATGGAGAGCTCATCTCCATAATCCCTTCATAAGGAAGTTGGCCATCTTATCTCTGGGAGGATTGGAGTCAGTTCCTCAGCAGGAGTGTTCCTTCAGGGTGATTCCAGGAGTGGGGGATGACCTTCAGGAATTCCAAAGACCTTCAAAGACCTTGAGAGACCCATCCCAGTGTGGCTACTCTAATCCTGCCTCAAGATGACTGAATGTATGGGTAAGCCTGTCTTGGGGATAATTTTCCATTCTACTGGCAGTGATAGAAATTTTTAAGTTCCAACATATTAAGCCTCACACTATTTTTGCCTGTATATGAAGAGATTAAGGAAATGATTAAAGCCTTCTATATATAGCAAAAGACATTGTTGCATGATTAAACAGGCAAAACAAATACTTCAATTGCTACCTTGTGTTGCCAAGTCTCCCCAAAATTTGGCTAAGATTTATCCTATCAACCTTTATTGTCTTGAAGTTTTTTTTTTTTTTTTTTTTTTTTTTTAAGTTGATGCAGAGTAGCAATTACCATCTTGAGGGGAAATGGCTTCTCCCTCCTGGTGTCTTTTTAGGGGAGCTTCTGGAAAAACTTCAATCTTCATGAATGAAGCTTGACCCCCTGACTCTTCCACTACATCCAAGATTGAATGGGAGACATCACATCTAGAACATTCAATCAACTAATCTTCACATCATCTCCTTATGAGCCTTCCCGCAACTTTCAAAATGCCCTTCACCAGTAGGAAGCAGTTTAGAAACATTCTTTTGCCCAGTCCCCCCATTCCCCATTTCCCAATTCCTCCGAATCCTATCCATTTTTTCCCTTTTGTCCATCAAGAGTCTGATTTTTGGAACCAAACCTCAAAACCGGAGATCCTGCCTGATAGATCTGAGATAAAAAAAGAAAGAGACCCAACAAGAATGTTAAAAGGATCTGATAAGAAAAAGAGATAACTGGCCAGACTCCTAGTTATTCTGGGAAAAAGGGAACCAACTGGTCAAACTGAAATTCTTTCCCCCTGCACTCTAACTATTGAAAGCTTGCACCCTTGACTCCAAACCAGTAGCAATTTCATCTCAAGGGGAAATGGTTGCTCCCTGGCTGGAGTTTTGGAGGAGCTTCCAGAATAGACTCCAGTTTTCCTGGATTAAAAAAGAAGAGTTGATACAAATATTGTGTTTTATTCTGGCATTTTAATGCACTTACATTTTAATGCACTTACACTCCTTTGTTTTTCTCTTATCGGTCCCTTCCTGCATTGCAGTCCACCATTGGGTATGTGGATGTGCATGCACATGTTTGTATGTACAAGTGGGTATGCTTATGGGTGGATGTATGCATGTTTCTTTGTGTGTGTGTGTGTGTGTGTGTGTGTGTATGTGTGTGTGTGTGAATCAATCGCTGTCATTCCTCAGGAACCATCCACTTTGTTTTTTGAGGCAGAGTCTCTCACTTGGACCTGAGTTAGCTATATTAGGCTGGTTAGCCAATGAATCCCAGGAATTTCTTGTTTCTGCTTCCCAATAGTGCTGGGGTTTATTTCCTCCATTTTCATATATATGACTTGTACACATGTGCAATTGTATGTTCACATGCATGTGGGCATACGTATGTGCATGTGCACGTGTGTGTATGTAGAGGTCTGAGGTTGATACTCTATTGCTCTTCTATGCAATTCTTTTGAGGATGGTTTCTAAATCAAATCCAGAGCTTGCCAATAGGCCTTGTCAAACTTGGGTCTTCAATGTGTGTACAAAAAGCCGAGTTCCCTCTCCAGTCTGTGTTTTGCTATATTTTTTACTTGTTATTATCTTCTTTCCTTTCCTTTTTCCCTCTTGTTAGAAGATGCCATCTTTTCTTTGAGAGCAAAGAATTTGTCTAAATCACTGCTGTTAGAGCCCTGTCTGATACCTTGTGGGAGCACTAGGCAAGATGTTTACAATACAGAGCTGGGGATATAGCCTGCCTAGTGCTCATACACCTATAATCCCAGAACCCAGAAGGTAGAGAATGGAGGAACAAGCATTCAAACCCAGTTTGGATTATTTAACGAATTCCAAGCAAGCCTAGGTTTTATCTCAGAGACAGACAGACATAAACAAATACTCCCAAACCCCAAACCCCAAACAAAAGATATTTCCATTGCAAGTGGCATATATGGAAGTTTTAGGGAAAGAACTGAAGTTATTCTTCACTCAGTTCTAGTGTTGCCTTGCAGTCCTTTTAGCAAAGGAAATGGTGAGAGTCCCGAAACAGATGATGGGGGAATGATTGACAGTTCCTGTCTTCTAGGCTTCCTGGACATTCTAGTGTATTAAATGTTGTTCTTGTCACATACTGACCCCTGGTGGTCATTTTCACACATGTGTATTTAACTATGCATGAATGAAAGCATAAAAATTTCCACTAGAGGGCAGTAACACACGTTGTTAAGAGTTTGGGATTTGTACCCATCTCCAGTTTGGGGCTCTTTCCTTCCAGGTGAATGGAATGTAGACACTAGGGTGAACATCCTAGTGATTGCAGAAGTGCAAGCAGAATCAAGTAATATCTAGTACTTGTACCTCAATGCCGAAGGACTTGGGTCACCTGCTTTCAGGACTTGGGTCACCCCTGGGTCTCAAAACAAGGACAGGACCGAATGCTGGGCCCAGTATTTCTGCTCACACCCAGTTTTCAGAGAATACTACTGCCACACCCTTTTGCATCAGAAGCTGTGAAATGGTCTTTTTTTCCTCCCTGTGAGGTAAAAAATCAGTTGCAGAAGAATGAAAACTGGACATTGGCAATTAGGTTGTTTCTACTACAAATCATGTAAACAGCTGAGGTTAAGTCATCTGAATTATAAATGGACTGAATTTTTTTTTTTGTGTATATGTTTGTGCGTGTGCATGCATGCGCTCATGTACATGGAATGCAGAAGTGTGTGTGTGGGGCGCCAGGTCTAAGCCTGCTCTCTAGAGAATGATGCATTAGCATCTGGGACAGCCAGTAGCAGGCAGATTCCTCTCCACTGAGAGTTTTGAATCACTTCCTGTTTGTTTTCAACCAGATTTGCTTTTGTTCTTCTCTAGACTGGCAATGATAAGATGTTCTCCCTGTTTTTTTTTCCCCTGTGCATCTATGGATCATAAGATTATGTACATAGTCATGAAAACCAGGTCACTCTGCTTGGAAACATTCATTGTCCCATTTTAGCAAGTTTTTGCTGCTTTTTGCTCTGTTGGAGATATCATGTCTGGTCCCAACTAGATATCACTTCTGCTTTTTTTTTTTTTTTTTGCTAGCCTAGATAAATTTTACAATGTGTATGTTTAACATGATCCTGTAAAGAATTTGACTTCTTCGTCTCTGTTTTTTTTCTCCCTATACTGGTATTTGTCACACATAAAATCAGCTTGGATGATGAATGGCATCCTTGCCCCCTCTGACCCAAAGCTTGATTAATTCCCACCACTCCCACTCCTGTTTCCCAAGTGTAGCTTGGGTTTGTGCTGGTTCGTGGGTCTAGACAGAAGTGACATTGGATGTCTTCCTCAGTTGTTTCCACTTTAGTTTTTTTTTTGAAAAATATTTATTTACTTGAGACAGATTGAGAAACACATACAAAGGATGAGGGGGGGAGAGAAGATGCACACATGCACACATGCACATACATACATCATGGTGCATGGGTGGAAGTTAGTTCTCTCTTTCCACCATGTGGATGCCCAGGAATTGAACTCAGGTCACATGGTTTGTGAGCAGGCATTTTGCCCACTGAGCTGTTTCTAGGCTCACCCCATCTTACTTTTTGATGTAGTGTCTCAAGTGTAAGCATTTTAATTAAATCAAATTTATTAGCCTTATCTTGTAGGTTAATGCAGCCATCCTAAGATCCAGAAGATATCTGGTTATCTTTACTGGCAGAAGTGATTATTATTATTATTTTTTATTTAATGATCCTGCAGCTCATTGATTTGGGTAGGATGGCTGGTCAATAACCTCCAGAGATCCTCCTGTCTCTGCATCCCCAGTGCTGGGATTACAGACATGTGCTGTTGTACCAATTATATATAATATATAAAACATATATAAAGTTTATATATATATTTCATTTTATTATAATTTGAAAGAAAAGCCATGCAGCAGCACACAAGTCATAAACCCTAGAAGTTTCTGGGAGGAAAAAGCTAGAGAAGTGGAAGGGAAGGTCATATCTTTTGAGTTAGGCATTGAGATCAGCAAGAAATCGTATGGTGAAAAAGTGTGGATCTTTAGAGATGCACCCAATTTTTTTTTTTTTTTTTTTTTACTGTGGGTGCTGGGGATGGAGCTCATGTCTTCATATCTGAGCAGCAAGCACTTTGCTGACTGACCTATCTCCCCAACCCCTTGGGATGATTTTTTTTTTTAAATGAATGCAAATGGCTTCCAAGGGGATAGAGACCCAAGACACTGGTCATTAGGCTTGGCATCCTTCTTTTGTAATTAAACTTGATTGGTGATGCCAAGTAGATGTTTGGATTTTACAGCTCAGAGCTTCCCCACCCTGTTGACGTTCTTTCAGAATCTTCTTTGGTGGTGTCTTGTCACTGTAATTATGCTGAACTTGTCTGTTAGTGTTATTAGAAACTTTTTTGTTTACTTTATTAGCATCTTCCTATATTTAGCAAGGCCATCTGGAAGTTTCATCTGCTGGGAGATGAGTGATGAAGTGTGAGTGGTCAGCTCTGTTCTTGTTGCATGTGGCTGATGAATCACTTTGGAAAACATCACTGACTTCTATCCACTGCCTGGAGGCTTCGCATGAGCACCAGGTCTGTTCACGGTTGGAACGCTGATCTTCCTGAGTTATCATTGATGATGATGATTTTTTCCTATTCTTTAAAAAAACCCTGTGTGTGTGTGTGTGTGTGTGTATGTGTACCTGGGTGCATAGTGTGCAAGTGCAGCAGGTCAGGGGACAACTTTGTGGAGTTGTTTCTCTCCTTCCCCTTGACACGGGTTCTGGGGATTGAACTCAGCTCATCAGGTACTTTTACCTGCTTAGCCATTTTGTTGGGCCAGATTTTTATTCCTTCCCCCCACCATTTTTGTTTGAATCTGTGTATGGGGTACATGTATGTATGTATTTGTTTTATTATTATTATTATTATTATTATTTTATTCAATTGTGCGTGTGTGCATATGTATGTGTGCATGCGCACCTGTGTGTGTCTGTGTGTGTGTAGAACCACGGATGAATTCGGGAACCACCACAGATGCCTCCACCTCCTTCTGCCCCGGGATTCACAGGCTCCGCCTTACCAGGACCAAAAGCGCAGGCCGCCCCCCGCTTCCACCTGGCGTCTGTATGTGGGATCTGGGATCCGAACTCAGGACCTTCTGCCTGCAAGGCAGAGGCTTAACCCCTGAGCCACCTCTCCAGCCCCAATGTGTATGTGTGTTTTTGCATGTGGGTGGGTGCATGTGTATGTGTGTGTGTGGTACAAATGAGTATGTGTTTGCATAGCAGTTAAGTATGATAGTGGGGATCATTCTTGATTGTTCTTTCACCTTATTCTTGTTCCTTATTAAGCCCAGAGCTCCCTCACAGGCCTAGTCTGACCAGACAGTTGGCTCTGGGGTTTCCCAGGCTCTGCTTTCCAAGTGTGGAAGCTGCTACCAATCTGCTTGGTGGTTTTGCATGGGATCTGGGATTCAAACTCAGGTCCTTTTGCTTTTGAGGCAAAGGCTTTAACTCCTGAGCCATCTCTCCAGCCTGGCTGCTGCTTATCGACAAAGGTAGAACCCATGTATCTTACACACAAGTCTTTTGTCAGATGTATGTATTATGTATGCTTTGGGACAGTCTGTGATCTGGCTTTTAAATTTTCTTTGTGTATGTGTGTGTGTGTGTGTGTGTGTGTGTGTGTGTGTGTGTGTATTAGAGAGTATTGTATGAGCTTCTACCTCCTATTTACTTTATTTTGTAGTTCCTAGGCTCTGCCTTCCAGGACCAGAAGTACAGGCCACTGCCATTCTGCCACACATTTTTGTGTGGGATCCGGGATCTGGGATCCAAACAGGACCTTCTGCTTGTGAGGCAGAGACTTAACCCCTGAGCCATCTCTCTGGCCCATGTCTTTAATTTTCTTAACAGTGCCTTTTCATGACCAGAAGTGTAAACATTTTAACAAAATCAAATTTATTCATCTTTTCTCATATGGCTCATGCATCTAAGTGAAGGTCAAGAAGGTATCTGGTTATCTTTACTGTCTGGAATGATTATATATTCTAAATTTATAATCTCTATAGAATTAAGAGTAAGTGGTGAAATGTACAGTAGAGGTCTTTCCCCGCTTACTTATATGCACTTTAAAATGATTAATTTTATGTTAAAAAAGATGAGGATCTTTCCTAAGATGTAGCATGAGAGTGAGGGAGAACACACTTTTTTCTTTTCTTTTCTTTTCTTTTTTTTTTTTGAAGCAGGATATCATGTAACTCAGCTTGGCCTCAAACTCACTTTGCAGCTAAGGATGGCTGTGTTATCTGAATCCTCCTCTCTAGTGTTGGGGTGACAGACATGAGCCACAACCTGCTTGCGTAGTGCTGGGGATGAAGCCTTGCATGCACTAGACGAATAGTTCACCATCATCTCCAACCCAGGTTTATATATCTGCATGACATCCCCTTGGGGAGAGCCCATTTGTGTGTGATGTTGCTCTGTCATTCTTCCATCACATTCTGTCATGGAGATATTTGCTTGCTAGGGAGAGGCTTATCTTACCTTTATGACGTCTCCTTGGGCTTGAGGAAAGATGCTAATAGCATGTCCTAGTTTCTCAGCTTATTGAAACCTGGAAACCTGTTTTAAATCTCCTCTTTCTGAATTAGTCATGTGGCCAGATGTGGTGGCCCATGTCTGTCATTCTATTACTCAGGAGGCAGAGGCAGGAGAACCACCGTAAGTTTGAGGCCATCCTGGACTACAGAGTGAGACCCTGTTTCTAAAAATAAGTTAGGACTAGTGATGTAGAGCAGTAGACAGGTGTCCGCTCCCAAGCCTAATGACCTGAGCTCCATTCCTGGAAGCCCCCATGATGGAAAGAGAGAATTGTTTCTGAAAGTTGTCCTCTGACCTCTGAAGTCTCTCTTTTTCTCTCCCTCTCTCTCAAAGGAATGAATAAAACAAAAAATTAATTACATGTTTTACAAACATTTGGGGGCTGGGGAGATGACTCAGTTAGTAAATTGCCTGTGGTGTATGCATGTGGACCTGAGTTCCGATCCCCAGCACCCATATGAAATTAGACTGGGAATGGTAGGTGGTGCTGTAATCCTACAATGGGAAACAGAGGCAAGAGGATGTTTGGATGCTCATCACTCGGCAGCTAGTCTAGCAGAATTAACATGTGTCAGTTTCATTAGGATATCTTGGCTCAAAAACTAAGGTGGAGAGTGACAGAGGAAAACACTTGATGCTGATTCTGATTTTCACATATTTGTAGTACACATATGCATGTATACCCACCCTAATTTGTTCCCTCAAATAGAATGAAAAAATTACATGAGAAAGTGTAGTAGTTTGCCAAGATAGGATGAGCATTCTTACAATGGCATGGATTGTGCGCCATGGTGGTGATTTGGACTGTTTGGAACTTCAGTTTGTTTTTTCTTCATCATATGTTATTTAATTTACACACATTACTGACTGGTGCTCAAATATAGAAAGCATTGGAGAAATTGATGTTGAAATTCATGTTAATAAGGAATCTGAGAATAATGGAACTTTTGTAAACTTATTTGGAGATGCTTTCAGCCAGATCTTAATTGAAACAATCTAAACAAAATCTTCACATAACACATAGCCAGATGTCCTAAGCAATTTGGAAATCAATGCTAACAGAGAAAAAAATAGAAATGATTATATTCAATTTGCCTTTTCATTGGTTGGGAATTAATTCTATCTACACCTGCAATGGAGAGAAAGCAGCATTTGGAATTTTCTTTATTAGCATACTCTTGAGACCAACATTTTAGAATTGAAAAAGTTTAGAAAGAAGTTAAATACTACCAACTAGTTTAGTCCAGTAGAGATCAGGTTCAGTCTAATCTAAATACATTTAAATGAATGGTAGACAGAAAAGGAGTTTTTTCTTTGTAGGAGTAGAAAGATGAAAGCTTACCTTTCTATATGAGGAAAAAAGTCCTCTCAACATTATCGATTTTGGTCAATTTGCTCAAATTTGGCAAGAATGAAATCACACTTGCTTTAATATACATTTCTTTGATTAGTGATAAATTAAGCATGTGCTTGTTCATTTACATCTGTGTCTGTTTATTCTTCTATTAAATGCATTTTATATCTATTCTCTCTGTATTAGCTACTCTTCTTTATTGCTGTGAGACAATACCCAAAGTCAGGCAACTTAAAGGGAAAAAAGGAGATTTACTCATCTTATAGTTACAGAGGCTCCCCTCTGTAACTATACAGTCCATTATGGCAGGAAAGGCATGGCTGATTGGCAGAAACTGAAGGAAACCTAAGTCACATCCATCAAGGAGGCTTCCAGCTACAAAACTGCCAGCTGCAAGAGCAGACCTCTCCCAGAAGTAGGGTGGGACTAATCAAGACCCGCCTCCTGTGACTGCTTTCCTCTAGCAAGGCTCCCCCTTTCATGTAATGGCACAGAATAAACATTCCCATTCCAAAAGGGCAGAATGGGGACATGTCCAAGAAAGACTGGTCCATAACAAGACCAGAAACCAGCAGGACAAACTCCAAATCCTGCACCTCCATGTCTGACAGATAAACCTTTTGTTGAAATCATTTCGTTTCCAAAGGGCTTCAGTTCCATCCCTCCAGCTAATCTTGAGGTTGATAAGTCCCATCCTACTTCTGGGAGAGGTCTGCTCTTGCAGTTGGCAGTTTTGCAGCTCACAGCTTCTTTGATGGATGTGACTTAGGCTACCTTCAGCTTTTGCCAGTCAGCCATGCCTTTCCTGCCATATAGACTGTATCTTCCCTATGGAACTGTAAGCTGAATAGATCTCTCTTTCTCCCTTTAAGTTGCTTGATTTTGGGTATTGTCTCACAGCAACAGAAAAGAGTAGCTGGTAGAGAAATTAGTACCAGAGAGGTAGAATGTTGTTATGTGAGACTGAGAATCTGGTACCAACAAGCGAAAGTTGTTTGTGAAGCTGAGAGAAGTTAGTGCCCAGCAATATGGCCATTACTGTGATGTTAGTGTGCCTTTGGGATTGCTTGTTGGGAGACAAGTAATGTGTCCATTGAACACATTACTGTCTTGGGTTGGCTCCTCCCAGTATATATAGCTCTCTTTGGCCAATGTCACACATTGGCTCTGACAACTCTAACGTCTTCACTTCTCATTGGCAAGCCAGGCTTTAACTCTACAGAATAAACTGCCCTTCTTGGACCTCTAAACTGAAGGCTTCCTGTCACACACTGCAACTTCTGCCATTTTCTGAAATCTTGGAGGAGGGATCCACAACCTCCTCCCTCTTATACCTTTGATGCCTCCAAAACCAGGATCATATGGATGACTTTACCAAATTTTGCTATAACTTGTAGCTGAAGATTGACTTCTGAATTACAGCTGATTCAGTTTCTCTGTGTTGTTGTTGGAAGAATCTCTATCTCCCTTGGGCAGTTGCTTCAGAGGAGGAACAGACACTTCCTTTGGAACTCTATTCTTTAGCTCTTCCTTTCAAAAGAATTTGCATTCTTGCAGGTGGGAGTTTTCCCAGAGAATCTTGACCTCAGGGTATAATATCTTCTATTATCCAAATTGAGAGCAGTCTTTAATTCACTTATGATGCTAATCTCTTTAACAATAGCTACATTTTGCTGTTTGCATTCTTTGTAGACTACCCTTAACATTTTTCTTCAAAATTCACAGTTTTTCCTTCTTTCTGTCTGATTTATTGCACTTTTTCATCATAATTCTGAATAAGAGTGCTAAAAAGTAGCCATGCCACACTGTCAAGACTATATTGTCTTGAAATTTCTTCCACCAAACATTCAAATTTAACTTCAGGCAAGTTTTCAGGAAGAGGGCAAAACTTGATCAAACTCTCTGCCAACATGTCACTTCATTTGCCCCTCATTTTTTTAAACATTTTTTATTATTATTTCCGCTCATACAAACTTAATAGGTACACCGGTTCCCTCCCTCCCTCCTCCTCCCCCTGATCCCCCTGCTCCCCCTCCCCTCTTCCCCCTCCCCATCCCCCAGTGCCTCCCCCCCCAATCCCTGGAGAATCCTTTAATGTGCATGCCTGACTCTCCTCTGTCATTTGCCCCTCATTAAGTTTACAACATAGTCTCTGTTCCCCTCTGGACCATCATAAGCTGGACTTCCACACCCTGTGTTTCTAACATCATTACTGTCTTCCATGCTCTTACTTGGCCCTTTAGACCCTGTCTCCAAGATGCAAAGATTTTCCCAGCACAGAGTTCCAAAGTTCCACGTATTTCTCCCAACAAGCAATCCCAAAGGCACACTAACATCACAGTAATGGCCATATTGCTGGGCACTAACTTCTCTCAGCTTCACAAACAACTTTCGCTTGTTGGTACCAGATTCTCAGTCTCACATAACAACATTCTACCTCTCTGGTACTAATTTCTCTACCAGCTACTCTTTTCTGTTGCTGTGAGACAATACCCAAAATCAAGCAACTTAAAGGGAGAAAGAGAGATCTATTCAGCTTACAGTTCCATAGGGAAGATACAGTCTATATGGCAGGAAAGGCATGGCTGACTGGCAAAAGCTGAAGGTAGCCTAAGTCACATCCATCAAAGAAGCTGTGAGCTGCAAAACTGCCAACTGCAAGAGCAGACCTCTCCCAGAAGTAGGATGGGACTTATCAACCTCAAGATCCTGCGGCTAGCTTCCTCCAGCAAGGCTCCACCTTCTAAAGGTGCTATGACTTTCCCAAACAAGTAAATATTCAAACACATGAACCTATGGGGGACAACTCACATTTAAAGCCAGGACACTTACTTAAAAAGCTGAATGATCTGGACTTTGTGATGTTTTTTAGTTACCCTTTTGATTTTACAGATTGATTCCATGGATCATAATTTTTTTTTTTTTTGCTTCTTTCATGTTAGCATTTAATTTTATCATTGTTTTTGTACAAGATTTGCTAGTCATCTGCATACAGTTTTATTTGTAGAAAAAAGTCCCCAATTAATAAGGAAGATAAAAGGAGAGATTTCATTATTTTTTTTTATGTATGTGTGTGTATAATAGTGCACTTGAGTGTGCCTGTGGAGATCCAAGAGTGACATTGGGAATCATCCTGGATTACTCCACCTCCTTATTGCTTTGCTCTGAGGTTTCCCAAGCTTTGCCTTCCAAGGACAGAAGTAGAGACTGCCACCATTTCCACCTGGTGTTTTAATGTGGAATCTGGGCATCAGAACCTAGGTCCTTTTGTTTGTGGAACAAAGGCTTTAACTCCTGAGCCATCTCTGTAGCCCTCCCTTCAATTTTTTACCTTCACTGTCATGTTAATAAATTTCAGTTATTATCTATAGGCTTGATCTCCTGTGATTTTAATATCTATGTATGCAACTTGAGTCTCTACATGTAGTCTAATAGGTAACTCCAATACAGCAAAGCAAGAGCAGACTCCTTGATTTATCTCCTTCAAATATGTTCTTCAGTTCTTTACCATCTTGTATAGAACTTTGGTCATTTATTCAGATCACAAGTCTGTATTTACTTGGACTTTCTACCTCTTTCACTTGCAGTACTCCAATAGTGGAAAATAATTTTAACAAAAAGGGCTTCTTAAGCTTTTTCCTCTGATGGTAGCTTTTCCACCCAAGCAGATTTTATACAACTCCAGAAATATAGGTATAGAACCTGGGTATACAAATAAAATATTTCCTGATAACAAATCACAGAGATATTTTGTGTTAAAACATTTCTGTGATATACATATAATTTTCCATTTACCAAGGGTGAAAGCAAATCTACATACTAATAAGATGGCTGTGATTATTTTTCACAAAGAATCAAATCTTGGCTCAGTATTTAATACCACAGATTACAGAGCATCTTCAGTACTTTTCAGAGTTGATTGACATTTTCATTTTGTAATTATCAGGGCTCAGAATGGTTCTTTTCACAGAGGCAATGTGATACAAAATGGCCAAAGTATGCTTAGGGTCACTTTGAAATGGTTGGAAATTATGTCCTAATCCTTAACCAGAAATCATTTAATGATCTTAAAAAACCATTTATTTATTTATTTATTTTTGTGTTTATGTGTATAGGTGTGTGTGTAGAGGCCAGAAGATGACTTTTAGGAATTGGTTCTCTCCTTCTACCATATAAATTGTGGGGATTGAACTCAGATCATCGGGATTAGCAAGTGCCTTTTCCCACTGAAAAGCCATCTTGTCAGTCCTCATTTAATGTTCCTTTTTTTTTTTTTCTGAAATGAAACTGAAGTCAGCGAATCAAGCAGCATTTTAAAAACCAAATATGTTAACACAACACAATCCAAAGACATTTGGAAGAATGATGGCAGGAACATATGCGAAGTCTCTATAATTAAATCATTATGTTTCTCTAAGAGCAGGAAACATGATAGTGTTGCAGTTTGCCTGCATGTTACTGATAAATTTCATAACAAAATGGCTTATGGGGACTAGGGTTTTATGCTTTCTTACAACTCTGGTTGTAGTTCTCAGTCCAGCTTGGCAGGAGAGCTCATACCAACACTAGGAGCTGAGGGAACTGACCGTAACATGTCCTTTCCTGAGAGAGGGGCAGGCTGTCCTTGCCACACAGCATGTCTTTATTTATTTGTGTGTGTATGAGTATGCCTCTGTGTGTGTGTATGTGTGTGCATCAGAGGGCACTGTGTGTCCCTGTGGTGGACCACGGGTGACTTTGGGAATCATCCTGGATTGCTTCTTCCTCCTTTTTGCTTCATTCTGGGATTTCCCAGGCTATCCATGGGAGCTGGAAGTGCAGATTGCAGTCCACCATTTCCACCTGGTGTTTTTTACTTCCGCCTAGTATTTTTATGTAGGACCTGGGATCCAAACTCAGTACCTTTTGCTTGTGAGGCAGAATCTTAACCTCTGAGCCATCCCTTGAACCCTATAATCACAACTTTTAACACCACATATGACTCTGTCTTCTTTTTCCTTGTGGAAATTGGAATCATGCAGTTTCTCATCTGTAACATGACTTCTCCTCTATAGCAGTTCACCTTTATTGGTGCTGATAAAATCACTGACAAACAACTTAAGGGAACAAAGGATTTATTTTCTTTTTTAATTATTATATTTATTAATTTTCCTCAGATTTATTCTTTTTTATTATTATATTTATTAATTTTTTTCCCAATCATACAAGCTTAATAGGTACCCCAATCCCCTCCTTTCCTCCACATCTCCCCAGTCCCCCTTGCACCCTACCCCCTTCTCCCCTTCCTTTCAACCCTCTCCTTCCCTTTCTCCCAGTGTCCCCCCTTCCCCTCTCCCATTCCCTGGAGCATCCTTTTCCATGAATGTCAAACTTCTCTCTGAGTCCTCCACTCTAGTGAAGTGTAAGGACTCTGTGGCATTGCCCAGAGCCCTTTCTTGGGCTCCCCTTTAGTATGGGAACACTATTGTGACTATTAATCCTTTGCCTCTAAGGATCCTAGTTCCTGTGATCCATGCTAGACTTTGGGGGGTCGTTGACATGTCAGTCATTGCACAGGTCTGATTATGGCTACTGTGGCCCTAACTTGTGTGGAGTATCTTGCGTATCATTGTTCCTCCCCATCTTTAGGCTCTTACAATCTTACTGCTTCCTCTTCCACAAATTTCCTGAGCTGTAGGATAGGGAGAGATTTGGTGGGTTTGGTTCCAGGTGATTAATATAGGGTCTCTGATGTTCTGAATTATGGTTTGTTGTTTTCAGTTTTGCTGTTCCTGCACTGCACTTGCCCTGATTGATATTGGAGGTCACCTCCTAAGCAAAGATAAAAGGGTTAAATTAAATCTTACTATAAGAGTAGATTCAAAGGTAGATGGAATAGGAATAGGAGGCCACAGTGGGGGGGTTCAGTCTCCCATTTGCAGAATGGTTACCATCTGTCTGCCAGACTCTATACCCTCCCTGACTGGTGAGATTAAACCTCCTCAGTTGCAAGTGACCAGGAAGGAAAGTAAGTGAGCTTAACCAGATATCTCACTACTTACTTGCAATACTTGATGGTGACCTATTTTCTGTACTGTAGCATGATCTCCTCTCTCCTTATTTCTGGGGGGGGGGCCCTCCTTCCCCTTCCCTCCTGTTTATAAGCTTTGCAATTACTGTGGGTATTACAGAGATTTATCTTTGAATATGTCACTAAGTGGGTTGGGTACTAGGATCCACCTATTAGAGAGTACATACATGTGCTTAATTTTCTGTATCTGGGATACTTCACTCGATATAATTTTTTCTAATTCTATCCATTTCCCAGAAAATTTCATTAATTCATCTTTTTTGATGGCTGAGTAGTATATATAAATGTACCACATTTTCCTTATCCACTTGTCAACTGTTGGGCATTTGGGTTGATTCCATGACTTTGCTATTGAAAATAGTGCTGCTATGAACATGGTTGTGCTTGTGTCATTGAGGTGAATTTTTGTTGTATGGGGGGTTATTCACAGAAGTGGAATAGCAGGGTCATATGGCATTTCAATCTTTAACTTTTTAAAAAATTGCCATACTGATCATCAGAGTGGTTGAATAAACCTGCATTCCACCAGCAATGTAGGAGAGTTTCCTTCTGTCCACATCCTCTCTGGTATATGGTGTTGTTTGTGTTGTGGATTTTTGCCATCCTGACCGGGGTGAGATGATGTCTCAGGGAGGTTTTGATTTGCATTTCCCTGATGGCTAAGGATGTGGAGCATCTTTTAAGATATTTGTTAGACATTTCAATTTCGTCCCTGGAAAAGTTTCTTTTGAGTTCCCAAGCCCATTTTTTAATTGAGCCATTTATCTCTTTGGTGTTTAGTTTTCTAAGTTCTTTGTGCACTCTGGATAATAGAGCTCTATCAGATATGTGATTAGTGAAGATTTTCTCCCATTCTGTGGGTTGCCTTTTTGCTCAGTTTACAATCTCTTTACCTGAACAGAAGCTCTTTAATTTCATAAGATCCCATTTGTTGAGTGTTGGTTCTAGTGACTATGCTATTGGATTTCTGTTTAGGAACTGTTTGCCTAGCCCAATCAGCTCGAGGGAGTTCCCTACCCTTTCAACAAGGGTTTTTGTAGTCTCTGGTCTAATATTGAGGTCTTTGATCCATTTGGAAGTAATTTTTGTGTATGGTGACAAGTATGGGTCCAGTTTTAATCTTCTGCATGTGGAGATCCAGTTTTGCCAGCACCATTTGTTGAAGATGCTGTTCTTTTTCCATTGGATTTTTTTGGGCCCCTTTGTCAAAGATCAAATGGCTGTAGTTCTGTGGGCTTATATCTGGGTCTTCAACCCTTATCCATTGATCTATGTGTCTATTTTGGAGCCAGTACCAGCCTGTTTTTATTACTATGGATTTGTAGTATAGATTAGGGTTTGGTATAGTGATACCTCCAGCAGTGTTTTTTGTTACTCAGGATTGTTTTTGCTATCCTGGGTCTTTTGTGCTTCCATATGAATTTTGATATTGTTTGGGTCAATTTCTTTAAATAATTGCTTGGGGATTTTGATTGGTATAGCATTGAATCTCTATATTGCTTTTGGTAGGATGGTCATTTTTATGATGTTATTCTGTCAATCCAGGAGCATGGGAGGTCTTTCCACCTTCTGGTGTCTTCTGTAATTTCTTCCTTTAGGGTTTTAAAGTTTTTATTGTAAAGGTCTCTCACTTTCTTGGTTAGGTTTATACCAAATTATTCATTTTTTAGGGGCTATAGTAAATGAGATTGTTTATCTTAGTTTTTATTCATTTTTTTTTCATCCTGGGTGTACAGGAAGGCCACTGATTTTTGTACATTTATTTTGTAACCTGCCACCCTGCTGAATTTCTGTATTAGTTCCAGGAGTTTCCTGGTGGAATTTTTAGGATCACTCAGGTATATGATCAAGTCATCTACAAATAGAGATAACTTGACTTTTTCCTTGGTGATTTGAATCCTTTTTATTTCCCTCTCTTGTCTTATGGCTCCACCTAAGACTTCAAGTACAATATTGAATAGAAGTGGTGAGAATGGACAGCCTTGTTTAGTTCCTGATCAAAGCAGGAATATTTTTTAATACATTTTTTATTATTATTTCAGCTCATACAAACTTAATAGGTACCCCAGTTCCCTCCCTCCCTCCTTCTCCCCCCGAACCCCTTGCTCCCCATCCCCCCGTGCCTCCCGCCCCAATTCCCAGAGTCCTTTCTTGTGCATGCCTGACTCTCCTCTGGGCCCTCCTCTCCGATGACGTACAAGGACCTAGTGGCATTTCCCTGAACCCTTTCCTGTGTTCCCCTTAAGCATAGGAACACTACTGTGGCTGTCAATCCCTTGCCTCCAAGAATCTTGGTGCCTTTAGCAGATGCTAGACTTTGTGAGGTCAATAGTGTGCTGGACATTGCGCCGGGCATGTAATGTCCAATTATGATTGCTTCGGCCCTAACTTGTGTGGAGTATCTTGCAAATCATTGCTCCTCCCATCCTTTTGCTCTTACACTCTTACCGCCCCTCTTCCGCAAATGTCCCTGAGCTTCAGGATGGGGAGAGATTAATCTGGCCTAGTTCTAGGTGGTTGATATAGAGTCTCTGAAGTTCTGGATAGTGGTTTGTTGATTTTCTTTTGCAGTTTTGTTGTTCCTCAAAGCAGGAATATTTCAAGTTTTTCCCCACTGAATATAATCCTTGCTGTTGGCTTGTTGTATACCACTTTTATTATATTGATAAAGGTTCCTTCCATTCCAACTGTCTCTAAGGTTTTGATCATAAAAGGCTGTTGGATCTTATCAAAAGGTTTTTCTGCATCTATCCAGAGTATCATGTGGTCTTGAACTTGGATTGTTATGGGGTGAATTACATTTATTGATTTGCATATGTTGAACCAATCTTGTGTGCCTGGGATAAAGGCTACTTGATCACAGTGAATGAATGATCTTTTTGATATGTTTTTGAATCTGATTTGCTAAGACTTTGTTGAGAATCTTTGCATCTGTGTTCATCAAAGAGACTGACCTATAGTTTTCTTTTTTAAGAGTATCTTTATTAGGTTTTGGGATTAAGATGATATTAGTTTCATAGAAAGAATTTTGCAGTGTCCCTTCCTTTGCAATTTGATGGAACAATTTAAGGAGTATTGCTGTTAGTTGTTCCTTAAATATCTGGTAGAACTCTGTGCTGAATCCATCTGGTCCAGGACATTTTTTGGTGGGAAGATTTGAGATTACTTCATCAATTTCCTCATATGGTATTGGAGTATTTAAATAATTCAAAACTTCTTGATTCAATTTCGGTAAGTTGTGCTTACTTAGGAATCCATCCATTTCTTTTGTGTTATCCAATTTCACAGAGTATAAGTTTTTTTTTTAATTTATTCAATTGTGCGGTGTGTGTGTGTGTGTGTGTGTGTGTGTGTGTGTGTGTGTAGAACCATGGACGAATTCGGGAACCACCATGGACACCTGCACCTCCTCCACCCTGGGATTCACAGGCTCCGCCCTACCAGGACCAGAAACGCAGGCTGCCCCCGCTTCTGCCTGGCGTCTATACATGGGATCTGGGATCCGAACTCAGGACCTTCTGCCTGCAAGGCAGAGGCTTAACCCCTGAGCCACCTCTCCAGCCCAGAGTATAAGTTTTTGAAATATGACCATATAATTATCTGAATTTCTTGGGTATTAGTAGAGATAACTCCATTTTCATTTCTAATTTTGTTAATTTGGGTTTTCTCTCTCTTGTTTTTGGTTAATTTAGCTAGGTATGTATCAGTCTTATTGATTTTTTTCAAAGAACCATGACTGGTTGATTCTTTGTATTATTTTCCTTATCTCAATTTCAGATATTTCTCCCCTGATTTTGCTAATCTTCTCTCTTCTACTGCTTTTGGGATTGGGTTGCTCTTGTGTCTCTAAAGTTTTAAGCTGCATTGTTAAGCTATTTATTTGTGATATTTCTATTTTTTTTTGATGTAGCGATTAAGGGCTATAAACTTACCTCTTGTGATGACTTTCATTGTGTCCCAGAGATTTTGATATTGTATTTTCATTATTGTTCTATTCTAGAAAATCTTGAATTTCCTTTATGATTTCTTCCAGAACCCAATTCTCATTCAGAATCATAGTGTTTAGTTTGCAGGAGTTAGCGTATTTTCTGCTGTTTGCTGTGTTGCGGATGTCACGCTTTAGACCATGGTACTCTGATAGGGTACAGGCTAAAACTTCAACTTGCCTGTATATGTGGAGATTCGTTTTGTGGCCTAATATGTGGTCTGTTTTGGAGAAAGTTCCATGTGCTGCTGAGAACAATGTGTATTCTTTGGTGCGTGGATGGAAAGTTCGATCCATTTCATTAAAGGTTTGATTAAGTTCCAATGTGTCTCTGTTAAGTTTTTGACCTGTTCATCTATTCCACATTGAAAAGGCAGTATTCAAATCCCCAAGAATTATCATTTTGGGGTTGATTTTACTTTAGGCATTGTGGCATTTGCTTAATCAATGTGGAGGAGCCTATATTAGGTGCATATATGTTCAGTATTGTGAAGTCTTCCTGGTGAATTGTACCTGTGACTAAAATGTAGTATCCATCTGTGTCTCTTATGATTTTTTTTTGGTTTGATGTCCACTTTGTCAGATAGCATAATTGCTACCCCTGCCTGTTTTCTGGTTCCTTTAGGTTGCAGAATTTTTTTTTTTTTTTTTTTTATTAAAAATTTAATTATACATTTTAAAATTTTTTACCAGTTCCCTCCCTCCCCCCTCCCCTTCCCCCAGTGTCTCCCCCCCAATTCCCAGAGAGTCCTTTATTGTGTGCGCCTAACTCTCCACTGGGTCCTCCTCTCCGATGACATATAAGGACCCAGTGGCATTTCCATAAGCCCTTTCTCTTGTTCCCCTTAATCATAAGATTACTACTATGGCTGTCAATCCCTTGCCTCCAGGGGTCTCGGTGCCCTTAACAGATGCTAGACTTTATGAGGGCAACAGTGCGCTGGACATTGCGCAGGGCATGCAAAGTTCCATTATGATTGCTTTGGCCCCAACTATTGTTGAGAATCTTGCAAATCGTTGCTCCTCCCATCCTTTTGCTCTTACAATCTTACCGCCCCCTCTTCCGCAAATGTCCCTGAGCTCCAGGATGGGGAGAGATTAGGCTGTCCTAGTTCTATGTGATTGATATAGAGTCTCTGAAGTTCTGGATTGTGGTTTGTTGATTTTCTTTTGCAGTTTTTCTGCTCCTGCAATGCCCTTCACTCCATTCTGCTGGGCACTGTATGTCACCCCCTGGCCAGAGACAAAAAGCTGTTAAACTGGAGTCTTGTTGTAATAGCACATTCAAGGGTAGATGTAATAAGAGTAGGAAACCTCACTGAGGGCGGGGTCCATTACCCATTTGCACAATGATTACTTTTTATCTGCTAGACTATATGCCCTCCCGTTCTGGTGAGATCAGGAAAGAACGTCTGTGAACTTAACCAGGTTTCTCATTACTTACTTGCAGACCTTGATGGAGGCCTATTTTCTCTAGGTTGCAGAATTTTTGACCAGCTTTTTACTTTTAGAATGTGCCTATCTTTTGTGGTGAGATGTGTTTCCTGAAGGCAGCAGATGGATGGATTGTGATTTCTTTTTTTTTTGGCATGGAACAAGATTTTATTAAACAGTGCTGGAACATTCTTCAGGGTCATAGGAAGCAAGTTGCAGGTGTGAGTCAGGGTCTGCACACTCCCTTGGACGGCAGACTCATCCTTACAAACTCCCATCAGTCACTGTCTTGTCAAAGACTTTCAGAGAGCCAGCTTCCCATGTCAACAAGTCCTGCTTCTCTCAAAGGAAAGCTGCATTTGTGAAGACTGGTATTTTTTTTTAAATCCTTGAATCAGAGGTCCAGGAAGACTGGATATTTTCAACAACCAGGAGAAGAGTTCAGGCTTGCTTCCTTCCTTTCCTCATCTTCACCATCCTGTAGCTGTCTGAAAACCTCAATCTCTTATGGCCCACTTGTTCATCTGATGTTAGCATTTTTTTCCATTCAACATCCTAACATATCTGCAAGGTTTTTACAGAGATGTAGTAAGATGACAAGCCTTCAAGCCTTTTGAATATATATATATATATATATGTGTGTGTGTGTGTGTGTGTGTGTGTGTGTGTGTGTGTGTTGGCAAAGAAAGAACTGTGGGAAGAACACAGCTCTCTCTTTCTCTTTCTCTCTCTCTTTCTGTTGGCTTTGATCTACAAATAAAGAACTATGATGAATCAAGAATTTCTCCTTTATGAATACATAATTATCACTTGATTACTGTATCTACATGGCTGCCTTGAAGGCACTTCTGATACAAGTAGAACTGCTGAGATAGGAAGTGTCCCTAGACATGAGACCCTTTGGTATTAAATATATATATATATTTTTCTTTTTTTATTAAAAATTTAATTATACATTTAAAATTTTTTTACCAGTTCCCTCCCTCCCCCCTCCTCCCCCCGAACCCCCTCCTGCCCCTCCTCATCTCCCAGTACCTCTCCCCCAATTCCCAGAGAGTCCTTTATTGTGTACGCCTAACTCTCCACTGGGTCCTCCTCTCCGATGACATATAAGGACCCAGTGGCATTTCCATAAGCCCTTTCTCTTGTTCCCCTTAAGCATAAGAGCACTACTATGGCTGTCAATCCCTTGCCTCCAGGGGTCTCGGTGCCCTTAACAGATGCTAGACTTTATGAGGGCAACAGTGCGCTGGACATTGCGCAGGGCATGCAAAGTCCCATTATGAGTGCTTTGGCCCCAACTATTGTTGAGAATCTTGCAAATCGTTGCTCCTCCCATCCTTTTGCTCTTACAATCTTACCGCCCCCTCTTCCGCAAATGTCCCTGAGCTCCAGGATGGGGAGAGATTAGGCTGGCCTAGTTCTATGTGATTGATATAGTCTCTGAAGTTCTGGATTGTGGTTTGTTGATTTTCTTTTGCAGTTTTGCTGCTCCTGCAATGCCCTTCACTCCATTCTGCTGGGCACTGTATGTCACCCCCTGGCCAGAGACAAAAAGCTGTTAAACTGGAGTCTTGTTATAATAGCACATTCAAGGGTAGATGTAATAAGATTAGGAAACCTCAGTGAGGGAGGGGTCCATCACCCATTTGCAAAATGATTACTTTTTATCTGCTAGACTATATGCCCTCCCCTTCTGGTGAGATCAGGAAAGAACGTCTGTGAACTTAACCAGGTTTCTCATTACTTACTTGCAGACCTTGATGGAGGCCTATTTTCTCTGCTGTAACATGGTCCCCTCTCTCCTTGTTTCTGGTGTGGCCCTCCTAACCCATCTCTCTTGTTCATAATCCTTGCAATTACTGTGTTACATAGGTTTACTTTTGAGTGTCTCAATGTGGGCTGGGTGAGTTTGGTACTAGGAGCCACCTATTAGGGAGTACATACGGTGCTTAATTTTCTGGGTTTGGGATACTTCACTTAATATAATTCTTTCTAATGACATCCATTTCCCAGCAAATTCCAGTAATTCATCATTTTTGATGGCTGAGTAGTACTCCATTGTATAGATGTACCACAGTTTCCTTATCCACTCGTCAACTGTTGGACATTTAGGTTGATTCCATGACTTTGCTATTGTAAACAGTGCTGCTATGAACATGGTCGAGCTTGTGCTATCGAGGCGAACCTCTGCTGCATGGGGGGTTATTCCCAAAAGTGGGATAGCAGGGTCATATGGCATTTCAATCTTTAATTTCTTTAAGAATCTCCAGACGGCTTGCCAGAGTGGCTGTATGAGCCTGCATTCCCACCAACAATGTAGGGGAGTTCCCCTCTCTCCACATCCTCTCCAGCATTTGTCGTTGTTTGTATTGTGGATTTTTGCCATCCTGACCGGGGTGAGATGATATCTCAGGGAAGTTTTGATTTGCATTTCCCTGATGGCGAAGGAAGTGGAGCATTTTTTCAGATATTTGTTAGACATTTTAATTTCATCCCTGGTAAAGTTTCTTTTAAGTTCCAGGGCCCATTTTTTAATTGGGCCAGTGTTTTCCTTGGAGTTTAGTTTTCTAAGTTCTTTGTGCACTCTGGACAGTAGAGCTCTGTCAGATATGTGGTTAGTGAAGATTTTCTCCCATTCTGTGGGTTGCCTTTGAGCTCGTGTGACAATCTCTTTATCTGAACAGAAACTCTTTAATTTCACAAGATCCCAACTGTTGAGAGTTGGTAGCAGTGACTGTGCCATTGGATGTCTGTTTAGGAAGTGTTGACCTAGCCCAATCAGCTCGAGGGAGTTCCCTATCCTTTCAACTATGGTTTTTAAAGTCTCTGGCCTGATATCAAGGTCCTTGATCCATTTGGAATTAAGTCTTTTTTTTTTTTTTTTTTTTTTTTAAATTTTTTTTTATTATTCATTCAACTGTGCGCATGTGCGTGTGTTCGCACACGCTCGTGTGTGTGTGTGTGTGTGTGTGTGTGTGTGTCTATGTGTGTCTGTGTATGTGTAGAACCACGGACGAATTCGCGAACCACCATGGACGCCTCCACCTCCTTCTGCCCCGGGATTCACAGACTCCGCCCTACCAGGACCAGAAGCGCAGGCCGCCCCCGCTTCTGCCTGGCGTCTATACGTGGGATCTGGGATCCGAACTCAGGACCTTCCGCCTGCAAGGCGGAGGCTTAACCCCTGAGCCACCTCTCCAGCCCTGGAATTAAGTCTTGTACATGGTGACAAGTATGGGTCCAGCTTTAATCTTCTGCATGTGGAGATCCAGTTTTGCCAGCACCATTTGTTGAAGATGCTGTTCTTTTTCCATTGGATTCTTTGGGCCCCTTTGTCAAAGACCAAATGGCTGTAATTTTGTGGGCTTGTATCTGGGTCTTCAATCCTTATCCATTGATCTGTGTGTCTATTTTGGAGCCAGTACCAGGCTGTCTTTATAACTATGGATTTGTAGTATAGACTTAGGTTTGGTATGATAATACCTCCAGCTGTGTTTTTGTTACTCAGGATTGTTTTTGCTATCCTGGGTCTTTTGTGCCTCCATATGAACTTTGAGATTGTTTGGTCAACTTCTTTGAAGAATTGCTTTGGGATTTTGATTGGTATAGCATTTAATCTGTATATTGCCTTTGGTAGGATGGTCATTTTTACGATGTTGATTTTGCCAATCCAGGAACAAGGGAGGTCTTTCCACCTTCTGGTGTCTTCTGCAATTTCTTTCTTTAGGGTTTTAAAGTTTTCATTGTAAAGGTCTTTTACCTCCTTAGTTAGGTTTATACCAAGGTATTTCATTTTTTTAGGGGTTATAGTAAATGGTATGGTTTCTCTCAAGGCTTTTTCACTTCTTTCATTCTGGGCATATAGGAAGGCCTCTGATTTTTGCACATTTATTTTGTATCCTGCCACCCTGCTGAACTTCTCAATTAGTTCCAGGAGCTTCCTGGTGGAGTTTTTGGGATCACTCAGGTATAAGATCATGTCATCTGCAAATAAGGATAGCTTGACTTCTTCCTTGCCGTATTGAATCCCTCTTATGTCCCTTTCTTGTCTTATGGCTTCAGCTAAGACTTCAAGTACAATATTGAATAGAAGTGGTGAGAGTGGACAGCCTTGTCTAGTTCCTGATCGAAGTGGGAATGATTCCAATTGTTCCCCATTGAGCATAATCCTTGCTGTGGGCTTGTTGTATATAGCTTTTATTATATTGATTAAGGTTCCTTCCATTCCCACTGTCTCTAGCGTTTTGATCATAAAAGGCTGTTGGATCTTGTCAAAAGCTTTTTCTGCATCTATTGAGAGTATCATGTGGTCTTGGACTTTGGACTGGTTTACATGATGAATTACATTTATTGATTTGCGTATGTTGAACCAACCTTGTGTGCCAGGGATGAAGCCTACTTGATCCCCATGAATGATCTTTTTAATATGTTTTTGAATCCGATTTGCTAAGACTTTGTTGAGAATCTTTGCGTCTGTGTTCATCAGGGAGATTGGCCTATAGTTTTCTTTCTTAAGTGAATCTTTATTAGGTTTTGGGATTAAAACGATATTAGCTTCATAGAAGGAATTTGGTAGTGTTCCTTCCTTTGCTATTTGATGGAACAGTTTAAAGAGTATTGGTGTTATTAACTCCTTAAATGTCTGGTAGAACTCTGTGCTGAATCCATCTGGTCCAGGACATTTTTTGGTGGGAAGATTCGAGATTACTTCCTCAATTTCCTTATATGTTATAGGACTATTTAAATAATTCACAACTTCCTGATTCAATTTATGTAAGTTGTGTTTACTTAGAAATTCATCCATCTCGTTTGTGTTGTCAAACTTCACAGAGTATAAGTTTTTGAAATATGATGTTATAATTCTCTGGATTTCTTGGGTATCAGTAGTGATAACTCCATGTTCATTTCTAATTTTGTTAATTTGGGTTTTCTCTCTCTTGCTTTTGGTTAGTTTAGCTAGGGGTGTATCAATCTTGTTGATTTTTTCAAAGAACCAGCTTTTTGATTGGTTGATTTTTTCTATCGTTTTCTTAATCTCGATTTCAGATATTTCTCCCCTTATTTTGCTAATCTCTTCTCTTCTACTGCTTTTGGGATCAGATTGCTCTAGTTTCTCTAAAGCTTTAAGCTGCATTGTTAAGTTGTTTATTTCTGATGTTTCTATTTTTTTGACGTAGGCATTAAGAGCTATGAACTTTACCTCTTAGAACAGCTTTCATTGTGTCCCAGAGATTTTGGTAGGTTGTATTTTCGTTATCATTCACTTTCAGGAAATCTTGAATTTCCTTTTTAATTTCTTCCTGAATCCATGTCTCATTCAGCATCATAGTGTTAAGTTTCCAGGAGTTAGTGTATTTTCTCTTGTTTGATGTGTTGTGGATGTCCAGCTTTAGGCCGTGGTGGTCTGATAGGGCACAGGTTAGAATTTCAACTTTCTTGTATATGTGTAGATTCATTTTGTGGCCCAATATGTGATCTATTTTGGAGAAAGTTCCGTGTGCTGCTGAGAAAAATGTGTATTCTTTGGTGCGTGGGTGAAAAGTTCGATAGAGATCTGTAAGGTCCATTTCTTTCAGGGTTTGATTAAGTTCCAAAGTGTCTCTGTTAAGCTTTTGACCTGTTGATCTATCCCATGTTGAGAGGGCGGTGTGTTGAAGTCCCCAAGAATTATCGTTTGGGGGTTGATTTCTTGCTTTAGACGCTGTAGGGTTTTCTTAATGAATGTGGAGGGGCCCGTATTGGGTGCATATATGTTCAGTATTGTGAAGTCTTCCTGGTGAATTGTACCTGTGACTAAAATGTAGTATCCATCCGTGTCTCTCATAATTTTCTTTGGTTTGAAATCCACTTTGTCTGATATCATAATGGCTACCCCTGCCTGTTTTCTGCTTCCATTAGCTTGTAGAATTGTTGACCAGCATCGGAGAGGAGGACACAGTGGAGAGTTAGGCACACACAATAAAGGACTATCTGGGAATTGGGGGGGAGGCACTGGGGGAAGGGGAGGGGGAAGAGGGGGGAGGGAGGGAACTGGTAAAAAATTTTTAAAATGTATAATTAAATTTTTAATAAAAAAAAAAAAAAAAAAAAAAAGAATTGTTGACCAGCCTTTTATTTTTAGAGCGTGCCTATCTTTTGTGGTGAGATGGGTTTCCTGCAGGCAGCAGATTGATGGATTGTGATTTTTAATTCAAGTTTGTAATCTGTGTCTCTTGATCGGTGAATTAAGTCCATTAACATTTAGTGTTATAATGGAGAAACTATTGTTAATTCCAGACATTTATTATGTTTAGTAGCTTTTATAAGTATATTGCTTCGCTTTTAATGGTGTTATATTTGCCTTCTGTTCTCCTGGATATGCCTGTTTTTTTCTTCACGCATGAGTATCATTTCTAGCATTTTTTGAAGGCCTGGTTTGGTGGACATGTATCCCTTAAAGTTGTCTTTGTGCTGGAAAATTTTTCTTTCTCCCTCGATCATGACTGATAGTTTTGCAGGGTAAATCAGCCTGGGTTGACATTTTTGCTCATTCAATACTTGAAGTATGTCTCTCCAAGCTCTTCTTGCTTTTACTGTTTCGACTGAGAAGTCATTTGTTATTTTAATAGGTTTACCTTTAAAAGTGACTTGTTTTTTCTCCCTTGAAGCTCTCAGCACCAGTTCTTTATCTTGAATGTGGAGTGTTAACTATTATTTGCCGCGGCGTGCTTCTATTTTGGTCGTATCTGTTTGGGGTGCGGAATGCCTCTTGTATATGAATGGGCCTCTCTTTTTTTAGATGAGGAAAGTTTTCCTTGATGATTGTTTGAAAAATTTCCTCAGGGGTGGTATTTTGAGATTCTTGCTCTGGTATTCCATGAATACGCATGTTAGGCTTCTTCAGGGTGTCCCATATCTCTTGGATATTTCTCTCAAGTATCTTTTTGGCTTTAACAACCTCTTCCATTGAGCTGGTTAGTACTCTCACTTTATCTTCAAGGTCTGAAATTCTGTTTCTGCTTCATTAGTTCTGTTGATAAGACTCTCTGTGGCGTTCTGGGTTGAAGGTAACTTGTCTTTTAGCTCAGTTTTAAACTCTGCTTGAGTTTGTTTTAACTGCTCTATGCCACTTTTTGTTTCTTGCACTGTTTTTCTCAACTCCTCCAGATATCTGTTGTGTTCCTCTTCAAAGCGATTGATTCGATTATGTAATTCCTCCCGGATTTCCTCTTTCATAGTATTGAACATGGTAATGATCATATTTTGAAAGACCTTATCCTGGGTGAGGCTTTCTTGGCCTTTTTCCGTTCTGGTTGGAGTCTAACATTATGGGATTAATTTCTTCAGTGGGAAATTTGTTTACTTGATTGTTGCTTCTCATGGATTTGCACTTTGACTTTGGCATTGTCATTTTAACTCTTAAGATCTCTCAATTTCACTAAACTGAATTATTTGGCCTGGGGTCCTGGTGGGCGGGGCCTGAACGGGGTCTTACCTAGGGCGCGGGGTGAGGCCCGGCTGGACCGTGCGCGTGTCCGGACCGGTGGAGCGGGGTGGGGTGAAAAGGGAGGATGGGCGCGTCGGCGTGGAGCTATTTAACCCGAGGGCAACTGGGGCGGGGCCCTGGGCTCAGGGGGAGGTCCTCCTCGTCCCTCGGCCCCCGCGCGGCTCCGGCTGAATGGTGGGAGTCGGAGCCGAGTCCCTGTGGGCTGACCTGGGGTCCTAGGGCGCGGGGTGAGGCCCTGGATTGTGATTTCTAATCCAAGTTTATAATCTGTGTCTTTTGATTGGTGAGTTAATTCCATTGACATTTAATGGAGAAATTACTTTTAATTCCGGACACTTTTTATATTTAGTGGCTTCCTTAAGTGTATTATTTGGCTTTTAGGTTTTGGTGATATTATACTTCCCTTCTGTCCTCCTGGATACACTTGTTTTTTCCTTCAAGCTTGAGTATCATTTCTAGCATTTTTTGAAGACCTGGTTTGGTAGACATGTAAGCCTTCAAGTTGTCTTTGTGCTGGAAAATTTTTCTTTCACCCTTGATCATGACTGATAGTTTTGTTGAGTATATTAGCCTTGGTTGACATTTGTGCTCATTCAATACTTGAACTACGTCTCTCCAAGCTCTTCTTGCTTTTATTATTTCCATTGAGAAGTCATTTGTTATTTTAATAGGTTTACCTTTAGAAGTGACTTTTTTCCCCTTTGAAGCTCTCAGCACATTTTCTTTGTCTTGTATGTGGAGTGTTTTGTCTATTATTTGCCTTGGTGATTTCTATTTTGGTCATATCAGTTTGGGATATGGAATGCCTCTTGTATTTTCTTGTCTTTCACTTTGTCTTCAAGATCTGATATCCTATTTTCTCTTTTTTTAGATGAGGAAAATTTTCTTTTATGATAATTTGAAAAATTTCCTCAGGTGTGGTATTTTGGGATTCTTGCTCTGGTATTCCATGAATGCGCATGTTAGGCTTCTTCAAGGTGTCCCATAACTCTTGAATATTCCTCTCAAGTATCTTTTTGGCTTTAACAACCTCTTCCATTGAGCTGATTAGTTCTTTCACTTTGTCTTCAAGATCTGATATCCTATTTTCTGCTTCATTAGTTCTGCAGATAAGACTCTCTGTTGAGTTCTGGGTTGGAGATAACTTGTCTTTTAGTTCAATTTTAAACTCTGCTTGATATTGTTTTAACTCCTCTATGACTATTTTTGTTTTTTCAACTGTTTTTCTCATCTCCTCCAAGTGTCTGTTGTGTTCCTGTCCAAAGTGGTTGATGTGGTTATTTAACTTCTCCTGGATTTCCTCTTTCATAGTATCGATCATGATAAAGATCAGGCTTTGAAAGTCATCTTGGGTATGGCTTTCTTGGCTATTTTCTGTGAGTTTGTTCTGTTTGGAACCTATCATTATGGGGTTAATTCTTTCCGTAGGAAATTTTTGTCTTGGTTTTTGTTTCCCATGGATTTGTGCTGTGACCTGGGCATTGTTGTTTTATCTCTTAAGACCTTTTTTGTTTCTGTGTGTTTTTGACTGAACTGAATTAGATGGCATTATTACTAGGGTTTGCCTTGGAGTTGGGTATGCTTGTCTGATATTGGTGTTATTTCCTAGATGAGGCTATTAGATTGTTAGTACATTAATTAAGTCAGGTTAGTAGACAGGGAGTGAAGATTAGTATGGTGGTGTACTTTTTCAGTTTACTACCTTGGTGATATGGGAGGGTGAATGATATAGTTCCTGAAGTTGTATGCATTTTGGGGTCGCTATATGGAAAAGTTAAACTACAGTGACTAATAATTGAAAGGAACAAGATGGCAAAAAGGGTTTACTTATCTTTGAGCTGGATGTAAAGAATCTCTCCCAAGTGATGGAATGATTTTAGAGGACTTCAGATGTATGGTGTTTGTCCCCTAGAGCTTTGCTTGTGTTTTCTTTGGACTCTATTGAATTCTAAGGAGCAGGGAGTCTGCCCTTGTCCAGGTCCCAGGCAAAAAAGGTCATGTGTCTAGTATGTCACGTAGCTCACTTGGGACCTGGGGCATGCCAGAGCAGACTGGCTGTTGCTCTGGATGGTTGGTGGGATGGATGGGTGACCTGAGGCCTGGGGCGTGGTCTAGGGGCCTTACCTGAGGAACAGGGATCCGTCCTGCTCCAGTCTGGGCACAAAGGTCTTTCCTTGCAGTTCGTATCTTGGTCCTGAGTACATTTCTATAGCCCAGCAGTCTTCTCTTCCTCTTTCTCCCTCTCTCTACTGTTTTTTTTTTCTCTTTCTCCTGTTCAAATTATATTTCTGAAAGTACAATGTGGATTTGCTGAGCCCCCCTCTTCGTCATTGTTTCTGATCCTCTGCAGAGGTGCTCACCTGCACAGGGAGGAGAGCACTCTGATGGAAGACTGAGCACTCCCCTGGAGGGATGGGGCAGTCTCTAAGAGGAGCTGAACACTCTGGACTTCATTTTCTGTTTTCTTTCTTTCTTTCTTTCTTTCTTTCTTTCTTTCTTTCTTTCTTTCTTTCTTTCTTTCTTTCTTTCTTTCTTTCTTTCTTTCTTTCTTTCTTTTTCTTTCTTTTTCTTTCTCTCTCTTTCTTTCTTTCTTCTGCTTTCCTTCCTTTCTCTCTCTCCCTCCTTCCCTCCCTCCTTCCTTTCTTCTTTCTTCCTTCTTTTTCTCCTTTCTCTCTTTCTCGTTCTCTCTTTCACTAGTTTTATTTCCCACCGTCAAACACTATATGTGGCTTCTTTCTGAATATCCTCCAGGCTTAACAGTCTGTGCATGGGTGTTGATAGACATTTCTTTCCTATCAGGATTTAAATATTTATGCAAGGGAGCACTCCCATTTCACTAATATATAAATTTGCTTTCTTCTAATAATCAACTGTGTAGTGCTCAACCTGAACAGAATTGTTCAGAAGAAAGCTCAAAAGAGGATCCAGAAGACAGCAGAAAGGAGGCTGGTTGGGAGCAAGATTTATGTGTGTGTGTTTGTGTGTGTGTGTGTGTATGGGACTAAGTAACATGGCTTGAAAATGACTTAAATTCATTGTATACATGTAAGAAACTGTTAAAGAATCAAAAATAAATTATAAAATTAAAATTTGCTTTCTGTAGCAGGAAGCACCAAGACAGGAGGTGGGAAGGAAAAGGGGTGAGAGGGAGGAGGGATGGGAAGGGGGAAGAGTGCAATGGGGAAAAATGGGGGAAGGAAGGGTGGAGGGAAAAGGAGTTACCTATTGAGCTTGTATGTTAAGCAAAAAATTAATAAAAAATGGCTTCCTATGAGTAATCTTAAAATTATATCTATATCAAAATTATTTAAATAAAATTTTTTATGCTTTATTATCAGAAAATATTTGATTTGTTATAACCTATTTTATATTACCTGCATTCCTGGGATCACATGAAAATTTTGCTCTTGTGAGAAAATACTCTCACCCACATGGCTTAAGGGAGAAAGGGTTATTTATTTGGTGTATGGTTTCCTTTATGGATATAGTAAGTTGTCCCCTGCAGGTTCATGTGTTTGACTCCTAGATGTTTGGGAAGGTTATGACAGAATAGGAGGTGGAGAAAGTCACTTCACTGGGGGTGGACATTGAGGTTGGTTAGTAGTCCCTTTATGGTGAGAAATGCTGAGCCAAAGGCACGGCAGTCAAAGCAGGAGGCCAGTTCATGTCACAGCAGACATTATGAAGGACAGAAAGAAAGAAGAGTTGAGTTACAAAACTTCAAGGTCCACCTCCAGTGACACATTTCCTTCAGCAAGGCTCTGACTCTTTTTTTAATTTTTTAAAAAAAATTTAAATTAATTTTATTTCTTACCTAGCTGTACCAGCTCAATGGGTAGGTACCATTGCCCCCTCTTTCTCCTTTCCCCTGTTCCCTCCTTTCTCCCCTTCTATTTCCCCATCCTACTCTTTCTCCCCCACACCTCCCTCTCTCCCTTCGCCCTTTCATCCCTCCCTCTTCTCTTGGTGTTTCCCACTTTTTCCTTCCCATCCTCCAGAACTTCAGCTTATATGGGCCATGAAATTACCTCTGAATTGTCTACTCTTTTGAGGATTCAGGACTCTGTAGCATACCTTGGAGCCCCTTCTTGGGCTGCCCACTAATGAAAGAACTCTGTGATATCCGTCTAACCCCTTGTCTCTAAGGATCCCAGTACCTGAAGCCTTCTCCCTTGAGAACTGAACTAGTTTATGGGGGCTTGTTGACATGAGTCATTGTGCAGGTCAGGTAAGGTCCAATGCAGTGAGATCCTGACTGCCACAGTCCAGACTTGAGTGGAGTATCTTGTCCATTGGTGGACCTCCACATATTTAGGCTCTTACAATTTTGCTAACCCCTCTTCCACAAGTTCCCTTTAGCATGGGAACTCTATTATGGCTGTTTAACTCCTTGCCTCTAAGGATCCTACTTCCTAAAGCCTTCTCCCCTGTAATCCATGCTAGACTTTGGGGGGAGGTCATTGATATGTCTGCCATGTGTAGGTCAGGCAAGGTCCAATCACATTGTGGCTATATCCTGGCTGCTGCAGCCCTGACTTGTGTGGAATATCTTGCATAGCATTGGTCCACCCCATCTTTAGGCTCTTGCAATCTTGCTGCCCCCTCTTTCACAAGGTTCCCTGAGCTTTAGGATGGGGAGAGATTTGGCTGGTCTGGTTCCAGGTGAATAATGTAGGGTCTTTGGTGTTCTGAATTATGGTTTGTTGTTGTTTTCAGTTTTGCTATTCCTGTACTGCCCTTGGCTGCATCCCAAATGGTATAGAAGGTCATCTCCTAACTAGAAATAAAAGATTATTTAAACAAAGATCTTAATATAATAGGAGATTCAAAGGTAGATGAAAGAATAGGAATAGGACACAGCAGTGTGTGGGGTCAGTCTCCCACTTGCGGGTTGGTTACTGTACATCTGCTAGTCCCTATATTCTCCCTGACTGGTGAGATGAAACTTGTTCAGTTCTAAGTGACCAGGAAGGGAAATGAGTGAGCTGCACCAGATGTCTCGCTACTTACGTGCCAAACATGACCATGTCCTATTTTTTCTACTGAGGCATTGGAACTAGGACCCACTTACAAGTGAGAACATGTGGTGTCTAACTTTTTGTGTGTCTGGGATACTTCAGTATAGTTTCTTCTAATTCCATCCATTTACTGGAAATTTCATTAATTCAGTTTTTGATGGCTGATTAATATTATATTGTAAAAATGTACCACATTTTCATGATCCATTTGTCAACTGTTGGACATTTGGGTTGATTCAGTGACTTTGTTATTGTGAATAGTGCTGCAATGAACATAGATGTACTCATGTTACTATAGTGAAATGATGCATTTTTAGAGATTATTCCCAGTAGTGGAATAGCAGGGTTATCCTAGTAGTGGTATAGCAGGGTTATCCTTAACTTTTTTAGAAATCACCATACTGATCTCCAGAGTGTCTGTAACGTCCTGGATTCCTATCAGCAATGTGTGAGAGTTCCCTTCTCCCCACATCCTCTCCAGCAATTGTTGTTGTTTGTATTTTGTATTTTTGCCAAAGGCTCTGACTCTTAAAGGTCCCATTACCTTCCTGTTGTAGTTACTCTTGCTATGAGATAAAGAGATTTATATTTCTTAGTTTCCTTACTTCATTGCTGTAATACACAACTCAAAAAACTTAGGGGAACAAGAGGATTTTTAATTTGTTCTCACAATCTTAGGTTTCACTTCATCTTGGTAGAAGAGTTATCAGCACGGGCTGAGATAACAGGCCGAATCATATCCATAGCAAGAGCAAATAGCAAGAACCAATGCTCTAACATGTCAACTTTAAAAAACTCTAATCGCTTCTGCCTGTCTTTATTCACCTGTTGAGAAAATGGATCCACTCACTATGTGCCTAATCTTCCCACAGAAATCATGCAATTAAAACTATCTCCTACAGGCTTGCCCAAAGGTATGGCTTTACTAAATGTGTCCAGAGACCTATTTCAAATGTCAAGTCGACAGCTAAAACTACTGATCTACTTCATCTCTTATCAACTTGACACACGGACACATCAGTTTTAAATCATAACTTTCCACCTCCTATTCTCACGGTCCAACTAGACAGTGGTTGGTTACCCTCATAATATTCATACTACAACTGTACTGGTAGCCACAACTTGTCAGACCAGTTTTTTATTGTAGTTAACTAAGACTCTTCATGCCTTTTCTCCTCCAGCAGCCTGTACATTATGGAAACCAATTAGAAGGGTAGAAGCTTCAGGTCATAACCAGTTTGATTTTTTTTTATGTCTTGTGACCAAAGTGCGTGATATCTGTAACAGTAGGGGCTTACCATTAGGTTCTAGTGGGCAACTGAGAGCAATAGCAATATCCTATATTTTTTGGAGGGCTCTGAAAGCTCTCTGACCAATTATTTCCTTTGGAAGTATCACATACCTGGTACTGGGAGATTAAGTTTTAGATAAACTAGAAATATTTTCAGGTTGTTTCAAAAGTATGGGTTTACTAATTATTCTTTCCCCACCCATTATTTTCTTCATAACATGTAGAAGAAAATATGCTTTTAAACCTAGTTTATCTTTTCATTACAATTTGGGTCAAGAATGTCTCTCAAAGTCTCATCTGCTAAAGTTCCATGCTGTTGGTTCTATGTAAAGGATCTTAAAAATTTGCAGGTAGAGCCTAATTAGAGGCAGAAAGTCATTGTGGTATACCTTTATAGAATATATTGTGCTCTTAGCCTCTTCTTTTTTCCCTTCTGTTCCCTTCCTTTCCTTTCCCTCCCTCTCCCCCTCTGTTGCTTTTTCTTCATCTTCTCTTGTTTTTCCTCTTCTTCCTCCTAGTCTTCTTCTTCTCCTCCTCCTTCCTTTTCCTTTGCTGCTGCTTCCTCTTTCTCTTCCTCCTCTTCCTCTTCTCTCTCTCTCTCTCTCTCTCTCTCTCTCTCTCTCGGCAGCAGCATAACCTTGTCTCATCTTGTGCTCTCTCACACAGTACTGGAATTCAAATACAGATTCAAGTGGCTATGGACTGGAACCAATGGAATTGTGAGCCACAAATAATCTTTCCTCCTTTAAATTAATGTTCTTAGGTATTACATCACACCATATCCCATCCAGAACTGTGGTTGGCATCTGTGATTATAGAAATATTCACATCAGGCTTTCTTTTACTGTATTATGCATTTCTTCAAATTTATTACTGTGATTAATCAAAAGCATTGTATATATAGTAATTTAGTACAACAAATTTAAAAGCAATTTGAAACTTCTACTATGTTGTTATTCAGTGAAAAAATTGATAACATTCAGGAATGACTCTGAATTATTATGATCTGAATGATATTTTTCCTTATCTTGTTCCTTGGTCAGATGCCAGTTCCTTAAAATTTTGTCACTTTGATGAAGGTATCTTCCTGCTTTACTTGTCGTGAGCTTTTCCCCCTGGAATACACACACAGCAAATGCCATCAACTCAAACTTGAAGGGACAGAGAAGGGTCTCCCCTGTATTTTGTAGAGCAAGCTAATCCTTAAATCATCAGTTTTGGCAAAAAGCATGATTCCTGCCAATAGGTTTGAGTAAATCTTGTAACGTGAGAACCCAACTGCCTGTTTACATTTGTGAGTTATATTTAATATTGCACTTTCTACCTTGGTTATCACGGTACAATTAGATTAGGTGTTGGGGAAAAATGGTAAGCATAACAAAATTTTAAAATCTATCCCATTTGAAATCTCAAGATTCTTTCATCTGCTATGCCTTTCTTCTTCTCTTTTATGAACACTTTCATTCCCAGTAGAAACAAGATGGTCTGAATCTCTCAGCAAAGACCAGAGTCTCTCCCACAGACACACTGTCACCTATGGCAAATTCTTTTATCTTATATGTAACCTCCCCTATATTTTTCAGTGGCTGCAAGAGAACTTGAACTTATATGGTATGCCAGTTATGGAGAGCTTACCGGCACCTACAGGGCTGAGGGGTAAATGGGTCTGAGGATGAGATGGCATTTGTGTTCATATACTCTGAAATATCATCAAGAATATGTTTCTCACAAGGGCAGAGATGACAGAAGACATGAGTTGTCCTATTTATCACTAGATCATCTGTGGAAGGCTGGGACGTGCTCATCTTGGTGCTCCAGAGTGACCAGGGTCATCTGAAACTCCTGTATATAGGGATGCCAGAGACACTGAGTATATGTAAGAAGCCAAGTTGTCAACTGGGGCGGCGGAAGAGATCCCAAATACTGTTTTGCCTTCCTCATAAAGACCATTAGACAAAACTATTCTGAAGAACAGGGAGGGTTTTTACTCACTCATTTTCTATATGTTGGATGGAGTCGGGCAGAGGCTGATTCCTGGTTTCAGGAAGGAGAAGGACAATAAAGCTCCCGAGAATAGAAATGATTCCATAGATGATCCAGGGCAAGGATTCAGAGTATATCTTCAAGATCATGAACAAGGGAGATATGGCTGCCCCAATACTACCAGCAATTCCAGCGAAGCCTAGAGCTGTTGCCCTTGAGCATGAATAACAACACAAACATAATCTGAGAAGATGCATGCTTGAAGGTTGTGATTTAGTATCTCACATTAATTATGGGAGTCAGAAAGCAGTACATTTAGATGTGAGGGCATTGGTGGCTTATTCCAATTTTTCAAATTGCTTCATTTTCTATTATGTTTTCTTAAGGTCAGAGTATGAAGTAAGTACTGCATGTTTTTTTCTCATTTGTAGATCCTAGATGGCAGTTTTATATATGTGCACACATGTGCATATAGGTGTGAGAATAGGCCATGAGACTATGAGGGCAGCCATGAAAGGGGAAGAAAAGGTCTTTGTTAGGGGAGAGGTTAGTAGAATATTTGTGACATGGGAGGAAGAGGGAGATATTAGGGGCAGAGAAGATGATCCAAACTAGGAGTGAGGGTGGGGACAGGAGAGGTAGATTTAAAAAAAAGAATACATATGAAAATGTTATAATGAAATCCATTACCTTGAAAGCTAATTTTAAAAAAATCAATAAAAAATAAAAGTTTTTACTGTTTTTTTCAGGTGACTCCAAATATTGCAGTGGTGTTTATTAGAGATGAATTTAAAAGTGTCTGATGAAAAGTGAACCTTAGTAAACTTTGGTCATACTTGTGTTCATCATCATAATTGATTGCATTAGATAACTCTGTAGTCATTTTTTTCTCACTTCAATTAAGAGTGTATAAATAGAGAAGAGTATATTTTGACTCTGAAAGAGAATCTTTTTTTTCCCAAGAGGTACTGTGATCATTTATTTTGTTACATTATAGGTAAAAAGAAATTTTGAAGGTTATTCAATTAAACATATTTAATTCCTCTTTATTGTTCAGTTATAGCCTAATAACTAAAATAACTAATTGCTTGGCTTTATCTGTGTCATCTCGACAGCATATCTATTGTAAGTCATATGAAAAGTAATTAGTTAGCTTCCTTTTTCTGGCTTTGTGCTGGGCTGGGCTCATAGCACTGAAGATTTTACTGTACCCACATAAAACTTCACTTCTACCTGTGCATATGATCCTGACCAGAATTATCGACAGGCTACTTCTGCTCTGTTAAATTTTTCTTTTGTTTTGTTTTAGATATTTTACAGTCACCACTATTTCAGAAATCTATATCTCAGCATCTATGATGCCAGCTGTCAGTATATTAATTTTGAACCTTAGCAATCCAGCTTGACAATACTTAAGATTTGAAAGTGAATCTTGGGTTTTGTACCTGACTATGGTGGGCAGCAACTCATTTGCATGCACAAATGTACCAGCCATACACATTTGAGTGAGTGCTCCTCCAAACGTTGCTACAACTATAAGCAGGGCCTGCATTTCTGGAGAAAGAAAGACCAGGACATTCATGAAGTCTGAGCTGTGGAAATTTGCATTCCTCAAATTCCAAAAAGAGGCATCCTATTGAAGGTTTTTATAGTTGTAAGATAAGTGTACAGAAACTATCCAGAAGTAGAAGTTCTTCAGCACCTAAAAAGTCGAGATCTATCTGCACGTATCTGCACATATTGGTTTCTGGCAAATAAAAACTTCTGAATAATTGTGTTTCTAAGTGTGGCAATTAGCCTACATGGTTGCTGAAAAAATCACCATAAACAGCTTAAAGGAACAGGGGGTTTATTCTCTTACGATAGTCAATTATAGTTCATTGTCCATCTTTATGGGAGAGCATGCACCAACAGCAGGACTGAGGGAACTGGCCACACCATAATCCACGTAACAGCTGAGAGAGGGACAATCCTTACTTGCCAGACCAGAATGTCTGTACAAGTATACACAAGGATGCCAACTTCCTCAATCAGCTCTCTGTATTTTATTCACCTGTCCCAGAACTAGTTCCACTCACCAAGGGGTGGGCCTTCCCCACCAAGTAGACAATCTCCTGCAGGTTCAAGTTGAGCATAACTATAAATTATCTACAAATGTGTCCAGAGCTCAAACCCTCAACCATCAAGTTGACACCTGTACCTCACTATGACAATAAACTTTGCATATTTGTATTTGCTAAAAAAGTGGAGAACACCACGCGCTTATCCTGGGTCCTTAGAACTGACCCTCCACGCCAGGTAAGAGTCACTGCAGCCTGGGGATAGACCCACCCACATGCCCCAGGCTTCACCAAGGTAGGGACTCCTGCACCAGGGGACTGCCATATCATACAACCAAAAGATTCCATCCAAATCCAGATAAGTTTTTCTAGCAGTAGCCAAAGTCAGACAACCTCATCCAATTCAGGAGCACCAAAAACAACTACTAAAGAAAGCAGTCACAGACTCAACAGGAGATGCTCAACTCACATTGTAAAACCACAAAATACACTAAGTACCAGGAAAATGTTTCCTACAAAAAAACAGCAACTACCCCATGATATATTCCAACCAGAATAACCTCATGGATACCAGTCAGGAAAGCAACACTTAGGATAATGTATACTCAGGACAATATCTTTCAAACAGATGTTATGGGCAAGTGTGGAGAAGAACTACAAAAGGAACATGAGGAATAAAAAATGGAACATGAAGAACTCAGCAAGGAAATGAATAAGCACATGAACTTAAATGAACAGGAAAATAATAAAAATTATCTCAGATGAAAAAGCAAATAGAGGAAACAAGAACAAGTTTAGAACAGGTGAAAAAACCTGCAATTGAAAATCAGCTGAAACTCAAAGCTAAGCTAACTGAAATGCAAAACCCAAAAAGAGTTTAACACATGGAATGTATCAGGCCGAAGATAGAATATCAGGCCTGGAAACACACCTTGTTTTGAATGATAGAGCCAATCTCAGGCTCTAAGGATGGTAGAAGGTACTCCAAGCAAATGCAACTAGGAAACAAGCAGGAATAGCCATCTTAATATCTGACAAAATGGACTTCAAACTAAAACAAATCATAAAAGATATGTAAGGATACTAAATACTTGGCAAAGAAATACTCACAATTCTAAACATATATGCTCCAAATATAAGTTCACCCACATTTGTTAAAAAAAAACCACCAGTGTGTAAAACAACAAATCAACTCAAACATGACAGTAGTAGGGGATTTCAGTGTCCTGCCCTCACTGATAGACAGGTCAACTGTCCAAAAACTGAACAGAGACACACTGAAACTAAACTGAACCATAAACCAAATGGACCTGACAGACATCTACCTACATTCCATCCTAACACCAAGAAATGTACTTTCTTTTCATCAGCCCATGGAATTTTCTCCAAAATATACCATACACTAGGTCACAGAGTAAGCCTCCACAAACACAAGAAAATTGAAATCACTACCTATACTTTATCTGACCACCCTGGAATAAAGATTGGCATCCATGACAAAGCGAACAACAGAAAGTACACAGACTCTCAGAAGCTTAACAGCACGTTACTGACTGAGGAATGAGTCCAGACAGAAGTAAAAATGAAATAAAAAAATTCCTAGAACTCAATGTAATGAAAACATATCATACAAAACCTTTGAGATAAATGAAGGTAGTCATCAGAGGAAAATTCATAGTACTCAATGCCTGGATAAAAAATGGAAACAATATAAGTGAACAACCTAATAATGCCACTTAAAGCTTTAGAGAAACAAGAATGAACCAACCAACCCCAAAAGAAGTAGGATGGAGAGATTAGCAGAACAAGAGGAGAAATAACTGAAATTGAGACAAAGAAAGGGCTGAGAGAACTGGCCACAGCATATCCTACCTAACAGCCGAGAGGGACAATCCTTACTTGCCTTACTGGCTAAATATATACAAGGATGTCAACTTCATCAACAAGTTCTCTGTATTTTATTCACTTGTCCCAGGCCTAGTTCCACCCACATGGGCTGGGCCTTCCCCATTCAATAGATAATTCATAGTACTGTATTGAGTTAAAGAATCAATAAAAAAGATTGTTTAAACAAAAAACTTAATAAGATTGACAAACTCTTAGCCAAAGTAATCAAAACCAAAAAAGAGAAAATCCAAATTTATAAAATTAGGGAGGAAAATGGAAATATCACAACAGATGTGAAAGAAATTCAGAGAATCATAAGGTTATACTTTAAAAATTATATATCATCACATTTGACAATCACAAAGAAATGGATGAATTTCTAAGTGCATACAACACATATCAAAGTTGACATGATGAACTTGAGTTACTTAAATAGTCCTATAACAAGGGATGAAATTGAAGCAGTAATAATGAATCTCTCTACCAAGAAAAGTCTGGGACCAGATGGATCATGCACAGAATTCTACCAGATATTTAAAGAATAATTAATACCAATGCTCCTTAAATTATTACACAAAATAGAAAAGAAAGGAATACTTCCAAACTCTTTCTATGTAGCCAACATTATACTGATCCAAAAACCAAATAAAGACATAAAGAAAAAGAAAACTATAGGCTAGTTTCCTTGATGAACACATATATAAGATTCTCAGCAAAATTCTAGCAAACAGGATTCAAAAACATATCAAAAAGATCATCAAATATGACCAGGTTGGGTTTATTCCAGAAATACAAGGTGGTTCAATAAATATTAATCTATACATATAATTCAACACATATATAAATGCAAAGCAAAATTACATTATTACTCCAATTGATGCAGAAAAAATTAAAAAAATCTTTTGATAAAAGCCAACACCCCTGGATCCTGGAGAAAATTGGGATGGAAGGAACATTTATCAACATAATAACGGGCATAATTAATAAGCCTGTGGCAAAAATCATCCTAAGTGGTGAAAAACTGGAAGCATTCCCACTCATATTGGGAATACACAAGGCTGTCCATTCTCACCACTTTTATTGAACATTATACTTGAAGTCATAGTGAGAACCATAAGACAAAAGAGGGAGATAGAGGGGCTACAACCTGGAAAAATAGAAATAAGGTTATCCTACTTGCAAATCACATGAACCTATAATTCAAGGACCCCATAGATTCTGCCAGGAAACTCCTAGAACTAATAAATATGTTGAACAGAGTGACAGATACATAATTAATGTTAAAAATCAGTGGCTTTTCTATACACAAAGGATAAAGTGAGAAAGACCTAAGAAACAAAACATTTATAATTACTCCCCCCACAAAAGAAATACCTCAAGAGATGAAAAATCTATACAATGACAATTTTAAAACCATAAAAGCAGAGATACAGAAGATATCAGAAGATGGAAAGACCTCCCATGCTCCTGTATTGACAGAAATAGCATTGTTAAAATGATCATTTTACCAAAAGCAATATACAGATTCAATGCAATCCCAATCAAAATTCCAACCCAATTCTTCACAGAAATTGGGAAAGCAATCTCAAATTTCATATGGAAAATAAAAGACTCATGATAGCCAAAACAATCCTGAATAATGAAAACTCCATGGGAGATATCAGCACACCAGCCCTCAAACTATTCTGTAAAGCCATAGTAATGAAAACAGCATGATACTGGCTCCAAAAAGATACAGACCAATGGATTAGAATCGAAGACCCAAATATTAGCACACTTACCTATAGTCAACTGTTTGATATAGGTGCCAAAAATGCCCATTGGAAAAAGGACAGCATCTTCAACAAATGGCACTGTCAAAATTGGGTTGCTACATGCAGAAGATTGAATCTGGGCCCTTTTTTGTCTCTCCTCAGGAAAATCAACTCCAAATAGAGCAAAGAAAGACCTCAATGTTAGACCATAGACTATAAAACTCCTAGAAATAAAAGTAGGAAATATCCTCGAATTGATTGGCCTCAGCCAGCATTTCCTCAATAGAACCCCAAAAGCACAGAGAATAAGTACAACACTAAGCAAGTGGGACTATGAGAATTTAAAAAAGCTTTTGCTCAACAAAAGAGACTGTTCATCGAGCAGAAAGGCAACCTGCAGAATGGGAAAACATCTTCACTAACCATACACCTGATAAAGGTCTAATATCCAGAGCACACAAAGCAATTGAAACATTAGATATCAAGGAAGTAAACAACCCCATTAATGAACTATAGAACTGAAAAGAAAGTTTTTACAAGAAGAAATTCAAATGCTTAACAAGCATCTTTAAAAATCTTCTACCTCTCTAGTCATTAAGGACATGCAAATTAAAACGACTCTGAGCTATCATCTCAGTCCAGTCAGAATGGCTAATACAACCAATAGCAAATACTGGCATGGATGTGGGAAGAAGGGGACATTCATGCATTGCTGATGGGATTGTAAATTCATACAAGCCCTTTGAGATCAAGTTGGAGATTTCTAAAAAAGTTAATAATTGAAATTCCACAGGATCCAACTATACCATTCCTGGGAATATTTCCAAAGAATCCTGCATTCTGTGACACAGCCATGTGTATGGCCATGTTCAGAGCAGTTTTTTTTACCATAGCAGAGATGGAACCAACTAGATATCCAAGAGTTGAAGAATCATTAAGGAAAATGTGGTACATATATATAGTAGACTACTATTTAACTGCCAGGAAAAACAAACTAATGAAATTTTCCAGTAAATGGGTGGAGCTGGAAGAAATTATACTGAGTGAAATATCCCAGAGGCAGAAAGACAGAAGCCATATGTTCTCCCTTACAAGTGGATCCTAGTGTTAAACCTTCAGTTTGACGTAATCAAACAGAAACCCTTGCAACACCTACAAATGCAAAGGAATACAAGTTAGGGGGCTAGAAGAAGATTCCAAAAAAGTAGAAAACAAAGGAATGTGGATAAAGAGTTAAATAAGGCTTTTTATGTAAGAAAAGTCTTAAAGGGGAGGAAAGAATAGGAATAGGACACAGTAGGGAGCAGGATTAGCCTCCAAGTAACCAACTACCTGCTTACTAGTCCCTATCCCCCTCCTCCCCACTGTCAGGAACACAGGCCCAGCAATGTAAAGCAGTCTAAACCATGTGGATGGGAAGAAAACTGACAGGAGACAGGACCAGATGCCTCAATACTAACCACAAACACCTGATTGCAAACCTCCATCTAAATGCCTCTCCTTTTACATTTTGATAAGACCTCAACACCAACCTAGAGGCAGCCTCTTTCAATGGAAAGGCAGTGAAATACACACCACCACCCAACCAGAGCGCAGAGCACCAGTGATCCTAAGATGCTCAGGCAAAATCCAACCAACCACATCTCTCCCTATCCTAATGCTCAGGGAATCTTGAAGAAGAGGGGGCAATAAGACTGTAAGTGCCTAAAGGTGGGGAGGTCTCCTGCTGCCCAGGACATCCGACTCAAGACAGGAACTTACTAGAATGAGCCTTATCCTCACCATGCCTGCACTATGGATTACATATCAACAATTGCCCATAGACCAGCGAGGAACTCAGGAGAAATAATCACATGCAGGGGAAACCTCAGGGGTTAGGGCTAGATAGGTGAAGGGAAGTGTCCCTATCAGTGGGTCTAGCCAAGAAAGGGCCACTTAATCTGCCAAAGAGGCCTGAGCCCCTTCTAAAGCAGACAACCTGAAGGGGACCCTGGGGCCCATAAAAACAGACAGGCTGGAGGGTGAGGAAGACAGATGTATTGGTAAATGGTGGGAAAGAAGGGGGAAGGAGGGACAGAGGAGAGAAGGAGGACAGAGACAACCACTCACTATGTCTCTACAACTAGAAAAATAAAAGTAGTTTAAAAATAGTAGAGAGTATGATGGGTGCAGAAAGAGTTTGCTTTTATGTTTTCTGCATGTAGTCCCACATTTGATTAGCAAAGTTAGGGGGCTTCCTGGTTCCTGAACTAATTATATGTGTCCATTTAATCTAATGAAGTTGATTCTAAACAGTCTTAGGTGCTTCATCCACCCATGTCTCGGTATACTTCCGTACTTAAAGACAAGTAATAATTTTTGGAGTTAATTACCCAAACGGATGGAGATTGTGATGGTATAATAGGAGACTCATGAGTACATCCATAGAGTTCAGGATTTAAACTGTTACTAAAGCTGAAGTAATGAAACAGAAGCTGAATAGAGGAGTGACAGTATGGTGTGGCCTGTAACCTATATACTTGCTATGATCAATAAATGAAAGAGTGAATGATCAACTGCTGACCTCTAGTAGATGGGTAATACATGACATTAGTTTTCAGATACTTCTTGATTGTAATAAACATTCACATATTTGGACCAAACTGAACTACTTTTGCTTCATCTCTAAGGACCAAAATGAAAGAATGTGCTCTAAATACCCAGATTGGATATAGGAAACTCTCAGGATGTATTGTTTTATGATTTCATATAGGTAGAACCTGAAAGTTCCTGAGAAAAAGAGAGAGATAATTCCTTTTTTCACCCTGTGCTGTTTCCTCACCGTGAGGCACAAATATGATGGCCAGAATGGAGGTTCCAAGCAGAAACATGAAAAGCACTTGGCTTATTCTACGACCTATGTGATTCAATAAAAAATTTGCACTGAAATTGGCTGGGATGGATATTATACCATAGAGACCCTGCAGTAGGAAAACATTACTCCCCAGGTGTTGGAGGTGGAAAATAAAACCAGTTATGGGTATCCATACTGTAAACCTGTAGTGAACAAAAGAGAGAAACATATATCATTAAGTTTGGAGTTTATGTCCAACAGATGACCATTTTACTGTCCATGCAGCCAGTTTTAGTTACAACCAAAAGGCATATATCTGCTTTTTGTAATATTCACTTGCAGGTGATAATCATCATGAAACACATCATAAATGCTTGAATATTTTGAAGTGGGTAAGGTGTTTGACGGATACACTGTTAGAGTTTTTACTCTCTCTTGATTTCAGTGAGTGTTATAAATTTTCATCTGTACATATCTATTGAAATGTTTATGTACTTTAACCTTGGAATGGAAACAGAGAAATGTGCAAACCCAGAGCTATGCTTTATGAAATGTTTTGAGCTGTCAGCATCAGTTTCTGGAGATGAACCTGGCAGGATGATCTGATAAACTTTCTGTATAATTAGCTCTATGGTTGTACATGGAAAATGCTTTGATTTCCTCCAGCTATAGAATTTCTGTATCATGGGCCAGTGAGATAGCTTCGTGCATAAGGCACCTGCTTTCAAACCTGATGATATTAATTCATCTCTAGAGGCCCACATAGTGGAAGGAGAGAACCACCTTCCACCCACACTCCATGGAACACATACATGTACATTTATCACTGCATCTCTCTCTCTTTCTTTCCCTCAAATAAGCAAATAAAATATTTGGGTGAAAAAAAGAATTTCCTCATCTGTCTCTATATCCATGTAGACTATATGGAAAATTCTTACCCACCTGGTTTTGCTAGGCGGCATGTGAAGCCTACCTCAAAAGGAATAGGACACAGATCCGCTTCCGCAGAACAGGTGTGCGAAACAAGTCACGCAGAGAAAGCTTTGTCTGTGCTGCTTCTAGTTCATTCTTCATGGTGTTTCTCACAACCTTTAACAACAACATCAACAAATTGTTTAGATGTCACAGAATGATTGGCATTGTGGGGCATACTGGACACCTGCCAAAGACCAAGATTGATAACTATTGTTTCTGTCCAATGAAAAGTATGGCCTTCAAGGTGTGGCACCATTGACTCAGGGAGGCCCTAGCCCTGGTTCCCAGGAGGTCTGGCCAGACATGCCCAGACAAGCCCAGACATGTCCCAATAGAGGAACCATACAGGTGGAGGGATGAACAACCAATGGGAAAGAGGAATGAACGACCAATGGGAAGCGGCCATCTAACTTGCCTCTGTAATGGACACCTAGTTAACAGCTAAATGATTGGTGGCTGCTCCTCCTCTCCCCCGAGCAGAGAGGTAGCTACACTTGAATAGACCCCTGACCCTATATAAGCTCAAGCACTTCCTGAAATAAGTGAATCTGCAGCAACTCGTCCACTGCTTGCTCCTCACCTGATTCCCAGGGTCTGGTTGTTGAACCCATTGCCAGCTCTTCCCCTTGCCTTGAGCCTTGAGGCCTTGCTGTTTCCCCCTCATTTCCCCAGCTGCCTGCTGGGATTTGGCAACATCTGGCATCCAAATGTGGGGCCACCTTCGGTGTAGATGAGACACCCACTCTGGTAAAGTTTGGTGAGTTCAGCCCCTTTGGTTTTGTGTTCCTGTGCTTATGGTGCCTTAAGGTGAGCAGGTAGCCCCCTCCTCTTCCCCTTTCCCTGTTCATCATTGTGCTCTTAAGGTTAGGAACACAATAGCTTGATTTGCTGATGATCAAGGAGCTCCTCTTAAGGTTAGGAACACAATCACTCGCTTGATTTGCTGATGATCAAGGAGCCCCTCTTAATGCAATCACTTGTTTGATTTCCCCACAATCAAAGAGCCCCTCTAAACCAAGGCTTTTTCCCGTGAGTTCACATGAGAAATTGGTCCCCTCAGAACTTGGAACCCAGCGGAGCCTGTGAATCCCGGGGCAGAGTAAACAAGGAGGACATGGAGGCAGTCCATTGGTGGTTCCTGAATTTGTCCGTGGTTCTACACACACACACACACACACACATGCATGCACGTGCACACACACACACACACACACATACACATACACACGCACAATTGAATAAATAATAATAAAAAAATTTAAAAAAAAGAGAAAGAACTAGGAGCCCAGGTTCAATTACATTGAACCAGCCTGACCTGGGGGCATGCAGCTGGGGTAGTAATGAACCCATGAAGTCCCTCACTAAGCACAGGATGCTAAGATCCAAAACACCTTGGTGTATGTCCTGCACTAGTTCTCTCCTTGAATGTTGGTTACTCTTTTAGGAGTTGTTTTCACTTTCACCTTGGTTCTAGTCGTTGTTTCTCATTTTCTGTGCTTTTTTTGCCTTGTCTGCTTGCCTCCTAGTCATCTCTGCTCTATTAGGGAACCTTTCCTCTCCATAATGGGTAATTTACTGTCCCATCAGAAGGCACCCCAGCTGACTGCTCTTAAGGCTCTACTAGACTTATGTAGCATCAAAGTGAAATCAAAGGACTTAGAAGATTTTTGGGAGGAAGCTTAAATCGTAGCTCCTTGGATTTCCCCAGAAAATGTCTGGAAGCCACAGATCTGGATGGAAGTGCTCTTCTTGGCCTGCAAGGGGGAAGTCCAAGACAGCCATATGCCTCCTGCCCCCTTTGTTCCCATCCTCCTTGGCATCATAGCAAGCCTTAAAGGATTCTCTACTAAGGAAACGATTAATTGCTACAATGAAACTTGTGGAGAGAACCCAAAATTAGCCCTTTGTTCTTCCTCCGGATCCCTCCCTTCCCTGGTCAAGGTCTCTGCAGAGAGCTCATAGGTCCGTGTGTGTGTGTGTGTGTGTGTGTGTGTGTGTGTGTGTGTGTGTGTGCAACTCCACCCCCTGCTGGCCTCCCCTTTCCTCCTCCTCTTCTTCCTGTAGCTCTCAACTCCCCCTCTTTCCCGGCTGTATTTTCTGCTTGAGACAATACTGGTCTCCTTCTTATGAAACAATTATTGGATAGGATATCTGCCTTCTTGTGTTTCATGTGTTTGTATGTTTATATGTTGTGTTTACATGTTGTATGTCTTGTGTTTCAACATAAAAAAATCTGTGGCCACTTCAATTTTTTCATTTCTGTTGCATGCTAATATTAAAATTTTGGCATGCCATTTTAAAATACATGTATGCATACTTAAAAATAAGAACAAATAATTTTGATAACATCTAAGGCCTTAACTACTTATGTTTTATATTGATCACAATTGTTTTTCTAACAGATTGTAAGTTTTCTTTCATGAAAAATTATCTCACTTGATTTTGATCTTTAATAGAACTACAAATAAAAATATCATTGTGTTGTTACAGGTTTTTTCATATATTTCCAAAATAACAAAGCTACTTTACAGGTCCTCAGATCATCCATTCAGGCTTTGGACATTCCTAAGATCACCAAAGGCTCGTTGGAAGCCTGGCTGTCCTCCATTGAAGCTATGCCTTAATAATTTATGATTGTTAGGTTTTGACTTATGTCTCACCTGCTCTTCTGGATCCTTTCTGTGCCTGTGCCACCTACAGCCCCTCCGCTTGCTCCTGCCCTGACAAAAACCTCCTTTTCTCTGCCACCCTTTGGGACCATGATTCCTCTGCGATGGTCATGACTGGTAGTCAGTGATGGGTAAGCGCCACACGAGGGTGGCGTCCAACCTAAGACAGGCACAGTCACCTATATTCTGCACAGCTGAAGAGGCTCAGGATCTCCCCAGCTATCATGGTCCCCATTAAAAAAATTTATAAATAAATAAAAGAGTGAAAATGAGGCACTGTTGATTCAGGGAGGTCCTAGTCCTGGCTCCCAGGAGGTCTGGCTATAGAGGAGCCCAGACAAGTACGGACATGCCCTGGACATGTCCCAGTCGAGGAACTATACAGGCAGAAGGATGAATAACCAATGGGAAGGAGGGATGAACAACCAATGGAAAGGAGGGATGAACAACCAATGGAAAGGAGGGATGAACATCCAATGGGAAGGAGGGATGAACAACCAATGGGAAGCAGCCATTTAACTTGCCTCTGCAATGGACACCTAATAAACAGCTAAATGATTGGTGGCTGCTCCCCCTCTCCCCTGAGCAGAGAGGTGGCAACACTTGATTGAACCCCTTACTCTATATAAGATCAAGCACTTCCTGAAATAAATGAATCTGCAGCAACTCATCCACTGCTTGCTCCTCACCTGATTCCCAGGGTCTGGTTGGTGACCCTGTTGCTGACTCACCCCCTCACCTCAAACCTCGAGGACCCACTGTTTCTCCCTCCTTTCCCCTGCTGGCTGGTGGGGATTTGGAACACCAAGGAAACAATGATGGAGCAAAAACGTGGGAAATTTGAGCATAGCAGTCAAAGGAAATTGAGGGGACATTTAAGCGCAGGAAATTCTAGGAGACTCTAATTATAGTGAATGGAAGAGGTTGTCCTATGTTGGAATTTCACATTCAGAAAGAAACCAAGATGAAAAGTACTTAGGTTGAGGCTTAATGCTCCTTACAAAATAGGTGTGTATGAAAGATGTGGGAATGGAGGCTGGCTCTCCCCTGGTTGATAATAATAGCAAAACAACCAATTTCATGATGAAGACTTCTGTCTTGAAAGTCTTCATTTTTGTTCTGGGGGGCACATTATGTGAAGCAAATCCTAGAAGGCTGTGTCTCCCTGAATAAGATGTCTAGAATGACATCTGAGGATGGCATTGAAGTTGTATTTTAAATATGCTCATAAGCTCATGTCTTAGTGCTTGCTCCTCAGCTGGTGGTGATATTTTGGGAGGTTGAGGCATGTTTAGAACACAGAACCTTTTAAGTCAAATGTATGGGTCTTTGAAGACTATAATTGACCTTGGTTCTGATGTTGCTTCCCAATCCACCATAAGAGAATAAGGGTCTGTCATAAACTTCTGTCTCCATCATGTTGCCATGCCAACTCACCATGATTGACTGAATTCTCCTGAATCCACAATCTAAAGTAAATGTTTTCTTCCTTAAGGTTTCCCTTCAGTTCTTTTGATGACTGTGATACAAAAAGAACTAAGAGAAAATTATATCCAGATAAAATGGAGTTCTTGCTGTGGAAAACCTTACCATTTTCCTCAGGCCTTTCAAAATGTATTCAAAGAATTTGGAAGAGTTTGCAGATGCAACGTAGAGGAGCCATAGCATCAGTAAATAAATCTTAATGGATGATTCTCCTGGAAGTTCAGATGATCAGAATGTTGATGTAAATGTGAATAATGAAGGCCTTGGTCATGAAATTTAAGATGGTGTAATAGTTAAATACAGTTGTCATTTCGATAATTGCTTGAACCCTGAGCCAGCCTGCAGGAGGCTCTCTAAGTGATGAAGAAGGCGTACTGTGGTGGGTGGGACTAGTCCCTGGAAAGGGGGATAAGATGGAGGGAGCTGAACAGGAGGGAAAGGGAAGGAAGGGCCCCCCAGAAAAAAGGAGAGAGGAGATCATGTTTCAGTAGAGAAAATAAGTCACTGTCAATTATTGCATGTAAGTAGTGAGACATCTGGTGAAGCTCATTCTCATTTCTCTTCCTGGTAACCTGTGACTAAAGAGATTTGATATCACCAATCTGGGAGGGCATAGGGAATGGCAGATAGATGGTAACTACCCTGCAAATTGTACACTGACCCCTATACCATCGACCTTTGAATCTCCTTTTATAGTAAGATCTTCATTTAAACAGCCTTTTAAATACTAATCAGGATGGAGCTAAGGGAGGTGCAGGAAAAGAAAAACCAAAAACAATAAACCATAATTCAGAACACCAAAGACGCTCCATTAATCATCTGGAACAAGACCAGCCAAATCTCTCCCCATCCTAAAGCTCAGGGAAACTTGTGGAAGAGAGGGCGGCAAGATCGTAAGAGCCTAAACAATGGGGAGGACCGACAATATGTAAGGTACTCCTACAAATTAGGGGTGCAGTAGCCATAATTGAACTTTGCATGACCTGCATAATGACTGACATGTCAACGACCCCCACCCCAAAGTTTAGCATGGATCACAGGCAGTAGGATCCTTAGAGGCAAGGGATTAACAGTCACAATAGTGTTCCCATACTAATGGAGAGCCCAAGAAAGGGCTCCGGGCTATGCCACTGAGTCCTCACACCTGCACTAGGGTGGGGGATTCACAGGGAGGTTGGCATTCACACAGAGGAATGTTCCAGGGGATGAGAAGAAGGAAGGGAGAGGTACTAGGAGAATGGAAGGGAGGGGGGTGAAAAAAGGGGAAGGAAGAGGAGACTGTAAGGGGAGACTGGGGATGGGTGGAGGGAGGGAGAGGACTGGGATACCTATTGAGCTGGTATGATTGGGGAAAAAAAAAGAGAAATAATTAAAAAAAAAGATGGAGGGAGCTGGTTAAGGAAGTTGATATCTTCAGTATATTTGGCCAGACATGTTGTTCTGGCAAGTGATGATTGTTCTTCTCTCAATACTCCTGTAGATATAGTGTGGTCAGTTTTCTTGGTCCCTGATGTTGAGTCAAGCTGGACTAAGACAGTAATTGGAAAATTGTAAGCCAAAATAAATCCCGTTATTCTCTTAAGTGTTGGTCTTGAATTTATCAGCAACATGCAGGCACACACATGGGAACAGGCAGTCTATACATTCTGTCAAAAGTATCTGGTTACACTGTGTCTGCGTTCTGAAAATTTGAGTGTGGTTGAATTAAACAATAATGGATTCGTTCATTTGGCAGAAGAAATGTTGAGCTTGGGCAGCATTGAGATCATATTGTTTTCCTTCTTTTTTTTTTTATTATTTCAGCTCATACAAACTTAATAGGTACACCAGTTCCCTCCCTCCCTCCTCCTCCCCCCCAAACCCCCTGCTTCCCCTCCCCTCACTCCTCTCTCCCCATCCCCCAGTGCCTCCCGCCCCAATTCCCAGAGAGTCCTTTCTTGTGCATGCCTGACTCTCCTCTGGGCCCTCCTCTCCGTGTTTTCTTGCTCTTTATGTGGTCCAGGACCTGAGCCCAGAGAATGGTAATTTCCTATTTTTCAGTGGGTCTTCTCAATTTAATCAAAGTAATCTCTCTGGAATATTCCTAGAGGCAAACCTAATATGAATAATCTCCACAGCTGTGCCTGGAGGCAATTCTGATCCTATCAGTTGACAATCAGTATCAACTATGCCACTGTTTCTCTTGGTTGCCCATCAGAACTAATGATAAGTCCCTATTACTGAATATGCTACTTACTTTGATTGGAGAACTGGAGAAATCAAGGTAGAATTGGCTAGAAGTTCTTTCCCTGTTGACTAGGTTCAATAGTGTTGGAAGTTGTTATGCAGAGCACTTCAGGAGAATTATCATCAATGGTTTTGCTCAGTTGTGGACCCTCATACATTATCAACCTATTGGGCAAGATGTGCCCACTGGTGCAATAATGACATCATGATAACCAACGACAGTCATAGAGTTACCAAATCTTATTGGAACCTGAGGCTTGCTGTATACTTTAAACCTGGGCATAAGCCTATGGCTGGAGATATCAGAGACCATAGTAGTGTAGCTATATTTGTTGTTTTGCTAAATAGCCATGATATGCTAATTGAATTGCTTTCTAAATATTTTTGTTTATACAGCTGTTGTCAACTTTGGTTAGAGAAGCTCCTTTTTGCATGGGCTGCAGTTACTCAAGATTCACAAGCGGTCAAAATGGAGAATAAGTGACTGCTGAATGCTCACCCCTAAATTTAACATGAATATCATCGCTTCTAAGGTGCAAGGAACATTATGAAAGTGGGTGATGTGGGGATGCAAGAGCCAGAGAAAGGGATGCAGTGCTATGGAACCGTGTCTTGATTCTTGAACTCTCAGTGGCTGTGATTATGCATGGGACCTGTTCATGAATGTGTCAGTCAGCATTGCACTGTGGAGAGCACAGGATTTCCTGAGGCCCCGCTGCTTCTTAAGCACTCTTATAGGCAGTAGGCCAGTTCCAGGGGAGGGATTTATGAAGCCCTGCTGCTCTTGAGTGTCTCTACGCCGATAGTGACTGGTGGGGGAGAGACATTTTCTGGAGTAGTAGTATAACCACTGGTGAATAATTCCTCACTATGTTTCCGTATATAACCTTAATTAAATTCTCTTCAGGACACACACACACACACACACACACACACACACACATGAGAGAGAGAGAGAGAAAGGTAAGACAATAGTGGGGAAAAGGTAGGGGGATCAGCAGGTGTGAAAAGGAGACAAGAGAAGGTACTAGAAAGTGAATATTATCAAAATATATGCTTATATGAAAATGTCACAGTGAAACCCAATAAGGTACATAACTAATATATGTCTTTAAATAGTTTAAAAGTAATTAAAATCTAGGAGACAAGGTTTTATAAACTGAATTCAAGAAGAAAAAGGAAGGAAAACGAGAGTATTGTAGTGAACTTTGACTACAACATCCATGGGCTGTGTTTTTAGCGACAGCATATCACATCTGCCACACCACATCATGAAGATGTCAACCTGTGTGTTTCCTGGTCTCACAGTCAGCTCCTCTTATTTCATCATGCTTACCTCCATGGTTAGGATGTCTTCAGCATTCTTTATTCCGTTCACACGGGCAGCTCTTCTAAGTTCCTTTAAACCTTTCTGGGGTTTGTTGGTAATAATCATCCACCGAGGTGACTCTCCCAGCCATCTGGTTAAAGATGTTGGAAATGTAATCAATTCTCATGTCATTTTCGATGTCAAAGTTACCCTGACACATTCTTTGATGTAATACCTACACTTATTCAGTTATGCCAATGAAAATAAAAATCACATGCTATTTGGTACCATACCTAGATGTATAGGAAGTGACTCGCCCAGTAGTGCACAAGCACTTCTTAGCGTGCATCCTGGAGTCACATTGATCTGACCTGCCTCGTTTGGATTAAAAATTTACATGGTGCTCATAGACTTAGAACACATGGGGCATTTGTGTAGACATTTCCCAAGTTTCTTTTTAAATTTTTTTAAAATTATTTATTCAATTGTGTGTGTGTGCACGTGTGTATATGTGTGTCTCTGTGTGTGTGTGGAACCACGGGCGAATTCGGGAACCACCATGGACTGCCTCCACCTCCTCCTTGTTTACTCTGCCCCGGGATTCACAGGCTCTGCCCTACCAGGACCAGAAACTCAGGCCGCCCCGTTTCTGCCCGGCATCTATACGTGGGGTCTAGGATCCGAACTCGGGACCTTCTGCCTGCAAGGCAGAGGCTTAACCCCTGAGCCACCTCTCCAGCCCCAACTTGAATTATTTTAATACAATAATAAAATTATAAATGTGAATTTCACTCTTAACAGTTAATGGTATCTGGCCACACAAAGCAACTAAACCTGCCTCTGCCCTCAGCTAAAGACACAGCAATGTCAGAATGTTCTGCCCTCTGGTGTGTGTGTCACCTCCACGACAGACATAGCTGACAACCTGATACTTCAGAACTGAGCATTAGGGCTGGAGGGATGGCTCAGGTGGTTAGAGCTTTTGGCTGGCAAGTAAAAGGACCTGAGTTCAGATCCTAGACCCCATGTAAAAATGCCAGGAAAAAATGGCAGTGTCCTGTAATTCCATTCCTGGGAATCTCCAGATTAAAACTATAAGGAGGTAGAGAAATCTTAATAGTCAGACAACAACATGGTTTCTCCCTTATGAAACTGTGAGCATTTCTAGCTCACTTACTTCATTTTATCATTTGACCCCCTTCCTCTTCTTAAAAAAAATGATTCCTGAATCATCCTTGGGTCTCTACAGGAACAAACACATAAAGACAAAAACAAAACAAAACAAAACAAAACACCCAAGGAAAAAAAAAAAAAACCACACAAAAAACCAGAACGGAGTCTTTAGGTAAATCTTTGAGAAATTATCTAATGAAGACAAACCTGCAGGACTTGACTAGCTGCATAATTGATGTGGGAAGATCTAGTCCATAGTAGGCAGGATATTATTCCCCAGGAAGGTAACTAAGATGGCAGATTCACAATTTGCAAAACTAGAAAGGCATTGATCCCTGCCTTTCTGTTCTTGCTCCAGATATGGTATAGCCAGTTACCTTTGCTTCTTCTGATAACTCTCCTGCCATCAAGTTCAACTGTAATTTAGGATTGCGAACATGAAAAATCTACTTGTTCCCCTAAATTTACAATACTAAATAATAAAACTAAGACAGCCTCTGAAGATACTTTCTAACGAAATATGCCTCCTCTGCTGAGCAGATATTATAGCATCTCTTAAGTCTTTTGTTTTTTTAAGAAGAGGAAGGGGGTCAAATGATAAAATGAAGTAAGTGAGCTAGAAATGCTCACAGTTTCATAAGGGAGAAACCATGTTGTTGTCTGACTATTAACCTAAGCTGTCAACTCGAGATCATCTAGAATCACCTGCAAGACGGGACTTGAAGGGACAAGAAGGGTGTTTCTGTGGACAACTGTCTGGATTGCCTTAATTGATGTAGGAAGATCCCAACTAAAAGTGGTCTTGAGCTCTGGACTGAATTAAAGGAGAAAACTAGCTGAGCAGCAGCAAACTTGCCTCCATTCCTTCTCTGTTTCTTGCTGTGGATTTCATGTGACCGGCTGCTTGTAACTCCTCCTGCTGTGACTTCCCACTGTGATGTATCATAACCTGGACATGTGAGTCAGAAAAGCCCTTTCTTTCTTTGATTTGCTCCTGGTTGAGTTGAACGTCAAACAAGAGACAAGTAACTAGTACATTTTCTTTCATTCAATAGTTGTATAAATGATTGTGATGGTTGATCCTGGGTGCCAACTTGACACACCTGGAATTAACTAAGATCAGCTGAGACCACCTGAAGAGATTATCTGGATCAATACATCTACAATACAAAAACCAGCCCTAGATCCCATTGCAGAGCAGATAAAAAGAACCATAGAACAGAACAGGAGAGACTCTCTGAAGTTGTGCTAGAAAACACGCTTCCTCTTGCTGCCTGGTTTCTTCCTTTCTTTGACCCTCCAGCTCTCCAACCCTCCAAGTCTTCAACGTGACTGAAGACTCTCCAAGAATCCTCCAGCCTTCACCTGTCACCCACTGGACTACTAGACTGAGCAGCTACAGCCAACCATCCTTGGACTGACTACCTTGGCCATATCTTTTTTTTTTTTTTTTTTATTTCCGCTCATACAAACTTAATAGGTAGACCAGTTCCCTCCATCCCTTCTCCTCCCCCTGAACCCCCTACTTCCTCTCCCCTCCCTCCCCATCCCCCAGTGCCTCCCCCCCCAATTCCCAGAGAGTCCTTTATTGTGTATGCCTGACTCTCCACTGGGTCCTCCTCTCCGATGACGTACAAGGACTCAGTGGTATTTCCCTGAACCCTTTCTCGTGTTCCCCTTAAGCATAGGAACACTACTGTGGCTGTCAATCCCTTGCCTCCAAGGATCTTGGTGCCTTTAACAGATGCTAGACTTTGTGAGGGCAATAGTGTGTTGGACATTGCGCAGGGCATGCAAAGTCCTATTATGATTGCTTCGGACCTTGGCCATATCTTGTAAGCCATCTTGTAAGCCATCTCAGTAAATTCCCTTTTTATATATTCATTCTGTTGATTCTGTGACTCTAGAGAACCCTGACTACACAAAGGCTTTTGTTATTTTATGCATATCACTTCCAAAGACATTGAAAGGACAGAAGCAACTTCATTTTGTCCATTTGCTGTCTCTCTGACCTGCCCTGCCTTAACTGAAAATTCCCCATCCTGTTCCAAGGAAAAACCACAGAATAGTACCCTCCAATTAGCTACCAGAATGCTTAACTACATTGTTAGGATAGCTACCAAACATCCTAAAATTGTTATGTTTTATACCAAAGTTACCTTATCTCCCAGCATCAACCAATCACATTAAATGTCACCAGCTCTCCCTATTCCCCCTAAAATGCACACTTGCTTGCAGTTTTGGCCTTTAAAAGGACCACCCTCCATGCCCTCGGTGTCGGGGTCCCAGTTTCAGCTCTCAAGCCTGACTGGGTCTCTCCTGTGATCAATAAAGTATTTCTGTTAGCCCAAGTGTCCTTGTTCTCATGATTGCCACGGTTTGGGACCCAACAACAGTCACTGGACTTTGCAAATGTTTTTTCTTTGCACAGCCAGATGTACAAATTTAAACCAAAGTGAGGCAATTTGACTATCAAAAATTTTCCTTTATCAACGGAGATAGCTTTGTAAACTTTGTACTGCTACCCAAACAATTAGAATTAGAAAGAAGGAAAGGGAGAAAGACCAAACTTTCAGGTGAGGTATCATTATTGCTTTCTGTTCTTAGGCTCTTTTCTGCTAGTTAATAAAATCAAGGAATTCATCATTTGTCTTCTGCCTGTTTACCACATACAACATTTTGGATGTTCTTAACACTTTTATCTATACCATGATTATGATGGGATAATATTCATTTTCTTTAATTAGTAAATAAAAGATAGAATTCACATTAAAGCAGTATTCTTATATAAATATGGAGTAATCTTTTATATAGTTTTATTCTTGTCATGCTTGTGTTTGATTTTATATGAATGCTTGTTATTTATTTTACATTCAAGTTTCATTTAATGTCGTCAATTGTATCTGGGAGCCCCACTTCTTCTCATGTTACACAGGGGTGCATGTGAGCAGAGTACATTGACAGATATGGAAGAAGAATACAATGCATTTCAGATATCCTGATTCCCATCCCTGAATTTCAGAAGACAAAGGGGGAAAGAAAAACTCATACCTTATGGGGATCAGTAAGAAAAATAGTGGAACAGATGACACCAGCTGGAGGGTGTGCCAGTTTCGAATGGCAAAAGCCAAAGCTCCCAATATGATATGTCCAATACTACCAGCAATTAACATCGATGTCATTGCCATGACTTGGAATTTGGGCATTGTCCATTCTATCACTGAAAGGAAAACAAATATGAACTTTGAGTTCAACCAAAGGTGGGATGTCAAAAAACCAAGACTGGAAAAGGTCTACCACCAAGAAGTTTGACTTACAGAACAAACCACTGTTCATGAAAAGTGAGGACATGGACACCCCCGTCAGGAAGCGCAGGAAGCAGTAGACGAGGAAGGTGGGAGCAAAAGCCAAGCAGGTCTCCACGATGGCCATTTGCACTAAAGCATATATGAAGACTGACTTCCTCCCAAGCCTAAGGAATGGACGAGTAGATGATGTGAACAAAAACCACTGTGCAGACAGGAAACACTCTCCATTGATAGTAAGAAACACCAAGAACAGAGATGGTTAAAAGCAATTTTCCATGTTGGTAAATAAGCACGGTGTGAACCAAAGCTTCTTCAATTTGTTACTAGTAGCTTTCTTACTGATTCAAGCTGCGTATGACAGGGAACAATACTGGGAATGTTAACCTGCCATCAATATCTCCCACTAAAGTACTCACTTAGTATTTATTCTAGTGTCATAACTCTTTCCTGCAATAATTACATGACACAAACAATCCAGGAAAGCAAGGGATTTTATCGAGCTTACAATTCCAGCTTGCACTGCATCACTATAGCAGAGTTATAAAAAACAGGATCCAAAGGAAATGGTCACATCATATACATAGCAAGAGCAGAGGGCAAGGATCAATGGTGTGTATGTGTTTTTACCTGCCAGCCTGCCACATACTCAACTGGCTTTCTCCAGTTTTAACTTCATTTATTTACTTAGCATTTGGTGTGAGTGTGTGTGTGTGTGTGTGTGTGTGTGCATGTGTGTGTGTGTGTGTGTGTGTGTGTGTGTGTGTGTGTATCAGAGAGCACTGTGTGTCTCTGTGGAGGGTGACTTCCAGATTCATCCTGAATTTTTACCCTCTTTTTGTTTCCCTCTGGGATTTCCCAGGCTCCACCCACGAGGCCTGTAAGTGCAAGTGTCTACCATTTCTGCCTGACATTTTCACATGGGACTTGGGTCTGAACTAAGGACCTTCTGCTTGTGAAGCAGTCTTAACTCTTGAGCCATCTCTCCAGCCTCAAGTGAAGTGGCTTATAAATTGTCTTTAGTCACAGTTTAGTTTGTTATAATTAGATACAATAGATGCAAGAACATGTATAAAAGTGTAGATATTCATAAGGTTGAATAGTTGACTAGGCAAAGATGCCTTGTACATGCTTCTCAGAGACAGACTTTGGGGGGAATCAACTAGAGTCTGAGACCAGTTTCCACCCTCTCCAGCCTGATCCTTTTGTAGGAGATTATTATCTAATCAATGTGGGAAGAAGATCCAGCCCATAGTGAATGGAACCATTCCTAGAGAAAGTAGACAAGACAGAGTGAGAGTTAACTGATAGTAATCTGGTATACTAGAAGCTATGATTGGGTACTTGCTGTTCTCTAAGCTCTTCTTGTGGACATGGTGTGGGCCAGTCCTACTTTAGTTTCTGATCATGGTGATCAAACATAACATAGCAGTGTGAACATGAATAAATTCCCTTGTTTCCCTAACTTTAGGCACACTACTTTCACGCTCCATGGGCATGAAATGACAGTCACTTATTGGGCTGGAGTGGGTCAGACATGGCGTGTAATCTCTGGGCATCAGAATTATTCAATGCAGTGTCCCCAGGGGACTGAGCACAGCACCCCTGAGAAAGAACAGCAATGCCATTCTTCTATTACATTCAAACAGGATGAAACCCCCATGCCGTTATGTCTTGTCTCCTTCCCTTAGTTATCCCTCTCTCATCTTTCTAGCCCGTGTTGCTGCCTTCTCTTTAAATTCTGTCCTGAAGCAGCCCCAGATTTCATGGAGATGCTACTTCTGGGATCCTATGCGCAACACAACAATCATCACACTGACTGAGAATTTTCATGTGTTTATTGACACCCCCACACCCACCCCGGGTTAAAGGTATACTTAGGACAGTATAATTTGCAGTAACTACTCCATAAGCAATGAAGGACTCGTCACTGATGAAGATACTCACATGGAGGGAGAACTATGTACCAGGAATACTTACCTGTCTGTTAAATGGCCACACAGGATATTTGATACCAAAGTTCCACTCAGGAAGGAGAACTTAGCTATTGCACTCAGAGACTGAGACTCACACACCAGGTCCCACTGGAAGAAATGGAAACCAGCAGAGCAAAGCTAGTAGCCTCTCAGTGTAAACCCCTCAAAGTCCTTTATTATGGCTTCCATTCTATCAGCCCTCTAGTTTCCTCTTTAGCCTCCCATCTAAATATTTTTCATTTCTGCCATCTAGGTCACAGCTTAAACATACCTTTCTCCAGGAATCATTCCCAATTTCTGTAAGTTTTATTAATCATTGTAACCTATGCAAAGAAGTTCTGAAATGTGACATACTGTGCAACAATTTGTGATTCTGATGGGCTGACGAGATGGCTCAGCAGTTAAGCTTCTGCCTCCGAAGCAGAAGGACCTGAGTTAAGATCCCAGACCCCATGTAAAAACACCGGGTGGGAATGGTAGTGGCCTTTACTTCTGACCCTGTAAGTCAGAGCCAGGAAAACCTCAGAACAAAGCAAAAAGGAGGTAGAGGAATTCAGGATGATTCTTGAAAATCACTCTTGGACCTCCACAGGTACACAGCGCCCTCTGATACACACACACACACACACACACACACACACACACACACACACACACATTAATAATGATAAAAAAAAGAGTGTATAAGATTCTGAATGTTGCTACAGGCTCTTTCACATGATTCCTCTAGGAGCAGAGCCTAGGCACTGAGTTTATTTAACTAAAGTAACAGCTAATTAAGTAATGGGAAACCTGAGGGTGTAATCTATGGCCTTGTTCATGGGAGTATATGCTCTACCAGTTAGCCATATTCTAGCCTCCAGAAGAAGGTAAACTATTGCCATTTCTTTTTTGTAATACTAGGATATAACTCCTGGACTTCAGTGACTTATTGAATAAGTACTGTACCACTGAACCATATGCTAAATTTGCTTTTGAAGTTTCTTACAATTTTCTGGGTACTTTTCAATGTCAATCAAGGGTTAATAACACTGATGACATAATATTTAAAAGAAAGCACATGGCTTATTTGGTTGAAACTACTTGGTGCACATGAATTACTTCTTAAATTGTGATAATTCCTAAAAGAAAAAGACTATGATTATTCAGTTCCTGTCTATTTTCGATGTCTTTAGACTCCTTGGACATGTGTCTCAAATTTGACAGATAAGCAAGCAACGTTAGGTAAAAGAACAAAGACTAAGCTCACAGCACTAAAAGACCCGTCATAAACCCGTGAGAAGCAAGTGAAGCCTCTGACCTCAGTCACAGTCGTGGAGAGGAAGGAGCTTCGGTCATACACCCAGCCATCCACACAGGGCTCTATGTCTGGCCCACTGGAGTTTGAGAAGGTCGCATTGGGATGAAGGAGCTGCCACTGTGGCTGGACAAAGCGACGACACTTCTCTGGCCTTTGGTTTGAGTCCAGTGGGATGGAGATCCTCAGGAGGGCTTCTTGGCCGAGGGTCCCAGTGTTGTTGTCAGTGACGGTGTCACTGTCGAGGATGCGGACCCAGCAGCGATGACCAGGGATGGCCGCAGTGAAGTTCTCCAATAAACTATGAGGAGCTATTGTGACATTGCAGATGCAAAGGAAAATGATGTGAAGGATCTGGAATCTCCCCAGGCCACCGGCATGATTCAGGAGGTCGTGAAAGGCCATGTCAGCTGAATGATGATCTCCAATGAGAGGGGAAAATACTTACGTGCAGGTAAGTACAAGAGCAAACAAAGTTCTGTTTCACTAAGGCGCATCCAACAGTTCTGAGCCTGACCTTTTCTTAATATTTTTCTTTTGCAGTTCTACATTAGAGTTACAGCCACACTATTCCCTTTTGATTTTAGGTTAAGTGTGGGACTGTGTCTTTTAAAGTCACCAAGCATTGGTATGTTTCTTATCATTAATGCTGTTAAAGATCTACTTTCTAAGAAACAAACTCACAATGTCCTTAAGTTAACTATGGACATTGATCTGAAAATTTTCTGTTAGCAAACCAGAGTAAACTTGTTATGTAACATACATTTCTTCATAGAACATAATTATTTGTTTGTGACTCCAAAGTGAAGTATTTTAAATTTTTCTTTTGCAAGAAAGTGTTTTGATTCTTTAGTACTGTACTTGCTTAAAAGAGCCAATGCATGCACATTAAAGGTTGCTCTGGGGATGGGAGGGAGAGGCACTGGGGAATGGGGAGGGAAAGGGGAAGGGAGGGGGGCACAGGGGGATAGGGGGTTGGAGGGAGGGGGGACCGGTGTACCTGTTAGTTTGTATGAGTGGAAAAAAAAAGAATAGGAAGAAACAATAAAATAACATGGTCTTAAAAAAAAAAGAGCCAATGAAAGCAATTCAAGCTTATTTCAAATGAAGTATGGTGCTGTTCTTCATTTTTTTCAATCTCTCTACTTCATTCCCAACAAAACATTAATTCCCATTGTAACTCTACTACTCAAAGTGGGGGTAAGGTGGATTGGAGGAACACTCAGCACTCAATAGAGAAGCTTCATTTTCAAGGGAAAGTGTTTATCAGAGAATCACAACTTGATAAAACATAGAAAATAAGTGACTAAGGACTGCTTGACTTTGAGCAGTATATCTATGTCACCCTTGTTCCCACCCCAAGGCCCAGGGAACATTGTGAAAGAGGAAACAGTAAGATTGTGAAAGCCTGACATGGGGCAGGGCTACTGAAAATCAACTGGTAGTAGGATAGGCAAAGATAAGTATAGAAAGTTAGCCAGGGAATAAGCTCATGCACATTAGAGTTGAGACCAGATTTGCTCATGTCATACTGACCTACAGTTTTGTCTTTCTACACTGTGGCTGCATCTAGGCCATAGGCTTCAAGTATCCATGCTTTCAGAGGGGGCCTGGTAGCATATTCCTATGATGCATATATATTAACTGAATGGGTCCCTCCTCCCCGTTTCCCTGACATCCTTGTGGTTACATGTTCCATCCTTGGAATGGAAAAGTTCTCTTCGTCCCTTGTTGCCTGCAAACTTGTCTATAAGTTGTCTATGTTGACTACAAGAATGTCTATGGATTACTCACTCATCATCCCGTTGGCCTAGAATCTCCTCCTTACTCTAAAACCTTTAAGAAGGAGCCCCTATTGAGCTTGTACTCTTCTCAGCATCTTTACCATGCTGTCTTTTAGTGGCATTAATAGCTCTTCTAATAAATCTCTTACCCAAAAGGACAATGTGCCTCATTGTCCTCTTTAAATCCCAAATTGGAGAAGTCTTAGTGTATCAGGACTTATCTTACCTTTTTAGTTCCACAGTGTGTGGTTTAATGAGTTGGGTTGGGGGGGAGACCCAAAGTTTGTAACGTATGTTTACAATTGTTGTTCCTGCTTCACTATATAAGTTATTTATAGGACTGGAAAAAACAAGCTGGAACAGATATGAAACCTTCCTCCGTGTTGGTAAGCTTTCATAGTACCATAAAGTATTATCCACGGTTGCTGAGGGAGAAAAGCAATCAACCTTCTCATTCACCCATGAAAGCTGCAAGCTACAATAACAACCACTCTGGTAAGAGGTGACCATCAGTGCAATAGTGGCTTGAATGTTAAGGGTGTAACTGATGGTTTTCTAATTGGAAATAATGCCAACTCTTCGTTATGGCATTTGTAGTATTGCAAACCAGGTCAAGGACCTATGGAAGGGCAGAATATGGGTCCTAGAGGGATAGAAACTATTAAGGTTAAGCTGTAAGGACTTCATGTCTGCTTTCCAAACTGCCCTTTAACATTTGTCATTGTATCCATAGATTAGAGGAGTGCTAAACATTCAACCTAGACATTTCCTTTTGCAAGGGAAGGTGTTTATTATAGAAAATCATGACTGGGAAAAGTGCAGAAAATTAGTGACTGTTGACTACTTCATAATAAAGAGGACATCTAAATCACTTCCTCTGCCTTAAGGTTCAAGGAACTTCACGGAAGAGGGTGCAAAAAGAGTGTAAAAGTCTGAAGGGGAAAGAGTTGTGGTCGGCTAGTATGTTCTGGACATGACAGGGTTGTTACTCCCATGATCTACTGCAGCAAGGTTACTTCCACAAGACTTGCAAAAGATTTGGCCTATTGACATTTTACCACAAAAAGGGAAAGATATCAACAGGCTGTGCTGAGAGACTATTAAAAGTTAATACTGGTTGGGAGGAAGGCAAGAGGCTTCCCTTAATGTTATATCTAGTGATATATGATTCATGCTTCAGAAATTTCTCAGGTTCATGCCATCAAAAGCAATCTAAATGAAACTCAGTGGTCCACACATGCAAAAAGTTATGAAAGTAGGAAGGAGACTGGTAAGGAAGAAAGGTTGTGAAAGGACAAGGAGAGGAAAGGAGATTGAGGATTAGGTATAAAAACATCATAAATTCACTGCATTCATGTATGAAACTCCAAAAAAATGAAATAAAACTAAACACAATTGGTATCTCTTCTTAATAAAAATATATTATTACATAGTAGCCCTGTTTATTTCTTCAGAATAATTTGGTTTGATGTTTTTCTTTATCATATATTAGAATTGATACATCAGCTTGTATCAGGTTTCTATTCATTTGATAAATTTTTTCCCATCATTTGAATCTCAGCATGTGGTGTGCGTGTTGAGTGTGTGTGTGTGTGTGTGTGTGTTTGTGTTTACCAGTGAGCTGTGTTTCTTAGAGATAATGGAAAGTTTGGTCTATTTTTTAATTCAGTCAGACAATCTGGGTCTTTGTTGTTGAGTTGAAGCCATATATTTTGTTATTACTGAGAGATGCTTACTAATTTTAATTTTGTTGATGGTTTTCTTTTTGGTTCAATGCTTATTTATTCCTTACTTTATTACTAATTCATTTCTGGGGTTTCATGGTTTACTTTGTTGGACAAGATCAATTCTTCCTGTTGCAGTTACTCTTCTGTTGTGAGAAATATTTCCCCCATGTAGCAGTTTACGGGAGAAAGGGTTATTAATTTGTCTTATGTTTCCTCTATAGATATAGTTCCTTTATGTTCAGAAGTGCATAACCAAAGATGGCAGTCAAAGTAGGAGTCCAGTTCATGTCACAGCAGTCATTAGGAGGCAGGGAGAACAACACACACACACACACACACACACACACACACACACACACACACGCACACACACACACACCCCAAACTGGACTATCAAACCTCAAGGCCTACCTTCCAGTAACAGTTCCTTCAGAAAGGAAAGTTCCATTATACTTCTGTTGTATTTACTTTTTTTTTTTTTAAAGTGCTGTGAGATGTTAGTCATACACAACTTAAGGAGAGAAAGGGAGATTTATTTGGTTATGGTGGAAATCACATAGCAGAAGGCACGAGTGGAGTCCAAAACAGAAGTCTGTTCCTGAGGGCATATAATTCATTATGGCAGGAATTACATAGCACAAAGTATAGGTATGGCTGGAGGTAGAAGCAGAAAGTTGGTCCAATTCAAGGCAGCCATCAAGAAGCAGAGAAAGCAAGAGGAAAGTGACAGGAAGCACGGTCAGGTCACCAATCTCAAGGCCTGCACCCGTGATGTACCTCCTACCAAAGTTCTACCTCCTAAAGGTGCTATGACCTTCCTGAACATTGACAACAGCCAAGAATTTAAACACATGAGCTTAGGGAAGGAAATTCACATTCAAACCATAATAACATTTACCCCTTGGCCCCCAGGCTTATGAGCACCTCATGATACAAACTGTGGCACTATCGAGTCAGGGAGGCCCGAGTCTGCCTCCTGAATTCAGGAGGTCCAGCTATGGACAAGTCTGCCCAGGTAGGGACATACCCCGGACATGTCCCAATAGAGGAACCATGTAGGCAGAGTGATGAACAACCAATGGGAAGCAGCCATCTAACCTGCCCCTGCAATGGACACCTAGTAAACAGATTGTGACTGTCCCCCATAGCAGAGGAATAGCAACACCTGATTGAACCCCTGACCCTATATAAGCTCAAACACGTTCTTAAATAAATTGAGTCTGCAGCAAACTTGTCCACTGCCTGCTGCTTCTCACCTGACTCCCAGGGTCTGTGGTGACCTCACCCTGGCTCGCCCCTTTGCCTCGAGCCCTGAGGCTCCTACCATTTCCTGCTCCTTTCCCCGGCTGGCCCGGTGGGCATTTGGCAACATCTGGCACCCAAACATGTGGCCACCTTTGGTGTAGAGGAGACACCCTTTTAGTAAAGTTTGGCCCCTTTGGTTTTGTGTTCCATGTGCTTACGAAGGTGAGCAAGTGGCCCTCCCCTCTTCCCCTTTTCCTGTTTGTCCATCATTGTGTTCAGAAAAAGAGCCCCTCTTAAGATTAGGAACACAATTGCTTGTTTGATTTCTAGACAGTCATGAGCCCCTCTGAACCAAGGCTCATCCAGGCACGTTCACATGAGAGATTGATCCCCTGAGACTCGGAGCCCAGGCTTGCTTACATTGAATCGACCTGACCTGGAGATACCATATGTGCATATGGCCCGGGGTTGAGTAACAAACCCTGGAAGTCTCCCACCAAGCACAAGACATTTGGGTCTGATACATTCTTTATCTTCTCTGTTCCTCTTTTGGTTTCATCTCTATTCTTTAGAAACATGGGCAACCTCCCCTCACACTGTAAGGAGCCCCAAATACATGTCTTAAAATCTCTCCTAGAGACTAGAAGCCTTGAGGTTAAGACTGCTGGCCTAGAGGAATTTTGGAATGAGGCTGCAGTTTTTTTTTTTTTATTCTATTGTGCGTGTGTGCGCATGTGTGTATGTATGTATGTGTGTGTGTGTAGAACCACGGGCGAATTCGGGAACCACCATGTACCGCCTCCACTTCTTCCTTGTTTACTCTGCCCCAGGATTCACAGGCTCCACCCTACTAGGACCAGAAACGCAGGCCGCCCCCGGTTCCACCCGGTGTCTATACGTGGGGTCTAGAATCCAAAACTCAGGACCTTCTGCCTGCAAGGCAGAGGCTTAACCCCTGAGCCACCTCTCCAGCCCCGAGGCTGCCGTTTTTGCACCTTGGATCTTTCCAGAGAATATGTGGGAACTGGACCTATGGATGAGGGTGCTTTTCCTTGCTAGATGTTTTTCCTAATTAAGCTAAGCTGCTGGACTTAACTAATATGAGATCTTATTTTAAAATAAGGTTTTCCTAAATGCTAATCCACCTTTGATAAAGCTTTCAAGGGTAATTTTAAGATAATTGCTGGTAAATTGTACCATTGCTGGTAAAATGTTCATTTGCTTGGAAGTTCAGTGTTTACATGTTGTGTGTCTTGTGTTTCAACATAAAAAAATCTATGGCCACTTCAATTTTTTTTCATTTCTGTTGTGCACTAATATAAAAATTTTGGCATGCCATTTTTAAATACATGTATGCATACTTAAAAATAGGAACAAATAATTTTAATAACATCTAAGGCCTTAACTAGTTATGTTTATATTGATCACAATTGTTTTTCTGATAAATTGTAAGTTTTCTTTCATGAAAAATTATCTCACTTGGTTTTGATCTTTTTTTATTATTTATTCAATTGTGCATGTTTGCATGTGTGTGTGTGTGTGTGTGTGTGTGTGTGTGTGTGTGTGCAGAACCACGGACAAATTTGGGAACCACCATGGACCACCTCCACCTCCTTGTTTAATCTGCTCTGGGATTCACAGGCTCCGCCCTACCAGGACCAAAAGTGCAGGCCGTCCCCGCTTACGCCTGGCATCTATATGTGGGATCTGGGATCCGAATTCAGGACCTTCTTCCTGCAAAGCAGAGGCTTAATCCCTGAGCCACCTCTCCAGCCCGGTTTTGATCTTTAATAGGACTACAAATGAAAATGCCATTGTGTTCTTAAAGGTTTTTCCATGTGTTCCCGAAATAACAAAGCCACTGTGTCGAATTTGCTCATTCCTCTGACTTCTTTTATAGAATTGTGTGTGTGTGTGTGTGTGTGTGTGTGTGTGTGTGTGTGTGTGTGTAGAACCACAGACGAATTCGGGAACCACCATGGCTGCCTCCACCTCACAGGCTCCGCCCTACCAGGACCAGAAACGCAGGCCGCCCCCGCTTCTGCCTGGCATCTATACGTGGGCCTAGGATCAGAACTTGGGACCTTTCGCCTGCAAGGCAGAGGCTTAACCCCTAAGCCACCTCTCCAGCCCCTTCTTTTATAGAATTTTATCCCATCAAATCTAGTGACCAGGAAAATATAATTGTCTTCTAAAAAATTCATTGGGATTTCTTCCTTCTCCTTGTATGTATGAGCTCCCTTTCTTGGGGACAAATCTGCTTTCTAATTCTTAACCCCTGAGCCACCTCTCCAGCCCTCTAATTCTATGCTCCCATGTGTTCTCCTACTAAGGTGGAACAGGAATTTCAAGCCTCCACCTTAGCTAGACTCTATTGTCTTGAAACAAAGCAGGATCAATGTCAGACCCAGCATAGTCTGTTTTCAGGAAATTTTAAGTGCATTTGGTTCAATTCAGGTTCATGTTTCCTTTTTCCTTGCAAGATTTTGGCCTAAGTTACTTAAGGAATTTCTCTGAGGATCCATATGTCTAAGGGGATAGATAAAATACTAGCAGGCATGCCTAAGCTGACAAACCTGAAATTTCCTTCCCCACAGGGAAAGAAAAAAAATGCTTTAAATGTGTCCTGAACACAAACAGCCTCCATGTGGCCCATGTTCTGACTATGGGAATCTCCACTGGAGGAAAGATTGCCCCCTGAACCCCAAGGCCCAGGGGTCAAGCCCCTCTGCTGGGCACCAAGAATGAGGCCTGAGGCTCTTAGCTTCCCACTGATGAAAAAAGGACTTTGCTAATAGGGCTAATATCTGATGAAGCCCTAAAAAAACTCCAGGGTTGTAATAGCATCTCATGAAAACCTTGGGTTTAACATGCAAATGAGAAGCTTCTTTGTTTCTATGTTAATAGACTAAGGAACACAAAATTTTAGTGCTCAACTTCCTTTCTAGGCTTTTGTCAACCTTTGATTTAACTAAAATAGTTATAATCAGAGAAGTGACAGGTTCATGAGTCACTCACAAAGTAACTACTGAAATTCTCTACATGCTTAATAGTGATGCTTTTTAGGTCATTATAATATTCTAATGCTGTTATAAAGTCATCCACGTAGTTCTGGTTTTAGACACACCAAAGACGCTAGAGGAGGGAATCATAGATTCCAGAAAACAGTGGAATCCAGATAGCATGTAATAGAAAGCCTGCAGTTTAAAGGCCCTAAGAAAGACAGTTTGTGCTATAGAGTTAAAATCAGACGTGTATTGATGGAAAGTTTTGCCCTTGTCCTAAAAGCTTGCCTAAAGTTAAACTCAGTGCTTGACAGAGAGAAAATACAATGACAAACTTAAGGAGTTGAACCACCTGATGCAAAACCCCAGATGTAAAACAGAATAGTGGCTCCATTACAAATCAATGCTGGCTTTTCATTTAGATCTAAGGAGAAAGGTCTCTAATATGTAAATTACTTACTTGCAGCTTTTGGTTTTTACACCAGACAAAGGTAGTGTCTATTTCAGGCAAGATAATAGGTAGATCTTTTAGGCTTAATTTATCAGTTTTGTCTCTTTTAGATGGACCTTAAATGTGGGGATTGCTAGGCCAAAGTAACTGGCTGGGCTGTTCCTCCCCCTCATCAGTTCTTTCCTGCCTATCTAAAGAGATGTTAATGCACAGGCCAAGTAACTCCTTTTTGAGGCATACATTCCTTCCTTTTTTAGCAACGAGCAGCTATGCCTGTTTAACCTACCTGATAATATGTCCGCCTCATGACAATTGGGTGTCACTCCTGACTTCTCTTTGTTAACCAAAATGTATGTGTTTTACATAGTCCTGAAAAGAATTTGGCCCTGCTTCTTGATTATAAAAACCCTGTACGCTACAATAAAGTTGGCTTGGATAATAAGGGACATTCAAGGCCCCCTCTGACCCAAAACCTGAAACTTTTAATTCCTACCGCTCCCACTTCAGAATCCTGTGTTTGTAGGTCTGGGTTGGCGCTGGTTCGTGGGCCCGGACAAATGGCGCCCAACGTGGGGCTGAAGTACGGGGAACTAATCCAGTATTTTAAGGTAAGGAACTTCAGGGAACTCATGCGGCATATGTAAGAGAGTTGTTTAGACCGAAGCATCAATCAGAGGTTAAAAAAGTTAAGTAAAATGGGACAGGCTTATATAAAGGAGAGACAAATGCTAAAAGCAGAAAAGATAAAGATAGATAAAAAACAATGATTAAGGGTTTTAAATCTTGTTACAGAATTATCGGCCTCTTTTATTGAAGGGAGCTTAAATCCTAGAATCTGGGTTCATATAGATCAGAGAAAATCAAGAGGACAAGAAAATGTTCTTCCTGATAATCCTTAAGCTATGAAAAAGAAAAAAGAAAAAAAAAAATCTGAGATCCTTAAAACAGCTGCTGCTCCAGAAAAACTAAAAAACCTCAGCTTCTGTGGCTGTAGGCAGGAGAATCTCAACTAGGGAAACAAAAATGCAAAACTATTGGCCTTTGAAAATGCAAAGGACACTTGTGGGAATGTTAACAAATTGATTTTTTGAGAAATAAAAAATCATGCAACAAAAAAAATAAATAAAAAAAGAAAAAACAAAACAAAAAAATGTGTTCTGTATTTATATGTGGTATGTTCAATGAATTTGTGGCCACTTCAATCTTTATTATTCATATTGCGTGCTAATACTTAAATTTTGGCATGCTTTTTTTATAAAAACACATGTATGCATACTTAAAATAAGAACAAATAATTTTAACATCTAAGGCCTTAACTACTTATGTTTTAAATAGATCACAACTGTTTTTCTGATAGATTGTAAGTTTTCTTTCATGAAAGATTATCTTGTTTGGTTTTTATCCAAAATGAAAATGCTATTGTGTTCTTAAAGGTTTTTCCATGTGTTCCCAAAATGGCAAAGTCACTATGATATTGCTTGACTGAACTTGGTCACCCCTTTGACTTCTTTTTTAGAATTTTTTCCCACCAAATCTAGCAACCAGGAAAATATAATTGTATTCTAAAAGTTTCATTGAAATTTCTTCATTCTCCTTGTGGTAAGATATGAGAATATCTAAATGTTTTTATTGCCATAGGATAAGCTTACTCTCTTAAATTTTAAATGCTATGTTGTATAATGTGCTTATAGAGTTTTAAGACCTCCTCATGTCCTGGGTGTACATAAAATGGTAATGTCTGATTACTTCATGCATGGTAGTTGTCTCTACAAAAGATAATGTAACTTTATAGTAAAAGTGTGGTTTAACAATTTTTGCCTTATAATTACAATCAAAATTTACTATTCTGCTAATCATCATAATGTATGTAGAAAAGAATTTTCATTAATCTTCCCTATTAAGATATTCTCTAATGTTATATTTAGAATCTTGATTTTTCTAATTCATACTTGCTGTATTACACACATTTCTGGTCTGTAGCTAAAGTGATTGCTTTTATCCAGGTACATTTCATTCACAATGTTATAGGGTTATTTATAAATTAACAATTACAATTAGTCATAAATAAGAATCTCTTAAATTCAGACAGATTAAGACAGCTATGCTGGGATGGGTCTCAAGGTCTTTGAAGGTCTTTGGATTCCTTAAGGCCATCCCCTATAGCTAGAGGCTAGAATCTCCTTGAGGGAACACCCCTGCTGAGGAACTGGCTCCAGTCCTTTCAGAGATAAGATGGCCAATTTCCCTATGAAGAGATTATGGAGATGAGCTCTCCTCTAACCTCACCTGGGCCCAGGAGCAACTGAGTTAGGCCTAATGAGAAAAAAGTCAATGTCCCAGGCTTGCCCTGGTAGTCATCTTTGGGGTAGCCCCTGGTGGCACTCTAGTACCATTTCTAGTTCCATGCCTGTTTCTCATGGTTTCCATGAGTTCTTTCTAGTTGCCTGTTTTTCATGAGTCGTAAAACGTTTGGCATGAGGCTGTTTCTCATAACAAAATTATAACATTGGTAAATAAATTTTTGAGATACTTCAAAAACTTTTAAAAGAGAAGTTTTTGAAGGTAACCTATAGATATTGGAAACTTTCTTACAATGAAAGTTAAAACGTTAAAAACAGATTAATAGACTTATGAAGCTCTATACAACAACCATATAGCTCATGGATTTGAGGAAGGGTCTACTCAGTATTGATAGTTGCTGAGTTTTTATTTTTTAAAGGTTGTTTATCTAAACAGATGCACAGGTATTCTCCTGTGACCATGTGCTACTCGTTTATTCCATATTTGATAATGTCCTGGTCTCTACAAAATTTAAAGAACTTTTACTAATTTGTGTTATAAGCTATGCATTTGGCTCTAAAAGATATTAAAGTACTACAATTAATTAAAATTTTTATAAATTATTTAACATTTTCATTTCAAAATGAGATTTAAGGTTGTTTATCTTTGATTTAATGTTTTTCTGTTTATATTATAAGGTTCATGTATTTTAATGATATAACTTTTGTGGTTACTTGATACTAAAGTAAATAAGTAAATTGAGAGCTACAATATCTTAAATTTCAAGATATACACTTAAAAATAACCATATATAAATGTATATTGTCTACACAATTGCCTAAAAAGCCCAATTCTTTATTTCTTTTAAAGGTAAAGTTTATAGTTACTAAGAAAGTTATGTTATAATTATGACATAAAAAAGTAAAACATTAAAGTCCCTCTATCTGTAATTCCTCAGAGGACTAAGATGCATATCAAATCTCACCAGGACCACTCCTGGTAGTACAGCATTTGCCTCCAGAGTCTTGTTGATATTTAAACAAACTGTTGTTGGGATTCCCAACATGGAGGTTTGAGACCCCCTACTAAAAGGCTGTATAAGATTAAATTTAGAGAAAATCAATTGTTTACTTTTCAAAACCACTCCTAGATAGTAGCCTATACTAACACAAGAAAAATTTTCCTTTTATTAATTATAATTGCTTTTGTTTAATGTACTCATGACATAATTAAATGATATTTTAAAAATTAAGGACAGGGAAAGGACTTCCTCAGATACACCTCATTTAATTCTTTTCTCCATTTTATATTAAAAAAAGAAATACAGTTAAAAATGGTTTTATAATGGCAGAACACCTTTGACATACACCTGTTCTAACCAGACTCAGAGCTCCACTGGAGTTGTGGGTATCTTTGTGTTTCTCCATTAACAGGTGGATTCCTAAGCATTTAGTCCGCCCGATAGGAAATCATGGAGAGTTTCCCTGACAAGATCACAGCTCTCAGCCAATAGGAAAAAAGGAGCTGGCATCGATGCAAAACAACTTGAGGAACCAGATCCTGACCTGGAGCCAACTAGACGCTCTGCTATGTGAAGGAGCCAGACTAGTCCAAGAGTCACAACAACCAGTGACACCCAGGCATCTCTTCTTGGCTATTCTCACGCTGCTCCATTCCCGGACATCCTAGACCTGCCTGATTGAATTCATCTACAAACTGAACTTTAAAAGCTGCCGTATCCTTATCCGACCAATCTGGTAGGAAATGTCTCAGGTTGGAAAAGATGGATTCAAAGAAACATCTTCTGGGATAAAGACATGGCTTTATTTAAGAGAAATAAGGAAATATATGGGAATTGTCAGGCCTTGGTGTTTCTTCCCAGTTCAGGCCTAAAGCCTGTTGCCTGGGGAAGGTCACAGTAACCCCATGGGCAGGTGCTAGGAATTTCTTGGAATGTCACCATAACGCCCATGAACAAGTGCTAAACACTCTCTCCTAGGTAATTCAAGTTTTGCCTCTGGCAGGAAGAATTCTTCTGGGAATTAGGAGTGCTCTTTACCTGCTCTTAGGTTTTTTTTTTTTTGGGAATAGCTTCCTGCTCTCTGATCTAGAGAAAAAGCCTGCTTTTTAACTTTGAGTCACATTCTGAATAGAGATTTCATGTCTAGTCACTCACAATAAGTAGACTTGTTAGCCAGAATGTGTGCACTGATTTTAAAGAAATGAGAGAATAACTTCTAGAGTCTTAAAACATAGGTGGGTAAAATTCCCACCTATGTACTAACTCAGAAATTCCAGAAGTATAAGACTATGCTATCAGTTCACTAGAACCTTAAAAGAAACTGTGATACCCTCTTACCCTGGCTGAAGGCCAAGGACGGGACTATCATGCCAGAAAGTCTAGATGCCAAGACTGTCCCCAGAGATGGTATTTGCAATCCAAACTGGGAGAGTCCATGTTAGAAGCAAAGGGGGCCGTGTCTTCCCTATCCCAAACAGCACTCTTATAAGAAATCACAGAGATGGATCATTTGAGTGCACTCCCACCAATGATTGCCTCTGACCCAAAAGAGACACCCATGGCATATGGGGCCTGACTGGACTCCAGGTTTGGAGAATGCATGGTTCACAGATTGGTCATCTAACTGATGGCAATATAGTTCTGGAATTCCTCAAAGGAAGACATAAGCAACCTTACTATTAAAGGAATAGAAGGATGCTATTATAGGAGGAATTATTCTGTATTTTAAAAAATAGTCTCTGTTAAAAATGTCAACTATGTAGGCTCAGCCCCATGGCTATCTGGTGAAGCATTATAGATTAGATAGATTTGGAAATACTGGGAGAATGTTTCTGTTAAGTGCCTTTATCCTCAAGCAATGGGTTAAGTTCTTGAAAAAATGTCTACTCTGAAGGTGATTTTTTTGATTAGAAGATTATATGTTTATTGTAGGTGCAACATTCTTTACCCTAAAATTTTCTGTATAAAAGCTGTCATAAAAGTTTTCAGTAAATGGGTTCAGAATTCACTCGGCCTAGAGAATTGTGTGTTCTGTGCTCCACCTGGTTTGGGGGAGTCCTGGTCTCGAGGCCGTGACTCTGTCTGTGACAAAAAGCTAACTGCTACTCACCATATGCAAAAAGACTTTATTTTCTATTTAAAATTCACCATTGTGTAGTCACCATATTTTACTTTTGGTTCTTAAAAATGTACGATTTTCTGTTGACTTTTGTGTGCATTTATCCCATCAGATGTATCTATTGTTTTATTGTTAGTTGTGATTCTTCTGAACATAAAATAAGTCAATATTGGTACTGAGATAGAATTTATATCTGGGACAGAATTCAGAATCATTTAAATAACATGTAATTTTAAAACTCCAGAAAAGATCTAGCTGGCTTGACACTTGTTGCTATTTGGGGATTGACTTGTTTGCCTTTTTTGTAACCTTGGCTTTGTTAATATTGAAACTAGGTGTATTTTTTTAATAATAAAAACAAGGAGGAACTGTGGGGGTTGCTAGGCCAAAGTCTGCTCTCTGGATGATACATTAGCCACTGAAGGGCAGTGGAGTGACTCCTCCCTTGGGGGGTTGAGTTTGCCTCTTGTCTGCAAAACAATGGCAGGCCAAACTTCCCCCCTTGGGAGTAGAGAAAACTCCCAGGTCATTTGGAATGTTTTTGTTTCTCTAAGAAACTGGCTGGGCTGTTCCTCCCCCCCCATCAGTTCTTTCCTGCCTCTCTAAAGAGATGTTAATGCACAGGCCAAGTAACTCCTTTTTGAGGCATACATTCCTTCCTCTTTTAGCAACAAGCTGCCATGCCTGTTTAACATACCTGACAATTTGTCTGCCCCACTGCAATTGGGTGTCACCCCTGACTTCTCTTTGTTAACCAAAATGTATGTGTTTTACATAGTCCTGAAAAGAATTTGGCCTTGCTTCTTGATTATAAAAACCCTGTACACTACAATAAAGTTGGCTTGGATGATAGCGAACATCCAAGAGGCCCTCTCTGACCCAAAGCCTGAAACTTTTAATACCTACCGCTCCCACTTCAGAATCCTGTGTTTGTAGGTTCGGGTTGGTGCTGGTTCATGGGCCTGGACACTTAAAGTAGTAAAGTCATCCATCAAGGACCTCTAGACCATCCTAGCACTTCATAGATGAGTATCTTTAACTGCTCACACTTTCTTCACCCGAACCCAGCAGGAAGTAGCCAGAATGGTTGTCGCCCCTCATCCCTTGAGCAGTCTGGGTCCTCAGAAGGTTAAGGAGTACAATAGGCAGGTCTAGAACAGTCCCTACTAGGACAGTTTCTAAGGTCTTTGAAGGTCTTTGACATTCCTGAAGGTCATCCCCACTGATGGAATCACCCTGAGGGAACACTCCTGCTGAGGAACTGACTGGAATCCTCCTAGAGATAAGATGGCCAACTTCCCTATGAAGGGATTTTGGAGATGAGCTCTCCATATCAAACAAAAGCTTGATCTCTAGTCCCATCTGGGTTCAAGATCCACTGGGTTGGGCCCCAAGGTGAGCCAATCCTTTGCTTAGGAAAAGCCATTTCACCCTGGGCTCACCTAAATAGAGATCTTTGCTTAATTAACTCTTTAACCAGGTATAATGCCATCATGACCTTATAGCAAGTAGATCTATTAGCTGAGGAGACCACAACTGCTTGGAGGATCTCTCTCTTGCCTCATGTGACACTCAATATGCTTCTACATGCTTAATACCTTATCGGGTCCCCAAATTACCAAGGCTCATAGACAACTTTCTCAGTACATCAAGGGTCCTTGGTCTCAGGCCTTCCTTAATTACTCATTGACTTTGAGCCAACAGATAGAACATATTAACATGACACATGTGTCTCCCTTGCCTATAGATACTGGGTTTATAACCAGAATCCGGAACAACTTTAAAAGGCTGTTTGATCCTTCTTGGATAATCTATGCTATCATAGAAGGAATTATTCTTTTATTAATTATATTGCTTAAGTGTCTCCTTCAGCACATCTCCCAACAGCACTCCATCCTCAGTGTTTACAACAAAAGCTTGCTTTACAGGTCCTCAAGGCATCCATTCAGGCTCTGGACATTCCTAAGGCCACCAAAGGCCCATTGGAAGCCTGGCTGTTCTCCACTGAAGCTATACCTTTATAATTTACAATTGTTAGGTTCTGATTTATGTCTCTCCTGCTCTTCTGGATCATTTTTGCGCCTGTGCCACCTACAGCCTCTCCGCCTGCCCCTGCCCTGAAACCTCCTTTTCTCTGCCATACTTGAGTTCCCTTTTGGGACCATGATTCCTTCTCTGTGATGGTCTCATGACTGGTAGTCAATGACAGGTAAGGCTCCACGTGAAGGTGATGTCCAACTTAAGACAGGTACAGTCACCTATATTCCATGTAGCTAAAGAGGCTTGGGATCAACCCAGCTATCATGGTCCCCACTGAAAAAATTTATAAATAAATAAGAGGGTGAAAATGTGGCACTATCAATTCAGGGAAGCCCTAGTCTGGCTCCCGAATTCAGGAGGTCTGGCTATGGACAAGTCTGAACAGGTAGGGACATGCCCCAGACATGTCCCAATAGAGAACCATGCAAGTGGAGGGATGAACAACTACTGGGAAGTGGCCATCTAACCTGCCCCTGCAATGGATACCTAGTAAACAGCCAAATGATTGGCGGCTGTCCCCTGGAGCAGAGGGATGGCAACACCTGATTGGACCCCTGACCCTACATAAGCTCAAACATGTTCTTAAATAAATCAAGTCTGCAGCAAACTTGTCCACTGCCTGCTGCTTCTCACCTGACTCCTGGGGTCTGTGGTGACCCTGCACTGGCTCACCCCCTTGCCTCGAGCCCCGAGGCTCCCACTGTTTCTCCCTCCTTTCCCCGGCTGGCCTGGCAGGGATTCAGTAACAATAAACTACATCTACTTCAACTTTAAACATCCTCAGAGAATATGTAAGTCCCCAGAATGCAAAAGTCCAATATTTGAAGCTTCATTTGAAGGTAGTCTCTTCATTGTCATCTCCTACAAAAATCATAAAATAAGACTAAATATTTCCATCTCACAATGAAGAATGGAACATATACAAGAAGGATGTTTCTAACAAGGCAGCAACCACCAGAAGGGCAAACTCTAAATACTCTAGTTCTCAGACTGCAGATCCAATATTTGCCCTTCCAGCATAGCTGCTTGCAGAAAACATTTCTCTCTTGAGGTAGCTTTTCCTATGATATATAACTCTCCTTGGAGATATATATATATATAGGTCTTGGCATCTCTAACATGCTCATGTCTTAATGTCAGTTGTCACGCTTATGCTTGTCTGTTGCTGTGAGACAACACTCATACACAAACTGAAGGGAAGAAAGATTTATTTGGTTTATGGTTATGGTTTTTCCCCCTGTTCCATAGTGCAAAACACTCTGCTGGTGATGGAAGGTCTATGTCCTTTAAAACCAGAATGAAGCATGCATACTTACATGTTAATAGTCACCTTGACATTTTAATACACATTCTTATAATCTTGCCCATGAATCTGCCTTCTTTCTTGTTCTCTCTCTTTTTGGTTTTTCACATATGCAACCCAGGTTGACCTCAAAGTTACGATCTTTGTTTCATACTCTCAGTGGTGCCTTCTCTTAGAGATATTCCCAAACTGTATTTTCAAATGTTGTAGAGATGTCCCTATTTGTAGTTTGTGTAGCATATGCAAGTTAGGCAATGGTCTAAGAAAAGCAGAGGTTTCCTTTTACTATACTTTTGTTAGTTATTTCTTCAAATTGCAGAGTTTTCATCTTTTAAATGATCATGTAAACTACATATGAACTAAATCTGATCAATGAGAAATTGAAAAGTCACACTTCTGTAGAAATTCCAACTTTTTTTTCAAGTGTAAACTATTATATTATGTTCATGACATCAGCCCCTGTGACATGCCATCTTCCAGAAAGGCTCCACCTCCCAAAGGTGCCATGATCTCCCCAAACACCAACATCAAGTAATAATTCAAATACATGAGCATGTATTTGTATTCAGTCCATGACAGCAATACAGACATCAACTCCACATTAAGCAGTGGTCCCTTGGGCACTGGCAGGGATTCTGTCACTGACATAAACTGCCTGACCTCAGCAACTGTCTGCATTCATAGAGGAAAAATACATGACCTCCTCACTCTTGCATCTGTAATGCCTCTACAACCATTAGTATGTGGCTGATGTTGCTAAGTTCTTGATGTTGAGATTGGCTCTCTTGGGTCACTATTTCAACTTCTTTGTGATGACATGGGAAAATCTCTACTGTGAAGTATCTTTAGAGGAACAGGAACTCTGACCTCCAGCTTTTGCCTTCCAAAATAATTCGCAGGGTTGGAGAAATGACTCAGGGGTTAAAGCCTTTGAGTCACAAGCAAAAGGACCTGAGTTAAGATCCCAGATCATATTATCCAAGTGATAATAGCTGCATTCTGCACTTCTATCCCTGGAAGGCACAGTCTGAGAAACTCCAGAGCAAAACAATAAGGAGAGCAATTCAGGGTAATTCCTGAAGTCATTCTTGGGTCTATACAGACACACACACTTAAGTGCCCTCTTGTACACATAGTCACATGCACATGCATGTGTGCACATGCATGCGTGCACACACACACATGCAGAAATTGCTTTCTAATGGGTGGGAATCTTACCTTAAAGTCTTTCCTTCAGGGTGGAACCTTTCTGATTGAACAGGCTTTGGTTCATCAATGAGGCTAATCTCCTTAACAATAACTGCTAGTATGCTGCCCAAATTCTCCTGGTTCAACACTTTTCCTCATCAAACCTACACACTTGCCTATACACTTTTCCTCATCAAACTTCACATTGTTATTTATTTTTGCCTGATGTGCTTTTTCTCTTTCATTGTATGTTGCTTTGAATTTTCCTCCACCAAACACATGGACCCATTACATTTTAATTTGACTTCAGGCAAATTTTTAGGACAAAGGCAAAACATGAGTAATATCTTTACTAAAGCATCACTTGAATTGCCCCTAGTTCAGTTCCTAAAAGAGTCTTTATTTCTATTGGGACCATCATAAGTTGAGACTCTAGCAACAGCGTCTCTTTCACTATTACTCTTTTCCAGGCTTTCACTAAGATGACTCTTTAAGCTCTGTCCAAAACATAATGATTTTCCTAGTCCAATATTCTAAAGGTCTCCACATTTCTTTAGCAAAGAGTTTGAAAGGCATAACAACCACATTATATCAATAACCATACTTCTCAGTACCAAACTCTCTGTTTCACAATGACATTCTGCTTTTTAGTATAATTTTTTTAATGCTTCATGAATTCATGTGTCATCCTTGTGCAAATTGTTCCAATTTTAATATATGTACTGCCGAAGCAAGCAGAGTACCCAAATTTCTTAGTCTCATAGCAATGCCTCACTTTTTGACCCCAATTTCCATTGCAGTTCCTTTTTTTTGTTATTATGAGATAATAGTTACATACAACTTAAAGAAAGAAAAGGAGATTTAGTTAGCTCATGGTTCCAGAGGGGAATATAGTCCATTATGCAATCATATTGCAGAAGGCATGGCTAGAGGCAGAAACAGGAGGCTGTTTCAGATCACTGTAGCCATCAGGTGCAGAGAGAGCAAGAGCAAATTGATAAGAAACAGGTCAGGCCACCAAACCTCAAGGTCTGCTCCTGTGATGTGCCTTTCTCTAGCAAGTCTCCACCTCTGTTGCAATTAACCTGCATGGTAGCTGATAAAATCATGACAAAACAGCTTAAGAACAAAGGATTTATTCTTTCTTACCATAGTCCAGTTACAGTTCCTTATCCAACTTGGCAGGAGAGCCCACATCCACACCAAGGACCAAGGTAACTGGCTACATACTATATCCACATAATGACCGAGAGAAAGACAATCCTTACTTGCCAGACCAGCATGTCTGCCAAGTACACAGAAGGATGCCAACTTTCTCAACCAGTTCCCTCCATCTTATTCACATGTCCAGGGGCTAATCCTGGCCACCATGGACTGAGCCTTTCCCATCAACTAGACAATCTCTTGCAGGTTTTGTCTGGGCTCAACTCAACTATTGATTCTCCACAAATATGCCCAGAGCTTGAATCTTCAACTATCAAGTTGACACCTGTATCTAACTGTGACAACCTCCTAAAGCTGCCACAACTTTTTCAAACATTAAATAGTCAAGGATTCAAACACATGAGCTTGGGGGGAACGACTCAAATTCAAACCATGATACTTGCCAAGCAAAGCCTCTAGTTGGGTAACAAGTATTTGAACATATAAGCCTATGGGAGACAATTCACATATAAACCATGACAGTCTATTCCTTGAATCCATCAGCTTTAGACAGCTTTAGAGTGACCATGTGACAATGGTCTCTGAAGGTCTTCAAAAGTTATCCCCAGGGCTGGGACTACAATGAGGGACCCCCCCCTTTTTTTTTTATCTGGAGGAACTGACTTTAATTCTTCACAGAGATAAAGTTACCAACTTCCCCCAACCCTCTGTTTATGAAATGATATGGAGATTAGCTCTCCATTGTAATAAGCCCCATCATGAGACCAGGCATTGGTTGGGCCCCAATATGAACAGACTAATGATATGTAGAGCTCCAATTAGGTTTCAAAAAGTAGAACTAACCAATGAGGAAAAATGCTTTTTCAGGGCCTGACTAAGGGTATAAATATTCCAGACCCTGGGAACCATCTTTGGTGCCTTCTGTTCATGGCACTCCATGTCTGGAGTCTTGAGTTCTTTTCTAGGTTGTTGCCCCTCATGGATTATCATCCATGAGGTTTATTCTTTTTCTTCTCTAATAAACTCTGCTTTGATACACCATGTATATTCTGGTTTCTATATTTGATTCCTGACTACAACAATCTGGACACATGCAGACCACAGGGAGCAATTCCCTAACAATCTCATGACTATCTCAGGATATAGACTGCATTCAGTCCAATACCAAAAAAAGGTCCTCATAGTCAATAGCAGTCCCAAAATTGTACAAAAGTCCAAAGTCTGTTCTGAGACTTAAGGCAATTCTTTTTTACATTTTATTTATTTATTTATTTCCCCAATCATACAAGTTCAATAGGTATCCCAGTCCTCTCCCTCCCTCTGCCCTTCTCCAGTTCCCCTTGCACCCTCCCCTCCCTTTCCCCTTCCTTTCATCCCCTCTCTCCCCTTCTCCCAGTGCCTCTCCGTTCTCCCCTCCCATCCCCTGGAGCATCCTTTTGTGTGAATGCCAAATTCCCTCTGAATCCTCCACTCTAATGAGGTGTAAGGACTCAGTGGCATAGCCAGGAGCCATTTCTTGGGCACCCCTTTAGTATGGGAACACTATTATGACTGTTAATCCCTTGTCTCTAAAGATCCTACTGCCTGTGATCCATGCTAGATTTTGGGGATTGTTGACATGTCAGTCATTGTCAGGTCATGCAAAGTCTGATTATGGCTGCTGTGGCCCTAACTTCTGTGGAGTATCTTGCATATCATTGGTCCTCCCCATCTTTAGGATCTTACATTCTTGCTGGCCCCTCTTCTGCAAGGTTCCCTAAGCTTTAGGATGGGGAGAGATTTGGCTGGTCTGGTCCCAGGTGATTAATGTAGGGTCTTTGTTGTTCTGAATTATAGTTTATTTTTGTTTCAGTTTTGCTGTTCCTGCACCACCCTTGAGACCTGGGATCCAAACTCAGTACCTTCTGATGTTGAGGCAGAGTCTTAACTCCTGAATAATTTCCCCAGCCCCTGCCCAATATTTTAATGTGAGATCTGGGATCTGAAGTCAAGTTCTTTTGCTTAGAAGGCAAAGCCTTTTTAAAAGTTTTTTTTGTTGTTGCACATTTTATTTTTTTCTAATCATACAAGCTTAATAGATAACCTGTTCTCTTCCTCTCCTCTCCCCCAACATCTGTTGTGGGATCCAGACACACCCAACAAACACTCACCACACAGAAATTGGGTGAAGAAAAGCTATACTACAGAAACTGTAGTATAGCACCGGGGCCACATCTCAGAGCTCTTTCATGTCAAATTGTAGCCCCAAAAGATGTTAAACAACAGTTTTTAAAGGCAAAAACCGCAGATGGCTGGCATCTTTTTGTTTTTTGATTCCTTGTTCCTTGGAGAAGGGTGCTTAGCAGTAAATTCCCAGTTACAGTTTGGTGTATTTTTAATTTTGTGTTCAGCACATATCCAGGTACAGCTATTGTCTCCTATTTAGATTAGAAGTAGTATGATTTTTCTTTCTCTGTGTTGTGTAAGCAAGCCAAGGTACAGAAGCAGAAAGCCAGGTTAAAAGTTAATAATTAAATTACTCTTTGTGTTCTATTAGTCCTCTTTTCAGTTACCATGGACCCAAATAAACAACTTACTCCTTTTTCTTTCTAAAGTCAAGTTCAGCAAGCCGGGTTACAGAAGCAGAAGCCACATTAGTTCCATTGGTTAGCCTATTTTAAAGCACACATTAGCTAAATTTTATTTTATTTAATATTCTGTCTTTCATTTTCCCCTTCTTCTAGTAAACTGAATCAAATCATTGATTCATTCTCTAGATAGTGTTTTTATCTCCTATTGTCAGTGAGGCAGTCCTTAAAGCCAAAGACCCAGCTATTCCTGTACCAATGAGTAATGGGATCAGGATGGGGGTGGTAGGGTCAGCCCTTTTTTGTCTGTGGGCATCAGTTATTCCCAGGTGAGCTCTTCCAGTTTCCCCATTAAATATATATGTACACACACACACACACACACACACACACACACACACACACCCCTGTGGAATAATAAATATGTGGGCACATATTTTGTGTTAGTCTCTATCTGGCTGGTATGTATGCAATCTGTTAAGCAAACCAGGTGGTGAGGGGTGCTTTGAGGACTTTAGGGCCTTCTGGAAATCCTAAGGTGACATTACAGTTAGTTTTATAAGGAGAGTTGTCTAAATCTTACTCCCTGGTCTTTTTTTTTTTTTATTTCAGCTCATACAAACTTATTAGGTACACCAGTTCCCTCCCTCCCTCCTCCTCCCGCCGTACCCCCTGTTCCCCCTCTCCACCCCTCTCCCTCCCCATCCCCCAGTGCCTCCCACCCCAATTCCCAGAGAGTCCTTTCTTGTGCATGACTGATTTTCCTCTGGGCCCTCCTCTCCGATGACATACAAGGACCCAGTGGCCTTTCCCGAACCCTTTCCCGTGTTCCCCTTAGGTATAGGAACACTGCTGTGGCTGCCAATCCTTTGCCTCCAAGGATCTTGGTGCCTTTAGCAGATGCTAGACTTTGTGAGGTCAACAGTATGTTGGACAATGCGCAGGGCATGCAAAGTCCAATTATGATTGCTTCAGCCCTAACTAGTATAGAGTATCTTACATATCATTGCTCCTCCCATCCTTATGCTCTTACACTCTTACCGCCCCCTCTTCCGCAAATTTCCCTGAGCTTCAAGATGGGGAGAGACTAAGCTGGCCTAGTTCTAGGTGGTTGATATAGAGTCTCTGAAGTTCTGGATTGTGGTTTGTTGGTTTTCTTTTGCAGTTTTGCTGCTCCTGCAATGCCCTTCACTCCATCCTGGTGGGCATTGTATGTTACCCCCTGGCCAGAGACAAAAAGCTGTTAGAGTTTTGTGATAAAAGCACATTCAAAGGTAGATGTAATAAAAGTGGGAAACCACAGTGAGGGAGGGGTCTATCACCCATTTGCAAAATTGTTACTTTTTATCTGCCAGACTATATGCCCTCCTCTTCTGGTGAGATCACTCCCCCTCAGTAGTAAATGATCAGGAACAAAAGTCTGTGAACTTAATCAATGTCTCATTACTTATTTGGGTCCTTGGTGGAGGCCTATTTTCCCTGCTCTAACATGGTCCCTTCTCTCCTTCTTTCTGGTGTGGCCCTCCTACCCCATCCCTCCTGTTCATAATCCTTGGAATTACTGTCTCTAGGTGGGCTGGGTGGGTTTGGTACTAGGAGCCACCTATTAGGGAGTACATACGGCGCTTAATTTTCTGGGTCTGGGATACTTCACTTAATATAATTGTTTCTAATGACATCCATTTCCCGGAAAATTCCAGTAATTCATCATTTTTGATGGCTGAGTAGTACTCCATTGTATAGATGTACCACAGTTTCCTTATCCACTCGTCAACTGTTGGACATTTGGGCTGATTCCATGACTTTGCTATTGTAAACAGTGCTGCTATGAACATGGTCGTGCTTGTGCTATCGAGGTGAACCTCTGCTGTATGGGGGGTTATTCCCAAAAGTGGAATAGCAGGGTCATATGGCATTTCAATCTTTAATTTCTTTAAGTATCTCCAGACGGCTCGCCAGAGTGGCTGTATGAGCCTGCATTCCCACCAGCAATGTAGGAGAGTTCCCCTCTCTCCACATCCTCTCCAGCATTTGTCGTTGTTAGTATTGTGGATTTTTGCCATCCTGACCAGGGTGAGATGATATCTCAGGGAAGTTTTGATTTGCATTTCCCTGATGGCTAAAGAAGTGGAGCACTTTTTAAGATATTTGTTAGACATTTTAATTTCATCCCTGGTAAAGTTTCTTTTAAGTTCCAGGGCCCATTTTTTAATTGGGCCATTGGTTTCCTTGGTGTTTAGTTTTCTAAGTTCTTTGTGCACTCTGGACAATAGAGCTCTATCAGATATGTGGTTAGTGAAGATTTTCTCCCATTCTGTGGGTTGCCTTTGAGCTCACGTTACAATCTCTTTATCTGAACAGAAGCTCTTTAATTTCACAAGATCCCAACTGTTGAGAGTTGGTAGCAGTGACTGTGCCATTGGATGTCTGTTTAGGAACTGTTGGCCTAGCCCAATCAGCTCGAGGGAGTTCCCTATCCTTTCAACTATGGTTTTTATAGTCTCTGGCCTGATATCAAGGTCCTTGATCCATTTGGAATTAAGTCTTGTACATGGTGACAAGTATGGGTCCAGCTTTAATCTTCTGCATGTGGAGATCCAGTTTTGCCAGCACCATTTGTTGAAGATGCTGTTCTTTTTCCATTGGATTTTTTGGGCCCCTTTGTCAAAGACCAAATGGCTGTATTTTTGTGGGCTTATATCTGGGTCTTCAATCCTTATCCATTGATCTGTGTGTCTATTTTGGAGCCAGTACCAGGCAGTTTTTATAACTATGAATTTGTAGTATAGACTAAGGTTTGGTATGGTAATACCTCCAGCCGTGTTTTTGTTACTCAGGATTGTCTTTGCTATCCTGGGTCTTTTGTGCCTCCATATGAACTTTGAGATTATTTGGTCAACTTCTTTAAAGAATTGCTTTGGGATTTTAATTGGTATAGCATTGAATTTGTATATTGCCTTTGGTAGGATGGTCATTTTTACGATGTTGATTCTACCAATCCAGGAACATGGGAGGTCTTTCCATCTTCTGGTGTCTTCTGCTATTTCTTTCTTTAGGGTTTTAAAGTTTTCATTGTAAAGGTCTTTTACCTCCTTGGTTAGGTTTATACCAAGGTATTTCATTTTTTTAGGGGCTATAGTAAATGGGATTGTTTCTCTCAAGGCTTTTTCACTTCTTTCATTCTGGGCATATAGGAAGGCCTCTGATTTTTGCACATTTATTTTGTATCCTGCCACCCTGCTGAACTTCTCAATTAGTTCCAGGAGCTTCCTGGTGGAGTTTTTGGGATCACTCAGGTATAAGATCATGTCATCTGCAAATAAGGATAGCTTGACTTCTTCCTTGCCAATTTGAATCCCTCTTATGTCCCTTTCTTGTCTTATGGCTTCAGGTAAGACTTCAAGTACAATATTGAATAGAAGTGGTGAGAGTGGACAGCCTTGTCTAGTTCCTGATCGAAGTGGGAATGCTTGCAATTGTTCCCCATTGAGCAAAATCCTTGCTGTGGGCTTGTTGTATACAGCTTTTATTATATTGATAAAGGTTCCTTTCATTCCTACAGTCTCTAGTGTTTTGATCATAAAAGGCTGTTGGATTTTGTCAAAGGCTTTTTCTGCATCTATCGAGAGTATCATGTGGTCTTGGACTTTGGACTGGTTTACATGATGAATTACATTTATTGATTTGCGTATGTTGAACCAACCTTGTGTGCCGGGGATGAAGCCTACTTGGTCCCCGTGAATGATCTTTTTGATATGTTTTTGAATCCGATTTGCTAAGACTTTGTTGAGAATCTTTGCATCTGTGTTCATCAGAGAGATTGGCCTATAGTTTTCTTTTTTAAGTGCATCTTTATTAGGTTTTGGGATTAAGACGATATTAGCTTCATAGAAGGAATTTGGCAGTGTTCCTTCCCTTGCTATTTGATGGAACAGTTTAAGGAGTATTGGTGTTATTAACTCCTTAAATGTCTGGTAGAATTCTGTGCTGAATCCATCTGGCCCAGGACATTTTTTGGTGGGAAGATTCGAGATTACTTCTTCAATTTCCTTGTATGTTATAGGACTATTTAAATAATTCACAACTTCCTGATTCAATTTAGGTAGGTTGTGTTTACTTAGAAATTCATCCATCTCTTTTGTGTTGTCAAACTTCACAGAGTATAAGTTTTTGAAATATGATGTTATAATTCTCTGGATTTCTTGGGTGTCCGTAGTGATAACTCCATGTTCATTTCTAATTTTGTTAATTTGGGTTTTCTCTCTCTTGCTTTTGGTTAATTTAGCTAGGGGTGTATCAATCTTATTGATTTTTTCAAAGAACCAGCTTTTTGACTGGTTGATTTTTTCTATCGTTTTCTTAATCTCGATTTCAGATATTTCTCCCCTTATTTTGCTAATCTCCTCTCTTCTACTACTTTTGGGATCAGATTGCTCTAGTTTCTCTAAAGCTTTAAGCTGCATTGTTAAGTTGTTTATTTCTGATGTTTCCATTTTTTTGACGTAGGCATTAAGAGCTATGAACTTACCTCTTAGAAGCGCTTTCATTGTGTCCCAGAGATTTTGGTAAGTTATATTTTCGTTATCATTCACTTTCAGGAAATCTTGAATTTCCTTTTTAATTTCTTCCTGAATCCAGTTCTCATTCAGCATCATAGTGTTAAGTTTCCAGGAGTTAGTGTATTTTCTCTTGTTTGATGTGTTGTGGATGTCCAGCTTTAGGCCGTGATGGTCTGATAGGGCACAGGTTAGAATTTCAACTTTCTTGTATATGTGTAGATTCATTTTGTGGCCCAATATGTGATCTATTTTGGAGAAAGTTCCGTGTGCTGCTGAGAAAAATGTGTACTCTTTGGTGCGTGGGTGAAAAGTTCGATAGAGATCTGTAAGGTCCATTTCTTTCAGGGTTTGATTAAGTTCCAAAGTGTCTCTGTTAAGCTTTTGACCTGTTGATCTATCCCATGTTGAGAGGGCGGTGTTGAAGTCCCCAAGAATTATCGTTTGGGGATTGATTTCTTGCTTTAGACGCTGTAGGGTTTTCTTAATGAATGTGGAGGGGCCCGTATTGGGTGCATATATGTTCAGTATTGTGAAGTCTTCCTGGTGAATTGTACCTGTGACTAAAATGTAGTATCCATCCGTGTCTCTTATAATTTTCTTTGGTTTGAAGCCCACTTTGTCTGATAGCATAATGGTTACCCCTGCCTGTTTTCTGCTTCCATTTGCTTGTAGAATTGTTGACCAGCCTTTTATTTTTAGAGCGTGCCTATCTTTTGTGGTGAGATGGGTTTCCTGTAGGCAGCAGATTGATGGTGAATTGATCGGTGAATTAATTCCATTAACATTTAGTGTTATAATGGAGAAACTATTGTTAATTCCAGACATTTATTATGTTTAGTAGCTTTTATAAGTATATTGCTTCATTTTTAATGATGTTATACTTGCCTTCTGTTCTCCTGGATATGCCTGTTTTTTTCTTCATGCGTGAGTATCATTTCTAGCATTTTTTTTATATTATTATTATTATTTATTCAACTGTGTGTATGTGCGCACGCGTGTCTCTGTGTGTGTGTATGTGTGTGTCTGTGTATATGTAGAACCACGGACGAATTCGCGAACCACCATGGACGCCTCCACCTCCTTCTGCCCCGGGATTCACAGGCTCCGCCCTACCAGGACCAGAAGCGCAGGCCGCCCCCGCTTCCGTCTGGCGTCTATACGTGGGATCTGGGATCCGAACTCGGGACCTTCCGCCTGCAAGGCGGAGGCTTAACCCCTGAGCCACCTCTCCAGCCCTTATTTCTAGCATTTTTTGAAGGCCTGGTTTGGTGGCCATGTATCCCTTCAAGTTGTCTTTGTGCTGGAAAATTTTTCTTTCTCCCTCGATCATGACAGATAGTTTTGCAGGGTAAATCAGCCTGGGTTGACATTTTTGCTCATTCAATACTTGAAGTATGTCTCTCCAAGCTCTTCTTGCTTTTACTGTTTCGACTGAGAAGTCATTTGTTATTTTAATAGGTTTACCTTTAAAAGTGACTTGTTTTTTCTCCCTTGAAGCTCTCAGCACCAGTTCTTTATCTTGAATGTGGAGTGTTTTAACTATTATTTGCCGTGGCGTGCTTCTGTTTTGGTCATATCTGTTTGGAGTGCGGAATGCCTCTTGTATAGGGATGGGCCTCTCTTTTTTTAGATGAGGAAAGTTTTCCTTGATGATCGTTTGAAAAATTTCCTCAGGGGTGGTATTTTGAGATTCTTGCTCTGGTATTCCATGAATACGCATGTTAGGCTTTTTCAGGGTGTCCCATATCTCTTGGATATTTCTCTCATGTATCTTTTTGGCTTTAACAACCTCTTCCATTGAGCTGGTTAGTATTCCCACTTTATCTTCAAGGTCTGAAATTCTATTTTCTGCTTTGTTAGTTCTGTTGATAAGACTCTCTGTGGCGTTCTGGGTTGAAGATAACTTGTCTTTTAGCTCAGTTTTAAACTCTGCTTGAGTTTGTTTTAACTGCTCTATGCCACTTTTTGTTTCTTGCACTGTTTTTCTCAACTCCTCCAGATATCTGTTGTGTTCCTCTTCAAAGCGATTGATTCGATTATGTAATTCCTCCCGGATTTCCTCTTTCATAGTATTGAACATGGTAATGATCATATTTTGAAAGTCTTTATCCTGGGTGGGGCTTTCTCGGCCTTTTTCCGTGGGTTTGTTCTTGTTGGAGTCTAACATTATGGGATTAATTTCTTCAGTGGGAAATTTGTTTACTTGATTGTTGCTTCTCATGGATTTGCACTTTGACTTTGGCATTGTCATTTTAACTCTTAAGATCTCTCAATTTCACTAAACTGAATTATTTGGCCTGGGGTCCTGGTGGGCAGGACGGACGGAGACTTACCTAGGTCATGGGGTGAGGCCCGGCTGGACTGCGCGCGCGTCCCGACCGGTGGAGCCGGGTGGGGTGCAAAGGGGGATGGGGGTGAAGGCGTGGAGCTATTTAACCCGAGGGCAGCTGGGGCGGGGCCGGGCGCAGGGGGAGGTCCTCCTCGTCCCTCGGCCCCGCGCGCTCGGCTCCGGCTGGATGTTGGGAGTCGGAGCCGGATCCCTGTGGGCCGACCTGGGGTCCTACTCCCTGGTCTTAAAACAGAGCCCAAAACTTGTAGATTATGTAAAGTGAGCCTACGGGAATTCTCATTCTAGGAACACTGATAAGAAACTATGGAAGTGTTGGATGTTTTAGTATCAGTTTCTTTGTTTCCAATAGAGGCATCTACATAGTAGGGTGGTTGCAATGGGACCTGGAGGCCTGATCTTGGGAGGGGGAGACTTAAAAACATCCTGGCTAGGTCTAATTGGATAATTTTTAAGGACCACTGGAACACATGATATGGTGAACTCTGTTCCTGTGTTGTAGGCCCATGTGAACTTTGCTCAGTGCCCCCAAGTTTTCCCCAGTTTCCAACGATCTGGCTTATATGGGTCCTAAGAGAGAAGAGTGAAGATGAGTGTGGAACACCTATTAGATTGACATGACTTTTCCCATTGATGTTGGACCATGATGTCAGGGTCCAGCCTTTTGGCTGTCCATGTAGATGCCCATGATTCACATCCACATTCTTTTTTAAAATATATAAAAATAAGTTTATTAAATTAACTTACAACAAAAAATAGTGTCCTTCAAAGTAGCTGCTTCATTCTTGATCGGAATGTCCCACAAAGCTGAAAGATCCCAAGAAGGTCTCAAGCCTTTATTTCATGGAGGGTCAAAGATGCTAGGTTCTGTCATCAGCGAAGAATAGTTAAGCTCGGACACTAGTGATAAACATTGAACAGCAGGGGCTAAAGACCAAGTTCCAAAGGCATTGGGAACAAGAGCAAGATGAAGCTCCTCATAAGCCAAGGATGGAGGCAGCAGCCACAAAGAAGGCGACAATGATACTCTAAAAGTGAAAGAGGCTTGGCCCCAAAACCCTCACTTGACTCCTGGTGTTACAGGATTGCTCTCCTGGGGTCCTTATGTGTCCAGGTTCTTTTTTTTTTTTTTTCCAGTGAAGAATGCACAGAACACATTTGCATTTTTTTTAAGCAAATGACAAAGACCCAATTACCAAACCTAAGTTTAACATTACATCTTTAAGCAATTGTCAGAGCTGACAGGACTGCCAGCATTCATGCACAACTAGAAAACATCCTCAGTTTGCACTAAACCAGAAATGTATTACTGTGAACGCAGAATTATCTTCCATTACTAAATAATGAAAAAATTTGAAATATTATGTGTGCAGATGACTCATCCTGGCTGTGGTACTCCACAGCAGGCTGATACTACACAACTCACATTTCAACACATGGGAAAGCAGATCCATGTGGGCGCTACAGTTCAGTCTTGTCCTAGCACTACTCAGAGTCACACTCACCTTGGATTACGTTTCATAAAAAAGCAAAGTACATACAGAGATTACAACAATTTTAAAGACAAAAAATGGTCCTATTGTGTGGTCCCATAAACTCAAAAGTCTTGTGACAAATAGGAACTCCAATGAGCTGTTTATAAATACTTTAAATTAGTTAGACTGAAAGTCGAGTTCGTTTGAAATCTTCAAAAAAATGTTCTGTTAATCTTCACATGGTGCTTGTTAGTGCGTATGGTCTGTTAAGCGCCCGCATCGAGTTACTTGCTATCCAAGCTGCAGCAGCTCCTCTTTACCATTGACCATCGAGGACTTTAATTGGCCGTCTTCTTCAACTTCTACCCTTTCTTGACCATTTTCCACAATTCCTTTTGTAGTGATTTTTTTTGCCATTAACTATTTTAGTATAAGTTGATATTGACTTGAAGTTGGCCATTCCGCTGCCGCCGAAGGACGTTGAAGAGAATGAAGTGAGACCTCCATAACCTAGTGACCCGAATAATGTGAATCCTGTATCAAACGAAGAAAAGCCACCTCCGAAAGATGGAAATTCGCCAAAGGCAGAAAAAAATGAGCCAGCACCTCAGTTTCTGCTTCCTCGGGGACCCCTCTGGTTCCCAAAAATGTCCTCAAATGGGTCTTCAAAGAGGTCGAATGAAAATGGGTCCCTCCACCAAAAAAATCCCTGAAGACTTCTTCTGGGTTCGGGAATGTGAAGCCAAACTCAAATGGACTGTCGAAGTGACTTCCATCTCCTCCTCCACCACCATTCAATCCTTCTTTGCCATATTTGTCATAGATATCTCGTTTTTTAGCATCAGATAACACTTCATAGACCTCCACAACTTGCTTGAATTTTTGCTCTGCTTCTTTATTCTCAGGATTTTTATCTGGGTGCCACTTCAGTGCCTGCTTCCGATATGCCTTTTTGATATCCTCGGGTGAGGCGTGTCTCTGTACGCCTAGGACTTCTTAGTAATTCACCATGTTTTTTTTTTTATTATTTATTCAATTGTGCACGTGTATGTGTGTGTGTGCGTGTATGTGTGTATGTGTGTGTAGAACCACGGACGAATTCGGGAACCACCATGGACCGCTTCCTCCTTGTTTACTCTGCCCCGGGATTCACAGGCTCTGCCCTACCAGGACCAGAAACATAGGCCGCCCCCGCTTCCGCCTGGCGTCTATACGTGGGGTCTAGGATCCGAACTCAGGACCTTCCGCCTGCAAGGCAGAGGCTTAACCCCTGAGCCATCTCTCCAGCCCCAATTCACCATGTTTTTAACAGACTGTTTGCAAGAGTCTGAGGACTCAGCAGCCCGGCTCCTCGCTGCTCCGGCTCGGCTGTGCTGCTGGTGGCAGCTGTCCAGATTCTTGTATTCAGAAGTCGAAGACTGTGTGGAGGATTGGAGTCAGTTCCTCCCTATCAACCCGGGTGTTCCTCCAGAGTAATCCTGATGCAAGACAATTGGGATTATCCCTTCATTGTCGCCAAATGTTGCAGGGAAACGGTCTTTGGGACTGTCCCATATGGGTCACCAAATGTTGCAGGGACAGGACCATCCCAATGTTGTAGGGTTCTTGTGTTCCGGAGTCGAAGATTGAAACCAGAACACAGTGTAGAGGATTAAGGTAGAATTTATTAGAGAAGAGAAAGGTTGGAACTCATGGACTCCAGATGTGGAGTGCCATGAGGGGAGAGGATGCCCTGGAGAACTCCATGGTGCCTTGGCATGGAATCCATGATGAGCAAGGAACAAGAAATGGACTCATGGCACTGGAGTGCCATGAGGTGCTAGGGCGCCTCCATGAGAAGCAAGAAACACAACTCACAGCACTAGAGTGCCATAAAAGGCTAGGGCATCCATCCGCATCCCCATTTTTGACAGTGGAAGTTACTTTTATCACCTGTACGAATAATTCCCAGGATTACTCGGCTTGTGAATGGTGGATCAAAGTCTTCATTGTCATCTACCTTGACTGCAGAGAGGGTTTTCAGTATTACAGTATACAGTCCTTTCTAGCAGGGTCCAAGTGTCTCGGTCTGGTGCTCCTTGAGTCAAACACAATCTCCCGGCTGGTATGGATGAGGAGTCAGGGGTGCTGTCTGAAACGCGGCTTTTATCTGAGGCCAGATGATGTCCCGTGTCTGTTGTAATGCCTGGACAGATTGGAGTAAGTTATCATTAGTTATTTTAGCCAACATCTCATCTCTTAACGTAGGGATTAGAGAGGGAGGTCTTCCATAGAGGCTCTCAAAAGGTGCAATTCCTTTTCCATAGGGGGTGCATCTGGCCCTCAGTAATGCAAAGGGGAGGAGGTCTACTCAGCCTAGCCCAGCTCCAAGGTTAATTTAGGTGAAGTCTCCTTGAGTGTTCGATTCATCTGTTCTACCAGAATTTTAACCAGAACTTCAAAACTTAAGTATAATGTAATTTCTAATTTATCCCCAATGTCTGAGATAATCCTCTAGTGATCTGTGACACACAAGCTGGGAGATTTTCTGATCCTGTCATTAGGGAGAGCCCAAACCTGGGAATTATTTCTTTTAAGTTTATTAGTGACATCCCTGGCCTTTTTTCCCTTACAGGGAAAGGCTTCTATCCATCTTGAGAACGTATCTATTAACACTAGTAACTATTGATATCCATATTTTCCTGGCTTAATTTTATTAAAATCTATCTCCCATCATTTACCTGGTTCAGTTCCTCATTCCCAGATTTCCTAGTGGCATCTTACTTGGAGCTGGGTTAGTCTGTTCGCATACCTGGCACCTGGCAACCAGATCCTCAGTCATCGAGTCCATGTTTTTAAATTTGTATCCTTTTTTTTAGTAGTTCAGTCAATTTGGTAGTTCCCAAATAGGTACTGTCATGAAGCTGTTTTTATCAATTTTCTTCCGAGATGTTGTGGTAGGTAAAGTCTATTGGTAAGCAACACACACCATTCTTGTGGGCTTTCAGCTCCTGAGGCTCGTGGTTCTCTTCTGATGTATACTGGGGCCTTGAGGGCAGTGTGGGGACCAGCAGTAAGGTTAGGCAGTGTGTCTTTTGTTCTCCTGCCTGTCTAGCTGCCATGTCAGCTAGCCGGTTTCGTCTAGCCTCAAGGGTATCCCTTTTTTGTTGTCAGGGGAAGTGGATGATGGCCAACTCTGTTGGGTGTCAGATGGCAGTCAGGAAGGCCAATATCTCTTATTTGTTTTTAATCATTTTTCCTTCAGCAGTCAGGAGTCCCCATTCTCTGTAAATTTCCCCATGTACATGGGCAGTGGCAAAAGCATACCTGGGGGCCGTATAAATGTTGGCTCTTTTCCTTTGTTCAGTTCCAAAGCCTTTGTCAGTGCAATCAATTCAACTCTCTGAGCAGAAGTTTCTGTCGGTAGAGACTCAGCCCAGATTAGTTTATTTACAGTGGTCACTGCTGCTCCCGCATACCTGATTCCATCCTTGAGGTAACTGCTCCCATCACAATACAGTTCTAATTCTGGCTATTTCAGTGGCATGTCTGCGAGGTCAGATTGAAGCCCTTGAAAATATTCAAGGGTCTCAGCACAATCATGGAGTATGTCCTTGTCAGAGTCCGTCTCTGGCAACAGGGTATCCAGGTTAAGAGTTGAGGTCTGATGGAACTGAATGCAGGGCTGATTAAGAAGCAGTGCCTGATACTAAGTAAATCTGGCATTTGTCATCCATCTGTCAGGTGGACACCTTAAGAGAACTTCCATTGCATGCAGAGCAATAATCAACAGGTCTTGACCCAGGGTCAGCTTATCTGAATCTTAAACCAGCATGGCAGTGGCTGTAATGGCTCTCAAACAGTTTGACCAACCTGAGGCTACTGGGTCCAGTTTCTTCGAGATATAAGCAATCTGTCTCTGCCAGGGGTCTAGCTTCTGAGTCGAAACTCCTTTGGCTATTCCTTTCTGTTTATCCACAAACAGATAAAATGGCTTGTGAATGTCACGTAGGGTTAGTGCCGGTGCCAAGACTAGGACCCTTTTGAGGGACTTGAATGTGTGTTGTTCTTCAGGTCCCCAAGTACAAGTCTCTCTCTCTCTGTCTCTCTCTCATTCTCTCTTTTGCTTCATAAAAGGGCTTTGCCAATGTGTAAAATTAGGGATCCACAGCCTGCAATATTCCATTACCCCTAAAAATTCTTTATCTGTCTCTTTAAATTAGGGGCAGGGATTTTCAGGATGGTCTGAAGACAGGCCCGAGAGAGTGTCTGCTTCCCTTCTAGAAGGTGATAGCCTAAGTAGGTTACCTGTTTGAGGCAGAGTTGAGCCTTCTTGGCAGATACTTAGTAGCCTTTTTCCTGTAGGACTCTCAGAAGAGCCTTTGAGCCCTCCTGGCATTCAGCTTCAGTCTCAGCAGTCAGTAAGACATCATCCACATATTGTAAGAGAGTTATCTGCGGGTTCTGTATGTGGAAGTCTTGCAGATCCCAATGTAAGGCTTTGTCAAACAGGGTGGGAGAGTTTTTGAATCCTTGTGGCAAGCAAGTCCAGGTTAACTGTCCATTAAATCCTTTTTCTAAGTCCATCCATTTAAAGGCAAAGATGGGTTGGCTTATTTTTGCCAATTGGAGGCTGAAAAATGCATCTTTTAAGTTCAATACTTCATATATCTGCTTACCAAGAGATAATTGGCTAAGCAAAGGATTAGGAACAGTAGGATAGATGTCTTGAACCCTCTTATTTACTTCTTTGAGGTCCTGTATGGGCCTATAATCATTAGCCCCTCATTTCTTTACTGGCAGAAGTGAAGTATTTCAAGGCGACTGACAATTTATCAGGATTCCAGAGATAAAAGCTGGTCTATGTAGACTTCTATCCCTTGTCTTGATTCCCTGGTCATGAGGTATTGTTTGACCATGATAAGGAATGGTGTACTCTTTAACTCCACTATTATATTGCTAACCCAGGGGACTTCAGGGAACAATTGCTAATACTTCTTAAGTAAGGGATTTTCATTCTCTAGTGGAGAGTGACTAGAGAGTATATATTCTTCCCCCAGGGTCACTGTCATCATCATTATTGCATAAGGTTAGGCCCCAAGTAAGCTTATCCTGACATCCTTATACTCAAAGTGTACAGTAGCCTTAAGTTTATGAAGGAGGTCTCGTCCCAGAAGCAGGTAAGGACAATTGGGAGCCTCGATAAAAGAATGGCTGATGGTCTTTCTTCCCAGGTCCATTTTGTGTTTTGTGGTCCACAGGCAGATTTCAGATCTTGTGGCTTTCTGAATTATAATGTGATTTCCTGAAAAAAAAGTCCTGTGTCTTGGTTTAGGACTGAGAATTGGGCCCCTGTGTCTAGAAGGAAAGACACTGGTTTCCCCTCCATTTTTAAAGTTACTCTGGGCTTTGGGAGAGGGCTTGAGCCTTGACTTCCTCAGTCTTGTTCCTCAAAGGACAGAACAGTAAACCATTTCTGGGGTTCCTCTTAAGATGGTCTCTTAGGACATTCATTTTTTCAATGTCCAGTGTCATTGCAGTACACACACTGATTCTTCTGAAGTGACCTCCACTCCAGTTTCTTGGCCTCCTCTTGGTGGCCATTTCTCTGATTGGTCTTCTGACCTGGGCCAGGGCAATGTTTACCTCTATTCTTTTGCTGAGATGCCACCATAATCTTAGTAATTGTTTCTCCTCTGGAGAGTCCCTATTATTAAACACCTTTAATGCCATTTTTATTAATTCTGACAAGTTCTTTCCTTCAAAACCTTCAAGCTTCTGGATCTTTTTTTGATGTCTGATACTGACTGACAAAGGTAATATTTATTGCTCTCCTGTTCTCAGGTGCCTCTGGATCAATGTCTTATAAGCTTCCTGAAGGTGTTCTAGAAAGGCTGAAGGTGGCTCATTTGGCCCTTGAGTTACCTCACTTACCTTCGATAAGTTTGTAGGCCACCTGGCAGCACTTCAGAGACCACCCAATAGAGTCTGATGATAGGCTTGGAGATGCTCCTTACCTTGAGGGGTGTTTGGATCCCAGAGAAGGGAAGTAGAAGGCAAAACTTCCTCTATGAGGGCAGGGGCCATGGTTGGCTGACCATCTGGTCCCAAGACTAATTTCTTAGCTTCTCGTTCTATCTGCTTGTGTTCCTCAATGTAAGGAGAATCTGCAACAGTTCCTGGCAATCATCCCAAGTAGGTTGGTGTGTATGAAATATAGTCTCAAGAAGAGAAATCAAGGGCTGGAGAGGTGGCTCAGGGGTTAAGTCTCTGCCTTGCAGGTGGAAGATCCTGAGTTCTGATCTCTGGTCCTGGTAGGGCTGAGCCTGTGAATCCCAGGGCAGTATAAACAAGGAGGAGGTGGAGGCAGTGCATGGTGGTTCCCAAATTCACCGGTGGTTCTACACACACACATACATACATACATACGCACACACGGGCAATTGAATAAATAAAAGAAAATTTTAAAAGAAGAGAAATCAGAGCCTGAGGCTTTTTGGCAAAAGAAGGGTTTTGTTGTTTACAGTTATAGAGATCAGAGGTCATTAAGGGGCAGGACAGAAGAGGTTGAAGGAGAGGGCACTGAAGGGGAAGGAGCCTGGGCTCTGATGGGAAGTGCTGTAGCCTGCCTGGGTGAGGGAAGATATTACTTAAGCCAGGATGGAGGGTCTTCCATTAAGGAATGCTAAGCCAAGATGTAAGGAATCTGGTCCGGATGGCCCCTATGGTGGGACCAAAAATCTTTTTCTGTAAAGCAAAAATGAGTAGGAAAGAAAAGGAATCCTCAGATGGCCAGTCAGGTTTGTAGGTCAGCCATTCTAGCGAATAAAAGATCCAAAGTTTCTCAGGAGTGGCAGTAACACCAGTCTCAGAGATTTGTTTCTTAAAGTCAGAGAAATTTTCTTGGAAAAGTCCAAGGGGGTCATTTGAACAGGGAGAATTTGAGGTAAACTGTCCCATAATGACAATGATGAACATAAAAACAAATGCAAGACAGACAATGACAAACACTTAATGAATGGCTGGCAATGTTTTGAGTGCAAGCGCAACAGAATGCAGAATCAGGACCTGTAGCGGGAGTCGGTCAATCAGCCCAAGAGAACTGATAGGAGGAATTCTTAGGTGTTCTCAAGAATCCTCTGACTCTGAAAGTAATGCTGCATCCAGCGTTTCAGGAGTCCCAGACAGTGCCACAGAAACAGAAAGTAAAAACTTTTCAATCACTCCTCCTGCTGAGCAGGACAGACAGATCAGACAGATGTCCTCAGAGTCGAAGACCAGAGTGGGGGGTCCTGAAGGGAGATCCCGGATGGCCCCCAGATGTTGTGGGATCTGGACACACCCAACAAAGACTCACCACACAGATACTGGGTGAAGAAAAGCTTTACTACAGAAACTGGTGCACTGGAGCCACACCTCAGAGCTCTTTCATGTCAAAGTGTAGCCCTGAACGACATTAAGCAACAGTTTTTAAAGGCAAAAACTGCAGATGCCTGGCATCTTTTTGTTTTTTGATTCCTTGTTCCTTGGAGAAGTATGCTTAGTAGTAAAATCCCAGTTTTGTGTTCAGCACATATCCAGGTACAGCTATTATCTCCTATTTAGATTAGAAGTAGTAAAATTTTTCTTTCTCTGTGTTGTGAAAGCAAGCCAAGGTACAGAAGCAGAAAGCCAGGTTAAAAGTTAATATTTAAATTACTCTTTGCTTTCTATTAGTCCTCCTTTTAGTTACCATGGACCCGAATAAACAACTTAACATTTTTTCTTTCTAAAGCTAAGTTCAGCAAGCCAGGTTACAGAAGCAGAAGCCACATTAGTTCCATTAGTTAGCCTATTTTATTTTATTTTATTTTTTTTTATTCAATTGTGCGTGTGTGCACCTGTGTGTATGTATGTGTGTGTGTGTGTGTGTGTAGATACACGGGCGAATTCGGAAACCATCATGCACTGCCTCCACCTCTTCCTTGTTTACTCTGCCCCAGGATTCACAGGCTCTGCCCTACCAGGACCAGAAGCACAGGCCACCCCCGCTTCCGCCCGGCGTCTATAGCACCCGGCGTCTTTATGTGGGGTCTAGATCTGAACTCAGGACCTTCTGACTGCAAGGTAGAGGCTTAACCCCTGAGCCACCTTTCCAGCCCATTAGCCTATTTTAAAGCACACATTAGCTAAATTTTATTTAATTTTCCTTCTTTCATTAGCCAAGCTCTTAAGGCAGTGACTTTAAACCATATTTTTTCCAAAGGTCAAAATTTGACTTGAAAACAGTACATATTTTCTTAGACAATCTTCTACCAACTAACAAGGCAGTGTTTGTTTGTTTCTTTTTCATAGCTTGCATTTTTCTTTGAACCTGTCCTTGCTCCATGCCTGGAGTCCAAGAGTTCCGGCTTCCTTGCTCCTCATGGACTGCACATCTGTGGGTTCCTTTCATTTCTCTTATCCGTCATGGATTCCTGAGTTTTGGGGGGCTCTCTTGCTCCTCACAGATTCTCATCCATGAGTTCTGTCCTTTCTCTCCTCTAATCTTAATTTTCTTATGCATGTTCTCATTTCAATCTTCCACTCCTGAACATAAGAACCTGGACATGTACAGATCCCAGAGAGGGACTCTGTATCCATGCCACAGACTTAGCACTAGTTGTCCTGAAATTTACTTTTTCTTTTTAAAAATTTTTTATTATTATTATTTATTCAATTGTGCGTGTGTGCGTGTGTGTGTGCACACGTGTGTGTGTGTGTGTGTGTGTGTGTAGAACCACAGGTGAATTCGGGAACCATCATGGACCGCCTCCACCTCCTCCTTGTTTTTACTCTGCCCCGGGATTCACAAGCTCTGCCCACCAGGACCAGAAGCGCAGGCCGCCCCAATTCAGCCTGGCATCTATACATTGGGTCTAGGATCTGAACTCAGGACCCTCCGCCTGCAAGACAGAGGCTTAGCCCCTGAGCCACCTCTCCAGCCCCTGAAATGTACTTTTTCAAAGAAAATAGTTCATTGCTTTTTAATTCAATTTCAGGCAAACTTTCACAACATGGGCAAAATGTAGCCATCCTCTGTGCTAAAACATCCTTGCCTCCAGTTCCAAATACAATCATTATTTCCCCGCTTCCCCAAAAACTCATGAGCCAGGCTCCTACGTCCATCTTTCTCTCAGCATTATTGTCTTACTGTGGAGAGCATGAGGAAAGTTTCAGTGAGTAAGAAATGCATGTGGAAAGGTTAATAATGAGAAAGCCTATGTGTAATATTAAAAGAATGTGAAAACAACTGAATGTGAAAACAACTGTATACAACTGTGTGTGTGATAGATAAGTGGGCCACTGTGTCAGCCTTAACTGTGTGATAGATAAGTGGGTCTCTGCATAATAAGTGAAAATGTGTAATATCAAAATGAGGCAAAACAACTATATTGTAACTATAAAGAGACATATACCCCAATTATGTCATGTGGAATAAAACAGTATTTAAGGGACAGGCCGAGAACCAGGACCTCAGTTCAGTAGGGCCAGAGCATCCCAAGACTTTGTCTGGTTGGCAGCTGAACTCCTCAATACAGCTCTAGCCAAAGTACATCCTGCTACCCTGAGGATGTGACCGTGGTCATCCGGCACCCCTCAGCTCTGGCAATGCGCAGAAATGGCTTTTTGTCCATCCCCAGTCCCAGCTCCAGACCTGCGCCCTGGAATATGTCGATCAGTAAGCCCCCGTGTGGTGTGGTTATTGCTGGGTGGCATAGACCTCTGGGGAGGTAGAAGTCAGTGGCACAGGCCCCCCTCCCAGGTGTGCTCGCGACACTTCCAAATCCCATTAGAAAGACCCATTAAATTCTGTCTCCAAGACTCAATGGTCTTTCTAATCAACATTCCAAAGTCCATTTCATTTCTCCCACAAAACCAAAACCTGACTGGAGCTTTTGGTCTCTACATCTCATTGGTCTGTTCATATTGTGGCCCAACCCAAGTGATCTTTTGCCTAACCTCTTTGTAGGCGTCATCTACAATGGAGCACTAATCTCCATAACCTTTCCTGAACAGAAGATTGGGAGAAGTTGGTGACCTTATTTCTGTGGAGGATTAAAATAGGGTGTGTTCCTTCAGGGAAGATTTTGTAACTGTGCATTACAAATACCATTCTATAGAGCTTAATAGAGCATTTGGAGAATAGAAATGCTAAGAGAGTTGTAAGCTATTTAGGCACAGTTTGTGAGGGGAACAAGGACATTTCACAAAATTTAATTTAAAGATGATGGACTGATTTGCTTGATAGAGGAGAGCTATGTTAGTAACCATGAAGTTTTGGATGTGGAAAGAGCAGACAGCAGAGCAGCTGTGGCTATTGGAAAAAATGAATGTCAGTGAAAGAAAACCTAATGGTAGAAGAAAGGGAAAATGCCATAAAGAGATTCTGTAGTTTGAAAACCTGGGGGCTGGAGAGGTGGCTCAGAGGTTAAGCCCCTGCCTTGCAGGCGAAAGGTCCTGAGTTTGGATCCTAGACCCCACGTATAGATGCCGGCAGAAGCAGGGGCAGCCTGCTTTTTCTGGACCTGGAAGGGCGGAGCCTGTGAATCCTGGGGCAGAATAAAATGAGGAGGAGGTGGAGGTGAGCCATGGTGGTTCCCGAATTCACCTGTGGTTCTACACACACCCACACCCACACATACACACACATGCACACATGCACAATTGAATAAATAAAAAAAAAAAAAAAAAGAAAACCTGGATTTTTTCAAGGGCCAAAAATCCAAGTTGAAGCCATTTCTTGCCCTTTGAATATTTTGGCTTCATAGAAGTGGCAGGTTTGGAGCTCTTGCAAAGGAAGCTGATAGCTTGCAGAAGTGAACTCAGGGTGTTGTTGGAAATACCAGGACCATGGGATGTATGATGAGGATGATTTCAAGAGAAATGTGGATATGGTGTAGCCAATTTCCTCAGCCTTTGGTATTGGTGTGAACTCTCTTCTCAAGTGGGACAAGGAACTGTACCTTTTTGGATTATCATAAGAGAGAGAGAAAAAAAAAACAACCCTTGCTCCCCTAAGTTGTTTGTTGTGAATTTATCAGCAATATGCAGAGTAACTACCACAGTAGCCCGCTGGGTTTCATCTAGTTTGCCTTTGATGGCATAATGCATAGTATTTCTTAAAACATTTTGTGAAGTGTTGGTTTGGAGTACAGGGAGTACTTTAGTGTGTCCTTGTCCTAAAATGCCTTTATTTCTCCATTATTTTAAATATCTTTTATGTGGTGAACCAATGAGTTTACTTGGAGTTCCTTGTGGAAACAGGGGCAACTCAAAAGCAGCTCCATCAATAAAATGTCCTCTAACCCGACATCATGTGTATGGAATGACACAAGAAAGTTACAATGCTGAAACTTGTTCTTTACTTATAGCCGTCTTGGCTCATGACTCTTTGGTTGGCTCCAGAGTCTCTTCCCCCAGCAGGTTTTTACCATTTCAAAAACTTTGGGGAGGAGTCTTGTGATTCTCTGGCCTTCTCCTTTTCAAATTTGTGAGATTTGCTTTTTTCCCAAGTCCCATGAGCTCCCTCCTCCTTGCTAGAGAGACTATGTCAATTTTTGAAGGAAATTCCTACATAGCAGGTACAGTAGAGCTTCCTCTCCCACACCAGGTTAGCACCTAAACCTGTGTTTGTATTGTTCTAATCTAGTTACTCTGGTTACTACAAGGGACTAAGTCAAGATAGTATCTTGTTATATCTGGAAGGAAAAACATCACACTATGAAATTTTGGTTTTGATAAATATATCAAGTGTAAAACTGTATGAATATCTAGCTAAAAATGAGAAAGGTGAAGATTATGTTTTGACAGTTTCATTTATGAGTACAACGAATTTATGTCACTTTCACCACTTACTACCAGTGGCAGCTACTTTGCATTGTGGTCACTACATTCACAATCAAATGGCTTAAGGAAACAAAAGGTTTTATTTTTCTCTTAACCAACAAGGTTACATACAGTTCTTTGTCCAGTATGGCAGGAGAGCCCACACCAACACCAGAAACTGAGGGAACTGGCCACAACCTATCCACAGGATTGCCAAGAGAGGGATAATCCTTACTTGCCAGACCAGCATATCTAGGCAAATAACCAAAGGATGCCAACTTCCCTAAAGTAACAATTACTCTTAAGTATTGCTGTGAGAGAACAGCCAAAGTCAAATACCTTAAGGGAGAAAAGGAAATTTATTTATCTTATGTTTCTAGAGGGGAGAAGCAGTCTTTCATGGCTGAAGTGACATGGCTGGTGGCTGAAGCTGGCAGGCTAAGTCACTGCAGACATCTCATAGGCTAATAATGGATTCCTGGAGTCTCTCTTCTTCTTAGTCTCCTTTCTATGGTTCCTTTTATCTGGTCTGCTGCTAGGTGGTTCTAATGAGATCTAGGGAGGTTCCCAATTGAATCTAGTGCTGGTCTTTGTATTGCTCAGATAATCTCTTCAGGTGGTCTTAGGTGGTCTTAGTTAATGCCAGGTGTGTGTCAAGTTGACATGCAGGATTAACTATTACACCAACTTGCTCCCCCATCTTATTCACCTGCTCAGGGACTAGTTCCAACCTCCATGGGCCAGGACTTCCCATTCAACTAGACAGTCTCCTCCAAGCTGGTTGGGTCTTGACTCAACTATCAGTTCTCTATAAACGTGCCCAGAGCTGAACCCTGAATCATGAGGTTGATCCCTGTATCTAACTTTCACACTTCATTCTTTGTCAACTTGTCTCCATAGGTACTGCATTTATTTTAGGATATGGAATACATTCAATTTTATTCATTCTAAATGTACAAAATTAAAAACTTTCATAATCCACTTTTAAAATGTCAGTAACTTCAATTCAATTCAGTTCAATATTTAAGATGGTGGAATTCAAAGTTTCTTTTTAAAAAGTGTGACTCTCCTTTTTATGAGGCTAATATCATCTTAATCCCAAAACCTAATAAAGATACACTTAGAAAAGAAAACTATAGGCCAATCTCTTTGATGAACACAGATACAAAGATTCTCAACAAAGTCTTAGCAAATTGGATTCAAAAACATATCAAAAAGAGCATTCACAGGGATCAAGTAGGCTTTATCCCAGGCACGCAAGGTTGGTTCAACATATGCAAAACAATAAACGTAATTCACCATATAAACCAGTCCAAAATCCAAGACCACATGATACTCTCGATAAATGCAGAAAAAGCTTTTGGCAAGATCCAACAGCGTTTTATGATCAAACCCTAGAGACAGACAGTAGGAATGGAAGGAACCTTTATCAATATAATAAAAGCTGTATACAACAAGCCAACAGCAAGGATTATAACAGCAAGGATTATACTCAATGGGGAAAAACTTGACGCATTCCTGCTCCAATCAGGAACTTAGACAAGAATGTCCACTCTCACCACTTCTATTCAATATTGTACTTGATGTTTTAGATGGAGCCATAAGACAAGAGAAGGAGATAAAAGGGATTCAAATTGGCAAGGAACAAGTCAAGTTATCTCTATTTGCAGATGACATGATCATATACCTGAGTGATCCTAAAAACTTCACCAGGAAGCTCTTGGAACTGGTACAGGAGTTCAGCAGGGTGGCAGGTTACAAAATACACATACAAAAATCAGTGGCCTTCCTATATGCCCAGAATGAAAGAAGTGAAAAAGCCCTGAGAGAAACAATCCCATTTATGATAGCCCCTAAAAAAATGAAATACTTTGGTATAAACCTAACCAAAGAAGTAAGAGACCTTTACAATGAAAACTTTAAAATCTAAAGAAAGAAGTTGCAGAAGACACCAGAAGATGGAAAGACCTCCCATGTTCCTGGATTGGCAGAGTCAACATCGTAAAAATGACCATCCTACCAAAGGCAATATACAAATTCAATGTTATACCAATTAAAATCCCAAAGCAATTCTTTAAAGAGGTTGATCAAGCAATCTCAAAATTCATATGGAGGCACAAAAGACCGAGGATAGTAAAAGAAATCCTGAGTACTGCTGGAAGTATCACCATACCAAACCTTAGTCTATACTACAAATCCATAGTTATAAAAACAGCCTGATACTGGCTCCAAAATACACACACAGATCAATGGATAAGGATTGAAGACCCAGATATAAGCCCACACACTTACAGCCATTTGATCTTTGACAAAGGAGCCCAAAAAATTCAATGGAAAAAGAACAACATCTTCAACAAATGTTGGCAGCAAAACTGGATGTCCACATGCAGAAAATTAAAACTTGACTTATATTTGTCACCATGTACAAGACTTAATTCCAAATGGATCAAGGTCCTCAATATAAGGCCAGAGACTATAAAAACCTTAGTTGAAAGGGAAGGGAATTCCCTTGAGCTGATTGGACTAGGCCAACAGTTCCTAATCGGAAATCCAATAGCACAGTCACAACAACCAACACTCAACAGATGAGATCTTATGAAATTAAAGAGCTTCTGTTCAGATAAAGAGATTGTAACTTGAGCACAAAGGCAACCCATAGAATGGGAGAAAAATCTTCACTAACCACATATCTGATAGAGCTCTATTATCCAGAGTGCACAAAGAACTTAGGAAACTGAACACCAAGGAAACTAATGGCCCAATTAAAAAATGGGCCTTGGAACTTAAAAGAAACTTTACCAGGGAAGAAATTGAAATGTCTAACAAATAGCTTTAAAAATGTTCCACATCCTTAGCCATCAGGGAAATGCAAATCAAAACCTCCCCTGAGATATCTTCTCACCCCAGTCAGGATGGCAAAAATCCACAATACAAACAATACCAAATGCTGGAGAGGATGTGGAGAGAAGGGAACTCTCCCACATTGCTGATAGGAATGCAGGCTTATACAACCACTCTGGCGAGCCATCTAGCTATTCTCAAAAAAGTTAAAGGTTGAAATGTCATATGACCCTGCTATTCCACTATTGGGAATAATCCCCCATACAGCAAAAATTCACCTCAATAGCACAAGCATGACCATGTTCATAGCAGCACTGTTTACAATAGCAAAGTCATGGAATCAACCCAAATTCCCAACAGTTGATGAGTGGATAAGGAAAATGTGGTACATTTATACAATGGAATACTACTCAGCCATCAAAAATGATGAAGTAATGAAATTTGCTGGGAAATGGATGGGATTAGAGTGAAGTATCCCAGACACAGAAAATTAAGTGCCATATGTCCTCCCTAATAGGTGGATCCTAGTACCAAAACCACTTAGTGACACACTCAAAGATAAATTTCTGTAATACCTACAGTAATTGCAAAGATTATAAGCAAGAAGGGAAGGGGAAGGAGGGCCCCACCAGAAACAAGGAGAGAGGGGATCATGCTACAGCAGAGAAAATAGACCACCATCAAGGACTGCAAGTAAGTAATGAGACATCTGGTTTGGCTCACAGACTTTCCTTACTGGTCACTTGCGTCTGATGGGGTATGATCTCACCAGAAAGGGATGGCATAGAGTCTGGCAGATAGAAGGCAACCGTTGTGCAAATGGGAGACTGACCCCCCCCCCCAGCAGTCTCCTACTCTTATTCCATCTACCTTTGAATCTACTTTTATAATAAGACTCTATTTTAACAGCATTTTATCTGTGGCCAGGGGGTGACAACTAATACCCATCAGGATAGAGCCAAGAGCAGTGCAGGAGCAGCAAAACTGAAAAAAAAAATCAACAAACCATAATTTGGAAAATCAGAGACTCTACATCAACCACCTGGAACCAGGCCAGCCTAATCTCTCCCCATCCTAAAGCTCAGGGAAATTTGCGGAAGAGGGAGCGGTAAGATTGTAAGAGCCTAAAGATGGGGAAGAGCAACGATATGCAAGATAACTCCATACAAGTTAGGGCTGAAATAATCATAATAGGACTTTGTATGACCTGCACAATTATCAGGATATCATTGAATCCCCAAAGTCTAACATGGATTACAGGCACTACAATCCTTAGAGGCAAGGGATTAACAGCCACAATGGTGTTCCTATACTAAAGGGGAACACAAAAAAGAGCTCTAGGCAATGCCCTTGAGTCCTTACACCTCATCGGACTGGAGGACCTAGAGGGAAGTTTGACATGTACACTAAAGGATGCTCCAGGAATGGGGGGAGGGGGAGAGGGAGCACTGGGAGAAAGAGAGGAAGGGGAGTAAAGGAAAGGGAAAGGGTGGAGGGAACAAGGGGATCCAGGGAGGGGTGTAGGAAGGGAGGGGAATGGGGTACTTACCAACTTTGTATGAGTGGAAGAAATAAAAAAAAAGTGTGAATCTCTTGGCCCTGTCATCTAAAAGCAAATTAAAAACTTTTGTATGCAAAAAAAAAACCCATTAAAATGGAAGCATTAGGACAAAGCAAGAAAATATCAAATTAAGACTAAAGTTGAGCAAGTCAAATACCAAATCCTATAGTTCAATGTCCACGTTTTGTTGCTCATTATGAATCAATACATAAATATTACACAAGCAGCGTTTTTCTGAACGAAGTCAAATCTGCACTCACACCCGTCCTCAGGACACTTCCCATGGTTCTGGAATCTCCAACGGCATTCTGGGTTTGCCTTTAAAGACACAAGCTTCACCTTGCTTCTCAGGAACTTGAAACTTGACAATTGGTGACAGACCGAACCCTTAATCTTGTATTAAAACAGGTACCTCCAGGACAGTGCTGCAAGATTCAGCAGCAAGGTTTAGATATAGCTTATCCTGCTTGAACCACCACTGTGCAAACTTCTGGGTGCTGATCATGGCAGAGCCCTTTTCTAGGAATCCAAAATGTCCAAAGAGCAAGACATGGCTTAATTATTATTTTTAAATAATTCTTTAATTATTTTTTCTCCATTGTTGTATATCATGGTATTCGGTATATATAATTCAGTAGGATAATGCATTCTATGTGTTGTTGCCATAGGTTCTTTGGGTAATTTCTGGAAAGAGAGTTTGAGGTAGACATCTGAGTACAAGAGATTTCAAATTCAATTCAAGATTTCTTCTATGCAGTTGTTTATTGAAAAAAAATTGATAATATCTACAAGGAATCCTGGATTATATAGCAATCTGGATGGTATTTTTCTTTCTTTTGCTCCTTGGTCAGATTCCAGTGACTGGAGTTTCTTAAAATCGAGTCACTTTGATGAAGGCATCTTCCTGCTTTAGTTGTTGTGAGCCTTTCCCCCTGGAACACACAGCAAACACCATAAACACATGAACACAACTAGAGAGGACCTGAAAGAAAAAGATATCCCCTCCATCTTCAAAGCATGCTTGCTTGCCCACGAGCTTTGGAAAAAGAATTTTGAAAAAAACTTTGAATAAGTCTTGTGAAGAAAAGACCTGCTGCCCCCATAATATTTGATATTATACTTTCTACCTTGATTATTATAGCATAATTTAAGGAGTTTTTTTGGGGGAAAGATACTAAAATTTTAAAATCTGCTCCTTTCTTTGCAGTTCTTTGATTCTTTTATTCATCATGCCCCTGCCTCTTCTTTTTCTTTTTATGAACACTTTCATTTCTAGTAGAAACAAGTTGGTCTGAATCTTATAGCAAAAATCACAGTCTTTCCCACAGACATACTCTCACCTGTGACAGGTTCTGCTGTCTTGTGTCCAACCTCCCTTACATTATTCAGTGACCATTGTAGACCTCAAGCTTACATGAAACATTAGCTTCAGAGAACTTACCAGCACTCATTGGGCTGAGGGGTAAATGGGTCTGAGGATGAGATGGCATTTGTGTTCATATGCTGTGGAATATCATCAAGAATGTGTTTCTCACAAGGGCAGGGAGGACAGAAGACATGCTTTGTCCTTTTTATCATTAGATCATTTGTACAAGCCTGGGCTGGGCTCCTCTTGGGGCTCTAGAGTGTTTGAGGCTAATCTGAAACCTCTGTATATAGGGATGTATAAAAGGTTCTTATGTCAGAGACACTGAACATACGTAAAAAGCTGAGTTGTCAACCTTGGTGAGAGAATGAGGAAGAAAAAAGAGTGAGAGAGAAGTCAAGTTGTTAGTCTGGGGGAGAGAGAGAGAGAGAGAGAGAGAGAGAAATCCCAATTACTGTCTTGCCTTCCTCATACCATTAGCACAAAACTATTCCAAAGAACAGATAGAGTTTTTACTCACTCATTTTCTATTTGTTGGATGGAGTCGGGCAGAGGCTGATTCATGGTTTCAGGAAGGAGAAGGACAACAAGGCTCCCGAGGATAGAGAGGACACCGTAGATGATCCAGGGCAAGGATTCAGAATATGTCTTGAGGATCATGAACAGGGGAGATATGGCAGCCCCAATACCACCAGCAATTCCAATGAAGCCTAGAGCTGTTGCCCTTGAGATAAATGAAAACACAAACATAATCTGTGAAGATGCATGCTTGAAGATTGTGACTTAGTATCTCACATTAATTATGGGAGTCAGCAAGCAGTACCTTTAGATGTAAGGGCATTGCTGGCTTACTCTTGTTTTTCAAACTTGTTTCATTTGCTGTTATGTTTTCTTAAGGTCAGAGTATGAAGTAAGTATTGCATTTTTTTCTCATTTGTAGATCCTAGATGGCAGTTTTATATATGTGTACACATGTGCATATAGGTGTGAGAATAGGCCATGAAACTATGAAGTTGACCATGAAAAGGGAAGAAAAGGTCTTTATTAGGGGAGAGGTTAGTAAGTATTTGTGACATGGGAGGAAGAGGGAGATATTAGGGGAAGAAGACCATCCAATCCAGGGGTGAGGGTGGGGGACAGGAGAGGTAGATTTTAAAAAAAAGAATACATAGGAAAATGTTATAATGAAACCCATTACCTTGAAAGTTAATTTTAAAAAATTAATTAAAAAAATCAAACTTTTTTACTGGTCTTTCAGGTGACTACAAATATTGCCAGTGATATTTATTAGAAATCAAGTAGTGAATTTAAAGGTGTCTGACGAAAAGTGAAACTTAGTAAACTTTGGTCATACTTGTGTTCATCATCGTAACTGATTGCATTAGATAACTGTCTAGTCATTTTTCTCACTTCACTTAAGAGTGAATAAACTGGAAAAAATATATTCTAACTCTGAAAGTGAATCTTTTTTTCCCAAGAGGTATAGTGATCATTTATTTTGTTATAGGTAAAAATGATTCAGAAATAGTGTTCAAGCTGTTTTTTAAAAATGGCCAGAGCACTGAAATTTTGAAGGTTATTCAATTAAACATATTTAATTCTTTATTGTTCAGTTACAAATTAATTACTAAAATAAGTAACTGCTTTGGTTTCATCTGTGACTTCTTGGCAGCATACCTACTTTAAATTATATGAAAAGTTATTTTTAGCTTCCTTTTTCTGGCTTTGTGCTGGGCTGGGGTTATAGCACTGAAGATTTTACTGTACCCACATATAACTTCACTTCCATATGTGCATATGATCCTGACCAGCATTATCGACAGGCTACTTCTGCTCTGTTAAATCTTTCTTTTGTTTTGTTTTTAGATATTTTTCAGTCACTACCATTATCAGAAATCTATATCTCAGCATCTACAATGTTAGCTGTCAGTATATTAATTTTGAGCCTTAGCAATTTAGCTTGACAATACTTAAGATTTGAAAGTGAATCTTGAGTTTTGTACCTGACTATGGTGGGCAGCAACTCATTTGCATGCACAAAAGTACCAGCCATACACATTTGAGTGAGTGTTCCTCCAAATGTTGCTACAACTGTAAGCAGAGCCTGCATTTCTGGAGAAAGAAAGACCAGGACATTCATTAAGTCTGAGCTGTGGAAATTTGCATTCCTCAAATTCCAGAAAGAAGCACCCTTATTGAAGGTGTTTTTAGTTGTAAGAGAAGTGTACAGAAACTATCCAGAGGCAGAAGTTTTTCAATACCTAAAAAGTTGAGATACATGACATATCTGCACATATTGGTTTCTGGCCAATAAAACTTCTGAATAATTGTGTTTATAAGTGTGGCAGTTAGCCTACATGGTTGCTGGCAAAATCACCATCAAATAGCTTAAAGGAGCAGGGGGTTTATTCTCTTACGGTAGTCCAGTTACAGGTCATTGTCCAGCATGATGGCACAGAATGCACCAACACCAAGGCTGAGGGCACTGGCCACACCATATTCACCTAATGGCTGAGAGAGGGACAATCCTTACTTGCCAGACCAGCATGTCTGGCCAAATGTACACAAGGATGCCAACTTCCTCAACAAGCACTCTATATTTTATTGACCTGTCCCAGGCCTACTTTTATCCACCATGGGCTGGGCCTTCCCCACCAAGCAGTCAATCTCCTGCAGGTTCACTCTGGGCTTAACTCAACTATTAGTTATCTACAAATGTGCCCAGAGCTCAACCATCAACCATTAAGTTGACACCAGTACCTAACTATGACATTCCACCCCCTGTCTGGTTGACAAAAAAACAGCACTTTTAAACTGTAACCTTCAATCCTCATCTTCATGTTAAGTTTATCTTAAATATAAATACATTTAACTTCATTAATTCTAAACCTCTAAGAGTTGTCATAGATACATTTAAAATGTTCTCATTAAAACTTCAGTTCCAACATTTTAAATGTTCAAAGTTCCTTAAGCTTAAGAATCTATTAAGTTGCTTTTCTGCCCAGGTCCGCATGGTCTGGGGAGGACCCACTGCTCATCAGGTAAACCCCCTAGACCATGCCGCAGGCCTCAGGTCACCTGCTCATCCCAGCTTGTCCCACCAGCCAGCCCACCAACTAGTAGCAGCCAGTCTGCTCTGGGTTAGGGAAAGACCTTAGGCCACACCCCAGGTCCCAGGAGAGCTGCGTGACATACTAGATGCACAGCCCTTTCCGCATGGGACACAGACCAGGGAGGAACCCCTGCTCCTTATAATTCAACAGATTCCAAAGAAAACCCAAGCAAAGCTCTAGGGGACAAATGACATACATCTGAAGTCCTCTAAAATCATCCCATGACATGGGAGAGATTCTTCACATCCAGCTCAAAGATAAGTAAACCCTTTTTACCATCATTTTCCTTTCAATTACTAGTTACTATAGATTACCTTTTCCATATAGCTACCCGAAAATGTATACAACTTCAGGAACTATACCATTCAACCTCACATATCACCAAAGTATTAAACTGAAAAAATGCACGACCATACTAATCTTTACTCCTTGTCTACTAAACCTGATGTAATTGCTGTACTAACAGTCTAATAGCCTCATCTAGGAAATAACAATACCAGACAAGCGTACTCAACTCCAAGGTAAACCCTAGTAATAACTGATCAAGAGTAGTAATACCAACTAATTCAGTTGAATCAAAAGGACACAGTAACTGAAAGAAGGTCTTAAGAGATAAAATAACAATGCCCAGGTCACAGCGCAAATCCATGAGAAACAAAAAGAAAGAAAGCAAATCTCCCCTGAAAGAATTAACCCCATAATGACAGATTCCAACCAGAACAAATTCACAGAAAATAGCCAAGACAGCCATACACAAGATAATGACTTTCAAAGTCTGATCATTACCATAACCAATACTATGAAAGAGGAAATCTGGGAGGAGTTAAATAACTGCATGAACCGCTTTGAACAGGAACACAACAGGCACTTGGAGGAGATGAGAAAAACAGTTGAAGAAACAAAAATAGGAATAGAGCTGTTAAAACAGTCTCAAGCAGAGTTTAAAATTGAACTAAAAGACAAGTTATCTTTAACCCAGAACTCAACAGAGAGTCTTATCAGCAGAACTAACAAAGCAGAAAACAGAATTTCAGATCTTGAAGACAAAGTGGAAGAACTAATCAGCTCAATGGAAGAGGTTGTTAAAACCAAAAAGATACTTGAGAGGAATATTCAAGAGTTATGGAATACTTTGAAGAGGCCTAACATGCGCATTCATGGAATACCAGAGTAAGAATGCCAAAATATCACACCTGAGGAAGTTTTTCAAATTATCATAAAGGAAAACTTTCCTCATCTAAAGAAAGAAAGACCCATCCAAAACAAGAGGCATTCTCCACCCCAAACAGATATGACTAAAATAGAAACTCGCCACAGCAAATAAGAGACAAAACATTCCACATACAAGACAAAGAAAATGTGCTGAGAGCTTTAAGGGAAAAAAAAGTCACTCTAAAAGATAAACCTATTAAAATAACAAATGATTTTTCAATGGAAATGGTAAAAGCAAGAAGAGCATGGAGAGATGTAGTTCAAGTATTGAATGAGCACAAATGTCAACCCAGGCTAATATACTCAGAAAAACTATCAGTCATGATTGAGAGTGAAAGAAAAATTTTCCAGCACAAAGACAACTTGAAGGCTTACATGTCTACCAAACCAGGCCTTCAAAAAATGTTAGAAAAGATACTCAAGCTTGAAGAAAAGAACAAGCATATCCAGGAGGACAGAAGGGAAGTATAATACCACTAAAACCTGAAAGCCAAATAATACACTTACGAAAGCCACTAAACATAAAAAGTGTCCAGAATTAAAAGTAATTTCTCCATTATAACACAAAATGTCAATATAATTAACTCACCAATCAAGAGACACAGATTACAAACTTGGATTAGAAATCAAACCTATCCATCTGCTGCATTCAGGAAACACATCTCACCACAAAAGATAGGCACATCCTAAATATAAAAGGCTGGCAAGCTAATGGAACCAGGAAACAGGCAGGGGTAGCTATTATGCTATCTGACAAAATGGACTTCAAAACAAAAAAAAATCATAAGAGACATAGATCAATACTACATTTTAGTCACAGGTACAATTCACCAGGAAGACTTCACAATGCTGAATATATATGCACCTAATATGGGCTCCTCCACATTCATTAAGCTGCCTCTTAATATGGGATAGATCAACAGGTCAAAAACTTAACAGACACATCGGAACTTAATCAAACCCTTACTGAAATGGACCTTACAAACCTCTATCGAACTTTTCACCCATGTACCAAAGAATACGCATTTTTCTCAGCAGCACACAGAACTTTATCCTAAAATAGACCACATGTTTGGGCCACAAAACGAATCTCCACATGGACAGGAAAGTTGAAATTCTAGCTTGCATCCTATCAGACCACCATGGTCTACAGCTTGGCAGCAGAAAATGTATTAGCTCCTGGAAACTAAACACTATGATTCTGAATGAGAATTGGGTTCAGGAAGAAATCATAAAGGAAATTCAAGATTTTCTAGACGTGAACAATAACGAAAATACAACTTATCAAAATCTTTGGGACACAATGAAAGCCATCCTAAGAGGTAAATTTATAGCTCTTAATGCCTATATCAAAAAAAATAGAAACATCACAAATAAATAACTTAATAATGTAGCTTAAAGCTTTAGAGACACAAGAGCAATCTAATCCCAAAAGCAGTAGAAGAGAGGAGATTAGCAAAGTCAGGGGAGAAATATTCAAAATTGAGATAAGGAAAATGATACAAAGAATCACCAATCAAAAAGCTTGTTTTTTGAAAACATCAATAAGACTGATACACCTCTAGCTAAATTAAACAAAAAGAAGAGAGTGAAAATCTAAATTAACAAAATTAGAAATCAAAATGGAGTTACCACAACTGATACCCAAGAAATTCAGAGAATTATAAGGTCATATTTCAAAAACTTATACTCTGTGAAATTTGATAACACAAAAGAAATGGGTGAATTCCTAAGTAAGCACAACTTAACCTAAGTTGAATCAGAAGTTTTGAATTGTTTATATAGTCCTATAACGTATGAGGAAATTGATGAATAATCTCAAATCTTCCCACCAAAAAATGTCCTGGACCAGATGGATTCAGCACAGAGTTCTATCAGAGATTTAAGGAACAACTAACACCCATATTCCTTAAACTGATCTATCAAATTGTGAAGGAAGGAACACTACCAAATTCTTTCTATGAAGCTAATATCATCTTAATCCCAAAACATAATAAAGATACACTTAAAAAAGGCCAGTCTCTTTGATGAACACAGATGCAAAGATTCTCAACAAAGTCTTAGCAAATCAGATTCATGTCAGAAATATCAGTCACTGTGATCAAGCAGGCTGTATCTCAGGCACACAAGGATGGTTCAACATATGCAAATCTATGAATGTAATTCACCATATAAACCAGTCCAAAGTCCAAGACCACATGATACTTTCAATAGATGCAGAAAAAGCTTTTGATAAGGTCCAATAGCCTTTTATGATGAAAACCCTAGAGACAGTTGAAATGAAAGGAACCTTCATCAACAAAATAAAAGCTGTATATGACAAGCCAACAGCAAGGATTATACTCAATAGGGAAAAACTTGAAAAATTCCTGCTTTGATCAAGAACTAGACAAGGCTGTCCACTCTCACCACTTCTATTCAATATTGTACTTGAAGTGTTAGCTGAAGCCATAAGACAAGAAAGGGACATAAGAGGGATTCAAATCGGCAAGGAAGAAGTCAAGCTATCCTTATTTGCAGATGACATGATCTTATACCTGAGTGATCTCAAAAACTCCACCAGGAAACTCCTGGAACTAATACAGAGTTCAGCAGGGTGACAGGTTACAAAATAAACATACAAAAATCAGTGGCCTTCCTATATGCCCAGGGTGAAATAAGTGAAAAAGACTTAAGAGAAACAATCCCATTTACTATAACCCCTAAAAAAATTAAATACCTTGGTATAAACCTAACCAAGGAAGTAAGAGACCTTTACAATGAAAACGTTAAAACCCTAAAGAAAGAAATTACAGAAGACACCAGAAGGTGAAAAAACCTCCCATGCTCATGATTGATAGAATCAACATCATAAAAAGGACCATCTTACTAAAAGCAATATACAGATTCAATGCTATACCAACCAAAATCCCCAAACAATTATTTAAAGAAATTGACCAAACAATATCAAATTCATATGGAAGCACAAAAGACCCAGGATAGCAAAAACAATCCCGAGTAACAAAAACACTGCTGGAGGTATACTATACCAAATCTTAGTCTATATTACAAATCCATAATAATAAAAACACCCTGGTACTGGCTCCAAAATAGGGACATAGATCAATGGATAAGGGGTGAAGACCCAGATATAAGCCCACACACTTACAGCCATTTGATCTTTGACAACGGGCCCCTGAAAAAAATTCAATGGAAAAAGAACAGCATCTTCAACAAATGGTGCTGGCAAAACTAGATGTCCACATGCAGAAGATTAAAACTGGACCCGTACTTGTCACCATGTACAAAAATTAATTCCAAATGGGTCAAACTTCAATATTAGGCTATCGATTATACAAACCCTAGGTGAAAGGGTAGGGAACACCCTCAAAGTGATTGGACTAGGCCAACAGTTCCTAAACAGAAATCCAATAGCACAGTCACTAGAACCAACACTCAACAAATGGGATCTTATGAAATTAAAGAGCTTCTGTTCAGATAAAGAGATTGTAAACTGAGCAAAAAGGCAACCCACAGAATGGGAGAAAATCTTCACTAGCCACATATCTGATAGAGCTCTATTATCCAGAGTGCACAAAAAACATAGAAAACTAAACACCAAGGAAACAAATGGCCCAATTAAAAAATGGGCCTGGAAACTCAAAAGAAACTTTTCCAAGGATGAAATTGAAATGTCTAACAAATATCTTAAAGATGCTCCACATCTATAGCCATCATGGAAAGGTAAATCAAAACCTCCCAGAGACATCATCCTACCCATGTCAGGATGGCAAAAATCCACAATACAAACAACACCAAATGCTAGAGAGGATGTGGAGAGGAAGGAACGCCTCCTACATTGCTGGTGGGAATGCAGGCTTATACAACCACTCTGGCGATCAGTGTGGTGATTTTTAAAAAAGTTAAATATTGAAATGCCACTTCTGGGAATGCCACTTCTGGGAATAATCCCCCATAAAACAAAAATTCACCTGAATGGCACAAGCATGACCATGTTCATAGCAGCACTATTTACAATAGGAAGGTCATGCAATCAACCAAAATGCCCAACAGTTGATGAGTGGATAAAGAAAAGTGGTACATTTATACAGTGGAATACTACTCAGCCATCAAAAAAATGATATTTGCCATGAAATGGATGAAATTAGAAACAATTATATTGAGCGAAGTATCCCAGACAGAAAATTAAGTGCTGTATATCCTCCCTAATGGGTAGATCCTAGTACCAAACCCACTGTGACATATTCAAAGATAAATCTCTGTAATGACTATAGTAATTGCAAAGGTTATAAACAGAAGGGAAGGGGAAGCAGGACCCACCACCCTCCGAAATAAGGAGAGTGGGGATCATGCTACAGAAGAGAAAATAGGTCACCATCAAGTACTGCAAGTAAGTAGTGAGACATCTGGTTAAGCTTACTCACTTGCCTTCCTGGTCACTTGCAACTGAGAGCATTCGATCTCACCAGTCAGGGAGGGCATAGAGTCTGGCAGATAGATGGTAACCATCCTGCAAAGGGGAGACTGACCCCCCTCACCATGGTCTCCTACTTTTATTCCCTCTACCTTTCAATCTACTCTTATAGTAAGACTCCATTTTAATAGCCTTTTATCTCTGGTAAGGAGGTGACCTGCAATACCAATTAGGATGGAGCCAAGGCAGAAAGAGCAAAACTGAAAACAACAACAAACCAGAACTCAGAACATCAGAGACCCTACATTAATCACCTGGAACCAGACCAGCCAAATCTCTCCCCATCCTAAAGCTCAGGGAAATTTGCGAAAGAGGGGGGAATAAGATTGTAAGAGCCTAAAGATGGCGAAGAGAAACAATATGCAAGAAACTCCATGCAAGTTAGGGCCGCAGTAACCATAATAGGACTTTGCATGACCTGCACAATGACTGACATGTCAATGACCCGCCAACGTCTAGCATGGATCACGGGCACTGGAATCCTTAAAGGCAAGGGATTAACAGTCACAATAGCGTTCCCATATTAAAGGGGAATACAGAGTGGAGGACGCAGAGGGAAGTTTGACATTCACACCAAAGGATGCTACAGGGATGGGGGGGAAGGGGGCACTGGGAGAAAGAGAGGGAGGGGGTGAAAGGAAGGGGAAAAGGGGGGGAGGGAGCAAGGGGGACTGGGGAGGGGTGGAGGGAGAGAGGAGACTGGGGTACTTATTAAGGTTGTATGATTGAGAAAATAAAAAAGTACATATTAAGTCAAAATATGTTAAATACCTTAACATAGATAAAACATCAAAATAGAAACATCATGACAGTGAGAAAACATTATATTAAGACTTAAGTCCAGCAAATCAAATACCACATCCTATATTTCACTGTCCATCTTCTATTGCTCATCACATAGTCATGGTGGTTCAGAAATCTGAACAATCTCAGCCCCTCTTTGTAGCTCAAAGTTGTATAAGCAGAGTTTCTCTGAACCAGGTTGAATTTCCACTCACAGATGCCCTCAGCATACACCCCATGTTCTGGCATCTCCAACAACACTCTGGATTCGCAACCACGGACTCAACAGAAGATGCTCAACTCACATTATGAAACCACAAAATACACTAAGTACCAGGAAAATATATTTCCTACCAAAAACAATAACCCCCCCATCATAGATTCCAATCAGAATAACCTCATGGATACCAGTCAGGAAAGCAACACTCAGGATAAGGTCTTCCAAACAAATGTTATAGACATGATCAACAAGTGTGGAGAAGAACTACAACAGGACCATAAGGAATGAAAAACTGAACGTGAAGAATTCAGGAAGGAAATGAAAAAGCACATGAACTTAAATGAATAGGAAAATAACAAAAGTTATGTCAGATGAAAAAGGAAATAGAAGAAACAAGAACAAGTTTAGAGCAGGTGAAAGAACTGCAAAGCTAAGCTAACTGAAATTGACAACTCGAAGAGAGTTTCACACATGGAATGTACCAGGCAGAAGATAGAATATCAGACCTGGAAACACACCTTGCTTTGAATGATAGAGTTAATCTCAGGGTAACGATGGTGGAAGGTACTTCAAGCAAATGCAACTAGGAAACAAGCAGGAATAGCCATCTTAATATCTGACAAAATAGACTTCAAACTAAAACATATCATAAGAGATATGTAAGGATACTAAATACTTGTCAAAGAAATACTCACAATTCTAAACATATATGCTCCAAATATAAGTTCACCCACATTTGTTAAAAAAATAACCACTAGTGTGTAAAACAGCAAATTAACTCAAACATAACAGTAGTAGGGGATCTCAGTGTCCTGCTCTCACTGATAAACAGGTCAACTGTCCAAAAACGGAATAGAGACACACCGAAACTAAACTGAACCATAAACCAAATGGACCTGACAGACATCTATCTACATTCCATCCTAACACCAAGGAATATACTTACTTTTCATCAGCCCATGGAACTTTCTCCAAAATACACCATACACTAGGTCACAGAGTAAGCCTCCACAAACACAAGAAAATTGAACTCACCACCTGTACTCTATCTGACCACCCTGGAATAAAGATTGGCATCCATAACAAGACAAACAACAGAAAGTACACAGACTCTCAGAAGCTTAACAGCATGTTACTGAGTGAGGAATGAGTCCAGACAGAAGTAAAAATGAAAGAAAAAAATTCCTAGAACTCAATGCTAATGAAAGCATATCATATCAATATGAGATAAATGAAGGCAGTCATCAGAGGAAAATTCATAGTACTCAATGCCTGGATAAAAAATGAAAACGACACAAGTGAACAACCTAACAATGCGGCTTAAAGCTTTAGAGAAACAAGAATGAACCAACCAACCCCCCAAAAGGTAGGCATGAAAAGATTAGCAGACTAAGAGGAGAAATAATTGAAATTGACACAAGGAAAACAATACAAAAAAATCCATCAAACAAAAAGCTGGTTCTTTGAAAAACTTAACAAGACTGACAAAATTTTAGCCAAAATCAAAACCAAAAAAGTGAAAACCTAAATTAATAAAATTAGGAATAAAACAGAGCTATCACAACAGATGTGAAGGAAATCAGAGAATCATAAGATCATACTTTAAAAAATTATACGCCACCAAATTTGACAATCCCAGAGAAATGAATGCATTTCTAAAAACATGCAACACACCAAAGTTTACCTGATAAATTGAGTTACTTATATAGTTCTATAACAAGGGATGAAGTTGAAGCAGTAATAATATGCTCCAAGAAAAGTCTGGGACCATGTGGATCATGCACAGAATTCTACCAGATATTTAAAGAATAATTAAGACCAGTACTCCTTAAATTATTCTAGAAAATAGAAAAGAAAGTAATGCTTCCAAACTCTTTCTATGAAGCCAACATTACACTGATCCAAAAACCAAATAAAGACAGAACAGAAAAAGAAAACTATAGGCTAGTTTCCTTGATGAACACATATATAAGATCTTCAACAAAATTCTAGCAAATTGGATTAAAAAATGTATCAAAAAGATCATCAAATATGACCAGGTTGGGTGTATTCCAAAAATACAAGGTGGTTCAATATATATTAATCTATACATATAATTCACCATATAAACAAATGCAAAGACAAAAACTCACATAATTACCATAATTGATGTTGAAAAAATTCTTTTTTGAAAATCTTTTGATAAAATCCATAACACTTTTATGATAAAGATCCTGGAGAAAACAGGGATGGAAGGAACATTACCAACATATTAAAGGGCATGTACAATAAGCCTATGGCAACAATCATCCTAAATGGTGAAAAACTGGAAGCATTCCCACTCATATTGGGAATAGGCAAAACTGCCAATTCTCATCACTTTTTTTTAAAATTTTTTTTATTATTTATTCAACTGTGCGCATGTTCATATGTATGTGCGGTGCACGCGCGTCTGTGTGTGTGTGTGTGTGTGTGTGTGTAGAACCACGGACGAATTCGCGAGCCACCATGGACGCCTCCACCTCCTCCTGCCCCGGGATTCACAGGCTCCGCCCTACCAGGACCAGAAAGGCAGGCCGCCCCTGCTTCCGCCTGGCGTCTATACGTGGGATCTGGGATCCGAACTCAGGACCTTCCGCCTGCAAGGCGGAGGCTTAACCCCTGAGCCACCTCTCCAGCCTCTCTCATTACTTTTATTGACCATTATACTTGAAGTCATAGGCTAGAACCATAAGACAAGAGAAGCAGATAAAGAGGCTACAATTTGGAAAAAAATGAAATCAGGTTGTCCCTATTTGCAGATGATATGAACCTGTACCTCAAGGACCTGATAGATTCTGCCCGGAAATGCCTAGAATTGATAAATAAGTTCAGTAAAGTAGCAGGATACAAAGTTAATGTTAAAAAAAATCAGTGGCTTTTCTATACACAAAGAATAAAGTATGAAAGACTTTAGAAACAAAAAAATTTATCATTACTTTCCCTGTAAATGAAATACCTTGGCATAAACCTAACCAAGATATAAAGATCTAGACAATGACAATTTTAAAATGCTAAAAATAGAGATTACACAAGACATCAGAGTCTGGAAAGACCTCTCATGTTCTGGATTGGCAGAAATAGCATTGTTAAAATGACCATTATATGAAAAGGAATATACAGATTCAGTGCAATCCCAATCAAAATTCCAACCCAATTCTTCACAGAAATTGGGAAAGCAATCTCAAATTTCATTTGGAAAATAGAAGACTCATGATAGTCAAAACAATTCTGAACAATGAAAACTTCATGGGAGATATCAGCACACCAGCCCTAAAACTATTTTATAAAGCCACAGTAATGAAAACAGCATGGTACTGGCTCCAAAAAAGAGATAGAGACCAATGGATTAGAATCGAAGACCCAAATATTAGCACACTCACCCATAGTCAACTGATGTTTGATATATTTGCCAAAAATGCCCATTGGAAAAAGGACAGCATCTTCAATAATGGTACTGGCAAAATTGGGTTTCTACATGCAGAAGATTGAATCGGGGTCCTTATTTGTCTCTCTTCAGGAAAATCAACTCCAAATAGATCAAAGACCTCAACGTTAGACTAGAAACTATAAAATTCCTAGAAATAAAAACAGGAAATATCCGAAATTGATTGGCCTTAGCAGCATTTCCTCAATGGGATCCCAAAAGCACAGAGAACAAGTACAACACTAAGCAAGTGGGACTATGAGAATTTTAAAAAGCTGTTGCTCAACAGAAGAGACTGTTAATTGAGCAGAAAGGCAACCTGCAGAATGGGAAAGCATCTTCACTAACCATACACCTGATAGAGGTCTAATATCGAGAGCACACAAAAAACTTGAAGCATTAGATATCAAGGAAGTAACCCCATTAAAAATGGGCTATACTACTGAAAAGAAATTTTTTAAAATTTTTTTATTATTTATTCAATTGTACATGTATGCATGTGTATGTATGTATGTGTGTGTGTGTGTGTGTGTGTGTGTGTGTGTGTGTGTGTGTGTGTGTGTGTAGAACCACGGACGAATTTGGGAACCACCATGGACGCCTCCACCTCCTCCTTGTTTACTCTGTCCCGGGATTCACAGGCTCCGCCCTACCAGAACCAGAAACGCAGGCCGCCCCCGCTTCCGACTGACGTCTATACGTGGGCCTAAGATCAGAACTCAGGACCTTCCATCTGCAAGGCAGAGGCTTAACCCCTGAGCTACCTCTCCAGCCCTGAAAAGAAATTTTTACAAGAAAAAATTCAATTGCTAAACAAACGTCTTTAAAAATCTTCTACCTCCTTAGTCATTAGTGAAATGCAAATTAAAACCGCTCTGAGATATCATCTCAGTCCAGTCAGAATGGCGAAGATCCAAAACTCAAACAAAAGTAAATGCTGGCATGGATGTGGGAAAAAGCAGACATTCATGCATTGCTGGTGGAATTGTAAATTCATACAACCCCTTTGAGATCAAGTTGGAGGTTCCTAAAAAAGCTAAAGATTCAAATTCCATAGGCCCCCAATTATACCATTTCTGGGAATATTTCCAAAGAACCCTGCATCCAGCGACACAATCACATGTACAGCCATGTTCAGAGCAGTTTTTACACAACAGCAAAGAAATGGAACCAACCTAGATATCCAAGAGTTGAAGAATTGTTAAGGAAAAAGTGGTACATATATACAGTAAACTTACTATTTAACTGTCAGGAAAGACAACTAATGAAATTTGCCAGTAATATGTGAAGCTGAGTGAAATATCCCAGAGGCAGAAAGACAGAGGCCATATGCCTCCCTTACAAGAGGATCTTAGTGTTAAACCTTCTGTTTGATGTAATCAAACAGAAACCCTTGCAACACCCACAAACACAAAAGAACACAAGTTAGGGGGCTGGAGGCAGATTCCAAAAAAAGTGGACAACAAAGGAATATGGAGAAACAGTTCAATAAGGATTTTATGTAAGAAAAGTCTTAAAGGGGAGGGAAGAATAGGAATAGGTCACAGTAGGGAGCAGGATTAGCCTCCAAGTAACCAACTACCTGCTCACTAGTCCCTATCCCCCTCCTCCCCACTGTCAGGAACATAGGCCCAGCAGTCTAAACCATATGGATGGGAAGAAAACTGACAGGAGACAGGATCAGATGGCTCAATACTAACCACAAACACCTGATTGTAAACCTCCATCTAAATGCCTCTCCTTTTACATTTTGATAAGACCTCAACACCCAACCTAGACGCAGCCTCTTTCAATGGAAAGGCAGTGAAATACACACCACCACCCAACCAGAGTGCAGAGCACCAGTGATCCTAAGATGCTCCGCTAGAATCCAACCAACCACATCTCTCTCCATCCTAGGGCTTAGGGAATCCTGCAGAAGAGGGGGCATTAAGACTGTAAGTGCCTAAAGGTGGGGAGGTCTCCTGCTGCCCAGAACATCCCACTCAAGACAGGAACTTACTAGAATGAGCTTTATCCTCACCAGGCCTGCACTATGGATTACATATCAACAATTGCCCATAGACCAGCAAGGAACTCAGGAGAAATAATCACATGCAGGGGAAACCTTAGGGGTTAGGGCTAGACAGATGAAGGGAAGTGCCCCTATCAGTGGGTCTAGCCAAGAAAGGGCCACTTAATCTGCCACAGAAGCCTGAGCCCCTTCTAAAGCAGATAACTTGAAGGGAACCCTGGGACACATAAAAACAGACAGGCAGGAGGGGAGGAGGGAGACAGATGTATTGGTAAATGGTGGGAAAAAGGGGGAGAGAGGGAGAAAGGAAAGAAAGAGGACAGAGATAACCACTTACTCTGTTTCTAAATCTAGAAAAACAAAAGTAGTTTAAAAAGAGTAGAGAGTATGATGGGTGCAGAAGGTGTTTGCTTTTATGTTTTCTACATGACACCTCATGTATCCTTCACATGGAATGTGGGGCTGCCATGGGGGAAATTACTGAGCAATATAAATTCATTCAGGTGATCAGAGCCATGGTTGATTGAGAATGGATTCCTAATAGGATGGGAGTTACACATTGGTGGGCAAGCTTGATTGGAATAATGGCTCATGATTCAAAAGATAATGTCAGATTTTGGAAAATTCTGAAGGAAAGTTTCCATTGTATACTCATTCACAAATCCATGGAAGTTTTTAACACTGGAATGTGCATTAATGTAATGCAACGAAAAGCACCGAACAGATGCCACTTTCGTTGTTCAATAGTTGCGGAACCCACTATTGTAGGACTGAATAGAACACATTTCAGTCATGTGTGTTTTAGCAAAGCTAGGGGGAACACCTTGATTTCTCAGTTAATTACATGTGTCCACTTTATGTAGTTAAGTTGATTCTTAACAGTCTTAGATGTTTCATCCCCTGGGGTCTCTATATACTTCTGTACTTTAAGACATGTAATAATTTTTGGAGTTAATTACCCAAACTGATGGAGATTGTGATGATGTAAAGGAGACTCATGAGTACATGCATAGAGTCCAGGATTTAAACTGTCACTAAACTGAAATAATGAAACAGAAGCTGAACAGAGGGATGACAGTATGGGGTAGCCTAGAAATAACATACTTGCTATGAAGAATGAATGTATGAGTGAATGATCAACTGCTGACCTATAGAAGGTTAGTAATACCCAGCATTAGTTTTCAGCTACTTCTTGATTGTAATAGATATTCATATATTTGGACCAAGTTGATCAACTTTTGATTCTTCTTTCAGGATCATAATGAAAGAATGTGCTCTAAATATCCAGATTGGATATTGGATCTGTCTCATGGGCCAGTGAGATATCTTAGTGCATAAAGCACCTACTTTCAAACCTGATACAGGATCATAATGAAAGAATGTGCTCTAAATATCCAGATTGGATATAGGATGAATATGTGATTTCACACAGGTAGGACCTGAAAGCTCCTGAGGAAAGGAGAGAGATAATTCCTTTGTTCAACCTGTGCTGTTTCCTCACCGTGAGGCACAAATGTGATGGCCAGAATGGAGATTCCAAGCAGAAACATGAAAAGCACTTGGCTTATTTTACGACCTATGCGATTCAATAAAAAATTTGCACAGAAATTGGCTGGGACGGATATTGCACCATAGAGGCCCTGCAGTAGGAAAACATTACTCCCCAGGTGTTGGAGGTGGAAAGCAAATCCAATTAAGGGTATCCGTATTATAAACCTGTAGTGAACAAAAGAGAGAAACATATATCATTAAGTTTGGACTTTATGTCCAACAGACGACCATTTTACTGCCCATGCAGTCAGTTTTAGTTACAACCAAAAGATATATATCTGCTTTTTGAAATATTCACTTGCAGGTGATAATCATCATGAAACACATCATAAATGCTTGAATATTTTGAAGTGGGTAAGTGTTTGACGGATACGCTGTTTTAGAGTTTTTACTCTCTCTTGATTTCAATGAGTGTTATAAATTTTCACCTGTGCATATCTACTGAAATATGTTTATGTACTTTAATATTGGAATGGAAACAGAAATGTAAACCCAGAGATAAGCTTTGTATAATGATTTGAGCTATCAGCATCAGTCTCTGGAAATGAACCTGGTAGGATGATCTGATAAAATTTTTGTATAACTAGCTCTGTGGTTGTATGTGGAAAATGCTTTGATTTCCTCCAGCTATAGAATTTCTGCATCATGGGCCAGTGAGATAGCTTAGTGTGTAAAGCACCTACTTTTAAACCTGATGATCTGAATTGAATCCCTAGAAGCCCACAGGGTGGAAGGAGAGAACCAACTTCCACATGCACCGTGGAAAACATGGATGCACATTTATCTCTGCATATCTCTCTTATTCTTTCCCTTGGATAAGTAAATAAAATACTTAAGTGAAAAAAAGAATTTCCTCATCATGTCTCCATGTCCATTTAAACTATATGGAAAATTCTTCTTTACCTGATTTTACTAGGCGGCATGTGAAGCCTACCTTAAAAGGGACAGGATACAGATCCGCTTCCGCAGAACGGGTGTGCGAAACAAGTCACGCAGAGAAGTCTTTGTCTGTGCTGCTTCTAGTTCCTGCTTCATGGTGGATCTCACAACCTTTAACAACAGCATCAACAAATTGTTTAGATGTCACAGAATGATTGGCATTGTGGGGCATACTGGGTACCTGCAAAAGAGCAAGATTGATAACTATTGTTTCTGTCCAGTGAAAAATATGGACTCCGAGGAAACAATGGTGGAGTAAAAAACTGTGGGAAATTTGAGCGTAGCGGTCAAAGGAAATCGAGTGGACTTGTTTAAGGGTGGACATGTTGAGCATAGGAGACTCTAGATTAATTATAGTGAATGGAAGAAGTTGTCTATGCTGGAGATTTACATTCAAAAAGAAAGCAAGATAAAAGATATTAGGTTGAGGCTCAATGCTCCTTACAAAATAAATGTGTATGAAAGCTGTGGCAATGGAAGGTGGCTCTCTCATGGTTGATAATAGTAGCAAAACAACCAGTTTCAGGATGAAGACTTCTGTCTTGAAAGTCTTTATTTTTGTTATGGGGGAAAGTTATGAGCAGCAAGTCCTGGAAGTCTGTGTCTCCCTGTATAGGATGTCTTGAGTGAAGTCTGAGGTTGGCATTAAAGTTTGTATCTTAAATATGCTCATAGGCTCATGTGTTAGTGCTTGCTCCTCAGTTGGTGGTGATATTTTGGGAGTTTGAGGTATGTTTAGAACACAGAACCTTTTATGCCAATAGTATGTCACTAATGGTGGGCCTTTGAAGACTATAATTGGCCTTGGTTCTGATGATGCTTCCCAGTCCACCATGATAGAATAAGGCTCTGTCATAAACTTCTGTCTCCATCATGTTGCCATGCCTACTCACCATGATAGACTGAATTCTCTTGAATCTATGACCTAAAATAAATCTTTTCTTACTTAACGTTTCCGGTCATTTCTTTTGATGACTGCGATTGTTGCAGTACATCTGCATGGTTGCTGATAAATGACTATCAAATGGCTTAAGGGACCAAGGGATTTATTCTTTTATGATTAATGGTTACAATTTATAGTCCAGCTTGATGGGAGAGCATGCACCAACACCAGGGTTGAGGGAACTGGCCACAGTCTCTACACAACACCTGAGAGAAGGATGATCCTTACTTGCCAGACCAACGATTCTGGCCAAGTATACAAAAGGATGCTCATTCTGTCAACCAGCTCTCCTTGATTTATTCCAGGGCTTAATCCCACCCACCATAGGTTGGACCTTCCCCATCAGTTAGACAATCTCCTTCAGGTTCACTCTGGGCTTAACACAACTATTAATTCTCTACAAATGTGCCCAGAGCTCAAACCCTCAACAGTCAAGTTGACACCTGTACCTAACCATGAATGATACAAAAAGAACTAACAGAAAATTATATCCAGATAAAATTGAGTTCTTGCTATGGTAAACCTTACCATTCTCCTCAGGCTTTTCAAAATGAATTCAAAGAATTTGGAAGAATTTGCAGATGCAATGTAGGGAGCCATAGAATCAGTAAATAAATCTTTTTTTTTTATTATTTATTATTTTCAGTTGTGCATGTGTGCATGTTTGCACATGTGCGTATATGTGTGTATGTGTGTGTGTAGAACCATGAATGAATTCGGGAACCACCATGGACAGCCTTCACTTCCTTCTTGTTTACTCTGCCCCGGGATTCACAGGCTCCTACCCTACCAGGACCAGAAATGCAGGCCGCCCCGGCTTCTGCCTGACGTCTGCACATGGGGTCTAGGATCTGAACTCAGGACCTTCTGCCTGCAAGGCAGAGGCTTAACCCCTGAGTGATCTCACCAGCCCCAGTAAATAAATCTTAATAGATGATTCTCCCAGAAGTTCAGAAGATCAGAATATTGATGTAAATGTGAATAATGAAGGCCTTGGTCATGAAATTGAAGATGGCATGATAGTTAAATGCAGCTGTCATTTCCATAGTTGCCTGAGACCTGAACCAGCCTGCAAGAGGCTGTCTAAATGATGAAGAAGGCCACTGTGGTGGGTAGAAGATGGCTAAGATGGGCAGGTGGCTACGATGGAGGGAACTGGTTAAGGAAGTTGACATTCTTACTTATATTTGGCCAGACATGTTGTTCTGGCAAGTGATGATTGTTCTCTCAATACTCTGTAGATATTGTGTGGCCAGTTGTCTTGGTCCCTGCTGTTGGGTCAAGCTGGACTAAGACTGTATTGGATAACTGTAAGCCAAAATAAACCCCCTTATTCTCTTAAATGTAGGTCTTGAATTTATCAGCAACATGTAGATAAACTGTAACACATGGGAACAGTCATTCTGGCAAAAAAAAATCTGGTTACGTTATGTCTGTGTTTTGAAAATTTGAATGTGGTTGAGTTCAATAATAATGGATTGGTTCGTTTTGCAGAAGAAATGTTGAGCCTGGGCAGCATTTGAGGCCATGTTGTTTTCCTGCTCTTTATGTGGTCCAGGACCCGATCCCAGAGAATGGTGCTTTCCTACTTTTCAGTGGGTCTTCTCATCTCAAGTAATTTAATCAAAGTAATCTCTCTTGAGTATTCCCAGAGGCAAACCAATATCAATGATCTCCACAGCTGTGCCTGGAGGCAATTCTGATCCTGTCAGTTGACAATCAATATCAATTATGCCACTATTTCTCTTGGTCGCCCATCAGAACTAATGATAAGTCCCTATTACTAAATATACTACTTAACTCTGGTTGGAGGACTTAGAGAAATCAAGGTAGAATTGAGCTAGAAGTTCTTTCCCTGTTGACTAGGTTTAATAGTGTTAGAAGATGTTATGCAGAGCACTTCAGGAGAATTATCATCAATGGTTTTGCTCAATTGTGGACCCTCATACATTATCAACCTAGTAGGCAAGATGTGGCCACTGGTGCAATAATGACATCATGATAACTAACAACAATAGTCATAGAGTAACCAAATCTTATTGGATTTGAGGCCTGCTGCATACTTTCAACCTGGTCAAAACCTATGGCTGGAGATATCAGAGATCGTAGTAGGGAAGCTACTTTTTTTTTTGTTGTTGTTGTTAAATTGCCATGACATACTTATTGAATTGTTTTCTAAATATTTTTGTGTATAGAGCTCTTGTCAACTTTGGTTAGAGAAGGTCCTTTTTGCATGGGCTGCAGTTACTCGAGATTCACAAATGGTCAAAGTGGAGAATAAGTGACTGGTGAATGCTCAGCCCTAAATTTTTTTTAACATTTTTTATTATTATTTCCGCTCATACAAACTTAATCAGCCCTAAATTTAACATGAATATCATTGCTTCTAAGGTGCAAGGAACATTATGAAAGTGGGTGGTGTGGGGATGCAAGAGCCAGAGAAAGGGATGGAGTGCTATGGAACCGTGTCTTGATTCTTGAACTCTCAGTGGCTGTGATTATGCATGGGACCTGTTCATGAATGCGTCAGTCAGCACTGTACTGTGGCGAGCACAGGATCTCCTGAGGCCCCACTGGTTCTTGAGCACACTTATAGGCAGTAGGCCAGTTCCAAGGGAAGGATTTATGAAGCCCTGTCCCTCTTGAGTGTCTCTATGCAGTTAGTGGCTGGTGGGAGAGAGACATTTTCAGTAGTAGTATAACCACTGGTGAATAATTCCTCACTATGCTTCTGTATATAACCTTAATTAAATTCTCTTCAGGACACACACACACACACGTGAGTGAGAGAGAGAGAGAGAGAGAGAGAGAGAGAGAGAGAGAGAGAGAGAGGGACAATAGTGGGGAAAAGGTAGGGGGATCAGCAGGTGTGAAAAGGAGACAAGAGAAGGTACTAGAAAGTGAATATTATCAAAATATATGCCTATATGAAAATGTCACAATGAAACCCAATAAGGTTCATAACTAATATATCCCTTTACATAATTTAAAAGTAATTAAAATCTAGGGGACAGGGTTTTAATTTTTTTTTTTTAACGTGGGACCTGGGATCCGAACTCAGAACCTTCTGCTTATGAGACAGAGTCACAACCCCTGAGCCATCTCTCCAGCCCCGGGGACAGGGTTTTATAAACTGAATTCAAGAAGAAAAAGGAAGGAAAACAAGAATATTGTAGTGAACTTTGACTACAACATCCTTGGGTTGTGTTTTCAGCAACAGCATATCACATCTGCCACACCACATCATGAAGATGTCAACCTGTGTGTATCCTGGTCTCACAGTCAGCTCCTCTTATTTCATTGTGCTCACCTCCATGGTTAGGATGTCTTCAGCATTCTTTATTCCGTTCACACGGGCAGCTCTTCTAAGTTCCTTTAAACCTTTCTGGGGTTTGTTGGTAATAATCATCCACCGAGGTGACTCTCCCAGCCATCTGGTTAAAGATGTTGGAAATGTAATCAATTCTCATGTCATTTTCTATGTCAAAGTTACCCTGACACATTCTTTGATGTAATACCTACACTTATTCAGTTATGCCAATGAAAATAAAATCACATGCTATCTGGTACCATACCTAGATGTATAGGAAGTGACTTGCCTGGCAGTGCACAAAGCACTTCTTGGCATACATCCTGGTGTCATATTGGTCTGACCTGCCTCGTTTGGATTAAAAATTTACATGGTGCTCAAAGACTTAGAACACATGGGATGTTTGTATAGATATTTCCCAAGTTCCTTATACGGGCACAGGCAACACTTACAATGTATTCTTTTTCTAAAATAGGACCCTTGAATTATTTTTGTAGAATAATACAATTGCAAATGCAAATTTCACGCTTAGCAGTTGATGGTACCTGGCCACACAAACCAACTAAACCTGCCTCTGCCCTCAGCTAAAGAATGGAGACAGCAGTGTCACAATGTTCTGCCTTCTAGTCTGTGTGTCACTTCCATGACAGACACAGCTAACAACCTGATACTTCAGAACTGAGCATTAGGACTGGAAGGATGGCTCAGGGATGGTTAGAGCCTTTGCCTGGCAAGTAAAAAGAATTGAGTTCTGATCCCAGATCCCATGTGAAAATGTCAGGCAGAAATGGCATTTCTGTAATTCCATCCCTGGAAAACTCCAGAGTAAAACCATAAGGAGGTAGAGCAATCTTGGGTGATTCCTGAATCATCGTTGGGCCTCCACAGGTACAAACACACAAAGACAGAAAAAAAAAATTTCAGAACTGAGCCTTTAGTTAAACCTATAAGAAATTATTTAATGAAGACAAGCCTGCAGGACTTGACTAGCTGCATAATTGATGTGGGAAGACCCGGTCCATAGCAGGCAGGATATTATTCCCCAGGAAGGTAAATAAGATGGAAAAGGAACTAGTTAGCAGATTCACAAGTTGGAAAGCTAGAAGACAGCGTTGGTCCCTGCCTCTCTGTTCTTTTTCCAGATATGGTGTAGCCATACCTTTGCTTCTTCTGGTATCTCTCCTGCTATCAAGTTCAACTGTAATTTAGGATTGTGAACATGAAAAATCCACTTGTTCCCCTAAATTTACCACAATACCAAATAATAAAACTAAGACAACCTCTGAAGACAATTTCTAACGAAATATGCCTCCTCTGCTGAGCAGATATTATAGCATCTCTTAAGTCTTTTTTATTTTAAGAGGAGGAAGGGGGTTAATTGATAAAATGAGGTAAGTGAGCCAGAAATGCTCACAGTTTCATAAGGGAGAAACCATGTTGTGGTCTGACTATGAACCTCAGCTGTCAACTCGAGATCATCTAGAATTACCTGCAAGAAGGGACTTCGGGTGTTTCTGTGGACAACTGTCTGGATTGCCTTAGTTGATGTAGGAAGATCCCAACTAAAAGTGGTCCTGGGGCTCTGGACTGAATCAAAGGAGAAAACTAGCTGAGCAGCAGCAAACTTGCATCCATTCCTTCTCTGTTTCTTGCTGTGGATTTCATGTGACCAGCTGTTTGTAACTCCTCCTGCTGTGACTTCCCACTGTGATGTATCATAACCTGGACCTGTGAGTCAGAAAAGCTTTTTCTTTCTTTGATTTGCTCCTGGTTGGGTTGAATGTCAAACAAGAGACAAGTACTAGTATAGCTTCCTTCATTCAATAGTTGTATAAATATAAATGATTGTGATGGTTAATCCTGGGTGTCAACTTGACACACTTGGCCTTAACTAAGATCAGCTTGAGACCATTGAAGAGATTATCTGGATCAATACATCTACAATACAAAAAACAGTCCTAGATCTTGTTGGAACCTTTCAGTAGCAGAGCAGTTTAAAGGAAGCACAAAATAGGAAATTGAGGAGAGCTCTCTGAAGTCGTGCTAGAAAACACTCTTCTCTCTTGCTGCCTGGTTTCTTCGTTTCTTTGACCCTCCAGCTCTCCAACCTCTAAGTCTTCAACATGACTGAAGACTTAAGAATCCTCCAGCATTCAGCTGTGACCCATTGGATTACTAGACTCAGCAGTTACTAGCAGCCTTCCTTGGATTACTTGGCCATATCTTGTAAGCCAACCCAATAAACTTCCTTTTTATTTATTCATTCTGTTGATTCTGTGACTCTAGAGAACCTGACTACTACAAAGGCTTTTGTTATTTTATGCATATCACTTCCAAAGACATTGAAAGGACAGAAAGCAGCTCCATTTTGTCCATTTGCTGCCCCTCTGACCTGCCCTGCCCTAACTGAAAATTCCCCATCCTGTTCCAGGGAAATACTACAGAATAGCACCTTCCAATCACCTACCAGAATGTTACGCTGTTAGGATAGCTAGCAGAACCTTAACTACACTGTTAGGATAGCTAGCAGAACCTTAACTACACTGTTAGGATAGCTAGCAGAACCTTAACTACACTGTTAGGATAGCTACCAAACATCCTAAAATTGTTATGTTTTATACCAAAGTTACCTTTACTCCTAGCACCAACCAATCACATTAAATGCCACCAGCTCTCCCTACCCCACTAAACTGCACACCTGGTTACAGTTTTGACCTTTAAAAAGCCAAGCCCTCGGTGTGGGGGTCAGGGTTGGGAGTCCCAGTTTCAGCTCCTGAGCCTGACTGCATCCTTATTCGATCCTGTGATCAATAAACTGTTTCTGTTTAGCCCAAGTGTCGTGTTCTCATGATTGCCTCATTCTGGGACCCAACAACAGCACCAGACTTTGCAAATGTTTTTTCTTTGCAAACCCAGATGTACAAATTTAAACCACAGTGGAGGCAATTCAATTATAAAAGGTTTCTCACTATCAACGGAGATAGTTTTGTAAACTTTATGCTGCTACCCAATCAATTGGACTTAGTAAGAAGGAGAGGGAGACAGACTAAACTTTCGGGTGAGGTATCATTATTGCTTTCTGTTCTTAGGCTCTTTTCTGCTAGTTAGTAAATTCAAGGAATTCATCACTTGTCTTCTGCCAGCTTACCACATACAACATTTTGGATGTTCTTACACTTTTATCTGTACCATGATTATGATGGTATAATATTCATTTTCTTTAATTAGTAAATAAAAGATAGAATTCACACTTAAGTATTATTCTTACATAAACATAGAGTAATCTTTTATATAGTTTTATTCTTGTCACACTTGTGTTTTTGGTTTTATATGAATGCTTGTTATTTATTTTACATTCAAGTTTCATTTAGTGTTGTCAATTGTATCTGGGAGCCCCGCCTCTTCTCATGTTACACAGGGGTGCATGTGAGCAGAGCACATTGACAGATATGGAAGAGGAACACAATGCTTTTCAGGTATCCTGATTCCCATCCCAGAATTCCACAAGACAAAGGGGGAAGAAAAACTCATACCTTGTGGGGATTAGTAAGAAAAATAGTGGAACAGATGACACCAGCTGGAGGGTGTGCCAGTTTCGAATGGCAAAAGCCAAAGCTCCCAATATGACATGTCCAATACTACCAGCAATTAACACCAATGTCATTACTGTGGCTTGGAATTTGGGCATTGTCCATTCTATCACTGAAAGGAAAACAAATATGAACTTTGAGTTCAACCAAAGGTGGCTGTCTTAAGTCAAAAAACCAAGACCGGAAAAGGTCTACCACGAAGAAGTTTGACTTACAGAACAAACCACTGTTCATGAAAAGTGAGGACATAGACACCCCCGCCAGGAAGCGCAGGAAGCAGTAGACGAGGAAGGTGGGAGCAAAGGCCTCACAGGTCTCCACGATGGCCATTTGCAGTAAAGCATATATGAAGACTGACTTCCTCCCAAGCCTAAGGAATGGACGAGTAGAAGATGTGAACAAAAACCACTGTGCAGACAGGAAACACTCTCCATTGGTTAGTAAAAAACACCAAGAACAGAGATGCTTAAAAGCAATTTTTTTATATTATTATTATTTTTTTTTCATTCATACAAACTCAATAGGTACTCCGGTCCCCTCCCTCCCTCCATCCCTCCCTGAACCTCCCTGCTCCCTCTCCCTCTTTTCCCCTTCCTTTCCCCCCTCCCTCCCTTTCTCCCAATGCCCCCTCCCCCTATCCCTGAAGCATCCTTTAATGTGTATGTCAAACTTTCCTCTGGGTCCTCCTCTCCGATGAGGTATAAGGACTCAGTGGCATTCCTAGAACTCTTTCTTGTCCCCTTAAGTACAGGAACACTGTTGTTGCTGGTTTTTTTTTTTTTTTAACATTTTTTATTATTATTTCTGCTCATACAAACTTAATAGGTACACTGGTTCCCTCCCTCCTTCCTCCCCCCTTGTTCCACCTCCCCTCCCCCCTCCTTCCCCATCCCCCAGTGCCTCCCCCCCAATCCCTGGAGAATCCTTTAATGCGCATGCCTGATTCTCCTCTGAGCCCTCCTCTCCGATGATGTACAAGGACCCAGTGGCATTTCCCTGAACCCTTTCCTGTGTTCCCCTTAAGCATAGGAACACTACTGTGGCTGTCAATTCCTTGCCTCCAAGGATCTTGGTACCTTTAGCAAATGGTAGACTTTGTGGGGTCTAATTGCAATTTTCCATGTTGGTAAATAAGCACTGTGTGAACCAAAGCTTCTTCAATTTGTTACTAGTAGCTTTCTTACTGATTCAAGTTTGCATATGACAGGGTGCAATATCGGGAATGCTAACCTGCCATAAATGTCTCACAGTAAATAACTCATTTAGTATATCTTTTAGTGTCATAAATCCTTCCTGCAATAATTGCATGACTCAAACAATCCAGGAAGGGAAGGGATTTTATCCAGCTTACAATTCCAGCTTGCATTCCATCACTGTAGCAGAGTTATTTAAAACTATTTTTTAAACTTTTTTTATTTGACATGTGATGTGTGCATGCGCTTGTGTGTGTGTGTGTGTGTGTGTGTGTGTGTGTGTATCAGTGTGTGTGTGTGTGTGTGTGTGTGTGTGTATCAGAGGGCATTGTGTGTTCTTATGGAGGACCAAGAGTGACTTTGGGATTCATCCTTAATTACTTTTACCTCCTTTTGGCTTCACTCTGGGATTTCCCAGGCGCCATCCACCAGGGCTGTAAGTGCAGGTTTCGACCATTTCTCCCTGTGGTTTCCACAGAGGACATGGGTCTGAACTCAGGACCTTTTGCTTGTGAGGCAGAGTCTTAACTCCTGAGCCATCTCTCCGGCCCCAAGTGAAGTGGCTTATAAATTGTCTTTAGTCACAGCTTACTTTGTTATAATTAGATACAACAAATGTAAGAACATGTATAAAAGTGTAGGTATTCATATGGTTGCAAAGTTGACTAGGCAAAGGTGCCTTGTATGTGCTTCTCAGAGAGAGACTTTGGGGGAAACCAATCAGAGTATGAGACCAGTTTCCATTTTCCCTCCAGCCTGATCCTCTCTTGTCTGGTTATCTTATATTCATCTGCAAGCCTTCTTATTTATCTTCCCAACACCTTGTTGTTTTCATCCTGTAGCAGTTAGTTGAGACTAAGCCTTTAAGCAGACCTACAAAGAATTATTTTATTGAAGCAAATCTCTGAACAAATCTGTAGGAGATTATTATCTAATCGCTGTGGGAAAAAGACCCAGCCCATAGTGGATGGGACCATTCCCAGGGAAGGTAGACAAGACAGAGAGAGAGAGAGTTAACTGATAGTGTGACAATCTGGTATACTCAAAGCTATGCTTAGGTACTTGCAGTTTTTTAAGCTTTTCTTGTGGATATGGTATGGGCCAGTCCTACCTTAGCTTCTGATGGAGATAATCACTTTCCTTTCATGGTGATCAAACATAATATAACACTGTGAACATGAATAAATTCCCTTGTTTACCTAACTTGGGGCATACATTTATCACAGAAGCTAAAGAGTAATTGACACCTTCGATCCCAGAAGAGTGGTGTTGCTGTGGAAATGAAACAGACCTTAATGTTTATTTCAACTTCATTAATTCCAGAGCTTGGGAAGTTGAGGCACAAAGATTGTGATTTCAAGGTTACTCTGAAGTGTATCTAGAGTTTATTTAACAAGTGATACCGAATAAGAAACTGTCTTTAAAAAAATCTACAAATAATCAATCAATATTTTAACAAGCATTCATTCAAATAAGTAGAGAGAAATTACAATGTAAAAATTACATTTAAATAAACACAGTATTTTCAAATAAATAAAAAAGAAATACAAAATGAAAGGAAAAATAGGCACTTCTAAGGAGTGAGAGACTTTAGCAACATTCTCTCAGTAATCAACACAAGTAGAAAATATAGCACAGGACTCAAGGTATGGGAATAAAGAATACTCCCAACCAAAATTATAAATACTGCTTCCATAAAGAGCAGAATACAATCTGTCATGGCCTGAGACTGTTCTTCCAGGGCTCATGTTTTGAAACTAGCTAGTGTGATAGTACTAACAAGTGGAACCTTCCAGGTGTCATTAATTTTTGAATGGGATTAGCAACTTTATAAAAGAGATGAAAAGGATTTATGGGGCTGGAGAGGTGGCTCAGGGGTTAAGCCTCTGCCTTGCAGGCGGAAGGTGCCGAGTTCGGATCCTAGACCCCACGTATAGACGCCAGGTGGAAGCGGGGGCGGCCTGTGTTTGTGGTCCTGGTGGGGGCGGAGCCTGTGAATCCCCAGGCAGAGTAAACAAGGAAGAGGTGGAAGCAGTCCATGGTGATTCTGGAATTCGTCCGTGGTTCAACACACATACACACACATGCACACACATGCACACACAATTGAATAAATAATAAAATTTAAAAAAAAAAAAGAAAAGGATTTAGTTTTGCTTTCTATTGTGGAGAATACAGTGTGTGATTATTCTGCCATGTGAAAAGGCAGAGACTTGTTTGAAAGAATGGCTGTCTATTTAAAGAGATATTGTCAGACACAGGATCCAAATTGTTTTTAAAAAGTATTTGAGACCAAAGTCTGCTCTCTGGATGACACATTAACAACTAAACGGGCCAAGAATTTGGCCCTGCTTCTTGATTATAAAAACCCTGTACGTTACAATAAAGTTGGCTTGGCCAAGAATTTGGCCCTGCTTCTTGATTATAAAAACCCTGTACGTTACAATAAAGTTGGTTTGGATGGTAAGGAACATCCAAGGCCCCCTCTGACCCAAAGCCTGAAACGTCTAATTCCTACCGTTCCCACTTCAGATTTCCACGTTTGTAGATTCAGGTTTGGCTGGTTCATGGGCCCGGACAAATGGCGCCCAACGTGGGGCTGAAGTACGGGGAACTAACCCAGTATTTAAGGTAAGGAACTTCGGGGAACTCAGCCCGCATATGTAAGAGAGTTGCTTAGACCGAAGCATCAATCAGAGGTTAAAAAAGTTAAGTAAAATGGGACAGGCTTATAAAAAGGAGAGACAAATGCTAAAAGCAGAAAAGATAAAGATAGACAAAAAACAATTATTAAGGGTTTTAAATCTTGTTACAGAATTACAGGCCTCTTTTATTGAAGGGAGCTTAAATCCTAGAATCTGGGTTCATATACATCAGAGAAAATTAAGAGGACAAGAAAATGTTCCTCCTGATAATCCTTAAGTTATGAAAAAAAGAAAAGAAATCTGAGATCCTTAAAACAGCTGCTGCTCCAGAAAAACTAAAAAGCCTCAGCTTCTGTGGCTGTGGCAGGAGGATCTCAACTAGGGAAACAAGAATGCAAAACTATTGGCCTTTGAAAATGCAAATGACACTTGTGAAAATGTTAACAAATTGATTTTTGGAGAAATAAAACTCAGGCAACTAATTCATCTATTGCTAAAATAAGGTTTCTTAAATAATAATTTGTTTTTGGTACTAAATTTTAAGGTTTAATCTGCTTTCAATAATGTTTTTCACAATTATACTAAGCTGCTGGAACTTTTAAATGTTAATCAGTCTTGATGAAGCTTTCAAGGATAATTTTAAGACAGTTGACGGTAAGTTGTATGTTATTAATGTGTTTGTATGTTTATGTGTTCTGTGTTTATATGTGGTATGTCTATGTCTTGTGTTTCAATGTGTCTATGGCCACTTCAACACTTTTTATTCATGTTGCGTGCTAATATTTAAATTTTGGCAAGCCATTTTTAAATACATGTATGCATACTTAAAAATAAGAACAAATAATTTTAATAACATCTCAGGCCTTAACTACTTATGTTTTAAATCGATCACAACTGTTTTTCTGATAGATTGTAAGTTTTCTTTCGTAAAAGATTGTCTTGCTTGGTTTTTATCTAAAATGAAAGTGCTATTGTGTTCTTAAAGGTTTTTCCTTGTGTTCCCAAAATGGCAAAGTCACTATGATACTGCTTGATTGAACTTGCTTACCCTTCTGACTTCTTTTATAGAATTTTTTTCCCACCAAATCTAGCAACCAGAAAAATATAATTATATTCTAAAAGTTTCATTGGAATTTCTTCATTCTCCTTGTGGTAAGATATGAGAATATCTAAATGTTTTTATTGCCATAGGATAAGCTTACTCTCTTAAATTTTAAATGCTATGTTGTATAATGTGCTTATGGAGTTTTAACATTAGACCTCCTCATGTCCTGGGTGTACATTAAATGACATTAAATGATAATGTCTGATTGCTTCATACATGGTAGTTGTCTCTACAAAAGATAATGTAACTTTATAGTAAGAGTATTGTTTAACAATTTTTGCCTTATAATTACAATTAAAATTTACTACTCTGCTAATCATCATAATGTATGTAGAAAAGAATTTTCATTAATCTTCCCTGTTAGGATATTCTTTAATGTTATATTTAAAATCTTGATTTTTCTAATTCATGCTTGCTGTAATTACACACTTCTGCCTGTTGCTAAAGTGAATGCTTTTATCCAGGTATTTTTTATTCATAATGTCATAGGGTTATTTATAAATTAACAGTTACAATTAGTCATAAATAAGAATCTCTTAAATTGAGACAGATTAAAACAGCTATGCTGGGATGGATCTCAAGGTCTTTGAAGGTCTTTGGATTCCTTAAGGCCATCCCCTACAGCTAGAGGCTAGAATCTCCCTGAGGGAACACCCCTGCTGAGGAACTGGCTCCAGTCCTTTCAGAGATATTATGGAGATGAGCTCTCCTCTAGCCCCACCTGGGTCTCAGAGCAACTGGGTTAGGCCCAATGGGAGTTAACCAATAAGAAAAAAGTCAATGTCCCAGGTTTGCCCTGGTAGCAATCTTTGGCCTAGCCCCTGGTGGCACTCTAGTGGCATTTCTAATTCCATGCCTGTTTCTCATGAATTCCAGGAGTTCTTTCTAGCTGCCCACTTTTCATGAGTCGTAAAACGTTTGGCATGAGGCTATTTCCCGTAACAAAATTATAACATTGGTAAATAAGTTTTGAGATATTTCAACTTTTAAAAGAGAAGTTTTTGAAGGTAACCTATAGATATTGGAGACTTTCTTACAATGAAAGTTAGAAGGTTAAAAACAGATTAACAGACTTATGGGGGCTGGAGAGGTGGCTCAGGGGTTAAGCCTCTGCCTTGAAGGTGGAAGGTCCTGAGTTCGGATCCTAGACCCTACGTATAGACGCCGGGCGTAAATGGGGGGCGGCCTGCGCTTTTGGTCCTGGTAGGGCGGAGCCTGTGAATCCCAGGGCAGAGTAAAACAAGGAAGTGGAGGTGGTCCATGGGGGTTCCAGAATTTGCCCGTGGTTTTACACACACACACACATACACACATGCACACACACACAATTGAATAAATAATAATAATAAAAAAATAAAAAAAAAACAGATTAACAGACTTATGAAGGCTCTATGCAACAACAATATAGCTCATGGATTTGGGGAAGGTTCTACTCAGTATTGATAGCTGCTGAGCTTTTATTTTCTAAAGGTTGCTTATCTAAACAAATACACAGGGGGCTGGAGAAGTGGCTCAGGGGTTAAGCCTCTGCCTTGCAGGCAGAAGGTCCTGAGTTCGGATCCTAGACCCCACTGGGCGGAAGTGGGGCCCCCTGTGCTTCTGGTCCTGGTAGGGCGGAGCCTGTGAATCCCCAGGCAGAGTAAACAAGGAGGAGGTGGAGGCAGTCCATGGTGGTTCCCGAATTTGCCCATGGTTCTACACACACACACACACACACACACACACACACACAGACACATGCACAATTGAATAAATAATAATAAAAAAATTTTAAAAACCCACAAATACACAGGTATTCTCCTGTGACTTTGGCCTACTCGTTTATTCCATATTTGATAATGTCCTGGTCTCTACAAAATTTAAAAAAAACTTTTACTGATTTGTGTTATAGCTATGCATTTGGCTCTAAAAGATGTTAAAGTACTACAATTAATTAAAATTTTTATAAATCATTTAACATTTTCATTTCAAAATGAGATTTAAAGTTGTTTATCTTTGATTTAATGTTTTTGTGTTTATATTATAAGATTCATGCATTTTAAAGATGTAAATTTTGTGGTTACTTGATGCTAAAGTAAATAAGTAAATTGAGAGCTACAATAGCTTAGATTTCAAAGTATACATTTATAAATGTTTATTGTCTACACAATTGCCTAAAAAGCCCAATTCTTTATTTCTTTTAAAGGTAAAGTTTATAGTTACTAAAAAAGTTATGTTATAATTATGACACAAAAAAGTAAAACATTAAAGTCCCTCTATCTGTAATTCCTCAGAGGACTAAGATACATATCACCAGGACCACTCCTTGTAGTATAGGGCTTGTCTCCAGAGTCTTGTTGATATTTAAACAAACTGTTGTTGGGATTCCCATGGAGGTTTGAGATCCCCTACTAACAGGCTGTTTTTGATTTTAGAGAAAATCAATTGTTTATTTGTCAAAACCTTTCTTAGATAGCAAACTATACACTATCATAGGACAAATTTTTCTTTTATTAATTATAATTGCTGTTGTTTAATATAATAATGACATAATTAAATGGTATTTAAAAATTAAGGAGGGGGAAAGGACTTTCTCAGATACACCTCATTTAATTCTTTCCTCCATTTTATTTTATTTTTTTAAAAAATACAGTTAAAAATGGTTTTATAATGGCAGAACACCTTTGACATACACCTGTTCTAACCAGACTCAGACTCATAGCTCCGCTGGAATCGCGGGTTTCTTTGTGTTTCTCCATCAACAGATGGATTCCCAAGCATTTAGTCTGCCTGATAGAAAATCATGGAGAGTTTCCCTGACAAGATCACAGCTCTCAGCCTACAGGAAAAAAGGAGCTGGCATCGACGCAGAACAACTTGAGGAGCCAGATCCTGACCTGGAGTCAACTCTTAACTCTGCTACATGAAGGAGCCAGACTAGTCCAAGAGTCTCAACAACCAGTGACTCCCAGACATCTCTTGGCTATTCTCGCGCTGCTCTATTCTTCAACATTCTAGACTTAAGTATCAGACTTTCTTAGATGATCAATGCCTGGACACAAAATATTTACTTCTATGATGGATTCTTGACCCCTTTTTGGACTGACTGTGAGAATCTTTCACAAACTGGACTTTGAAAGCTAACTCTACTCACCATATACAAAAGGACTTTATCATCTATTTAAAAATCACTGTTGTGTGCTCACCATGTTTTACTTTTGGTTCCTAAAAATGTATGATTTTCTGTTGACTTTTGCTTACATTTATCCCAACAATTGTATCTATTGTTTTATTGCTAATTGTACTCTTCCTAAACGTAAAATAAGTCAATATTGGTACTGAAATAGAATTTATATCTGGGACAGAATTCAGACTCATTTAAATAACATATAATTTTAAAACTCCAGAAAAGATCTGGCTGGCTTGACACTTGTTGCTATTTGGGGATTGATTTGTTTGCCCCTTTCGTAATCTTGGCTTTGTTAATATTGAAACTAGGTCTATTTTTTTAAATAATTAAAAACAAGGAGGAACTGTGGGGGTTGCTAGGCCAGAGTCTGCTCTCTGGATGATACATTAGCTACTGAAGGGGCCATGGAGTGACTCCTCCCTTGGGCGGTTGCATTTGCCTCTTGTCTGCAAAACATTGGCAGGCCGAACTTCCCCCCTTGGGAGTAGAGAAAACTCCCAGGTCTTTGGAATGCTTTTGTTTCTCTAAGAAACTGGCTGGGCTGTTCCTCCCCCTATCAGTTCTTTCCTGCCTATCTAAAGAGATATTAATGCACAGACCAAGTAACTCCTTTTTTGAGACATACATTCCTTCCTCTTTTAGCAACAAGCTGCCATGCCTGTTTAACATACCTGGCAATATGTCTGCCCCACTGCAATTGGGTGTCACTCCTGACTTTTCTTTGTTAACCAAAATGTATGTGTTTTACATAGTCTTGTAAAGAATTTGGCCCTGCTTCTTGATTATAAAAACCCTGTACATTGCAATAAAGTTGGCTTGGATGATAAGGGACATCCAAGGCGCCCTCTGATCCAAAGCCTGAAACTTTTAATTTCTGCCGCTCCCACTTCAGATTTCCACGTTTGTAGATTTGGGTTTGTTCTGATTCGTGGGCCCGGACAACACACATAGAAAGAGAGATAGGGACAGACAGAGAGGGGAGGAGGTCAGGGAATAGACAACTTTCAGAAGGTGGTTTTGTCCTTCTGTTATGGGGTTCACTCTGGCGTCTCTATGTGTCCAGTTTCTTGTGTTCAGGAGTTGAAGACTGAAACCAGAACACACATAGAGGATTAAGGCAGAGTTTATGAGAGGAGAGAAAGAAAAGAACTCAGGGACATGAATCTGTAAGGGGCAAGAGAGCTCCGGAGAACTAGTCCTGGACTCCAGATGTGGAGTAGTGTGAGAGGCAAGGGTACCCAGGATCCAAATTCTTATCTTATATCCTTGTGACTACAGTTGTCCTTAGGTTGAATAGCTCACAGGGCTGAAAGAAGAACCTTTGGAAACCTGCTCTGTCAGAAGCAGAAAAATAGGTGAAGACATCCCTGCTACACATGCCACGGTGACACATTGCTGTATGCTCAATGGGCGTGAAAATAATAGTCATTGTGCTGGAACAAGTCAAACATGGTGTGTAATCTCTGGGCACCAGAACTATTCAATGCAATGTTCCCAGGGGACTGAGCACAGCACCCCTGAGAAAGAACAGCAATGTCATACTCCTATTACATTCAAACAGGACGAAACCCACATGTTGTTATGTCTTGTCTCCTTCCCTTAGTTACCCCTCTCTCACCTTTCTAGCCCATGTTGCTGCCTTCTCTTTAAATTATGTCCTGGAACAGCCGCAGATTTCATGGAGATACTACTTTTAGGATCTTGTATGTAACACAACACTCATCACACTGAAAATTTTCATTTTTTTATTGACTCCCCCACAGCTACCCCAGGTCAAAGGTATACTTCAACAGTATAATTTGCAGTAACTACTCTGTAATCAATGAAGGACTCTTCACTGATGAAGATACTCACGTGGAGAGAGAGCTGTGTACCAGGAACACTTACCTGTCTGTTAAATGGCCACACAGGATGTTTGATACCAAAGTTCCACTCAGGAAGGAGAACTTAGCTATTGCACTCAGAGACTGAGACTCACACACCAGGTTCCACTGGAAGAAATGGAAACCAGCAGAGCAAAGCTAGTAACCTCTCAGTGTAAACCCATCAAAGTCCTTTATCATGGCTTCCATTCTATCAGCCTTCTAGTTTCCTCTTTAGACTCCCATCTAAATATTCTTCATTTCCGTCATCTAGGTCACAGCTTAAGCATACCTTTTTCCAGGAATCAATCCTAGTCTCTGTAAGTTCAATTAATTACTTGTAACCTATACAAAGAAGTTCTGAAATGTGACATACTGTGCAACAATTTGTGATTCTGATGGGCTGAAGAGGTGGCTCAACAAATAAGCTTCTGCTTCCCAGGCAGAAGGACCTGAGTTCAGATCCCACATCTCATTTAAAATTCTGGGTGGGAAGTCTAGCATGAATCACAGGCACTAGGGCCTTAGAGGCAAAGGAAAAACAGCCACAATAGTGTTCCTGTACTAAAGGGGAACACACGAAAGAGCTCTAGGCAATGCTACTGAGTCCTTACACCTCATCAGAGAGGAGGACCCAGAGGGAAGTTTGACAGACACACTAAAGGATGCTCCAGGAATGGGGGAGGACTGAAAAAAGGGGAGGGAGGGGGGAAAGGAAGAGGAAACGGGAGTCCAGGGAGGGGAGAAGGGAGGAAGGGGAATGGGTTAGTTATTAACTTTGAGTGGAAAAAATTAAAAAAAAATACTGGGTGGGAATGGTAGTGGCCTTTACTTCTGACCCTGTAAGTCAGAGCCTGAAAAACCCCAGAACAAAGCAAAAAGGAGGTAGAGGAATCCAGGATAATTCCTGAAAATTACCCTTGAACCTCCACAGGTCCCCATGGCCTTGGATACACACACACACACACACACACACACACACACACACACACACACACAAATTAATAATGATAAAAACAAATGTATGGAATTCTGAATGTCGCTACAGGTTCTTTCACCTGATTCCTCTAGAAGCAGAGTCTGGGCTCTGAGTTTATTTAATGAAATTAATTAGCTAAATAAGTAATGGGAAACCTGAGGGTGGAACCTATGGTCTTGTTCATGGAAGTGTGTGATCTAGCAGCCATATTCTAGCCTTGAAAAGAAGGTTAAACTATTGAGACTTCGCTTTTGCAGTACTATGGTACTCCTGGACTTCAGTGACATATTGAACAAGTATTGAACCATATGCCGAGTTTGCCATTGAAGTTTCTTGCAACTTTCTAGTTATTTTTTAATGTTAGTCAAGGGTTAATAGTACTGATGACATAATATTTCAAAGAAAGCACATGGATTATTTGCTTAAATCAAGTTGATGCACATGAATTACTTCCTCAATTGTGATAATTCCTAAAAGAAAAGGATCATGATTATTCAGTTCCTGTCTATTCTTGAGGTCTTTAGATTCATTGGACACACGTCTCAAATTTGACAGATAAGCAAGCAATGTTAGGTAAAAGAACAAAGACTAAGCTCACAGCACTAAAAGACCCAAGTCATAAACCTGTGAGAAGCAAGTGAAGCCTCTGACCTCAGTCACAGTCGTGGAGAGGAAGGAGCTTCGGTCATACACCCAGCCATCCACACAGGGCTCTGTGTCTGGCTCACTGGAGTTTGAGAAGGTCGCATTGGGATGAAGGAGCTGCCACTGTGGCTGGACAAAGCGACGACACTTCTCTGGCTTTTGGTTTGAGTCCAGTGGGATGGAGATCCTCAGGAGGGCTTCTTGGCCGAGGGTCCCAGTGTTGTTGTCAGTGACGGTGTCACTGTCGAGGATGTGGACCCAGCAGCGATGACCAGGGATAGCTGCAGTGAAGTTCTCCAATAAATTATGCGGAATTATTGTGACATTGCAGATGAAAAAGAAAATGATGTGAAGGATCTGGAATCTCCCCAGGCCGCCGGCATGATTCAGGAGGTCGTGAAAGGCCATGTCGGCTGAACGATGATCTCCAATGAGAGGGGAAAATACTTACATGCAGGTAAGTACAAGAGCAAACAAAGTTCTGTTTCACTAAGGCACATCCAACAGTTCTGAGCCTGACCTTTTCTTAATATTCTTCTTTTTCAGTTCTGCATTAAAGTTACAGCCACACTATTCCCTTTTGATTTTAGGTTAAGTGTGGGACTGTGTCTTTTAAAATCACCAAGCATTGGTATGTTTGTTATCATTAATGCTGTTAAAGATCTACTTTGTAAGAAAAAAAAAACTCACAATGTCTGTTGCTGTATTCCCCGCCAGGCCAGCTGGGGTTAGGGAGGTGGAGGGGGGGGGAGAGGGCCTCCAGGCAAATGGGTCTGGTGACAGGGTCACCACCAGACCCCGGGGATCAGGTGAGAAGCAGCAGTGGATGAGATGCCACTGATTCAAAGTCATTAAAGGCATTTGGGCTTATATAGGGACGGGGTCCAAACAGGTGTTGCCATCCCTCCTCCATGGAGCGGGGGGGGGGGGGGGACAGCCAGCAGTCATTTAACTGTTTACTAAGTGTCCATTGCAGGTACAGGTTAGACTGCCGCTTCCCATTGGTTGTTCATCCCTCCACCTGCATGGTCATCTGTTGGGACATGTCCAGGGAATGTCTGGGTGTGTTCAGGCTTGTCAGTAGCTGGGAGCCAGGCTAGGGCCTCCCTGAATCGGTAGTGCCACAAATGTCCTTTAGTTAACTATGGACATTGATCTGAAAATTTTCTGTTAGCAAACCAGAGTAAACTTGCAGGTAACATGCAGTTCTTCCTAGAACATAATTATTTGTTTGTGACTCCAAAGTGAAGTATTTTTAATTTTTCTTTTGCAAGAAAGTGTTTTGATTCTTTAGTACTGTACTTGCTTAAAAGAGTCAATGAAAACAATTCAAGCTCACTTCAAATGAAGTATGGTGCTAGTCTTCATTTTTTTCAATCTCTGTGCTTCAAGCCCAATCACACTACTAATTCCCATTGTAATTATATTACTCCAAGTGGTGGTAGGGTGGATTGGAGGAGCACTCAGCACTCAATAGAGAAGCTTCATTTTCAAGGGAAAGTGTTTATTATAGAGAATCACAACTTGATAAAATATAGAAAATAAGTGATTAAGGACTGCTTGACTCTGAGCAGTATATTTATGTCACCCTTGTTCCCACCCCGAGGCCCAGGGAACATTGTGAAAGAGGGAACAGTAAGATTGTGAAAGCCTGACATGGGGCAGGGCTACTGAAAATCAACTGGTAGTAAGGTAGGCAAAGATAAGTATAGAAAGTTAGCCAGGGAATAAGCTCATGCATATTAGAGTTGAGACCAGATTTGTTCATGCCACACTGATCTACAGTTTTGTCTCTCTACACTGTGGCTGCATAGGTTTCAAACATTCATGCTCTCAGAGAGGGCCTGGTAGCATATTCCTATGATGCATATATAGTAACTAAATGGGTCCCTCCTCCCCATTTCCCTGACATCCTTGTGATCACACGTTCCATCCTTGGAATGGAAAGTTCTCTTCGTCCCTTGTTGCCTGGCAACTTGACTACAACTTGTCTATGTTGACTATAGGAATGTCTATGGGTTACTCACTCATCACCCAGTTAGTCCAGAACCTCCTCCTTACTCTAAAACCTTTAAGAAGGGACCCCTATTGGGCCTGTACTCTTCTCAGCATCCTTACCATGCTGTCTTTTAGTGGCATTAATAGCTCTTCTAATTGTCTGGGCCCATGAACCAGCGCCAACCAGGACCTACCAATACAGGACTCTGAAGTGGGAGTGGTAGGAATTAAAAGTTTCAGGCTTTGGGTCAGAGGGAGCCTTGAATGTCCCTTATCATCCAAGCCAACTTTATTGTAAGGTACAGGGTTTTTATAATCAAGAAGCAGGGCCAAATTCTTTACAAGACTATGTAAAACACATACATTTTGGTTAACAAAGAGAAGTCAGGAGTGACACCCAATTGCCGTGGGCCGGACATATTGTCAGGTAAGTTAAACAGGCTAAAAGAGGAAGGAATGTATGTCTCAAAAAAGGAGTTACTTGGTTTGTGCATTAACATCTCTTTAGATAGGCAGGAAAGAACTGATAGGGGGAGGAACAGCCCAGCCAGTTTCTTAGAGAAACAAAAGCATTCCAAAGACCTGGGAGTTTTCTCTACTCCCAAGGGGGGAAGTTAGGCCTGCCATTGTTTTGCAGACAAGAGTCAAACTCAACCACCCAAGGGAGGAGTCACTCCACTGACAGTTCAGTGGCTAATGTATCATCCAGAGAGCAGACTTTGGCCTAGCAACCCCCACAGTTCCTCCTTGTTTTTAATTATTAAAAAAATAGACTTAGTTTCAATATTAACGAAGCCAAGATCACAAAAAATCAATCCCCAAATAGCAACAAGTGTCAAGCCAGCCAGATCTTTTCTGGAGTTTTAAATTATATGTTATTTAATTGAGTCTGAATTCTGTCCCAGATATAAATTCTATCTCAGTACCAATATTGACTTATTTTACGTTCAGGAGAAGCATAATTAACAATAAAACAATAGATACATTTGATGGGATATTTGTAAGCAAAAGTCAACAGAAAATCGTACATTTTTAGGAACTAAAAGTAAAACATGGTGAGTACACAATAGTGAATTTTAAATAGAAAATAAAGTCCTTTAACATATGGTGAGTAGGAGCTGGAGATGTGGCTCAGGGGTTAAGCCTCTGCCTTGCAGGCAGAAGGTCCTGAGTTGAGATCCTAGACCCCATGTATAGATGCTGGTGGAAGCAGGGGCAGCCTTCCTTTCTGGTCCTGGTGGGAGGAGCCTGTGAATCCCTGGGCAGAGTAAACAATGAGGAGGTGGATGCAGTCCATGGTGGTTCCCGAATTCGCCCATGGTTCTACACACACACACACAAGCACACACACCACACAGAAGCGCACACACACACACATACGCACATACATACCCACATGCACACATGCACAATTGAATAAAAACAAAAACAAAAAACATATGGTAAGTAGCAGCTTTTAAAGTCCAGTTAGTGGATGGATTCAGCCAGGGGGTGTAGGATGTCGAAGAATAGAGCAGCATGAGAATAGCTAAGAAGAGGTGCCTGGGTGTCAGTAGTTGTGATTCTTGGACTACTCTGGCTCCTTCACGTAGCAGAGTGTCTAGTTGGCTCCAAGTCAGGATCTGGCTCCTCAAGTTGATCTGCATCGATGCCAGCTCCTTTTTTTCTGTTGGCTGAGAGCTGTGATCTTGTCAGGGAAACTCTCCATGATTTCCTGTCGGGCAGACTACATGTTTGGGAATCCACCTGTTAATGGAGAAACACAAAGATACCCGCGACTCCAGGGAAGCTCTGAGTCTGGTTAGAATAGGTGTATGTCAAAGGTGTTCTGCCATTATAAAACCATTTTTAACTATATTTCTTTCTTTTTTTTTTTTAAATGGAGGGAAGAATTAAATGAGGTGTATCTGAGGAAGTCCTCCTCCCCTCCTTAATTTTTAAATGTCGTTTAATCATGTCATCAGTACATTTAACAGCAATTATAATCAATAAAAGAAAAATTTGTCCTATGATAGTGTATAGTTTGCTATCTAGGAGAGGTTTTGACAAATAAACAATTGATTTTCTCTCAAATCAAAAACAGCCTGTTAGTAGGGGATCTCAAACCTCCATGGGAATCCCAACAACAGTTTGTTTAAATATCAACAAGACTCTGGAGGCAAGCCCTATACTACAAGGAGTGGTCCTGGTGACATTTGATATGTATCTTAGTCCTCTGAGGAATTACAGATAGAGGGACTTTAATGTTTTTCCTTTTAGTGTCATAATTATAACATAACCTTTTTAGTAACTATAAACTTTACCTTTAAAAGAAATAAAGAGTTGGGCTTTTTAGGCAATTGTGTAGACAATAAACATTTATAAATGTATACTTTGAAATCTAAGCTATTGTAGCTCTCAATTTACTTATTTACTTTAGCATCAAGTAACCACAAAATTTATATCTTTAAAATACATGAATCTTATAATATAAACACAAAAACATTAAATCAAAGATAAACGACCTTAAATCTCATTTTGAAATGAAAATGTTAAATAATTTATAAAAATTTACTTAATCGTAGTATAGTACTTTAATATCTTTTAGCACCAAATGTATAGCTATAACACAAATTAGTAAAAGCTTTTAAAATTTTGTCGAAACCAGGACAAATGAGTAGCACATAGTCACAGGCAATACCTGTGTATCTGTTTAGATAAGCAACCTTTAGAAAATAAAAGCTCAGCAGCTATCAATACTGAGTAGAACCTTCCCCAAATCCATGAGCTATATTGTTGTTGTATAGAGCCTTTATAAATCTATTAATCTGTTTTTAATCTTCTAACTTTTGTTGTAAGAAAGTCTCTAATATCTATAGGTTACCTTTAAAGATTTTTTTAAATTTATTCAATTGTGCGTGTGTGCATATGTATGTGTGCGCGCACGTGTCTGTGTGTGTGTAGAACCAGGGACGAATTCAGGAACCACCATGGACGCTTCCATTTCCTCCGCCCCGGGATTCACAGGCTCTGCTCTACCAGGACCAGAAACGCAGGCTGCCCCGGCTTCCACCTAGCGTCCATACGTGGGATCTGGGATCCGAACTCAGGACCTTCCGCCTGCAAGGCAGAGGCTTAACCCCTGAGCCACCTCTCCAGCCCTATAGATTACCTTTAAAAACATCTCTTTTAAAAGTTTTTGAGGGCTGGAAAGGTGGCTCAGGGGTTAAACCTCCGTCTTGTGTTCATCAAAGAGACTGGCCTATAGTTTTCTTTTTGTTGTCAAATTTCACAGAGTATAAGTTTTTGAAATGTGACATTTTAATTCTCTGAATTTCTTGGGTATCAGTAATGATAACTCCATTTTCATTTCTAATTTTGTTAATTTTGGTTTTCTCTCTCTTGCTTTTGGTTAATTTAGCTAGAGGTGTATCAATCTTATTGATTTTTTTCAAAGAACTGGCTTTTTGACTGGTTGATTCTCTGTATTATTTTCCTTATCTCAATTTCAGATATTTCTCCCTCTTATTTTGCTAATCTCCTCTCTTCTACTGCTTTTGGGATTGGGTTACTCTAGTGTCTCTAAAGCTTTAAGCTGCATTGTTATTTATTTGTGATGTTTCCATTTTTTTGATGTACACATTAAGAGCTATGAACTTACCTCTTAGGACAGTTTTCATTGTGTTCCAAAGATTTTTGGTAAGTTGTATTTTCATTATCATTCGCTTTCAGGAAATCTTGAATTTCCTTTTTAATTTCTTCCTGAATCCAATTCTCATTCAACATCATAGTATTAAGTTTCCAGGAGTTAGTGTATTTTCTAGTGTTTGTTGTTGGGCCCACCCAGGAATTACCCCAGGGCATAGCTGAGCACATGGGACGGACCAAAGATAGCTCTGAGAGCTAGTGTCCTGGGCGTAACCCTGATCATATTACAGAAAGCCCTAATTGGCTTTCAGGAATTGACCTGCCTTCCATACTGAGATACGTTGAGCCTGACTTGTAAGGCTTGGATGCTGTGTTGATCTTTGACACAGTTGGCTGCCTGTTTTGCGTCCTGTAGTCCTTTGTCTATATAAGCTGTTGTTACCCCCAATAAATCAAGATTTGCTCTGACAAACTCCCCACCCGTGTCTGAGTCTCTGGAGAGTTGAGGCGGAGGAGCAGACAGCTGAACTTATCTATCTTCATTCTCACGGCCTAGCCCCGTGCCCTAGTGTGGTGAGGGAGAGGGGTGGAAACACACCACATCATGGGTAGAGAACCCTACAGTTTTTTGTGTTGCCTGTACCTTATCAGACCACCATGGTCTAAAGGTTGACATCTGCAACACAATAACAATGCATCTTAAAGCTTTAGAGACACTAGAGTACCCAATCCCAAAAGCAGTAGAAGAGAGGAGATTAGCAAAATAAGGGGAGAAATATCTGAAATTGAGATAAGGAAAATAATACAGAGAATCAACCAGTCAAAAAGCCAGTTCTTTGAAAAAAATCAATAAGATTGATACACCTCTAGCTAAATTAACCAAAAGCAAGAGAGAGAAAACCAAAATTAACAAAATTAGAAATGAAAATGGAGTTATCATTACTGATACCCAAGAAATTCAGAGAATTAAAATGTCACATTTCAAAAACTTATACTCTGTGAAATTTGACAACACAAAAGAAATGGATGAAATCCTAAGTAAGCACAACTTACCTAAAATGAATCAGGAAGTTGTGAATTATTTAAATAATCCTATAACATATGAGGAAATCGATGAAGTAATCTTGAATCTTCCCACCAAAAAATGTCCTGGACCAGATGGATTTAGCACAGAGTTCTACCAGACATTTAAGGAGCTAATAACACCAATACTCCTTAAAGTGTTCCATCAAACAGCAAAGGAAGGAACACTACCAGATTCTTTCTATGAAGCTAATATCGTCTTAATCCCAAAACCTAATAAAGATACACTTAAAAAAGAAAACTATAGGCCAGTCTCTTTGATGAACACAGATGCAAAGATTTTCAACAAAATCTTAGCAAATCGGATTCAAACACATATCAAAAAGTTTGACATCCACAGTGAAGGATGCTCCAGAATGAGGTGGAAGGGGATACTGGGAAAAAGGGAGGGAGGGGGGAAAGGAAAGAAAAAAGGGGGGAGGGAACAAGAGGGTCTAGGGAAGGGTGGAGAGAGGGAGGTAAAGAAATGGGGTATTTATCAACTTCGTATGAGTGGAAAAAAGAAATAAAAAAAAGAGATTTCCTTCATAGATATTGTTTCTTTATGCTTAGAAATGTATAACCAAAGGTGTCAGTAAAAGCAGGAATCCAGTTCATGTCACAGCAGTCATTAGGAGGCAGGGAGAATAACACACACACACACACACACACACACACACACACACACACACACACACACACACCAAACTGGACTATCAAACCAACCCTAACAGTTCCTTCAGAAAGGAGAGTTCCATTATATTTCTTTTATATTTACTTTTTTTTAAGTGCTGTGAGATGTTAGTCATACATGACTTAAGGACAGAAAGGGAGATTTATTTGGTTTATAGTTCCAGAGAAGACGTAATCCCTTATGGTGGGAATCACATACCAGAAGGCACGAGTGGAGTCCAAAACAGGAGGCTGTTCCTGAGGGCATATAATTCATTTTGACAGGAATTACATAGCATAAGGTATAGGTATGGCTGGAGGTAGAAGCAGAAGGTTGGTCCAATTCGAGGCAGCCATCAAGAAGCAGAGAAAGCAAGAGGAAAGTGACAGGAAGCAGGGTCAGGTCACCAATCTCAAGGCCTGCCCCGGGATGTGCCTCCTACCAAGGTTCTACCTCCTAAAGGTGCCATGACCTTTCTGAACATTGACAACAGCCAAGAATTTAAACACCTGAGCTTAGCGAAGGAAACTCACATTTCACCCCTCGACCCCCAGTTTTATGAGCACCTTATGTTACAAACTACATCTAGTTCAACTTTAAACATCTCAAAGAATATATAAGTCCCAGAATGCAGATGTCCAATAGCTGAAGCTTCATTTGAAGGTTGTCATTTCATTATCATCTTCTATAAAAATCATGAAACAAGTGACATACTTTTAATATTCAATGGTACAGACTAAATATTTCCATACCAAAATGAATAATGGAACATATCCATGAAGGAGTTTTCCAACAAGGCAGCAAACAGCAGAGTGGCAAAGTCCAAATCCTCTAGTTCTAAGACTAGCAGCTACAAATCTATCATATGAGCTATCTATTGAAATTATCTTAGTTCCAAAGGGCTTCTTTTTCCCCCTCCAACATAGCTGCTTACAGAAAACATCGCTCTCTTGAGGTAGCTTTTCCCATGGTACCTAACTCTCCTTGGAAGATGTTCCATATTGGTCCTGGCATCTCTAACATCTTCATGTCTCAATGTCAATTTCATACTTACTCTTGTCTGTTGCTGTGAGACAACACTCATACACAAACTGAAGGGGAGAAAGAGAGATTTATGTGGTTAATGCTCCAGAGAGGAGATTCAGTCCACTGAGGAGGAAAAGGGATGGCCACATCAGGAGCTGGAGGAGACTTCAGTTACTGCCCACATCATCATGGAGGCTGAGAGAGCAGCAGACTGCTAGAGCAGACTACCAGAACAATGGGCAGGGCTACCTAACCTCAAGGCCTGCCCCTGTGACATGCCATCCTCCAGAAAGGCTCCACCTCCCAAAGGTGCCATGATCCTCCCAAACACCAATGTCAACTAAGGATTCAAGTACATGAGCCTGCGTATGACAACTTATATTCAAACCATGAAAGAAATACAGGCATGAACTCCATGGTATACAATGGCCCCTTGGGGACTCGCAGGGATTCTGTCACAGACATAAACTGCTTGGCCTCAACACCTGTCGAATCCATGGAGGAATAATACATGACCTCCTCACTCTTGCATCTGTAATCCCTCTACAACCATTAGTATGTGGCTGTCGTCGTTAAGTTCTTGATGTTGAGATTGGCTCTCTCAGGTCACTGTTTCAACTTTTTTGTGACGACATGGGAAAATCTCTACTGTGAAGTATCTTTAGAGGAACAGGAACTCTGACTTCCAGCTTTTTCCTTCCATAATAATTCCCGGGGCTGGAGAGATGACTTACATGCAAAAGGACCTGAGTTAAGATCCCAGATCATACATAAAAGCTCCAAGTGGTAATGGAAGCACTCTGCATTTCTGGCCATGGAAAGCAGTCTGAGAAACTCTATAGCAAAACAGCAAGGAAAGCAATTAAGGGTGATTCCTGAAGTCATTCTTGGATCTACACTGACACACATAATTAAGTGCCCCCTTATACACACAGTCACACACACAGACACACACACACACACACACACACACACCACACACAGAGTCACACAAATCCCTTTCTTATAGGTGGGAGTCTTACTTTAAGGTCTTTCCCTCAGAGTAGAACCTTTCTGATTGAACAGGCTTAAATTCATCAGTGATGCTAATCTCCTTAGCAATAATTACTAACATGCTGCCTAAATTCTCCTGGTTCAAAACTTAGTTTGCCCACACACTTTTCCTCATCAAACTTATCATTGTTATTTATTTTTGCCTGATTTGCTTTTTCTCCTTCATTGTATATCTGAAAAAGCACATTAAAAAGTAGCCATGTGACAGACTCAAAGCTATATTGCTTTGAAACTTCCTCCACCAAACACATGGTCGCATTACATTTTAATTTGACTTCAGGCAAGTTTTTAGGATAAGGGCAAAACATGGCTAAGATCTTTATTTACTAAAACATCACTTGAACTGCCCCTAGTTCAGTTCCTAGCACAGTCTTTATTTCCCTCGGGACCATCATAAGTTGAGACTCCAGCAACAGCATCTCTTCCACTAAGGCTTTCATTAAGATGACTCTTAGTCATAATGATTTTCCTAGCCCAATATTCTAAAGGTCTCTACATTTCTTTAGCAAACAGTTCCAAAGGCATAATAACCACATTATATCAATAACCATACTTCTCAGTATAAAGCTGTCTATTTCACAACAACATTCTGCATTTTAGTACAACAATTTCTTTTTTAATGCTTCATGAATTTGTGTGTCATCCTTGTTCAAATTGTTCTAGTTTTAGTATATGTGCTGCCGAAGCAAGCAGAGTACCAAAATTTCTTAGTCTTATAGCAACACTTCACTTTTTGGTACCAATTTCCATTGCAGTTCTTTTTCTTGTATTATTATGAAATAATAGTCACATACAACTTAAAGAAAGAAAAGGAGATTTATTTAGCTCACAGTTCCAAAGGGGAATATAGTCCATCATGGAATCACATTGCAGAAGTCATGGCTAGAGGCAGAAACAGGAGGTTGTTTCAGATCACTGTAGCCATCAGGTGCAGAGAAAAAAGAGCAAACTGATAAGAAACAGGTCTGCCCCTATGCTGTGCCTTTCTCTAGCAAGTCTCCACCTCCGTTGCAGTTAGCCTGAATTGTAGCTGATAAAATCATGACAAAACAGCTTAAGAACAAGGGATTTATTCTTTCTTACCATAGTCCAGTTGCAGTTCCTTGTCCAACTTGGCAGGAGAGCCCACATCAACACCAAGGACCAAGGTAACTATATCCACATAATGACTGAAAGAAAGACAATCCTTACTTGCCAGATCAGCATGTCTGCCAAGTACACAGAAGGATGCCAACTTTCTCAACCAGTTCCCTCCATCTTATTCACATGTCCAGGGGCTGAGCCTTTCCCATCAACTAGACAATTCCTTGCAGGTTCTGTCTGGGCTCAACTCAACTTAATTCTCCACAAATATGCCCAGAGCTTAAACCTTCAACTATCAAGTTGACACCTGTATCTAAGTGTGACAACCTCCTAAAGCTGCCACAACCTTTTCAAACATTAAATAGTCAAGGATTCAAACACATGAGCCTGTGGGGGCAACTCAAATTCAAACCATGATACTTCCCAGGCAAAGCCTCTAGTTGGGTAACAAGTATTTGAACATATGAGCCTATGGGAGACAATTCACATTCAAACCATGACAATCTGTCCCTTGACTTCCGTCAGCTTTAGACAGTTTTAGAGCAACCATGTGGGGATGGTGTCTGAAGGCCTTCAAAAGTTGTCCCCAGGGTTGGGATTACCATGAAGGAACAGACCCCATTTTATTTTTATCTAGAGGAATTGACTTAAATTCTTCACAGAGACAAGGTCACCAACTTCCCTCAACCCCCTCTGTTTATGAAATGATATGGAGATTAGCTCTCCATTGTAATTAAGCCACATCATGAGGTCAGGCATTGCTTGGGCCCCAATATGAAAAGATTAATGAGATGTAGAGCTCCAATTAGGTTTGCAAAAAGTAGAACTAACCAATGAGGAAAAACCCTATTCCAGGGTCTGACTAAGGGTATAAATATTCCAGACCCTGGGAGCCATCTTTGGTGCCTGCCCATGATGGCACTCTAGGTCTGGAGTCATGAGTTCTTTTCCAGCTCATTGCTCCTCATGGATTATCATCCATGAGTTCCATTCTTTCTCTTCTCTAATAAACTCTGCCTTAATCCTCTATGTGTGTTCTGGTTTCCATATTTGACTCCTGAACACAAGAACCTGGACACACACAGACCACAGGGAGCAATCCCCTAGCAAGCTCAAGACTCATGATACAGATGCATCTAACACTAGTGTCCAAAAGTCCTCACAGTCTATAGCATTCTCCAAATTGTAGCAAAGTCCAAAGTTTCTTCTGAGATTTAAGGCAATTTTTTAAGTGTTGCTTCTGTAAAATGAAATAAAAACAAATTATATATTTCCAGTGATTCTGGGAAGCACTGCTTTATTTGAACTTTATGAAAAACGTATTTGGCAGACGTGTAAAGTCACCATGCTCTGAAAAATATTTATCACAAGTAAGGTAAAAATAAACATTCATGTAAACCAAGCTCTTAAGGCAGTGACTTTAAGCCATATTGTTTTTCCAAAGGTCAAAATTTGGCTTGAAAACAGTATACTTTTTCTTAGGCAATCTTCTACTTTTGTTTCTTTTTCATAGCTTGCATTTTTCTTTGAACCTTGGTCCATTTCTGGAGTCCAAGAGTCCCGGTTTCCTTGCCTCTCATTTTATTTTCTCCCACATTTTATTTTTCTTCCCAATCATACAGACTCAAAAGGCACCCCCTATCCTCTCCCTCCCTCCCCCCTCCCCAGTTTCCCCCCACTCTCCCTCCTTGTCCCTTTCCCCTTCCCCCACTCCCTCCCTTCCCTTTGCCCAGAGCCTGTGCCTTCCTCCTTCCTATCCCCTGGAGCAACCATTTGTGTGAATGTCAAACTTCCCTCTGAGTCCTCCACCCTAGTGAGGGGCAAGGACTCATTGGCATAGCCCAGAGCCCTTTCTTGGGATCCCTATTAGTATAGGAACTCTATTATGTTTGTTAATCCCTTGCCTTTAAGGATTCCACTGCCTGGAGCCTTCTCCCATCATCTATGCTAGATTTTGGGGATTCGTTGACATGTCAGCCATTGTGCGGGTCATGCAAAGTCCGACCATGGCTGCTGCAGCCCTAACTTGTGTGGAGTATCTTGCATATCGTTGGTCCTCCCCATCTTTAGGCTCTTACAATTTTGCTGCCCCCTCTTCCACAAGGTTCCCTAAGCTTTAGCATAGGGAGAGATTTGGCTGGTCTGGTTCCAGGTGATTAATGCAGGGTCTTTGGTGTTCTGAATTATGGTTTGTTGTTGTTTTCAGTTTTTCTTTTCCTGCACCGTGCTTGGTTCCATCCTGATTGGTATTGATGGTCACCTCCTAAACAAAGATAAAAGGCTGTTCAAATGAAGATCCTACTATAAGAGGAGATTCAAAGGTAGATGGAATAGTAGTAGGAGACCGCAGTGAGTAGGGGGTCAGTGTCCCATTTGCAGGACTGTTACCATCAATCTGTCAGTCCCTATACCTTCCCTGACTGGTGACACTTAATATCTTCAGTAGCAGGTCACAAGGAAGGGAAGTGAGGGTGAGTTTCACCAGATGTCTGGCTAATTGCATGCAATATTGATGACCTATTTTCTCTACTGAAGAGTGATCCCCTCTCTCCTTTTTTTCTGGGGGGGGCTACTTTCTGTTCCCTCCTGTTTATAATCTTTGCAATTGCAATAGATATTACAGAGATTTACCTTTGAATATGTCATTAAGTGGGTTTGGTACTAGGATCCACCTATTAGGGAGTATATATAGGTCTAATTTTGTGTTTCTGGGATACTTCACTCAATATAATTTTTCTAATTTCATTCATTTCCCAGCAAGGTTCATTAATTCATCTTTTTGATGGTTGAGTAGCATTCCATTGTATAAATGTATCACATTGTTCTTATCCATGCGCCAACTGTTTGGCATTTGGGTTGATTTCATGACTTTGCTGTTGTACATAGTGCTGCTATGAACATGGTTGGGCTTGTGTCAATGTAGTGAATTTTTGCTTTATGGGGGATTGTTCCCAGAAGTGGTATACCAGGGTCATATGGCATTTCAATCTTTAACTTTTTTAGAAATCACCAAACTGATTGCCAGAGTAGTTGTATAAGCCTGCATTCCCACTAGCAATATATGAGAGTTCCCTTCTGGCCACATCCTCTCCAGCATTTGGGGTTGTTTGTGTTGTGGATTTTTGCCATCTTGACTAGGGTGAGATCATATCTCAGGGAAGTTTTGATTTGCATTTCCCTGATGGCTAAGGATGTGGAACATCTTTTAAGATATTTGTTAGCCGTTTCAATTTTGTCCCTGGAAAAGTTTCTTTTAAGTCCCCAGGCCCATTTTTTAATTGGGCCGTTTATCTCCTTGGTGTTTCGTTTTCTAAGTTCTTTTTTTTTATTATTATTTCCGCTCATACAAACTTAACAGTCCCCTCCCTCCCTCCACCCCCTCACCCTCTTGCTCTCCCCCCTCTCCCCTCCCTTCCCGTCCCTCAGTGCCTCCCCCCCACCATCCCCGGAGCATCCCTTAATGTGCATGCCAAACTCTCCTCTGGGTCCTCCTCTCTGATGAGGTGCAAGGACCCGGCAGCATTTCCCAGAACCCTTTCCTGTGTTCCCCTTAAGCTTAGGAACACTACTGTGACTGTCAGTCCCTAGCCTCCAAGGATCCTAGTGCCTTTAGCAAATGCTAGACTTTGTAGGGTCAATAATGTGTGGGACATTGCTCAGGTCATGCAAAGTCCTATTACGATTGCTTCGGCCCCAACTTGTGTGGAGTATCTTGCATATCATTACTCCTCCCATCCTTGTGCTCTTACACTCTTATCGCCCCCTCTTCCACAAATTTCCCTGCGCTTCAGGATGGGGAGAGGAGTTTTCTAAGTTCTTTGTGCACTCTGGATAGCAGCGCTCTAACAGATATGTGGTTAATGAAGATTTTCTTCCATTCTGTGGGTTGCCTTTTTGCTCAGTTTACAATCTCTTTATCTGAACAGAGGCTCTTTAATTTCATAAGATCCCATTTGTTGAGTGTCGGTCCCAATGACTGTGCTGTTGGATTTCTATTTAGGAACTGTTGGATAACCCAATCAGCCCAGGGAGTTCCCTACCCTTTCAACTAGGGGGTTTTTATAGGCTCTGGCCACATATTGAGGTCCTTGATTCATTTGGAATTAATTTTTTGTGCATGATGACAAGTATGGGTCCAGTCTTAATCTTCTGCATGTGGAGATTCAGTTTTGCCAGCACCATTTGTTGAAGATGCTGTTCTTTTTCCACTGAATTTTTTGGGCCCCTTTGTCAAAGATCAAATAGCTGTAATTGTGTGGGCTTATATCTGGGTCTTCAACCCTTATCCATTGATCTACATGTCTACTTTGGAGCCAGTACCAGGCTGTTTTTATAACTATGGATTTGTAATATAGATTAAGGTTTGGTATGGTAATACCTGCAGCAGTGTTTTTGATACTTGGATTGTTTTTGCTTTCCGGGGCCTTTTGTGCTTCCATATGAATTTTGAGATTGTTTGGCCCATTTCTTTAAAAATTGCTTGGGGATTTTGATTGATATAGCATTTAATCTGTATATTGTTTTTGGTAGGATGGTCCTTTTTATAATGTTGATTCTGCTGATCTAGGAGCATGGGAGGTCTTTTGACCTTCTGGTGTCTTCTGTAATTTTTTATACATTTTTTATTTAACATTTTTTATTATTTCTGCTCATACAAACTTAGTAGGTACACCGGTTCCCTTCCTCCCTCCTCCTCCCTCCGCCCCCCCTGCTCCTCTTCCCCTCACCCCTTCCTCCCCATCCCCCAGTGCCTCCCCCCAATCCCCAGAGAATCCTTTAATGTGCATGCCAGACTCTCCTCTGGGTCCTCCTCTCCAACGACGTATAAGGACCCAGTGGCATTTCCCTGAATCCTTTCCTGTGTTCCCCTTAAGCATAGGAACACTACTGTGGTTGTCAATCCCTTGCCTCCAAGGATCTTGGTGCCTTTAGCAAATGCTAGACTTTGTGGGGTCAATAGTGTGTGGGACATTGAACAGGGCATGCAAAGTCCAATTATGATTGCTTCGGCCCTAACTTGTGTGGAGTATCTTGCATATCATTGCTCTTCCCATCCTTGTGCTCTTACAATCTTACCGCTCCCTCTTCCACAAATTTCCCTGAGCTTCAGGATGGGGAGAGATTAGGCTGGCCTAGTTCTAGGTGGTTGATATCGAGTCTCTGAAGTTCTGGATTATGGTTTGTTGATTTTCTTTTGCAGTTTTGCTGCTCCTGCAATGCCCTTCACTCCATCCTGATGGGCATTGTATGTCACCCCCTGGCCACAGACAAAAAGCTGTTAAACTGGAGTCTTGTTATAAGAGCACATTCAAGGGTAGATGTAATAAAAGTAGGAAACCACAGTGAGGGAGGGGTCAATCACCCATTTGCAAAATGGTTACTTTTTATCTGCCAGACTGTATGCCCTCCCCTTCTGGTGAGATTATACCCCCTCAGTTGTAAATGATCAGGAATGAAAGTCTGTGAACTTTACCAGATGTCTCATTACTTACTTGCATTCCTTGATGGAGGCCTATTTTCTCTGCTGTAACATGGTCCCCTCTCTCCTTGATTCTGGTGTGCTCCTCCTACCCCATCCCTCCTATTCATAATCCTTGGAATTACTGTAGGTATTACAGAGATTTATCTTTGAAATTTATCTCTAAGTGGGCTGGGTGGATTTGGTACTAGGAGCCACCTATTAGGGAGTATATACGGTGCTAAATTTTCTGGGTCTGGGATACTTCACTTAATATAATTGTTTCTTTTTTATTATTAATACATTTTTATTATTATTTCAGCTTATACAAACTTAATAGGTACACCAGTTCCCTCCCTCCCTCCTCCTCCCCCCGTACTCCTTGCTCCCCCTCTCCACCCCCCTCCCTCCCTATCCCCCAGTGCCTCCCGCCCCAATTCCCAGAGAGTCCTTTCTTGTGCATGCCTGATTTTCCTCTGGGCCCTCCTCTCCGATGATGTATAAGGACCCAGTGGCCTTTCCCTGAACCCTTTCCCGTGGTCCCCTTAGGTATAGGAACACTGCTGTGGCTGCCAATCCTTTGCCTCCAAGGATCTTGGTGCCTTTAGCAGATGCTAAACTTTGTGAGGTCAACAGTGTGTGGGACAATGCGCAGGGCATGCAAAGTCCAATTATGATTGCTTCAGCCCTAACTTGTATGGAGTATCTTACATATCGTTGCTCCTCCCATCCTTTTGCTCTTACACTCTTACCGCCCCGTCTTCCGCAAATTTCCCTGAGCTTCAAGATGGGGAGAGATTAAGCTGGCCTAGTTCTAGGTGGTTGATATAGAGTCTCTGAAGTTCTGGATTGTGGTTTGTTGATTTTCTTTTGCAGTTTTGCTGCTCCTGCAATGTCCTTCACTCCATCCTGATGGGCATTGTATGTCACCCACTGGCCACAGATAAAAAGCTGTTAGAGTCTTGTGATAAAAGCACACTCAAAGGTAGATGTAATAAAAGTGGGAAACGACAGTGAGGGAGAGGTCTATCACCCATTTGCAAAATGGTTACTTTTTATCTGCCAGACTATATGCCCTCCTCTTTTGGTGAGATCATACCCCCTCAGTAGTAAATGATCAGGAACAAAAGTCTGTGAACTTAATCAGATGTCTCATTACTTATTTGGGTCCTTGATGGAGGCCTATTTTCTCTGCTGTAACATGGTCCCTTCTCTCCTTGTTTCTGGTGTGGCCCTCCTACCCCATCCCGCCTGTTCATAATCCTTGCAATTACTGTCTCTAGGTGGGCTGGGTGGGTTTGGTACTAGGAGCCACCTATTAGGGAGTACATACGGCGCTTAATTTTCTGGGTCTGGGATACTTCACTTAATATAATTGTTTCTAATGACATCCATTTCCCGGCAAATTCCAGTAATTCATTATTTTTGATGGCTGAATAGTACTCCATTGTATAGATTTACCACATTTTTCTTATCCACTCGTCAACTGTTGGACATTTGGGTAGATTCCATGACTTTGCTATTGTAAACAGTGCTGCTATGAACATGGTCGTGCTTGTCCTATCGAGGTGAATTTTTGCTGTATGTGGGGTTATTCCCAAAAGTGGAATAGCAGAGTCATACAGCATTTCAATCTTTAATTTCTTTAAGAATCTCCAGACGCTCACCAGAGTGGTTGTATGAGCCTGCATTCCCACCAGCAATGTAGGAGAGTTCCCCTCTCTCCACATCCTCTCCAGCATTTGTTGTTGTTTGTATTGTGGATTTTTGCCATCCTGACCGGGGTAAGATGATATCTCAGGGAAGTTTTGATTTGCATTTCCCTGATGGCGAAGGAAGTGGAACATTTTTTAAGATATTTGTTAGACATTTTAATTTCATCCCTGGTAAAGTTTCTTTTAAGTTCCAGGGCCCATTTTTTAATTGGGCCACTTGTTTCCTTGGTGTTTAGTTTTCTAAGTTCTTTGTGCACTCTGGATAATAGAGCTCTATCAGATATGTGGTTAGTGAAGATTTTCCCCCATTCTGTGGGTTGCCTTTGAGCTCATGTTACAATCTCTTTATCTGAACAGAAGCTCTTTAATTTCATAAGATCCCAATTGTTGAGAGTTGGTAGCAGTGACTGCGCCATTGGATGTCTGTTTAGGAACTGTTGGCCTAGCCCAATCTGCTCGACGGAGTTCCCTATCCTTTCAACTATGGTTTTTATAGTCTCTGGCCTTATATCAAGGTCCTTGATCCATTTGGAATTAAGTCTTGTACATGGTGTCAAGTATGGATCCAGTTTTAATCTTCTACATGTGGAGATCCAGTTTTGCCAGCACCATTTGTTGAAGATACTGTTCTTTTTCCATTGCATTTTTTAAATTATTATTTATTCAATTGTGAGTGTGTGTGCGTGTGTATGTATGTATGTGTGTGTCTGTGTGTGTAGAACCACGGATGAATTTGGGAACCACCATGGACGCCTCCACCTCCTCCTTGTTACTCTGCCCCGGGATTCACAGGCTCCGCCCTACCAGGACCAGAAGCGCAGGCCGTCCCCGCTTCCGCCTGGTGTCTATAAAGGGGTCTAGGATTCGAACTCATGACCTTCTGCCTGCAAGGCAGAGGCTTAACCCCTGAGACACCTCTCCAGCCCCTCCATTGGATTTTTTGGGCCCCTTTGTCAAAGACCAAATGGGTGTAATTTTGTGGGCTTATACTGGGTCTTCAACCCTTATCCATTGATCTGTATATCTATTTTGGAGCCAGTACCAGACTGTTTTTTTTTTTTTAATGAGTTATTGACTTTTTTATTATTATTATTTATTCAACTGTGTGAATGTGCACGCGCCTGTGTGTGTGTAGAACTATGGAGGAATTCGCGAACCACCATGGACGCCTCCACCTCCTTCTGCTCTGGGATTCACAGGCTCCGTCCTACCAGGACCAGAAGCACAGGCCGCCCCCACTTCCGCCTGGCGTCTGTACGTGGGATCTGGGATCCGAACTCAGGACCTTCTGCCTGCAAGGCGGAGGCTTAACCCCTGAGCCACCTCTCCAGCCCCTTCCCAGACTGTTTTTATAACTATGGATTTGTAGTATAGACTAAGATTTGGTATGGTGATACCTTCATCAATGCTTTTGTTACTCAGTATTGTCTTTGCTATCCTGGGTCTTTTGTGCCTCCATATGAATTTTGAGATTGTTTCGTCAACTTCTTTAAAGAATTGCTTTGGGATTTTAATTGGTATAGCATTGAATTTGTATATTGCCTTTGGTAGGATGGTTATTTTTACGATTTGATTCTGCCTATCCAGGAACAAGGGAGGTCTTTCCACCTTCTGGTGTCTTCTGCAATTTCTTTCTTTAGGGTTTTAAAGTTTTCATTGTAAAGGTCTTTTACCTCCTTGGTTAGGTTTATACCAAGGTATTTCATTTTTTTAGGGGCTATAGTAAATGGGATTGTTTCTCTCAGGGCTTTTTCACTTCTTTCATTCTGGGCATATAGGAAGGCCACTGATTTTTGTATGTGTATTTTGTATCCTGCCACCCTGCTGAACTTCTGTATTAGTTCCAGGATTTCCTGGTGGAGTTTTTGGGATCACTCAGTTATAAGATCATGTCATCTGCAAATAGGGATAGCTTGACTTCTTCCTTGCTGATTTGAATCCCTTTTATGCCCCTTTCTTGTCTTACGGCTTCAGCTAAGTACAAGTGGTAAGAGTGGACAGCCTTGTCTAGTTCCTGATCGAAGTGGGATTGCTTCCAGTTTTTCCCCATTGAGTATAATCCTTGCTGTTGGCTTGTTGTATACAGCTTTTATTATATTGATAAAGGTTCCTTCCATTCCTACTGTCTCTAGCGTTTTGATCATAAAAGGCTGTTGGATCTTGTCAAAAGCTTTTTCTGCATCTATCGAGAGTATCTTGTGGTCTTGGATTTTGGACTGGTTTATATGATGAATTACATTTATTGATTTTCGTATGTTGAACCAACCTTGTGTGCCGGGGATGAAGCCTACTTGGTCCCTGTGAATGATCTTTTTGATATGTTTTTGAATCCGATTTGCTAAGACTTTGTTGAGAATCTTTGCATCTGTGTTCATCAGAGAGATCAGCCTATAGTTTTCTTTTTTAAGTGAATCTTTATTAGGTTTTGGGATTAAGACGATATTAGCTTCATAAAGGAATTTGGTAGTGTTCCTTCCTTTGCTATTTGATGGAACAGTTTAAGGAGTATTGGTGTTATTAACTCCTTAAATGTCTGGTAGAACTCTGTGCTGAATCCATCTGGTCCAGGACATTTTTTGGTGGGAAGTTTCGAGATTACTTCATCGATTTCCTCATATGTTATAGGACTATTTAAATAATTCACAACTTCCTGATTCAATTTAGGTAAGTTGTGTTTACTTAGGAATTCATCCATCTCTTTTGTGTTGTCAAATTTCACAAAGTATAAGTTTTTTGAAATATGATGTTATAATTCTCTGGATATCTTGGGTATCAGTAGTGATAACTCCGTGTTCATTTCTAACTTTGTTAATTTGGGTTTTCTCTTTCTTGCTTTTGGTTAATTTAGCGAGGGTTCTTTTTCAAAGAACTGGCTTTTTGACTGGTTGATTTTCTCTGTCAATTTCCTAATCTCGATTTCAGATATTTCTCCCCTTATTTTGCCAATCTCCTCTCTTCTACTACTTTTGGGATCAGATTGCTCTAGTTTCTCTAAAGCTTTAAGCTGTATTGTTAAGTTATTTATTTCTGATGTTTCCATTTTTTTGATAGGCATTAAGAGCTATGAACTTACTTAGGACAGCTTTCATTGGGTCCAGAGATTTTGGTAAGTTGTATTTTCATTATCGTTTACTTTCAGGAAATCTCGAATTTCCTTTTTAATTTCTTCCTGAATCCAGTTCTCATTCAGCATCACAGTGTTAAGTTTCCAGAAGTTAGTGTATTTTCTGTTGTTTGTTGTGTTGTGAATGTCGAGCTTTAGGCCGTGGTGGTCTGATAGGGCACAGGCTAGAATTTCAACTTTCTTGTATATGTGTAGATTCATTTTGTGGCCCAATATGTGATCTATTTTGGAGAAAGTTCCGTGTGCTGCTTAGAAAAATGTGTATTCTTTGGTGCGTGGATGAAAATTTCGATAGAGATCTGTAAGGTCCATTTCTTTAAGGGTTTAAGTTCCAAAGTGTCTCTGTTAAGCTTTTGACTTGTTGATCTATCCCATGTTGAGAGGGTGGTGTTGAAATCCCCAAGAATTATTGTTTGGGGGTTGATTTCTCACTTTAGATGCTGTAAGATTTTCTTAATGAATGTGGAGGGGCCCGTATTGGGTGCCTAAATGTTCAGTATTGTGAAGTCTTCCTGTTGAATTGTACCTGTGACTAAAATGTAGTATCCATCTGTGTCTCTTATGATTTTTTTTTGGTTTGAAGCCCACTTTGTCCGACAGCATAATGGCTACCCCTGCCTGTTTTCTGGTTCCAGATTCAGCTTGCAGAATTTTGGACCAGCCTTTCATTTTTAGGATGTGCCTATCTTTTGTGGTGAGATGAGTTTCCTGAAGGCAGCAGATTGATGGGTTGTGATTTTTTTTTTAATTTTTTTTTATTATTATTTATTCAACTGTGTGCATGTGCATGTGTATGTGTGCGCGCGCGTGTCTGTGTGTGTGTGTGTGTGTGTGTGTGTGTGTGTGTGTAGAACCACGGACGAATTCGCGAACCACCATGGGCTCCTCCACCTCCTTCTGCCCCGGGATTCACAGGCTCCGCCCTACCAGGACCAGATGCGCAGGCCGCCCCCGCTTCCGCCTGGCGTCTATACGTGGGATCTGGGATCCGAACTCAGGACCTTCCGCCTGCAAGGTGGAGGCTTAACCCCTGAGCCACCTCTCCAGCCCGGGTTGTGATTTTTAATCCAAGCTTGTAATCTGTGTCTCTTTATCGGTGAGTTAATACCATTGACATTTAATGTTATAATGGAGAAATTATTTTTAATTCCAGACATTTTTTATGTTTAGTGACTTTTGAAAGCTTATTATTTGACATTTATGTTTTTGTGGTATTATACTACCCTTCTGTCCTCCTGGATTCGGTTGTTTTTTTCTTCAAGTTTGCGTATCATTTCTAGCATTTTTTGAAGGTCTGGTTTGGTAGACATGTATCCCTTCAAGTTGTCTTTGTGCTGGAAAATTTTTCTTTCTCCCTCGATCATGACAGATAGTTTTGCCAGATATATCAGTCTGGATTGGCATTTTTGCTCATTTAATACATGAAGTACATCTCTCCAAGCTCTTCTTCCTTTTACTGTTTCCATTGAGAAGTCATTTGTTATTTTAATCCATTTAACTTTAAAAGTGACTTGCTTTTTTTCTCTTGAAGCTCTTAGGACCTTTTCTTTATCTTGAATCTGGAATGTTTTGACTATTATTTGCCGTGGCGATTTTCTGTTTTGGTCATATCTGTTTGGAGTGCTAAATGCCTCTTGTATTTGGATGGGCTTCTCATTTTCTTTAGTTGAGGGAAGTTTTAATTTATAATAATTTGAAAAATTTCCTCAGGTGTGATATTTTGAGATTCTTGCTCTGGTATTCCATGAATGCACATATTATGCTTCTTCAGGGTGTCCCATATCTCTTGAATGTTCCTCTCAAGTATCTTTTTGTCTTTAACAACCTCTTCCATTGAGCTGGTTAATTCTCCCACTTTGTCTTCAAGATCTGAAATTCTATTTTCTGCTTCGTTAGTTCTGCTGATAAGACTCTCTGTTGAGCTTTGGGTTGAAGATAAGTTGTCTTTTAGTTCAATTTTAAACTCTGCCTGGGACTGTTTTAACTGCTCTATGCCTATTTTTGTTTCTTGAACTGTTTTTCTCAACTCCTCTAAGTGCCTGTTGTGTTCCTGCTCAAAGTGGTTGATGCGGTTGTTTAACTCCTCTTGGATTTCCTCTTTCATAGTATTAATCATGGTAATGATCATACTTTGAAAGTCGTTGTCTTGCATCTGGCTTTCTTGGCTGTTTTCTGTGAATTTGTTCTGGTTGGAATCAATGCTTAAGGGGTTAATTTTTTCAGTGGGAGATTGGTCTCCTTGGGTTTTGTTTCTCATGTATCTGCACTTTGACTTGGGCATTGTTGTTTTGTCTTCTAGGGGTTTTCAGTTTCTGTGTGTTTTTCACTGAACTTATTTAGTTGGTATTACGACGCTTGGGCAGTTATTACCAGTGCTTGCCTTAGGGTTGGGTATGCTTGTCTTTTGTTATTGTTATTTCCTAGTTGAGGCTATCAGGCTGTTAGTATACCAGTTGTCAGGTTAAGTAGACAGGGGGTGGATATTAGTATGGTAGTGCAGTTTTACGATGTAGTATTTTGGTGATATGTGAGAATGAATGGTGTACTCCCTGTAGTTGTATATGTTTTTGGGGTTTCTGTTTGGAAAAGTTAATCTACAGTGATTAATACTAGAAAGGAATAGTAAGGTGAAAAAAAAGGAGGTTTACTTATCTTTGGGCTGGATGTGAAGAATATCTCCCATGTGATAGGATGATTGCAGAGGTTTTCAGATGTATGGCCTTTAACCCTTAGAACTTTGCTTGAGTTTTCTTTGTACTCTATTGAATTCTGAGGAGCAGTGTGTCTTCTGGGGATGGCGGACGGGGAGGTGCACAGGCAGGCGGACAAAGGCCTGTAATTTCTTTCTTTAGGGTTTTAAACTTTTCATTGTAAAGGTCTCTCACTTCCTTGGTTAGGTTTATACCAAGGTATTTCATTTTTTTAGGGGCTATAGTAAATGGAATTGTTTCTTTTAGGGCTTTTTCACTTCTTTCATCCTTGTGTATAGGAAAGTTACTGATTTTTCACTTTTATTTTGTAACCTTCCATTCTGCTGAACTTCTGTGTTAGGTCCAGGAGTTTCCTGGTTGAGTTTTTAGAATCACTCAGGTATATGGTCATGTCATCTGCAAATAGAGAAATATTGACTTCTTCCTTGCTGATTTGAATCCCTTTTATCTCCTTCTCTTGTCTTATGGCTGCAGCAAAGACTTCAAGTACAGTATCGAATAGAAGTGGTGAGAGTGGACAGCCTTGTATAGTTCCTGATTAAAGCGGGAATGCTTCAAGTTTTTCCCCACTGAATATAATCCTTGCTGTTGGCTTGCCGTATACAGCTTTTATTCTGTTGATGAAGGTTCCTTCCATTTCAACTGTCTCTAGGGTTTTCATCATAAAAGGCTATTGGACCTTATCAAAAGCTTTTTCTGCATCTATTGAAAGTATCATGTGGTCTTGGACTTTGGACTGGCTTATATGGTGAATTACATTTATTGATTTGTGTAAGTTGAACCATCCTAGTGTGCCTGGGATAAAGCCTACTTGATCACAGTGAATGTTATTTCTGATATGTTTTTGAATCCGATTTGCTAAGACTTTGTTGAGAATCTTTGCATCTGTGTTCATCAAAGAGATTGGCCTATAGTTTTCTTTTTTAAGTGTATCTTTATTAGGTTTTGGATTTAAGATGATAATAGCTTCATAGAAAGAATTTTGCAGTGTTCCTTCCTTTGCAATTTGATGGAACAGTTTAAGGAATATTGGTGTTAGTTCCAGAAAGAGAGGGCATAGAGTCTGGCAGATAGAAGGTAACCATCCTACAAATAGGAGACTGCCCCCCCCTGCCAACAGCAGTCTCCTACTCCTATTCCACCTACTTTTATCTCTGGCCAGAGGGTGACATCCAATACCCATCAGGATGGAGCCAAGGGTGGTACAGGAGCAGCAAAACTGAAAAAAAATCAACAAATCATAATTCAGAAAATCAGAGACTCTACATCAACCACGCGGAACCAGGCCAGCCTAATCTCTCCCCATCCTAAAGCTCAGGGAAAGCTGTAGAAGAGGGGGTGGTAAGATTATAAGCGCCTAAAGATGGGGGGGAGCAATGATATGCAAGATACTACATACAAGTTAGGGCTGAAGTAATTATAACAGGACTTTGCATGACCTGCGCAATGACCAACATATCATTGAGCCTTCAAAGTCTAGCATGGATCACAGGCACTAGGATCCTTAGAGGCAAGTGATTAACAGCCACAATAGTGTTCCTACACTAAAGGAGAACACACAAAAAAAAGAGCTTTATGCAAAGCTACTGAGTCCTTACACCTCATCAGAGAGGAGGACCCAGAGGGAAGTTTGACATGCACACAACAGAATGTTCCAGGAATGGGGGGGGGGAACACTGGGATAAGGGGAGGAAGGGGGGGAAGGGAAGGGAGAAGAGGGGGAGGGAGTAAGGGGATCAAGGGAGGATGGAGGGAGGGAGGGGAATGGGGAACTTATCAAATTTATATGAGTGTAAGAAATAAATAATAAAAAAAAGTTTTGTTAAAAAAAAAGTAGTATTGGGGTCAGTTGTTCCTTAAATGTCTGGTAGAATTCTGTGCTGAATCCATGTAGTCCAGGGCATTTTTGGTAGGAAGTTTTGAGATTAATTCATCAATTTCCTCATATGGTATTGAACTATTTAAATAATTCAAAACTTCCGAATTCAATGTAGGTAAGTTGTGCTTACTCAGGAATCCATCCATTTCTTTTGTGTTATTAAATTTCATGAAGTATAAGTTTTTGAAATATGACCTTATAATTCTCTGAATTTCTCAGGTATCAGTTGTGGTGACTCCATTTTCATTTCTAATTTTGTTAATTTGAGTTTTCTCTCTCTTGATTTTGGTTAATTTAGTTAGAGGTGTATCATTCTTACTGATTTTTTTCAAAGAACCATCTTTTTGACTGGTTGATTCTTTATAGTTTTCTATATCTCAATTTTGGATATTTCTCCCCTGATTTTGCTAATCTCCTCTGCTTTTGTCTCTAAAGCTTTAAGTTACATTAAGTTATTTACTTGTGATGTTCCTATTTTTTTGGTATAAGCATTAAGAGGTGTAAACTTCCCTTTTAAGATGGCTTTCATTGTATCCCAGAGATTTTGATATGTTGTATTTTCCTTGTTCGGTGCTTCTGGGAAATCTTGAATTTCCTTTGTGATTCCTTCCTGAACCCAGTTCTCACTCAGCATCATATTGTTAAGTTTCCAAGAGTTAGTGTATTTTCTTCTGTTTGTTGCGTTGCAGATGTCAAGCTTTAGACCATGGTGGTCTGATAGGGCACAGGCTAAAATTTCAACTTTTCTGTATGTGTGGAGATTCGTTTTATGGTCCAATATATGGTCTATTTTGGAGAAAGATCCTTGGGCTGCTGAGAAAAAAGTGTATTACTTGGTGCTTGGGTGGAAAGTTCGATAGAGATCTGTAAGGTCCATGTAAGAAAGGGTTTGATTTATTTCCAATGTGTCTCTGTTAAGCTTTTGTCCTGTTGATCTATCCCACATTGAGAATGCAATATTGAAATCCCCGAGTATTATCGTTTTGGGATTGATTTCTTATTTTAGATGTTGTAACATTTGCTTAATGAATGTGCAGGAGCCCATATTAGGTGTGAATATGTTCAGTATTGTGGAGTCTTCATGGTGAATTGTACCTGTGACTAGAATGTAGTATCCTTTTGTATCTCTTATGATTTTTTTTTTGTTTGAAGTCCACTTTGTTGAATAGCATATTTGTCACCCCTGCCTGTTTCCTGGTTCCATTAATTTGTAGAACTTTTGACCAGCTTTTTACTTTTAGAATGTGCCTCTCTTTTGGGGTGAGATGTGTTTCTTGAAGGCAGCAGATGGATGGGTTATGATTTCTAACTCATGTTTGTAACCTGTATCTTTTGATTGGTGAGTTAATTCCATTGACATTTAGTGTTACTAATGGAGAAATTACTTTCAATTCCTGACATTTTTTGTGTTTAGTAGCTTTCATAAGTGTATTATTTGGCTTGTAGGTTTTGGTGGTATTATACTACCCTTCTGTCCTCCTGGATATGCTTGTTCTTTTCTTCAAGCTTGAGTATCTTTTCTAGCATTTTTTGAAGGCCTGGTTGGTGGTCATGTAAGCCTTCAAGTTGTCTTTACGGTGGAAAATTTTTCTTTCACCCAGATCATGACTGATAGTTTTGCTGGGTGATCAGCCTTTTTTTTTTTTGCTCCTCTGGCTTTTACTGTTTCCATCGAAAAATTATTGTTATTTTAATAAGTTTACCTTTAAAAGTGACTTGGTTTTTTTTTTTTCTTGAAACTCTCAGCACATTTCTTTGTCTTATAGGTGGAGTGTTTTAACTATTATTTGCTGTTGCAAGTTTCTATTTTGGTCATATCTGTTTGTGGTGTGGAATGTGTCTTATATTTGGATAGACCTCTCTTTCTTTATATGTGGAAAGTTTTCCTTTATGAAAATCTGAAAATTTTCATCAGGTGTGGTATTTTGGGATTCTTGTTCTGGTATTCCACGAATGCGCATGTTAGGCTTCTTCAAGGTGTCCCATAACTCGTTAATATTCCTCTTATGTATCTTTTTGGCTTTAACTACCTCTTTGATTGAACCGGTTAGTTCTTTCACTTTGCCTTCAAGATCTAATATTCTATTTTCTGCTTCATTAGTCTTGTTGATAAGACTCTCTGTTGAGTTCTGGGTTGAAGATAGCTTATCTTTTAGATGGAGTTTAAACTCTGCTTGAGATTGTTTTAACTACTCTATGCCTATTTTTGTTTCTTCAACTTCTTTTCTCATCTCCTCCAGGTGCCTATTGTGTTCCTGTCCGAAGTGGTTGATGTGGTTATTTAACTCTTCCCGGATTTCCTCTTTCACTGTTTTGCTCATAGTAATAATGATCAGGCTTTGAAAATCATTATCTCGGGTAATGGCTTTCTTGGTTATTTTCTGTGAGTTTGTCCCAGTTGGATTCTATCATTATGGGGTTCATTCTTTTGGTAGGAGATTTGTTGTCTTGGTTTTTGTTTCTCATGGATTCGTTCTGTGACCTGGGCATTTTTGTTTTATCTCTTATAGCCTTCTTTGTGTTTTGTGTGTTTTTAACTGAACTAAATTAGACAGTATTACTATACTTGAGCAGCTATTGGTAATGTTTGTCTTGGAGTTGGGTACGTTTTTCTGGTGTTCATGTTATTTCCTAGATAAGGCTATTGGACCATTAGTACATCAGTTAAATCAGGTTTAGTAGATAGGGAGTGAAGATGAGTATGGTAATGCACTTTTTAAGTTTACTTCTTGGTGATATGTGAGGGTCAATGGCATAGTCCCTGAAGTTGTATGGGTTTTTGGGTGGCTATATGGAAATGTTGAACTACAGTGACTAGTGATTGAGAGGAATTAGATGGCAAAAGGGTTTACTTATCTTAGATCTGGATGTGAAAATTCTCTCCCATGTGATGTGATGATTTTAGCAGACTTCAAATGTATGGTATTTGTACCCTATAGCTTTGCTTGGGTTTTCTCTGGACTCTGTTGAATTCTGAGGAGCAGGGAGTTCCCCCTGAGGAGCAGGGAGTGCTCCCTGGTCTGGGTCTTGGGCACAAAGCCCTTGCCTCTCACTGACTGCAGGACTGTGAGTTCCTTTCATTTCTCTTGTTCCTTATGGATTCCATGCCTGGAGTTCGTGAGTTTTTCGGGGCTCTCTTGCCTTTCATAGATTCACATCCATGAAGTCTGTCCTTTCTCCCCTCTAATAAACTCTGCCTTAAACTTCTTTGCATGTTCTGGTTTCAATTTTTGACTCCTGAACAGAAGGACCTGTACATATACAGACCCCAGAGAGGGACTCTGACTCAGCACTAGTTGTCTCAAAATTTACTTTTTCAAAGAAAATAGTTCATTGTTTTTTAATTCAATTTCAGGCAACCTTTCACAACATGGGCAAAATGTAGCCATCCTCTATGCTAAAACATCCTTGCTTCCAGCTCCAAATAACATCATTATTTCTCCCTCCCCTAAAAAGCTCATGAGCCAGGCCCCTATTGTCCATGTTTCTCTCAGCATTATTGTCTTCCAATCTCCCATTAGAAAGACCCATTGAATTCTGTCTCCAAGACTCAGTGGTCTTTCTTTCTTTTTTTTTTTAATTTTTTTTATTATTACTTATTCAACTGTGCGCGTGTGCGTATGTATGTACGTGTGTGTGTGTGTGTGTGTGTGTAGAACCACGGACGAATTCGGGAACCACCATGGACGCCTCCACCTCCTTCTGCCCCGGGATTCACAGGCTCCGCCCTACCAGGACCAGATGCGCAGGCCGCCCCCGCTTCCACCCGGCGTCTATGCGTGGGATCTGGGATCCGAACTCAGGACCTTCCACCTGCAAGGTGGAGGCTTAACCCCTGAGCCACCTCTCCAGCCCCCTCAGTGGTCTTTCTAACCAAAGTTCCAAAGTCCATTTTATTTCTCTCACAGAACCAAAACCTGATTGGAGCTTTTGGTCCTCTATATCTCATTGGTCTGTTTGTATTTGGGCCTGTCATGGTTTGAAATGTGTCCCCCACAGTCTCATGTGTTTAGCAAGGTCATGGTACCTTGAGAGGTGGAGCCTTGCTGGAAGAAGGCAGTCACAAGGGGTGGGCCTTGAGGTGGATTAGTCCATCCTACCTCTAGGACAAGTCTGCCTTTGCGGCAAGCAGTCTGCAGCTCTCAGCTTCCAAGATGCTGTGGTGACTTAGCTTCCTCCAGCTTTGGCCAGCCAGCCATGCCGCCTCTGCTTTGAGAGACTGTCCCTTCCTTCTGGAACCATAAGCTGAATAAACCTCCTTTTCTCCCTTAAGTTGATTGACTTTGAGTGTTCTCTCACAGCAATAGTTAAGAGTAACTCTTACTAGGTCCAACCCAGTTGATCTTGCGCCTGACCTCTTTGTAGGGATTATCTACAATGGAGCACTAATCTCCATAACCTTTCCTAAACAGAGATTGGGGAAAATTGGTGAACTTTTTTCTGTGGAGGATTAAAATAAGGTGTGTTTCTTCAGGGAAGATTTTGTAACTGCACATTACAAACACATCTATAGAGTTTAAAAGAACATTTGGAGAATACAAATGCTGAGAGAGTTGTAGATTATTTAGGCACAGTTAGTAAAGGGAACAAGAACTTTTTGCAAAATTTAATTTAAAGATGATGGACTGATTTGCTTGATAGAGGAGAGTTATGTTGATGACCTTGAAGTTTTGGATGTGGAAAGGGCAGACAGCAGAGCAGCTATGGCTATTGGAAAAATGAATGTCATTGAAGGAAAACCTATTGCTTTTACACTGGGATGGTCGAAGAAAGGGAAATGCCATATAGAGATTCTATAATTTGAAAACCTGGATTCTTTCAGGGGCCAAAAATTCAAGTCGAAGCCATTTCTTGCCCTTTGAATATTTTGGCTTCATAGAAGTGGCAGGTTTGGAGCTCTTGCAAAGGAAGCTTATAGCCTGCAGATGTGAACTCAGGGTGTTGTTGGAAATGCCAGGACCATGGGATGTATGATGAGGACAGCTTCAAGTGCAGATTCAACCTGGTCCAGAGAAATGCAGATACGGTACAGTCAGTTCCTCAGCCATTGGTATTGGTGTGAACTCTCCTCCCAAGTGGAACAAGGAACTGTACCTCTTCGGGTTATCATAAGAGGAAAAAAACCCCTTGCTCCCCTAAGCTGTCTGTTGTGAATTCATCAGCAATATGCAGAGTAACTACCACAGTGTCACACTGGTGTCATCTTTGCCTTTGATGGCATAGTGCATAGTATTTCTAAAATGTCTTGTGAAGGGTTGGTTTGGAGTACAAGGAGTATTTGTCCTAAAAGGCCTTTATTTCTCCATTATTTTAAATATTTTTATGTGGTGGACAATGAGTTTACTTGGAGTTCCTTATAGAAACGGGGATAACTCAAAAGCAGCTCCATCACTAAAATGCCCTCTAACCTGACAACATATGTAAAGAATAACACAAGAACGTTACAATGCTGAAACTTGTCCATCATTTGCAGCCTGTTCGACTCATGGCTCATTGGCTGGTCCCAGAGTCTCTTCCCCCAGAGGTGTTTACTATTTCCAAAACCTTGGGGGAGGGGGCTTGTGATTCTTTGTCGTGGTTTTCAAATTTGTGGGAGTTTGAGGTGAACGCCTGAGTACAAGTGATTTCCAATTCAGTTCAATATTTCTCCTACATAGTTATTTATTGAAAAGTAAGTGTTAATATCTGCAAACAATGCTGGATTTTACAGCATCTTGACAGTATTTTTCTTTATCTTGCTCCTTGCTCACATGCCAGTGCGTAGAGTTTCTTAAAATCATGTCACTTTGATGAAAGCATCTTCCTGCTTTGCTTGTCGTGAACCTTTCCCCCTAGAACACACACAGCAAACACCATAAACACATGAATACAACCAGAGAGAACCTGAAAGGAAAAGATATCCCTTCCATCTTCAAAGCAAACTTGCTTGCCCACCATCTTTGGAAAAAGAACTGTGAAAAAAACTGTTAACAGATTTGAATAAATCTTGTGAAGAAAAGACCTGCCTCCCTACAATATTCGGTATTATACTTTCTACCTTGGTTATTATAGGATTATTGAAGGAGGTTTTAAGGGGGATGTTAGGATACTAAAATTTTAAAACCTGCTCCCTTCTTTGCAGACACACTGTCACCTGTGACAGGTTCTGCTGTCTCATGTGCAACCTCGCTTACATTATTCAGTGACCATTGTAGACCTCAGGCTTACATGAAACATTAGCTTCAGAGCATTTACCAGCACTCATTGGACTGAGGGGTAAATGGGTCTGAGGATGAGATGGCATTTGTATTCACATGCTGTGGAATATCATCAAGAATGTGTTTCTCACAAGGGCAGGGAGGACAGAAGACATGCTTTGTCTTTTTATCACTAGATCATCTGTGCAAGCCTGGGCAGGGCTCATCTTGGGGCTCCAGAGTGACCAGGGTCATCTGAAACTCCTGTCTATAGGCATGTATAAAAGGTTCTTTTTTATTATTATTTATTCACTTGTGTGTGTGTGCACATTTGTGTATGTGTGTGTGTGTGTGTGTATGTGTAGAACCATGGGCGAATTCGGGAACCACCATGGACCACCTCCACCTCCTCCTTGTTTACTCTGCCCTGGGATTCACAGGTTCTACCCTACCAGGACCAGGAGCACAGGCCACCCCTGCTTCTGCCTGGTGTCTATCCATGGGGTCTAGGATCTGAACTCAGGACCTTCCGCCTGCAAAGCAAAGGCTTAACCCCTGAGCCACTTCTCCAGCCCCTATAAAAGGTTCTTATGCCAGAGACACTGAGCATATGTAAGAAGCCAAGTTTTCAACCTGGGGGAGAGAGAGAGAGAGAGAGAGAGAGAGAGAGAGAGAGAGAGAGAGAGAGAGAGAGAGAGATCCCAAATACTATCTTTCCTTCCTTATACAGACCATTAGCACAAAACTGCTCTAAAGAACAGATAGGGTTTTTACTCACTCATTTTCTATTTGTTGGATGGAGTCGGGCAGAGGCTGATTCATGGTCTCAGGAAGGAGAAGAACAACAAGGCTACTGAGGATAGAGAGGACTCCGTAGATGATCCAGGGCAAGGATTCAGAATATGTCTTGAGGATCATGAACAGGGGAGATATGGCTGCCCCAGTACTACCAGCAATTCCAGTGAAGCCTAGAGCTGTTGCCCTTGAGCATAAATGACAACACAAACATAATCTGTGAAGATACATGCTTGAAGGTTGTGACTTAGTATCTCACATTAATTACGGGAGTCAGCAAGTAGTACCTTTAGATATAAGGGCATTGCTGGCTTACTCTTGTTTTTCAAACTTGTTTCATTAGCTGTTATGTTTTGTGAAGATCAGAGTATGAGGTAAGTACTGCATGTTTTTTTCTCATTTGTAGATGTCAGTTTTATATATGTGCATACATGTGCATATAAGGTGTGAGAATAGGCCATGAAACTATGAAGTTGACCATGAAAAGGGAAGAAAAGGTCTTTATTAGGGGAGAGATTAGTAGAATATTTGTGACATGATAGGAAGCTAGAGTTATTATGAAGGGAAGAAGACCATCCAAACCAGGGATGAGGGTGGGGACAGGAGAGGAAGATTTAAAAAAATATATATAGGCAAATGGTATAATGAAACTCATTACCTTGAAAGTTACCTTTCAGGTGACTCCAAATATTGCCATGATGTTTATTAGAGATGAAGTAGAGAATTTAAAAGTGTCTGATGAAAAGGGAATCTTAGTAAACTTTGGTCATACTTGTGTTCATCATCATAACTGATTGCATTAGATAACTATCTAGTCACTTTTTGTCACTTCAATTAAAAGTGAATAAACCGAGAAAAGTATATTCTAACTGTGAAAGTGAATCTTTTTATTATTCCAAGAGGTACTGTGATCATTTATTTTTTACATATCTTTGTTTTGTTTTTTAAACTTCTAAAAGAGAACATTTATTTCTTTAATTTGTGAAACTAGGTTCTTTCCATCTAGATCTTGAAAAAAATGTGCAGAATGTTTTCAGCTCCACTTTCTTTTTTTTATATTTATAAGTAAAAAGGATTCAGAAATAGTGTTCAAGCTATTTTATTGAAAATGATCATAACACCGAAATATTTAATTCCTCTATATTGTTCAGTTATAGCTTAATTACTAAAATAACTAACTGCTTTCATCTGTGACTTCTTGGCAGCATATTTATTTTAAATTATATGAAAAGTTATTTTTAGCTTCATTTTCCTGGCTTTGTGCTGGGCTGGGCTCATAGCACTGAAGATTTTACTGTACCCACATATAACTTCACTTCCACATGTGCATATGATCCTGACCAGCATTATCGACAGGCTACTTCTGCTCTGTAAAATCTTCTTTTTCTTTTGTTTTAGAATTTTTTCATACACCACCATTATCAGAAAACTGTATCTCAGCATCTACAATGTCAGCTGTGAGTACATTTATATTGAACCTTAGCAATTCAGCTTGACAATACTTAAGATTTGAAAGTGAATCTTGAGTTTTGTACCTGACTATGGTGGGCAGCAACTCATTTGCATGCACAAAAGTACCAGCCATACACATTTGAGTAAATGCTCCTCCAAACGTTGTTACAACTATGAGCAGGGCCTGCATTTCTGGAGAAAGAAAGACCAGGACATTCATGAAGTCTGAGCTGTGGAAATTTGCATTCCTCAAATTCCAAAAAGAAGCACCCTTTTGAAGGTGTGTATAGTTGTAAGATAAAGTGGACAGAGATTATTCAGAGACAGAAGTTTTTCAGCAGCTAAAAAGTTGAGATTTGTGACCTATCTGCACATATTTGTTTCTGGCAAATAAAAACTTCTGAATAATTGTGTTCATAAGTATAGCAGTTAACCCACATGGTTGGTGATAAAATCACCATCAAATAGCTTAAGGGAACAGGGGGTTTATTCTTTTATGATAGTCCAGTTACAGTTCATTGTCCAGCTTGACAGGAGAGCATGAACCAACACCAGGACCGAGGGACCTGGCCACACCATAGCCACTTAATAGCTGAGAGAGGGAAAATCCTTACTTACCAGACCAGCATGTCTGGACAAGTATACACAAGGATGCCAACTTCCTTAATCACCATTCCGTCTTTTATACACCTGTCCCAGGCCTTCCCCACCAAGTAGACAATCTCCTACAGGTTCACTCTGGGCTTAATTCAACTACTAATTATCTACAAATATGCCCAGACACAAACCCTCAACCATCAAGTTAACACCCCTACCTAACTATGAAACTCCATCCCTTGTCAACTTGACACAAAACATAGTACATTTAATAGATAAAATATCAAAATAGAAACATCGTGAAAATGAGCTCCCTTCCCCCACTCCGCTGCCCAGGATGCACGCGCGGTCCAGCTGGGCCTCACCGCGAACCTAGGTAAGCTCCAGCCCCCCCCCCCCCCGCCCACCCCCATAACCCCAGGCCGCCCAAGGGACCCAGCTCCTCCCGCCATCCAGCCGGAGCCGGGCAGGGTGTGGGAGGAGGAGGAGAGCCCCTCTGCGCCCAGGCCGCCCCAGCTACCCCCAGATTAAATAGCGCCCCTCCCCCCCCATGCCCCATCCTCCCTTCCCCCACTCCGCAGCCCTGGACGTGCGCAGTCCAGCCAGGCCTCACCGCGACCTAGGTAAGCTCCGTCCCTGCTCAGAACCCCAGATCAAATAATTCAGTTTAGTGAAAAATGCACAGAAATTGAAAGAAGATCTTGAGTTAAAACAATGCCAAAGTCAAAGTGCAAATCCAAGAGAAACAACACTCAAGTAAACAAATCTCCCACTGAAGGAATTAATCCCACAATGTTAGACTCCAAACAGAACAAACCCATGGAAAATGGCCATGAAAGCCTGACCCAGGATAACGACTTTGAAAATATGATCATTACCATGTTCAATACTATGAAAGAGGATATCCGGGAGGAATTAAATAACCGAATCAATCGCATTGAGGAGGAACACAACAGACACTTGGAGGAGTTGAGAAAAACAGTGCAAGAAACAAAAACAGGCATAGAGCAGTTAAAACAGACTCAAGCAGAGTTTAAAACTGAGCTAAAAGACAAGTTATCTTCAACCCAGAATTCCACAGAGAATCTTATCACCAGAACTAACGAAGCAGAAAACAGAATTTCAGACCTTGAAGATAAAGTGGGAGAATTAACCAGCTCAATGCAAGAGGTTGTTAAAGACAAAAAGGTACTTGAGAGAAATATCCAGGAGATATGGGACACCCTGAAGAAGCCTAACATGCGTACTCATGGAATACCAGATCAAGAATCTCAAAATACCACCCCTGAGGAAATTTTTCAAACGATCATCAAGGAAAACTTTCCTCATCTAAAAAAAGAGAGGCCCATCCATATACAAGAGGCATTCCACACCCCAAACAGATATGACCAAAACAGAAGCTCTCCACGGCAAATAATAGTTAAAACACTCCACATTCAAGATAAAGAACTGGTGCTGAGAGCTTCAAGGGAGAAAAAACAAGTCACTTTAAAGGTAAACCTATTAAAATAACAAATGACTTCTCAGTCGAAACAGTAAAAGCAAAAAGAGCTTGGAGAGACATACTTCAAGTACTGAATGAGCAAAAATGCCAACCCAGGCTGATTTACCCTGCAAAACTATCTGTCATGATTGAGGAAGAAAGAAAAATCTTCCAGCACAAAGACAACTTGAAGGGATACATGTCCACCAAACCAGGCCTTCCAAAAATACTAGAAATGATACTCAAGCTTGAAGAAAAAAAACAGGCATATCCAGGAGAGCAGAAGACAAGTATAACACCATCAACAGCGAAGAAATACACTTATAAAAACCATTAAACATAATAAATGTCTGGAATTCAAAATAGTTTCTCCATTATAACACTAAATGTTAATGGAATTAACTCACCAATCAAGAGACACAGATTACAAATTTGGATTAAAAATCACAATCCATCAATCTGCTGCCTGCAGGAAACCCATCGCACCACAAAAGATAGGCATGCCCTAAAAATAAAAGGCTGGTCAACAATTCTACAAGCTAATGGAAGCAGAAAACAGGCAGGGGTAGGTATTATGCTATCAGACAAAGTAGACTTCAAACCAAAGAAAATTATAAGAGACACGGATGGATACTACATTTTAGTCACAGGTACAATTCACCAGGAAGACTTCACAATACTGAACATATATGCACCCAATACGGGCCCCTCCACATTCATTAAGAAAACCCTACAGCGTCTAAAGCAAGAAATCAACCCCCAAACGATAATTCTTGGGGACTTCAACACCGCCCTCTCAACATGGGATAGATCAACAGGTCAAAAGCTTAACAGAGACACTTTGGAACTTAATCAAACCCTTAAAGAAATGGACCTTACAGATCTCTATCGAACTTTTCACCCACACACCAAAGAATACACATTTTTCTCAGCAGCACACGGAACTTTCTCCAAAATAGATCACATGTTGGGCCACAAAACAAATCTATACATATACAAAAAAGTTGAAATTCTAACCTGTGCCCTATCAGACCACCACAGCCTAAAGCTGGACATCCACAATACAACAAACAAGAGAAAATACACTAACTCCTGGAAACTTAACAATATGATGCTGAATGAGAACTGGATTCAGGAAGAAATTATAAAGGAAATTCAAGATTTCCTGAAAGCGAATGATAATGAAAATACAACTTACCAAAATCTCTGGGACACAATGAAAGCTGTTCTAAGAGGTAAGTTCATAGCTCTTAATGCCTACATCAAAAAAATGGAAACATCAGAAATAAACAACTTAACAATACAGCTTAAAGCTTTAGAGAAACTAGAGCAATCTGATCCCAAAAGTAGTAGAAGAGAGATTGGCAAAATAAGGGGAGAGATATCTGAAATCGAGATTACAAAAACGATAGAAAAAATCAACCAGTCAAAAAGCTGGTTCTTTAAAAAAAATCAACAAGATTGATACACCCCTAGCTAAATTAACCAGAAGCAAGAGAGAGAAAAGCCAAATGAACAAAATTAGAAATGAACACGGAGTTATCACTACTGATACCCAAGAAATCCAGAGAATTATAACATCATATTTCAAAAACTTATACTCTGTGAAATTTGACAACACAAAAGAGATGGATGAATTCCTAAGTAAACACAACTTACCTAAATTGAATCAGGAAGTTGTGAATTATTTAAATAGTCCTATAACATATGAGGAAATCGATGAAGTAATCTCGAATCTTTCCACCAAAAAATGTCCTGGACCAGATGGATTCAGCACAGAGTTCTACCAGACATTTAAGGAGTTAATAACACCAATACTCCTTAAACTGTTCCATCAAATAGCAAAGGAAGGAATACTACCAAATTCCTTCTATGAAGCTAGTATCGTTTTAATCCCAAAACCTAATAAAGACTCACTTAAAAAAGAAAACTATAGGCTGATCTCTCTGATGAACACAGATGCAAAGATTCTCAACAAAGTCTTAGCAAATCGGATTCAAAAACATATTAAAAAGATCATTCACGGGGACCAAGTAGGCTTCATCCCTGGCACACAAGGTTGGTTCAACATACGCAAATCAATAAATGTAATTCATCAAGTAAACCAGTCCAAAGTCCAAGACCACATGATACTCTCGATAGATGCAGAAAAAGATTTTGACAAGATCCAAGAGCCTTTTATGATCAAAACGCTCGAGACAGTAGGAATGGAAGGAACCTTTATCAATATAATAAAAGCTGTAACAACAAGCCCACAGGAAGGATTATGCTCAATGGGGAACAATTGGAAGCATTCCCACTTCGATCAGGAATTAGACAAGGCTGTCCACTCTCACCACTTCTATTCAATATTGTATTTGAAGTCTTAGCTGAAGCCATAAGACAAGAAAAGGACATAAAAAGGATTCAAATCGGCAAGGAAGAAGTCAAGCTATCCCTATTTGCAGATGACATGATCTTATACCTGAGGGATCCCAAAAACTCCACCAGGAAGCTCCTAGAACTAATACAGAAGTTCAGCAGGGTGGCAGGATACAAAATACACATACAAAAATCAGTGGCCTTCCTATATGCCCAGAATGAAAGAAGTGAAAAAGCCTTGAGAGAAACAATCCCATTTACTATAGCCCTTAAAAAAATGAAATACCTTGGTATAAACCTAACCAAGGAGGTAAAAGGCCTTTACAACGAAAACTTTAAAACCCTAAAGAAAGAAATAGCAGAAGACACCAGAAGGTGGAAAGACCTCCCTTGTTCCTGGATTGGCAGAATCAACATCGTAAAAATGACCATCCTACCAAAGGCAATATACAGATTCAATGCTATACCAATCAAAATCCCAAAGCAATTCTTCAAAGAAGTTGACCAAACAATCTCAAAGTTCATATGGAAGCACAAAAGACCCAGGATAGCAAAGACAATCCTGAGTAACAAAAACACTGCTGGAGGTATTACCATACCAAACCTAAGTCTATACTACAAATCCATAGTTATAAAGACAGCCTGGTACTGACTCCAAAATAGACACACAGATCAATGGATAAGGATTGAAGACCCAGATATAAGCCCACAAAATTACAGCCATTTGGTCTTTGACAAAGGGGCCCAAAGAATCCAATGGAAAAAGAATAGCATCTTCAACAAATGGTGCTGGCAAAACTGGCTCCACATGCAGAAGATTAAAGCTGGAACCGTACTTGTCACCATGTACAAGACTTAATTCCAAATGGATCAAGGACCTTGATATAAGGCCAGAGACTATAAAAACCATAGTTGAAAGGATAGGGAACTCCCTCGAGCTGATTGGGCTAGGCCAACATTTCCTCAACAGACATCCAATGGCACAGTCACTGCTACCAACTCTCAACAGTTGGGACCTTGTGAAATTAAAGAGCTTCTGTTCAGATAAAGAGATTATAACACGAGCTCAAAGGCAACCCACAGAATGGGAGAAAATCTTCACTAACCACATATCTGATAGAGCTCTACTATCCAGAGTGCACAAAGAACTTAGAAAACTAAACACCAACGAAACCAATGGCCCAATTAAAAAATGGGCCCTAGAACTTAAAAGAAACTTTACCAGGGATTAAATGAAAATGTCTAACAAATATCTTAAAAAATGCTCCACTTTCTTAGCCATCAGGGAAATGCAAATCAAAACTTCCCTGAGATATCATCTCACCCCAGTCAGGATGGCAAAAATCCACAATACAAACAACAACAAATGCTGGAGAGGATGTGGAGAGAGGGGAAGTCTCCTACATTGCTGGTGGGAATGCAGGCTCATACAGCCACTCTGGCGAGCCGTCTGGAGATTCTTAAAGAAATTAAAGATTGAAATGCCATATGACTCTGCTATTCCACTTTTGGGAATAACCTCCCATACAGCAGAGGTTCACCTCGATAGCACAAGCATGACCATGTTCATAGCAGCACTGTTTACAATAGCAAAGTCATGGAATCAACCCAAATGTGCAACAGTTGACGAGTGGATAAGGAAACTGTGGTACATCTATACAATGGAGTACTACTCAGCCATCAAAAATAATGAATTACTGGAATTTGCCAGGAAATGGATGTCATTAGAAACAATTATATTAAGTGAAGTATCCCAGACCCAAAAAATTAAGGGCCGTATGTACTCCCTAATAGGTGGCTCCTAGTACCAAACCCACCCAGCCCACCTAGAGACAGTAATTGCAAGGATTATGAACAGGAGGGATGGGTCGGAGGGCCACACCAGAAACAAGGAGAGAAGGGACCATGTTACAGCAGAGAAAATAGGCCTCCATCAAGGACTCAAATAAGTAATGAGACATCTGATTAAGTTCACAGACTTTTGTTCCTGATCATTTACTCCTGAGGGGGTATGATCTCACCAGAAGAGGAGGGCATATAGTCTGGCAGATAAAAAGTAACCATTGTGCAAATTGGTGATAGACCCCTCCCTCACTGTCATTTCCCACTTTTATTACATCTACCTTCGAATGTGCTTTTATCACAAGACTCTAGTTTAACAGCTTTTTGTCTCTGGCCAGGGGGTAACATACAATGCCCACCAGGATGGAGTGAAGGGCATTGCAGGAGCAGCAAAACTGCAAAAGAAAATCAACAAACCACAATCCAGAACTTCAGAGACTCTATATCAACCACCTAGAACTAGGGCAGCTTAATCTCTCCCCATCTTGAAGCTCAGGGAAATTTGCGGAAGAGGGGGCGGTAAGAGTGTAAGAGCAAAAGATGGGAGGAGCAATGATATGTAAGATACTCCATACAAGTTAGGGCTGAAGCAATCATAATTGGACTTTACATGCCCTGCGCATTGTCCAACACACTATTGACCCCACAAAGTCTAGCATCTGCTAAAGGCACCAAGATCTTTGGAGGCAAGGGATTGGCAGCCACAGCAGTGTTCCTATACCTAAGGGGATCACGGGAAAGGGTTCAGGAAATGCCACTGGGTCCTTGTACGTCATCGGAGAGGAGGGCCCAGAGGAAAATCAGGCATGCACAAGAAAGGACTCTCTGGGAATTGGGGGGGAGGCACTGGGGGATAGGAAGGGAGGGGGGTAGGGAGGAGGAGCAGGGGATATGGGGGAGAGGAGGACGGAGGGAGGGAACTGGTGTACCCATTAAGTTTGTATGAGCTGAAATAATAATAAAAAATGTATTAATAATAAAAAAAGAAAAAAAAAAAGAATCTATTAAGCTGCTTTTCCGCCTTGGGAAGCATGGTCTGGGGAGGACCCATTGCTCGTCAGGTAAACCCACTAGACCATGCCCCAGACCCCGGATCACCTGCTAATCCCACCTTGTCCCACAAACCAGCCCACCAACTAGCAGCAGCCAGTCTGTTCTCAGTTAGGGAAGGACCTTAGGCCACATCCCAGGTCCCAGGAGAGCTGTGTGGCATACTAGATGCACAGTCTTTTCCGCATGGGACACAGACCAGGGAGGAACCCCTGCTCCTCATAATGCAACAGATTCCAAAGAAAACCCAAGCAAAGCTCTAGGGGACAAATGACATACATCTGAAGTCCTCTAAAGTCATCCCATGACATGGGAGAGATTCTTCACATCCAGCTCAAAGATAAGTAAACCCTTTTTACCATCCTTTTCCTTTCAATTACTAATTACTGTAGATTACCTTTTCCATATAGCTACCCGAAAATGTATACAACTTCAGGGACTATACCATTCAACCTCACATATCACCAAAGTATTAAACTGAAAAAATGCACGACCATACTAATCTTTACTCCCTGTCTACTAAACCTAATGTAATTGCTGTACTAACAGTCTAATAGCCTCACCTAGGAGATAACAATACCAGACAAGTGTACCCAACTCCAAGGTAAACCCTAGTAATAACTGATCAAGAGTAGTAATACCAACTAATTCAGTTGAGTCAAAAACACACAGTAACTGAAGAAAGGTCTTAAGAGATAAAAGAACAATCCCCAGGTCACAGCGTAAATCCATGAGAAACAAAAAGAAAGAAAATAAATCTCCCCTGAAAGAATTAACCCCATAATGACAGATTCCAACCAGAACAAATTCACAGAAAATAGCCAAGACAGCCATACACAAGATAATGACTTTCAAAGCCTGATCATTACCATAACCAGTACTATGAAAGAGGAAATCTGGGAGGAGTTAAATAACTGCATGAACCGCTTTGAACAGGAACACAACAGGCACTTGGAGGAGATGAGAAAAACAGTTGAAGAAACAAAAATAGGAATAGAGCTGTTAAAACAGTCTCAAGCAGAGTTTAAAATTGAACTAAAAGACAAGTTATCTTTAACCCAGAACTCAACAGAGAGTCTTATCAGCAGAACTAACAAAGCAGAAAACAGAATTTCAGATCTTGAAGACAAAGTGGAAGAACTAATCAGCTCAATGGAAAAGGTTGTTAAAACCAAAAAGATACTTGAGAGGAATATTCAAGAGTTATGGGATACCTTGAAGAGGCCTAACATGCACATTCATGGAATACCAGAGCAAGAATGCCAAAATACCACACCTGAGGAAATTTTTCAAATTATCATAAAGGAAAACTTTCTTCATCTAAAGAAAGAGAGACCCATCCAAAAACAAGAGGCATTCTGCACCCCAAACAGATATGACCAAAATAGAAACTTGCCACAGCAAATAAGAGGCAAAACATTACACATACAAGACAAAGAAAATGTGCTGAGAGCTTCAAGGGGGAAGTCACTCTAAAAGGTAAACCTATTAAAATAACAAATGATTTTTCAATGGAAATGGTAAAAGCAAGAAGAGCGTGGAGAGATGTAGTTCAAGTATTGAATGAGCACAAATGTCAACCCAGGCTGATATAGCCCAGAAAAACTATCAGTCATGATCGAGGGTGAAAGAAAAATTTTCCAGCACAAAGACAACTTGAAGGCTTACATGTCTACCAAACCAGGCCTTCAAAAAATGCTAGAAAAGATACTCAAGCTTAAAGAAACAAACAAGTATATCCAGGAGGACAGAAAGGAAGTATAATACCACCAAAACCTGAAAGCCTAATACACTTATGAAAGCCACTAAACATAAAAAGTGTACAGAATTAAAAGTAATTTCTCCATTATAACACTAAATGTCAATGAAATTAACTCGCCAATCAAGAGACACAGATTACAAACTTGGATTAGAAATCACAACCTATCCATCTGCTGCATTCAGGAAACACATCTCACCACAAAAGATAGGCACATCCTAAATGTAAAAGGCTGGCAGGCTAATGGAACCAGAAAACAGGCAGGGGTAGCTATTATGCTATCTGACAAAATGGACTTCAAACAAAAAAATCATAAGAGACATAGATCAATACTACATTTTAGTCACAGGTACAATTCACCAGGAAAACTTCACAATACTGAACATATATGCATCTAATATGGGCTCCTCCACATTCATTAAGCTGCCTCTCACCATGAGATAGATCAACAGGTCAAAAACTTAACAGACACATTGGAACTTAACCAAACCCTTACTGAAATGGACCTTACAGATCACTATCAAACTTTTCACTCATGTACCAAAGAATATGCATTTTTCTCAGCAGCACACAGAACTTTATCCAAAATAGACCACATATTGGGCCACAAAACGAATCTCCACATAGACAGGAAAGTTGAAATTCTAGCCTGCACTCTATCAGACCACCATGGTCTAAAGCTTGATAGCAGAAAATGTACTAGCTCCTGGAAACTAAACACTATGATTCTGAATGAGAATTGGGATCAGGAAGAAATCATAAAGGAAATTCAAGATTTCCTAGAAGTGAACCATAACAAAAATACAACTTATCAAAATCTTTAGGACACAATGAAAACCATCCTAGAAGGAAAGTTTATAGCTCTTAATGCCTATATCAAACAAATAGAAACATCACAAATAAATAACTTAACAATGTAGCTTAAAGCTTTAGAGACACAAGAGCAATCTAATCGCAAAAGCAGTAGAAGAGAGGAGATTAGCAAAGTCAGGGGAGAAATATCCAAAATTGAGATAAGGAAAATGATACAAAGAATCAATCATGCAAAAAGCTTGTTCTTTGAAAACATCAATAAGATTGATACACCTCTAGCTAAATTAACCAAAAAGAAGAGAGAGAAAACCCAAATTAACAAAATTAGAAATGAAAATGGAGTTATCACAACTGATACCCAAGAAATTCAGAGAATTATAAGGTCATATTTCAAAAGCTTATACTCTGTGAAATTTGACAATGCAAAAGAAATGGATGAATTATCTAAGTTGAATCAGAGTTTTGAATTGTTTATATAGTCCTATAATGTATGAGGAAATTGATGAAGTAATCTCGAATCTTCCCACCAAAAAATGTCCTGGACTAGATGAATTCAGCACAGAGTTCTACCAGAGATTTAAGGAACAACTAACACCCATACTCCTTGAACTGATCCATTAAATTGTGAAGGAAGGAACACTACCAAATTCTTTCTATGAAGCTAATATCATCTTAACCCCAAAACATAATAAAGATACACTTAAAAAAGAAAACTATAGGCCAGTCTCTTTGATGAACACAGATGCAAAGATTCTCAACAAAATCTTAGCAAATCGGATTCAAAAACATGTCAGAAATATCATTCACTGTGGTCAAGCAGGCTTTATCCCAGGCACACAAGGTTGGTTCAACATATGCAAATCTATGAATGTAATTCACCATATAAACCAGTCCAAATTCGAAGACCACATGATACTTTCAATAGATGCAGAAAAAGCTTTTGATAAGGTCCAATAGCCTTTTATGATCAAAACGCCAGAGACAGCTGGAATGGAAGGAACTTTCATTAACATAATAAAAGCTGTATAGGACAAGCCAACAACAAGGATTATATTCAATAGGGAAAAACTTGAAGGATTCCTGCTTTGATCAAGAACGAGACAAGGCTGTCCACTCTCACCACTTCTATTCAATATTGTACTTGAAGTCTTAGCTGGAGCCATAAGACAAGAGAGGGAGATAAAAGGGATTCAAATCTTTAAGGAACAAGTCAAGTTATCTCTATTTGCAGATACTGAGTGACCCTAAAAACTCCACCAGGAGACTCCTGGAACTAATACAGAGTTCAGCAGGGTGACAGGTTACAAAATAAACGCACAAAAATCAGTGGCCTTCCTATATGCCCAGGATGAAAGAAGTGAAAAAGTCCTGAGAAAAACAATCCCATTTACTATAGCCCCTAAAAAAATGAAATACCTTGGTATAAACCTAACCAAGGAAATAAGAGACCTTTACAATAAAAACGTTAAAACCCTAAAGAAAGAAATTGCAGAAGACACCAGAAGGTGAAAAAACCTCCCATGCTCATGGATTGATGGAATCAACATCATAAAAAGGACCATCCTACCAAAAGCAATATACAGACTCAGTGCTATACCAATCAAAATCCCCAAGCAATTATTTAAAGAAATTGACCAAAAAATATCAAATTCATATAGAAGCACAAAAGACCCAGGATAGCAAAAACAATCCCGAGTAACAAAAACACTGCTGGAGGTATTACCATAACAAACCTTAATCTATATTGCAAATCCATAGTAATAAAAACAGTCTGGTACTGGCTCCAAAATAGGGACATAGATCAATGGATAAGGGTTGAAGACCCAGATATAAGCCCACACACTTACAGCCATTTGATCTTTGACAACGGCCCCAAAAAAATTCAATGGAAAAAGAACAGCATCTTCAACAAATGATGCTGGCAAAACTGGATGTCCACATGCAAAAGATTAAAACTGGACCTGTATTTGTCACCATGTACAAAAATTAATTCCAAATGGATCAAAGCCTCAATATTAGGCCATCAACTATACAAACCCTAGGTGAAAGGGTAGGGGACGCCCTCAAACTGATTGAGCTAGGCCAACAGTTCCTAAACAGAAATCCAGTAGCATAGTCACTAAAACCAACACTCAACAAATGGGATCTTATGAAATTAAAGAGCTTCTGTTCAGATAAAGAGATTGTAAACTGAGCAAAAAGGCAACCCACAGAATGGGAGAAAATCTTCACTAACCACATATCTGATAGAGTTCTATTATCCAGAGTGCACAAAAAACATAGAAAACTAAACACCAAAGAAACAAATGGCCCAATTAAAAAATGGGTCTGGGAACTCAAAAGAAACTTTTCCTTGGAGGCAAGGGATTGACAGCCAAAATAGTGTTCCTATGCTTAAGGGGAACAAAGGAAAGGGTTCAGGGAAATGCCGCTGGGTCCTTGTACTTCATCGGAGAGGAGGACCCAGAGGAGAGTTTGGCATGCACATTAAAGGATTCTCTGGGGATTGGTGGAGGGGAGGTACTGGGCGGTGGGGAGGGAGAGGTGAGGAGAGGGTGAGCAGAGGGGTCAGGGGGAGAAGGAGGGAGGGAACCGGTGTACCTATTAAGCTTGTATGAGCGGAGATAATAAAAAAAATTTTTTTTTTAAAAAGAAACTTTTCCAAGGATGAAATTGAAATGTCTAACAAATATCTTAAAAGATGCTCCACATCCATAGCCATCAGGGAAATGCAAATCAAAACCTCCCTGAGACATCATCTCGCCCAAGTCAGGGTGGCAAAAATCCACAATACAAACAACACCAAGTGCTGGAAAGGTTGTGGAAAGAAAGGAACCCTCCTACATTGCTGATGGGAATGCAGGCTTATACAACCACTCTAGCGATCAGTGTGGTGATTTTTAAAAAAGTTAAAGATTGAAATGCCACTTCTGGGAATAATCCCCCATAAAGCAAAAATTCACTTGAATGGCACAAGCACAACCATGTTCATAGTAGCTCTATTTACAATAGCAAGGTCATGCAATCAACCAAAATGCCCAACAGTTGATGAGTGGATAAAGAAAAGTGGTACATTAATACAGTGGAATACTAGTCAGCCAACAAAAAAGATGAATTAATGAAATTTGCCGGGAAATGGATGGAATTAGAAAAAAATATATTGAGTGAAGTATCCCAGACAGAAAATTAAGCGCTGTATGTCCTCCCTAATAGGTAGATCCTAGTACCAAACCCACTTAGTGACATATTCAAAGATAAATCTCTGTAATAACTATAGTAATTGCAAAGGTTATAAACAGAAGGGAAGGGGAAGCAGGAACCACCCCCCCCAAAATAAGGAGAGTGAGGATCATGCTACAGAAAGAAAATAGGTCACCATCAAGTACTGCAAGTAAGTAGTGAGACATCTGGTTAAGCTTACTCGCTTGCATCCCTGTCACTTGCAACTGAGGGCGTTCGATCTCACCAGTCAGGGAGGGCATAGAGTCTGGTAAATAGATAGTAACCATCCTGCAAATGGGAGACTAACCCCCCTCACCATGGTCTCCTATTTTTATTCCCTCTACCTTTCAATCTACTCTTATTGTAAGACTCCATTTTAATAGCCTTTTATCTCTGGTAAGGAGGTGACCTGCAGTACCAATTAGGATGGAGCCAAGGGCGCTGCAGAAACAGCAAAACTGAAAACAACAACAAACCAGAACTCAGAACATCAGAGACCCTACATTAATCACCTGGAACCAGACCAGCCAAATCTCTCCCCATCCTAAAGCTCAGGGAAATTTGTGAAACAGGGGGCAGTAAGATTGTAAGAGCCTAAAGATGGGGAAGAGCAACAATATGGAAGATATTCCACACAAGTTAGGGCCACAGTAACCACAATAGGACTTTGCATGACCTGCGCAATGACTGACATATCAATGACACTCCAATGTCTAGCATGGATCACAGGCACTAGAATCCTTAGAGGCAAGAGATTAACAGTCACAATAGTGTTCCCATATTAAAGGGGAATACAAGAAAAGGCTCTAGGCAATACTACTGAGCCCTTATACCTCATCAGAGTGGAGGATGCAGAGGGAAGTTTGACATTCACACCAAAGGATGCTACAGGGATGGGGGAAAGAGGGAGCACTGGGAGAAAGAGAGAGAGGGGGGTGAAAGGAAGGGGAAAAGGGGAGGAGGGAGCGAGGGGGACTGGGTAGGGGTGGAGGAAAAGAGGGGACCGGGGTACTTATTAAGGTTGTATGATTGAGAAAATAAAAAAAAGTATCTATTAAGTCAAAATACGTTAAATACCTTAACATAGATAAAACATCAAAATAGAAACAACATGACAGTGAGAAAACATTATATTAAGACTCAAGTCCAGCAAATCAAATACCACATCCTGTACTTCAATGTCCATCTTCTGTTGCTCATCACTTAGTCATGGTCATTCAGAGATCTGAACAATCTCAGCCCCTCTTTGTAGCTCAAAGTTGCATAAGCAGAGTTTCTCTGAACCAGGTTGAATTTCCACTCACAGATGCCCTCAGCATACACCCCATGTTCTGGCATCTCCAACAACACTCTGGGTTCACCTCTGCAGCTTTAGGCTTCACCTTCCCTTGTAGTAACTCTATGCCTGCCACTTGGTGCCAAGCTTCTGCTGCTCTCCATGAACCCCTTAATCTTAAACCAAAACCAGTACCTCTTGGGTAATGCTGATGAGCTCTGCAGTGAGGTTATAATGTAGCTTGGTCCACTTGAACCTCAGTTATAACAACTTATGCCTGCTGATTCTGAAAAAGTCCCTTTTTAAACAGCCAAAACTTCCAAAGGGCAAGAAACAGTTTCAGCTTGGTCTTTTGGCCCCTGAAGGAATTGGTGTCTTCAAAACCACGGAATCACTATACAGTGGTTTCCATGTCTTCTGCTGTTCCAGTGCAAAGCATTAAATTTTCCTTCAGTGATGCTTATATCTCCAATAGTGGCAGCTACTCCGCTGTCTGCCCTTTCCTCATCCAGAGTTTCAAGACTGCCAACGCAGTTCTCTTCTATCAAGCAAACCAGTCCATCATCTTTAAATTCAACTTTGTCAAAGTCCTTGTTCCCTTCATCACAAACTGGGCCTAAAAAATCCACAACTGTTTCAGCATTTTCATTATCCCAACGGCCCATTAAATTCTGCAGAATGGTGTTTGAAATCCCCAAACTCAAAAGCTTCATATATTTCAAAGTTTCTCCAACAAAATCATTCAGAATCCACAAAATCCACACCCCACTTCGCTGGTACCAAGTTCTGTAGCAGTTCATGTGCATGTTGCTGGTAAAATCATGACAAATACTGCTTAAAGAACAAGTGGTTTATTCTCTTACGATTGTCTGGTCACAGTTCCCAGTCCAGCTTGGCAGAGAACATGCACCATCACCAAATGGCCGAGGGCACTGGCCATACCATATCCACATAACAGCTGCGAGAGGGATAATCCTTACTTGCCAGAACAGCCTGTCCGGCCAAGTATATATAATGATGCCACTTCCTCACAAAGTTCTCTGTATTTTATTCACTTGTCCAGGCTTAGTTCCACCCACCATAGGCTGGGCCTTCCCCACCAAGTAGATTCCCTCTTGTAGGTTCTCTCTGCAGGTTCCCTCTGAGCTTAGCTCAACTAGTAATTATCTACAAATGTGCCCAGAGCTCAAACTTTCAACCATCAAGATGACACCTGTATCTCACTATGACAATAATCTTTGCATGTTTGTATTGGATTAAAAAGTGGAGAGCACCACCCACATACCTCTGACCCGTAGAAGTGATTTGCATGCCAAGTAAGAGCCACTGCATAGACCCATGGCTCAAATCACCCATATGTCCCAGTCCCACCGATCCAACCTTTGCTCCAGGTAAGAGTCACCCCAGCCAGGGGATAGACCCACCCACATGCTCCAGGCTCCCCCATGATATGGACTCCCACACCAAGGGACTGCCATATCACACAACCAGAAGATTCCATCCAAATCCAGATAAGTTTTCCTAACAGCAGCCAAAGTCGCCAACCTCATCCGACTCAGGACAGCCAAAAACAAAAACTAGTGAAAGCAACCACGGATTCAACAGAAGATGCTCAACTCACATTACAAAACCACAAAATACACTAAGTACCAGGAAAATATGTTTCCTACCAAAAACATTAACCCCCCATCATAGATTCCAATCAGAATAACCTCATGGATACCAGTCAGGAAAGCAACACTCAGGATAAGGTCTTCCAAACAAATGTTATAGACATGATCAACAAGTGTGAAGAAGAACTACAACAGGACCATGAGGAATGAAAAACTGAACGTGAAGAATTCAGGAAGGAAATGAATAAGCACATGAACTTAAATGAATAGGAAAATAACAAAAGTTATGTCAGATGAAAAAGGAAATAGAAGAAACAAGAACAAGTTTAGAGCAGGTGAAAGAACTGCAAAGCTAAGCTAACTGAAATTGACAACTCGAAGAGGGTTTCACACATGGAATGCATCAGGCAGAAGATAGAATATCAGACCTGGAAACACACCTTGCTTTGAATGATAGAGCCAATCTCAGGGTCTAAGGATGGTGGAAGTCCTTGAGACATTCAAAGGGGGTGACATACAATGCCCATCAGGATGGAGTGAAGGGCATTGCAGGAGCAGCAAAACTGCAAAAGAAAATCAACAAACCACAATCCAGAACTTCAAAGAAAATCAACAAACTACAATCCAGAACTTCAGAGACTCTATATCAACCACCTAGAACTAGGCCAGACGAATCTCTCCCCATTCTGAAGCTCAGGGACATTTGTGGAAGAGGGGGCGGTGAGATTGCAAGAGCAAAAGGATGGGAGGAGCAATGATTTGCAAGATACTCCACACAAGTTAGGGCCGAAGCAATCATAATTGGACTTTGCATGCCCTGCGTAATGTCCCAACACACTATTGACCTCACAAAGTCTAGCATCTGCTAAAGGCACCAAGATCCTTGGAGGCAAGGGATTGACAGCCACAGTAGTGTTCCTATGCTTAAGGGGAACACGGGAAAGGGTTCAGGGAAATGCCACTGGGTCCTTGTACGTCATCGGAGAGGAGGGCCCAGAGGAGAGTCAGGCATGCACAATAAAGGACTCTCTGGATATTGGGGGGGGGGGAGGTACTGGGGGATGGGGGTGAAGGGTGAGGGGAGGGGGAGTAGGGGGTTCAGGGGGAGGAAGAGGGAGGGAGGGAACTGGTGTACCTATTAAGTTTGTATGAGCGGAAATAATAATAAAAAATGTATTTAAAAAAAAAAAAGGATGGTGGAAGGTACTCCAAGCAAATGCAACTAGGAAACAAGCAGGATAGCCATCTTAATATCTGACAAAATAGACTTCAAACTAAAACATACCATAAGAGTAACAAGACTCTAGTTTAACAGCTTTTTATCTCTGGCCAGGGGGTGACATCCAATACCCATCAGGATGGAGTGAAGGGCATTGCAGAGGCAGAAAAACTGCAAAAGAAAATCAACAAACCGTAATCCAGAATTTCAGAGACTCTATATCAACCACCTAGAACTAGGCCAGCCTAATCTCTCCCCATCCTGAAGCTCAGGGAAATTTGCGGAAGAGGGGGCGGTAAGAGTGTAAGAGCACAAGGATGGGAGGAGCAATGATAAGCAAGATACTCCACACAAGTTAGGGCTGAAGCAATCATAATTGGACTTTGCATGCCCTGCACAATGTCCAACACACTATTGACCCCTCAAAGTCTAGCATTTGCTAAAAGCACCAAGATCCTTGGAGGCAAGGGATTGACAGCCAAAATAGTGTTCCTATGCTTAAGGGGAACAAAGGAAAGGGTTCAGGGAAATGCCGCTGGGTCCTTGTACGTCATCGGAGAGGAGGACCCAGAGGAGAGTTTGGCATGCACATTAAAGGATTCTCTGGGGATTGGTGGAGGGGAGGTACTGGGTGGTGGGGAGGGAGGATGAGGGGAGGGTAAGCAGAGGGATCGGGTAGAGGAAGAAGGAGGGAGGGAACTCGTGTACCTATTAAGTTTGTATGAGCGGAGATAATAAAAATGTTTAAAAAACATATCATAAGAGATATGTAAGGATATTAAATACTTGTCAAAGAAATACTCACAATTCTAAACATATATGCTCCAAATATAAGTTCACCCACATTTGTTAAAAAAAAAAAAAAACAACCACTAGTGTGTCAAACAACAAATCAACTCAAACATGACAGTAGTAGGGGATTTCAGTAGTCCTGCTCTCACTGATAAACAGGTCAACTGTCCAAAAACGGAATAGAAGACACACCGAAACTAAACTGAACCATAAACCAAATGGACCTGATAGACATCTACCTACATTCCATCCTAACACCAAGGAATATACTTACTTTTCATCAGCCCATGGAACTTTCTCCAAAATGCACCATACACTAGGTCACAGAGTAAGCCTCCACAAACACAAGAAAATTGAACTCACCACCTGTACTCTATCTGACCATCCTGGAATAAAGATTCACATCCATAACAAGACAAACAACAGAAAGTACATAGACTCTCATTAGCTTAACAGCACGTTACTGACTGAGGAATGAGTCCAGACAGAAGTAAAAATGAAAGAAAAAAATTCTTAGAACTCAATGCTAATGAAAGCATATCATATCAAAACCTTTGAGATAAATGAAGACGGTCATCAGAGGAAAATTCATAGTACTCAATGCCTGGATAAAAAAATGGAAACAACACAAGTGAACAACCTAACAATGTGGCTTAAAGCTTTAGAGAAACAAGAATGAACCAACCAACCCCCACAAAAGGTAGGCATGAAGAGATTAGCAGACTAAGAGGAGAAATAATTGAAATTGACACAAGGAAAACAATACAAAAAAATCCATCAAATAAAAAGCTAGTTCTTTGAAAAACTTAACAAGACTGACAAAATTTTAGCTAAAATGAAAACCAAAAAATGAAAACCTAAATTAATAAAATTAGGAATAAAACAGAGCTATCACAACAGATGTGAAGGAAATCAGAGAATCATCAGATCATACTTTAAAAAATTATACGCCACCAAATTTGACAATCACAGAGAAATGGATGCATTTCTAAAAACATGCAACACACCAAAGTTTACATGATAAAATGAGTTACTTATATAGTTCTACAACAAGGGATGAAGTTGAAGCAGGTAATAATATGCTCCAAGAAAAGTCTGGGACCATGTGGATCATGCACAGATTTCTACCAGATATTTAAAGAATAATTAACACCAATACTCCTTAAATTATTCCAGAAAATAGAAAAGAAAGAAATGCTTCCAAATTCTTTCTATGAAGCCAACTTTATACTGATCCAAAAACTAAATAACGACACAACAGAAAAAGACAACTATAGGCTAGTTTCCTTGATGAACACATATATAAGTTCTTCAACAAAATTCTAGCAAACTGGATTTAAAAAATGTATCAAAAAGATCATCAAATATGACCAGGTTGGGTGTATTCAAGAAACGTAAGGTGGTTCAATATATACTAATCTGTACATATAATTCACCATATAAACAAATGCAAAGACAAAAATCACATAATTACCACAATTGATGTTGGAAAAATTGTTTTTTGAAAATTTTTGATAAAATCCATAACACTTTTATGATAAAGATCCTGGAGAAAATAGGGATCGAAGGAACATTTACCAACATATTGAAGGGCATACACAATAAGCCTATGGCAACAATCATCCTAAATGGTGAAAAACTGGAAGCATTCCCACTCATATTGGGAATAGGCAAGACTGCCAATTCTCACCACTTTTATTGACCATTATACTTGAAGTCATAGCTAGAGCCATAAGACAAGAGAAGCAGATAAAGAGGCTACAATTTGGAAAAAAATGAAATCAGGTTGTCCCTATTTGCAGATGACATGAACCTGTACCTCAAGGACCTGATAGATTCTGCCTAGTAATGCCTAGAATTGATAAATAAGTTCAGCAAAGTAGAAGGATACAAAGTTAATGTTAAAAAATCGGTGGCTTTTCTATACACAAAGGATAAAGTGTGAAAGACTTTAGAAACAAAAAAATTTATCATTACTTTCCCCGTAAATGAAATACCTTGGCATAAACCTAACCAAGATATAAAAGATCTATACAATGACAATTTTAAAATGCTAAAAATAGAGATTACACAAGACATCAGAGGATGGAAAGACCTCCCATGTTCCTGGATTGGCAGAAATAGCATTGTTAAAATGACCATTATACGAAAAGCAATATACAGATTCAATGCAATCCCAATCAAAATTCCAACCCAATTCTTCACAGAAATTGGGAGAGCAATCTCAAATTTCATTTGGAAAATAGAAGACTCATGATAGCCAAAACAATTCTGAACAATGAAAACTTCATGGGAGATATCAGCACACCAGCCCTCAAACTATTTTATAAAGCCACAGTAATGAAAACAGCATGGTACTGGCTCCAAAAAAGAGATAGAGACCAATGGATTAGAATCGAAGACCCAAATATTAGCACACTCACCCATAGTCAACTGATGTTTGATATATTTGCCAAAAATGCCCATTGGAAAAAGGACAGCATCTTCAATAATGGTACTGGCAAAATTGGGTTTCTACATGCAGAAGATTGAATCGGGGTCCTTATTTGTCTCTCTTCAGGAAAATCAACTCCAAATAGATCAAAGACCTCAACGTTAGACTAGAAACTATAAAATTCCTAGAAATAAAAACAGGAAATATCCGAAATTGATTGGCCTTAGCAGCATTTCCTCAATGGGATCCCAAAAGCACAGAGAACAAGTACAACACTAAGCAAGTGGGACTATGAGAATTTTAAAAAGCTGTTGCTCAACAGAAGAGACTGTTAATTGAGCAGAAAGGCCTGCAGAATGGGAAAGCATCTTCACTAACCACACATCTGATAGAGGTCTAATATCGAGAGCACACAAAAAAACTTGAAGCATTAGATATCAAGGAAGTAACCCCATTAAAAATGGGCTATAGTACTGAAAAGAAATTTTTACAAGAAAAAATTCAATTGCTAAACAAACGTCTTTAAAAATCTTCTACCTCCTTAGTCATTAGTGAAATGCAAATTAAAACCACTCTGAGATATCATCTCAGTCCAGTCAGAATGGCTAAGATCCAAAATACAAACAAAAGTAAATGCTGGCATGGATGTGGGAAGAAGCGGATATTCATGCATTGCTGGTGGAATTGTAAATTATACAACCCCTTTGAGATGAAGCTGGAGGTTCCTAAAAAAGTTAAAGATTCAAATTCCATAGGCCCCCAACTATACCATTTCTGGGAATATTTCCAAAGAACCCTGCATCCTGCGACACAATCACATGTACAGCCGTGTTCAGAGCAGTTTTTACACAACAGCAAAGAAATGGAATCAACCTAGATATCCAAGAGTTGAAGAATTGTTAAGGAAAATGTGGTACATATATACAGTAAACTACTATTTAATAGTCAGGAAAGACAAACTAATGAAATTTTCCAGTAATATGTGGAGCTGAGTGAAATATCCCAGAGGCAGAAAGACAGAGGCCATATGCCTCCCTTACAAGAGGATCTTAGTGTTAAACTTTCTGTTTGATGTAATCAAACAGAAACCCTTGCAACACCCACAAACACAAAAGAACACAAGTTAGGGGGCTGGAGGCAGATTCCAAAAAAAGTGGACAACAAAGGAATATGGAGAAACAGTTCAATAAGGATTTTATGTAAGAAAAGTCTTAAAGGGGAGGGAAGAATAGGAATAGGTCACAGTAGGGAGCAGGATTAGCCTCCAAGTAACCAACTACCTGCTCACTAGTCCCTATCCCCCTCCTCTCCACTGTCAGGAACACAGGTCCAGCAATGTAAAGCACTCTAAACCATGTGGATGGGAAGAAAACTGACAGGTGACAGGATCAGATGCCTCAATACTAACCACAAACACCTGATCGCAAACCTCCATCTAAATGCCTCTCCTTTTACATTTTGATAAGACCTCAACACCCAACCTAGACGCAGCCTCTTTCAATGGAAAGGCAGTGAAATACACACCACCACCCAACCAGAGCGCAGAGCACCAGTGATCCTAAGATGCTCAGGCAAAATCCAACCAACCACATCTCTCCCCATCTGAAGGCTCAGGGAATCTTGCAGAAGAGGGGGCAATAAGACTGTAAGTGCCTAAAGATGGGGAGGTCTACTGCTGCCCAGGACATCTGACTCAAGAGAGGAACTTACTAGAATGAGCCTTATCCTCACCAGGCCTGCACTATGGACTACATATCAACAATCGCCCATAGACCATCGAGGAACTCAGGAGAAATAATCACATGCAGGGGATACCTTAGGGGTTAGGGCTAGACAGATGAAGGGAAGTGCCCCTATCAGTGGGTCTAGCTAAGAAAGGGCCACTTAATCTGCCACAGAAGCCTGAGCCCCTTCTAAAGCAGATAACTTGAAGGGAACCCTGGGACACATAAAAACAGACAGGCAGGAGGGGAGGAGGGAGACAGATGTATTGGTAAATGGTGGGAAAAAAGGGGAGAGAGGGAGAAAGGAAAGAAAGAGGACATAGACAATCACTCTGTTTCTAAATCTAGAAAAACAAAAGTAGTTTAAAAAGAGTAGAGAGTACGATGGGTGCAGAAGGAGTTTGCTTTTATGTTTTCTACATGATACCTCATGTATCTTTCACATGGAATGTGGGGCTGCCATGGGGGAAATTACTGAGCAATATAAATTCATTTAGGTGATCAGAGCCATGGTTGATTGAGAATGGAGTCCTAAAAGGATGGGAGTTACACATTGGTGGGCAAGCTTGGAATAATGGCTCATGATTCAAAAGATAAGGAATTCTTCTAGAACATGTCAGACTTTGGAAAATTCTGAAGGAAAGTTTCCATTGTATACTCATTCACAAATCCCATGGAAGTTTTTAACACTGGAGTGTGCATTAAGGTAATGCAACAAAAAGCACTGAACAGATGCCACTTTTGTCGTTCAATAGTTGCAGAACCCATTATTGTAAGACTGAATAGAACACATTTCAGTCATGTGTGTTTTAGCAAAGCTAGGGGGAACACCTTGGTTTCTCAGCTAATTACATGTGCTCACTTTATGTAGTTAAGTTGATTCTAACAGTCTTAGGTGTTTCATCCACTGGGGTCTCTATATACTTCTGTACTTTAAGATATGTAATAATTTTTGGGTTAATTACTCAAACTGAAGAGATTGTGATGATGTAAAAGAGACTCATGAGTACATGCATAGAGTCCAGGATTTAAACTGGCACTAAACTGAAATAATGAAACAGAAAAGCTGAACAGAGGCATGACAGTATGGGGTGGCCCAGAAACTACATACTTGCTATGAAGAATAAATGTATGAGTGAATGATCAACTGCTGACTTATGGAAGATTGGTAATACACGGCATTAGTTTTCAGCTACTTCTTGATTGTAATAGACATTCATATATTTGGACCAAGTTGTTCAACTTTTGATTCTTCTTTCAGGACCATAATGAAAGAATGGCTTTAAATATCCAGATTGGATATAGGAAACCCTCAGGAAGTATTGTTCTGTTATTTCACACAGGTAGGACCTGAAAGCTCCTGAGGAAAAGAGAGAGATAATTCCTTTGTTCACACTGTGCTGTTTCCTCACCGTGAGGCACAAATGTGATGGCCAGAATGGAGATTCCAAGCAGAAACATGAAAAGCACTTGGCTTATTCTACGACCTATGTGATTCAATAAAAAATTTGCACAGAAATTGGCTGGGACGGATATTGCACCATAGAGGCCCTGCAGTAGGAAAACATTACTCCCCAGGTGTTGGAGGTGGAAAATAAATCCAATTAAGGGTATCCATATTATAAACCTGTAATGAACAAAAGAGAGAAACATATATCATTAAGTTTGGACTTTATGTCCAACAGACAACCAGTTTTAGTTACAACCAAAATATATATATCTGCTTTTTGAAATATTCACTTGCAGGAGATAATCATCATGAAACACATCATAAATGCTTGAATATTTTGAAGTGGGTAAGTGTTTGATGGATACACTGTTTAGAGTTTTTACTCTCTCTTGATTTCAGTGAGCATTATAAATTTTCACCTGTGCATATCTACTAAAATATGTTTATGTACTTTAACATTGGAATGGAAACAGAAATGTAAACCCAGAGCTAAGCTTTTTATAATGATTTGAGCTGTCAGCATCAGTCTCTGGAGATGAACCTGGTAGGATGATCTGATAACATTTTTGTATAACTAGCTCTGTGGTTGTATGTGGAAAATGCTTTGATTTCCTCCAGCTATAGAATTTCTGCATCATGGGCCAGTGAGATAGCTTAGTGTGTAAAGCACCTACTTTTAAACCTGATGATCTGAATTGAATCCCTAGAAGCCCACAGGGTGGAAGGAGAGAACCAACTTCCACATGCACCGTGGAAAACATGGATGCACATTTATCTCTGCATATCTCTCTTATTTTTTCCCTCGGATAAGTAAATAAAATACTTAAGTGAAAAAAAGAATTTCCTCATCATGTCTCCATGTCCATTTAAACTATATGGAAAATTCTTCTTTACCTGATTTTACTAGGCGGCATGTGAAGCCTACCTTAAAAGGGACAGGATGCAGATCCGCTTCCGCAGAACGGGTGTGCGAAACAAGTCACGCAGAGAAGTCTTTGTCTGTGCTGCTTCTAGTTCCTGCTTCATGGTGCATCTCACAACCTTTAACAACAGCATCAATAAATTGTTTAGATGTCACAGAATGATTGGCATTGTGGGGCATACTGGGTACCTGCAAAAGAGCAAGATTGATAACTATTGTTTCTGTCCAGTGAAAAATACGCACTCCAAGGACACAATGGTGGAGTAAAAAACTGTGGGAAATTTGAGCATAGCGGTCAAAGGAAATCGAGTGGACTTGTTTAAGGATGGACATGTTGAGCATAGGAGACTCTAGATTAATTATAGTGAATGGAAGAGGTTGTCTATGTTGGATATTTACATTCAGAAAGAAAGCAAGATAACAGATATTAGGTAGAGAGGGTCAATGCTCCTTACAAAATAGATGTGTATGAAAGATGTGGCAATGGAGGCTGGCTCTCCCATGATTGATAATAGTAGCAAAACAACCAGTTTCAGGATGAAGACTTCTGTCTTGAAAGTCTTTATTTTTGTTATGGGGGGCAAGTTATGAGCAATAAGTCCTGGAAGGCTGTGTCTCCCTGTATAGGATGTCTAGAGTGAAGTCTGAGGTTGGCATTAAAGTTTGTATCTTAAATATGCTCATAGGCTCATGTGTTAGTGCATGCTCCTCAGTTGGTGGTGATATTTTGGGAGTTTGAGGTATGTTTAGAACACAGAACCTTTTATGCCAATAGTATGTCACTAATGGTGGGCCTTTGAAGACTATAATTGGCCTTGGTTCTGATGATGCTTCCCAGTCCACCATGATAGAATAAGGCTCTGTCATAAACTTCTGTCTCCATCATGTTGCCATGCCTACTCACCATGATAGACTGAATTCTCTTGAATCCATGACCTAAAATAAATCTTTTCTTACTTAACGTTTCCGGTCATTTCTTTTGATGACCACAATTGTTGCAGTTCATCTGCATGGTTGCTGATAAATGACTATCAGATGGCTTAAGGGACCAAGGGATTTATTCTTTTATGATTAATGGTTACAATTTATAGTCCAGCTTGATGGGAGAGCATGCACCAACACCAGGGTTGAGGGAACTGGCCACAGTCTGTACACAACACCTGAGAGAAGGATGATCCTTACTTGCCAGACCAACAATTCTGGCCAAGTATACAAAAAGATGCTCATTCTGTCAACCAGCTCTCCTTGATTTATTCCAGGGCTTAATCCCTCCCACCATAGTTTGGCCTTCCCCATCAGTTAGACAATCTCCTTCAGGTTCACTCTGGGCTTAACACAACTATTAATTCTCTACAAATGTGCCCAGAGCTCAAACCCTCAACAGTCAAGTTGACACCTGTGCCTAACCATGAATGATACAAAAAGAACTAACAGAAAATTATATCCAGATAAAATTGAGTTCTTCCTGTGGTAAAACTTACCGTTCTCCTCAGGCCTTTCAAAATGAATTCAAAGAATTTGGAAGAATTTGCAGATGCAGCATAGAGGAGCCATAGAATCAGTAAATAAATCTTTATATTTTTTATTATTTATTATTTATTGAATTGTGCATGTGTGCACGTGTGCATATGTGTGTGTATGTGTGTGTGTGTGTGTGTGTGTGTGTGTGTGTGTGTGTGTAGAACCACAGATCAATTTGGGAACCACCATGGACAGCCTTCACTTCCTTCTTGTTTACTCTGCCCTGGGATTCACAGGCTCCATCTTACCAGGACCAAAAATGCAGGCCTGCCCCGGCTTCCGCCCGCTGTCTACACATGGGGTCTAGGATCTGAACTCAGGACCTTCCTCCTGCAAGGCAGAGGCTTAACCCCTAAGCCACCTCTCCAGCCCGAGTAAATATATCTTAATAGATGATTCTCCCAGACGTTCAGAAGATCAGAATATTGATGTAAATGTGAATAATGAAGGCCTTGGTCATGAAATTGAAGATGGCATGATAGTTAAATGCAGTTGTCATTTCAATGTTGCCTGAGCCTTGAGCCAGCCTGCAAGAGGCTCTCTAAGTGATGAAGAAGGCCCACTGTGGTGGGTAGAAGATGGCTAAGATGGGCAGGTGGCTAAGATGGAGGGAACTGGTTAAGGAAGTTGACATTCTTACCTATACTTGGCCAGACATGTTGTTCTGGCAAGTGATGATTGTTCTCTCAATACTCTGTAGATATAGTGTGGCCAGTTGTCTTGGTCCCTGCTGTTGGGTCAAGCTGGACTAAGACTGTATTGGATAACTGTAAGCCAAAATAAACCTCCTTATTCTCTTAAGTGTAGGTCTTGAATTTATCAGCAACATGCAGGTAAACTGTAACACATGGGAACAGTCATTCTGGCAAAAAAAAAATCTGGTTATGTTATTTCTGTGTTTTGAAAATTTGAATGTGGTTGAGTTCAATAATAATGGATTGGTTCGTTTGGCAGAAGAAATGTTGAGCCTGGGCAGCATTGAGGCCATGTTGTTTTCCTGCTCTTTATGTGGTCCAGGACCCGATCCCAGAGAATGGTGTTTTCCTACTTTTCAGTGGGTCTTCTCATCTCAAGTAATTTAATCAAAGTAATCTTTCTTGAGTATTCCCAGAGGCAAACCAATATCAATAATCTCCACAGCTGTGCCTGGAGGCAATTCTGATCCTGTCAGTTGACAATCAATATCAATTATGCCACTATTTCTCTTGGTCGCCCATCAGAACTAATGATAAGTCTCTATTACTAAATATACTACTTAACTCTGGTTGGAGGACTTAGAGAAATCAAGGTAGAATTGAGCTAGAAGTTCTTTTCCTGTTGACTAGGTTTAATAGTGTTGGAAGTTGTTATGCAGAGCACTTCAGGAGAATTATCATCAATGGTTTTGCTCAGTTGTGGACCCTCATATATTATCAACTGAGTAGGCAAGATTGCCCACTGGTGCAATAATGACATCATGATAACCAACAACAATAGTCATAGAGTAACCAAATCTTATTGGATTTGAGGCCTGCTGCATACTTTCAACCTGGTCAAAACTTATGGCTGGGGGCTGGAGAGGTGGCTCAGGGGTTAAGCTTCTGCCTTGCAGGCAGAAAGTCCTGAGTTTGGATCCTAGACCCCATGTATAGATGCCAGTCGGAAGCCAGGGCAGCCTGTGTTTTTGGTCCTGGTAGCGCCTGGTAGGGCAGAGTAAACAAGGAGGAGGTGGAAGCAGTCCATGATGGTTCCTGAATTTGCCCGTGGTTCTACACACACACACACACACACACACACACACACACACACACAAAATTGAATAAATAATAATAAAAAAATTTAAAAAAATGGCTGGAGATATCAGAGACCATAGTAGGGTAGCTACTTTTTTTTTTTTTGCTAAATTGCCATGACATGCTAATTGAATTGCTTTCTATATATTTTTGTTTATAGAGCTGTTGTCAACTTTGGTTAGAGAAGCTCCTTTTTGCATGGGATGCAGTTACTTGAGATTCACAAATGGTCAAAGTGGAGAATAAGTGACTTCTGAATGCTCAGCCCTAAATTTAACATGAATATCATCACTTCCAAGGTGCAAGGGACATTATGAAAGTGGGTGGTGTGGGGATGCAAGAGCCAGAGAAAGGGATGGAGTGCTGTGGAACCGTGTCTTGATTCTTGAACTCTCAATGGCTGTGATTATGCATGGGACCTGTTCATGAATGTGTCAGTCACACACAGGAGAGCACAGGATCTCCTGAGGCCCCGCTGCTTCTTGAGCACACTTATAGGCAGTAGGCCAGTTCCAAGGGAGGGATTTATGAAGCCCCTCTTGAGTGTCTCTACACAGTTAGTGGCTGGTGGGGGAGAGACACTGGTTATTCACTGGTGAATAATTCCTCACTATGCTTCTGTATATAATCTTAATTAAATTCTCTTCAGGACACACACACGTATGGGGGAGAAGGAGAGAGGTAAGACAATAGTGGGATTTGCCTGGGCCACGCCCCTGGGCCCCAGCCCCTTTCTTTCTCCCGCCCGCCTGTCTGCCTGACCATGCTCCCAGTTCTCCATCCCAGGTGAGTTTTTCCAACCCCCCAGGTGACCCCGTGTCCCAGCGCCTCGCATCAGCCAACCAGAGAGACACCCAGGCTGCCTCTGGTTTTGCCTGGGCTGCGCCGCGGGCCCCAGCCCCTTTCTTCCTCTGGCCTGCCTGTACACCCAACCGGACAGGACTTGCTCTCATTCCTCCATCCTTGGAGCTTGGGTGGGCCACTAAGCCAAGTCCCAGGTCCCAGGTGAAGAATTCTGCCATCAACATCAGCCCCTCTGCCTCTCCCGCCCAGCAGGGACCCACACACGTGGTCCACGGAAGACACACTGCTACTCAGAATTCAATAGAGTCCAAAGGAAACTCAAGCAAAGTTCTAAGGGTCAAAGGCCATACATATGAAGATCTTTACAATCATCCTATCACATGGGAGAGATTCTTCACATCCAGCCCAAAGAAAAGTAAACCTCCTTTTTTTCACCTTACTGTTCCTTTCTAGTATTAATCACTGTAGCTGAACTTTTCCATACAGCCACCCCAAAAACATATACAACTCCAGGGTTACACCATTCACCCTCACATATCACCAAGATACTAAATCGTAAAAGTAAACTACCATACTAATATTCACCCCCTGTCTACTTAACCTGACTTAACTGATGTACTAACAGCTTAATAGCCTCATCTAGGAAATAACAATAACAAAAGACAAACGTACCCAACTCCAAGGCAAGCACTAGTAATAACTGCCCAAGTGTAGTAATACCAACTAAATCAATTCAGTCAAAAACACACAGAAACTGAAAGATCCTAAAACACAAAACAACAATGCCCAAGTCAAAGTGCAGATCCATGAGAACAAAACCCAAGAAGACCAATCTCCCACCAAAAGAATTAACCCCATAATGATGGATCCAACCAGAAGAAATTCACAGAAAATAGCCAAGAAAGCCAGACCCAAGATAATGACTTTCAAAGTATGATCATTACCATGATTAATACTATGAAAGAGGAAATCTGAGAGCAGTTAAACAACTGCATTAATCACTTTGAACAGGAACACAACAGGCACTTGGAGGAGTTGAGAAAAACAGTTCAAGAAACAAAAATAGGCATAGAACAGTTAAAAAAGAGTCTCAGGCAGAAAATAAAAATCGAACTAAAACACAAGTTATCTTCAACCCAAAATTCAACAGAGTCTTTTTTTTTAAACATTTTTTATTATCTCCGCTCATACAAACTTAATAGGTACACCGGTTCCCTCCTTCCCTCCTCCTCCCCCCGACCCCTCTGCTCACCCTCCCCTCACTCCTTCCTCCCCACCTCCCAGTGCCTCCCCTCCCCCAATCCCCAGAGAATCCTTTAATGTGCATGCCAAACTCTCCTCTGAGTCTTCCTCTCCGATGACGTACGAGGACCCAGCAGCATTTCCCTGAACCCTTTCCTTTGTTCCCCTTAAGCATAGGAACACTATTTTGGCTGTCAATCCCTTGCCTCCAAGGATCTTGGTGCTTTTAGCAAATGCTAGACTTTGTGGGGTCAATAGTGTGTTGGACATTTCAACAGAGAGTCTTATCAGCAGAACTAAGGAAGCAGAAAATAGAATTTCAGATCTTGAAGACAAAGTGAGAGAATTAACTAGCTCAATGGAAGAGATTGTTAAAGTCAAAAAGATACTTGAGAGGATTATTCAAGAGATATGGGACACCCTGAAGAAGCCTAACATGTGCATTCATGGAATACCAGAACAAGAATCCCAAAGAACCACACCTGAGGAAAATTTTCAAATTATCATAAATGAAAACTTCCTTCTACTGAAGAATGGGAGGCCCATCCATATACAAGAGGCATTCTGCACCACAAACAGATATGACCAAAACAGAAGCTCACCATGGCAAATAATAGTCAAAACACTCCACATTCAAGACAAAGAAAGGGTGCTGAGAGCTTCAAGAGAAAAAAAGCAAGTCACTTTTAAAGGCAAACCTATTAAAATAACAAATGACTTCTCAATGGAAACAGTAAAAGCAAGAAGAGCTTGGAGAGACATAGTTCAAGTATTGAATGAGCAAAAATGCCAACCCAGATTGATATACCCGGCAAAACTATCTGTCATGATTGAGGAAGAAAAAAGTTTTCCAGCGCAAAGACAACTTGAAGGGATACATGTCTACCAAACCAGGCCTCCAAAAAATGGTAGAAATGATACTCAAACTTGAAGAAAAAAACAAGCGTATTCAGGAGGATAGAAGAGAAATATAATACCACCAAAACATAAATGTCAAACAATATGCTTACAAAATCCACTAAAAATAAAATATGTCCAGAATTAAAAATAATTTCTCCATTATAACATTAAATGTCAATGGTATTAACTCACTGATCAAGAGACACAAATTACAAGCTTGGATTAAAAACCACAACCCCCATTTCCACACTGCGCTGCCTGGGACGCACCGCGACTTAGGTAAGCTCCGCCCCCGCCCACCCTCAGAACCCCAGGCAGCCCAGGGGACTCAGCTCCTCCCACCAGCTAGCTGGAGCCGGAGCCACGCAGGGCCAGGGAGGAGGACCCCCCTGCGCCCGGCCCCGCCCCAGCTCCCCCAGGTTAAATAGCTCCCCGCTGAAGCCCCATCCTCCCTTTCCCACTCCACCGCCGGGGTCGTGCACGGTTGCACTGCGACCTAGGTAAGCTCCGCCCCCGTCCACCCCCAGAACCCCAGATCAAATAATTCAGTTCAGTGAAAAACCCACAGAAATTGAAAGAAGATCTTAAGACTTAAAATGACAATGCCCAAGTAAAAGTGCAAATCCATGAGAAACAACACTCAAGAAAACAAATCTCCCACTGAAGGAATTAATCCCATAATGTTAGACTCCAACCACAACAAACCCACGGAAAATGGCCAAGAAAGCCTGACCCAGGATAATGACTTTCAAAATATGATCATTGCCATGTTCAATACTATGAAAGAGGAAAACCATGAGGAATTAAATAACCGAATCAATCGCATTGAGGAGGAACACAACAGACACTTGGAGGAGTTGAGAAAAACAGTGCAAGAAACAAAAACAGGCATAGAGCAGTTAAAACAGACTCAAGCAGAGTTTAAAACTGAGCTAAAAGACAAGTTATCTTCAACCCAGAATTCCACAGAGAATCTTATCACCAGAACTAACGAAGCAGAAAACAGAATTTCAGACCTTGAAGATAAAGTGGGAGTATTAACCAGCTCAATGGAAGAGGTTGTTAAAGCCAAAAAGATACTTGAGAGAAATATTCAAGAGATATGGGACACCCTGAAGAAGCGCAACATGCGTATTCATGGAATACCAGAGCAAGCATCTCAAAATACCACCCCTGAGGAAATTTTTCAAATGATCATCAAGGAAAACTTTCCTCATCTAAAAAAAGAGAGGCCCATACATATACAAGAGGCATTCCGCACCCCAAATAGATATAACCAAAATAGAAAATTGACATGGCAAATAATAGTCAAAACACTCCACATTCAAGACAAAGAAAAGGTGCTGAGAGCTTCGAGAGAAAAAAAGCAAGTCACTTTTAAAGGTAAACCTATTAAAATAACAAATGACTTCTCAATGGAAACAGTAAAAGCAAGAAGAGCTTGGAGAGATGTAGTTCAAGCATTGAATGAGCAAAAATGTCAACCCAGGCTGGTTTACCTTGCAAAACTATCTGTCATGATTGAAGGAGAAAGAAAAATCTTCCAGCACAAAAACAACTCGAAGGGATACATGTCCACCAAACCAGGCCTTCAAAAAATGCTAGAAATGATACTCAAACGTGAAGAAAAAAACAGGCATATCTGGGAGAACAGAAGGGAAGTATAACACCATTAAAAGTGAAGCAATATACTTAAAAAACTACTAAACATAATAAAGGTCTGGAATTCAAAATAGTTTCTCCATTATAACACTAAATGTTAATGGAATTAACTCACCGATCAAGAGAAACAGATTACAATCTTGGACTAAAAATCACAATCCATCAATCTGCTGACTGCAGGAAACCCATCTCACCACAAAAGATAGGCATGCCCTAAAAATAAAAGGCTGGTCAACAATTCTACAAGCAAATGAAAGCAGAAAACAGGCAGGGGTAGCCATTATGCTATCGGACAAAGTGAACTTCAAACCAAAGAAAATCATAAGAGACACGGATGGATACTACATTTTAGTCACAGGTACAATTCACCAGGAAGACTTCACAATACTGAACATATATGCACCCAACACGGCCCTTCCCACATTCATTAAGCAAACCTTACAACGTCTAAAGCGAGAAATCAATCCCCAAACGATAATTCTTAGGGATTTCAATACTGCCCTCTCAACATGGGATAGATCTACAGGTAAAAAACTTAACAGAGACACTTTAGAGCTTAACCAAACCCTTACTGAAATGGACCTTACAGATCTCTATCGTACTTTTCATCCATGCACCAAAGAATACACATTTTTCTCAGCAGCACAGGGAACTTTCTCCAAAATAGATCACATATTGGGCCACAAAATGAATCTCCACATATACAGGAATGTTGAAATTCTAGCCTGCACCTTATCAGATCACCACGGCCTAAAGCTGGACATCCACAACACATCAAACAAGAGAAAATACACTAACTCCTGGAAACTTAACACTATGATGCTGAATGAGAACTGGATTCAGGAAGAAATTTAAAAGGAAATTCAAGATTTACTGAAAGTGAACGGTAATGAAAATTCAACTTAACAAAATCTCTGGGACACAATAAAAGCTGTTCTAAGAGGTAAGTTCATAGCTCTTAATGCCTACATCAAAAAAATGGAAACATCAGAAATAAACAACTTAACAAAGCAGCTTAAAGCTTTAGAGACACTAGAGCAATCTGATCCCAAAAGAAGTAGAAGGGAGGAGATTAGCAAAATAAGGGGAGAAATATCTGAAATAGAGATTACGAAAATGATACAGAAATCAACCAGTCAAAAATCTGGTTCTTTGAAAAAATCAATAAGATTGATACACCCCTAGCTAAATTAACCAAAAGCAGGAGAGTGAAAACCCAAATTAACAAAATTAGAAATGAACATGGAGTTATCACTACTGATACCACAAGAAATCTAGAGAATTATAACATCATATTTCAAAAACTTATACTCTGTGAAGTTTGACAACACAAAAGAGATAGATGAATTCCTAAGTAAATACAACTTATCTAAATTGAATCAGGAAGTTGTGAATTATGTAAATAGTCCTATAACATATGAGGAAATTGAGAAAGTAATCTTGAATCTTCCCACCAAAAAATGTCCTGGACCAGATGGATTCAGCACAGAGTTCTACCAGACATTTAAGGAGCTAATAACACCAATACTCCTTAAACTGTTCCACCAAATAGCAAAGGAAGGAACACTACCAAATTCCTTCTATGAAGCTAATATCGTTTTAATCCCAAAACGTAATAAAGATACACTTAAAAAAGAAAACTATAGGCTGATCTCTCTGATGAACACAGATGCAAAGATTCTCAATAAAGTCTTAGCAAATCAGATTTAAAAACATATCAAAAAGATCATTCATGGGGACCAAGTAGGCTTTATCCTAGGCACACATGGTTGGTACAACATATGCAAATCAATTAATGTAATTCACCATATAAACCAGTTCAATGTCCAAGACCACATGATACTCTCGATAGATGCAGAAAAAGCTTTTGACAAGATCCAACAGCCCTTTATGATCAAACCCTAGAGAAGGTTGGAATGGAAGGAACCTTTATCAACATAATAAAAGCTGTATACAACAAGCCCACAGCAAGGATTATACTCAATGGGGAAAAATTGAAGCATTCCCACTTCGATCAGGAACTAGACAAGGCTGTCCACTCTCACCACTTCTATTCAATATTGGACTTGAAGCCTTAACTGAAGCCATAAGACAAGAAAGAGACATAAAAGGAATTCGAATCGGCAAGGAAGAAGTCAAGCTATCTCTATTTGCAGATGATAAGATCCTATACCTGAGTGATCCCAAAAACTCCACCAGGAAATCCTGGAACTAATACAGAAGTTCAGCAGGGTGGCAGGATACAAAATAAATGTACAAAAATCAGTGGCCATCCTATATGTCCAGAATGAAAGAAGTGAAAAAGTCCTGAGAAAAACAATCCCATTTACTATAGCCCCTAAAAAAATGAAATACCTTGGTATAAACCTAACCAAGGAAGTAAAAGACCTTTACAATGAAAACTTTAAAACCCTAAAGAAAGAAATAGCAGAAGACACCAGAAGGTGGAAAGACCTCCCTTGTTCCTGGATTGGCAGAATCAACATTGTTAAAATGACCATCCTACCAAAGGCAATATACGAATTCAACGCTATACCTATTAAAATCCCAAAGCAATTCTTCAAAGAAGTTGACCAAACAATCTCAAAGTTCATATGGAGGCACAAAAGACCCAGGATAGCAAAGACAATCCTGAGTAACAAAAACACTGCTGGAGGTATTGCCATACCAAACCTTAGTCTATACTACAAATCCATAGTTGTAAAGACAGCCTGGTACTGGCTCCAAAATAGACACACAGATCAATGGATAAGGATTGAAGACCCAGATATAAGCCCACAAAATTACAGCCATTTGGTCTTTGACAAAGGGGCCCAAAGAATCCAATGAAAAAGAACAGTATCTTCAACAAATGGTGCTGGCAAAACTGGATCTCCACATGCAGAAGATTAAAGCTGGACCCATACTTGTCACCATGTACAAGAATTAATTCTAAATGGATCAAGGACCTTGATATAAGGCCATAGACTATAAAAACCATAGTTGAAAGGATAGGGAACTCCCTCGAGCTGATTGGGCTAGGCCAACATTTCCTCAACAGACATCCAATGGCACAGTCACTGCTACCAACTCTGAACAGTTGGGACCTTGTGAAATTAAAGAGCTGTTCAGATAAAGAGATTGTAACATGAGCTCAAAGGCAACTCACAGAATGGGAGAAAATCTTCACTAACCACATATCTGATGGAGCTCTATTATCCAGAGTGCACAAAGAACTTAGAAAACTAAACACCAAGGAAACTAATGGCCTAATTAAAAAATGGGCCCTGGAACTTAAAAGAAACTTTACCAGGGATGAAATGAAAATGTCTAACAAATATCTTAAAAAATGCTCCACATCCTTAGCCATCAGGGAAATGCAAATCAAAACTTCCCTGAGATATCATCTCACCCCGGTCAGGATGGCAAAAATCCACAATACAAACAACAACAAATGTTGGAGAGGATGTGGAGAGAGGGGACCTCTCCTACATTGCTGGTGGGAGTGCAGGCTCATACAGCCACTCTGTTGAGCCGTCTGAAGATTCTTAAAGAAATTAAAGATTGAAATGCCATATGACCCTGCTATTCCACTTTTGGGAATAACCCCCCATGCAGTAAAGGTTCACCTCGATAGCACAAGCATGACCATGTTCATAGCAGCACTGTTTACAATAGCAAAGTCATGGAATCAACCCAAATGTCCAACAGTTGACGAGTGGATAAGGAAACAGTGGTACATCTATACAATGGAGTACTACTCAGCCATCAAAAATGATGAATTACTGGAATTTGCCAGGAAATGGATGTCATTAGAAACAATTATATTAAGTGATGTATCCCAGACCCAGAAAATTAAGCGCCATATGTACTCCCTAATAGATGGCTCCTAGTACCAAACCCACCCAGCCCACCTAGAGATAGTAATTGCAAGGATTATGAACAGGAAGGATGGGGTAGGAGGGCCACACCAGAAACAAGGAGAGAAGGGACCATGTTACAGCAGAGAAAATAGGCCCCCTCAAGGACTCAAATAAGTAATGAGACATCTGATTAAGTTCACAGACTTTTGTTCCTGATCATTTACTCCTGCGGGGGTATGATCTCACCAGAAGAGGAGGGCATATAGTCTGGCAGATAAAAAGTAACCATTGTGCAAATTGGTGATAGACCTCTCCTTCACTGTCATTTCCCACTTTTATTACATCTACCTTTGAATGTGCTTTTATCACAAGACTCTAGTTTAACAGCTTTTTGTCTCTGGCCAGGGGGTAACATACAATACCCATCAGGATGGAGTGAAGGGCATTGCAGGAGCAGCAAAATTGCAAAAGAAAATCAACAAACCACAATCCAGAACTTCAGAGACTCTATATCAACCACTTAGAACTAGGGCAGCTTAATCTCTCCCCATCTTGAAGCTCAGGGAAATTTGCGGAAGAGGGGGCGGTATGAGTGTAAGAGCAAAAGGATGCGAGGAACAATGATATGTAAGATACTCCATACAAGTTAGGGCTGAAGCAATCATAATTGGACTTTACATGCCCTGCGCATTGTCCAACACACTATTGACCTCACAAAGTCTAGCATCTGCTAAAGGCACCAAGATCCTTGGAGGCAAGGGATTGGCAGCCACAGCAGTGTTCCTATACTAAGGGGAACACAGGAAAGGGTTCAGGGAAAGGCCACTGGGTCCTTGTACGTCATCGGAAAGGAGGGCCCAGAGTAAAATCAGGCATGCACAAGAAAGGACTCTCTGGGAATTGGGGCGGGAGGCACTGGGGGATGGGAAAGGAGGGGGGTGGGGAGGGGGAGCAGGGGGTACGGGGGAAGGAGGAGGGAGGGAGGGAACTGGTGTACCTATTAAGTTTGTATGAGCTGAAATAATAATAAAAAATGTATTAATAAAAAAAAGAAAATGTAACAATGAAACCCAATAAGGAACATAACTTATATATCCCTTTACATAATTTAAAAGTAATTAAAATCTACGGGACAGGGTTTTATAAACTGAATTCAAGAAGAAAAAGGAAGGAAAACAAGAGTATTTTAGTGTACTTTGACTACAACATCCATGGGCTGTGTTTTCAGCGACAGCATATCACATCTGCCACACCACATCATGAAGATGTCAACCTGTGTGTTTCCTGGTCTCACAGTCAGCTCCTCTTATTTCATTGTGCTCACCTCCATGGTTAGGATGTCTTCAGCATTCTTTATTCCGTTCACACGGGCAGCTCTTCTAAGTTCCTTTAAACCTTTCTGGGGTTTGTTGGTAATAATCATCCATCGAGGTGACTCTCCCAGCCATCTGATTAAAGATGTTGGAAATGTAGTCAATTCTCATGTCATTTTCTATATCAAAGTTACCTTGACACATTCTTTGATGTAATACCTACACTTATTCAGTTATGCCAATGAAAATAAAATCACATGCTATCTGGTACCATACCTAGAAGTATAGGAAGTGACTCACCTGGCAGTGCACAAAGCACTTCTTGGCATACATCCTGGCATCATATTGGTCTGACCTGCCTCATTTGGATTAAAAATTTACATGGTGCTCATAGACTTAGAACACATGGGATGTTTGTATAGACATTTCCCAAGGTCCTTATACGGGCACAGGCAACACTTACAATGTATTCTTTTTCTAAAATAGGACCCTTGAATTATTTTTGTAGAATAATACAATTGCAAATGCAAATTTCACCCTTAGCAGTTGATGGTACCTGGCCACACAAACCAACTAAACCTGCCTCTGCCCTCAGCTAAAGAATGGAGACAGCAGTGTCACAATGTTCTGCCCTCTGGTCTATGTGTCACCTCCATGACAGACACAGCTAACAACCTGATACATCAGAACTGAGCATTAGGACTGGAGGGATGGCTCAGGGGTGGTTAGAGCCTTTGCCTCGCAAGTAAAAAGACTTGAGTTCAGATCCCAGATCCCATGTGAAAATGTCAGGCAGAAATGGCTTTTCTGTAATTCCATCCCTGGAAAACTCCAGAGTAAAACCATAAGGAGGTAGAGCAATCTTGGGTGATTCCTGAATCATCGTTGGGCCTCCACAGGTACAAACACACAAAGACAGAAAAAAAAAAATTCAGAACTGAGCTTTTAGTTAAATCTATAAGAAATTATTTAATGAAGACAAGTCTGTAGGACTTGACTAGCTGCATAATTGATGTGGGAAGACCTGGTCCATAGCAGGCAGGATATTATTCCCCAGGAAGGTAAATAAGATGGAAAAGGAACTAGTTGGCAGATTCACAAGCTGGAAAGCTAGAAGACAGCGTTGGTCCCTGCCTCTCTGTTCTTGCTCCAGATATGGTGTAGCCATACCTTTGCTTCTTCTGGTAACTCTTCAACTGTACTTTAGGATTGTGAACATGAAAAATCCACTTGTTCCCCTAAATTTACCACAACGCCAAATAATAAAACTAAGACAACCTCTGAAGACAATTTCTAACGAAATATGCTGAGCAGATATTACAGCATCTCTTAAGTCTTTTTTGTTTTAAGAAGAGGAAGGGGGTTAATTGATAAAATGAGGTAAGTGAGCCAGAAATGCTCACAGTTTCATAAGGGAGAAACCATGTTGTGGTCTGACTATGAACCTCAGCTGTCAACTCGAGATCATCTAGAATTACCTGCAAGAAGGGACTTCGGGTGTTTCTGTGGACAACTGTCTGGATTGCCTTAGTTGATGTAGGAAGATCCCAACTAAGAGTGGTCTTGGGCTCTGGACTGAATCAAAGGAGAAAACTAGCTGAGCAGCAGCAAACTTGCATCCATTCCTTCTCTGTTTCTTGCTGTGGATTTCATGTGACCAGCTGTTTGTAACTCCTCCTGCTGTGACTTCCCACTGTAATATATCATAACCTGGACCTGTGAAGTCAGAAAAGCCCTTTCTTTCTTTGATTTGCTCCTTGTTGGGTTGAATGTCAAACAAGAGATAAGTAACTAGTATAGCTTCCTTCATTCAATAGTTGTATAAATGATTGTGGTGGTTAATCAACCTTAACTAAGATCAGCTGAGACCACTGAAGAGAGTATCTTGATCAATACAGTTACAATACAAAGACCAGCCCTAGATCCCATTGCAGAGCAGATAAAAAGAGCCATAGGAGATTGAGAAGAGGAGGGACTCTCTGAATTTGTGCTAGAAAACATGCTTCCCTCTTGCTGCCTGGTTTCTTCGGGTTTTTTTTTGACCCTCTGGCTCTCCAACCCTCCAAGTCTTCAACATGCCTAAAGACTCTCCAGGAATCCTCCAGCCTCCAGCCTTCGTCTACTGGATTACTGAACTGAGCAGCTACTGGCAGCATCCTTGGACTACCTTGGCCATGTCTTGTAAGCCAACTCAGTAAATTCCCTTTTTATATATTCGTTCTGTTGATTTTGTGAGTCTAGAGGATCCTGACTACTATAAAGTCTTTTGTTATTTTATGCATATCACTTCCAAAGACAGTGAAAGGACAGAAGCAACTCTATTTTGTCTATTTGCTGCCCCTCTGACCTGCCTTGCCCAACTAAAAATTCCCCATCCTGTTCCAGGGAAAAACTACAGAATAGCATCCTCCAATCAGATACCAAAATGCTTAACTACACTTTTAGGATAGCTACCAAAACCTTAACTACACTGTTAGAATAGCTGCCAAACATTCTAAAAGTGTTATGTTTTATACCAAAGTTACTTTTTCTCTCAGCATCAACCAATCACATTAAATGTCCCCAGCTCTCCCTTCCCCCCCTAAACTGCACACCTGCTTGTGGTTTTGGCCTTTAAAAGGACCACCCTCCAAGCCCTCGGTGTTGGGGTCAGGGTTGGGGGGACCCAGTTTCAGCTCCTGAGTCTAACTGGGTCCCTATTCGATTAATTATTCTCCTGTGATCAGTAAACTATTTCTGTTAGCCCACGTGTCCTTGTTCTCACAATTGCCACCGTCTGGGACCCAACAACAGTCACCAGACTTTGCAAATGTTTTTTCTTCACAAAGCCAGATGTACAAATTTAAACCAAAGTAAGGCAATTTGACTCTCAAAATTTTTCCATTATCAACGGAGATAGTTTTGTAGACTTTGTATTGCTACCCAAACAATTAGGCTTAGTAAGAAGGAAAGGGAGAAAGACCAAACTTTAAGGTGAGGTATTATTATTGCTTTCTGTTCCTAGGCTCTTTTCTGCTAGTTAATAAAATCAAGGAATTCATCATGTATCTTCTGCCAACTTACCACATACAACATTTTGGTTGTACTTACACTAAAATTATTGGTCATTTATCTATAACATGATTATGATGGTATAATATTAATTTTATTTAATTAGTAAATAAAAGATAGAATTCACACTTAAGCAGTATTCTCATATAAACAAGGAGTAATCTTTTATATAGTTTTATTCTTGTCATACTTGTGTTTGATTTTATATGAATGCTTGTTATTTATCTTACATTCAAGTTTCATTTTGTGTACTCAATTGTATCTGGGAGCCCCACTTCTTCTCATGTTACACAGAGGTGCCTGTGAGCAGAGCACATTGACAGATATGGAAGAGGAACATGATGCATTTCAGGTATCCTGATTTCCATCCCAGAATTCCACAAGACAAAGGGGGAAAGAAAAACTCATACCTTGTGGGGATCAGTAAGCAAAATAGTGGAATAGATGACACCAGCTGGAGGGTGTGCCAGTTTCGAACGGCAAAAGCCAAAGCTCCCAATATGATATGTCCAATACTACCAGCAATTAACATCAATGTCATTACTGTGGCTTGGAATTTGGGTGTTGTCCATTCTAACACTGAAAGGAAAACAAATATGAACTTTGAGTTCAACCAAAGGTGGGATGTCTTATGTCAAAAAACCAAGACCGGAAAAGGTCTACCACCAAGAAGATTGACTTACAGAACAAACCACTGTTCATGAAAAGTGAGGACATGGACACCCCCGCCAGGAAGCGCAGGAAGCAGTAGACGAGGAAGGTGGGAGCAAAGGCCGCGCAGGTCTCCACGATGGCCATTTGCACTAAAGTATATATGAAGACTGACTTCCTCCCAAGCCTAAGGAATGGACGAGTAGATGATGTGAACAAAAACCACTGTGCAGACAGGAAACACTCTCCATTGTTTAGTAAGAAACATCAAGAACAGAGATGCTTAAAAGCAATTTTCCATGTTGGTAAACAGGCACTGTGTGAACCAAAGCTTCTTCAATTTGTTACTAGTAGCTTTCTTACTGATTCAAGCTGCATATGACAGGGAACAATACTGGAATGTTAACCTGCCATCAATATCTCCCACTAAAGTACTCACTTAGTATTTATTCTAGCATCATAACTCCTTCCTGCAATAATTACATGACACAAACAATCCAGGAAAGCAAGGGATTTTATCAAGCTTACAATTCCAGCTTGCACTGCATCACTGTAGCAGAGTCATAAAAAACAGGATCCAAAGGAAATGGTCACATCGTATACACAGCAAGAGCAGAGGGCAAGGATCAATGCTGTCTTTCTTTTTTTTTTTTTAACTTAATTTATTTATTTGGCATTTGATGTAAGCATGTGTGTGTGTGTGAGTGAGTGTGTATTAGAGGGCACTGTGTATCTCTGTGGAGACTGACTTCCAGATCCATCCTGAATTACTTTTACCTTCTTTTTGTTTCCCTCTGGGATTTCCCTGGCTCCACCCACGAGGCCTGTAAGTGCAAGTGTCTACCATTTCTGCCTGATGTTTTCACATGGGACCTGGGTCTGACCTCAGGACCTTCTGCTTGTGAAGCAGTCTTAACTCCTGAGCCATCTCTCCAGCCCCAAGTGAAGTGGCTTATAAATTGTCTTTAGTCACAATTTAGTTTGTTATAATTAGATACAATAGATGCAAGAACATATATAAAAGTGTAGATATTCATAAGGTTGAGTAGTTGACTAGGCCAAGGTGCCTTGTACATGCTTCTCAAAGAGAGACTTTGGGGAAATCAACCAGAATCTGAGACCAGTTTCCTCCCTCTCCAGCCTGACCCTATTGTAGGAGATTATTATCTAATCAATGTAGGAGGAAGACCCAACCCGTAGTGGACAGAATCATTCCTAGGGAAGGTAGACAAGACAGAGCGAGAGTTAACTGACAGTTGACAATCTGGTATACTCGAAGCTATGCTTGGGTACTTGCTGTTCTCTAAGCACTCTTGTGGACATAGTGTGGGCCAGTTCTACCTCAGCTTCTGATGTAGATAATCACTTTTCTTTCATGGTGATCAAACATAACATAGCACTCTGAACATGAATAAATTCCCTTGTTTCCCTAACTTTGGACACACTACTTTCACCCTCCATAGGCATGAAATGAGAGTCACTTATTGGCTGGGCCAGGTCAGACATGGCGTGTAATCTCTGGGCATCAGAACTATTCAATGCAGTGTCCCCAGGGGACTGAGCACAGCACCCCTGAGAAAGAACAGCAATGCCATTCTCCTATTACATTCAAACAGGACGAAACCCCCATGCCGTTATGTCTTGTCTCCTTCCCTTAGTTACCCCTCTCTCACCTTTCTAGCCCATGTTGCTGCCTTCTCTTTAAATTCTGTCCTGGAACAGCTGCAGATTTCATGGAGATACTACTTTTGGGATCTCATATGTAACACAACACTCATCACACTGAAAATTTTCATTTGTTTATCGACTACCCCACAGCTATCTCAGGTCAAACGTATACTTCAACAGTATAATTTGCAGTAACTACTCTGTAACCAATGAAGGACTGATGAAGATACTCACGTGGAGAGAGAGCTGTGTACCAGGAACACTTACCTGTCTGTTAAATGGCCACACAGGATGTTTGATACCAAAGTTCCACTCAGGAAGGAGAATTTAGCTATTGCACTCAGAGACTGAGACTCACACACCAGGTCCCACTGCAAGAAATGGAAACCAGCAGAGCAAAGCTAGTACTCCCAGTGTAAACCCATCAAAGTCCTTTATCATGGCTTCCGTTCTATCAGCCCTCTAGTTTCCTCTTTAGCCTCCCATCTACATATTCTTCATTTCTGCCGTCTAGGTCACAGCTTTAGCATACCTTTTTCTAGGAATCATTTCCAATTTCTGTAAGTTTTATTAACCACTAGAAACCTATACGAAGAAGTTCTGAAATGTGACCATACTGTGCAACAATTTGTGATTCTGATGGGCTGACAAGACAGCTCAGCAGTTAAGCTTCTGTCTCCCAAGCAGAAGGACGTGACTTCAGATCCCAGACCCCATGTAAAAACACCGGGTGGGAATGGTAGTGGCCTATACTTCTGTCCCTGTAAGTCAGAGCCTGGGAAACCCCAGAACAAAGCAAAAAGGAGGTAGAGGAATCCAGGATGGTCCCTGAAAATCACCATGGGACCTCCACAGTTATACAGTGCCCTCTGATGCACACGCACACACACAGATTAATAATGATAAAAAAAGAATGTATGGGATTATGAATGTAACTACATGTTTTTTAATATGATTTCTCTAGTCCTAGAGTCTGGGATCTGAATTTATTTAATGAAACTAATTAGCTAATTAAGCAATGGGAAACTTGAGGGTGGAACCTAAGGCTTTCTTCATGGAAGTGTGTGATATATCAGCCATATTGTGGCCTTGAAAAGAAGGTAAACTACTGAGACTTCTCTCAGTACTCCTAGACTTCACTGACACATTGAACAAGTACTGTACCACTGAACTATATGCCTAGTTTGCCATTGAAGTTTCTTGCAACTTTCTAGTTATTTTTTAATGTCAGTCAAGGGTTAATAAGTATTATTAAGTACGATGGTATCAGTACGATGACATAATATTTCAAAGAAAGCACATGGATTATTTGCTTGAATCAAGTTGATGCACATGCATTACTTCAATTGTGATAATTCCTAAAAGAAAAGGACTGTGATTATTCAGTTCCTGTCTATTCTTGAAGTCTTTAGGTTCATTGGACATGTGTCTCAAATTTGACAGACAAGCAAGCAATGTTAGGTAAAAGAACAAAGACTAAGCTCACAGCACTAAAAGACCCAAGTCATAAACCCGTGAGAAGCAAGTGAAGCCTCTGACCTCAGTCACAGTTGTGGAGAGGAAGGAGCTTTGGTCATATACCCAGCCATCCACACAGGGCTCTGTGTCTGGCTCACTGGAGTTTGAGAAGGTCGCATTGGGATGAAGGAGCTGCCACTGTGGTTGGACGAAGCGACGACACTTCTCTGGCCTTTGGTTTGAGTCCAGTGGGATGGAGATCCTCAGGAGGGCTTCTTGATCAAGGGTCCCAGTGTTGTTGTCAGTGACGGTATCACTGTCGAGGATGTGGACCCAGCAGCGATGACCAGGGATGGCCGCGGTGAAGTTCTCCAATAAGTTATGAGGAATTATTGTGACATTGCAGATGCAAAGGAAAATGATGTGAAGGATCTGGAATCTCCCCAGGCCACCGGCATGATTCAGGAGGTCATGAAAGGCCATGTCAGCTGAATGATAATCTCCAATGAGAGGGGAAAATACTTACGTGCAGGTAAGTACAAGAGCAAACAAAGTTCTGTTTCACTAAGGCGCATCCAACAGTTCTGAGACTCACCTTTTCTTAATATTCTTCTTTTTCAGTTCTGCATTAGAGTTACAGCCACACTATTCCCTTTTGATTTTAGGTTAAGTGTGGGACTGTGTCTTTTAAAATCACCAAGCATTGGTATGCTTCTTATTATTAACCCTGTTAAAGATCTACTTTCTAGGGAAAAAACTCACAATGTCCTTAAGTCAACTACAGACATTGACCTGAAAATTTTCTGTTGTCACACCAGAGTAACTTATTATGTAAAATGTAGTTTTTCACAGGACAAAATTTTCTGTGTGACTCCACAATGAAGTATTTTTAATTTTTCTGTTGCAAGAAAGTGTTTTGATTCTTTAGTACTGTACTTGCTTAAAAGAGTCAATGAAAACAATTCAAGCTCACTTCAAATGAAGTATGGTGCTAGTCTTCATTTTTTTCAATCTCTCTGCTTCATTCCCAACAAACCCTTAATCCCCGTTGTAATTATACTCTTCAAAGTGGTGATAAGGTGGGTTGGAGGAACACTCAGCACTCAATAGAGAAGCTTCATTTTCAAGGAAAAGTGTTTATTATAGAAAAATCACAACTGGATAAAATGTACAAAATAAGTGACTAAGGACTGCTTGACTCTGAACAGTATATCATGTCACCCTTGTTCTCTCCCCAAGGCCCAGGGAACATTGTGAAAGAGGGAACAGTAGGATTATGAAAGCCTGACATGGGGCATTGGCTACTGAAAATCAAGTGGTAGTAGGATAGGCAAAGATAAGCATAGAAAGTTAGCCAGGGATAAGCTCATGTATATTAGAGTCGAGACCAGATTTGCTCACGTCACACTGATCTACATTTTGCATATATATTAACTGAATGGCTCTCTTCTCCCTGTTTCCCTGACATCCTCATGGTCACACATTCCATCCTTAGAATGGAAAAGTTCTCTTTGTCCCTTATTGCCTGCAAACTTGACTACAAGTTGTCTGTGTTGACAACAAGAATGTCTATGGATTACTCAACTATGGGCATTGATCCGAAAATCAATGTTGAATTGATTTTCACTCATGAATGTTGATTTCTGTTAGCAACCAGAGTAACTTGTTATGTAAAATGTAGTTTTTCATAGGACATAATTTTTTGTGTGTGACTCCACAATGAAGTATTTTTAATTTTTCTGTTGCAAGAAAGTGTTTTGATTCTTTAGTACTGTACTTACTTTTTTGCTATATTTTTTAAATTTTATTATTATTATTTATTCAATTATGCATGTGTGCCTATGTATGTGCGTGCGCATGTGTGTGTGTGTGTGTGTGTGTGTCTGTGTGTGTAGATCCACGGACGAATTCGGGAACCACCATGGACACCTCCACCTCCTTCTGCCCCGGGATTCACAGGCTCCACCCTACCAGGACCAGAAGCGCAGATGTCCCCTGCTTCCGCCTGGCGTCTATACGTGGGGTCTAGGATCTGATCTCAGGACCTTCTGCCTGCAAGGCAGAGGCTTAACCCCTGAGCCACCTCTCCAGCCCCGACAATTTCTTTTTTAATGCTTCATGAATTTGTGTGTCATCCTTGTTCAAATTGTTCCAGTTTTAGTATATGCGCTGCCAAAGCAAGCAGAGTACCAAAATTTCTTAGTCTTATAGCTTTTTGGTACCAATTTCCATTGCAATTCCTTTTCATTTATTATTATGAGATAATAGTCACTTACAACTTAAAGAAAGAAAAGGATATTTATTTAGTTCATGGTTCCAGAGAGGAATATAGTCCATTATGCAATCATATTTCAGAAGGCATGGCTAGAGGCAGAAATAGGAGGTTGTTTCAGATCACTGTAGCCATCAGGTGTAGAAAGAGCAAGAGCAAACTGATAAGAAACAGGTCAGGTCGCCAAACCTCAAGGTCTGCCCCTGTGATGTGCCTTTCTCTAGCAAGTCTCCACCTCTGTTGCAGTTAGCCTGCATGGCAGCTGATAAAATCATGACAAAACAGCTTAAGAACAAGGGGTTTATTCTTTCTTACCATAGTCCAAATACAGTTCCTTGTCCAACTTGGCAGGAGAGCCCACATCAACACTGAGGACCAAGGTAACTGGCCATACTATAGCCACATAATGACTGAGAGAAGGACAATCCTTACTTGCCAGACCAGCATACCTGGCCAAGTAGTATGCCAACTTTCTCAACCAGTTCCCTCCATCTTATTCACATGCCCAGGGGGCTAATCCTGACCATCATGGACTGAGCCTTTCCCATCAATTAGACAATTTCTCGCAGGTTCTGTCTGGGCTCAACTCAACTTAATTCTCCACAAATATGCCCAGAGCTTGAATCTTCAACTATCAAGTTGATACCTGTATCTAACTGTGACAACCTCCTAAAGCTGCCACAACCTTTTCAAACATTAAAATAGACAAGGATTCAAATACATGAGCCTGTGGGAGCAACTCAAATTCAAACCATGATACTTCCCAGGCAAAGTCTCTAGTTGGGTAACAAGTATTTGAACATATGAGCCTATGGGAGACAATTCACATTCAAACCATGACAATCTGTCCCTTGACTTCCATCAGCTTTAGACAGTTTTAGAGCAATCATGTGGGGATGGTGTCTGAAGGTCTTCAAAAGTTGTCCCCAGGGCTGGGATTACCATGAAGGAACAGACCCCATTTTATTTTTATCTAGAGGAACTGACTTTAATTCTTCACAGAGACAAAGTCACCAACTTCCCCCATCCCCCTCTATTTATGAAATTATACGGAGATTAGCTCTCCATTGTAATTAAGCCACATCATGAGGTCAGGCATTGCTTGGGCCCCAATATGAAAAGATTAATGAGATGTAGAGCTCTAATTAGGTGTGCAAAACATAGAATTAACCAATGAGGAAAATCCGTTTTCCAAGATCTGACTAAAGGTATAAATATTCCAGACCCTGGCAGCCATCTTTGGTACGTGCCCTTGATGGCATTCCAGGTCTGGAGTCATGAGTTCTTTTCCAGCTCCTTGCCCCTCATGAGTCACATTCTTTCTCTTCTCTAATAAACTCTGCCTTAATCCTCTATGTGTGTTCTGATTTCAATATTTGACTACTGAACACAAGAACCTGGACATACACAGACCACAGGGAGCAATCCCCTAACAAGCTCATGACTATCTCAGGATAATCATAGCTTTGCACTAGTGTCGAAAAGTCCTTATAGTCTATCGCATTCCCCAAATTGTACCAAAGTCTAAATTTTCTTCTGAAACTTAAGGCAATTTTTAAGTGTTACCCCTTTAAAATGAAATAAAAACAAATTATATATTTTCAATGATGCTGGGAAGCACTGCTTTATTTGAATTTTATGAAAAACATATTTGGCAGATGTGTAAAGTTACCATGCTCTGAAAAATATTTATCACAGGTAAGGTCAAAATAAACATTCATGTAAACCAAGCTTTTTTTTAAATATCTTTTTTATGGATGATAATCTTTTTTATATAACATATTTTTTTTCCACTCACACAAAATTGATAGGTACCCCTCCTCTCCCTCCACCCCTCCCTGCATCCCCCTGCTCCCTCCTCCCTTTTTTCCTTCCTTTCCTCCCTCCCTCCTTTTCTCCCAATTCCCCCCCCCCCCTTCCTGAAACATCCTTTAATGTGGATGACAAACTTCCCTCTGGGTCCTCCTTTCTGATGAGGTGTAAAGACTCAGTAACATTGCCTAGAGCTTTTTCTTGCATTCCCATTTGGTGTAGGAACACTTGATTTTAACCATATTGTTTTTCTAAAGGTTAAAATTTCAATCATAATTGGACTTTGCATGCCCTGCACAATGTCCAACACACTATTAAACCCACAAAGTCTAGCATTTGCTAAAGGCACCAAGATCCTTGGAGGCAAGGGATTGACAGCCACAGTAGTGTTCCTATGCTTAAGGGGAACACAGGAAAGGGTTCAGGGAAATGCCACTGGGTCCTTGTACATCATCGGAGAGGAGGGCACAGAGGAGAGTCTGGCATGCACATTAAAGGATTCTCTGAGGATTAGGGGGGCACTGGGGGATGGAGAGGGAAGGGTGAGGGGAGGGGGAGCAGGGGGTTTGGGGGGAGGAGGAGGGAGGGAAGGAACCAGTGTACCTATTAAGTTTGTGTGAGTGGAAATAATAAAAAATGTTAACAAAAATTGCCTTGAAAACAGTGTACTCTTTCTTAGAAAATCGTCCACTAACTAACAAGACAGTGTTTGTTTCTTTTTCATAGCTTGCATTTTTCTTTGAATCTGCCCTTGCTCCATGTCTGGAGTCCAAGAGTCCCAGCTTCCTTGCCTCTCATTTTTTTCTTCCCACATTTTATTTTTCTTCCTAATAATACAAGGTCAATAGGCAATCCTCTCCTCTCCCTCCCTCTCCCCCTGCCCAGTCTCCCCCCTCCCTCGTCTTTTTTCTCCACTTACCCCCCTCCCTCCCTCCCTTTTGCCCAGCGCCTCTCCCTTCCACCCTCCCATCCCCTGGAGCATACATTTGTGTGAATGCCAAACTCCCCTTTGAGTCCTCCACCCTAGCGAGGTGCAAGGACTCAGTGGCATAGCCCAGAGTCCTTTCTTGGGATCCCTATTAGTATGGGAACTCTATTATGTCTGTTAATCCCTTGCCTCTAAGGATCCCACTGCCTGGAGCTTTCTCCCGTCATCTATGCTAGATTTGGGGATTCGTTGACATGTCAGCCATTGTGCAGGTCATGCAAAGTCCAACCATGGCTGCTGCAGCCCTAACTTGTGTGGAGCATCTTGCATATCATTGGTCTTCCCCATCTTTAGGCTCTTACAATTTTGCCACCCTCTCTTCCACAAGATTCCCTGAGCTTTAGGATGCAGAGAGATTTGACTGGTCTGGTTCGAGACGATATAGAGTTTCTGGTGTTCTGAATTATAGTTTGTTGTTGTTTACAGTTTTGCTTTTCCTGCACTGTCCTTGGTTCTATTCTTATTGGTATTGAAGGTCACCTCTTAACCAAAGGGAAAAGGCTGTTTAAATTAAGATCTTAATATAAAAGGAGACTCAACGATACATGGAATAGGAGTAGGACACAGCAGTGTGTGTGGGGGGGGGTCAGTGTCCCATTTGCAGGATGGTTACCATCTATCTTCCAGTCCCTGTACCCTCCATGATTGGTGACATCAAACCTCTTCAGTCATAGGTCACCAGGAAGGGAAGTGAGAGTGAACTTTGCCAGATGTCTTGCTACTTACATGTAATACTTGATGGTGACCTATTTTCTCTACTGAAGCATAATCCCCTCTCTCCTTTTTTTCTGGGGGGAGACTCCTTTCCCTTCCATCCTGTTTATAATCTTTGTGATTACAGTAAGAATTACAGAGATTTATCTTTGAATATGTCATTATTTGGTACTAGATCCATCTATTGGGGAGTACATATTGTGTCCCTAACCTTCTGTGTCTAGGATACTTCACTCAATATAATTTTTTCTAATTCCATCCATTTCCTGGCAAATTTCATTAATTCATCTTTTTTGATGGCTCAGTAGTATTCCATTGTATAAATGTACCACATTTTCCTTATACACATTCATCAACTGTTGGGCATTTGAGTTGATTCCATGACTTTGCGATTGTAAATAATGCTACTATGAACATGGTTATGCTTGTGTCATTGCAGTGAATTTTTGCATTATGTGGGATTATTCCCAAGAGTGGTATGGTATGGTCATATGGCATTTTGATCTTTTTAAGAATCACCAGACTGATCTCCAGAGTGGTTGTATAAGCCTGCAATCCCACCAGCAATGTATGAGAGTTCCCTTTTCTCCACATTCTCTCCAGCATTTGGTGTTGTTTGTATGGTTGTTGGTGGTGTTTGCCATCCTGACTGGGATGAGATGATATCTCAGGGAGGTTTTGAGTTGAATTTCCCTGATGGCTAAGAATGTGGAACATTTTTTAAGATATTTGTTAGACATTTCAATTTCGTCCCTGGAAAAATTTCTTTTGAGTTCCCAGGCCCATTTTTTTAAAAAAATTTTTTTATTTATTATTTATTCAATTGTGCGTGTGTGTATGTACTTGCATGTGTATGTATGTGTGTGTGTGTGTGTGTGTGTGTGTGTGTGTAGAACCACAGACAAATTTGGGAACCACCATAGACCGCCTCCACCTCCTCTTGTTTACTCTGCCCTGGGATTCACAGGCTCCGCCCTACCAGGACCAGAAATGCAGGCCGCCCCCGCTTCCTAGACGTGGGGTCTAGGATCCGAACTCAGGACCTTCTGCCTGCAAGGCAGAGGCTTAACCCCTGAGCCATTTCTCCAGCCCCCAGGCCCATTTTTTAATTGGGCTGTTTATCTCCTTGGTGTTTAGTTTTTTAAGTTCTTTCTGCACTCTCAATAATAGAACTCTATCAAATATGTGGCTAGTGAAGATTTTCTCCCATTCTGTGGGCTGCCTTTTGCTTGGTTTACAATCTCTTTATCTGAAGAGAAACTCTTTAAGATCCCATTTATTGAGTGTTGGTTCTAATGGCTGTACTATTGGATTTCTGTGTAGGAACTGCTTTCCTAGCCCAATCTGTTCCAGGGAGTTCCCTACCTTTTCAACTAGGGTTTTTATAGTCTCTGGCCTAATATTAAGGTCCTTGATCCATTTGGAATTAATTTTTGTGAATGGCGACAAGTACGGATCCAGTTTTAATCTTGTGCATGTGAACATCCAGTTTTGCCAGCACCATTTGTTGAAGATGCTATTCTTCTTCCATTGAATTTTTTGGGCCTCTTTGTCAAAGATCAAATGGCTTTAATTGTGTGGACTTATATCTGGGTTTTCAGCTTTATCCATTGATCTACATGTCTATTTTGAAGCCAGTACCAGGCTGTTTTTATTACAATGGATTTGTAGTATAGACTAAGGTTTGGTATGGTGATACCTCCAGCAGTGTTTTTGTTACTCACGATTGTTTTGCTATCCTGGGCCTTTTGTGCTTCCATTTGAATTTTGAGATTTTTTTTGTCAATTTAGAGAATTGCTTGGGGATTTTGATTGGTATAGCATTGAATTTGTATATTGCCTTTGGGAGGATGGTCATTTTTATGATATTGATTCTGCCGATCCATGAGCATGGGAGGTCTTTTGACCTTCTGGTGTCTTCTGTAATTTCTTTCTTTAGGGTTTTAAAGTTTTCATTATAGAGGTCTCTTACTTCCTTGGTTAGGTTTATACCAAGGTATTTCATTTTTTTAGGGGCTATAGTAAATGGGATTGTTTTTCTCAGGGCTTTTTCACTTCTTTCATTCTGGGCATATAGGAAGGCCACTGATTTTTGTATGTGTATTTTGTACCCTGCCACCTTGCTGAACTCCTGTATTAGTTCCAGGAGTTTCCTGGTGGAGTTTTTAGGGTCACTCAGGTATACGATCATGTCATCTGCAAACAGAGATATCTTGACTTCTTCCTTACCAATTTGAATCCCTTTTACCTCCCTCTCTTGTCTTATGGCTCTAGCTAAGACTTCAAGTACAATATTGAATAGAAGTGGTGAGAGTGGACAGCCTTGTCTAGTTCCTGATCAAAGTAGGAATGCTTCAAGTTTTTTCCCATTGAGTATAATCCTCGCTGTTGGCTTGTATACAGCTTTTACTATGTTGATAAAGGTTCCTTCCATTCCAACTGTCTCTAGGGTTTTCATCATAAAGGGCTGTTGGATCTTGTCAAAAGTTTTTTCTGCATCTATCGCAAGTATCATATGGTCTTGGACTTTGGACTGGTTTATATGGTGAATTACATTTATTGATTTGTGTATGTTGAACCAACCTTGTGTGCCTGTGATAAAGCTTACTTGATCCCCGTGAATGATCTTTTTGATATGTTTTTTTAATCCAATTTGCTAAGACTTTTTTGAGAATCTTTGCGTCTGTGCTTATCAGAGAGATTGGCCTATAGTTTTCTTTTTTAAGTGTATTTTTATTAGGTTTTAGGATTAAGATTATATTAGCTTCATAGAAAGAATTTGGTAGTGTTCCTTCCTTTGCTATTTGGTGGAACAATTTAAGGATTATTGGTGTTAGTTCTTAGTTAAATATCTGATGGAATTCTGTGCTGAATCCATCTGATCCAGGACATTTTTTGATGGGAAGATTTGTGATTACTTCATTGATTTCCTCATATGTTATAGGACTATTTAAATAATTCACAACTTCCTGATTCAATTTAGGTAAGTTGTGTTTATTCAGGAATTCATCCATTTCTTTTGTGCTATCAAATTTCACGGAGTATAAATTTTTGAAATATGACCTTATAATTCTTGAATTTCTTGGGCATCAGATGTGATAACTCCATTTTCATTTCTAATTTTGTTAATTTGGATTTTCTTTCTCTTCTTTTTGGTTAATTTAGGTAGAAGTGTATCAATCTTATTGATTTTTTTTTCAAAGAATCAGCTTTTTGACTGATTGATTCTTTGTATCGTTTTCCTTATCTCAATTTTGGATATTTCTCCCCTGATTTTGCTAATCTCCTCTCTTCTATTGCTTTTGGGATTAGATTGCTCTTGTGTCTCTAAAGCTTTAAGCTGCATTGTTAAGTTATTTACTTGTAATGTTCCTATTTTTTGATATAGGCATTAGGAGCTATAAACTTACCTCTTAGGATGGGTTTCATTGTGTCCCAGAGATTTTGATATGTTATATTTTCACTATCATACTCTTCTAGGAAATCTTGAATTTCCTTTTTGATTTCTTCCTGAATCCAATTCTCACTCAGCATCATAGTGTTTAGTTTCCAAGAGTTAGTGTATTTTCCTGCTGTTTGTTGTGTTACAGATGTCAAAGCTTTAGATCATGGTGGTCTAATAGGGTACATGCTAAAATTTCAACTTTCCTGTTTATGTGGAGATTTGTTTTGTGGCCCAATATGTGGTCTATTTTGGAGTAAGCTCTGTGGGCTGCTGAGATAAAAGTGTATTCCTTGGTGCTTGGATGGAAGGTTCAATAGAGATCTATAAGTTCCTTATCACTAAGGGTTTGATTTAGTTCCAATGTGTCTCTGTTAAGTTTTTGGCCTGTTGATCTATCCCACATTGGGAGTGCAATATTGAAATCCCTGAGTATTATCATTCTGGGATTGATTTGTTGTTTTAGACATTGTAGTGTTTGCTTAATGAATGTGGAGGAGCCCATATTAGGTGTGTATATGTTCAGTATTGTGAAGTCTTCCTGGTGAATTGTACCTTTGACTAAAATGTAGTATCCATCTATGTCTCTTATGTTTTTTTTGGTTTCAAGTCCACTTTGTCAGATAGCATAATTGCTACCCCTGCCTGTTGCCTGGTTCCATTAGCTTGAAGAATTTTTGACCAGACTTTTACTTTTAGAACCTGCCTATCTTTTTTGGTAAGATGTGTTTCCTGAAGACAGTAGATGGATGGGTTGCGATTTCTAACCCATGTTTGTAACCTGTATCTTTTGATTGGTGAGTTAATTCCATTGACATTTAATGTTATAATGGAGAAATTACTTTCAATTCCTGACATTTTTTGTGTTTAGTGGCTTTCATGTATGATATCGCTCACAGGTTTTGGTGGTATTATACTTTGCTTTTGTCCTCCTAGATATGCATGTTCTTTTCTTCAAGCTTGAGAATCTTTTCTAGCATTTTTTGAATGCCTGGTTTGGTGATTATATAAACCTTAAGTTGTCTTTATGGTGGAAAATTTTTCTTTCACCCTCGATCATGATTAATAGTTTTGCTGGATATATCAGCCTGGGTTGACATTTGTGCTCATTTGATACTTGAAGTACATTTCTCCAAGCTCTTCTGGCTTTTACTATTTCCAATGAAAAATCATTTGTTATTTTAATAGATTTACCTTTAAAAGTGACTTTTTTTTTCTCTTGACGCTCTCAGCACATTCTCTTTGTCATGTATGTGGAGTGTTTTGACTATTATTTGTTGTGGTCATATCTGTTTTGGTCATATCTGTTTGTGGTGCAGAATGCCTCTTGTATTTGGATGGGTCTCTCTTTCTTTAGATGAGGAAAGTTTTCCTTTATCATGATTTGAAAATTTTCCTCAGGTGTGGTATTTTGGGATTTGTGTTCTGGTATTCCATGAATGCGCATGTTAGGCTTCTTCAAGGTGTCCCATAACTTGTGAATATTCCTCTCAAATATCTTTTTGGCTTTAACTACCTCTTTGATTGAACTGGAAGGTGTCCCATAACTTGTGAATATTCCTCTCAAGTATCTTTTTGGCTTTAACTACCCTCTTTGATTGAACTGGTTAGTTTTTCCACTTTGTCTTCAAGATCTGATATTCTATTTTCTGCTTCATTAGACTTTCTGCTGATAAGACTCTCTCTAGAACTTGAGTTCTGGATTGAAGATAATTTGTCTTTTAGATGGAGTTTAAACTCTGCTTGAGATTGTTTTAACTACTCTATGCCTATTTTTGTTTCTTCAACTGCTTTTCTCATCTCCTCCAAGTGCCTATTGTGTTCCTGTCCAAAGTGGTTCATGTGATTATTTAACTCCTCCTGGGTTTTCTCTTTCACTGTTTTGATCATAGTAAAGATCAAGCTTTGAAAAATCATTATTTTGGGTATGGCTTTCTTGTCTATTTTCTGAGTTTGTTCTGGTTGGATTTTTTTAAATATATTTTCATTTTCATTTTTTTATATTTACTTTTTTATTATTATTTATTCAACTGTGTGCATGTGCGTGCGTGCGTCTGTGTGTGTGTGTGTGTGTGTGTGTGTGTGTGTGTGTGCGTGTGTGTGTAGAACCACGGACGAATTCGCGAACGACCATGGATGCCTCCACCTCCTTCTGCCCCGGGATTCACAGGCTCCTCCCTACCAGGACCAGAAGCGCAGGCCGTCCCGGCTTCTGCCTGGTGTCTATACGTGGGATCTGGGATCCGAACTCAGGACCTTCCGCCTGCAAGGTGGAGGCTTAACCCCTGAGCTACCTCTCCAGCCCTGTTCTGGTTAGATTTTATCATTATGGAGTTCATTCTTTTGGTCGGAGATTTGTTGTCTTGGTTTTTGTTTCTCATGGATTGCACTGTGACCTGGGCACTTTTGTTTTATCTCTTGTGGCCTTCTTCATGTTTTGTGTGTTTTTAACTGAACTGATTAGACAATATTACTGCACTTGAGGAATTATTGCTACTGTTTGCCTTGGAGTTGGGTATACTTTTCTGGTGTTGGTGTTATTTTCTAGATGAGGCTATTGACTGTTAATACATCAATTAAGTCAGATTTAGTAGACAGGGAATTTAGATTAGTATGGTAGTGTACTTTTTTAGGTTTACTTCTTGGTGATATGTGAGATGAATGGTATAGTCCTTGAAGATGTATGTGTTTTTGGGTGGCTATATGGAAGCGTTAAACTACAGTTACTAATAGTTGATAGGAATGAGATGGTAAAAGGGTTTACTTAAATCTGGATGTGATGTTTCTTTCCTGTGTGATGGGATGATTTTAGAGGACCTCACATGAATGGTGTTTGTCTCTCAGAGCTTGCTTGGGTTTTCTCTGGACTCTGTTGAATTCTGAGGAGCAGGGAGTCTGCCCTGAGGAGCAGGGAGCCTGCTCTGGTCTGAGTCCCAGGCAGAAAGCCCTTGCCTCTCATTAACTGCAGGACTGTGAGTTCCTTTCATTTCTCTTGTTCCTGATGGATTCCATGCCTGGAGTTCGTGAGTTCTTGAGGGCTGTCTTGCCCCTCACAGATTCACATCCACGAGGTCTGTCCTTTCTCCCCTCTAATAAACTCTGCCTTAAACTTCTTGGTATGTTCTGGTTTCAATTTTCGACTCCTAAGCAGAAGGATCTGGACATATACAGACCCCAGAGAGAGACTCTGACTCAGCACTAGTTGTCTCGAAATTTAATTTTTCAAAGAAAATAGTTCATTGCTTTTAAATTCAATTTCAGGCAACCTTTACAACATTGGCAAAATGTAGCTGTCCTCTATGCTAAAACATCCTTGCCTCCAGTTCTCAATAAAAATCATTATTTCCCCCCCTGTCCTAAAAGCTCATGAGCCAGGCTCCAACTGTCCACTTTTCTCTAACATTATTGTCTTCCAATCTCCCATTAGGAAGACCCATTAAATTCTGTCTACAAGACTCAGTGGTCTTTCTAACCAAAGTTCTAAAATCCATTTCATTTCTCCAACAAAACCAAAACCTGATTGGTGCTTTTGGTCCTCTACATCTCATTGGTCTACATCTCAGTTGATCTTATGCTTGACCTCCTGGTAGGGGTCATCTACAATGGAGCACTAATCTCCATATCCTTTCCTGAACAGAAGATTTGGGAGAGTTGGTGACCTTATTTCTATGGAGGATTAAAATAGGGTGTGTTCCTTCAGGGAAGATTTCTGTAACTGCCCATTACAAATACCATTCTACAGAGTTTAAAAGAGCACTTGTAGAATACAAATGCAGAGAGAGTTGTAGATTGTTTAAGCACAGTTTGTGAAAGGAACAAGAACTTTTTGCAAAGTTTAATTAAAAGATGATTGACTGATTTGCTTGATAGAGGAGAGCTATGTTGATAACTTGAAGTTTTGGATTTGGAAAAGGCAGACAGCAGAGCAGCTGTGGCTATTGGAAAAATGAATGTCAGTGAAAGAAAATCTAATGCTTTGCACTGGGATGGTAAAAGAAAGAAAAAATGCTATATAGAGATTCAGTAGTTTGAAAACGTGGATTTTTTCAGGGCCCAAAAATCAAGTTGAAGCCATTTCTTGCCCTTTGAATATTTTGGCTTCATAGAAATGTTAGATTTGGAGCTCTTGCAAAAGAAGCTTATAGCTTGCAGAAGTGAACTCAGGGTGCTGTTGGAAATACTGGGAACATGGGATGTATGTTGAGGATGGCTTTAAGTGCAGATTCAACCTGGTCCGGAGAAATGCAGATATGGTGTAGCCAATTCCTTCAGCCTCTGATATTGGTGTGAACTCTCCTCCCAAGTGGGACAAGGAACTGTACCTTTTCAGATTATTATAAGAGAATAAAAAAAAAAAAAACCCTTGCTCCCCTAAGTTGTTTGTTGTGAATTTATCAGCAATATGCAGAGTAACTACCACAGTGTCCCACTGGGGTTCATCTGGTTTGCCTTTGATGGCATACTGCACAGTATTTCTAAAATGTCTTGTGAAGTGTTGGTTTGGAGTACAGAGAGCACTTTAGTGGGTCCTTGTCCTAAAAGGCTTTGATTTCTCCATTATTATAAATATCTTTTATGTGGTAAACCAATGAGTTTACTTGGAGTTCCTTGTAGAAACAGGGACAACTCAAAAGCAGCTCCATCACTAAAATGCCCTCTAACCCATCAACATATGTAAGGAACAACATAAGAAAGTTACAATACTGAAGTTTGTCCATTACTTGCAATGTGTTTGGCTAATGGCTTTTTGGCTGGTTCCAGAGTTTCCTTCCCCAGCAGTTGTTCACCATTTCCAAAACCTTGGGGAAGGGTCTTGTGATTCTTTGTCCTTCTGCTTTTCAAATTTGTAGGGTTTGCTTGGTTCCTGAGCCCCATGAGCTCCCTCCTCCCTGCATAGAAAGACTATGTCAATTTTCGAAGGAAATTCCTACATAGCAGGTACAGTAGAGCTTCCTCTCCCACACCAGGTTAGCACCTAGGCTGCGTTTGTATTGTTCTAATCTAGTTACCTTGGTTATTACAGGGGACAAAGTCAAGACTGTATCTTGTTATATCTGGAAGGAAAAACATCACATTATGGCAGTTTGGTTTTGATAAATATATCAAGTGTAAAACTGTATGAATATCTAGCTAAAAATGAGAAAAGTGAAGATTATGTTTTGACTGGGGCCAACAAAGGAGTTTCTTTTTTTCTTTTTAAAGCCTTTTTGACAGTTTCATTTATGAGTACAATGAATTTATGTCACTTTCACTACTTACTACCTGTTGTAGCTACTTCGTATTGTGGTCAATAAATCCAGGATGAAATGGCTTAAGGAAACAAAAGGTTTTATTTTCTCTTACCCACCAAGGTTATATACAGTTCCTTGCCCAGCATGGCAGGAGAGCCCATACCAACACCAGGAACTGAAGGAACTGGCCAGAACATATCCACAGGATTGCCAAGAGAGGGATAATCCTTACTTGCCAGACCAGTATGTCTGGCCAAATAATCCAAGGATGCCAACTTCCCTAAAGTAACAGTTACTCTTAAGTATTGCTGTGAGAGAATACCCAAAGTCAAATACCTTAAGGGACAAAAGGAAATTGATTCATCTTATGGTTCCAGAGGGGAGAGGTGACATGGCTGGTAGCTGAAGCTGGCAGGCTAAGTCACTACAGACATCCAGCAGACTAATGGGTGATGGCTGAAGACTGGAGGATTCCTGGAGCATCTTTTTTCTTCTTAGTGTCCTGTTCTATGGTTCCTTTTATCTGGTCTGCTACTAGGAGGTTCCAATAAGATCTAGGAAGGTTCCTGATTGGCTAGGGCTGGTCTTTGTATTGTCCAGATAATCTCTTCAGGTGTTCTCAGTTGATCTTAGTTAATGCCAGTTGTGTGTCAAGTTGACACTCAGGATTAACAATCACACTAACTATTCTTATTCACCGGCTCAGGGACTACTCCTACCCTCCATAGGCCAGGCCTTCCCAATCAACTAGATAGTCTCCTAAAAGCTGGTTGGGTCTTTACTCAACTACCAATTCTTTATAAACATGCCCAGAGATTAAACCCTGAATCATCAGGTTGACTCCTGTATCTGACTTTGGCACTTCACTCTTTGTTGACTTGTCCATAGGTACTGCATTTACTTTAGGATATGAAATATATTCAATTTTATTCATTCTAAATGTACAAAATTAAAAACTTTCATAATGCAATTTTAAAATGTTAGTCACTTCAATTCAGTTTAATTTTAAGTTGTTGGAATTCAAAGTCTCTTTTTAAAAAGTATGAAATCTCTTGGCCTTGTCATCTAAAAACAAGTTAAAAACTTTTGTATAAAAAAAGAAACCCATTAAACTGGAAGCATTAGGACAAAGCAAGAAAATATCAAATTAGGACTAAAGTCCAGCAAATCAAATACCAAATCCTGTAGTTCAAATGTCCATGTTTTCGTGCTCATTATATATCAATATATGAGTATTGCACAAGCAGCGTTTTTCTGAACCAGGTCAAATCTGCACTCACACCCATGTTCAGGACACTTCCCATGGTTCTGGAATCTCTGACGGCATTCTAGGTTTGCCTTTAAAGTCACAAGCTTCACCTTCCATCTCAGTAACTTGAAACTTGACATTTGGTGACAAACTTCAGTCAGTCTTCCTGAACCCTTAATCTTGGATTAAAACCAGTACCTCCAGGACAGTGCTGCAAAATTCAGCAGCAAGATTGAGAAATAGCCTGTCCTGCTTGAACCACCACTGTGCAAACTTCTGGATGCTGATTCTGGCAGAGCCCTTTTCTAGGAATCCAAAATGTTCAAAGAGCAAGAAATGGCTTAAGGAATTCCTTTGTTATGCCCGGAGCACAATGTCCAAAGAAACCCACTGAAGTCGTCCACTGATGCAAAACACATAAGGGTTTATTAAAACAAACCTAGGTTTGTGTCACACGGGTCCTCAGTGCAGTGAGAGAGTACAACCAGGAGGCAGCTAGATTTAGGGTTCTTATAGAGTTTTGCAAGCAGGGACTGAAGAATTTGCACATAGCCTTCCCAACCCCCCAGAGTCCTGGTGACTGTGTTCGGTGGGCTGGTGCCAAGGGATCTGCAGGTTTTCCAGGGCCAGGTCAAAGGTTATCTGAGCTCCCAGCCATCTGGTAGCTTCCCCAGCAGTTTTCTGACTTCCCAGCCATCTGGTTGCCTCCCTGGAGGAGGGTGTTTGATCTCCCAGTTGCCTGATTCTGCTCAGGCTTATCTGGGATTCCTAGGTAAGTTGTAAATTCTTCATTCTGACAATTGGAAAAGCATTTGAGAAGAGGGGCTTGTAGAATCCCACGTAGTCTCTCACACCTTAATTGTTTTTTTCTCCATTGTTGCATATCATGATATTTGGTACATATAACTCAGTAGGATAATGCATTCTATGTGTTGTTGCCATAGGTTCTTCGGGTCATTTCTGGAGGGAGAGTTTGAGGTGGACATCTGAGTGCAAGAGATTTCCAATTCAATTCAAGACTCTCTTCTATACAGTTGTTTCTTGAAAAAAATAATTGTTAATATCTGCAAACAATCCTGGATTATATAGCAATCTGGATGGTATTTTTCTTTCTCTTGCTCCTTGGTCAGATGCCAGTGTCTAGAGTTTCTTAAAATCGAGTCACTTTGATGACGGCATCTTCCTGCTTTACTTGTTGTGAGTTTTCCCCCCTGGAACACACACAGCAAATACCATAAACACATGGACACAACCAGAGAGGACCTGAAAGGAAAAGATATCCCCTCCATCTTCAAAGCATGCTTGCTCACCCACCAGTTTTGGAAAAAGAACTTCGAAAAAAACTGTTAACAGATTTGAATAAATCTTGTGAAGAAAAGACCTGCTGCCCCCAACTAGGATCCTTAGAGGCAAAGGATTAACAGTCACAATAGTTTTCCCATACTAAAGGAGAGCACGAGAAAGGGCTCTAGGCAATGCTACTGAGTCCTTACACCTCATTAGAGTGGAGGACGTAGAGGGAAGTGTGAAATTCACACTGAAGGATGCTCTAGGGATTGAGGTGGAGAAGAGGGGGGCACTGGGAGAAAAGGAGGGAGGGGAGTGAAAGGAAGGGGAAAAGGGGGGAGGGAGCAAGGGGGACTGGGAAGGGGTGGAGGGGGGGGACTGTGGTACCTATTAAGTTTGTATGAGTGGGAAAAATTAATTAATTAATTTTAAAAAACCAAAAGAAGATGTATTGTAGATTACAGTGAAAAAAAAAGACCTGCTGCCCCCATAACATTTGATATTATATTTCTACCTTGGTTATCATGGCATAATTGAACGAGGTTTTGGGTGGGATGGTAAGATACTAAAATTTTAAAATCTGCTCCCTTCTTTGCAGACACACTGTCACCTGTGACAGGTTCTGCTGTCTCATGTGCAACCTCGCTTACATTATTCAGTGACCATTGTAGACCTCAGGCTTACATGAAACATTAGCTTCAGAGCATTTACCAGCACTCATTGGACCGAGGGGTAAATGGGTCTGAGGATGAGATGGCATTTGTATTCATATGCTGTGGAATATCATCAAGAATGTATTTCTCACAAGGGCAGGGAGGACAGAAGATATGCTTTGTCCTTTTATCACTAGATCATTTGTGCAAGCCTGGGCAGGGCTCATCTTGGGGCTCCAGAGTGACCAGCACACTCCAGAGGAATCGCTGTCAGATTGGCTCTGGCGGCTGCGTAGCCAGAGCTCCGGCACTGAGCATCAAATAAATGCCGTGTTTGCTTCTGTTTCCTGTTAAAATTAGCCACACTTGGGATTGGGTCATCTGAAACTCCTGTCTATAGGCATGTATAAAAGGTTCTTATGCCAGAGACACTGAGCATATGTAAGAAGCTGAGTTGTCAATTTGAGAGGGAGGGAGAGAAAGGAAGAGAGAGAGAGAGAAAGAGAGAGAGAGAGGAGAGGAGAGAAGTCTTGATTGTTACCTTGCCTTCCTCATTACAGACCATTAGCACAAAACTACCCTAAGGAGCAAGGAGGGTTTTTACTCACTCATTTTCCACATCTTGGATGGAGTCGGGCAGAGGCTGATTCCTGGTTTCAGGAAGGAGAAGGGCAATAAGGCTCCCAAGAATAGGGAGGACTCCGTAGATGATCCAGGGCAAGGATTCAGAGTATGTCTCGAGGATCATGAACAGGGGAGCTAGGGCTGCTCCCGTACTGCTGGCGACTCCAATGATGCCTAGAGCTGTTGCCCTTGAGCATAAACAACACAAATGTAATCTGAGGAGATGCAAGCTTGAAGTTTATTACTTACATCTTACACTAATTTTGGGGAGTCAGTAAACAGTGTGTTTACACATAAGGGTATTGATGACTTTTCAGATTTCTGTTTCATTTGATAATATCTTTGGTGATATCAGCATATAAAGACAATTGTTTATCATTTATAAGGATTTATAAGTCAGATTTAGTAGGCTAAGTACTGCAATTTTCTCTTATATCCTAGATTTTAGTTTTATATATGTATGTATTTATACATGCATGCACATGTACATATATATGTGTGTGCATAGGTCATGAAACTACAAAGGGGACTTGAAGAATACAAAAAGAAGATTTACATTGAAAAGAGTATAAGAAACTATGTATTATACAAAAAGAAGGAGGGAGATATTGGAAGATGGGACACAGAGAGGGGTAGAAGAGTAGGTCAACAAAATCAAAGTACTGATGAAAATGTTATAATGAAAAAAAGTTATAATGAAGCCCATTATGTTAATATTTTTTAAAACTAATAAAAATTAAAAGCATTAGTTTTTTTAATTATTATTTCCGCTCATACAAACTTAATAGGTAGACCAGTTCCCTCCCTCCCTCCTCCTCCTCCCGAACCCCCTGCTGCCCCTCCTCTCCCTCCCCATCCCCCAGTGCCTCCCCCCCAATTCCCAGAGAGTCTTTTATTGTGTATGCCTGACTCTCCACTGGGTCCTCCTCTCCGATGACGTACAAGGACCCAGTGGCATTTCCCTGAACCCTTTCTCATGTTCCCCTTAAGTAAAAGCATTAGTTTTTATGTAAAGTATTTTTTTGCTGTCTGAAAATAATGTATGAGGTGTTTATTAGTGGTACAGTAATGGACTTATCAGTATCTATCAGAAGGCAAACTTTAGTAAACTTTGACAATACTTATTATAATTGATTATGTCAGATAGCTACCCAGTCTTTCTTCCTTTAATAAGAGTGAATGACATGAAAAAAGTCTGTTCTGATCCTGACAGTGAAACTTGAAGTTTTTATACCTGATTAAGGTGGGGAGCAGTTCATTTGCATGCACCAGGGTACAGGTAGCAGAAGTTAAAGAAATTGATCCTCCCATAGTAGCCAAGACCATACGCAGTATCTGCATTTCTGGAGAGAGGAAGACCAGGGACAGTTGTGAAGTCTGAGCTGTAGAAATTTTCACTTTCCAAATCCCAAATGGAAACACCTGTACTGTAAGTGTAGACAGTGTAAAATACAGTGGAGAGAGACAGCACAGAGACAGAAATTCTTCAGTGGTCACAGAGTCAAAATCAGTGACCTATCTGAGTTTACTTTCATCTTTTCTATATGATGCCTCATTGTCCTTCATGTGGAATTGTAGGGCTGCCATGGGGGAAATTACTGAGGACTGTGAACTCGTTCAGGTGCTCAGAGCATTAAATCCATGGCTGACTTAACTTTAGATTTTTTAACTTTATTTTGCATGCGTGCACGCGCATGTGTGTGTGTGTGTGTGTGAGAGAGAGAGAGAAAGAGAGAGAGAGAGAAAGAGAGAGAGAGAGAAAGAGAGAGAGAGAGAACACTGTGTGTCCCTGTGGAAGATCAAGGGTGACTTTGGGAATCATCCTGGTTTGTTTCTACCTCCTTACTTCGCTCTGGGATTTCCCAGGCTCTGCCCACTAGGGCCCAAAGTGCAGGCCACCATTGTTTTCACCTAGTGTTTTTACATGGGACCTGGGATCTAAACTCAGGAATTTCTGCTTTCTAGGCCGAGTCCTAACTCCTGAACATGGCTGATTTAGAATAGGGTCATCATAGGACAGGAGTTATGCACTGCTGGGAAAGTCAGAGATTAATAATTTATCAACTCAATTAAAATTACAAGAGATTTTAAACATTGGAATATGCCTTGGGGGAAGGCAACAGACTAACATCATTATTGATGTTTCCAGAGGTCTGTTCTGTTTTTTAAAATAATACAAATGTGTGCATGTGTGCATGTACTGTGGTGTGTGTGTGGAGATTAGAGGATAATATGTGGGGGTAGGTTCTCTTCTTTCACTATATGGGTTCTGAAGAGTGTACTCAGATCAACAGGCTTGGTGGCACAAGTGTTTTTACCTATTGAGTCATCTCACTAACCCATTCCTGGACATTAAGTTCGAGAACTACTTGGGTTGCCTACTCATTACACGCATTCATTTAATTTAGTGAAGCTAATTCTAATAGTCTTTGGTGCTTAATCCATTGATGCTTTTGAACTTCAAGAAGAATTTGTTTTCTTGAGATAACTTCTCAATTAGAGTTGAATTTGTGATGGTGTAATAGGAGACTCATGAGTAGATACATAGGGTTCAAGATTTAAAATGTCACTAAACTGAAGTAATAAGACAGAAGCTGGACAGGGGAATGACAGTGTGGCGTGGCCTAGAACCTACATGCTTGCTATGAAAATGTAACTGACCAATGAATGATCAACTGCTGACCTACAGAAGCTTAGTAATACATGGCATTAATTACCAGATATTTTTTGAATAGGCATTCATGTTTGGACCAATCTGACTAATTTTTGACCCTCTTCCAGGACCATAATGGAAGAATGTGCCCTAGATGCCTAGATTGGTTATAGGAAACCCCCAGAATGCATTGTTTGTGATTTCAAACAGGGAGGACTTGAAAATTCCCAAGGAATGAAGGGAGAGATTTCCTTTGTTTGCTCTGTATTCTTTCCTCACCATGAGGCACAAATACGATGGCCAGAATGGAGATTCCAAGCAGAAACATGAAAAGCACTTGGCTTATTCTACGGCCTATATGATTCAATGAAAAAATTCCAACGAAATTGGCTGGGATGGCCACTGCACCATAGAGAACCTGTAGTAGGAACACATTACTCCCCAGGTGTTGGAGGTGGAATATCAGGCCATAAGTAGATATCCATATTAAAAATCTGTAATGAATAAAGAATAAAGACATGTTCATCAGGTTTAGAGTTTATGACCAATAGGTGACCATATTATTGGAATATGCATCCAGTTTTAGTTGTTAGAATATAGAGGAAGGGATGAGAAGCTGGCTCAGTGGATATGGTGCTTGATCTGCAAAGCATGAAGACCAGAGTTTGGATCACACAAACCCCACAAAATCTGGGCAGACAGGGTGACTACTTGTAATCCTAGCACTCAAGATAGGGAATTACCAGGGCAAATAGACTACTAGCCCAGCCAATTGGTGAGCTCTGGTTTTATTTGAAAGTTTTGCCTTAAAATAAAGGTGAGGAATGATTGAAGACTCCCAGAATCAGTTTTGGGTCTCACACACATGCACACATATGTGCACATGTACCACACACATGTGCCCCCACACATATGTGAATATGTACATGCACATGTATGTAACATATATAAAAACACATGCAAGAAAGATATAAGTTATGCAAAGGCCATTTGCTTTCTGGAATATTCAGTTGCAGGTGATTAATTTTATAACCATCATAAATTATTGTATGATGTTTGAATATATTGTTAATGTTGAATTTTTTTAAGGATTTCCCAGACTCCATCCATGGGGCCAGAAGTACAGGCTGCCACCATTTCTGCCTGGCATTTTTACATGGGATCTGGTATCTAAACTCAGCAAGGCAGAGTCTTAACCCTTAAGCCATCTCTCCAGCCCATTTCCTTTTAGTGGATAGAAATAAATGGGAAACTTGAGCCCGAGTCTGAAGCACAGTTGAAGTTGTTAGCATCAATCTTTGGTAATGAATCTGTTAGAATGATCTGATAAAGGAACTCCTTGCTGTACAATTAGTTCTGTGTCAGTATATGAAAAACTCTTTGACTCCCTCCAGCCACAGAAATTATTTCACTCTCCAAATATGTCTATCCAAGGAGAAATACTCTCTTTACACTGTTTTAAGAAGTGCTATATGTGGGGCTGGAGAGGTGGGTCAGGAGTTAAGCCTCTGCCTTGCAGGCAGAAGGTCCTGAGTTCGGATCCTAGACCCCACGTATAGATGCCACGTGGAAGCGGGGGCGGCCTGTGTTTCTGGTCCTGGTAGGATGGAGCCTGTGAATCCCAGGGCAGAGTAAAACAAGGAGGAGGTGGAGGCGGGTCCATGGTGGTTCCTGAATTTGCCCGTGATTCTACACACACACACACACACACACACACACACACACACACACACACACGCACGCACGCACAATTGAATAAATAAAAAATAAAATAAAAATAAAAAAATAAAAAATAATAAAAAAAAGAAGTGCTATATGCCTGGAACCAGGCCAGCCTAATCTCTCCCCATCCTAAAGCTCAGGGAAATTTGCAAAAGAGGGGTGGTAAGATTGTAAGAGCCTAAAGATGGGGAGGAGCAATGATATGCAAGATACTCTACACAAGTTAGGGCCAATGTAATCATAATAGGACTTTGCATGACCTGGGCAATGACCGACATATCACTGACCCCCCCCCGAAGTCTAGCATGGAGCACAAGCAGTAGGATCTTTAGAAACAAGGAATTAACAGCCACAATAGTGTTCCTATATTAAAGGGGAACACAAAAAAGGGCTCTAGGCAATGCTACTGGTCCTTACACTTCATCAAAGAGGAGGACCTAGAGGGAAGTTTGACATTCACACTAAAGGATGCTCCAGGGAGGGCAGGGGAGGGGGCACTGGGAGAAAAGGAGGGAGGGGGGAAAGGAAGGGGAAAAGGGGGGAGGGAGCAAGGTGATCTGGGGAGGAGTGGAGGGAGGGAGGGAGGGAAGCGACCAGGGTACCTGTTAAGCTTGTATGAGTGGAAAAAATAATAATAAAAAAAGAAGTGTTATATGAAGCCTACCTCAAAAGGGACAGGATGCAGATCCGCTTCCGCAGAATAGGCGTGCGAAACAAGTCACGCAAAGAAGGCCGTGTCTGTGCTGCTTCTAGCTCCTCCTTCATGGTGGTTCTTACAACCTTTAACAACAGCATCAACAAATTGTTTAGATGTCACAGGATGATTATGGGGCATATCTAGTACCTACAAAAGAACAAGATCAATAACTATTGTTTCTGTCCAGCGAAAAATATGGACTCCAAGGGAACAATGGTGGGCATAAAAGTTGTGAAAATGTGAATCCCAGAGCCCAGGGAAGCTCAGAGGAATTTTTTCAGAGAGGACATGTTAAATAGGAGACAACATATGGCTATGATGCAATGAAAAGTGGGCAAGTTCCGAATACACATGGGGGGGAACCAAAAGAAGACTTATTCTGATTTCGGTCCAAAGCTCCATTTACAGCAGGTGGTAGCTAAACAGCCAATTTCAGGATGGAGAATTGTTTCCTAAGTCTTTATTTTAGAGGGTTATTCCACTTGAAGGAAGTCTTGTCGTTTTGTGTCTGCATGGATGAGATGCCTACTTTCAGCACCCAGCAGGGAAACAGCGAACAGTGTGAATGAAGCATAAGCTCTAAATAATGCTTTGGGTACCACACAGTTTTTTGCTTCTGCCTACCTTGGGGGATCACAGTTGAATGGAGTTTATTGTTGCTCTCTCCAGCTTCCAGAACACACCCAATTCATTCCATAAGAAAGCATCACACAGGCAGCTGACTTGCCCATCACCTAAAGTTACCCAAAAGCTTCGAGGAAAGTATGAACACAGAATGCAGAGGTCTCTGGGAACTACCAAAAAAAGGACTTACGACCTCCTTTCTGGGGAACAGCGGGTGCAGATATTTTTCCTTCCCCCACTCAATATCATCTGAAGCCGATTAGAGACAGAGGATTCTGAGAAGGTCAACTGAAGGCAGCTGTACTATCAACTCACAGGATAAGTACTCTTTTTATTTCTTATTTTCATTTACTTAATTTCCACACTTGAATATGTCTGATAACACATTAGGATTGTTGCTTTCTTCACCCAGTTTACTACAGGGCATACTTTACTATAATCTTCACTCCCATCTTTTATATCCAAATGTTCTGATTCCTATGTCTTTTCCTGTTTCTCTCCTTATTCAGTCACATTATAATTTTAAAATTATAACCTTCTATAGTTTTAACAATCTCTAAAATCTGTGGACTTTGATAATTCCCTAACTCTTACCTCCCAGTTACTTTGTTTACTTAGTATTTTCTTTTCAAAACCAACCTAATACTTATCCTAACCTTACCCTACCTCTATATAACTCCTAATTATGAACTAACATCTGAGTACAGACTGAATTACCACCATCTCAGCCATCAAGTCCATCCTGTGAACCCTAGGTTCACTTCAGCCACTCCACCTAGTGTTCCTAGATTGAACTGCAAACAACATCTACCCCTCCGAATCTGGAGAAGCAGTGACAGCAACAAATGGAGAATTACATGTCTACTTGACACAGGAGTGACAGAAATACAATGAAACCAATGACGTAACCCCAGATGCCCAAGCCCCATCATGTAGATACAAATGACACACAAAGCCAGAAAAATATGCATGAAATGTAAGCTGACACAAATTCCCTAACAAATTCTCCTAGATGTAAAGTCACAGATCATCTCAAATGTGGAGATTTCAAAACTCGACTTTTACTAATAGACAGGTCAACTGGTCAAAAACTAAACAAAGAAACACTGGAGTTACATGAACCCATAAATCAAATGGACTCAGCAGACATCTATGGAAATTTTACACAAACACTAAAGAGTATACATTATTTCTCAACAGCCCATGGAACATTCTCCAAAATCAATCATACCGGAGGACACAAAACAAATTTCCACAAATGCAGAAATCTTGAAATTGCATCCTGTATCCAATCAGACAACAATGGAACAAAGCCAAGATATCTACAGCAAAAGAAAATACAAAAATCACATGAATTCATGGAGACTAAACAACACACTCTTTTTTTTTTTTTTTTTGGTGGCATAGCAAGATTTTTATTCTTAGAGTTTGTGTCACTTCACATAGCATTTCTTTTTTTTATTTTTCTACTCATACAAACGTAATAGGTACCCCTGTCCCTTCCCTCCCTCCACCACTCCCTGAACCTGCCTGCTCCGCCCCCCTTTTCAACAGAAGAATAGAAAAGACGACTTTTCATCAAAGATGAGTGTTCATCAAAGATGAGTGTTCATCAAAGAACTAGTAGTCAATGCTGAGCTCCTTACTACTCCCCTACCCAATTTCTTCCTTTCCCCCTTCCCTCTCTTTCTCCCAGTGCCCCCTCCCCCCATCTCTAAAGCATCCTTTAACATAAACAACACAGTCTTGAATGATATATGGGTCATGGAAGAAATCAAGAAGAAAGTAGGAAGAGTTCAATGGAAGTACAACATACTCAAATCTATGAGACACAATAAAGGATGCTTTCAGTTACAGTGCTAATTGCCTATATCAAAAAGTAGATCACAAATAAATAACTAAATGATGCACCTTTAGATTAGTAAAAACAAGAATAAACCAATCTCCACAGCAATAGTTGAGAAGAAAATCAAGATCAGGGAAGAAATAATGAAAAAGAAATAAAAATACAATCAATGAAAGAAATTTGACTCTTTTGAAAGGTAAGCATGTTGACAAATCCCTAGGCAAATTAACCAAAATAAAGAGAGAGAAGACAAAATCAATAAAATTAGATGTGAAAAGAGAGCTATTACAACATAACACCACAGAGATTCAGAGAACCATAAGAACATACTTTATAAATTTATTCTCCACTAACCTGGAAAATATAAAAGAAATGGATGGCTTTCTAAATGCATATGAACTAACAAAATTGAAGCAAGAAAAATAATTTATTAAAACAAACCTATCACAAGCAATAAGATTAAAACATAAATTATAAATCTCCAAACTAAGAAAAAAACCCGGGGCCAGATAGAATAAGCCTAGAATTCTATCAAATCTTCAAAGAATAACTAGCACCTACATTTCTCAAATTATTTCACAAAATAGGAAAGGAACGAACACTTCTAAACTCTTTTTATGAAGCCAGTATTACCCTGATAGCAAAAATCAAATAAAGGCACAACAAAAGAGAGAATTATATAGGCCCATCTCACTGATGAACACAAATGAAAAAAATACTCAGTGAAATACTTGCAAACAAAAAGTGAAGAACATATCAAAGAAACTATTCACTACAATAAAGTTGGATTCATGCCAAACATTCTAGGATGGTTTAACGTATGTAAATCAATAAACAAATTGATCACATAAACAGACCGAAGAACAGGAGTCACAAGAACATCTCAATAGATGTAGAGAATTCTTTTGATAAAATTCAACAATCCTTTCATGACAAAGTCCCTGGTGAGAATAGGGATGAAAGAAGAGGACATATCTCAACATAATAATGCCTGTTTGTGGTAAGCCTATAGCAAACACCATTCTAAATGAAGTAGCTTGAAGCACTCCCATCAAGATCAAGAACAAGACAAGGCAGTCCACTCTTGCCACTCTTGTTCAATATAATATTTGAAGTCTTATCTAGAGCAGTAAACAACAGAGGGAGGTAAAAGGGATACAAACAGGAAAGGAAAAAGTTAAGGTATCTCTATTTTCAGATGATAGGATTCTATGTTCAAAAGACTCAAAAGCTCAACCAGGAAGCCCTAAGAGCTGATGAATATTTTTAGCAAAGTGGAAAGATACACGATTAATATATGAAAATCATTAACTTTCTTATATATCAAGGGTGAACAAAGAATCACAACTGGCTAAAGAACAGAGAATAAGTGTTTGTGGTGTGTTCATCCCTACATAGGACATCTAAACCACTCCACACCCTAAGGCTCAGGAAACATTGTGGAAGGATATGGATGGGTGGTAAGAAGAGAAGATTCAGAGGGTGGTGAAGGGTGAAAGGTACTGTCCAAAAAAAAAATCCATGGGCCATGTTTTCAGCAACAGTGATTCACATCTTCAACACTATGTCATGAGCATGTCATCCTGTGTCTTTCCTGGTCTCACAGTCAGCTCCTGTTATTTCATTGTGCTCACCTCCATGGTTAGGATGTCCCCAGCATTCTTTACTCCATTCACATGGGCAGCTCTTCTAAGTTCCTTTAAGCCCTTCTGGAGTTTGTTGGTAATAATCAGCCACCGAGCTGACTCTGCCATCCATCTAGTTAAAGATGTTGGAAACATAATCAATTCTTACTTCATTTCCTACCCCAAAGTTAACATGGAATAGCTTTATTATTCAGTCTAATCTACCACTTATTCAGTTATAGCAATGAAAATAAAATTATATGTTGTCTCATACCATACTTAGAATAAAAGAATAGGTAGTGACTCACCCTGAAATATACAAGCACTTCTTGGCACGTGGACCTGGAGTCATATTGGTCTGTCCTTCCTCACTTAGATGAAAAATTTACACGGCGCTCATAGACTTAGAACACATAGGATGTTTGTATAGATATTTGCCAAGTTCCTTATAAGGGCATAAGGCAATACTTATAATGTATTCTTTTCCTTAAATAAGGGCTCCAGGATTATTCTGTACACTAATCATATCATACAAATTGTACTCACCTTACTCCTAGAGGCTGATGATATTTGCTCACACAAGCAAGCTAAACCTACCTGTTTTCTCATTTGTGTAATGAGAACAGCAGGTCACAATTGTTGATTTATGTTTTGTAAGGATAGGAAGGGTAAGTCCCCCACAGTCTACTTCTTTCCTGCATAGAGTAGCCTCACTATGATCACTTCTGAGATCATTTATAACCAAACATGCTTCCTCTGCTGAACCATATCATAGCACTTCTGAAGTCATTTTATTATTTATTATTTTATTTATTTATTTATTTATTTATTTATTTATTTATTTATTGAGTGTGTGTATGTACCAGAGGGCACTGTGTGTCTCTGTAGAGGATCAAGGGTCACTTCGGGAATCATCCTGGATTGCTTCTACTTCCCTTTCGCTTAGCTCTGGGATTTCCCAGGCACTGCTTATTAGGGCAGGAAGTGCAGGTCATCCCCATTTCTGCGCTAGTATGTGGGACCCACTATCCTAACTCAGGACCTTCTGCTTGTGAAGCAGAATCTTAACCCCTGAGCCATTTCTCCAGTTCCTGAAGTCATTTTAAAAAGAGAAAAGAAAGTGAATGGGGTCTTTTATTCATATCACTGCCAAAGATGAAAATCTACAAAATTTTTTGAAATATGGATCTGAAAGCCACACATACAAATATGATCCAAGATAGAGGCAGTCTAATTTTCAAATATTTCTTCTTTGGAAATGTGAAATATTTATTGTCACCTCACCAATGAATAAAGCTTAGTAACAAAAATCAGTGGACATACCAGGGATATTTAGATGACTATTAATTGTTAGCTTCCATTTTCATGACTATTTGCAAAAACAAAATTATGCTGAACATAGCAAAGTCTGAATATCAAATACTCTTCTTTTTTGGTTGGTCTGGTGAGATAGGCTCAGTGGTTATGGTGCCTACTTGCAAATTTGGTGACCTGAGTTCAATTCTTTTTTAAAATTTTTTTATTATTATTTATTCAATTGTGTGTGTGTGTGTGTGTGTGTGTGTGTGTGTGTGTGTGTAGAACCACCATGGACCACCTCCACCTCCTCGTTTACTATGTCTCGGGATTGGGATTCACAGGCTCCGCCCTACCAGGGCCGGAAACGCAAGCCGTGCCTGCTTCTGCTCGGCGTCTATAAGTGGGGTCTAGGATCCAAACTCAGAACCTTCCACCTGCAAGGCAGATGCTTAACCCCTGAGCCACCTCTCCAGCCTCCTAAGTTCAATTCTTAAAAGCCTACATAGTGGAAGAAAGAAAACGTCCTAAAGCTGTCCTCTGACCTCTGCCCATGTGCTATGGCATACATATGTTCTCTCTCTCTCAGAAAAAAATTAAAAAATAAAGTGGAAAGCGATTGAAGAAGACACCAACATCAACTTCATGCCTATACATGCCCACTCACCCATTTTTTGAATGTGAGTTGTTCTCATCCTAAAGGCTCATGTGCTTGAATCTAGCTGATGTTAATATTTTGGGAGGTTGGGACACCTTTCAAAGGTAGAAGCTTGCTGGAGAAAGGCTGTTCACAGGAGCAGACTTTGAGGTTGATAGCTCTATCCTGCTTTCTCTGGCACTCTCTGCCTTCCTGATGGATGGGGTGATATGAATTGGCCTCCTAGTATGTGATTCCCACCATTATAATCACACTATAATCCTCTCTGGAGCCATAAACCAAATAAATCTCCTTTTCTCCATAAACCAAGTTAATCTCTTTTTCTCCTTTTCATCATGTCAGGGTGCTGTCTCATAGCAAAAGAATGGTAACTGGCAACGTATACCATATGTATTTTGGATATACTTACACTAAATAATGTTTGTTAGTCATCCACAATATGATAACAAAATAATATGAATTTTATCTAGCAAGTAAATATACAATTCACAGTTAAGTATAATTTTCACATAAAATAATCTTCAGCAAATTACATCTTTTACCTCATTTGCATATTATTTAAAAATACTAGTTGCTTATCTTAAATTCAAGTTTACTTCACTTGTATCTCCTTCTCATGGTGCACAGGAGTGCACCATGAGAAGGGCACATCAGCAGATGTGGAACAGGAAGGAACACAATGCATTTCATCTATCCTGATTCCATGTACATTATCATTCCTGAATTCCACAAGATAATGGAGAAAGGAAAGTACATACCTCATGGGGATCAGTAAGAAAAATAATGGAATCGACCACAGCAACTGCAGATTGTGCCAGTCTCGAATGGCAAAAGCCAGGCTTCCTAACAGTATCTGTCCAATATTCGCAAAAGTGAAGGACACTGCCATTATCATAGCCTGGAATTTGGGTGTTGTCCATTCTATCACTGAAAGGAAAAAACAAACAAACGAATGAATCTTGGGATCTTGAGTTCAATCAAAAGTGGGATATTCTAAGTTAAAATCAAAGCATGAAAATTGTCTGCAACCAAGAGCTTTGACTTACTGAGCAAGCCACTGTTAGTCATAATAGAGGAGATGGACACCCCCGCCAGGAAGCGCAGGAAGCAGTAGACAAGGAAGGTGGGAGCAAAGGCTGCACAGGTCTCCACGATGGCCATTTGCAGTAAAGCATATATGAAGACTAACTTCCTCCCAAACCTAAGGAATGGAATGATTAGATTTTGCAAACAGTAACCAACATGGGAACAGCAACCAGTGTGCAAGGTAGCAGACAGGAAACACTTTCCATTAGTTGGTAAGAAACACCAAGAACAAAGATCCTCAAGAGCAACTTTTCATATTTGTAAATAAATACAGTGTGAACCAAAACTTCTCTAATTTTTACTAGTCGTTTTCCTGTTGGTTCAAGCTGCGTATGACAGGATGCAATATTGGAAATGTTGACACTTCACAAATATACTAAATATTACATTTAGCATGTATATTATTCACGTGTTTCATTACTGTGGCAAGATACCCTACAGAAGCAACTTAAGGCAGCAAAGAATTATTTTGGCCCACGGTTTCAGAGGGTTAATTCCATCATAGTGGTCAAGAAGGCATGTTGGAAGTTTCAATGGTAGCAGGAACATGTGACAGAGAGTCTCAAAAGGTGGCTGATCCAGGAAACAAGGCTCTGACCGGGCCCAGAAGTTGGTATCTCTGTCAAGGCCTATTTCAAGCAATACAATTGTCTAGTAGGTCCTGTAACCAAAAGTTCTATAACAGCCTCAAACACCTCTAGCAACTGGGAAAACCAAGTGTGCAAACACATGAGCTGTGGGGGACAATTCACATTTGAACCATAAGAGCATAGTACAGATTATGTATATCTTTGTAATATTCCACATCAAAACCAGAATTTGATAAACCAGGACTGGAGAGGTTTGAGCTAAAGTGACATCCTAGAAACATCTGTAAAACAACAGACCACATCTGATGACGGGATGCACGAAAACTCTCCCTGTTGAGTTTGGATTTAGTGATCTTGAGAAACATCCCTCTTTTTAGAATAAACCACCACAATGCCAGCATGGAATCTCACAGAAAGCTTTGAGGAAAGAAGTAAACAACATAGAGAATGAACAGATATAAAAAGAGATGATTCAAAACAGGAAAATAGAATTCCGAGTTTTACAGACTATGGAAAATGTTGTCCTTTCTGCCAAATTGAACAAAATCACGGCACTGACTTTATATGAACAACTGTGTTAACAAATGGACACAACTGGGCATTGGCTAACTGCTATTTTTTTTGTTATAGTTATGTTATAACATAAATTATATATTGTATGAGTATTTGTGCAATATATGCATCATTTATAACACACACATCATTCTCAAATTTGTGTTTCAGTTCAGAATGGTAAAGAATCTACAAACCAGAGCAATGTTTAATGAAACATGTGACAGTCATTGTAAAACTTGGTCAGTTACAGTGAGATGTAAGAGCTAGAGGGTGAGAGGTGTGCTATCAAATAATGTCTTGTAGACATGACTGGATTGCTATACATATGAACTCAATGTAACTTTGTTTTCTCAAGACCTGTACAAGGTTTGATCTGTCAACATGGAAAGGAGAAGAGTTCAAGAGGTGCCACACCTCCCCGAGATCAAAGGCACACTTAGAACAGCATAATTTGCGATAACTACTCCATAATGAATGATTGACCTCATAACCAATGAAAATACTCACATGGAGAGAGAGAGCTGTGTACAACAGACACTCACCTGTCTGTTAAACGGCCACACAGGACATTTCCTACCAACATTCCAGTCAGGAAGAGGAATTTAGCTATTGAGTTCAGTGACTGAGAATCACACACCAGGTCCCACTGGAAGAAATGGAAACCAGCAAAACAAAGCTCATAGCTTCCCTGTATAATCTGATTGAAAGCTTTTCATCAAGACATTTTTTATCACTGGAGATCTCAGCCTAAATGTACCTTTCTCCACAAGGTCTCCTCAAATTCTGTAGATTAGAATAATGATTTACAACCCAAGAAAAAAGTTCTCAAACTTGGCCATACAGTGTAATAATTTGAAGGTCTTAATAAATCTACTGGATCCCTCCAGGAGTAGAGCCTGAGCATTGAGTTTCCATATTTCTAATCTATTTATATATTTTTGGCAAACTATTGAACCTAAAGTGGTGTACATTGAGGACAAGTGTTCTACTAATTAGTCATGTAGCAGCTTGCTTAAAAAGGTAAACTTTTGGGACATTTTGCAATGCTGTGTATTGAATCTTGGGTCTCACACATGCAACATAAATATTCTACTACTTAGCCCTACTTCCAGATACCATTGCAATTTTGATCAACTGTCCTAATTTTTTAAAATTTGAAATCAAAGATGAATAATACTGACTTGGCTTAATATTTATAACAAAACATATAAATTACTTGCCTAAATGATGGCCATCCCTAGAATAAAAGGACAGTGACTATAAGGGTCCTATCCATTTTCTGCTACATTAGACTCATTGGACATGTGTCTCAAATTTGACAGACAAGCAAGTAATGTTAGGTAAAAGAACAAAGACTAAGCTCACAGCACATGCACTAAAAGTCCCAAGTCATAAACTCGTGAGAAGCAAGTGAAGCCTCTGACCTCAGTCACAGTCGTGGAGAGGAAGGAGCTTCGGTCATACACCCAGCCATCCACACAGGGCTCTGTGTCTGGCTCACTGGAGTTTGAGAAGGTCGCATTGGGATGAAGGAGCTGCCACTGTGGTTGGACGAAGCGACGACACTTCTCTGGCCTTTGGTTTGAGTCCAGTGGGATGGAGATCCTCAGGAGGGCTTCTTGATCAAGGGTCCCAGTGTTGTTGTCAGTGACGGTGTCACTGTCGAGGATGTGGACCCAGCAGCGATGACCAGGGATGGCCGCGGTGAAGTTCTCCAATAAACTATGAGGAATTATTGTGACATTGCAGATGCAAAGGAAAATGATGTGAAGGATCTGGAATCTCCCCAGGCTGCCGGCATGATTCAGGAGGTCGTGAAAGGCCATGTCGGCTGAACAATGATCTCCAATGAGAGGCGAAAACGTTTACATGCAGGTAAGTTCAAAGGCAAATAAAATTCTGTTTCACCAAGACAACATTCAACAGATCTGAGCTTGGCCTCTTCTTAACATTCTCCTTTTCACTTCTGCATTAGAGTCACAGACACACTGTATCCTCTAGTGATTTTAGGTTAAGTGGGGAACTTTGTTCTTTAAAGTCACCAAGAGGAACATTCTGCTGGAACTATTTCCTATCGTTAAAGCTGTTAAAGATCTACTTTGCAAGAAATCTTCTACTTAATGATTTTCCCTAGTCAACTATGGACATTGATCTGAAACATTTTTGTAAACAAAGCCAAAATAAACTTGTTTAATGACACGCACACCTTTATAAACTATGCAATTTGTGAGGTTCTAAAGTGATTTTTTTTCTGTTTTTATGAAAGCGTTTTGTTTGTTTAGTGCTGCATTTGCTTCAGGAGTTGACAAGAAAGAGTAAACCTTAAAGTCCATAGAAGCACAAAGGTGGGAAGAGTGGGATGGAATGGTAAGGGAAGAGAGTGAAGGGAAGAGAGGAAATGGGAGGGAGGGGAGAAGGGAGGAAAGCTGAGATAGATACTTAATATGCTTGTAAAAGTAAAAAAAAAAATTAAAAAGAGGCAAAAATAACAATTTAAGGTTAAATTAATGAAAATGAAGTATGGCACAAGTCTACAGATATGAAGTGTTTGTTCAGGAACACTGCATGGTTGCTGATAAATGACCATCAAATAGCTTAAGGGAACAATGGTTTATTCTGTCTTATGATTCCTGGTTACAGATCTCAGTCCAGCTTGACAGGAGAGCTCACACCAACACCAGGGCCGAGGGAACTGGCCACACCATCACCACATAACAGCTGAGAGATGGAAAATCCTTACTTGCCAGATCAGTATGTCTGGCCAAGAGAAGAGAAGGATGCCCACTTCTCCAATCAGCTCTCAGTATTTTATTCACCGGTTCAGGGCTTAGTCCTACCCACCATGGACTGGGCCTTTCCCATCAGCTAGACAATCTCCTGCAGGTCTGCTCTGGGCTTAACTCAACCACTGACTGATTCTCTACAGATGTGCCCAGAGCTCAAACCCTCAACTGTCAAGTTGACACCTGTGTCCTAATTATAACAAACCTGAAGCTGAGATTCTTACCCTGTGCCATGGAGATAACTGACAGAAGCCAATATCTGCAAAGGACAGGGTGAGCTTCTGGGCTGAAGGAAGTGCATTGAGGAGGCTGAAGTATCCTGTTGACAGGTGCAGCTCTAAGTTACAGGCACATACAGGTGGGCAGGCCTCCCTGTTTCTCCCCTCCCTGCTCAGAGATATCACCTCAGTGGAAAGAATAAATAGAAGAGACAAGGCTGTCACTGGCTGTCACAGGAGGTTCTCAGGTGGAAATGCTGGTGGAAAGCGTACTTCTCATCTGGAAGCATACACTGACTTGACTTATTTGAATTACTAAGACTAGCAGCCCTACCCTTCACCTGGAAACTGATAGGAAAGGTAATTGAAAGAGAAATGGCATCCCAACTAGAAGCAAATACACATGGAGCATCATACTCTCAATTTCATTGTATTGCTTACTTTTTTACTTTTTATTTTTTCAATTTATTTTTGTGTCCTAATCATTATTTTGTGCTCTAATTATTCAGTTATTATTTTAGCCTTTACCTCACCTGAATTGGCCTTTAATGAAGTAACAACTAGCTTTCTGAAGGTAGGAAGGGAAAAAGTCCTATGGTGAAAAGCACAAGTCACTACACGTGTAACTGGGCAAATGGACATTAGAGCTAAAATGAATATAAGAGTTGAAACAGTGAAACCAGGAACTCTAGGGATGTGTTGCTGTCACTCTTCCTTTATTGTGAGATATTCATTCCCAGCTTTAAGGTTTGCAACCAGATGCCTTATTCATTGAGACATCTTGTTGACCCTGTACACAACTTAAAGGAAAAATGAGATTTATTTGGCTTATAGCTCCAGAGGGCAGATATAGTTCATTATGGCGGGAAATGCATAGCAGAAGCATAGCTGGACACAGAAGCAGGTCACCACAGCCATCATGAAGGTAAAGAGAGCAAGAACAAACCGAGAGGAAGCAGGGCCAGGTAATAAACCTCAAGACCTGCTCCTTGTGACGTGCCTTTCTCCAGCAAGGCTCCGCCTTCCCAAACATCATTACTAGGTAAAGATGCAAAGACACGAGCCATTGTCACTCAAACCATGACAGGATAAGAAACTGGAGACCTTGCAGATGGGCCTAAGAGGATCAAGTTGACCTGACAGGAGGCAGATGGGGGTTCGGGGAAGCATGGTTAGTGTCAACAGACTCACTGACTAACTTCCACAAGTCCTCCCACATGTTCTATGGTTACTTTTCTGCTTGCAGTGACAAAATACTCTGACACAACCAACCTAAGGAGAAATGATTTATAATTTGGCTTACAGTTCCAAAGGAGATAGATATGTCCATCATGGAGAGGAATGCATGGTGACATACAAATGTATGACTATGGAAACAGGTTAACTGATAAGAGAGAGAGAGAAAAAGAGAGAGAGGGAGGATGAGAAGGAGGAGGAGGAAGAAAAAGGAGAAGGAGAAGGAGAAGAAAAGAGAGAAGGAGGATAAGGAGGAAGAGAAAGAGAAAAAGAAGAAGGAAGAGGAGGAAGAAGAAGAGGAGGAGAAGGAGAGGAGGGGAGGAGAAGGAGAAGAGAGGAGCAGGAGGAGAAAAAAAGGAGAAGGAGAAGAAAGGAGGAGAAGGAGAAGGAAGAGGAGGCAGAGGAAGAGGAGAAGAAGGAGGAAATGCGGTCAGGGTTTTAAACCTCACAGCCCACCCCTGTATACTTTCTCCAGCAAGGCTCTATCTTAAATTCCCCAAACAAAGCAACCAGTGGGGAGCCATTGTTCAAACACATGAGCCTGTGGGAGAACATTTCACATTCAAACCAAGACAATATGCAATATATCATTTGCCTTTTGCCTTTGCTTCTAATGCCACTAATTGTAATGGAACACCATTAGTTCCATTAGTAGGAACACCTTCTAATATAAAGCTTCCACCTTGAAGACCACCCTACAGACAAGGAGCTAAATATGAAATATTAACAAGAAAGACTACAGTTGCTTCTTGGCAAACATAAGAACAGAGGAAATGTGAGATAATTAACAATAATGGAGTACTTGCAACATCAGAGCACAGCAATGCAGGCCAAATAGCAAACAGCTAACAGTCAAGGTTAATAATTGACAAAGCTGAAGGAGCCAGAGATGAAGGTGAGGTGACTGCAATCACCCCTAACTGGATGGACGACATGTGAGCAGCATGTGACCATCTCCTTTGTTGGGCCAGGGAGATATGCATAGAGCGTGTGGGCATGCCATTAACTCAGCCTACAACAGCCCATAGAATCAACCAACTCAATATAGACAACCACAGCCTTTGTCTAGTTTCTGCCATGGCCCTGTAAAAACCCTTAGAAAAAAAAGGACTTGGGCAGATTTTTATTCTCACACTTGGAAACTCCTCACACACTTGGGAGTTTCTCCTATTTTTCCTTCATCTCACTTTCTGTAATATTGCTTAGTAAAGCTTGCATCCACTTTGCATATTCTGCTTTTCGTATGCATGCACTTTGCGCTGATTGTTGGGGTTTTTAATCTTTACTGGCATGAGGTGACAAATTCGGGAGTTCCTGTACCAAGTTGATATTTGGTGATTCTGAGTTTCGACACCCTAGATTCTTGGGTTAAGTATAACTGGGCTAAGAAAGGTCCTTCATTATGACTCCCTTTATTTCTGGGTACTTCCACCACTCCTGTTCACCATTTTACTAGAAGTGGTGAAAGGGAGTATCTTTCGTGTTCCAGATCTTAAGAGAGAAGTTCTCAACTTTTCCATCAGTATGACATTGGTTATGGATAAAACACCTGTGACATTTATTTTATTAAGATACATTTCCTAACTACTCAATTTAACATGAAGCAACGCTGGATTCATAAAACGCTTTTCTTGGCCCTATTGAAATGATCCTATGGTTTTGTCTTCATTCTGCTATGTATCATGTTTATTGATTTTTGTGTCTATACTAGTCTTTCATTCTCGGGATAAATCCCACGTGATCATGGTGAGTGATCTTTTTAATGTGCTATAGAGTTTGGTTTAGTAGTGTTTTGAGGATGCTGGCATTTATATACATCAGGGACTTTGCCTGTAATTTTATGATTTTTGTGGTGTCTTTGTCTAGTGTTGCAGTAATTCTGCCCTCATCACATACGTCCCCTCATCATCAATTTTGTGAAATAGCTTGACAATTAAAGTACTTCTTTGAATCCTTGGTAGAAGTCAGGAGTAAAGGTTTTCATTAGGGCATCCTTTCTTTAATGTGTGTATTGGGTACATGTATATTGTACTCTTTAGCCATATGTATCAAGTTTGCAATTGAAGGCTAACCTTTCAGATGCATTTGTGAAGAATCAGTAATTAAGTCAAGTCCTAAGCAAGTCTGTGGGAGATTATCTAATTGATGTAGGAATATCCATCCCTTAGTGTGTGGGTTCATTCCCTGTACAGATGGATAAAATGGAGAGAGCTCGTTTAATAATTCGGCATACAGTGCCTCTGATACACACACATACACACACACACACACACACACACTTACACACATGCATGCATGTGGGCACACATTGGCACTATTCACACAAAAAAGAAAGAAAATTGAGCAAAGAGAATTTGATACATGTTTTTTTCACTCTGAAAATCCATATTTATTGAAATTGTATTTTCATCAATAGTTTCATTTTTTGTTGATAAATAGTATTTCATAGAACACATACATATACAATAATTTGTTGAACCATTGATTTGGTAAAATAATGAAGTTTGTTTCTGGAATTTTATGAACAAAATTTATATGAATATCAACATTCAGGTTTTTGAGTAAATTTGAGGCTTCATATCTTTAGGACAAATGTCCCAAAATTGAACTGTTGGACCACATGCGAAGTACATGTTATAGCCCTTGTGATAGCTGTCATTGGGCGTGATGGTTAGTATGAACTGTCAGACTAAGTGTCAGCATACTAACTGACACCTAGGATGCAGACCTCTGGGCCTGTTGGAGAGGTTGCTCTAGATTAAGGTTTGTTTCTGGGAATGTCTGTGAGGGATTTTCTTGATAGCTTTAGCTAAAACAAGAAGACCTTCACTTTGTGGTGAAACCATCCCCTAGGCAGGGGATCTAGAGCTATATAAAAATGAAGATGCAAGCAAGCATGCATTGATTCATTGGCCTCTGTTCTTTCTGTAGATATAATATGACCAACTGCTTCAAGTTCCTGTCACTGGTGACCTCCCCTCAATGATGGATTGTCACCTGGAATTATAAGCTGATTAAACCTTTTCTCCCTGATGTTCCTTTTGTTGGTCTTCCGTATAACTGTGATAAAATACTCTTACCTAAGTAACCTAGGAAAGAAAGCCCTTTCTTTTTTACTTAGAGACTACTGTCACACATACAGCCATCCACACAGAAGCACCTTATGGAAGTGGGAGAAATAAGGACTCTTTTCTGGCCTCTGACTTGAATAAGGGGACATGGAGATTCTCGTTAGGACTTCTTGGCTGAGGGTTCCAGCGTCATCATTAAAGACACTGCCATTTTGAAGGCTATTGATCCAGCAATGGGGGACCAGCAATGTCTGGCATGAAGTCATCCAGCAAACTATTACTGAATGCTATGAAGACATGGAAGAAAAACTTTTTTAAAAATCTGGAAGTTTTGTTATGTTTTCAGGCTTTCAGCTTAATCCAAAAGTTCCTCAAATGTCACTGAGTGTGAACAAGTGATGTCTAAGGAATGACATAATTGTTTTATGGAAATCAGTTCAAACAGATGGTTCCTTTCATTTATTCACATTAATTTATGGTGATCTTTGTATTTGTTTCTCAGCAATGGATGCCCTCAGTCTACTGTAACTTAGCAATAGAAACCGCTGTCTTTGTCTTTCAAGATCAGAACATTTAGTAAAGTCAGAGAGATAATTATTTATCTAAGGTACTTTCATTAGTTTAAAATGAAATCTGTCATAAGGTCTATTCTCTATATGTGCTCTAGTCTCCAGTGACCTTGCAACTTAGAGTTGGACTTTGACAAGCATGTTGTTTCCAAAATGTTCCCATCGACTATAAAGCATGAAATGGAGAGAGACTGGGGGAGTGTTACCATTCACTGTTAAATTATTTGCTACTGATAGATGCAGGGAGAGAGGGCCAGTGTGTTCAGCAGTGTACCTGAAGATGATTCCACTATGTTCCAACAGAGATTCCAGTGGGCAAACAGACAGCCCTTGTTTAATCTCAATGAATCACAAAAGAAAACTGGAAGTCATAAATCTTGGACAGGAACTGTTGTAGCTTCTCTTCTGTTGCTGATATAGATACAGGACCAAAATAAAATGGGAGCAAGGGGTTTATTCTTGCTTACAATTCTGGATTATACTTCATTAGCATGGCAGGACAGTTCATACTAATATCAGCCACTGAGGGAACGAGCCATACCACATCTATACAAAGAACTGACAGACCCCCATCCTGAAACTCAGGGACATCTGTGGAAGAGGGGGCGGTAAGATTGTAAGAGCAAAAGGATGGGGGGAGCAATGATTTGAAGAGTCTCCACACTAGATAGGGCTGAAGCAATCATAATAGGACTTTGCATGCCCTGCGCCATGTCCGTCACACTATTGACCTCACAAAGTCTAACATCGGCTAAAGGCACCAAGATCCTTGGAGGCAAGGGATTGATGGCCACAGTAGTGTTCCTATGCTTAAGGGGAACACGAGAAAGGGTTCAGGGAAATGCTACTGGGTCCTTTTATGTCATCAGAAAGGAGGACCAAGAGGAGAGTTAGGCATACACAATAAAGGACTCTCTGGGAATTGGGGGGGGGGAAACACTGGGAGATGGGAAGAGAGGGAGGGGGAGTAGGGGGTTCGGGGGGAGGAGGAGGGGGGAGGGAACTGGTCTACCTATTAAGTTTGTATGAGCGGAAATAATAATAAAAAATGTTAAAAAAAAAAAAGAACTGACAGAGGATCACACTTTCTGATTTACCAGTCTATCTTTATACCAAAACATTGAACCATCTCTCTCCATCTTATCAAGACATGGTCCTAGTTGCTGTGGGCTAGCTATACCCACATTAATTAGGTAATATCACACAGACGTGCTGAAAGCTGACCTTAACTAATAGCTCTTCACAGATGTGCTCGGAAATTTGACCTTCAATTTTCAAGTTGACGTTAACTTTTGTCAACCTTTATTGTCAACTTGACACATGAGCACATTATTTTTAAACCATGCCATCTCACCCTTATCACCATGTTACATTCATCTTATGATATAAAATCCATTCAGTTCAATTTTAAAAGCTCTTATAATCGATTTTTAAAATGTTTAATAATTTATAATTTAGTTGCAACATTTTGAAAATCAAAAATCTCTTAACCGTAACTTCTATCAAATTAAAAACAAATCAATCAAAAACAAATCAAATATTTGCAACATATAACAGCACAGAATAAACATTCTTATTTTGAAATGGAATCATCACAACATAGTAAGAGAATGTCAGATCAAATTTAAAACCAAAATCCAATAAGGTAAATATCACATCCTATAGATCAAGGTCTGTCTTCTATCATTTGTCATATAGTCAGGTTAGCTCAAAAATGCTAGGTTAAAAAACATACATAAAAAAATGCTAGGTAATTCCATCATTCTTGCTTTCTTCTGAGTTATCCCAAGTTTTTATATGCACACTTTCTTAGCACACATCCAATGTTTCTGGCATCTCTAGCATCTCTAACTATATGCTTTACCTTCCTTTAGAGGATCTTTGCACACCATGAATTCTCAATCATGCATAAAACTGAGTACTATCTGGATAATGCTGCCAAGTACTGCTGCAAGGTTGAGATATAGTCTGGCCCACTTGAACCACAGCTTTATCAACTTCCATATGCTGACTTTCCAAAAGCCTTTATTAGACAGCCTCTGCAGATGAGCAGAATTGATTGGCCTCTGTCAGCATTTCCTCAGAGGTTGAAAACTGAATTACCAATTCATGTGTAGATGCCACGGAACTGCAGGTTAGAATCAATTCAGTCTCCATAGTCTGAAGACAGTGGAACACACACACACACACATACATGCCCCCCCACATGCCCACACACATATACACACACATACACGCACACATACACTCACACGCATGTGTGTGCACGTGCCATAGGATCCTGACAGGTCTCCCAAAGGAACTGGGTGATCTTTTGGTCACTTGGGAACTGATCAAGTTCCCTTTCTATCTATATAGTAGGTCAGATGCTCCTGGGGAACTTACCAGACCAGACTAACGGCAGATAAAACTGTTTTCACTCTACTTGTTTTTTCTTTTATTTTTTTTTGGGGGGGGGGTGGTGGTAGGGAGTCAGAATATGACTAGTGTTTTACTTTTTTTTCTACTTTTATAAGCATATTGAGTACTCATCCCTGCTTCCTTTCATCCCCCTCCCTCTCATACCCTTCCTTCCTTTCATCAATCCCTCCCATTCCCTTCCACCCTCCTACCCGGCTGCTTCTATGGACCCCAGGATTCCCTCTGGCTTATCTATGTTTGTGGGGGTTCAGGCCTTTGTAACATACTAAGTTGTCTCTCTTCAGGCCACCCCACTGATAGAGGCATTTCCCTTTGCTCATCCAGCTCAAGTCCCCAAGGTTTCCACTGTATGTTCTTATTTTTCTTGAGTTCCTAGGTAGTCCATGGGGGCTTGCTGGTATGTCAGTCACTATGCAGGTCTGGTAAGGACAAGTCTCACTGTGGTAAGTTCCTAGATGCAGCAGTCCTGCCTTGAGCGGAATGAATGTCTTGTCCGACAGTGAACCTTCCCATCTTTAGGTTCTTACTGTCTCACCACCCCCTCTTCTGCAAGGTTCCCAAAGCCTTAGGATGGGGAGAGATTAGGTTGGTCTGATACTGGATGAGTCTTGCTGAGTTACTGGTACTCCGCATTATGGCTGGTCATTACTGTCCACTTTACTGCTCTTCTGCTGCCTTAGACTGCATCCTGTCAGGGTGTTGCAGGGTGTTGCAGAAGAAGACTTCTAGGTTGAGTGTTAAGGGCTCTTTAAATCTATGGATATAATAACAGCTATTTACAGAGCAGTTTGGTGAACTGTCTTCCTATCTATAGAGCCATTGGCTGTTTTTTCCTTATTGATCTATTTCCTTCCCTTTTTTAGGTTCTTGTTCTAGTTTTCAGTAACAGGAATGTGTTTCATTCTGACAAGCAAGTCTTGAGTTCAAACAGAAAGCTATTGATTGTCTGACTTTCTGACTAAGATTTTATCCGGAAGCATCACATTCCTGTTATTTCTAGTATAATTTTGTCAGTAGGTTCTAAGTGGATCAGCTCGGGGCATTTTTTTTTTTTCATTTTCCTCACTCTATGCTCTTCTGAATAGGGACTGCCCTTTCTTATTCCTTTATTTTTTTTTTATTTCAGCTCATACAAACTTATTAGGTACACCAGTTCCCTCCCTCCCTCCTCCTCCCCCGGTACCCCCTGCTCCCCCTCCCCACTCCTCTCCCTCCCCATCCTCCAGTGCCTCCCACCCCAATTCCCAGAGAGTCCTTTCTTGTGCATGACTGATTTTCCTCTGGGCCCTCCTCTCCGATGACGTACAAGGACCCAGTGGCCTTTCCCGAACCCTTTCCCGTGTTCCCCTTAGGTATAGGAACACTGCTGTGGCTGCCAATCCTTTGCCTCCAAGGATCTTGGTGCCTTTAGCAGATGCTAGACTTTGTGAGGTCAACAGTGTGTTGGACAATGCGCAGGGCATGCAAAGTCCAATTATGATTGATTCAGCCCTAACTAGTATAGAGTATCTTACATATCATTGCTCCTCCCATCCTTATGCTCTTACACTCTTACCGCCCCCTCTTCCGCAAATTTCCCTGAGCTTCAAGATGGGGAGAGATTAAGCTGGCCTAGTTCTAGGTGGTTGATATAGAGTCTCTGAAGTTCTGGATTGTGGTTTGTTGATTTTCTTTTGCAGTTTTGCTGCTCCTGCAATGCCCTTCACTCCATCCTGGTGGGCATTGTATGTTACTCCCTGGCCAGAGACAAAAAGCTGTTAGAGTCTTGTGATAAAAGCACATTCAAAGGTAGATGTAATAAAAGTGGGAAACCACAGTGAGGGAGGGGGTCTATCACCCATTTGCAAAATTGTTACTTTTTATCTGCCAGACTATATGCCCTCCTCTTCTGGTGAGATTACTCCCCCTCAGTAGTAAATGATCAGGAACAAAAGTCTGTGAACTTAATCAGATGTCTCATTACTTATTTGGGTCCTTGGTGGAGGCCTATTTTCCCTGCTGTAACATGGTCCCTTCTCTCCTTCTTTCTGGTGTGGCCCTCCTACCCCATCCCTCCTGTTCATAATCCTTGGAATTACTGTCTCTAGGTGGGCTGGGTGGGTTTGGTACTAGGAGCCACCTATTAGGGAGTACATACAGCGCTTAATTTTCTGGGTCTAGGATACTTCACTTAATATAATTGTTTCTAATGACATCCATTTCCCGGCAAATTCCAGTAATTCATCATTTTTGATGGCTGAGTAGTACTCCATTGTATAGATGTACCACAGTTTCCTTATCCACTCGTCAACTGTTGGACATTTGGGCTGATTCCATGACTTTGCTATTGTAAACAGTGCTGCTATGAACATGGTCGTGCTTGTGCTATCGAGGTGAACCTCTGCTGTATGGGGGGTTATTCCCAAAAGTGGAATAGCAGGGTCATATGGCATTTCAATCTTTAATTTCTTTAAGAATCTCCAGACGGCTCGCCAGAGTGGCTGTATGAGCCTGCATTCCCACCAGCAATGTAGGAGAGTTCCCCTCTCTCCACATCCTCTCCAGCATTTGTCGTTGTTAGTATTGTGGATTTTTGCCATCCTGACCGGGGTGAGATGATATCTCAGGGAAGTTTTGATTTGCATTTCCCTGATGACTAAGGAAGTGGAGCATTTTTTCAGATATTTGTTAGACATTTTAATTTCATCCCTGGTAAAGTTTCTTTTAAGTTCCAGGGCCCATTTTTTAATTGGGCCATTGGTTTCCTTGGTGTTTAGTTTTCTAAGTTCTTTGTGCACTCTGGACAATAGAGCTCTATCAGATATGTGGTTAGTGAAGATTTTCTCCCATTCTGTGGGTTGCCTTTGAGCTCGTGTTACAATCTCTTTATCTGAACAGAAGCTCTTTAATTTCACAAGATCCCAACTGTTGAGATTTGGTAGCAGTGACTGTGCCATTGGATGTCTGTTTAGGAACTGTTGGCGTAGCCCAATCAGCTCGAGGGAGTTCCCTATCCTTTCAACTATGGTTTTTATAGTCTCTGGCCTGATATCAAGGTCCTTGATCCATTTGGAATTAAGTCTTGTACATGGTGACAAGTACGGGTCCAGCTTTAATCTTCTGCATGTGGAGATCCAGTTTTGCCAGCACCATTTGTTGAAGATGCTGTTCTTTTTCCATTGGATTCTTTGGGCCCCTTTGTCAAAGACCAAATGGCTGTAACTTTGTGGGCTTATATCTGGGTCTTCAATCCTTATCCATTGATCTGTGTGTCTATTTTGGAGCCAGTACCAGGCTGTCTTTACAACTGTGGATTTGTAGTATAGACTAAGGTTTGGTATGGTTATACCTCCAGCTGTGTTTTTGTTACTCAGGATTGTTTTTGCTATCGTGGGTCTTTTGTGCCTCCATATGAACTTTTGAGATTGTTTGGTCAACTTCTTTGAAGAATTGCTTTAGGATTTTGATTGGTATAGCACTGAATCTGTATATTGCCTTTGGTAGGATGGTCATTTTTACGATGTTGATTCTGCCAATCCAGGAACAAGAGAGGTCTTTCCACCTTCTGGTGTCTTCTGCTATTTCTTTCTTTAGGGTTTTAAAGTTTTCATTGTAAAGGTCTTTTACCTCCTTAGTTAGATTTATACCAAGGTATTTCATTTTTTTAGGGGCTATAATAAATGGTATTGTTTCTCTCAAGGCTTTTTCACTTCTTTCATTCTGGGCATATAGGAAGGCCTCTGACTTTTGCACATTTATTTTGTATCCTGCCACCCTGCTGAACTTCTCAATTAGTTCCAGGAGCTTTCTGGTGGAGTTTTTGGGATCCCTCAGGTATAAGATCATGTCATCTGCAAATAGGGATAGCTTGACTTCTTCCTTGCCGATTTGAATCCCTCTTATGTCCCTTTCTTGTCTTATGGCTTCAGCTAAGACTTCAAGTACAATATTGAATAGAAGTGGTGAGAGTGGACAGCCTTGTCTAGTTCCTGATCGAAGTGGGAATGCTTCCAATTGTTCCCCATTGAGCATAATCCTTGCTGTGGGCTTGTTGTATATAGCTTTTATTATATTGATAAAGGTTCCTTCCATTCCTACTGTCTCTAGCATTTTGATCATAAAAGGCTGTTGGATCTTGTCAAAAGCTTTTTCTGCATCTATTGAGGGTATCATGTAGTCTTGGGCTTTGGACTGGTTTACATGATGAATTACATTTATTGATTTTCGTATGTTAAACCAACCTTGTGTGCTGGGGACGAAGCCTACTTGGTCCCCATGAATGATCTTTTTAATATGTTTTTTAATCCAATTTGCTAAGACTTTGTTGAGAATCTTTGCGTCTGTGTTCATCAGGGAGATCGGCCTATAGTTTTCTTTTTTAAGCGAATCTTTATTAGGTTTTGGGATTAAAACGATATTAGCTTCATAGAAGAAAATTGGTAGTGTTCTTTCCTTTGCTATTTGATGGAACAGTTTAAGGAGTATTGGTGTTATTAACTCCTTAAATGTCTTGTAGATCTCTGTGCTGAATCCATCTGGTCCAGGACATTTTTTGGTGGGAAGATTCGAGATTACTTCCTCAATTTCCTTATATGTTATCGGACTATTTAAATAATTCACAACTTCCTGATTCAATTTAGGTAAGTTGTGTTTACTTAGAAATTCATCCATCTCTTTTGTGTTGTCAAACTTCACAGAGTATAAGTTTTTGAAATATGATGTTATAATTCTCTGGATTTCTTGGGTATCAGTAGTGATAACTCCATGTTCATTTCTAATTTTGTTAATTTGGGTTTTCTCTCTCTTGCTTTTGGTTAGTTTAGCTAGGGGTGTATCAATCTTATTGATTTTTTCAAAGAACCAGCTTTTTGACTGGTTGATTTTTTCTATCGTTTTCTTAATCTCGATTTCAGATATTTCTCCCCTTATTTTGCTAATCTCCTCTCTTCTACTACTTTTGGGATCAGATTGCTCTAGTTTCTCTAAAGCTTTAAGCTGCATTGTTAAGTTGTTTATTTCTGATGTTTCCATTTTTTTGACGTAGGCATTAAGAGCTATGAACTTACCTCTTAGAACAGCTTTCATTGTGTCCCAGAGATTTTGGTAAGTTATATTTTCGTTATCATTCACTTTCAGGAAATCTTGAATTTTCTTTTTAATTTCTTCCTGAATCCATGTCTCATTCAGCATCATAGTGTTAAGTTTCCAGAAGTTAGTGTATTTTCTCTTGTTTGATGTGTTGTGGATGTCCAGCTTTAGGCCGTGATGGTCTGATAGGGCACAGGTTAGAATTTCAACTTTCTTGTATATGTGTAGATTCATTTTGTGGCCCAATATGTGATCTATTTTGGAGAAAGTTCCGTGTGCTGCTGAGAAAAATGTGTATTCTTTGTTGCGTGGGTGAAAAGTTCGATAGAGATCTGTAAGGTCCATTTCTTTCAGGGTTTGATTAAGTTCCAAAGTGTCTCTGTTAAGCTTTTGACCTGTTGATCTATCCCATGTTGAGAGGGTGGTGTTGAAGTCCCCAAGAATTATCGTTTGGGGATTGATTTCTTGCTTTAGACGCTGTAGGGTTTTCTTAATGAATGTGGAGGGGCCCGTATTGGGTGCATATATGTTCAGTATTGTGATGTCTTCCTGGTGAATTGTACCTGTGACTAAAATGTAGTATCCATCCGTGTCTCTTATAATTTTCTTTGGTTTGAAGCCCACTTTGTCTGATAGCATAATGGCTACCCCTGCCTGTTTTCTGCTTCCATTTGCTTGTAGAATTGTTGACCAGCCTTTTATTTTTAGGGCATGCCTATCTTTTGTGGTGAGATGGGTTTCCTGCAGGCAGCAGATTGATGGATTGTGATTTTTAATCCATGTTTGTAATCTGTGTCTCTTGATCGGTGAATTAATTCCATTAACATTTAGTGTTATAATGGAGAAACTATTGTTAATTCCAGACATTTATTATGTTTAGTAGCTTTTATAAGTATATTGCTTCGTTTTTAATGATGTTATACTTGCCTTCTGTTCTCCTGGATATGCCTGTTTTTTTCTTCACGCTTGAGTATCATTTCTAGCATTTTTTGAAGGCCTGGTTTGGTGACCATGTATCCCTTAAAGTTGTCTTTGTGCTGGAAAATTTTTCTTTCTCCCTCGATCATGACTAATAGTTTTGCAGGGTAAATCAGCCTGGGTTGACATTTTTGCTCATTCAATACTTGAAGTATGTCTCTCCAAGCTCTTCTTGCTTTTACTGTTTCTACTGAGGAATCATTTGTTATTTTAATAGGTTTACCTTTAAAAGTGACTTGTTTTTTCTCCCTTGAAGCTCTCAGCGCCAGTTCTTTATCTTGAATGTGGAGTGTTTTAACTATTATTTGCCGCGGCGTGCTTCTATTTTGGTCATATCTGTTTGGAGTGCGGATGGGCCTCTCTTTTTTTAGATGAGGAAAGTTTTCCTTGATGATCGTTTGAAAAATTTCCTCAGGGGTGGTATTTTGAGATTCTTGCTCTGGTATTCCATGAATACGCATGTTAGGCTTTTTCAGGGTGTCCCATATCTCTTGGATATTTCTCTCAAGTATCTTTTTGGCTTTAACAACCTCTTCCATTGAGCTGGTTAGTACTCCCACTTTATCTTCAAGGTCTGAAATTCTGTTTTCTGCTTTGTTAGTTCTGTTGATAAGACTCTCTGTGGCGTTCTGGGTTGAAGATAACTTGTCTTTTAGCTCAGTTTTAAACTCTGCCTGAGTTTGTTTTAACTGCTCTATGCCACTTTTTGTTTCTTGCACTGTTTTTCTCAACTCCTCCAGATGTCTGTTGTGTTCCTCTTCAAAGCGATTGATTCGATTATGTAATTCCTCCCTGATTTCCTCTTTCATAGTATTGAACATGGTAATGATCATATTTTGAAAGTCTTTATCCTGGGTGGGGCTTTCTTGGCTTTTTCCGTGGGTTTGTTCTTGTTGGAGTCTAACATTATGGGATTAATTTCTTCAGTGGGAAATTTGTTTACTTGAGTGTTGCTTCTCATGGATTTGCACTTTGACTTTGGCATTGTCATTTTAACTCTTAAGATCTCTCAATTTCACTAAACTGAATTATTTGGCCTGGGGTCCTGGTGGGCGGGGCAGGCGGAGACTTACCTAGGTCGTGGGGTGAGGCCCGGCTGGACCACGCGCGCGACCCGACCGGTGGAGCGGGGTGGGGTGCAAAGGGGGGATGGGGGCGACGGCGTGGAGCTATTTAACCCGAGGGCAGCTGGGGCGGGGCCCGGGCGCAGGGGGAGGTCCTCCTCGTCCCTCGGCCCAGCGCGCGGCTCCGGCTGGATGGTGGGACTCGGAGCCGGGTCCCTGTGGGCCGACCTGGGGTCCTGGTGGGCGGTGCGCGGGGGGTGGGGTGGGGGGGTACTCACCAGCTGGGCGCAGGGTTGAGGCCCGGCTGGACCCCGCGCGCGCGCGTCCCGACCGGCGGAGCGGGTTGGGGTGCAAAAGGGGGTCTTATTCCTTTATATAAAAGACTTTTTTGACATATTGCTAACATAGGAGGCTCCTTTGAGGTTACTTTCCATAATCTTAGGGTTTTTCTATTGTTGTGCCCAACATCCGAATTTCTGAAGAACCAAGAACCAACTCCATTGCAAGTACAAGAGGATCTTTATTAATTACGAACTCGAGCAAGGGCTCATACAGTACCCAACGCAGTAGGCAAAATGGAGCCCTGACTTGAGTTTTCAAGGCTGGGGGCTTCTTCCACAGGGCTTTAGCAGATTGGCCACAAGTTACATTCTTGTTAAGCAGGAAACTGGAAACCTTAAGAATTCTATCAGTCATCACCGGCCTTGACACAGTAACCATAAATCTCCTTGACTCAGTTACTTGTCTAGTCACCTGGACATCTGGACCCTTAAGGTCTTGTTTGTGCAGGCCCTTCTCCGCCCGGCATCTGGTTTTTTGTTTTGTTTTGTTTTGTTTTTAACAGCCTTGTCTCCCTCCTTTGTCTCTTATTTGTGCCTTTCTGTGAGTTTTCCAGGAATAGTATGCGCTCAGAGTCAGCTTGTTTACAGGAGTTTTTCTTTTCCTGTCTTTTATGTTTCTCACTATAAGTCCCTCTTACCCTCCTATCTCCCATCTCCTCATTTCCTGCTGTGTATTTTTCCCAATTATCCCCTCCCTTATCCTACTCATCATGCTATCATAAATCTCCCCTTTTAAAGGTTTCACCCTATTCCTTCCCTCCTTCTGACTCATTGTTCTCTTGCCAATTTTCTGGCTTTTACAGTAATTCTAATCCACATACATCGACAAGGATATCAGTGCTAGTATCCACACATAAGAGAGAATATGCAATGCTTAACTTTCTGTTTCTGAGATACTTCACTCAATATTAGATTTTTCAGTTCCATCCAAATTCTATAATCTCATCCTTCATGGTGGCTCAGTAATATTCCATTGTGTAGATGTACCACATTGTCATTATCCATTCCTCTGTTGATGGGCATGTTGCTGATTCCATTTTTTTTTTTTTTTGCTTTTATAAATAGAGCTGCAATGAACATAGATGAACAAGTGTCTTTGTAATAAAATGTAGTCTTTTGGGAATATTCCTAGGATAGATCCCACCCCCTTCACAGGTGGTCCAGGATTCTCCCCATTGTTGCATCTGCAGCTGGGCAGGCTAGGTTACAGGAGCAGAAAGTGGGATAAAAGAAGCATTTTACACCTTTAGAGAAAACATTTTACATAAAGGTCACCACTTCACTATTAAATGATGGACCCCAAGAAATCAAAGTTTCCCCAGGACTCTCGTGCAGGGGAAGAGGCTAAGGCTCTGATGGAAACCAATTGACTTGTAGCCAGAAGAAGAACCTGTACAGAAACAACATGTCAGATGACCTTTCAGGAAAGAAGGAGTGGTGACCACACCTTGGCAGAACCTCTTAGCTATGTATCTATTTTAACTTCTACTTAATATTTGAAGATAGACTGGAGTGATGTCTCTGGATCTCTTTATCCTTTCTCCCAGTGTGGCCAAGTTGAATAAATCTTTCTCTATTTTCACCACTAAAAAAAAAATTCTTTCCATCATTGAATCCTCTGACCATTGTTATCAGAGAAGACATCTGAAATATTTTAGCTGAATTTGTTAAGAACTGTTCTGTAGCATGTTTTATGATCTATCATGGAGAATATTTGCCACAGTCCACACTGTGACCTCACAGTCCAGGGCTCCCAAGTGTGGCAAAGAGTCAGTGGGATGAGAGACAGACACACACAACAACTCTGGGCTGGGTGAATCTGAATCTATTTTATTGGAATTTTGTAGCAGCTTTTATACTAGAAAAATTTTGGACAGAGAATGTTGCACCTGCAGACAGACACTATCCTTCTAATGAGCAGGAATCACCTTTAGGATAAACATTCTTTAACCTAACCCATGGTTTGAGGGTGAGACACAAACAAATCTTTATCACATCTCAACAGTTTTTTTCCCCAGCCCTACAACAGGTTTTTCCCAGCTCTATAAAAGGTTTTTCTCAGTCCCTCAGTCTCTCTAAATCTATCTATTTTACAATATCCCACCAAACAGTTATAGGGTCTAAGTCTGTATTGTTGTATTTAACAAAGACTTCATTTGAGATTTAGTTAAAATACACTGAGGTTGAGCTTCTTATTAATTTGTGTTATATCTATTATATATTCTTGTAAATGGTAAAGGTGAATCTTTTAGAGGGGATGCATATTATACATTAATTTTTTCTTTTTGAGGATATCAGATTCTGGCTGTTATCATATAAGTTGGCCTATATTAGGTTATAATGGTAAGAATTATATTAGGATTTATTTTATTTTTATTTTTTATTAACTCATGTGTTCTATAAGAAATAGTTGTGTATTAATTTTAAGATTTATTATTATCTATTAATTTATGTGCTCTATAAAAATAGTTGTGTACTGATTTTAGTGAACAGATGGCATAGTCTCATATCTGTAGAATTTCTGAATTAGTTTAACAAGAGTTACATTTTTTAGTTTTTTTATTATTTATTCAATTGTGCATGTATGTGTGTGTGCATGTGTGCACCTATGTGTGTGCATGTATGTGTGTGTGTGTGGAACCACGGACGAATTCTGGAACCACCATGGAACGCCTCCACCTCCTTGTTTACTCTGCCCGGGGATTCACAGGCTCCGCCCTACCAGGACCAGAACACAGACAGGCCAACCCCGCGTCCACCCGGCGTCTATATGTGGGGTCTAGGATCCGAACTCAGGACCTTCCACCTGCAAGGCAGAGGCTTAACCCCTGAGCCACCTCTCCAGCCCCAAGAGTTATATTTTTGAGAGAATTCTATCTACCTGTGTTTTAGGACTCTCGAAGCTGTTCTCTAATTTCTTTAAAATCAGCGTATACATTCTGGCTAACAAGTCTATTTACTGGGTATGATTGAACATGAAATATCTAGTTAGAATTCAATTTAAAGTTAAAAGCAGGCTTGGTTTTTATTTAGCAAACAAAAGACTTAAGGTAAATTACTTGACATCTGCAGTTCCGGGTATAGGAACCTAGGGGGAGGTGATAACCTAGCTAGTTTGGGGAAAAAACAAACAAACAAACAAACAAAAAGAGACCTGGGAATAGATAGGAGGGTGCCCAATCCACAAAAAAGGGAAGAACTCTCTGCCAGAGATAGGAGGCATGCACAATCTCAAAAAGAGAGGAACTTGTCTGTCAAAGATGAGAGGCAAGACTGGAAGGGGAGTGGTTCCTAGTGCTCAGGCCCCTAGCAGCTGCCCATTCCAAAGAGCAGGCTGCGAACCTGACAATTCCCATGTTTCATATCTTTATTATGTATTTTAAAATAAGCCATGTCCTGTTTCCAGAAGGTGCTTTCTTGAAGCTCTCTTCTCCAGGTTAGGATTTTATCTTACCAGCCTGGTTGGCACAGGACGTGATAAATATTCCAGAAAAAGAATCTGCAACTGTGTTTCTCTCTGCCCTCACAGTTAATTATTTATAAAAACATCAGATTACCATACTCCAAGCTGTCAGGACCCCACTGTGATAGATACACATCAAGGTGGACTCTGCAGTTCTCCCACATCCTCAAGGTCATGTATTCCTTCTTTGAAATGTAAGACCTTTCCCCCAAACCAGTGCCCACAATCAGAGACAACTAGACTCCTAGGCATGTACCCATCAACCACGTGGCACAGGGCCACTCCTTCTCTGAAAACATGTAAGAAGGAACCCCTCTGCCTCGTGGGCCTAAACTCTCCCCAGAAAACCAACCATTGCTATATTTCAATGGTATTAAAAACATTAAAAATAAATCTCTTTTCCTAAAAGACAACCTACTTCAGTATCTCCCTTGAGTCCCAAACTTAAGACCTTTTGCAATGGTACTGAGGCTTGGGCCAGAGGTTCCATTGAAACGGGTTGCTTTTTGGGTCCCTACTATCCTTGCCCTTTAAGGTTCCCTCTGTCTTTGCCACTGTTTTCCCTGTATCCAGTACCAGCCTCTGCTTTCCACTGGTGAGTTTTGGAGGGTTTTCCAGAAGCTCTGTCCTTCTGCTGACTTTTTCTAAAAACCCTAGTGCTGAGATCAGAATGTTCCCTAGAACACAGGTCGGACCCTATTGCTTCAAACCAAGAATATAAGGATGTTTATTCTTGCTTTGGGATTGTAACTGACTGTGAGTTGTCTCCAATAGGCTCATGTGTCTGAATCCTTAGCTGTTGGTATTTAGGAAGGTCATGGGAGGTTGAGTCTAGCTGGAAGAAGTGGGTGGATCTTGAGGTTTGACACATCACAATGTAGTTCAAGGATTATAGAATTTTGGTCTTCTTACTTTTTCCTAGTAGACCAAATTAACTCATCAAAAACTGCATGGTGAGTGCTTTGAATCTCAAAATTATTACAGTCTTAATTAGACTTCGAACAGAGCAATTTCAGGTGGTTAAAGACTTCTCTCAATAGAGGTTTTTTCTACCTTAAAAATTGCTTTCAGAATCGTATGTACTCCCTAATAGGTGGATCCTAGTACCAAACCCACTTAGTGACACACTCAAAGAAAAATTGCTATAATACCTACAGTAATTGCAGAGATTATAAACAAGAGGGAAGGGGAAGGAGGGCACCACCAGAAACAAGGAGAGAGGGGATTATTCTACAGCACTTGCAACTGATGGGGTTTGATCTCAACAGAAAGGGAGGACATAGAGTCTGGCAGATAGAAGATAACACATCCTGCAAATAGGAAACTGACCCTGCTCATCACGGTCTCCTACTTTTATTCCATTTACTGTTGAATCTACTCTTATAATAAGACTCTATTTTAGAGCCTTTTATCTCTGGCTAGGAGATGACATCTAATACCCATCAGGGTGGAGCCAAGGGCAATGCAGGAACAGCAAAACCGGAAGAAGAAAAAAGAAAGAATAACAAACCATAATTCAGAACATCAGAGAGCCTACATTAATCACCAGGAACCAGGCCAGCCTAATTTCTCCCGATCCCAAAGCTCAAAGAAATTTGCAGAAGAGAGGGGTGGTAAGATTGTAAAAGCCTAAAGATGGGGAGGAGCAATGATATGCAAGATACTCCACACACGTTAGGGCCAAAGTAATCATAATAGGACTTTGCATGACCTGCGCAATGACCAACATGTCATTGACCTCCCCCAAAGTCTAGCATGGATCACAGGCACTAAGATCCTTAGAGGCAAGGGATTAATAGCCACAATAGTATTCCTATACTAAAGGGGAACACAAAAAAGAGCTCTAGGCAATGCTACTGAGTCTTTACACCTCATCAGAGAGGAGGACCCAGAGGGAAGTTTGACATGCACACTACAGGATGCTCCAGGAATGGGAGGGAGAGGGCACCAGGAGGAAGGGAGGGAGGGAGGGGGGGATAGGAAGAATAAAACGGGGGTGGGAACAAGGGAGATCTACGGAGGAGTGTAGGGAGGGAGGGGAATGGGGTACCTATCAAGTTTGTATGAGTGGAGAAAATAAATTTAAAAAATTGCTTCCAAATCTTACTACTAAAAATTCATTCTCCACAAAGACCTTTCTCCAAGTGCCTGAAAGACAACTGCAATTTTTTCTTGTGAGAAATAGCAGTCTGCCTAGTACAACAATTCTAGCCAAACTCCTTGCTCTGTTCAGACAGATAACAGCAAATGGATGAATTTTTAAATTTATATGACCTAATACAATTACACTGAGATGAGATAATAACTTTTTCATATTTTATTTATTTGAGAGGGACAGAGAGAGGTAGGCAGAAGGAGGGGTGGATATCAAATAAGGAAAACCAATGGATTAAAAACATAATCAATACAGAAGTCATCGCTGGGGTGATTTTTTCAGTCCAATCAGAAAGGAATCTTGGGATCACATGCCATATGCATGTTAGAAAAAATAAATCCTGTCTTCATGACAACTGATGAGAGAATAGCAAGGAGCTAGTTAGTCTGCTGAATCAATAAGATAGATATAGAGACAAAGGCCCCTCCATGCAATGGCTCTGGGAACCCACAGCAAGAGTGAAAAGGTTGGAATAACACCTGGCTAGTAGAAATCTTCTGATAGAAAAGATTTCTATCAGAACAAATGGTGAGTTATAAAAGATAAAAATTTGATCTGTAGCCGCACCCTTCACAGAACTAGAAAGATCAGTCATACAATTCACATGGAAGCACAAAATTCAACAAATAGCATAAACAATCTTAAGCAGAGAGATATTGCTCAAGGTATCAAAATACTTGATCCTAAATTTTACTACCGAGCCATAGTAGATGAATAGAATGGAATAGAATAGAATAGAACAGAATAGAATAGAATAGAATGCCCAGAAATGCACTCACACTGTTATAGTCACTTACTGTTTTAAAAAGACATAGAATTCTATTGAAGTTATTCTGAAAATTGTGATAAATGCATGACCAAATAGCTAAAAGCAGAGTAAAGGTTTTATTCTGGCTTATAATTGTCTGATTATAGTTCATACTCTGTTGCAGTTCACCTGAATGGTTGCAGGTGATAAATGACCATCAAATGGCTTAAGGTAACAAGGGGTTTGTTTCCTTATAACAGTCTGGTTACAGTTCTCAGTCTAGCTTGACAGGAGAGCATGCCAACACCAGGGCCAAGGGAACTGGCCATACCATCACCGCATAATGGCTGAGAGAGGGACGATCCTTACTTGCCAGACCAGCATGTCTGACCAGGTGTACAAAAGGAGCTAACTTTCTCAATCAGCTCTCGGTATTTTATTCCAGGGCCTAATCCTACCCACCATGGGCTGAGCCATCCCCATCAGCTAGATGATCTCTTGCAGGTTTGCTCTGGGTTTAACTCAACCATTAATTCTCTACAAATGTGCCCAGACCCAAAACCCCCAACCGTCAAGTTGATACCTGTGCCTAACTATGACATACTCCAACTTGGCAAGAGAGTCCATGCCAATACCAGGAGCCAAGGGGACTGGCCACATCATCCCACAGGACTGCTTAGAGACAACATGTCTGTCAAGTAGGCTGTAGAATGCTAACTTAGTTAACCAGTTCCTGTCATTCCATCTACCTGTCCAGGAAACTAGTCACACTCACAATGGATGGAGTAGTCTTCCTGTGTCAATTAGACAAACTCTTATAGTCTTGCTTAGGGTTTAACTCAACTTCTAATTCTTTCCAATTGTACCCAGAGCTGAAGGCCTTTAGTTATCAGGTTGACAGTAGTAGCTATTTCTCACAAAGCAACACCGGACTTTTCAAAGCCAGACTATTCAATAAATATGCTAGAAAAACCTGAAAAGGGTGCTATTGTGAGTGCTTTGAATATCAAAATTATTACAGTGTTAATTAGACTTCAGACAGAGCAATTTCAGGTGGTTAAAGACTTCTCTCAATAGAGACTTTTTCTACCTTAAAAATTGCTTCCAGCATCATATGTACTTCCTAATAGGTGGATCCTAGTACCAAACTCACTTAGTGACACACTCAAAGAAAAATCACTGTAATACTTACAGTAATTGCAAAGATTATAAACAGGAGGGAAGGGGAAGGAGGGTACCGCCAGACAAAAAGTAATTCAAAATGACTTAAATACCCTCATATAAAACCTTAAATACTACTTAAAGACTACTAGAGAAAAACCACTTAAAGATATAGGCACAGGAAAACTTTCTGAGAAGGAATTCAGTAGGTCTGGGAAGCACCTCAGGAATTGATAAATAAGATTATGTAAAATTTAAAAAAACTACTGTACAACAAAAGAAACCATTAGCATGGTGAAAACAAAGCCTAGAAAATAGGAGAAAAATCTTTGGCAGCTGCATCTCGAAGTATTCCAGTTTCTCTTCATGTTGGTATGAATATAGGACCTGAACATCTTAGGGAAACAAGAGTTTTATTCTTTTTTTCTCCATTTTTATTTTTTTCTACTTTTACAAGCATATTGAGTAATCATCGCGGCATCCTCTCTCCTCCCTCCCTCCCACATCTTCCCTTCCCTTCATCTTTTCCTCCCATTCCATCACACCCTTCTGCCTGTATGCTTCTCTGGACTTCAGGGTTCACGCTGGCTTGTCTACTTCTATGGGGGTTCAAGCCTCCACAGTATAACAAGTTACCTCTCTTCAGGCCACCCCACTGATATGTGCATTTCCTTTTACTCATCCAACTTTAGAAAAGGTTTTATTCTTGCTTATGATTCTCAGCTATATTTCATTAGCATGATAGGGAAGTTCATACCAACAACAGGAGAGGAAGAAACCGACCAAGTCACAGCCACAGGAACCTCTGAGAGTTACATACTTTCTTACTTGCCAGCATGTCTTTGTGCCAAAATGCTGAATCAGCTCTCTCTTACCTATCTACTCATTGTTTTGCCCACTATTTGCTGGGTCTTCTCACATCAATTAGATGTCTCCTACAGATTCACTCAAAGCAGGCCTTAATCAGATAATCTTTTTATAGGTATACTCAGCTGTCAATTGTCATGCTGACACATGTATCTAACTGATACAGACAGTTATCTCTAGAACATATAAAGAATTGTAAAACTTAACCACTGGGGGAAAAATGTCAGTTCATAATTGTACTGATGAATGGAGCAGACAGTTCTCCAAGAAAAAGCACAGAGAGTTTGGTAGGTAAAATGCTTACCATGTAAGCATGAAGATCTGAGTTTGGATCCACAGTGCCCCCTTAAAAGTTCTCCTGAGAGTCTCCATCCCACTAGTCGCAAACCTGAGGCCTGAGAAATGTCATCGCTTTGTCTATCCCCAGTGGCAGTTCCTTCACCTGAATGGGACCTTCTCAAATATCACTGAGCCAGAGACAAAGTCCTAGGTAGATGGTCGGGTGTATGTATGACCAAAGCTTATTTATCTCCACCATTGTGACTATCAGAGGTCACTGTGTGTCCCTATGGAGGACAAGGGTGATGTCGGGAATCATCCTGGATTGCTTCTACCTCCTTCTTGCTTTGCTCTGGGATTTCTCAGGCTCTGCCCACCAGAACCGGAAGTACAGACCACTGCCATTGCCATCTGGCATTTTTACGTGGGACCTGGGATCTGAACTCAGGACCTTGTGCTTGCAAGGCACAGTCTTAACTCCTGAGCCATCTCTCCAGCTCCTACTCCCAAGTTTTTGTATTTTGTTCTTAGAACCATTAATTGTTATTCTGGATGAATGGATGAATAGACGAATAGAAAAGTGTAACGAAATTTTAAATAACCAAGCATAGACTCTGGCTAATATCCAACAACAATAGGATCAAAAACAAATGTCATATTCACATAAATTCCTATTCAGCAATGAGAAATGACAAAAAAAATTACCACATGCAATAGCATAGAGGAGAAGTCACGTGACAGATGAGAAACTACATGATTTTAATTTTCACAAGGTCGAAGAAGACAGAGGCATACGTAGTGTTGAGAGTTGTGATCATAGATTGTTCTGATGGGAGTAGAGAGGAAAAGAGAGGAATTTCCCCAGTGAGAAGAATGTCCTAACTAAATGGGTAGATTTGTTTTGTGAATTTACAGACACTGGGTATGTGCACTTCTCATGATTCACTTAAGCCTCAGCAAAATAATTAATGAGTGATAAGAGAATGGTGAAGATACATTGGTGAATAGCTGGGAAGAAGGAAATAGTGGCTACCAGGGGATCAGTGGCAAAGGATTGATTTCAATACTATGGCCAGATTTGTAAGAGCCTATCAGAACTCGGATAGAAAATTATTCTTTAGAAGATAGAAAAATAACTTTTTTCTTATTCCTATTTTGTATCTGTAGAGCACAATGCATATGTACAATGTATAATGATTGAGTCAGGTGACACTTCTACTTCTCTAACATGTAAATAATTGTGTACAAATGATATATCATTACATTATGCAATGTGTACATATTAAATCAGAGTAATCAGTATTTCTACCCCATCGTTGCTTGTCATTGTATTTGACACTTTCATGCTTTTCTCTTTGGATCTTCATAATGCATTAACTAGCTTATTGTGTACTTTAATTATTCTACTATGCTACATAGCATAAGACCCATTACTCATACTAATCATCAGAAATTATCAAGTTCAGCTTCTATCAAGAAGTTTCTATAAAGAAACTTTTATAATTTGGACTCTCATTCAGTCTCTTCAAAATGTTTGAAACTATATAGCTTCAATCTGTGGCTATAATTGGATTCTTGTTAGTATTATACATGCTACATGCCATCTTTACACCGAGCTTATCTTAAGCTTGAACATTCTTTCCTTTCCCCAGGATCCAGGTCAAATTTAACAAAAATTTTCCAGTTACTTTTCCATTGCTGTGAGAAAACCCTCTGACTCAAGCAACTGAAGGGGCAAAGGGTTTATAGTTTGGTTTATGTTTCCAGAGAATATATAGTTCATTATGGCTGGGAACACATGGAGTCAGGAGACATACACACACATACAGAAAGAGAGAGAGACAGACAGAGAGAGAGAGACAGACAGACAGAGACACAGACAGAAACACAGAAAGTGACGGGGGAAAGCAAATCTCAAGGCTCACCCACAGTGACATGCTTCCTCCAGTAAGTCTCCACCTCCCTAAAAGACTCATTATCTTCTCAAATATCACCATCAACTGGAGACTAAGTATTTAAACACATGAAACTGTGGTGAGACAATCCACATTCAAACCTTGACACTATCTGATTGCACTTAACAATAAAGCATGTTTCTTATCAAGTCTTGCCATGCCTCAAATCTGGCCCTTTTACCTCTCTTTATAGCCTTTTATATTGCCTTTCTCATTCTCTGCTAGTTTTCCAAGCACCAAGCTGGATGTTATGACATCACCCTTATACTTCCAGTTCTTTCTGCCTGTACCAGTTACTCTTCTCTGGTACAGTGAGTTACCACTGAGACTCAACCAACTTAAGGGAGAATGGCTAGCTGGTAGAAACTGGAGATGGCTTAAGTCACACCCAATATGGAGACTCATAGCTGCAAAACTATCAATTGCAAGAACCCACTAATTGAAACTGGGCAGGACTAACCAACTTTAAGGCCCACCTCGTGTGTCTGCCTTCTGCCAGCAAATCTCTACCTCCTAAAGGTGCCACGACCTCCCCAAACTAAAAATTCAAACACTTGATCCTGTAGGGGACAATTCACATTTCAAACCATGACTCTGCCCATAACACTTTTCTCTGCACATGGCTCTCCCATAACTTCTAATTACCCAAGTTCAAATGCCACCTTCTGAACAATCTCTCTCAACTGCCTGTCTACTGATGACTCTACCAAAGTCACTATCATTGTGTTTCCTAACCTTCATCTTGAAGGGTAAATTCATAGAATAATGCTTTAACTCAGGGAAATTTGCAGAAGAGGGGGCAGTAAGATTGTAAGAGCCTAAAGATGGGGAGGAGCAATGATATGCAAGATACTCCATACAAGTTAGGGCCAAAGTAACCATAATAGGACTTTGCATGACCTGCACAATGACTGACATATCATTGACCCCCCCCAAAGTCTAGCATGGATCACAGGCACTAGGATCCTTTGAGGCAAGGGATTAATAGCCACAATAGTGTTCCTATACTAAAAGAGAACACAAGAAAGGGCTCTAAGCAATGCTACTGAGTTCTTATGCCTCATTAGAGAGGAGGATCCAGAGGGAAGTTTGACATGCACACTAAAGGATGCTCCAGGAATGGGGGGGGGGCATTGGGAGAAAGGGAGGGGGAGAAAGGCAGGGGAAAGGGGGGAAGGAACAAGGGCATTCCAGGAGGGGTAGAGGGAGGAAGGGGACCGGGGTACCCGGTTTGTATGACTGGAAAAAATAAATAAAATAAATTTAAAAAAATATATAAAGAATAACGCTTTAAATGTCTCAAGTTAATGGTGTCAAAGGTCACTTGGCAGGCTTTTGAAATAATTCAGGAAAGAGATTGTAAAGTAGTAACTAAAAGGCATGTGATGGACTGGTAAGAGAGAGTCAGGTTTGGGAACTCTTTTCAAGGTAAGAGTCAGGGCTGGGAAAGTAGGTCAGCTGTAGAATGCTTGCGTAGAGGTGGAGGTAAGAAGACCTACTGATAGTTTAGATAACAGCTCCTTAAACTATGGGTTGTGTGACCACTATTTGAAGTCACTATTTGAACAGAATGGGGGTTGTGAAAAATTTGGCAACCATCACAAAATGAATCTCCACATGTACTGGAAAGTTGAAATTCTAGCCTGTACCCCATCAGATCACCATGGTCTAAAGCTTGATATCCACAACACAAAAAACAGCAGAAAATACAGTAACTTTTGGAAACTAAACACTATGATGCTGAATGAGAAATGGGTTCAGAAAGAAATCAAAAGAAAATTCAAGATTTCCTAGACGTGAATGATAATGAAAATACTACATATCAAAATCTCTGGGACACAATGAAAGCTGTCCTTAAGAGGCAAGTTTATAGCTCTTAATGCCTATATCAAAAAAATGGAAACATCATAATGCAGCTTAAAGCTTTAGAAACATAAGAACAATCCAATCCCAAAAGCAGTAGAAGAGAGATTAGCAAAATCAGGGGAGAATATCAGAAATTGAGATAAGGAAAACAATACGGAGAATCAAGCAGTCATAAAGCTGATGTTTTGAAAAAATCACTAAGATTGATACACCCATAGCTAAATTAACCAAAATCAAGAGAGAGAAAACCCAATTTAACAAAATTAGAAATGAAAATGGAGTTATCACAACTGATACCCAAGAAAATCAGAGTATTATACAGTCATATTTCAAAAAACATATGCCATGAAATTTGATAACACACAAGACATGGATGGATTCCTGAGTAAGCACAACTTACTTAAATTGAATGAGGAAGTTTTGAATTATTTGAATAGTCCTATAACAAATGAGGAAATTGATAATCTCGAATCTTCCCACCAAAAAATGTCCTGAACCAGAAGGATTCAGCACAGAATTCTACCAGAAATTTAAAGAACAACTAACACCAATACTCCTTAAGCTGTCACATAAAATTGCAGAGGAAGGGACACTTGCAAATTCTTTCTACAAAGCTAACATCATACTAATCCCAAAACCTAATAAAGATACTTAATAAAACTATAGATAGGGGATCACACTTCAGTAGAGAAAATAGGTCACTGTCAAGTATTGCATATAAATAGCCAGACATCTGGTGCAGCTCACTCTCCCTTTCCTTCCTGGTCACTTGTAAAGGAAGCAGTTTGTTCTCACTAATCAGGGAGGATAGTATAGGGACTGACAGGTAGACAGAAACCATCCTGCAAATGGAACACTGACCCCTACCCCTCACTGCAGTGTTCTACTCCTATTCTATCTACTTTTGAGTCTCCTTTTATATTAAGATCTTCATTTAAACAGTCTTTTATCTTTGGTTAGGAGGTGACCTTGGGTACCAATCAGGATGCAGCCAAGGGCGGTGCAGGAAAAGCAAAGCTGAAAACAACAAGAAGCCATAATTCAGAACACCAAAGACCCTACATTATTCACCTGGAACCAGACCAGGCAAATCTCTCCCCATCCTTAAGCTCAGGGAATCTTGCGGAAGAGGGGTGGCAAGATTGTAAGAGCCTAAAGATGGGGAGGACCAACAATATGCAAGATATTCCACACAAGTTAGGGCTGCAGTAGCATAATTGGGCTCCGTATGACCTGCGCAATGGCTGACATGTCAACAATCCCCCAAAGTCTAGCATGGATCACAGAGGAAAGAGGGCTCCAGGCAGTAGGATCCTTAGAGGCAAGGGATTAACAGTCATAATAGAGTTCCCATACTAACAGGGAGCCAAGGAGAGGCTCCTGGCTATGCTATTGAATCCTTATCTATCACCAGGGTGGAGGACTCAGAGGAAGGTTTGGCATTTGCATAAAAGAATGCTCCAGGGGATGGGAGGTAAGGAGGGGGGTGAAAATAAGGGGAGAGAGTGTAAGGGATGATGACTGGGGAGGGGAGGAGGGAGGGAGAGGTCAGGGGTACCTATTGAGCTTGTATGATTAGGAAAAAAATAAATAAAATGTGGGAGAAAACAAAGCGAAAAATTTGGCAACAGTGAAAGGATTCTGAATGTGCCGTGGTCAGCTTAGAAACCTAACATGTAATGTCTAGGCTGCTTCTGGCAGGGCATGTCTGTGCTGCATCAAGTGACTTTGCTGCAGCCTTGGTTCTGAACACACAGCAGACACACTTTGTACTCTGCAAGTCCTGGCAACACACAGAACCATTGACCCCTGTCCAGAACACCTTGGCAAAATGCAGCGTTTTTCCTGTACCTGTTTTCTATTCTTAAAGACTCATAATTACAGAGAAGAAAGACTGCGTGTTTTCCTACCATCATTCTTCTACACGTATCAGACTAGAATGTCTTCGGATTGTATCATGTTAGAATATTTGATTTTCAAAATTTTGCTTGATGTGCTGGCTTAAGTTTCATTTAAAAAAAAATCATTATCTCTCCACAACTGAGATTCCAAAGCAGGCCTGGGAGCAGCTTCAATCTTTGACGCTGTCCCCACTCTGGCTGTCTCTGCTGTGAAGCCTAGAAAAGTTCTTGGGTATCTGTTGTGATATCTCCTTTTTCATCTTTAATTCTATCAATTTGAGTTTTCTTTCTTTTGGATTTTGGTTAATTTGGCTGAAGTTTTGTCAGTCTTGTTTATCTTTTCAATCAACCAATTCTTTGTTTCATTGATTATTTGTATTGTTTATTTCTATTTCATTAATTTCACCCAATCCTGTTTATTTCTACCAATCTACTGCCTTCAGGAGGCCTCGTCCTGCAGCCATCAGAAGGAAGGCACAGACACACTATTGCTTTACATGCAATAGTGCTTGTTTAATGAATTTGGATTAGCCTGTATTTGGTGTATATATGGTTAGAATTATAAAGTCTTCTTATGATTTGTTTTGAAGTCCATTTTCTTGGGTATTAGAATGGCAAGTCCTGCTTGTTTACTGGTTTTGTTTGCTTAGAGTGCCTTTTATCATCCTTTCACCCTAAGATAGTGCCTATTTTTCATACATAGTGAGGTGTATTTCTTGAAAGCAGCAGATTGATGGGTTGTGATTTTTAATCCATGCTGATAACCTATGTCTCTTGATTTGGGAGTTGAGTCTATTGATGCTTAAGGTTATTATTGAGAAATGTTTATTGATTCCTGTGATTTTTATCAGTTTTGTGATATTTACATTTGTAGTTCTTTTCTTAGTGATTGTCCTGCCATTATTTTTCCCTTTTTTCTTTTTGATCATGTTTATCTTTTTCTTCAGTCCTGAGTATTCTTTCTAGTATCTTCTCTAGGCCTAGTTTGGTAGTTATATAGGCTGTCAGCTTTTATCATGGAAAAAGTTTTCTTTCACCATGGATGATAACTGATAAGTTTTGCTGGTATAGTGGCCTGGGTTAGCATTTGTGTCCATTCATAGCTTGAAGTATATATATACTCCAAACTCTTCTGACTTTAACTGTTTCTGTTGAAAAGTTATTTGTTATTTGATAGGCTTGCCATTATATGTGACTGGTTTTACTCTCTTGTTGCTCTCATAATTTTTTTCTTTTTCTGTACCTGTAGTGTTTCAACTAATATTTGTCAAGGGGTATTTCTATTCTGGTCCTGATTATTTAGTATAGAACTTATAGATTCTTATTAAACCTTTTGTGTTTTCATTTCTGTTTTACAATGATTGCTTCTCCATCAAGTTCTCAATCACTGGGCTATTGATCTGTTGTTTCAAAGGTAATTCTACTCTTATTTCCCATATACAAATTTAATACCAAAATACACATTAAATAAATATTTGAAAGTAGCATATTTTATAAGACTTGCAATGACTTAGTGCCATCTTATGAAATTTTGTCAAAGTTCACTGGGTTCCTTTCTTACCATGCAGTAAAACAAACTTCCAATTTTCTTTTGGTTTATCCTTCCCTTCTTTTGTTTTTTATTTTCTACCTCTTCTTTCCTTTGTGAGTGTCCTCTGTTCTGCACTGAGAGCAACAACTACTGGGTTATTTTCCACTAAGGCTGAAGCACATTCCCAAGGTATGTAAACTCAAACACAGCTGTGAACAGTTGCTAAACGTTCTGTCTGCAACTTTGGTTGATCGTCTTCCTGCCTTACTTTCCAAAGAAACTCAGCTTTTATACTGATAGCGCAGAGCCCTTGATTTCCCTCCTCCATACACAGCACCCTAATCTACCATGCATATGTGGATTTTTTCCATTTCCTATTTTTTATTAGCCTATGTCATTGTACAATGTGATGGGTTTCATAAAGACATATTTATTCGCATGTCATTTACTTTAACCATATGCCACTCATGTTATCCTGTTCTCCGTCTCGTTTCCTCTCCTCCATTTCTAATCACGTTCTTTTCCCAACAGTCCCCACTGTAATAAATGCAAAGATTTTCATGCTAAACATTTAAGACAACTTGCCATGTTTTACCTTTCATGTGGCATCTATGATATAACAGTCCTAGGGATGGTTTTCTTTTTTTTAATTTTTTAATTTATTCAATTATGTGTGTATGCATGTGTGTGTGTGTGTATGTATATGTGTGTTGTATAAGTGTGTGTGTGTGTGTGTGTAGAACCACAGGCAAATTCGGAAACCACCATGGTTCGCCTCCACCTCCTCCTTGTTTACTCTGCCCAGGGATTCACAGGCTCCGCCCTACCAGGACCAGAAACGCAGGCCACCCCCGCCTCCACCTGGCGTCTATAAGTGGGGTCTAGGATCCGAACTCAGGACCTTCTGCCTTCAAGGCAGAGGCTTAACCCTTGAGCCACCTCTCCAGCCTCTGGGGATGGTTTCTGAGAGAGCTTTTACATTTTTCTGTTTTGACATGCAGGGTGACATCTGAAATTTCTACTGTAAACACATGTAATTATTCCATTAGATTTCCAGGACAATGATGTACTTGTTAAATATATCATAAATTTCAAGGGGGCTTCTCTTTTGTTATTCTCAGCATATTATTTTTCTTTATAAATAATCTTACCTGGCTAAATATATTTTTGGTTTGGATGGAAGGTGATCTATATCTTGTGCTTCTTGGTGCTGGCTGTCATCAATACCTGTATCACCTTTGTTCCCACCTTCTTTATCTATTGCTCACTATTGTGGGATCAGTACCGTTCCCTTGTTGGCAAACTGTTTTACTCTCAGTTAGTCAATGATTGGAACCTTTGTTTTCCTCCATACTTTGAGTTGTCCTTGAAATTGCCCTTTTTCCAAAGTGATGATTATGTATATGTCTTCTTCCAGTGTCAGAATGGGCATGATTCCAATCCCAACCTCTGCTGATAATGATATTGCTGTGTTCCTACAATGTTGCACAGATGTTTCTGGAAGGACTGGCTTTTTCCATTCGAGACTGGCGCATGCTGAATCTGATTTCATCCATATCCTTGTCTGTGGTATTCATGTCCTTGAGGTAAAGACAAGCTCCAGATTTGCTAGGCAGAGGGCACATTTAGGCTTAGTGAGAACAGAGAGAATCTTGACACTTAGGATCTATTCAGGCCCCCATCTGTCCTAAGCCATGACATTTACTGGTACCCACTGAGCTAGTTTTGGAGGTACAAAGGAGAATGGAATAAAATTGCCTTGGAGGTTGTCACTTTATGGTCCTCATCTATGTTTGCTGGAAAAATATCAAATTATCTGTGAAGAGAATATATTGTTTATTTAACTCTAGATAGTGTCACATGATAGAAGACATCTGGAGACTTTAACAGTTTCTATGCTTTTGGCAATTTCATATACATGCACAATACACTGTGATTATAATTATTCCTTCTTTACCTCTTCTCTTTCCCTCTGAATGCCTTCTTCTTCTAAACTAACCCCACCCTTATTTTCATGTCCAAATAAGGTTGCTCAGGTAGGAAGAGTAAGAGGCTTTATTTGGGGGAAAACTCCTGGGAATTTTCTAACCAGCAACTTTTAGAGAGGCATCCTATCCTGACACTGGGATTTTCATTTAAAAGCCTATGAACTTTGGAAGCAGAATTATTCACCCATACATGATGCTTCCACTCCATGTTCTTTTTTGTTATTTTATTTTTAGCTTATAAAGTAAGAGATATCTGTGTGGCTTTTTCATGCATCCTTAGTATTATAAACCCTCCCTGCCAACTCTGCCCTTCCCTCATCACACCATTCTATCCCCACTTAAACTCCCCCCCTAAGAACACCCTCTGCTTTTACATCCTGGCGTTCTATTCCCCTGTCCTGCTTGATGCCCCCCACCATGGCTCCCTTTATACTTACTGTCCCCTACAGATCCTCACTCCAGTTTAAACACAGACATTCAAGACTGCAGCTAACAACCACATATGAGAGCGAAACATTTGTCTTTCAGCGTCTGAGCTGCCTTCCTCACTACAATATCTTCTAGTGAAATGTGGACACCTTTATCATTATAAATAAAATTAGAGAAAAGCAAAAGACAACAAATTCATCCCCAGAATATTTGAAATTAGAACGTGCTTTCTCCAACACTAAGAACTGATGTAAGGTGGGCATCTTCAGAGAAAATGGCAGCGTAAGATTTGCCAAAATTTGTATGAGATAGAAACACACACAAAAAAAATCAGTAACAAAACAGTTAGTTATAGGAGTCACCTTCCTCAGAGACCAGGAAATGAACCTTAAAATTTGGGGAATCTTCGTTTAAGAAAAATTTTGAATTCCAGCAAAACTAGTGAGTGTTGGAGTGTTTCAGCTTTAAAAACAATGGGGAGAGAAAAGACCAGAGGTGGTTTCTTTTAAAGACTCATTTACAAGTTATCATTACTTGATCTGTCCAGCGGTTTACAAAAGACCCCTTTAAAGTCTAAGTGTGTTTGGCCACTCAGAGTTTCCTGGGATAGAAAACCTTTTTCCCCTGAAGTATTTATTGAAACAGTATTTCCTGGCATGCATTCTAGGATAACAGCTATCTAAAATAATGAGTAACAACTGAAATAAGGGCTGGAGAGATGGCTTAGGGGTTAAAGCCTTTGGCTTTACAAGCAAAAGTACCTGAGTTCGGATCCAGGATCTTATGTAAAAATGCCCTGGAAGGCAAAGTCTGAGAAAGCTCAGAACAAAGCAATAAGGAGGAAGAGCATTCCATTCCATAAATTACCACTGGACCTCTACAAGCTGACACAATGCCCTCTTTCACATCTCCCCGCCACACACATACACACCCATAGCTGTACACACACCAAAAAAAAAAAAAAAAAAAAAATTGGAATGAATAACATTTAAAAATCAAGCAAACAGGGGGCTGGAAAGGTGGCTCAGGGGTTAAGCCTCTGCCTTGCAGGCAGAAGGTCCTGAGTTCAGATCCTAGACCCCACATATAGACGCCGGGCGGAAGCGGAGGCAGCCTGCGTTTCTGGTCCTGGTAGGGCAGAGCCTGTGAATCCTGGGGCAGACAAGGAGGAGGTGGAGGCGGTCCACGGTGGTTCCCAAACTTGTCCATGGTTCTACACACACACACACACACACACACACACACACACACACATACACGCACAATTGAATAAATAATAATAAAAAATTAAGCAAACAAAATGAGATGTTAAGAATTAAAAATCTACAGTGGCTTTGTGACAATTGAAAATATTACTTGGACTCTAAAAGGTCTTGTACATGTACTAAAGTAGCAAAATCAAATACTGGAAAAGAAGAATCTCATTTTCAGAGTTACTATGCAATTTTAAAAGTGTCACTTTCAATAAAGTTAAAAATCACAGGAACTAAGAAAACATGACTTCTACACAGGGTAAAATAAAAAACAATCACCATAAACTATATATTACAAAATGTTAGATATTGAATTATTGGAGAAAAATCTTCAAATCGGTTATTTAGATTATATTCAAGAGGTCTGGAGAGATGGCTCAAGGGTTAAGCCTCTGCCTCACAAGCAGAAGGACCTGAGTTCAAATCCTGGATCCCACTTAAATGTTGGGCAAATATGTATCAATCTGGACTTCTGGCCCTAAAAGACAGAGCCTTAGAAACCCCAGAGCAAAGCAAAAAGGAGATAGAGCAATCTAGAATGATTCCTAAAATAAACCTTGGGCCTCCACAGACCATGTAGTGCTTCTGACACACACAGACATATATGCACACACACATTTACACACAAAATAAATGAATAAATAACCAAATAAATGTTAAAAATATTCAGGGATTAAAAGAAAACATGTCTAAAGAACCAATGCAAAATACTAAAAAGAAGTCTCATACGTATAGTTATGATGTACCAATAGCACTAAAAATAATTTTTAGCATGAACACAAAAGAAATTATGTAGTGAAATGTATCTGTAATGCACAGTCTCAAAAAAAGAGAAAGCTGATCAGGAAGAAAATAAGCAGTAAATTTGAAAACAGCCTTTTTGATATTAAACAGGTAAGCAAGAAATGAATCAAGAAAAATGAACTTTGCCTTGGGGACTTTTATCAAGTAGTCCAACATATATATTGTAGAAATTCAAGCAAAGAACAAAGAAAATGGAATAATATGTATTTAAATACATAGTGGCCAAAAATCCACAAATTCAATGAGCTGTACATCCAAGAAACTCAACAAACTCCCACGTCAAACAAAGAAAATATTTTACCTAGAAATAACATAACCAAAATCCAAAAAGATTTTTTTAAACTATTAAGAGTAAAGCAACACATCAAATACAAGAGATCTTCAATAAGTTTAATAACCGATTTGTCAACAGAAAACATAAAGGGCAGAGGCAACGAAATTAGATATTCAATGTGTAGGAAAAAAGAGGGAGAAGAGGCTTAAGTTTTTATAATCTAGTCCCACTTGCTGTTATCTCTCTGCCTCTTTCTTCAGCTGTCAACACAGCCTCATGTTCCGGCCATCACGTCTTCCCCACCACGACGGATTTTATTCCTCTGAAAGTGTCAGTCAAGCAAATTCTTTGTCCATTAAGTTGCTTGATCTGAGCATTTTATCACAGCCCCAGAAGAGTGACCAAGTTTGAGTTAAGAGTGTTCTGTTTAAATTGAAGAATGCTCTCCCTTCGTAAATCAGTTGTGTTATCTCTCATGTTTCTTGCCCTGCCTGATACTCTGACTCACTTGTCATGTGTTCCCAAGAAGAGCAACCCTGCTGTATATGCGAAACCCTGGATCTCACTGAGACAAGATTCCAACTCTTCTTCCACAGGTCAGCAGTCACTACTAACATGACCACACCACTTCCTGGTTGGGGTTTTTTTTTCTGTCTAGCTTTTCTGGTGGGTAAATGCTATGCTTTCTTTGCCAGTGATGACTGACTCTCTGCACCTTTTCTGTTGTCCCACCTCATTCAAGATGCTTTCCAGTGAGAGCATTTGGGTACAGAGGAGACCCAGGCTGCTGCTTGAGAATCACCCATTGGCAGCTGTACAGACAACTTACATTTTCTTTTTTTTTTAATTTATTTTTTCCACTCATACAAACTTGATAGGTACCCCATTCCCCTCCCTCCCTACACCCCTCCCTGGATTCCTTTGCTCCCTCCCCCTTTTTCTCTTTTCTTCCCCCCTCCCTCCCTTTCTCCCAGTGGCTCCCCTCCCCCTTCTGGAGCATCCTTTAGTGTGCATGTCAAACTTCCCTCTGGGTCCTCTTCTCTGATGAGGTGTAAGGACTCAGTAGCATTGCCTAGAACTCTTTTTTGTGTTCCCCTTTAGTATAGGAATACTATTGTGGCTATTAATCCCTTGCCTCTAAGGATCTTAGAACCTGTGATCCATGCTGGACTTTGGGGGGGGTGGTCAATGACATGTTGGTCATTGTGCAGGTCATGCGATATGCAAGATACTCCACACACGTTAGGGCCGAAGTAAACAACTGACATTTTCAAAGACATTTCCTATCCGATTGCATACTAAATCAAAAGTATGGAAAGAGAGTCCGACACTCACACCATGCTCAGTCCACACTATGAAATACCAGATGATCCCCAATAAGGCATGAGATGCCATGAGCTGGACAGAAAGAACTTTCTGTGATGGCATTGCTGAAAACTGGGACAAGTTCTTAGTGTCCCAGGAGATTCTGCCCCTCCTGCAGGTAATGCACTTCCCAGCAGGGAACACTTGGAGAGTACTTTAGATGTGAGATAAAAGGCAAGGCTTGTTACTGTGCTTGACCCGGAAGCCATCCCTTAGTTCTTTCCAGTGGTGACTAACGTGTTCGCCCTCTGCCCCTTCCTTACCTTTGAGTGAGGTGACAATAAGTTAATATGTCCTTTGGGTTTTAGCTTCTCTAGATGAAAAGGGGGCCAGATGTGAATGTTGTTATGATTTTGTTTGTTTGTTCGTTCGTTTAATTCTGTATGAATGTCTCTGTGTCTGTGTGCACTAGAGGGCACTGTGTGTGCCTGTGGAGCCCCAAAGGTGACTTTGAGGATCCCCTTGGATTGCTCTACCTTTTATTTGTTTTGCTCTGGAGTTTCCCAGGCTCTGCCTTCCAGGACCAGAAGTACAAGCTGCTGCCATTTCCACCTTGTATTTTTATGTAAGGATCTTCCATCCAAACTCAGGACCTTCTACTTTAGAGGCAGAGGCTTAACCCTTGAACCATCTCTCTAGCCCATGACTTTTGTTTAAAATAGGCTGATCTACCAACATCCAGGGGCAAAGTTTGCCAAATGCCACTTAAAACAGAGAAAATAGGGTCAGACACCAAAAACTGAAGGCTTAATTTTTATTAACATATATTGACTACAGGTGATAATAGGTTTCATTGTGACATTTTCAAACACGCATATAAACGCATTTTGGTAATGTTCACCCCACTGCTCTCTTTTCTCCCTTCAATACTATTGATCCCCTTTCTCTTCCCAACAAGCCTCCCAGGCCTTTATTGTGCAACCAGGAGTGATTACTTGTTTAGATGATCCAGTGAGTTTAATTGGGGTTGTTTGTATGAGAATGGACAACTTACCAATGGCTACACCACTGAATAAAATGTTTTCTCGGTCCCTAGCAACCATTAACTACTAGTAGCTCCTCAGGGAGGGGTAGGGTCTAGTGGCTCTTTGCTCCTAGAATCCTGTCTTTAATTCAGTCTACTAGTCTGTCCTTTGTTTGGGGAATTGAGATTATTACTACTCAGGGTTATTGAAAAACGTGCCCTGTTATTTTGTTGATCTCAGAGTACTTTGGTGTTTTTCTAATCCTCATGTATTTAATACTTGTAGCAGTTACTCTTAACTATTACTGTGAGAGAATACCCAAAGTCAAGCAGCTTAAAGGAGGAAGGAGATTTATTGGTCATTGTGCAGGTCATGCGTTCCAGAGTGGGGGTGGCATAGCTGGTTGGCCAAAGCTGGAGGAGGCTGGGTCACTGCAGTCATCTTGGAGAGCTGAGAGCTGCAGACAGCTTGCTACAAAAGCAGACTTCTCCTAGAGGTAGGGTGGGACTAATCCACCTCAAGGTCCACCCCTTGTGACTGCCTTCCTCCAGCAAGGCTCCACCTCTCCAGGTGCCATGACCTTGCCAAACACATGAGACTGTGGGGGACATATTTCAAACGATGACACTGCTGTTCTAGCATCTTTCAGTTTTTCCTCTGTGGTCTCTTGAATGCTCTCCTCCCTCTCTCCATCTTACTCCCATAGAACCCCTCCCAACATATCCCCTACCACCTTCATGTCTTCTTTGTTAATAACCCACTGAGTCATATTACTACTACTTGCATGCACAGGGGTGTGAGTCCAACCACTAGAATATGGAAACGCTGCCAGCATTCACATCTCTGAAGAAAAATGATTCTTTCTTCCTCAGAAACCATCCACTGCTCAGCTTAGAGTTGGGGGTTTCACAATTCCCTTTCCTATCCATGATGCAATGTTGACAAGTTTGACCTTGCACATGTAAAACCACACCTGCTGTGAGTTCATGAGTGTAATGGCCATGTCATGTCTAGAATGTAGCATTCAAAGCATTTCTCCCATCCTCTTTTGCATTTATTGGCATTATCATTGGGAAGAATTTCTTCTAGTGTCTTCCATAAAACTGACTTACTGATCATAGATTCCTCAATTTTGCCTTCATCAGAGAAAGCTTTTCTTTCTCTTTGTATATTTTTATTTTGCTAATTTTACAAATAATGGGTGGCTGTTCCTACCCCCTCTTCTCCGAACTCCCTCCCTCTTTCACCCTTCCCACTCTCCTGCCTGTCTGTTTCTGTGGGTCCCAGGGTTCCCTTTGGATTATCTGCCCTAGTGCTGTCTCAGGCCTCTGTGACAAACTAAGTAGCCCTTCTCAGGACAGACTCACTGATAAGGACACACCCTTTGCCTTGTCTGTCCCTGGCCCCTAAGGTTACCACTGCATATTATTTTTCCTAAAATACTCGCTAGTCTATGGAGAAATGCTGATATGTCAGCCATTATGCAGGTCTGGTGAGGATCAGTCTTATTGCAGGGGGCTCCTGGATGCAGCATCCCTGCTTTGAGTGGAATTTCTTGGCCAGCGGTGGACCTCCCATCTTTAGGCTCTTACAATCTTACCACCTCCTCTTCTGCAAAGTTCCCCGAGCCTGCGGACAGGAAGAGGTTTGGTTGGCCTGATTCCAGATGCATGTTTCAGGGTTGCTGGTCCTCTGCATTCTGGTTGGTTGCTGTTGTTTATTTCACTGCTTTTCCATTGCACTAGACTGCCTCTTGTTTGGGTGTTGAGATCTTTTCTTCTCTAACGATAAAATGAGAAGCCTTTAGATTGAAGTTTATTTTCTGGTGTTTGTAGTTAAAACTGAGACATCTGATTCTGTCTAGTGTCAGTTTTTACCCCATACACTGTTGTTTAGACTGGTTTGCAGTGTTGGGCTTGTGTGCCCTGTCATGGAGGGGGGCAGATTAGGGGCTAGTAAGTGGGTGGCTGGTTACTTGGAGGCTAACCCCAACTCTCCACTGTGTCCTATTCTTGTTCTTCCCTCTCCTTTAAGACTTTTCTTACTTAAAAGCCTTTTAAAAAAATCTCTAATAGTTTTGATAGGTATCTGGGACAGCAGTCTGGGATGGCAGCTGTATCTCCAGAAATTGAAATACATTATTTTAAGTCCTTTGAACTTTTGAAAAATCTCTGTTAGGAAAACAGATAAATCTGCCTTTATATGTCCCTTGATATTTTTCTGTTACAACTTTCATATTTATTTTTTTGCCTGTGTAGGTGTGGGCGTGTGTAGAAGAGAACACTGTGTGTTCCTGTAGAGGTCCGAGGGTGACTTCTGGAATCATTCTGGATTGTTCTACCTCCTTATTACTTTGCTCTGAGGTTTCCCAGGCCACCACCGTTTCCACCCAGCATTTTACATGGTATCTGGGATTTGAACTCAAGTCCTTTTGCTTGTGAGGCAAAGGTTTGAACCCCCAAATCATCTCTCCAGCCCAACTGTCATTTTCAATACTTTCTTTACTCCATGTATTTAGTGTTTGGTGTATGATATGACACAGGGAATGTCTTTTCTGGTGCTATCTATTTGATATTTGATCTGTTATGCATCTCTTTTCCCTAGATGGGCATCTCTTTCTCTAGATTTGAAATTTTTTTCTTCTATGATTGTATTGAAATGGATCTCTTCTGATAAAATGGTCCTTGAGTTTCAAATAATGTGAATGGGCAAATTATATCATTTGTTTACTACTCATTGTTTTTTATAATTACATTGACAATTATCAGTAGTCAGATATACTCCTCCTTTCAGAAAAACTAATTCAGTTAAAGAGTCAGAATTGGTTAGAAGTTATTCCTATGCAAATTATAAAATCGTATTTAATAGAAGAGGAAGAAACCCGAGGTTAAAAGTTATACAAAAAGTAAACAATTATGTGCTTACTGTATCTCCATTGTCTTCTCCCCTCAGAAGCCTGGTGGAATCTGCTCGGTGGCTGGTTACCACCAATTGGCGAGATGAGAGCTTACAGAACTTAAGAGAATTGCACACATACATGGAAAACAGAGTATTGAAGAGACCCTGACTCTTGAGGTAATCTGGAAAAGGGAGCCAGCTACTGAAATGCATTGACATGACTCACTCACACTAGTTATAGTCTCTGGGATGTCTACTGGTCCATAACTAAAAATGTGAGTGAGAGTTACAGCTGCACCTTAGTTCTGCAAGAATTCAGCATGGAGGAGGATTGAAATTATGCCATTCCTTTTATCAAGGATTTGGACATCAATTCTGCAATTTACTGACAAGAAGTGCACACAATTTTTAAATGTATTGGTAATAGTGCTTACTCTACATGTTACTTCTTCCTCTCTCATTTGCATTTCCTTATTAAAGGGTACAAAGATTTTTCCTCGATGAAAAGCTTCCAGGAAACCTTTCATTGCTTTATGTTTCCCTCTTGATTTCTGGGAACCAGTGGCTGTTTCACAAACACTCTTATTCATTCGTTAAAGATGCACACAGTTCTGTAGTTTTCTGGCAGTGGTATAAGGGACTAAGTCAAAGCATTTGTCCTTAAGAAGCTTTTTTTTTTTTTTTTTGCGCATGTGTGTGTGTGTGTGTGTGTGTGTGTGTGTGTGTGTGTTTCTGTATCTGTGTATCTGTGTATATCAGAGGGCACTGCATGTGGAGGCCCAACAGTTACTTCGAAAATCATCCTAGATTTCTGTACCTCTTTCTTGGTTTGATTTGGGATTTCCCAGGCTCCTCCTTCCAGAGCCAGAAATACAGGCAACCATTATTTCCACTCAGCATTTTTTGTTTTTTCTGGAGCACAGTGGAAGTGCTGGGAAAGTTTCTTTTTTTCTTTTTAATACATTTTTTATTATTTCCGCTCATACAAACTTAATAGGTACACCAGTTCCCTCCCTCCCTCCTCCTCCCCTCGAACCCCCTGCTCTCCCTCCCCTCCCTCCCCATCCCCCAGTGCGTCCCCCCCAATTCCCAGAGAGTCCTTTATTGTGTATGCCTAACTCTCCTCTGGGTCCTCCTCTCTGATGACGTACAAGGACCCAGTGGCATTTCCCTGAACCCTTTCTCGTGTTCCCCTTAAGCATAGGAACACTACTGTGGCTGTCAATCCCTTGCCTCCAAGGATCTTGGTGCCTTTAGCTGATGCTAGACTTTGTGAGGTCAATAGTGTGTCGGACATTGCGCAGGGCAAGCAAAGTCCTATTATGATTGCTTCGTCCCTAACTAGTGTGGAGAATCTTGCAAATCATTGCTCCTCCCATCCTTGTGCTCTTACAATCTTACTGCCCCCTCTTTCGCAAATGTCCCTGAGCTTCAGGATGGGGAGAGATTAGGCTGGCCTAGTTCTAGGTGGTTGATATAGAGTCTCTGAAGTTCTGGATTGTGGTTTGTTGATTTTCTTTTGCAGTTTTGCTGCTCCTGCAATGCCCTTCACCCTATCCTGATGGGCACTGTATGTCACCCCCTGGTCAGAGACAAAAAGCTGTTAAACTGGAGTCTTGTTATAATAGCACATTCAAGGGTAGATGTAATAAAAGTAGGAAACCTCAGTGAGGGAGGGGTCAATCACCCATTTGCAAAATGATTACTTTCTATCTGCCAGACTAAATGCCCTCCCCTTCTGGTGAGATCATACCCCCTCAGTTGTACATGATCAGGAATGAACGTCTGTGAACTTAACCAGATGTCACATTACTTACTTGCATTCCTTGATGGAGGCCTATTTTCTCTGCTGTAACATGGTCCCCTCTCTCCTTGTGTCTAGTGTGGCCCTCCAACCCCATCCCTCCTGTTCATAATCCTTGCAATTACTGTATTACATAGGTTTACCTTTGAGTGTCTCAATGTGGGCTGGGTGAGTTTGGTACTAGGAGCCACCTATTAGGGAGTACATATGGCGCTTAATTTTCTGGGTTTGGGATACTTCACTTAATATAATTGTTTCTAATGACATCCATTTCCCAGCAAATTCCAGTAATTCATCATTTTTGATGGCTGTCCACTCTGCATTTTTATGTGAGATCTGGGATACAAACTCAGGTCCTTCTGCTTGTGAGGCAGAGGCTTAACCCCTGAGTCATCTCTCCAGCCCAAGAAACTTATATTTTGATACAATACAGAGATTCAAGCACCATCCTAATGAAGAGTAATTTGATGTGATGAAGTTATATTTTGAGAGAATACAAGGAAATACCATAGCTTTAAGGGAGTAAAAAGGATGAAGTGTTAGCTGATTAGAGAGAGAGAGAGAGAGAGAGAGAAAGAAGAGGCATTTCTGATAGCATCCATTCCACTATCCCTGAAAGTGAGCAAATGCCTTATAGAAAAAAATGCTGATAAAGGAAAATATGGAAGTCAAGCCTCAGTTCCAAATTAGTCCATCCCTCTCACATACTAAATAAACCGATACGTTTGATGTCTCCCAAAGTTTTATTTCATTACCGTATGTGCTCACGGTCCAGAATTTTTTTTTAGCGGTGCTGCAGACTAAACCTAAGACCTCATACATGTTAAGAGAACTGCACCACTAAGCTACACCTCCATATTCCAGAGTCTTAACATTTAATGAATGAGGTTGGTCTTTATCTGTAGCATATTTTGTAGTTTACAAATTAATGAGACAGAACACCATCCCAAATTCATCCAACACGTATGCTGACACAAGCATAGGATGACTATGGTTGACATTTCTGTTCAAAAGGGAGATGTGCACCACAAAGATTCAAAAAGCAAGTATGAAATCCAGGGGCAAATGTTAGGCATTCCTTGAGAAAGGCTTGGGAAACTCTAGCAATTTGGCTTTTAACTCTAACAGCTTGCCTCTTTGATACAACCTTTCCATACTTTCTTCTTTCATAAAAGATGGTACATGTAGCAGCTGAACAGTATCCCAGATACCTTCCCAGAGAGCTCATTTTCATTAGTCTTTCTCATTTTGAGCTCTCTGGAGGAGAGTGGTGGTTCGGATGCCATCTTGATAAAGGGACTTTACATTATTGAGGGATTCTGTACAAGGCTGTTTTCTCCTGATGTCGCAGACTGGTTGTCTGACCATATGCTAGAAGCTAGGAGGACTCTCATTTCCTTATAAGGCCTTTCTACTAATCACAGCTCCTTCATCTGAAGTAACCACCTGATCCCCAGCTCCTATTTACTTTCCTGTATAAAATAAAGTTTCAGAAAGCAGGCAGTTGGGGAGACCTCACCGAGACTATAATGTCCCCCTATCTTCCCAGCCCGCTGATCTTCTTTCTGTCTTCTCTCCCTCAAATAATTTCTTATTTGTCTGTGTTTCTGATCACCCTGGACTTAATCTGTGTGTACTACCACTCCCTGGAACTAATTTTATTGATATCAAATAAGATGGTACAGATGAGCATTTTATAAACTTACAAAGTAGGGAGTGTTTCGTCTGACACACATATTCCCAAAACATTGTGGGATTCCTGTGAAAATTTTGTTTGGCAAAACTTGTGCTTCTATATTAGATCCCCCTACTGAAAAGTCACTCTTTATACATATGCTCCAGTTTCATATTTCACTTTATATTGATAGATGTTATCATCAGCCTTTTAGTGATCCTTACAATAATCAACCAATTTGCAATGTCCTGTCAGTTCTTTTTTTTCCCCCTTGAAATGTTCCTGTTGACCAACCTTCCCTAAGATATTAAGTAACATATTAAGTGGTAGGGTCAAGTAAATTACAAACCATGTTTATTGAACCTTAAAAAGAATCCTTTTCCAACTATTACATTTTGCCTCAATTTTCACCATATTTTACTTTTAGCACCAGTCTTAGGCACAAACTAGACTCCCTCCATAGATCTGAATTTTTTTCCTTCCTGCCTTTAATCCTACATGCTGCAAACATGAAGTGTAACTCATTTAAGCAAGAGAAGAATAAGTCTCTTGTGCTCAATTGCACAGGAAAGAAATCTCGAAACCTTAAGCAAGTGACTTTTCGTTATTGACCATTTATAATATAAACTTTTATCAATTTTTTTGCACTTTATCTTAGCCAAAAGGCCAAAAGTGATCATCAGCACACTTCTAGTTTCACATACTCATTATTTTTAATACTTTTAAAAAGTACATATTTTGGTTCATTTTATCCTATTTTTTATTCTTTGTTTCATGCATACACACAATGAGTTTAAGTCATTTCCATCCCATATTACCTCATCCAGTCCTCTCCTCGTCTCCCATTGAAAACCTTCTCCGGTCTCAACTAGTCTCTTTTTGCTTATGTGCACGACCCGCTGGGTTTAATAAAGGTTGCATCAACACATGTCTAGGCACATACTAGAATATGGATGATGTAGCAGTAGGTACACCACTGGAGAAAGTGACTCCTCTTCCCACAACCATCATTAACCTCAATAATCTCTCAGAATGGGGTGGTGCTTCATGAGGTCTTCCTCCTTCCATGATGAATGTTAATAGGCACAATTTTGTGTGGGCAAACACAGCTGACATGTTCAGTATTTACCCTAGCTTCATTCCTACATATGTTTCCCTGACAACTTTCATAGTTCTCCCCACATGAGATGGATTGTTTAACTTCCATGTACCCAACTAAACAGGGGTGTCCTTGAGAATAGTGGATAGTATGTGTATCTCAGCCTCCAGTACTTGCCAACATCCTTGCTGCATTGTTGACATCTCATAAGTGCATGTTGTTATTTTTGTCCTTGAAGTTTGTGAAATCCACCATGCAGAAAACCTGGGAATCCATCCAGTTCAAGGTAACAATAATTTGTCAAGTACTCTGTGCACCCAAACTGCCTATTACACTCTTCTATCTGAGCTTAATAAAGTAAGTTCCATTTGGCAGTGGATACCTTTATTTCTTTTTACTTTCACATAATTTTTAATTAAATGAAATTAGGGAAATTGATAAAAATAGATGAAGTCATTCATTGATCAAATACAGAAGAAAAAAATCAGGAAACTTAATCAAAGAAGGACAACTAGGCTCCATACTTGCAGTTAGGGTCAAAAAGAGTTCTTTTGAAATATTGCTTGGTCAATTTTACTTGTTAAAAGACTGTGTAAGACTAATGAATAATTATGTTAATATGAAATAGTTTCATTTCATGCTGGTATATCACTGGTCATATAATACAGCACACTAATGGTAAGCAAATATCACACAAAAGAGGGTAAACTTAACTACCCTCTATAAATTTATGAATGCAAATTTCAACCAGCAATCACTTACAACCATTATTTATTCAAAACACATCAGAACCATGTATCCCAACTAAAGTACTAAGAATATCCCAATTGATAAACCTTATGGTTTATTTTATTTTTTAAATGAATTTTATTTTTATTGACACTTTCATATATAAACATAGTGAATTTGTTTGTTTTCACCCTTTACTACCCAATCCCATCTCATAAACAATTATAACAAATAACTTTAAATGTTGGGCATGCAACTACATTTCTTTTAAGAGTAGATCCTTTGTTGTTTGGGACAGAATAATAGATGGCACATAAGAATACTGTGGTTTGTATGTAAAATGTCCTTCCTAGGTTTATGTGTTAGAATACTTGGTCTCCGGGCATTTGGGAAAGTGTTAAATTAAAAAAAAATCAGAGAAATGTCATAAATAACCTAATTGTGCATGTCAAAATTATAGAAAAACAAGAAACAGTCAAACCCAAATGTAATAGACAAAAAGATATATATATGTATATACACACACACACATATATATACACATATATATGTATATATATATAAACTTGTTTGGGAAAGTGCTGAGGTAGGACATGGTTGTATGTTCATTAATGCTCTTGATAACTGACTATCTTAAAAAAATGACACTTAAGCACATATCCTTTGTTTGAATTTCTCTTCAGTTGCTGTGATAAAAATATTCTAACCCAAGTAATTGAAGGGAGGAAGGGTTTATTTTGGCTTAAATTTCCAGAGGAATAGAGTTCATCATAGCTGGAAAGGTAGATAGGAGTATTAGGAGCCTGGATCACATTGTATCCTCAGGAAGCTGAGGAACAAGGAAGTGTGTTTGCGCTACTAAATCTGAAGGCCCACACACATTGACATACTTCCTCCAACAATGTTCCCCCTCCTAAAAGTTCCATAATTTTCCCAAACTTAGGTCCTTCTGCTTGCAAGCAAGGCAAAGACTTCAGCTCTTGCTAAACTTTTCATCAGTAACTCAAAGGAGTATCTTAAAGATGCCAACTATAATTTTAGATTCATTTAATGAATTAATTTCATAAACATTGGCTTCATAAGTTTTGCAGCCATATCAATTGCATGCAAATCCAAACTTAGTCCATTGTGTTAAATTTGAAGGTCCTAATTTTGTTCTACAAATGGACAAATTGAAGTTATTTTTCAACAGACAACAGACATACGAAGTTTTCCCATAATCCATACTTACTATTTTAATCATATCTTCATTCATATGAACATCAAATGGATGGACTAATATAAGAAGCAAACTTTGGAAAATCACTCACTTATTTCACAGATCACCAGAGATGCTATGACTTTTAACCGGGAAAAAGAGTATGGCCAGGCACATGTTCCTTGTCTGATGCTATATGTCAAGTTTTAAGATAAGAAGGCTGCCTTCTAGCACTAAAATTGGAGCTTCTGTGCTAGTGGGAATATTATCCTTAGCAGTATATTACACATACATTACAGAGAATAACCACCCATTAGGACAGGCTTATGACAATACCTTCTTTATCATTATCACTACCAGATTCTTATGAAAAATATTAAAATGTTCAAGGGCATCAGGATGTGTACAAGTTTACAAGAGGCAACAAGAGCTAATCTCTGCATTTAAAGAAACTTAGAGTGATGGGGTTTTTTTCCTGGCTTTTCCTTTCTACTACTTTGTTTCAAACTTTGAATAATACAAGTTGGAAAAACACATAACGAAGTAAAAAAGGTTAAGCCTCTATCTTGAAAGCAGAAGGGCCTGAGTTTGGATTTCAGATACCAAGTCAAAAAATGCCAGGTGGTAATGACAGCAGCCCGCACTTCTGGTCCTGGAGGACAGAGTCTGGGAAATCCCAGAGAGAAGCAATAAAGAAGTAGAGCAGTCCAGGATGATTCTGGAAGTTACTTTGGGCCTCCACAGGCACACACACATGCCAGCACCAACACGCAAATAAAAAATTAAAAAAGAGTGTAACCTTAAATGCTATATACATATAAAAATAATAAATTTATGCTACTAATAGTGAAGATAATAAACTTTCATATGCTTATTATCAAGACCAAGAAAAACAGAGCTGAAGAGATGGCGCAGAGGTTAAAGCGCTTACCATGCAAGCAAAAGGATTGGAGTTCAGATCGCCAGATCCCATGTAAAATGTTGGGTGGGTGTGGCAGTCACCTATAATTTCATCCTTAGAAGGTGGAGACTGGGAATCCTCAGAGCAAAATGTCTGGAGAGACTAGCCCTATTGGCAAGCTCTAGATTTGATTAGAGGCCCTTTTTGCAAACAGTAAGATAGAAAAGAGTTGGAGGATGATCACTGACATCAAACCCATGTCCATGAATGCACACCCATACACACAGAAGCAGCATGCAAGCACAAGTAACACATGCACTTTATCCCACACACACACATGCATGTAAAAATGTGAAGAGACTAAAAAAAAAAAAATCTAACCAAAAAAACCCTGAAGTCTCCTGCAGTGTCCTGCATAAACATATCTACCCTCTTCTCCAGAGTGCTTTGTCATTTCCAAGTCTTCTTTCATTATACCTGATTGTATTAATATTTATCCATAAATGATGAGTAGTGTTCATTCACATTTGCAAGTTTTATATGAGTTATTTAATACTTTATATACTTTCTAAAATGTATACTTTTATTTAAATTACAGTCTCTGGATCTTAATTCAACTCAAATAATCAAGATATATGAAAAGAGAAAATCACAATCTTTGTTTCATCATCTCACTTTTTTAAAAATATGTTTTCTTTACTATCTCAGTATTTCATATGTCTTTACAATGGATCTTCTTCATATCAACCCTCCCCTATTCCTCCCGCTCTCTCAGGGTCCCCCCCAAACACATTCCCACTCCCACCTTCATGTCCTCTTTTTCAGATTGTCATAAGAAAATAAGCCCCTTGTTCCCTTAAGCCATTTGATGGTCATTTATCAGCAACCATGCAGGGAACTGCAACAGTTGTCTTTTTTTTTTTCTAATAACCTACTGAGTCCTGCTAGTGCTGCTTGCAGGTGAAGGACTCCATCAGTCTTGCCTTCCTTTCAAACATCCTCCATGGTTCTTTCTTGATCCCTGGGTGAAATCTCCCATAAGTATGTAATCTCTACTTTTCTCAGGACGGAAAAAAAAAAAATCTCCAGTCCTTTTCCTTCCAAGAATGGCTTCATCTCAGTAATTAGGATCCTTCACCCAGGTTAAAAAATGAAACCTCAAGCTTCAGTCAAAGTCAGAGCCTCTCTAGTTTTTCTGATTCAGGCCTGACTTAGAAGCTTTGAGGTTTGTAAAGCGACCAGGACAAGCTGTTGGTGAGTTCTCTGCCCGGTTGTGCTGTGCTTCTCCCCACCCCTTGAATCTGGAACCAGGATTCAGAACTCTTCCTGTTAGAGCAGGGGAAAGGAGAAAGCGAGCGGGAAGGAAAGGTCTGGGCATTAGGAGCTGATCAAAGTAGATGCTCTGGGAGTTTTTCCTGTGGATCCTCCGAAAATCTCCAGTGGAACCATTTGACATGTTCCATTTCTTGTGATATAGGAAATGCATTTTTCATTTTCAGAAATGATCTCTTAAGGGCCCATAAATTTAGCTGGGTGTCTTCCTATCATTGACCACTTTGTCCACTCTTTCTCCTTCCTTCTTCCCACACGGGTATTAAAATGATTCAGACCTACTCTCTACTACAGCCTATACTAATTTGTGAGTGAATCATGCATCTTGCCTTGTTAGATATTCTTAGGGACCAGTCTCCTTAATCTCTATTCTAATGAGTTAAATTAGTCCATTGCCTGTATCTTTTAGAACATTTAGACATGTTAGTTCACTGTACTGTTAAATCAATTAAATGCAGGGCAAACTGTTCCTTCTCCAATGCCAATAAGATGAAGGAGATCAGACTGGGAATGCAGCTTAGTTAGTAGCCTGCTCATCTAGCACGCACAAAACCTTGAGTTCAATCCCCCAGCACCACATGAATCACGTTTTACAGTTTTCTTTTTGTTGTTGTGTAGGGAGAGGGAGGTGACACACATTCAAACCATGACACCGGGTATGATGTCACACACCTGTCATAGGACTTGAGACGTGGAGACAAGATCAGAAGTGCAAAGACTACATAACTATTTCAAGATTGGCACCAGAATACAAGAGACTTTGCCTCAAAAAAAGAAAAGGAAAGATGAAAAAGAAAGGAAAAAGGAGACAAGAGGAGAGAAGAGGAGAGGAGGGAAGAAGAGAGAGGAGGGGAGAGGGGATCTCCACACTGGAGAGAAGAGAGAGTCATGTAGCACTGAGCTTCTACACAGAAGTCATCAGTCTAATTCCCCAACATCAAAACTTATCTAAATTGAATCATTTTTTTTCCCTTTAGTGGAGGAATGAACTCAGATACAAAATTGTGTTTGTCTGCATGGGTGGTGGCTTCATAACTATTAGCAGAACACATGTATTTGCCACCTCCTCTCTTCTGGTCCCAGCAAAAGCTATCACAGTCAAGATATCATTTGAGTGGGACATGATGACATATAGCTGTCATTTAGACACTCAGAGGGTTAAGATAGACCGATTAGAGCAGTTCTCAGCTCTAGACCAAAAAGTTTTCTTGTGAAATGAAAGACATTTAATACAGAAAACCACAGCTGGCCGACATGGAGAGAATAAATGACTGTGGAATAAGCAGGTCATCTAAGCCACCCCCCAGTTCAAGACTCAGGAAATATCATAAAGGGGGTAGAGTATGAATATAAAAGTCAGAGGGTAGGGAGGGATGCTGATAGAGGGTGGGTTCTAGACATGACAGGGATACTGCATCCATGAATTCCTGCAGCTATGTGTACTTCTACAAGCCCTGCACAAGATTTGGCCTGTCAACATTTCACCATGGAGAGGTGAGGGATCCCATGAGGCACCACGCCTCCCAAAGAGACTGTTGAGAGTGAATGCTGACTGTGAGAGGGAAACTACTTTCCTTGATGGCATACCCATTGATACATCGTACAAGCAATACAGACAACCCAAGGAGACTCAATGGATCACACACACAGAAACACTTGAAAGAAGGAAGGAGACTGGTTGAGAAGAAGTTTTGGATCAGAAAAAGGATAGAGGAAGGGGTCAGGTAATATGGAGAGTGAAAAATGGCTTAAGTTAATAACATTCATTTTAATTTTTTTTAAATTTAAAGGCTAAAGTAAGAGGACTGCTTGAGCTACTTAATGAGATTTTATTTTTTTGTCTCAGAAGGGAGTGGAGAAGACTCACTCAAACACTATGTTTCACAATCGTTTTAGGTGAATTTAAGATTGTTGCCTTAAAAATGAACAGCCTGTGAAATGGAATGAGACACGTACCCATATGCCAGAAGAGCCAATATAACCACCAATTGTTGCACTCGCTTCCAAAACCTGAAGGAATGTCTTTTAGACTCTAATACTTACTAAACCCATCCTTTCTTTCCTCCTTTATTCACTTCAGATTGGCAGTCACCATAACATTTTACAGCCTGATGCTCAACCTGGAACACCTGGGGATCAACATCTTCTTATTCCAGTTTCTCTATGGAGTGGTCACATTAGCAGTCAGATTTCTTAGCCATTTGACACTGGATTATATGAGCCGCAAACAAAGCCAGATCATGTTCATGTTCCTGGTGGACTTTCCATTCTGGTCTCCACATTTTTGTCCCAAGGTAAGAGACACAGGGTTTTGGGAAAGAAAGAAACTTCCCCCATTCCTCAAGGATAGCAGTGGTCTTACTTGTCTGATAACCAAAAGAATATATTTACAATGAAGCTAATGTGAAGGTTTGAAACTGATTTGATCCCAAGTTGTTGACAAGACTCAGACTCTTACGGAAGGAACTAAAATCCTTAAAGAGTGCCTGAGAAACAGGAGATATCCAAGGTTAGCCTGGACATTCTTCCAATAAGATCTAGGAGTTTCTTTACAAGAACTAACCACCTGCCTTTGGGCTAATCACACTTCTAATAATAATCATAGAACAGGTAAAATGGTAGTTAATTTCCAAGAAAGCATATGATGTTCTTCCTAGGATCCTTTCTGATTTATCTTCCATTGTATTTATCTATTTCTGTCAGCCTAGATTAATAAGACAAAAGAAAGGTTACATGGAAAAGTCTCTGAAATTTTACTTTGCCGAAAACATCAGATATATTTTCAGTTCTTATCCTTTCCCATATGTTAATAGAAAGTTTAGGAAAATTAACTTATGAAGCTAGAGCCACATTGTAAGTGGACTTTATGCTAAATTCAAATGTAAATAGTCAGTTTACATCACAATAATGAAGCATTCTTTATTGCATGCTCAGATGCTAAAGAACTTATGAAGTAAAGAAACTCAAGTCTAAGTAGAAAACATCAGCATGGGCTGGGAAGATGCTTGTGGTTAAATCCTTTGTCTGGTAAGCAAAGGGACCTAAGTCCAGATCCCCAGAACCTTTGTAAAAATACCAGGCAAGTGTGGCAGCTGTAATTCTAGCCCTGGAAGGCAGAGCTAGAAATCTCCCGAGCAAACTGACTAACTAGACTAACCTTAATGGCGTGCTGTGAGTGTAAATAGAGATCCAGTTTCACACCAACAAAGCAGAATGATTGAGGATAATTCCCAGTGTCATCCTTGAGCCTCCACAGGCATACACACTCAGGTGTACTCTTGTACAGACACCTGTACACACACATACACCAACATGCAAACACACATACACACATTCACACGTGTGCACTGCCTGCACATACCTTCTCACACATACCTGAAAGACAAAGAAAACATAGAACACTTTCTCTTACATGAAGGTAGGGATTAAGGAGGGTTTAAAAAAGGACAAATAATTTAACATATAATAACACTTATCCATTATCATACTCAGCCATAATCTCGTGCAACCTGAAGATAAAGCAATGTTTGTTACATAGAAAAACTCCACATTCTGTTTACTGACTTGCCATGAAATATTCTGTCTGATTTTTAAGGCCCCTCTAACACTCCTTCACATCTATATATGCACATCCATGCCTGATATTCAGTCACCTTAAATGCTACACATTTTAAGAAGAGGTTTCTTGACTTCAGTGAAATAAAAAGAAATCTTATTGTTAGGGGGGAAAGAAATAAGGCAGGAATAGAATCCTGACACACCTTCCACCTTCAAACATGTTGTGCCATCTGTCCTTGAACAAGAGACACATTAAAAAGCTCACTCAGGCTCTGATATCATCTATTTCACTAAGTTCATCAAATGAACTATGCATTAAGTATGGACTGGATTCCATAGTCATGTCTACCCTACGGACCCAGATCAGGAAAGTATTTTGAAGGATTCCAGACTTCCAAGAGAATTCTGAATAATGGACTTTTGTTCTTGAGGCAGGATCACTGCCTTGAAGGAATACCCTTCCTGTTGTCTTGAAGGCCTGACTTGACTATTTTTGTTGAATTAAGAAAACTACTTTCTGATTTGCTTCTTGTATCATGGATTGTTTTGCTCTGTCTTCACCTCCTACCTATTGATAGGAGGGCTTCATGACCAGATCATCTTCCAAGTCCTTGCCTCCAAATGCCATTACTTTCAAGATTAGGCCTTGTAGCAGTTTGCCTGCATGGCTGCTGATAAATCACCTTCAAATAGCTTAAGGGAACAAGGGATTTATTTTCTTTTACAATTGTCCAGTTACAGTTCTCAGTACAGTTTGAGAGGAGAGCTTATACCAACACCAGGGCCAAGGGAACTGTCCACACCATCTTTACATAATGGCTGAGAAAGGGACGATCCTTGCTTGCCAGACCAGCACGTCTGGCCAAGTGTACACAGGATGCCAACTCTGTCAACCAGATGTCTGTATTTTATTCCAGGGCCTAGTCCCACCCATCATGGACTGGACCTTCCCCATCAGTTAGACAACTCCTGCAGGTTTGCTCTGGGCTTAACTCAACCATGAATTCTCTACAAACGTGTCCAGAGCTCAAATCTTTACCTGTTGACACTTGTGCCTAAATGACAAACCTTCATTGGAGTGATGAGTTAGGAGGGGGGACAAACATATATTCAGATCCTATCATTCCTGATCTACCTTATCATCTAGTTTTTTTATGATGTGAACTCTTTCATAATTAATATGAGCAATGAAGAATGACAAGTATATTTAAATAAAAACTAACCTTTTTAAAATTTTGAGTGTCAGTAGTTCCTATATATTATTTATTTCCATAGAGGAGCCCTAATGTTAAGGATTTTAACCTTGAATTATTATCTAGCATCTGTGTCTTTTCACACTATCCACACTCAACTAAACCCAGTCCTTTTGTTGTTATTCAATGGCACATCTATTTTATGTCAACAAATTGTTCCCATGATCTTAGAAAATGTTCAAAGTATGGGTCGTAAGTTCTCTATCATCTATGGATAGCTCCAAACCCTGAAGAAAATGTTTCAAAGGCAGAATGAATAAAATAACTGTTACCTGACTCTGTCTGTACTATTGCAAATATTCCAACATGCAGGGAGAGTTCAAGCAACTGTTTCAGACCTTTTCATTTGGCATTTAAATCCTAACATCCTCAAGTCTACATTCACCAACCATTCCACCATCTCTAGTAAGTTGCAGATGGTCTACTGCATATGTCTCACTCGAAATAAAATCAGCTATTTAGGATGGGCAGATGTCTTCAGCCAAGAATTCCTGACTCTTCCTCATCTTGTTCTTTCCAGAAATGCAGATCCTTCGGGTGGTTTTAGAAACTTTGGGAACCAATGCCGCTTCTGCTGCCATGACAATTCTTTCTGTCCAGTCCACTCCAACAAGCTCAGTCCTACCAATATCAGGTATAAAAAAGTGTGTGCGTGTGCGCACATGCGCACGCGCACACACACACACACACACACACACACACACACACACTGATTTCAAAGCAGAGCTTAAATTTAACATTTATTTGGAAGATAATGCTGAGACTTAGGCTATTGAAATGTGAATTTTAGTAGAAATTAAGGCAGCAGCAATGATCTAAAAATTATGAAAAAAATATGGTTAGAAATGTGTCCAGCCTATAAAAGCATCTCTTTTCAGGTTTTTTTTTTTTTTCTTGGCATGTGTAGGTGCTTGTGGGGGTGTGTAGAAGAGGGCACTGTGTGCACCTGTGGAGGCCCAAGGGTGACTTCAGGAGTCATCCTGGATTTCTCTACCTCCTATTGCTTTGCTCTGGGATTTCCCAGGCTCCACTTTTCAGGGCCAGAAGGGCAGGTTGCTGCCATTCCTATCCAGCATTTTTATATGAGATCTGGAATCTAAATTCAAGTTCTTCTGCTTACAAGGCAAAAGTTTAGCCTTGAGCCATCTCTTCAGCCCCTTTTTTCAACTTCAGAATCACTCTGCTAGGGCTGGTGAGATAACTCAGTGGGTAAGGTGAGTACTTGCAAACCTGGGAATCTGAGTTCAATCCCTGGAAACCCATATGATGGGAGGAAAATTTTCCTCTTATTTTCATAAAATGGAATATTTTCTCATTCTCTTTGTTTCTCCATCTGTCTTTATGTTTCTCTGTTTCTTTCCTTTCTCAAACAAGTGAAATTTAAAAAAAAAATACCACTCTAACAGATTTTTCTAACTTTTATTGAATTTTTTGACATTTCATAAATGCATACAGATTCTGATTACATACGATACATGCGCACATTCTGGCTACTACAACTTCCCTCCATCTCAAATTTCCCTTCTGCCCCACTTAAGTCTCCCTCCTCCCTAAAAGTCTCTTCCCCACTTTTATGTCTTTTTGTTTTTCTTTTGAGACCTACTGAGTTTAACTAGGGTCACTTGTGTGACCATGGGTTTAGAATTATCCATTAAAGTCTGGTGGGCCTTATCAATGAAGACAATGACTTTTCCTCCCTCATAATCTATGAATAGCCAATAGCTCATCAGGGAGGGAGGAGCAGGACCCCTTAACCCCTCTTTGGTCCACGATCCACTGTTGACAGGTCCAGCCTTGTGTTATCCTAGTGCAGAAACTTGCAGCTACTGTGAGATCATAAAAGTACTGGTTGTGCCATGCCCAGAAGACAGTATTTCATTCTGCCTCTTACATTCTTTCCACCCCTTCTTCCACGATGTTACCTGAACTTTAGAGGGGGTAGTATAATGTCTTGTTTAGAGTGAACATTTGACTATCTCTTTATGTTTAACATGATAAGCAATCATGAATCTCTACATTCTACTTTGCTTATTGCAAAAACAGGCAAAGACATATATGTCTATGAATGCAAATGTAAATATTTAAAAGGTACCTATATGCCCTGGGGATTTAATTAAAACTCCATCAGTAGCTTTGCCACTAAGGCCTAAGACCTGATGAATTGATCAGTTAGGAACCAATAGCAGTAAATGTCACATTAACAGTTGCTATCAGCATCTATGTGTTTTATAACTCTACATTATTGCCAAGTGAAATGAAGACAATAAATTCCAGCTTACATGATCCAAGCATGGAAACTCATGTCTGCACATCCCAACACTTGGAAGGATCTCAAGTTCAAGACCATCTAGGTCTATGCAAGACCTATGCAAGACCCTATCTCAAAAGCAAAAAAGAAGGTACATACACAGATTTGTAAAAGATTTTCTTTTTTATGTCATTTGTATCATAAGAATGATAATTGCAGCAATCCATACAATGTTTATTTAGTAGAGGAGGGGCAATCCTGACTTCTGTCTTGATGATCTTAGCGATGTTTTCTCTCATCCTGTCTTGGATTATCTACAGAGTCCTTCCTTCCCTCTCTTGTCTTATTATTTTGCAATTTCCAGAAACCAGGCCTCTTCCTGACACCATCCAGGACGTGGAAAATGAGTAAGTTAAACTTCTAGTAGAGTAAGTTAACCTTCTAAAGAGCAGCTATGTCCTATAGCTCTATGATGAAGAAGTAAATCATTTGGAGTGTCTTGTGTCCATATAGGTTCAGATTTGTGATACTTTTTTTTCATGTCTTTTGTACACTGGTAGTTTATGCTGCCCACGAAGGAGCCAGACACTTCTAGAGAATCCCCCAGATCATACAGACCATCGCGGATCAATGTGTTTAATGATAAAAAAGCCAAAAGTAGCCCTCTTGTGATTGGCACACAATTCCTGCCTTTAAAAAAAGCATATGCATCTGGAATTTTCTCAAGAATATGCTAAGTTTCAAATGCCTCATTCTTATAACCCTGGTTTTATTATCCATCTATCCAGAGAGGGCTTTAGAGATAATGAGGATGTAAATGAATTTGCCTCATAGATACAGGTTTGATTGTTCTTCGGTCAGGGAAGGATTGCAAAACCAACACAGACCAACCTTTCTGGCAAAGATGATAGTGTATCTAAAGGAAGTGTGCTCTGTGAAGTTTAACCCAATGTTCTGCCATATGAACTAAATTTTTGAAGAACATTTAGAAAATAGTGAAAGAGAATCTGAAATGAGGGACAAATAAGAAAATATACTTAAGTTTCCCCCGTTTTCACTTTGATTTTTCACAACGGCATCATCGATCAAATGTTTAAACGATGAAAGTAGCAGTATTCAGTACTGTCTCTTCATGAGTCCAGGTATCACACAGTAGTTATGAGCATCTAGGGAATTGTAGGTAACAAAGCTGACAGGTAGAGGAGCAGCATATGGAACATGCACTTTTTTATTTTGTTTTCATTTGGGTTTTTTCCTTCCCAGCACAAGTGGTTCACTAAAAGTAAAACAAGAAGATATTCTCATGAAAGTAATAAAATTTTAAAGCAGTCTCAAGATTTGATCCAAAGAAGAACAAAATGAAGGAAGATGACATCAAGATTGCTTCTTTCTACCTATAAAAAAATCCAAAAATATAATAACTACAGTTGACATAATCATGGTATCATTTGTAACAACTTTCAATTTGGGGGTATATATAGTTTGATGGCAGAACATTTGCCTAACATGGATGAGACCCTGGGCTCAATCCCTGAAAATAAATTTTTAATAAACCAATCTCTCTGAAATGATTCATGAACTTAATTTACTTACCAAAACATTAAGTGAAAACATTTTCACTTAATTTCAAGTTCATCTCATTACTTAGTATATATCCAAAAGGAGTAAACTGAGAAGTCCAAAACAACAGTCCAATGTTTGTTGTCAAACTCTTCACAATAGTCAAGTTATATAATTAACTTAAGTGATAAGTGGATAAAGAAACCTTGAGGTATTATTCAGTTCACAATGAAAAAATGAAATTGCAAGAAAACGGATGGAATTGGAGAACATCATGTAAAGATATAAAAACAAATTGTGTGCTAAAATTGCATAATAAAATTCATTATTTTGTACAATTAAAATGTGGTAAAAGTGAAATGCATTTAATAAAATACCATTCAGTCATTTTTTAAAAGTAATGAAACCGCAGTCATCTGCAACAGTGCAGATGGATCTGGAAAACAAACAGGAAGACAAAACTCTCCACAGTCTCACTCATATAAAATCTAAAGAAGGTCCCACCGTACCTCCAGGAGAAGTCTGCCTTTGCTGCAAGCAGTCTGCAGCTCTCAGCTTCCAAGATGTCTGCGGTGACTTAGCCTCCTCCAGTGTTGGCCAGCCAGCCATGCTGCCTCTGCTTTGAGAGACTGTACCTTCCCTCTGGAACCGTAAGCTGAATAAACCTTCCTTTCTCCCTTAAAAAAAAAATCTAAAGAAGGTGTTCTCATGGAAATAGAATAGAATGCTGGTCACTAGAAATTAGGACAGTTGAATAGGGAAGTAGAAGGAGGGCAATTAATCAAGTACACAAAGCCATAGTTAGATAGGAGGAATAAGTTCAACAGAGTCATTGTACGCGTGTTGGTTATGCTTACTGACAGTACACTGTATTTTTATTTTTATTTCTGTAGAGAGTGATGTGATTATGTCATGAAAGCGTTCATTAGATTAGTGTATATGCACTTTGGAAAATTTGCCTTACACACTAAGTACATATAATCTTATCTGTTAACTTAATTGGAAAAAAGAAAAAAAAATACTGTGCAGTAAAAAAAAAGTTAGCTCATGTACAATGAGATGCATGTTATACTTTTAAAGTTATTGTATTAGTTAGGGTTCTCTGGAGTCATGGAATTCACAGAATGAATATATATATATGAAATTTATTGAGTTGCCTTACAGATATGGCCGAGGTAGTCCAGCGAAGGCTGCCAGTAGCCGAGGTAGTCCAACGATGGCTGCCAGTAGCCGAGGTAGTTCCAATGATGGTTGCGAATAGCTAGCTGCCTAGTTCGGTAGTCAAGTGGGTGATGGCTGAAGGCTGGAGAACTCGTAGAGTCTTAGTCTAGTCGAAGGCTAGAAGGTCGAAGAAATTGGGCGGCTGGAAGGAAGAATGATTCCTAGAACAGCTGCAAGAACGCATCCATTCTCCTTGGTAGCTCCTTTTTTATATGATGCAGTATTGGGAGAATCCTTTGAGAGCTTTGGAGTTCTGATAGAATCTGGGGCGTGTATAATCCTTTCAAGTAGTCTCAGTTGATCCTTTCCAGAGGTGGTCTCAGCCCAGCTTAGTTAATACCGGGTATGTCAAGTTGACACCCAGGCTTAACTATCAGTTATAATCATCCAAACAGGAACAGAACGATAACCACAAGTAACTCCAAAAGCAGACTCATAAATGAATAAACAATCAATATATCAAATCACTCACAAATGGGAATAATCTGCATTGAATAGTTACCTCTTTGAATTAGCTACTTTTCTGGGAAGAAGTTCAAAAAGTATGGGGTTGAAATACATTATATGGATGTATTAAAATATCATAATGAAACCCATTATTAAATCTAACTAATGTATGTGAATAAAAATACATGAAAATTATAGCATTAGTTTTATTTTGGTTAAAATGTTAATGCTTTTCTTCTTCATCTTTTTTTTGATTCCTATTTGAAATCACATGAGTTACTTTGAAATGTCATATTATCAATATCTAAGGAATATTGACATGATAAATGATTGCAAAATACACATATGAGTGTATGTAGTATACATTATGAGTATACTAAGGAAAAACATAAAAAAGGAAAAACATAAAGAAATAATGTGAGAGGGAGAAATTGAATAATAAATAAATTGAAAAAAGAAATAAATTGAAATATGCCAAATGTAATAAAAATCAAAGAAATATATAATAAAATGAGATATCAGCTTTTATTTATCAAGACAACAAAGATTTTAAATGTATACACATTCCCAGGATAAGCAAGGTACAATTAAGTGGGCATTTGTACCATGTAAGTATGAAACAAAGCATGCTGTAGGCTACTTTTATTTGCACTGTAGAACTGGAAAGATAGCTCAGTTAGCATTGCAAGACCCTGAGTTCAATCCATAGAACTCAAAAAAATTATAAATTATGGAAAATAGTGTAGAGAGTCCTCAAAAAAAGCAACTAAAAACAGAAGCATTATATAACTGCATCCTGGGTATATATCCAAAGAAAATGGAATAAAACTATATTGGCCATATTTAGTACACCCCTGTTTACAACAGCCAAAAAATTGAGATGGGAATGGAAAAATGCAAACAGAAGTACCTGAGTTTGGATCCCAGATCCCACATAAAAATGCCAGGCAGAAATGACAGTGACCTGCACTTTCAACCCTGGAAGGCAGAGCCTGGGAAACTCTAGTGCAAAGCAATAAGGAGGTGGAGCAATTCAAGATGATTCCTGAAGTCACACACAGTGTGACTTCTTCAGAGAGAAAGAGAGAGAGAGAGAGAGAGAGAGAGAGAGAGACTGAAATATATGGATAAAGAACAGTGTTTTCCAGAATAAGATGAAAATTGGAAGTTTCCTCCACATAGCACTACAAGTCAGAAGAATTGGGGGAATGTAGAGAAACTATATTCCAAGGAGAGAAAAATAAGAATTCCCAAAATCAAGAAAAGGGACACAGAGACAAATAAAGAAACAATCAGAATGCAGAGAAAACCAGAAGTCACCTTCAGCCAACCCCAGCTTAGTGCAAGGCTGTAGAGAACTCAGAGCTTGAAAGATGGGGTACTCCTGGGGTGCACAGGTGAGCGAAAGGACATCAGACTGGCAGGCCTGCCACATAAGAAGCTCACAGTGCTTGCACAGCTTCAAATCTGCTGTAGGGTTTGGGTCTGAAAGCGACGCCTGATGCTTCACAGGCTAGTTTCGGTGGAAAACAAAAATCCATTGCATAGCTCTCCATGTCTTCCAGTACTGTAACCTCTTAAGAGAGGACATATTGCTCGAGACTAAGCTGCAATGTGACAAAATATCTGAACAAAATAACTCAAAAGAGGAAAGATTTGCTTGGGCTCATTGTTTCAGGTGTTTTGGTCAATCGTAGTGGGAAGAGCATGTAGGAGCAAAGTCACCTTAGGAGCGCCAAGGGGTAAATGAAGAAGACAGATAATGGGCTTCTTGTTCTTTAATTTTATTCCATCTATGACCAATGTTGCACCCACAGTAAGTACCTCAGCAGGACTTGATTCTTTACTTGGAAAGTTGACTTGCATCTCCATGCTTGAAGGGTTTGATCCATTTATTATCATGCCTAGACTGGGTCGTTACATTCTCCCATTGATCTTAGTCACATTACATGACAACACCAAGACATCCTGAAAGATTCCTTCATTCCACAATACTCTTCCTTACCTCTACTGTGGTAAGTTTCTTCTCAAAGTCTGAGTAAATCGCTGCATCTCTTTTCTTAATGTGTTCACTCAGTCACATCAGGATCCCAAAGTGGGGAAAGAAAAGTCTTAGTTTCCAGTTTGATGGAATATGCCCTTTGACCTGGATAGATCATGGATTATTAACCATGCACTGGCTTTGAATATTAAACTGTGAATGTATAACTTCAAAGAAATGAAAAATAGAGAGAAGAGGAAAGGTTAAAGAAGACAGAGGGAGTTTCAAGGTTGTCACAGTGAGTCTGCATGTTGCTAACAAATTCAATGGCTTAAGTGGGAACAAGGGGTTTTATTCTGGTCACAACTGTCCAGCCACATCTCTTAGTCCAGCTTGGCAGGAGCACTCACAATAACATCAGGGTCCAGGGGAACTGGCCACACTATAGCCACAGGACTACTGAGAGAGGTGAAAACCTCACTTGACACACAGCAGGCCTAGTCAAGTATGTCAAATTACAACTTTCTGAATCACCTCCTTCCATCTGCCCAGGGAAAAGTTTCACTCATCATGGACTGGGCCTTTGCCGTCACTGAGACAATCTTCTATAGACTTTCTCAGAACCTAACACAACTACTAATTCTTCACAGATGTGCCCAGAGCTGGAGTCTTCAATTGTCAAGTCTTTAGCTATTACACTCCACTTGTCAACTTGACACAGAAGTTACATTAATCTAATGTACAAAATACATTTGATTTTATTAGTTCTCAAAACCTAACAGTTCAATTTCCATCTTATGTCACTCACTATACAGACGGGTACACTCCAAATCATTGGGAAATCTATCACTTACACTTTTGTAATCATTGCATGAACTGCTTTCTTCTTGACCATCTCCAGTCTGCACTTGTAGCTTTCCTTGGCACATTTCCCATGGTTCAGACATCTCCAACAACATTCTAGGATGTGCTACTGCAACTAGAAGATTCACTTTCCTTTGCAGGGACTCCAAAGTTGCCACTTGGTGACAAACTTCAGCCACTCTCCACGAACTCCTTAATCTTGTGTCAAAACCAATACACTTGGACAATGCCACCAAGTTCTGCAGCAAGATTGAAACACAGCTTGGCTCACTTGAGCCACAGCTGTACCAACTTCTGTGTACAGACCTTAGAAAAGACCTTTTCTTGGCAGCCAAAACTTTTGAAGGGCAAGAAACTGCTTCAGGTTAGGCTTTCTTCCATTAAACAAAGTCTAAGTTTTCACAAAATGAAATCTCCAGAAGCCAATATTCATCTTTCCTATTGTCCCAGTGTGAAGCACTAGTTTTTTTCTCCAATGACCTTTATCTCTCCCAGAGCCACAGCTGTTTTTCCTTTCTTCATCCAAAACTTCAGGATTGCCAACACAGACATCCTTTACCAAGCAACAAGTTCACTATCTTTAAATTTCACTTCATCAAAGATTTTTTTTTCCTTTATCACAGACTAGGCCTAAGCAGGTCACAACTCTCTTACTATCGCTGTTTTCTAAACAACCCAGTAAACTCTGCTTAACGGTTTTTATAATCCTCAGTTTCAAAAATCTTCAAACATTTTCATATCCCCCCTGAAAAAAGTTCAAAATTCACAAAAGCCACATAGATTAATCAGCAACACCTACCTCTCTAGTAACAAATTGTTAGTTTCACTACATGTTGCTGATAAATTCACAACCAAATAGCTTAAAGGAAGTACAAAGATTTTTTTTTTTGAAGGAAGAGGCTTTATTCAGCTCACAATTCTAGGTTCCAGTCTAAGTGTCAGGTTGAGACTCACTATCGCCTAGCCCTAAGTCAGGCGCATCAGTATTTTAACACATCTCTACAACATGGTCTTCACGCCGACAGCCTTCACAGCAAATGTTAATTGTGTTGCAATTCTTGCTTCTCAGCTGGCAAGAAATTTCTAGCAGACTCTGTGGTAAGGGTCCTTTTCCTTCCTGTGTTCTTGCAATTCTATTTTTTTTTTCTTTTTCTATAAGCATGTTGAGTATTCATCCCAGTTTCCCTTCCTTTCCTTTCTCTTTCATCCCCTCCCTTCCTTTCACCATTTCTTCCCACTCCCTCCCACCCTTCTACCTTCATGCTTTTATGGACCCCCAAGATACACTCTGGCCTGTCAACTCCTGTGGATGCTCAGGCCTCCATGGTATATCAAGTTACCTCTCTTCAGGCCACTCCACTGATGTGTGCGTTTCCTTTCACTCATCCAGTTTTAGACCCAAAGGTTTCCACTGTAAGTTCCTATTCTATGGGTATAATAATAACAGCTGCCTACAGCTAGATGGAATATAAAAGATTTTACTCTGGTTTATGATTGTCTTGTTACATTTTTTTAGTCAAGCTTGGCAGCAGAGTTCATACCAAAACCAAGAGTCTAGGAAAATGGCCACAAAATATTCACTGGAATTGCCGAGAGAGGAGCAAACCTCACTTGCCGGACTGTAAGTCTGCCCAAGTTTGCCGACTTAATGAACCGGCTCCTCCATCTTACCTGCTCAGAGAATGGTCCCACCCACTGTGAATTGGGTTTTTCCACATCGCTTAGATACTCTCTTGTAGACTTGTTTAGGGTTTACATTGACTATTCATTCTTCACTGCTGTGCCCAGAGTTCAATTGTCAAGTTGACACCTGTATCTAACTAGCACAGTTGGCTAGCTTCACTGTATTTGGGCCTGCGTAAAGCAGAAGGTCAAAGTGGGAACACATGGCAGAGGTGGCTGCTCACTCCTGTGCTGCCAGTAAGCAAAGACAGACAAGGGAGGGGAAGAACCCTAACATCCCTTTCATGATTGGCCTTTCTCCCATGAGGACACACCTCTTAAAGGTTCCAAACTTCCCAGGAGGCTTTTAACACATGGGCCTTTGAGGGAGTCACTTCTCTAAACCACATCGGTGTCTCCACCTATAGAGATTCTCCATCCTAAAGGGCTCATAAGTTGGTTTTGAAAATATATCCTACTCACTAATAATTACGCCACTTGCCTAATAGCCAATGCCTGATATTAGGATTGTATTAAATTAACTCAGTGCCATGAATGCCACACCCCTTTGCCAGTGCCCAGCTTGTCCCATATAAGATGTATCTTTGGCCCTCAGTATTAAACTGATTTCTCAGTTCATTATCGATCAGCTCTTTATTTCCATTTCCTTCATTTTACAAGCAAAAGAACCTGAGCTTGGATCCCCAAATCCCATGTAAAAATGCCAAGTGGATATGGCAGCAACCTGCAATTCTGGCCCTGGGAGGCAGAGCCTGGAAAACCCCAGATCAAAACAAAAAGGAAGGAAAACGATGTAGTATGATTTCCAAAGTCATTTTTGGGCTTCCACAGGCACACACACTACTCAAGTGTCCTCTAATACACATAGACACACAAACACACACACACACACACACACAAAGCAACTTTGAGAACAGAACACAAAATATCTGGACTGCCCTTCCAAGAGTTTTCATGACTGTCAGTTCTTCTGCTGAAGTGATGAAAAGCAGTTTCCATAAGAGCCGCACAAGGCCTGAGACCAGCATGCTCGGCTCCCCTGGCACTTGCCCACATGGTGAAAAAAAGAAAAGCATCTGAATCCTCCTGACTCAGGACGTTTCCTCCATTCAAAATCTTACCCATGACTACAAAAGACCTAGTACTCTCTCAAGCCAAACTCTAGAGGATGCATATCTCAGATCAACATGGAGCCTCTCTTCTCTAGTTGTGTCCTGGAAGGCTGTTGCTGGTGGCCTTTGTGAGCTTCTCTCCAGGGCTACAAGTCTCTTGTGTTCTACAAGACATGAGCTGGGGCCCCTCCTCATTCCCTAAGCACAGCTACCAAGAAGCAAAGTAAAATTACAAGACAAACAAAAAACTCTCAGGGGTGGTGAGATGGCTCTGTGAGTAAAGATGCTTTCCTCTGACCTCCATATGCACAGGCATACACACACACACACACACACACACACACACACACACACACGCATACACACACACGCGCACACACACGCGCACGCGCACGTGCACACACACATGCATACACACACGCGCACGTGCACACACACATACACATACACACATGCATACACACACATACACATACACACATGCATACACACACATACATATACACGCGCATACACACACACACACACACACACACACACACACACACTTTTTAAAGCTGAATTGAGAAGACAGCTTGTCTCTTTTGCTAATGTCACTCAGGAGTCCCCTCTGGCCCTCCCTCTCTCCTGCAGTCTATGCCTCATACCCTCAGCACTCCCAGTGGTAGGGTCTGTTCCCATTTTAACATATCAGACAGACATGTTCTCCATGGCCTTCCTCCAGCTCCCAGTTAGCAAAACTAGATTCCCCATGGCTGTTATGACCTCTGCAGAGGAGTTTCCTGAAGTCAGAGTTTATCGTGAAATAAAACATCTGGATTGCATGTAGCCTTTGCTGATGTGTGTCACTGATGTAGCCCCCCAAACTATTAAGGAACATTCAATATCTCTGAACCCACCTCACCCCCAAAATTGGATCACTGTTTTATCTTAAGTGCATCTGCCTTAGGTTACTGCCCACTTCTCCTCCCACGTTCTTCTGCCATCAGTAGTGGGCATGCATGTGGCTTAAAAATTTTTTTTGGAAAAAAAAAAAAAAAGCCTTCCAGGAAGTGATCTCACTCAAGAAGAGATTTTGGAAATTGCCACGGATCTTTTATTTAAAAGGAAAAAAAAAGGTTAATAGATTCTCATGTCCTTATATTCCCAGTGTTAGATGTGAGTTTCAGAGCTCATGGTCTTGAGGACAGCTTAGCTGCAAAAGGGAACTGCTGCACCCCTCCCTCCCCGCCATGTTCCATTGTGCAGTTGTCCTCCCACCTGGCTCCCACAATGTGCCGACACTTAGGCTGAGGTTCATGTAGCCAGAGCTCGGTGCTCAGTGTATTCTCAAAATTGGCCTCTCGACAGACACATGAGCATAATCGCTGATACGCCCTGTGGAGTATCTCTTACCCATAGGTTTCCACTAGGAAGAAGCAGAGCAGTGAACGATGGATGAGTTCACTTAACACTCTTTGGTGGGGGTGCTGTTGGTTAATCAAACATGTTTGGGTGTCTGCTTAGTGCTCAATAATGGTCCATGAGTTCAAATTCATCTTCTGATTAAGGAGCTCACTAGAACATGACTGAGTCAGTCTAAAGCTAAAAGAGATACACAGTCTAAATGCTTGACACTTAGGTTCTGCCTTAAAGGAAGTCTTATCGCAGATATAGAATGAGTAAAGAGTCTGAGGTGGGGGAGCTCAGTTGGTCTTCCAGGCATAAGGAGTCAAAAAAGGACATGGAGACTCACCCACCCACAAGCACTGTTGCATACTGCAAAGGGGAGGGAGATGCTCAGAAAGGGCAGAGGGAAGACCCACAAGGACATATCCCCAGGCTCTGGCATCCAAGATGCAAAAGGAGGCAGGCAAGTGTCGACCACCAAGATGGACAGGCTGAAGTCATAACCCAAAAAGAGTTTCATTGGGTTTGTTTTCTCCCAACAGGAAAGAGGTTCAAGGGTGACACTAGTGGGTCTTATCAGAAACACTTTGAAGGTTCCATCTTGCTGGTGTCTTTCCAGAGCCACAGAAGAAATCATCTTTGGTTTTCTTGGGTGGCTTCAGCTCTCCACAGATGCTAAAATCCCTATCACATCTTCCATCAAAAACTCACGCCTTCCTTTTCTTCTTTCCTACAGTAGAAGTCAGTCAACTTAAATGATTTAAATATTCACCTGAAATCAGTGAGAATAGAAACATCAAAATTTCTGGCAATTTTATAGTAGCAAAGGAAAAAATGTCCTATCGATTATGCTTTAAGTCAAAGACTTTTCTTAAACAAAAAGGAACAAAGCTTATATGTCATTTTTTTATTTGAAATAAACGATCTCTTGGCAAATATGTTCTGAGATTAAGGTAGAGTTGCCTAAACAGCGAGCCACTGCTCTCCTTGAAGTCCTCCTTACAGTACCACCCGTCCAACTATGCTGTGGGTCAAAAGAGACAGGACCAAGAGAAACAAAAGAAGCTGTAAATATTTTGGTCCAATAGAACTTCTGGGAAGAGTCTGTCATTACTGGAAGTGTTCAGACAGAAGTTTCCAGGATCTTGCTAACAGTTTTGTTAGCACAAACTAGAGTTGACCTAAGAAACAAACAAGGGTTTTTCCTTCAAAGAGAGCAAAACTAATGAAATACATGGAAGGCCTACTATGCTGCCTGGCACACAACAGATACACAGTAGAGTTTAGTTCTTTTTATCCTAAGGGTGTGTAGGTCTACGATTGCTATATTGGGTGTATTTCTGGAAAGGTAATTGGAAACATTCTCAATCTTCCAAAGACTCACAGTTTTCTTAAACAGGGCCATTGAGAGAGGAGAAACAAGGAGGAAGAAGAGAGGTGTCTTCTCTTTGCTGGTGATGGTAGCTCTTCCTCCATATGGAGTCTTTGGCCCTTTCAAGCAGTTTCAGGTTTGGGGTTTATCCTATCCATGACAGCCGAAATAACCACACCCGCGGCTTTTGCTCCCTCCATCAGAGCGTGCTCCACCTGCAAAGCACATCATTTCAAGGGAAGCAGTGCCAGTCACAGGCTGGCACTGTCCCCTGCCTCTACCTCACCCTGCCCCTTCAGGACCAACCTGTGCTAACCTCAGTCTCCACAATCCTTAGAGCTGTAAGAGATGGAGAGAAACCAGGGATGTTAAGGGCAGCTGCCCAAGGAAAACTCCCTTTCCCCTGGAAGATGTCCAGGGCTTCTGGTCTTTCTCCTTCCTCATTCAGCAAGGGGTCCGCCCCTGACTAGCTCTAGACTCAAGAGATCTCTACAAAGGACAGGTGGCATACAACCACAGCTAAGCCCATCACGGGGAGTGAGAGCCAAGGAGGGTACCTTGCTTGGACAGAATAGCACAGTGCTTCCGTTGTCCACATTTTAGTGACTAGAGCTCGGGTCTCATGATTCCTAGACCTGCAACCTTCTACCCTGCCTCCCATCATGGGATGGGAACCCACCAAACTCCTAGCACAAAGCTTCCTAATAATGAGGCACAGGTGGGCAGAGAAGAGGGGGGCACAGACAGCAAAGGAGACAAGGGGAATTGGAGGGAGGCTATGGCTCACGGAGAAGTGAGTAACAGCACTGGGGTGTCCAAGCAGGGGTTTTGATCGTGTCTGTTCAGAGAAGGTAAAAACTATGGGCAGTAGGAAAATTATGTTCCACTATTAATCTTTGATTTTTATGGGCATATTCCCTCTGTTCAACTCATAGACTTCTAGTAAAGGTTGGCGAGGCGCTCTGACTGTTACAGGCATTTAGACTTCAAAATTATTTTGCATACACTCTGTCTACCACATATTATTTACCACCATCCTATCTGGGGCAGGGAGAGGATCAGAACCAAGGGCAGAGCACTGTAACCAGAATAGGCAGGTGGCACATCTGCCCCCCATGCTCACCACCACTCAGAGTCACCCCCTGGGCCTGCAGAGGGTCAGTTATAGCAATGCTGGCCCAGTGGTCTAATTGTAATGGTTGAAGAAATGCTGAAAATCCAGATCCTTCTATATTAAGTTCCCTATATTTTTAAATCTAGAAAAGCAAGTAATTCAAACTTAAAATGGAGTAGTAGACAGCCAAGATGTGTCCCATGGGCTACCAGTCCTCAACTTTAACAACTTTTTAAGTATCTGATTTGTTCTAGCCCCGTTATATAAAAATAGGAGGCAGGGTCTCGGAAAGAGAATGACTGAAGGAGGAGACCATCCTAGTTAATGTCTGAGCTGGGACTCTAAGAGGTAGACATTTATCTTGCAGAGAAAGGGGAGTGCGTGTATCCCACATGCAAGTGTGGAAGCCAGAGGACAACTTAAGAAAGTCTTTCCTATCATTCTGTGGGCTCTGGGGAATGGAACTCATGCTGTCAGCCTTGGTGGCAAGCACCTATAATCACCTATAACCATCTCACCGACCCAGATGGTCTTCTTCTATTAGCCTAATGTTTCCTCTCTGAAGTTATGTAAGTGAAATTATCTCCTGAATTACAAGGTCCTACAGGAAGAGAAGGCCCTATGAGCCCAACCAATCTAACACAATGAAACCAGTTTGACTGTCACTCTAATTGCTGATGAACCAGCAAAGCCCAACAGAGCAAGAATCCTGCCACTACCACCACAAGCAGGACCATACCTGCTGGCTCCTGGGCACTCCGTATCGGAGGTCATTGACGAAGTGCTCACAGTTGCCATCAATCAGGCTGTACTGCACTATCTTGTTGATCATGTTCTTGGTGCGCTCGATGATCTGGTCCACCGGCAGGGGCAGGTATGTCCCGTCCAGCTTGTTGTTGATCTTCCAGGAGCAGCCATGCAACACATCCTCCAAACGGCTGTACTTCACCACAGCGCGGTTGCTGAAGACAGAGGTGATGCTGCCCACCTCAAACTCCTCACCTGGATGACCGAGACAAACAGAAGTCGGAAAGCTACAAGGACTGGTGGGGACCCACCTGACTGATTCTGCCCACAATCTTTGTGGGTCGTATTCTGTTGTGAAGAGGGGGAGGGGATGAGTCCGTCTTCCCATCAATAGACACATAGAAGGAAGGGGAAGAGACCATGAACTAAATGAACCCCTGACATAGTTGGCTTTGGGTAAAAATGCTTTTCTTTTTCTGCTTTCTGGTGGCGAGAAGCCTGGAGTACTTGTGAAGAGGGAGGGACTGAGCCTGATCTGGTAGAATTCACAAGGCCAGAAGTTGCATTGTGTAAAAGACAAGTAAAGCCAAGAATGGAACCCAGTTTGGGGAGAAAGGAATTCTCCCAGGCCACGTGCTTGATGCACAAATAGCCCTTGCTCTTCTGTATCTCAAGTGTCATTTGCCACTTTTCTGTAACACCACAAAGGACCAGCTTTTCCCCAAACCTTTTGTCCTATGTTATAATATCAATTCTTCACCTTCAAATTCCTGAGAATTTTATTAGTGCTACCTTATGGCACGGTCCTGAACTATATAGAACTTGAGTCTTATTTCCTAATAACCCTTCACTAATCTCCACCTCTATGTGGAGGATAAGGGGGTGTTATGTTCACCGTGACAATGATTCCACAATGTAACCCCCTTCCACTACTGTGACAATCACAGGGGCCAAACAGTTGGGCTCCAGCAAGGTGAAAGACGCAGGCAAAGGGATCAGAGGTGCAAACAAGTTACTTGTCTTTTTATACAGTATAACTTTCTGTCTTTATAAATTCTTACCCTAGTAGCCCCAATCTTTCCCCCTTCACAGTTGGCCCAGGCTTCTTCTTACCACTGCAGCTGGGCAGGCTACATTACAGAAGCAGAAACCAAAGTTCCCTTCTCTGATTCTATTTTTAAACAGCAAGCGATGCACAGGATGTGGAATTCAGAAGGCAGCAGAATTTGCAACAGATATCCCCTCCTCCAGGACCAGCCTCCTTGAAGCAACCACTGTGAACTGTGGCTCTGGCCATTCAATTTCAGGACATTGCTTCATGTCCTACCACATCCTTCCTTTAGGATCAACACTTGGTCCATTATCTTTTAATGAGCCACGAGTTTAATTGCAGCCTTGGCACATAAAATAGGGTCAGTGTGGACACTCGGGGTGAAGCAGTCTGGAACACACCAGAACAGCAGGAAGCCAAAGGTTTCCCACGCTGGGTACAGGGAATTGTCAAAGGTGATCAGTAAAATGGAAGCGGCATTTGGAGTGAGGAGACGGGGAACAAGTGACATGTGAGTATCCACCCTTCCCCCAGGTTACCCTCTGAAACATGAGGAAGGATGTTACAGTACAAAAATGGAGACCCAGAGGAATTGGAAGACATGACACACTTATGTCTCTCTCAGGACTGGACACCCAGTGTGTTGCTGGTGCACAGAGACAAAGCTCCAACACATAGTAAATGGCGGCCAGGAATATTTTCTTGCTAAAAGGAGGCCACTGAGGACCACAGCAATGCAACTTCCACCTCAGTATCTCAATAGTGTAGCCATTCTTACTCGGGGGAGCCAGGTGGACCACACAATCATCTTCCACATAGATGGCCCAGTGTTCATAGCCGATTCGAAAAATCTCAATCAGGTCTCCAGGTCTGGGTTTTGGTTTGCTCTGTGATAGGAAGAAAAGGACAAGGTAAGTGGGCACATACACGACCAAAGAACTTCAGAAGAGCCTCCCACCCCCTTCTCTGGGGGATCAACTACTGCTCAGTCTTACTGAGTTCTCCATGAAAGATGGACAGTAAGCTGGTCTGGCCCACGGGCATTTTCTGGAGCCCCACAAGGACTAAGGTTATATCTGATGCCTTAGGGATTTTTGTTTATACTGCAAGTGTCTCACATACAGACCTTCTCTCTCTGGCCCACACCAGATACCAGGAATGTTGATCCTCCTGGCTCTTGGAATAGCCATCAGCATGCATGGGAAACAAGGAGAAGCTCTCTCTGTCTCTCCTTCCCATCAATCAGAGAGAGGTCCCACCTCCAGATTTACATACCCTTCCCCAGCCCCATGTATGATTATCCTGTGTATAAATGTAAGCATGGGCCCTCACCATGCTTAGAGATGGCACTTAGAAGTTTTAAGGAGGGATAATAGGAGAAAGAGAGAGAGAGAGAGAGGGAGAAAGAGAGGGAGAGGGAGAGGAGAGGGAGATTCTCCATTGGGTTGGAGGTATCAGTAGTGAGGTTGGGGCCACGGGGGGGGGGTGGAGCATGGGGAGAGCTCTGCCTTGGTGCTCTGGGGCTCATCCACCTTAATCCCTGACCTGGACATGATCTCTGGGGCATGCCTCACAGGCTGCCCAGTGTCCAAAGGTCTGCTGCCCATGCTGGCAAGCCTGATTCCCTCTACAAGTGCCCCCCAGGGGGCTCCATCTCCTGCCTGCCCATACCCGTGACTGGACCATGCCAGCCCTAATTATATAGATTTGGCACACCTGGTGCAGCCTGGCAGCAGTCGGTGAAGCTGTAATAGGTAACTTTGCACAACATCTCTTCAGCGAGGTCTGAACCTCTTTCAAGTGTGTCTTTCTCTGAATACATACTCTCAACCTTGGGATGCCCAGTGGAGTTTCCTTACATTTTACAGACAATCTATATCATAATTTAATAATCATATTTAACCTACTGTATGGCTTCTGTCACCTGGTTGGATCCAGATAGCTGATACACTATATCCCAAAAAGGTTTGGAGATTTGACAGGGAGTGTGTTGAGTGTGTAAATATGTATACTTGTATATACGTGTGTGTGTGCGCGTGCGCGTGTGCGTGCGTGCGTGTGTGTGTGTGTGTTCGGGGGAGAGAAGTAGAGAAAGAATAAGGATATATTTGAAAGGGTAAATATAGTACTACGAATATGGGTGTCCACATTATTAAAAATAATTATTAGGGGCCAGTAAGATGGTACAATGGTTAAAGGTGCTTATTGCCAAGCCTGACAATTTGAGTTCAATCCCTGGAGTCCACATGGTGAAAGAACAGAACCAACTCCCATAGGTCCTCCACACTCATGCGCACACACACACACACACGCATACACACATACACACATGCACACGGACACACGCGCACACACATGCACATACATGCACACACATATGCATGCACACATACACTCACACAAAAAAATTAATAAATAAATGTAATAATATTACTGAGCATTTAACCTGTGCCAAAAAGTACCATCCTCAACACTAAGGGTTAGTAGAAAAAAAAAAAAAAAGAAAGGAGAAGGAAGAAAGAAAGAAGATAGGAGGGAGAGAGGGAGGGAGGGAGGGAGAGAAGGAGGGGAGGGGAGAAGGAAGGAAGGAAGGAAGGGAGGGAGAGAGGGGGGAAGGAGAGACTTATCCAAGTTCCTACTGTAACAATTCATAACAAAACCTGCTCCTAACCAAAACAACTTTTTTTCTCCCTCTAAGGGGAAGTGCAATGTTAGCTGACTTGCCACTAGAGGACTCCCCAAACCAGGCTTCTCATCCAGAAAGCAGTGTCGTGACAGAATTAAACCAGTCACAGGACCAGAGAGAAGCTACTATTCCCCTTTCTAAACCCTGGAAGGTGGCAGTATGTAGAGGAGGATGAAAACCAAGGCAAAGGGTGGTATAAGATGCACAAGGAAGCCTGGGGAACAAGCCTGAAGTTGGCAGGCCAAGAAGGTGGAGCCTGGGCAACCCCAGAGCAAAGCAACAAGGAGTCCAGGATGATTCCTGAAGTACCCTTGGGCCCTCACAAGCACACACAGTGCCCTCTTCTACACCTACACACACACACACACACACACACACACACACACACACACACACACACCTATACCTAAACATTCCAAAAATTTATATATATAAAAATATATATGTATAAATATATATAAGTCTGAAAGAGACTGAACAATCCAGCAGTCTGCAAAGATTCCAAACAGTCCAGCAGTCTGGAGGAGACCCTCCCAGGAGCAAGTCATGTAGCAGAGAGGTTCAGGATTCCAACTTCCATGAGTCTCACCAACACTGGAACAAGATGGAAGGGGGGGGGAGGAGGAGCACTTTCTGGTGACGCTGCTGACTTTGAATCATCCCTGCAAGTCATCTTCACTCTCACTCCTGTAAGTAAGCTGAAAACAAGCTGTACAGATGTTCTGATAGCTGATAAAGCAGATATCAAACCAAAATTAGAGAGATAAAGAAGGCAGCTCACTGCACATTAATAGGAGAACTAATTTCTCAAGAAGGCATAACAAGGCCAGGGGATGGTTCAGCAAGTAAAGGCATTTGCCACCAAACCTGATGACTGAGTTTTATGTGAAGGTAGACTCCGTAAATTGTCCTTTGATCTCCACATGTGCGCTATGGTGTGCGTGCGCACACACACACACATACACACACACGCGCACACACACAAATAAGTTTTAAAAGGAGACATAACAACACATGCTCCCAACTTCACAAGATAAGCACCAACAGACATAAATGGACAAGATTGATCCTTATACAACAGTGATGGCTTTAAGACCCCTCCCCCAATCAACAGATAGTTTGTCCAGAATAATAATCTAGAAACTTCAGAGTTAATCTGTACCATAGATCAAAATGGACTTAGATATTTATAGAATATCCTATCCAATAGCTTTTCAGAATGAACATTTTTCTCAGCAGCCTAAAGAACTTGCTCCCAACAGACCACATTCTAGGCCACAGAGCAAGCTTTAACAAACAAAATAATTTCTTGTATTTTATTCAGTTACCTTCGAATTAAACCAGGAATCAATAGGAAGAAAAACTATGCCAAGGTGTGGAAACTAAACAAAACACTTGAAATGACCACCAGGTCAATGGAGAACTCAGAAGTGGCAGAAATAACAAGGCAGAACCTACCTTAAAAACAAGGTAGGAGAGAGTGAGTTGTCCTTTGACCCACACATATGTCTGCATACACATGCGTAACATAAATGAAATAAAAATCTTTTTTAAAAAATTGTGTTTGAGAGACATGCTCATCATCTTGAATGTGGCAATGGTCTCGCAATTATATGCATATAGTAAAATGTGTAAATATGCAATTCAAATATATGCTAATTATACCTTAGTAGCACTGTTTTTGAAAAAAATAAAAGTAAAACTAACATCCCAAATCAATACATTAGCTTACTAGACGTGATGTAAATGAATAATATAAGACATAGAGAAGTCACCAAGAGACTAAAATACTTGTTCTACAAATTCTTGGGGTACTCACCTCATCTGCTTCTTGTTTTAGTTTGTCTTCATTCTCAGGCTTAGGTGTTGAAGTCTCTGCTGTCTTCTCTCTTGGTGTGAGCTCCATGTTAATTACTGGCTTCTTTCTGTAAATGATCATGCCATTACATCATCAGCAACACTGTTTCCAGGTTGTTGAAAAAAATCCATTCCTCCAATCACTTCAAATTTGTGGGGGTTTTTTAGAGGAAGCATGTCTGTGAAAACATTCTCTTTCATGAGAAGCAATTATTGCTTCTTGGTTTTCTGCTGTTTAAAATGGAGTGAGTGTGTCTATGCATGTGAAAAGCATTACCTTTTAAATGGAGTTGCTGGTGTCAAATCCAGGCACAATAGAGTGAAAAGGAGGATTGTCATGCACAAATTGCCTGACAAGAACTACTATGAGAAATTCCACAAAACCATTTGCCCAAAGAACACTGTAACCAGGCACCAACAATACTTCAGGGATATGGCAATGGTCAGTTCAACTTGAACTACAGCCATCTTTCTTGTTGGTCCCTAAACGCCCCTGGCATTAAACCTGCAGCCAAAGATGATTTAAACAGCTTGCATCATCCTCCGTTTTAACTTTCTCTCCATTCCAGATCCTTGGAATACATTTTTGGTTTCAATCCCGTGTACATTTGCAACTATCTATATACACATACATATGTGTGTGTATACATACACAATGTGTGTGTGTGTGTGTGTGTGTGTGTGTGTGTGTGTGTGTGTGTATAATCTCAAGAAATGAAAGAACTTAAAATAAAATGCAAGAAACCTCTTGCGCCTTCCTGTCTTGCCTCATCCTACTACCCAGGAGTGCACCTTCTTGAACTCTTCCTAGGTTCGTAGACCAAGGAGTGATACTGTAAGCCTACTATAAAAGCAATGCAGTTTGCAGGAGTCTTAGAAAGTGACCCATGGGAAGAAACTTCAACAAGCCATGTCTGCAGCGTTCAGTCTACTGTACGCAGCCTGTTACCAGGTGCACGCCAGTCTCCTGCTCACCACAGGATCTGTTTTGCAGAATCCCCATCTGAGTTGGTTCTTCAAAAACACTTTTCCACCCTAAGTATCCATTTCATGTGAGAATCTTACCCCAGCTGGCTGCTTTGGCCCCGAAAGAACAGGCTTTGCTGGCATTGCTTGGGCAGGAGCCGGACCAAAAACGCAGGAGTTCGCACGGATCCACCTAATTCAACAGGGAAAGAAGTATGCAATTCACAGTTGCCTTCTTTGGTGAAGTGAAAGCCTTTGTAAAGGGGGTGTTCAAGCCAAAGGAGGGCTGGGATCGCTGATCTAGAACTATGCCTAGCTTCTTTTTGATTTGCTCGCGATATTTTTTGAGGTGAATGAACCGGACTTGTGATTAGGTACCGTTGGGATTCCTGGAGACATTCTGGAACAGGGCGAAGTGAGAGCATAATTAAATTAAATATTTAATCACAGAAAAGAGTGCCTGCCTTTCTCTGTTTAAATATTTGGAAATACCCACTCATTCTAGTAAACATTTACTATCATCAACAAATGTTGATTTCTGAGGGCCCAGCGACTCTCTGGGGGCGCTGGAGAAGCACCCAGAAAGATGAGGTCCCCAGTAACCTCGTGGGGAGACGCTCCACTGCGGGCACCTGAGCGCGGCAAGGTTGAGCGTCCAGGCGCAGGCTGAACGTCGCTTGGCGGGGTCTTGGTGGTTCTAGAAGCCGTCTTGAGGTGGAGTCGTGGGACCCTCAAGAGCCCGTTCTTGTTCTCCCCACTGGCATCGGGACTCGGGCTCTTCCCGCTGCTGCGATCTGAGCGCGGCAAGGTTGAAGGTCCAGGCATAGGCTGATCGTCGCTTGGCGGGGTCTTGGTGGTTCTAGAAGCCGCTTTGAGGTGGAGTCGTGGGACCCTCAAGAGCCAGTTCTTGTTCTCTCCACTGGCATCCGGGCCCAAGCCCTTCCCGCTGCAGCGATCTGAGCGCGGCAAGGTTGAGCATCCAGGCGCAGGCTGATCGTCGCCTGGCGGGGTCTTGGTGGTTCTAGAAGTCGCCTTGAGGCGGAGTCGTGGGACCCTCAGGAAGCCGTTCTTCTTCTCCCCACTGGCGTCGCGGCCCAGGCCCATCCCGCTGCAGCGATGAGCGGGGACGACGCGCCTGGTGATCTCCCAGTCGGCGCGCCGGTGATCCGCAGAGCCGCGGAATCGTGGGCGCTGGGGCCACAGCGGCTTGGACTCGAGACGTGGGAGGGCGGAGCAGCGTCGTCAGGGGGGCGCGCGGTAAACGGCGGCGGGGGCACGTGAGGTAGGCTTGGGGGGGCGCGTGGAGACGAGAGGGGGAGGGGGGCTGTGAATGCGCAGGGAGGAGGGACAAGGAGGGGCGGGGAGGGATGGGATGGGGGCTGAAGCTGTGCTAGGAGATGGAGGGAGACTGGGACTTAAGAAAAGGGAGGAGGCGGTGGGATAGGGGAGATGTTGATGAAGAGGGACGGGGGGGGGCCTGGGGAGGGCCACTGGGGATGCATGGGAAGGGGCCGGGGAGGCTTCTGAGGCGCAAAGGGACATACTTGAAGTCATCTAATACTTGTTTTGGATATGCAATCTTGGATATGATGCGCTTTTTTTTTCTCTACTCGAATCTGCCCTCCACACGTGCCAACGCGTCAGAAAATGCATGTACCCACACTAGCACATATACCTCCCCCCACTCATACAGTGATGAGAGGTATCACCTTTGCTTAATGCCATTATGAGGCGGTGCTTGTTCTGTTTGTTTTACAAAGTTGTGAACGCCTGATGTCTTTGGAAAGAAAGGCATGTGCTAAAAAGCACTGGTCTCTACAAGTGTGGGTGACTTGTTTCTTAGAACCAGGCAGCACCCATATAAAACAGGAGTGTGGCTACCACCCCCCCACACACACACACACACTTGTGAAGCAAAATAGCACCAAAACAAACCAAAACTTTTTTTCTGCAATGTCTTAGTGTGCTTTCAAGCAAGGGCACCTTTTATTCTGGAATATTCTGTGTTCACATTCTTATCCTTGCACTTGTCCCTAAAGTGATCTTGACTGGCTAATGCGTCGCCCTCTGGGTCACCCCTATCGTTTCCCTGTCTCTCACTAATACCACCAGAATCTTCCATTTACCAGGATCAAGATGGGTGTCTGTTTGTCTACTTTCCCTCATCTCTCATCCAGCCCTCTGTCAGATTCTGTCCATTTTTCTTGCCTAGTATTTCTCTTAATTTTCGAATTTACAACAATCCCTTCCTGTCCCATGATGATAATGAAATTGGTCCTCAAAAGAAAGAATCACGGAAAAGAATCTAATGGCCTACAAGGCAGTCAGAAGGGACAGTAAAAATGAAGACCAGAGTAGGTTAACGTATACATTAGTCCCTACCTGAGACCCACTGAGAAACAGGAATGATGAAAGAGATGGGGAAAAATGGGGGGAAAAAAGATCCCTGAACATAGCCATTAGTAATTGATGGACAGAGGTAAAATTGCCCAAATTGTAATGTGGTCAGTTCAAAAAGTAGGGATTAATCTGTGTGTGCATCACATTTGCATACCTGCTGGGGCAGAGCAGAGAAGGGACGGGATGGGTAAGAGCCACAAGGCATCACTAACTGCATTCATTCATTCATTCATTCATTCATTCATTCATTCATTTGGCAAATTCTAAGCACTCACTCTGTGCCAGACCCTCTCTTCTGCACTGAAGGTATAAGAATTGATCTTTCCCTGTAACCTCTCGCATCAGGAGAGAACAGGGAGCAGAAGCTGAAGTTGGGGGGGGGACCCTGGGGTCATCGCCCTTCCCTGGATCTTTCTTCAAAGTTTTCCCTGTCTTTGGTCAGAAAGAGATTTGTTCTTTTCTGCCTCCAGACAGCCATAGATGCCAAGGTCTCTCTCTCTCTCTCTCTCTCTCTCTCTCTCTCTCTCTCTTTCTCTTTCTCTCTCTCTGTCATATGCCATGCTTCAGCCTCAGTGAGAGACCCTGTCTCAAAGGAGCACAGTAGAGAAAGAGGACACCTGACTGTCTCCTTGGCCTTCAGCGTATGTGCACAGCTGCACATACACGTGGCATGCTCTTGGAATCCTCCCACTTCCCGTGGGAGTTTTTCTGTCCCCCACACACGTGCTGGGTTACAAGTACATGGTCTTTCTCATGGGTGCCAGATCCAGGTTCTCATTGAGAAGACAAGAGCATTTCCACTTTGCTTTAGCTACTTCGTGCTGCACCTTGATAGTTGAGGGTTTGAGCTCTGGGCACATTTGTAAAGAATTAGAGGTTGAGTTAAGCCCAGAGCAAACCTGCAGGAGATTGTCTAGCTGATAGGGAAAGGCCCAGTGGGTAGGACTAGGCCCTGGAATAAAATACAGATAGCTGGTTGAGAGAGTGGGCATCCTTGTGTATACTTGGACAGACATGCTGGTCTGACAAATAAGGATTGTCCCTCTCTCTTAGCTATTGTGTGAAGATGGTGTGGCCAGTTCCCTCGGCCCTGGTGCTGGTGTGAGCTCACCTGCTAAGATGGACAAACAACTGTAACCAGGAATTGTAAGAGAAAATAAACCCCTTGTTCCCTTAAGCCATGCAGGCAAACTGCAACATGTAGTTTATGACTTTATTAACCTCTTCCCCATCTTCTATATTCCAGACTTCTTTCCGATGTGAGTGTGCTCTTGACTACCAACAGATAGAGCAACATGCTTCCACAGCGGGCACTTTTATCCGCTCAGCCATCTCCCCAGTCCACCAAGGTCCTTCCTTACTCCGGGGTACTTTAAGCCCATTCAGGTCCCCCTGTGCTGCTTAAAGTCAAGGTCCCCTGGAAAGAGAAAGATAGTGTGTCGTCTTTCTTTCTTCCCGGTCTCTGCACTCATTGGCCTCGATGGCTGCTCCATCTTGAACAGACTTGAAAACTGAGGAAGACGGTGCTTGTGGCTGCTTTGTGACAGGCCCATGAGCGGTCCACTGGATCCTCACCCCCAGAGACAGCGCCTTTAATGACATGCACCTTTTATGACATGCACCTTTAATGACAGCGCCTTTAATGACATGATTGTGACAAAATGAGGTGGCATGGGTAGACCCCTAATGCAATATGATCGTGATCTAACCATAAAAAGAAGAGCTGTAGTGACCAGGGATGACAAGAATGCAGGATCTGCAGGCCCAGGAGTCCAGCCTCGGGAGAAATCAATCTGCTACACCTTGTCCTGGAATGCCCAGCCCCCAGAATAGGGTCAGAAGAGATTTCTGTTGTGTAAAGCCCGGCCGGCCGTCTCTGGTATTTTGTTAAGGCAACCTTGGCCAAGTGAACAGCAATTCTTCTTCCTAAGTTCCCAGCAGAAAACCTCAGGGGTGGGGGGGGTGCTCACAGACCCACACCTGACTAACTGGTTTTTCCACCTATGGTTTTTCCTTTCCACTGTACATAGCATTATTCTTCTGAACACACCCTAGATTGAATTTCCCCCACACAAGCACCACCCCTTCTGCTCCCAGCTCCACCTCCCCAGTGGGAGCTGAACGAACTCCCTGGCTGGGCCCCAAAGCCTTTTCAGTTAAGACCTTAGAGTTTCTCATACATTTCTGTGCATCAGACTCACCCAGTGGGCATAATCACAAGCCAGTCCCCAGGCCTCATCCTTCCCTTTAGTGGATCAGGGTAGAGCTCTTCCCCACCCCCATCCCCCCTATCTCAGGGCCTCAGCCCAGGGCCTCCTTTCTCCCCTCCCCCCATTTTAGGAAGCTGCTCACTCTTCCCAGCACCCTGAGCTCTCGATCTTTTCCTCAGCATTCTCCTGCCAGCATTTCCCTGCAACCAAGTCTGACCCTGGGTTAGATCAGGAGACCTTCCAACTCAGGCTAGAGTTGAGACTGTCCTGCTACTATTTAAAGAGGAAGTCTTTCTTGGGATCCGAACCTGGAAAAACTCTTCTGGCCACGCCCAGATACGAGTCTTCTCAAGACCCTGTGGTAGTCACCCTCTCCAGATGGAGGGAAAGTAAAGGAGGGGAAGTGATTTGGGAGCAGAAGCTAAGACCTCAGGTCTCTGCGTGCCTCCTGCTTTTAGTTGAACCCTCGGCAATCCTTGGCTCCCTGCCCCTTCTTACTCCACCCTCTCCCGACCCCAGCTGATCCCTGGCATGTCTAGCTGATTCTGACATGAAACCTCAAGGGATTGTTCAACTTGGGGGGGAGGTGGGGAGAACAGCAGAAAGCCCGGCTGGGAAGTGAGTGCAGGAGGATCCAGGAAGCTGGCCCTGCCCCCAGCAGGGCCTCTTGGCACCTGCACACGTGTGCAGCCCCCCTGCAGTCCCCCGGCTCTTTCCTCTGACCTGGTGGGGCTCAGGTGCCCTCAGAAACACAAGCCGGCCCCTGGCTTCCTTCTGCAATAGCCCTGTGCTTCAGCCGCCGAGGGGCCAGTTGGCTGGTCCACGTGTGCCAGCGACCCGCCCCTGTGTGCAACAGAGAGTCTGCCGGCAGCCCCACGCCAGCCAGAACGGCCGTCGCTTCTGTGTCCCACCGGGGCTGGGGCTGGGGTGGGCCCTAGAAGTGGACCACTGCTCTCCCAGGTCTGCCCAGGACCCTGCAGGGAGCAGGTGAGGCTCAACAGCTGGGAGAACAGCCCCAGGAGTTAAGCACACTGGCTGAGGAAGGAGAGTCGGCCGGTGGGGGCGGGGCTCCTGGATCCAGGATCTGCAGCCTTAGCTGGAGCTTGCCCTGACCCCATGTCGCCTGGAGAAAACCTGGACCCAATTCCCGACAGTTTCATCCTGCAGCCACCAGTCTTCCACCCGGTGAGCAAGCTGCCTGCTCTGCAACCTCGCAGGTCTCAGGACTGCTCCGTTAGGGCCGGGACCAGATTCCCTCCCCCTCCCCCTGTCCTTCCCTCTCCTCTCCCTCCCCCACCCTCCCTTCCCTCCTCCTCTTCCCTCTCCCCTTCCCCCTCCCCCGCGCCCCCCACTAGGGCCATGGGATGCAGAGAACCTCAGTCTTGGGCCCTACTTCCCTAGGACCTACCCAGAGTTCTGGAAGGATCTTTTAAGCTTGGTAAAATGGCTAACTAGTTAATTCCCACTTGAATATGAATGGCTGCTAATCTCTCAGAGTCCTTGCAGTTCTTTTAAACTTTTTGTTTGTTTGTTTGTTTGTTTGTTTGTTTGTTTGTTTGTTTGTTTGTTTGTTTAGTGTGTGTGTCCGAGGGTACTGTATGTCCTTGTAGGGGATCAAGGGTGACTTCGGGATTGCTTCTACCTCCTTTTTGCTTTGCTCTGGGATTTCCCAGGTTGGGCCCGCCAAAGCTGAAGATGTAGGAGGCCGCCACCATTTCCATCTGGTGCATTTAAGCAGGACCTGGTATTACAGAATCTTCTGCTTTCCAGGCAGAGTCTTAACTCCTGAGCCATCTCTCCAGCCTTGCATTTTAAAGGCAGACTGTGATGGAGGAGCAGGCAGGATTGTTGAGGGTCTCACGGATTACGAGGAAGGCCATCTGCGGCCTGGAATCCTCCCAATTAGAAATGAAGTTGGGGATTCCTGTCTCCCTCCTCGGGTTCAGTTCCCAGGAGACATTCTGAGGTCGGACAGTGCTTTACAGGAAGCTGAACTCCCAACAGGCACTGCTGCTAATGAGCATTAATTATCACTTTCCCTCAATTGGCCTGGAGGGCTGCATGGGCTCAGTTAATTACACAACCTGCCAAAAGCCTGGGAATTAGAAGCCACTGAACTGCTGAGCCCTGCAAAGCTGTGGGCACTCTGCCAGGTGGGGAGCCTGGCCTCTGGCTGCTCCCCAGGTGCCCGAGGACAGACGGTCAGAAGCAGCTGGAGCCTCCTGTGCTTTTCAGTCAGAAGCAGCTGGAGCCTCCTGTGCTTTTTTTCGCTGGGAGCTGCCACCTGCAGGCTGGCCCTGGGCTCCTCCTGCTGATTAGGAGCTGGCAAGCAGCGCCTGAGGTGTGCCTGCTGTTCCACCTACATTCCCTCCGCAAACATCTCTGCAGAGGTGGCAGTGTACCAGGCTAGGCACCCAGCCTACTGGAGAAAGATGAGGCTCCAGCTTTGAGGGGCTGTGGTCTCGGCCCTTCTACTCCAGGGACTAAGGGACCGAGCTAGCCTCAGCAGCAAAGTGCTCTTGGGGACTCAGAGGAGCGAACAAATAATTTCAACACCCAAGTAGATGGCATGTGGAGAAGGCGCCAGGTTGGAGCAAGAGCAGAGGGTAGAAGGAACAAGGCAGGGGAGTTGAGACGTGTGTGCGCGCGCGTGCACATATGCACACTTGTGCTTTAAGGAGGCCAGGCAACCTGTGTGGGGAAGGATGAGTCTAGAAGGTTGAGTGGCCATTGTTAGATATCTCTCCATGGGAGGTACATGGGGGGGGGATAGGTCACATCAGGGTCAGCTCTGTTCCCAACTTGTCTGTCCTTGTGCCTCCCAGCTCCCAAGCTCTGGCCACGCAACACTCCTCAGGCCATTATCACTTCAAGTTTCTGGGATCAAGGTGGCATCCAGTGCAGTGGATGTCGGGCCTCAATGGGGCACAGCACCTTTTTGTGCCCTAAGGGTTGGGCAGAACTTGGAGTTACATGGCTTTGCTATGTTTGTCCAAGAAAGGAGAGAAGATGGGACAGAATGTGATGGTTAGATTGGGGATGACCTAGTGGGTAAGAGTGCTTGTTGCATAAGCATGACAACCTGAGTTCAAATCCCAAGAACCTATGCAAAGCTTAGCGTGGCTGTGAGCACACCTGTAACCCCAGTGCCAACGTGAGAGGAGCAGATAGGAGGATTCCTGGACTGCGGCTTTCTGGTCTCCAGTATAGGCCTAGTTTCAGTGAGAGACCCTGTTTCAAGGGAATAAAGCAGAGAGTGATTGAACAGGACAGCCGGTGTCCTCCTCTGGCTGCTGAATGTACCCATGGGTATGTGCGCCTGCACACACACAGTGCCTCTCTCTCTCTCTCTCTCTCTCTCTCTCTCTCTCACACACACACACACACACACACACACACACACACACACACAGGGAATTGTGATGATTCATCTTGTCAACTTGAAGAGTTTTAGAATCACCATGAAAACACATCTTTGAACTTATCTAAGGGATTATCTTTTAGGACCCACCCTAAAAGTGGGTGGTAGAAAGGAGAAAGTGAGCTGAGAACGACCACACATCTCATTGCTTCCTGGCTGTGAATAGCTGCCTAAAGCTCCAACTGCTGTAACTTCCCCTGTACTGTGAAACTGTGAGCCCAGATAAACCCTTCCTTCCTCCTTCCCTCCCTCCCTTCCTCTTCCTCCCTCCCTCCCTCCCTCTTCCTCCCTCCCTCCCTCCCTCTTGCTCCCTCCCTCCCTCCCTCCCTCCCTCCGTCCCTCCCTTTCTTCCTTCCTTCCTTCCTTCCTTCCTTCCTTCCTTCCTTCCTTCCTTCCTTCCTTCCTTCCTTCCTTCCTTCCTTCCTTCCTGTGCCTTAGTAACATATTTTGTCCCAGCAATACATAAAATAATGAATACAAGAACATTCCAGGCATACTTACCTGGCAGGAGAGATACCATGATCACGAAGGTGGTTTTCCCAGGGCGAGGCTTATCCATTGCACTCCGGATGTGCTGACCCCTGCGATTTCCCCAAATGTGGGAAACTCGACTGCATAATTTGTGGTAGTGGGGGACTGTGTTCGCGCTCTCCCCTGTTTAAAAAAAAAAAAAGAACATTCCAGGCAGACTGATTTTATCCTTCCAAGATATCTTCTGTTTCGAGTGGGTATGCTGATTTTTCTTGTTGCCGTGACAGAAGCATCATATGGGAGGAAGAGTTCACTTGGGGTCACAGTTCTAGGGCATGATGTCCATCATGGCAGGGAAGGAGGGACAATAGGAGCAGGAACCGAGTCCACAATAAGGAAGTGAGTCCACAATAAGGAGGGTTCTGCTGGTTCTCATATGGCTTTCACCTTGTTTTTCAGTTCATGGAAAGGTACTGCCCATATTTAGAATAGGCCTTCCCACTTTAATTAACTCAATCTTGATAGCTTCTCTCACACATGCCCAGAGATTCTATGGTGTTTGTAAAATCTACCAGGTTAACAATCAAAAGTAACCATCATGGTAGGTGTTGCAGTTCGCCTGCATGGTTGCTGATGAGTCACCATCAAACAGCTTAAGGGAACAAGGGGTTTATTTTCTTATGATAGTCTGATTATAGTTTGTAGTCCAGCTTGACAGGAGAGCTCATACCTACACCAGGACTGAGGGAACTGGCCACACCATCACCACATAATGGATCATTACTTGCCAGACTAGCATGTTTGGCCAAATGTATATAAGGATGCCCACTTTCTCAACCAGCTATCTGTATTTTATTCCAGGGCCTAATCCCACCCACCATGGGCTGGGCCTTCCTTATTAGCTAGACAATCCTCTGCAGGTTTGCTCTGGGCTTAACTCAACTACTAATTCTCTACAAATGTGCCTAGAGCTCAATCCTCAACTGTCAAGTTGACACCTATGCCCAACTATGACGGTAGGTGTCATAGATACAAGTGTCAACTTGACGTTTGAAAGTTCCAGCTCTGGGCCCATTGGTAAGAATTAGTAGTTAAGTCCCAAGTGAGCCTACAGGACTAGGTGATTGGAAAGGTCTGAAACATGGTGGGTGGGACTAGTCTCTGGGCAGCTGAATAAGATAGTGGGAACAGGCGAAGTTGGCATCCTTCTGTATACTTGGCCAGACACGCTGATCTGGCAAGTAAGGATTGTCCTTCTGTCAACACTCCTGTGGGTTCATGGATATAGTGTGGCCAGTTCCCTTGGTCCTCGGTATTCTTTTGCACTCTCCTGCCAAACTGGATTGAGAACTATAACTAGACGATCATAAAAGAGAATAAAATCTCCTTGTCCCCCTATAAACTGTTTGGCTGTTAATTTATCAGCAGCAATGCAGAGCAACTGCAGTGCAGAAGCTGAGTTTTCCTGCTCTTCCCTCTGTGACCTGTCTCATAAGGGTCCCTGGTCCTTCCTCTAATCTGCACGCATGGCTTCTTCCTTTGTTCAGGTTGTTCCTTATGTCACAACAATTTTTGGTGGCCTGCATGCAGGCAAGATGGTCATGTTGCAGGGCGTGGTCCCACTACGTGCACGCAGGTAAGGGAGTGATACAGCTCAGCTTTAGGGGCATCGAGCTGGGTTATCCTGTATCTTCAGGATCTCTGATCAGTAGGGCATCTCAAAAGTCTCACGCCTCTGACAGGTTTCAAGTAGATTTCCAGTGTGGTTGCAGCCTGTGTCCCCAGCCAGATATTGCCATCCACTTCAACCCTCGATTCCATACAATCATGCCACATGTCATCTGCAACACCCTCCATGGTGGACGTTGGCAAACTGAGGTCCGATGGCCAGGCCTCGCTCTGAAGAGAGGGGCCAGCTTCCTCATCCTCTTTCTCTTTGAGAACGAAGAAGTCAAGGTGAGCACAAGGGGCCAGCATTGAGCTGTCTAGAATGCATACAGACTCTTCTTCAGCCAAGTTCTCCTGTCACTGGGATGATTGACCCTGTGGGGAGAAGACCAAGACACTGCCATGCCTGCTAGCAAGCTGTCCTGAGCCTATGTACCTGCAAGAAAGCTCCATGGCACCTGTTCTAGAGAGTTCCACTGCCATGGTCATAGCAAACACTTCAGTATGTGACACTTTTCATGGGGAGATGCCACACAAACCTCTATGCACCCCAGATAGAAACTTCATGGCAGAGCAGAATAACAATTATGCCAAGGTCCAATTTGACTAATCAAGGAATTTATTGGGATTGATTATAGGAGCCTAACGACCCCAAAGCATTCATGCTGGGAAGTCTCAGTCCCGGCATGGATGAATGGCATGAATCTCCATGGCTGCATAGATGGAATTCCCCCTTCAATGAACCATCCTCACCCCACTCCCTTCCCAAGATCCCGAGGCCTCAACACACATGTAGACATGTGTAGTTAGGACAGAAGTGCATACGAATGGCTGGGAGGTGCTCTGGGGGAGGCCAGAATCCCAAATAATGGTCCAAGGACTGTCTGTCTCTGAGGGAACCTCAACAATCTACAGGTCTGATGTTGAAGGGCTCTTGCAAGGAGTTAGAACTGGTCGGGCAAAGATGAGAAATGCCACACAACATATTTAGAGAGCACCTGCTGGGTGACAGACACTGTTCTAAACCCTTTAAGATTTATCTACTTAGTAAGTAAGTCCTTGCCACATGCTCTGAAACATGTGCTTCCATGATCCCCAGCTTACAGCTGAGGATGCCAAGATAGGGAGACAGAACTGATCTTGAGGCTTTTTGACCTGTGATAAGAACTCCTGCCAGAGGATCTTTGGACACCTGCAGGGGACAAGATAGGCTAGAGGGGGGAGGCACTGAGATTGCAGTTTATTGCCCAGCTTCTTGAGCCTTGGTTTTCTCACCTGTAAATGAAGTAATGATTGATGATGATGTTCTTGGTCTACTATGAAGGGAAGGTTTGTCACAGCTCAAGAAGAATGTAGAAGGTCCCAAGATCAGCTTTGGTTACTTAAGCTTCTCTGTGCAGTGACCTTCTTTGCAAAGTTTGGGCAGTGGCGAATGAGTCCCAATCTAGGGAAGCATGCTTACTGTCTCCTAAAGATGCCTGAAGGGTCATAATGCACCCAGAAATTTTCTGGCTGCTGTTCAGCCACACTTCGTCTGCCTCTCCAGGTGAGTGTCAATGGGCAGCACTTCCTCCACTACCGCTACCGGCTCCCACTGTCCCGGGTGAACACCCTGGGTATATTCGGAGACATCTTGGTGAAGGCCGTTGGGTTCCTAAACATCAATGTAAGTTTCCTTAGCGCCCAGGCTGGGTCAGTGGTGACCTCTGACTACCCCTGACCTGTACTGATCAGTGTCCCACTCAACCTGCTTCAGACAAACAGATACAAGAGGCCCTCTACACTAGGGACACCCAAAGACGAGGGGACTCCAAGGGTGTCAGAGATGGGTGGGGCAAAGGGAAAGGGAAGGTGACCATGAAAGCGCCCAAGGAGTCAAGGAGCCAAGCGCCAAGGAGTCCTGGCATTGTATATATATAACACTGTGGGGCAAAAGACTTGGTACTTTGGTATCTGCACAGGCTGCAAGTCATAAAGGGGTTCATTCTCATTCAGTGAATTTATTAAAAAATGCAGCGGGGATGTGGCCCCATTAGCATGCTTGCTTTAGCATGAGCAAAGTCCTAGGTAGGTTCAATCCCCAGTTCTACAAAATACAAACTCTAGTTCAATAAGACTGAGGTGGGACCAGGAATGGATGACTCAACCTGCCAGCTTTAGCAACCACAGGCAAATGATGTGGGAAGCAGTCGGGAGCTTGCTGTGGACCTAAATGTTACCAGTTCTTTTTTTTTTTTTTTTTTTTTTTTTCCTGAACAGCCATTTATGGAAGGCAGCAGAGAGTATCCGGTTGGCTATGTGAGTCTTTTGGGAACAAGGCCGGACCTTAGACCTGGCTGGGCAGTCAGGATATAGGAGCCAGCTGCCTCCTCCCACTGTGTGCCCTCACGTTGCCCAAGGCCCGGTTGCCTTTTTCCTCACTGCTGCAGTTGGCAGGGATATGCCCAGCTGCCTTCAACCCTTCAAGAGTCTGGATCACCTTCTCCCCACCTGCCTCCTGGGCCAGCTTGGGAAAACAGGTGGAGAGTGAATGACTGGTTTTTGAAGGACCCATAATTCCCATCAGGAAACGCCTTTCAGTAGAGGCTTTTGGTTCTTAGGTCAACCCTGCAAGGTGGCTGGGGCTGAACTCTTGTGACAAGAGGGTGCAATCGCTCACTAGCTGCTACGAGAGACACAAACCCCAGAGCTCCCCAATGTGTAAGAATGGTAGCCGCTTCCCCTTTTCCAAAGCAAACACCAGTGAACTCCTTGTGCTTCTCTCTTTCCTGACAGCCCTTCCTACTGTACAGCCCCAGACTGGTAAGTAACTGACCCTCCCTTTTTCCCATCCCCTGGAAGTGTAGTCACTTCTTAGCTGTCTCAGCTTCCTGGTTTCCTTTCGAAAGCTGGAATTCTATGGAGCCTCCTCCTGGAAGGAAGATGGATATATGAGTCTCTGAAAGTCCTCCCCCCTTGCAGAACAGAGTTCTTTCCTATTTCTCCCTGTCATGTCCTGTGAGAATGCCAGGCAGCTCCAGGGGACAAGGCAGGCTGGAGAAAGGGAGGCACCTAGAGCCTCATTTGACCCTCTTCTCCACTAGCTCTGCAAGCAGGTATTTAACAGTTCTCTACGTAGGGCCCAGGCTCAGGTGTGAGGCTTCAGGGACTAGGCAGTCCCAGCTCTCCAGTTGTTCCCAGATGAAAGAAAAGAACCACTGGGTGACTCTTGGGAGGCAGAGTACTTGGCACGGGAGGAGCCAACTGTTCTCAGGCACCAGGTTGCCAGAATGGAGGGACCCTGGAAACTCTCGGTGAGCCAGCAGCAAGCATGCCACACCTGGACTCAGCCGAGTCTCCTGGCCGCAAGTCTATAGAGAAATTCAACCTGCCTCCGTGCTATGCCGGACCCCGAGGGTAGCCCAGGCAGGTGTTCCTGGGGGTAAAGGACTCTGAATGACCCCCCCCACACACACACACATACACCTTCTCTGTCATCTCTCATTTCTGTCAGGAGGTGCCCTGCTCACGTGTTCTGCCTCGGGGTCTCTGGCCTGGACAAGTCATCATAATTCGGGGACTGGTCTTGCAAGAGCCAAAGGAGTAAGTATATCAGTGGAAAAACTAAACTAAAATAAAATCACCCCTTTCAGGCTTCCAGCACCTCCATTTGGTCCTTCTCTCACAGCAAAGAGGAGTAAGTTACCCCAGGTCGTAGAAGTTGAGTGGGTTGGGACCAGCAACCCCATTTGTGGAGTTTCCTCCAATCAGATCAACTAGCCTCGTACCACAGGCTTCAGAAAAGAGCCACCAGCTGAGCCTCAGAGAGATGATGTGTTCTCAGGAAGGCTAGTACTTGGTATAGCCAATGGCGGGGAAGGAGGAGGGGTGTTACTAAATGGATGTTTCCTGGCTTTCCCTCCAGGGGGCGTTCAAACCCAGGCTATGACTCAGATGCATTTAGACTAAGGGCAGTGAGCCCAACCTGCCAGCTGCTACTTGGGGGGAAGCACGGGATTCTCTGACTTTTTCAAATGGCCTGGTTTAGCATCCTAAGCACACGGACCACCTGTGTAACTTTAGAACAGTTATTTTTATCCTGTGTATCTCAGTTTCCTCATCTGTAAAGAAAAAATAATGCTGGCTTCAGGGTGGTGCTTAGAATACTAACTAGCACACAGTAAGAGCTGCAGGATGCGGGCAGTCAGAAGGACCAAGGAGGAGCATATGGCTGTTGCCTCCAGGCACTAGATAACTTTGCTGGGCATGTGGAAGGCACCTTATCCAGCAAGGGCTGGGCGAGATGAGGAACATTGAAGTCTCCCTGTGCACTCAGGCGAGTGGGCAGACAGCCTTGTCTGAGGTGATGTGACTGGGCTTCACTGGTTTTCTGGTTACAGTGGGGGGTGGAGGGCAGAGGTTCCGGGTCTGTTTCTCAAGCATCTTCCCATCATTCCATCTCCTTTCCAAAGCTGGAATCTATGGGGTCTCCTCCAAGAGAGATCTGGATGTAGAAGTTTCTGAACACCTCTTTCCCAAAGCCAGCTTCACCCCCCTCCCCCTAAACACACTTCTTCCATGGACTGCAATCTCTTACCCTCCACTGCTTCCTGCTGGGGAGTCCACCAGCAATAACCTCAAGGACATGGGGAGGGGCACCTCACAAGGTAAAGAGAAGCTCCCGAGATACACAGTGGAGTGTGGGTGTGGGGACCCTATTGACAGACACTTAACACTTGGAAACTACAGAATCTTCCAGTCGTCCTCCCACCTCCATCTCTTGGGGATGCAGAATGGCTTGAGAATAATGGATGCTATGCTGATCCTTTTCACTGACCTGCTTCCCACAGCTTTACCTTCAGCCTGAGGGATGGAGCCACCCACGTCCCAGTGACACTCAGAGCTTCCTTCACAGACAGAACGCTGGCCTGGGTCTCCTCCTGGGGTCACAAGAAACTGATCTCAGCTCCCTTCCTCTTTTACCCCCAGCGGTTCTTTGAGGTAGGTCTGGGTCAAGAGGTCACATCCCATCAGGAGGGAATGAAGAATGGAGTCCCATAATAATCTGGGATGGTTCCTGATGTGGGCAGGCAAGGTGATAGGGCAGCCAGAGGGCTGGGAAGCCAGAACTGGCCTGACAGAGCATTCGGAGGTTGACCTTTAACCTTCCATGCTGTTGCCAGGAGTCCTGGGCTCAGTCACTGGCAAAGTGAATGCACACAGGGACAAATAACTCTATTAAAAATCTCCCCTGCGGCTTCTGGAAGGAACCCAGCAGCAGGGCACTTGTCTAGCACGTGATAGGTGGCCAATACAAACCCTAGAGCTGCCAGACAAACACAGCCACTAAAATGCTCCCCTGAGCCAAGTGTAGTGGTGCATTTGGGGGATGGGGCAGAAGGATCTGGAGTTCAAAGCCAGCTTCATTTACAAAGCGAGTCTGAAGCTAACCTGAGCAAAATGAGACCCTGTCTCAAGCTTTCCCGTTGGTTCCAATGTGCAGCCAGAGCTAAGAACTGTTTCCTAATAGGAAGCAACTCAGTTATAGATGGGAAACTGAGTTCCAAACCTGTGTCCTCTTGGGGGGCGGGGGCATTTCTTGCTGGACAGCACATCAGGGCAGGCTGGGGAAGGTCTGTCTGGAAACTCACCACCAACTCGGGCTTTCCTTCCCAGGTACTACTTCTGTGCCAGGAGGGGGGACTGAAGTTGGCACTCAATGGACAGGGGTTAGGGGCCATGCGCCTTGACCAGCAGACCCTGGAGCGGCTGCGGGAGCTCCGGATCAGTGGAAGTGTCCATCTCTACTGTGTCCACTGTTGAGGAGGGATCCCAGAGGAGAGAAGACCAAAGAAGAGAAAAGGCAGCTACATCCAGGCTGGTCCCCAGGGTATATCCCCATGGTATGTCTTCATCAAACCATCCACCCATCACCATGTCAGGCCTTGTTTACATCTGTGTCACCAGTCTGCATCTGCAGGGGACACTGGGCACCTGAACAGAGGGAGACACCAGGTGTGGAGGTTGCTGTAGTCATGCTTCCCCCTACCAGGAGCCTGGTACCTGCATTTAGGGAGAACAGACTTTACAGCCTAACAAATATATGCAAAGACACAATGGCTTAAACAATTCAGACATGGTCAGAGAGATGGCTCAGTGGGTGAGTGCATTTGTGGGCAAACCTAGCATAGCAACCTGAGTTCAATTCTAGCATAGCAACCTGAGTTCAATTCCTAGAGCCCACATGGTGGAAGAGAAGCAACTTCTGAAAGTGGTCTCTGACCTCCACATGCACACACCTGCACTTTCTCCTCCTTCCTCCTCTCTTTCTGAAGTGTTTTTTAAAATGTGAATAATCAAGCTAACTAAGGAGTTGAAAGACTTATACATTTAAAACTTTAGGACACCGAAGAAGGAAATTGAAGAAGCCACTCAGAAAGTGCTCAAGCCTGGCAGAATCAATATTGTAATATTATTAATATTTTTAAGATGGTGATATTTACTAAGCATGGCTTACAGATGCAATGCATGCAAATTCTCATCAAAATTCCAGTGACAGCCTTCAGAGAAAGAGAGGGGGAAAAAAAAGAATAGTAAAATTCATACGAAGCATCAGAAAAATTGCAAGCGGCCAAAGCAATCCTAAGCACAAAGAGCCATGTTGGGGATGGTGTGATTCCTGATCTGAAATTACATTATTAATAATATTATGGAAGATATGGAGAGCAAAATGGTGGAGAACAAAGGACCTGGAAATAAACCCACATAGCTATGGCCACTTAATTTTTGATGAAGGTATCAAAACATACACGAGAAAAAAGATAGGCCCTCTAACAAATGGTGCTCAGGAAACTGGATTTACACATTAAGATCTACTTTACTCGTGGACAGTATTCAACAACAAAACCAACTACAAAGGGGACTCTACTTGGGTAAAGCTATGAAGTTACTCTGCTACCTGCCAGCTCTTGGCGCCACAGGACCAGCATGATGCTCCAGCTGTGTCTGCTCTCCCTGGTTTGTTTTCTTTTGTTTTGTTTTGTTTTCCCTCTAGGCCACACTAGGATATGACTACAGTCAGAACTCTGGCTGTTATAACTCTCAGAAAAAAGATCAAAATAGTTTCAATTGCTCGGGAGAATTTTGCTGACAGTGTCTTAAATCATCATTGTAATCTCAACAAAGACCAAACCCGAATTCAAACACTACATTTTCTTTTGCAGCATTGAGCAGGGATCTCAGATCAATGATGTAATCATCTCCAAAATTGGAACTATAGATCCTATTGGCAGCTTGACTTCTAGTGATCCTATCAGAGATCAAGCTCTTTATAATGAGCATTTGTTGGGCCTAGATGGTTCAACCAGTAGCCACGAGATTGGCCATTTGGGGACCCATCACCAGGCAAATCTATGGCAATTCCTGTCTGTGTTCTCAGCATTGTGTTTATGCCTTGTAATATGATTGGGGAAAAAAATGATTTGGTCCTTTCTCCAGTGCTGGCAAGGGCTCCTAAACTCCTGGATCTAGATTTTTTGGAATCATGAGGATATGATTTTTTCCTGATCACAAAGAATCACTTTTACCAAATGATTCTCCCTTCTTAGCTAGTTTCCTTTCTGTGGTTTTAGTTACAATCATGGTCCCAAAAAAACTACTTGGAAAATTCCAAAAGTAAATAAATAAATCATAAGTTTCAAATTGCATGTTAAACCAAGAACTTTAAAAAAGGGAAGGAAATAGATCAATAGGGAAAAGCAGCCAATGAACCTATCGATAGGAAAACAGTACACCAAACCGCTCCGTAAATAGCTATTCTCATACCCATAGCTTGGAAGAACACTTAACACTCAGCCTAGAAATCTCCTTCTGCAGCAGAGGTAGAGGATCTCAACATGCTGACATGATGCAGCTTAAGGCAGTAAAAGAGCAGTGAAAGTGGACAGCACTGGCCAGTCACAATGCAGTGTATTGGCAACTAGCAAGATTCACCCAGAATCAGGCCAGTCTAATCTCTCCCCATCCTAAGACTTCGGGAACCTCTCAGAAGAGGGGCAGTGACATTGAAAGAACTTCACAGTTGGGCAGGACTACTATATCCAGGAACTCACTGCTGTGAGACTTGTCCTTACCAGACCTGCATAATGACTGACATACCAACATGTCCACATAGATTATTGAGGAACTCAAAAAAAAATAAGAAGATACGATGGAAACCTTGGGGACTAAGCTGGATGAGTGAAGGGAAATACTCCTATCAGTGGGGTGGCTTGAAGAGAGGCACCTTTGTATGCCACAGAGGCATGAGCCCCTACAAGAATAGACAAATCAGAGGGAACCCTGGAGTCCATAGAAGTATACAGGCAGGAGGATAGGAGGGAGTGGGATGGATTGATAAAGGAAAGGAGAAAGATGGGAGGGAAAGGAGATGGAGGGAAGCAGAGATAAGTACTCAATATGCTTGTAAAACTGTAAAAATAAAATTTGTAAAAAGTCCACAATGAATGAAAAAAAGGAAAAAAAATGCATATTGTTCCAAGAACTATAATGAAATCTCACATCCTATCTCACCATCCATCCTACCCAGGACATGAATCATTCCTTTTCCCTGTGTATCCATGCTATATATATATCACTTGCACAATAAGATATTTTGAGAGATCTCATTTGCCTATTTTATTGCAATATACAATCATTCAATTTATCTTTATATATATTAATCTCTTAATGTATCTAATTAAACTTTATAAATTAAACTTTATCTTAAGGATATGTTTATAGGGGAAAAAACAGTAGCATAAATTCAGTACTGCAGTTTTAGCTATCCACTGGAGCCTTGGAACATATTGCCTGAGAATAAAGGGAGAGAACTGTTGTTACAGTTTCCAACAGTGGACAGACAGCCTTATTTGTCTTCCCTCACCTTTGTCCTGATAAGCAAAATGTCTGAGTTTTCCAGGAGAAAAAAGGCATCCCTGGAAGAAGAAGAAACCATAATGCAGCTGTTCTTTAGGGTTCCTTTGGAATGGTGTTTGATTCTCCTGGCCTGCATTAGTTTGGTAACCATTCATTGAGTTTTGTGCCTTGCCAATAAATCCGTGGTCAAATAGCTTAGAGGAACAAGGGGTTTTATTTTTTGCTCATGATTCTCCATTACAGTTCGTAATTCAGCTTGACAGGAGAGCTCCTACCCACACCAGGAGCCAAAGGAACTGTTCGCACCACATCCACAGTTATTGCTGAGAGAGGGACAAACCTTGCTTGCCAGACTGTAAGTCTGTCAAGTATGCTGAGCATGGAAACTTACTGAACCAGCCCCTCCATCTTATTCACTTGCCCAGGGAATAGTCTGGCACACCATGGACTGTGTCTTTCCATGTCAATTACATACTTCCTTATAGGCTTGCTCAGGCCTTGCCTTAACTATCAATTCTTCACAAATGTGCCCAAAAGCTCAGTCTTCAATTGTCAAGTTGGCACCCTATATCTAACTAGCACACCTTTCATGTTTTATCTTTCATTTTATTGTTTCCATTTTTGATGGGCAAATTATAATATTTTATTCCTTGAAATATAGCACATTAGTTTCTGAGCAATAAATTTACAAAATGCAATCTTGGTTTCAATATTAAAATTCATTTGAATTTTCAACATGAAGTATAACTTGTGTTTTTTCTTTTTTACTTATTTGAGAGATGTAACAATTATTCTTGTGTGTTGCCATGAGAGAGCACTCAAAGTCAAACAACTTAAGGGAGAAAGGGAGATTTATTTAGCTTAGATTCCAGAGAGGAGAAACGGTCTTTCATGGTGGAAGCAGCATGGCTGGCTGGCTGAAGCTGGAGTCAGGCTACGTCACACCCATCTATGAGCCTGAGAGCTACCAGACTCCTTGCTGCAAAGGCAGATTTCTCTTGGAGGGTGGGACTAATCCATCTCAAGGCCACCCCTTGTGATGCCTTCCTGTAACAAGGCTCCACTTCTCAAAGGTGCCATGACCTTCCCAAACACATGAGACTGTGAGGGACACATTTCAAGCCATGACAAGAGAGAAGAATGTGAGGGGGCCCGGGTCATGTATGCATGGTGCACAAGTAGAGGTCAGAGGACAACTCTGGAAGTCTGTTGTCTTCTTCCACCACTTACATTTCCAAAGATTGAACTCCAGGTTTGTGAATAAGTACTTTGCTTACTGAGCTATATCACTGGCCCTAATTTCTGTTTTTATCCAAAGGAAGAGGAAGGGGTAAGGTAGAAGGGAAGGAGAAGAAAGAAAGAGAAAAAAAGGGAGGAGGAAGAGAAAAGGAAGAGGAAGGAAAGCAAGGAATAATGGGAATCTCAGCTGAGACAGGACAGTGAATTCAGGATCAGCCTGACTGCTTAGTGGGACCCTTTCTCTTTTTATTTTGGTAACAGAAAGACATTATTCGGCCCTAAAATCTTGCATCTCAGATTCTACTCCTAGTTATAACCATGCTAGCCTTGGATGTGTAAGATATAAATACTGTCTTTCTAGCAAAGGGTTAAATAAAAATAGAAAAACTCCATTCGAAAACATGCCACTTGGTAAAAAGTCTCTCTTCGGTGGACAGTTTCTGGAAGGTACCACAGGGTGGTAAGTGTGATGCCATATTAGATTATTTTGTACAGGACATAGTTACTCATTGTAGCATTTAAACTGCATTGTTGCTGATAAAAAAATCACCATCAAATGGCTTAAGGAAACAAGAGGTTTATTCTCTTACGATTGTCCCGTTACAGTTTTCTCAGTCCAGCTTGACAAGAGAGCTCACACCAACACAGGGCCAACTGGCCACATCATCTCCACATAACAGCTGAGAGAGGGACGATCTTTACTTCCCAGACCAGCTTGTCTGGCCAAGTGTACACAAGGATGCCAACTTTCTCAACCAGCTCTCTGTATTTTATTCCAGGGCCTAGTCCTACCCACCATGGGCTGGGCCTTCCCCATCAGCTAGACAATCTCCTGCAAGTTTACTCTGGGCTTAACCCAACTACTAATTCTCTACAAATGTGTCCAGAGCTCAAGCCCTCAGCTCTCAAGTTGACACCTGTGCCTAGCTATGACACTTATGCTTTTCAGAATGTTCTGCTGGAACTGTAAAATTCCACTAATCAGGGCAAGGCACAGGTCCCAGCAGACTCTCCTCTGGCCATGCTTGCTTGCCTGAACTCTTTAGGGCTACACACCCATCTTCGGAAGTAAAACTTTTCCTTGCCACGATTCTTTGGTCATTGTTAGAGGTAGATGCCTCATTTTCAAAGGAAAAAAATCAATATAGAAGCATAAGGAAAGAGTCACATGACTTGCTAAGATAAAAATTTTATATAGTGGAGCTATGTCTGGGACCCCAAAATGACATAACAAACTACATTGCAGACTGGTTCAAACTTCTGGATGGGACTTCACTGATAATTTTGCTATAAGAATGTTTCAAAGAACAAGCTTGGAGGTGGGGGGAGAGTGGACAGTATAGAAAGCAGTCATCACAACAAGTCAATGTTCCCTGAAACAGCTGTACCCAGTTAGTCAGAACGACCCAATACAGCCACCTGTAGTTCAAAGAAGTGTATCATGCTTACGATACTGTGAAAGTAATTTTTGTGCCTCTTTGAAATTTCTGTCAAAATGATTTGTTCCTGATAGGATGTAATTATGGCTTTGATCCTTATAAGCAATCCCTGCTTTCTTCTTGAGATCAAAAGTTCTTTCTGGCATAAACCCACTCTCCACTGCCAGTAATAAAACACTCTTGACATCATTGTGTGGTGTTTACCTGTAACTCACATGGGACGACTCATGGGTAAATGAGCTGCTGGATCTCACATAGTCTAAAATGCAACCCTTCTCCAGGATATTCTGGGTGGAAGATAACTGGTGTTGAAAACATTCAAGAGACCAGGACCTCTCAACAAGACAAAATCACTCAAAGTCAAGCAACTTAAAGGGAGATCTATTTGGGTTATGGTTCCAGGGGGGAAGAAACAGTCTTTCATGGCAGAAAAGACATGGCCGACTGGCAGAAACTGGAGACAGGCTCATTTTTTTCATGCAGAATGAGAACTGCAAAACTGCCAACTGCAAAAGAAGACTTCCCCCAGAAATAGGGTGGGGCTAATCTACTCAAGATCCACCCTCTGTGACTGCCTTCTTCCCACAAGGCTCCACCTCCTAAAGGTGTTATGACATTCCCAAACACATGAGTCTATGGGAAACACATTTCACACCATGATCACCACATCCCCCAAGAGCGTTGGCTCCATTCCTGTGATCCAGCCTCACGTAAGCACCCAGCTTCTTCCAGAGGCTTGTGTGGCAGTTACTGTTTCTGTTACAACACTCATATAACCAGGGTAAAGGAGAAAGGGAGGTTTATCTGACTTATAGTTCCAGAGGGGAGGCATAGTCCATTGTGGAGGGAAAGGCATGGCTGGCTGTCAGAAGCTGAAGGTGGCTCAGATTACTACAGACATCATGGAGGCAGAAAACAAGTCTGCAAGGGCAGACTACTAATGGAAGCAGGGTGGGGTTAACCAAACTCAAGGCTGCCACTCTGACATGTCTTCTTCCATTAAGGCTCCACCTCCCAAAGGTACCATGACCTTCCCAAACATTATAGCTAAGGATGCAAACACATGAACCTGCGGAGGACAACTTATATTTCAAACCACTACAGTTTTCTTGACATGAAACCTTGATATAGATGGTCTCAACTTCCTTCCAGAAAGTCTATTCCCAGAAACATCAGAATTTTTTCTAATACTGAAACCAAAAGTCATGGTCAGAACTGTCCACTAAGATTTGTGGTTTACAGCCAAATCTCTTCCCAGCCTAAAGCTCAGAGAACCTTGTGGAAGAAGGGGTGACAAGATTGTAAGAGCCTAAAGATGGGGAGGACCCTGATTGACAAGGGACTCCACTCAATATTCTTAACTTTGCAAAGTTGAAAGGATATTGCGACCATGTGATTTGACCTTGCCTGTCCTGCACAATGGCTGACAGGTCAACAAGCCCTCAAAGTTTGGCACAGATCTCAGAGGAGAAGACTTCAGGCAGTAGGATCTTTAGAGGCAATGGGGTTAAACAGATATAACAGAGTTCCGTATTAGTGGGTCGCCCAAGAAGGAGCCACACTGAGTTTCGAACCCTCACTACTGTAGATGACTCAGAGGGAAACAGATGTTCTGGAGGAAGGGAGGGAGCAGGCAAAAAATACCAAGAGAGGAGGAGGGAGGAAAGAGGGATGAGAGAGAGGGAGGGGGAAAAGTGGGACAGGGGATAACAGGGAGAAAAAGAGGAGGGAGAGAAAAGGAAGGGGGTACTTACTGAGCTTGTAAAACAAGGTAAAAAATAAAGTTTTGAAGAAAAAACTTAAAAAAAAAAAAAAGGCACGTGGTTTAGGGAAGCAGGATGGGGAATACAACCAGTCTAAGTTTTACAAGCTCTAGCATTTCAAACTGTTTAGATAGCTTCCTGTCACTTTTCCAACTGAAAAAAAAAATAAAACTTGTATGCTGATGTTTGTGTTTGCATGTGTGTTTATACACACATATATATGTTTTATAGGCATGAATGTGTGAACATAATATTCGTGTGTGTGTGGTGTGTGTTGTTTTTGCAAAGGTGATCTTGTGTAGAATACCTGGTATGCTGAAAAAAGCTACAGCACACTTGTTTTTCATGTCTTATGACACTTGTAGATGATTTAGTGTTATTATTTTCTTATCTATATAATAAGCCCTGGGCAGATATAGGCTGCTGCTCTAAGCCAGTTGCCCACTGTGTTCAAGTTTTCTGTATGTATTTCATCTTTTTCTTCATTTTAGCATTGTCCAAACAGAGTGATTTTGTGTGGTATATGGTAGTCAGGAAAGCAGTGTGGGGATTCTGCAAACTTCTAAGTAAATCTGTACCAGTCATGCATTCTGGGACTGTGGAAATAACCACAGGATAAGTTTAGGGACTTATTGGACCTACTGTGAGCTGAATATTGGCTAAAACTCCATCAAACTCACCTCACTTCCTTAAACTCATATTTTGTGGCCCTTATTTTATCTGGAGGGCCACAATGCTTTTTAAGGTGTCCTGGAATTAATGTAACTTAGAAGCAGTGTCTCACATTTCTTTTTTCCCCAATGTATAGTAGCTCTAGTAAAAGGTAATCGTCCCTTTGGGAAAGCACAGGAGAAAGATTAATATGAAAGCTTTTTGTTAGTGTGTCAAGGTCCTTTCTCAGAGTGACCTGGCCTCCCCTTCACTCAAGGGATATTTCATCTGTAAAATGGCTCAAGTCTTGAAATTGATGAGCCAGGTTCTCTGTTGCTCTTTCAAGGCAGACTTTTGTTCATTCGTTTTAGAATTTCCTGTCTGTCTAGATCCAGCAAGAACTTAGTAGGCTTCTTATCTCTTTTATTCGTGGGGCACCATTATTAATCAGCCAGAGCCAAAGGTCTAAACAAGTCAGACCATCATAGATGCTGTTCTGCCTGTGCTGTTCATTACAGTGAGTATGCTCACTTTGCTGTTGGTGATTCAGTATTGCCACTTGGCCCCTGCTGCTCCACTGAATTCAATTCTTCTGATTGAGCAGCTGCATTGACCATTGTGAGTAGTGGAATGAGGGAAGTGCAATGATCAATCTCTTTAAATTTGGTGATATCCCTCTCACTAATTTTTATGTAACATAGTTCTGGTGAAGGGCATGTCATTTGGGTTCTCCTGTTAAGGATTAAGTTTTGAACAAGAAATCCGCTCAAGCATACTAATTTCCCTGAGTCTTTTAATCCCATCACCAGCACTAAACTAACAGATATATGGTATTTCCAGCTCATTTTCAGAAGATTATACTTGTATGAATATTTTGCCCATACAATCAAATAAATTTTGGGGGCCATTTCTACCTTAATGATTAACAGCATTAAACCTCAAATCTCTATTCAATGGACCCATTTCAATGAGCTCAGCCAAATTCATCTTTATGTTCCTTCCATCAGTATTCCACAACCTTAAAATCCATTCCCAGACATAGTCCCCAGATTTTTTGATTGAATGAGTCATGAAATTCCCTAGAGGTAATCACACTTCCTCATGAGCCACGTTTTTTTGTTTTTTGTTTTTTTGTTTTTGGTCAGCTTTGGGGACCTGCTTGACCTTGAGTCTGGTGACAGACTGGGAGGCAATCATGAGTGGGTGCTCTGTAACATCAAAATTGTCTTGAGGGATAGTCCTAGCCTTTCCCACAGACAAGGCAGGGTTAATTATCTCAGGCAAAGGTGGCTTCCTTTCTGCAGAGTATGAATTGAAGGTCAGCTTGGAGTACTAGGAAAAGACTATTTTTTCTTCTTTTCCCAGCTTGAAAGATGGCTCAGAGATGAAGGGCTTTGCATCCCAGATTAAAGATGCCTGGTGGAAGGGGTAGCCGCATGCAATTCTGTCCCTGGAAGGCAGAGCCCTGGGAAATCCCAGGGCAAAGAAATAAGGAGGAAGAACAATGGAGGATGATTCTCAAAGTCAGTCTTGGGCCTCCACAGGCATACACACTCAAGTGTCCTCTTGATTCATACTTACACATAAGCAAAAACACACAATATTTTTTCTATTTCTGGGTCAGATGGCTAATTGGAAACCATCTTTGCATGGTACAGTGAAAGACAGAAGTCAGGAGATAAGATTGCTCACTGTACAACTCTAGCTTGAACCCCAGTACTCATACAAAAAAGAACATGGCTACACATGCCTGAAACTCCAGACGTGCGCAAAAAGGAGGATTCTGGGAGGTTGCTGGCCAATAAGCCTTAACAAAAAATGGAGAACTTGAGGTTTACTGAGAGAATGTGTCTTAAGAGGATAAGTCAAAGTTTGATAAAGGGAGATATCTAGCATCTTGCCTTGTATGTACATGCACAGGCATGCATAGCTACACATGTGTAACACACACATACACACAAATGGAGAGAGAAAGAGAGAACCCGTTGACAGATTCTATTTCTATTAGAGAAGCCTTGAAATAAAAGGCAATTAGCCTATGTGCTATTTCCCCACAAAGAAGCAACCAAAAGCAGCCACTACCTGGCACCTAAGTATATCATCCTGACGGTCCCAGACCAGAGTCAGTAGTTACTGTAGGGAGGCACTTTCCCTTCCTAAACATGGGTGCCTGGAGAATAGCAAAGTGGAGAGGCACTGACTCTGTGGTGAAATGAGATCAGGGACTGGATACAGTACCTATGGGGTGATGTGGAGATGTAGGCAAGTTCGTGAGGTGTGGGAGCCTAACATTGAGATTCTCCATGGACACTCTCAAGTTAGTAGAGCATGAAAGTACTGTCATTGCCACTACCTGATCCAGCTATGCGGGAACATGAGAAGTGCACTCCTGAGCTTGGTACAGTTGGACAAGGCTGGGAAGAGTCCTCCAAATGGCAAAGATGAACACACATGGGCAGCCTCTCCACCATCCTCAGTTACAGAAACTCCCATGCATGGAGAGAAACATTCTCTAACACCAGCTTTTGTCTTGATTTTTAAAAAATTTTTTATGTTTTATAGCCTTATGGTTTCATACATGCATACAATGAATAGAAGTCATTTTCACTCCATCTCCTTACCAGATTCCATCCCCTTGCTTTCAGACAGTTAAAACCTTCTTCTTCCCAACTAGTCTCCCTCTTACTTTGTCTCGTGTGTGTGTGTGTGTGTGTGTGTGTGTGTTCCACTAATTTTTGCAAAGGCTGTGTGCATTAGCATATTTCTGGGGAGATAACTAATTGGCAGAGTCATTAATAAAAAAATTCCTAGATCATGTTAAGTCTACTATTTATAATGACTCAAATCTGATATGTATTGTTTTTCTGTCCTCTGCATCTGACATAATATTTGCATGTGACCTGTGATTAGAGATTTTCTATGTAAAATTAAAGCAATTAATTGTATTGTCTGGCCCAATGAGGTTAAAGCAATGGTGAGGGAAATAAGCATTATATTTGTACCATTTACCTTTAGGCCAGCTTGACATTAGTTATAATCCATAGTACAGTATTAAGACCTTTTAGGAATATTGTATTATCCTATGAGGCAAGTGATGAAATCCTTTAGGAATTAGGATTTTATGAGTTTATAGGCATAACCAAATTTCTGTCTAATCAAGATATATTAGTTTTTAATGTATAAAACAACATGCAAATTGTGGTTATCTATATTATTGGAGTTAACGAGGAGAAAATTTATAGAAACAGTTAAAAAACACTTGAATACACTCTAAACTATAAAACTCAGTTCTTAGCAGGTATGTTTCTGAGGATCTATGCTTTTTTTCCCATAACATACAGTCCTTTAACTATCACATTACAAACTTCCTACAACATACTTTAACCTTCTAAGTACAGTTTTTAATTATCAACAATATATCTCGTACCTACAACCTTCATATTTCCTTCCCTCTATTTGATGGCTCCCTGCTGTTTTATTAAATTAGATACTTGAAAGAAACATGTCTTTTAAAAGGAGGCAGTAACAGTAAACCTCATCTTTTTTTTTTTTTTTTTTTTGTTCCAGTCCATGTTTAATGTGACCAACAAAGCTACTGAAGGCTCAGTATGCCAGGAAATACAAGTAATTTACATCACTGGGTAAAGCACACAGAGGTGGAAAGATAGAGGTGGTGTAAGGACATGCAGAACTGGGGTGCAGCACTGCAGTTCCCCAACATGCCAATAGTTAAGCATAATCAGGTATGGCAAGAATATTGCCACACAGAAAAGACAATGCTTAGAATTGAACCTGGCAAGAAGCTTGGATCATACCCTCCTATATCCAAACCTCCCAGCTGGCTTGCACTAAGCTCACAGGGAAGTAGTTTCCAAGATATGTTTAAGTAAATGGAGCACGTTCCAATGCTTTTACAGCACAGTAGAGCCCTCGAACAATCTCATGCAAAGAAATAACAAACCTTAAGGAGATGGAAATGCTAATCGCCTGATCAAGTGTGTGTCTATGTAGCAGCTTATCATCCTACCCACTATAGATATGCAATTCCAAAAAATATTAAAAAAGAGCAGTGGTATCCTAAAAGCAGCTTTCCTTATACTCTGACCAATAGGTCAGAGGTCACGGGGAGCAGGGATGCTAGAGTGTGGGACAACAGCACAAGACACCATACAGGGATCAGGCTCAGACAGGGCAGGTCTAGCAAGGCTTAGTCCAGTCTAAGGGAGGGCTGAGAAACGCCAAGTAGGGGCAGCAGATGGCAACAGTGCTACAAATTATCTGATGGGAGTTGATCTGCAGAACTGCTCCTGTGGGAACAGGCCAGGTGATGGCACTCTCAAATGTGTGATAGGGACACAGGTGGGATCCCTAGCAGGAATGAAGGTATAACAGGCCCACACTCTGCTAGAACAGGAGCGCTGCTTATACTCAGGTAAAGCAGCATCCAGAAGGACTCTCTGCTCACCCAAGGTGTCGCTGGACATCTGAGGATACCACTCAGGAGTAGGATCCCTGGGGTTCCCTATGCATAACACCTATCAGGAGGAGACACTGCTGTTACCTATCTGGACCATGTTTAGAACCCAAGGTTGTGGGATCAGAACCACAGAAAGTGGCTTTTGTGGGGCCTTGAAACACCTGCCACCCACTATGAAGTACCCAGAAAGGCTTCTTGATGTCCTTGTCTTAGAAACCTATTTTCTGGAGGACCGAACTCCCTGGGTAAGCTGATTCTGGCTTCAAAAGAGAGAGCAGACAGGGAATTACTAAATTCTGAAAGCAGAGGGGGTAAGTGTGGGAGCCATTGCTTCTAGCTGAGAGGTGGCTAGCTCCAGCACCAGAATCAGGATTACATGAAAAAATGGACTGAGGGGCTGGAGAGATGGCTCAGAGGTTAAGCCTCCACCTTGAAGGCGGAAGGTCCTGAGTTCGCATTCTAGACCCCACGTATAGACGCAGGGCGGAAGCGGGGGCGGCCTGCGTTTCCGGTCCTGGTAGGGCGGAGCCTGTGAATCCCGGGGCAGAGTAAACAAGGAGGAGGTGGAGGCGGTCCATGATGGTTCCCGAATTCGTCCGTGGTTCATACATACACACACACGCACACGCATAATTGAACAAAAATGAAATAAAAAATATTAAAAAAAAGAAAAAAGAAAAAATGGACTGAGTCAGGGGGTCCTGGGCCCAAGAGTACTCTCCTTGACCAAATGCCGCTCAGGTGGAGTATTTCTGGATTAAGTGGAGTGTCAGAAGGGACCGAGACAGGCTTCTGGGAGAGTGACCACGCTGAAGCTCAGGACCTCCCAGAGCTAGATAAATATTGTCTGATCCTAGGCAGCTGTGGGACCACCAATGTTTGGCTGGACACGGGAGACAGGGAGCAAGGCACAATGGCATGGTTCTCATTAATACTGCTTGGGTCTTGAGTAACTTCCTCGGCAGAACTTGCAATCATCAGGGAAGCATAGGTCCCCATCGAGGCAGGGGCTGCCCAGATCCAGGGCTCAGCCCATCACAAGTCCAAGGATCTCACAGATGCAGTTGAAGTAGTCCAGTAGTACTTGCAGTAGGGCATATACTCATCTACCTGGGCCAAAAGGCAGTTCCAGAGTCACAATGAGCAATCCAAGGTGACTGGTTCAGACCCAGGCACCCAAGTGGAAGTCCATCTTGAGGGGCCAGAAGCTGGCATCCAGCTGGAGAGCTCCATTCTGTGGGCTCACCAGCAACAGAAACACCAGTTGTTCCATGATCATGTGTACACATACAAGGTCCCCACAATACAGGCCACTTGATCTGGAGATCCACCAATGGGGTATATGCCACTCCAAGTGAGGTAATGCCCATTTGCTGCCAAGGATGTACACTGACATTGGCCCAGATACAGTTGTGAGGGCCCTGCTGACTGTCCCTGCTTCGAGGCATGCTAGGAGTAGAATGGAAAGAAGAGTCCACTCAAGGGCTGGTGTAGACAGAGGAGGCAGGCAGGGATCAGCTGGACAGGGCATAGCAGATCTGCCATTCCAGGCAAATGCTGAGGACCAGGGGAGCTGCCAGCTGTGGCTTCAGGGACTGTCAGATGCAGGCCATCGTCCAAGGCAATCCGAGAATGCGCGAGGTGACCGGCTCCAAGGTTTATACAGCCGCTGATGGAAACCGTACAGTCCGGCCTCCTCCCGGGGGCGAGAATCCCAGGGCCACCCGCCTGCCTAAGTCCGAATCGGACGCTCCCAGCCGAAAGGCACCGGGAAACCAGCGCTCCATGCGCAGCCACGCCCACCAGCGCGCCAGCCCGGCTCAGCCCAGCCGCGGCTCAGGCCTTCCCGCCGGGCGGCGTGCGCGCGCGTCCTAGTAAACCTCATCTTTAAAAGAAATACAGAGGAGCGCACTGTTGCCCTCATAAAGTCTAGCATCTGTTAAGGGCACCGAGACCCCTGGAGGCAAGGGATTGACAGCCATAGTAGTAATCTTATGATTAAGGGGAACAAGAGAAAGGGCTTATGGAAATGCCACTGGGTCCTTATATGTCATCGGAGAGGAGGACCCAGTGGAGAGTTAGGCGCACACAATAAAGGACTCTCTGGGAATTGGGGGGGAGACACTGGGGGAAGGGGAGGGGGGAGGGAGGGAACTGGTAAAAAATTTTAAAATGTATAATTAAATTTTTAATAAAAAAAAAAAAAAAAAAAAGAAATACAGAGGGAGGGAACTGGTGTACCTAATAAGTTTGTATGAGCTGAAATAAAAAAAAAAAATACAGAGTTGGGCCTAATTTGGCAATTGCAAATTAGTCTATTATCATACAAAATATATGAACACCAATTCACATGTAGACAGTCTATACACAGTCATATATAACTATACACTTAAAATCCCAGCTTGGTAGCTCTCGTGTAAGTTTATCACTTATATCTTTAAAATACATGACCTTTAATATAAACACAGTAGAAAATGATTAACTTAGGACATATAGCATGATGTAGCTAAGGTGAAGCAGGCCAAGCCACTTGTGCCTGTACAGAGTTTAAAAAGGTCCTTTTTTTTCTCGTTTGAGTTGGTTAAGATAAGAACCTTGAGTCTGAATGTTAATTGGTAGTATTATGGTTTTTTAAATCCTCATTTTGAAAGAATTTAACATATATTTTTAAATATCAAATGAACAATAATACATAGTTACAGGAGAATCTCTCAAGTTTTCTTTAGAACTCAGTAGCCACATTATCTGGATAAAAGTGACATATTTATTTATAAAGGGGGAGTCTTCAGGACCTTGGCAAGAATACAATAACATCTTTATCTGCAGCCACTTTAAAATCAAAACCAAGCAAGATAATTTTTTTCCATGAAGGACAACTTATAATTTATCAGCAACAGTTTTAATAGACTTCAAATTCTAATTATACTAGAGTGTTTAAGTTGGTACATTACTTAGGACTTTTGATGTTAACAAAATTATTTTTAAGTATGCATACATGTATTTTAATTGAGCATGCAAAAAATATGAAGAATATTAGTGTTCAATAGAAATTTTAAAAAAATTGAAGTGGCTACAAATTTGTTGCTTTGAAATATAAAACGCACAAATTTAGTCTTTAGATACACAATAGGGTTACATGTTTTTATTACTATGGCATCATAGTGTGTCTATGGTATGGTAAAAACTCTAGTGGAGTTTTGATTACTCAGGATTGTTTTTCCTGTCTGAGCCTTTTGTGCTTCCATATGAATTTTGAGATTTTTTAAAATCAATTTTTGTGAATAATTGGTTTGTAATTTTTATTGAGTCTGTATATTGCTTTTGGTAGGATGTTCATTTTTGCAATTTTGATTCTTCCAATTCAGGAACATGAGAAGTCTTCCACCTTCTGGTGACTTATAATCTCTTCTTTTAGTGCTTTAAAGTTTTCATTGTACAGGTCTCTCATATACTTGGTGAAATTTATTCCAAGGTATTTCATTTTTTTGGACTTATGGTAAGTGAGATTGTTTCTCTTAGGTCTTTGTTACTTGGTTCTGCTGGGGTGATTCCCCCAGGCACACACTGTGACGGCTCCAGGCTGTCGGGGCGGAGAAAGGCGAATATGCTGCAGGCCCTTTACCCCTACCCAAATCCAGGGGCCTCCGGACACAGCAGGGAGTCTGTCAAAGCGACACTCCATCATTCACTCATTCATTCACTCAGTTACACTGCTCCTGGCTGTAATGACGAAGATAAGTAAAGCCTGACCACCCGCACCTCCGCCTCTGCCCTCCAGAGACTCGGCCACAGACAGGGAGTTTGTCAAAGCAAGATCTCAGTTTATTGGGGGTAACAAATTAGCTTATATAGACAAAGAATCCAAGCACGCGAAACGGGCAGCCAATTACCTTAATGGTCAGTAAAGCACATACTCTGTATAGGTCAGACTAAACATAAATCTATGTTGGCTCTGTGTAATGTGAGCAGGGTTACGCTTAGGACACCAGCTCCCAGCGCCATCTTTGGCCCCATGTGCTAAGCCATGCCCTGCTCACTCCCTCCCAGACCGTTATCTTTGGGTGGGCCCAACAGGTTCATCTTTTACATATAGGAAAGTCACTGATTTTTGGACATTAATTTTTATAGCCTGCCACTCTACTGATCATATTTATTAGCTGCAGAAGTTTCCTGGTGGAACTTTTGGGTCCCTTTGGTATAGAATTTTGTCATCTGAAAATGGAGATACCTTGACTTCATCCTTTCCTATTTGTATCCCTTTTATATATCTTTCCCTCATTTTAAAACTCTAGCAAATATTTAAAGTACATAATAAATACGAGTGGTGTGAGTATACAGCTTTATATAGTTCCTGATCTAAGTGGGAATGGTTCAAGTTTTTCCCCATTTAAGATGACTTTTTTAAATTAATTTTTACCTCCTTGACACTTTAATACATGAATTCAATATGTTTGTAATTTTCACCCCTTAGTTCCTACTCTCATTCCCCTCCTTCCCCACTACATACATATTTTCTCCCTTCAAGTCAGTCTTCCTCCTACTTTCACATCTTTCTGCATATGTGACAAACTGGGTCTGATCTGGAATGCCTGTACTGGCAAGTTCAGGTCCATGTTATTTTTTATTTTTCTAGTTTTACAAACATAACAAGTGGTTGTCCCTGCCTTCCCCTCCTTCACCTTCCCTCCCTCCCTCCCCTTCTTCTTCCACCTTCCCCTCTCTGCACCAGTCAGTCCCTCTCCCTCACACCCACCTGCCTGTTTGCTTATGTGGGACTCCAGGGATCCCTTTGGGTTGTCTACATTGGTATGAGTTCAGGTTTCTGGCAGATTAAGTGGCCCTTTTCTTAGGTAGACCCACTGATAGGGATATTCTCCTTCATGTATCTAGTCCTAGCCTCTAAGGTTCCATCTGCATGTAATTATTTCTCCTGAGTTCCCCACTAGTCTATGAGGAAATGTTGATTTGTCAGTCACAGTGCAGGTCTGGTGAGGACAAGTCTTATTGCAGTAAGTTTCTGGATGCAGCAGCTTTATCTTCATTGGAATGTCCTGGCCAGCTGTAGAGCTCCGCACATTTAGGCTCTTACAATCGCACTGCCCACTCTTCCACAAGTGTCCCTGAGCCTCTTGGGTCTGAGACAGTGGCAATCATGAGGACGATGACACCTGGGCTAAACAGAAACAGTTTATTGATCTCAGGAGAATCACTAATCAATTAGGGATGCAGTCAGGCTCAGGAGCTAAACTGCGACCCTGAGGACATGGAGGGTGGTCCTTTTAAAGGTAAAAATCACAAGCGGGTGTGCAGTCTGCGGGGGTAGGGAGTGCTGGTGACATTTAATGTGATTGGTTGTTGCTAGGAGAAAAGGTAACTTTGGCACAAAACATAACTGTTTCAGGATGTTTGGCAGTAACAGTGTAGTTAAACATTCTGGCAGCTATATTAATAGTGTAGTTAACCGTTCTGGTAGCTAATTGGAGGGTGCTATTCTGTGATTTTTAACCTGGAACAGGGTGGGAAATTTTCAGTTAGCGCAGGGCAGGTCAGAGAACAGCAAATGGACACAATGGAGTTGCTTCTGTCCCTTCATTACCCAGGGCAGAAAGGATAGTTGTCAGCCATGGGGATCAATTAAAAAGTTTGTGATACGGAGCAGTGTGAAGAAAAAGCGAGGACGACCCCCGGACCGACCAAAGCTGCGCGTCCAGCGCTCACGTCCTCGCGCCGCCGCCGTGCCCAAAAGAAAGGCTGAAGGGGATGCTAAAGGAGATAAAGCCAAGGTAAAGGACAAGCCACAGAAAAGATCTGCAAGGTTGTCTGCTAAACCTGCCCCTCCAAAGCCAGAACCCAAGCCTAAAAAGGCCCCTGCAAAGAAAAGAGAGAAGGTACCTAAAGGGAAAAAGGGAAAAGCTGATGCTGGCAAGGATGGGAATAACCCTGCAGAAAATGGAGATGCCAAAACAGACCAGGCACAGAAAACTGAAGGTGCTGGAGATGCCAAGTGAAGTGTGTGCATTTTTGATAACTTTGTACTTCTGGTGACTGTACAGTTTGAAATACTATTTTTTATAAAAATGCAGAATTTTTGTTTTACTTTTTTTTTTTTTTAATTAAAAATTTAATTATACATTTTAAAATTTTTTACCAGTTCCCTCCCTCCCCCCTCCCCTTCCCCCAGTGTCTCCCCCCCAATTCCCAGAGAGTCCTTTATTGTGTGCGCCTAACTCTCCACTGGGTCCTCCTCTCCGATGACATATAAGGACCCAGTGGCATTTCCATAAGCCCTTTCTCTTGTTCCCCTTAAGCATAAGATCACTACTATGGCTGTCAATCCCTTGCCTCCAGGGGTCTCGGTGCCCTTAACAGATGCTAGACTTTATGAGGGCAACAGTGCGCTGGACATTGCGCAGGGCATGCAAAGTTCCATTATGATTGCTTTGGCCCCAACTATTGTTGAGAATCTTGCAAATCGTTGCTCCTCCCATCCTTTTGCTCTTACAATCTTACCGCCCCCTCTTCCGCAAATGTCCCTGAGCTCCAGGATGGGGAGAGATTAGGCTGTTCTAGTTCTATGTGATTGATATAGAGTCTCTGAAGTTCTGGATTGTGGTTTGTTGATTTTCTTTTGCAGTTTTTCTGCTCCTGCAATTCCCTTCACTCCATTCTGCTGGGCACTGTATGTCACCCCCTGGCCAGAGACAAAAAGCTGTTAAACTGGAGTCTTGTTGTAATAGCACATTCAAGGGTAGATGTAATAAGAGTAGGAAACCTCACTGAGGGCGGGGTCCATTACCCATTTGCAAAATGATTACTTTTTATCTGCTAGACTATATGCCCTCCCCTTCTGGTGAGATCAGGAAAGAACGTCTGTGAACTTAACCAGGTTTCTCGTTACTTACTTGCAGACCTTGATGGAGGCCTATTTTCTCTGCTGTAACATGGTCTCCTCTCTCCTTGTTTCTGGTGTGGCCCTCCTAACCCATCTCTCTTGTTCATAATCCTTGCAATTACTGTGTTACATAGGTTTACTTTTGAGTGTCCCAATGTGGGCTGGGCGAGTTTGGTATTAGGAGCCACCTATTAGGGAGTACATACGGCGCTTAATTTTCTGGGTTTGGGATACTTCACTTAATATAATTCTTTCTAATGACATCCATTTCCCAGCAAATTCCAGTAATTCATCATTTTTGATGGCTGAGTAGTACTCCATTGTATAGATGTACCACAGTTTCCTTATCCACTCGTCAACTGTTGGACATTTAGGTTGATTCCATGACTTTGCTATTGTAAACAGTGCTGCTATGAACATGGTCGAGCTTGTGCTATCGAGGCGAACCTCTGCTGCTTGGGGGGTTATTCCCAAAAGTGGGATAGCAGGGTCATATGGCATTTCAATCTTTAATTTCTTCAAGAATCTCCAGACGGCTCGCCAGAGTGGCTGTATGAGCCTGCATTCCCACCAACAATGTAGGAGAGTTCCCCTCTCCCCACATCCTCTCCAGCATTTGTCGTTGTTTGTACTGTGGATTTTTGCCATCCTGACCGGGGTGAGATGATATCTCAGGGAAGTTTGATTTGCATTTCCCTGATGGCGAAGGAAGTGGAGCATTTTTAAGATAATTGTTAGACATTTTAATTTCATCCCTGGTAAAGTTTCTTTGAAGTTCCAGGGCCCATTTTTTAATTGGGCCAGTGTTTTCCTTGGAGTTTAATTTTCTAAGTTCTTTGTGCACTCTGGACAGTAGAGCTCTGTCAGATATGTGGTTAGTGAAGACTTTCTCTGTGGGTTGCCTTTGAGCTCGTGCGACAATCTCTTTATCTGAACAGAAGCTCTTTAATTTCACAAGATCCCAACTGTTGAGAGTTGGTAGCAGTGACTGTGCCATTGGATGTCTGTTTAGGAAGTGTTGGCCTAGCCCAATCAGCTCGAGAGAGTTCCCTATCCTTTCAACTATGGCTTTTAAAGTCTCTGGCCTGATATCAAGGTCCTTGATCCATTTGGAATTAAGTCTTGTACATGGTGACAAGTACGGGTCCAGCTTTAATCTTCTGCATGTGGAGATCCAGTTTTGCCAGCACCATTTGTTGAAGATGCTGTTCTTTTTCCATTGGATTCTTTGGGCCCCTTTGTCAAAGACCAAATGGCTGTAACTTTGTGGGCTTATATCTGGGTCTTCAATCCTTATCCATTGATCTGTGTGTCTATTTTGGAGCCAGTACCAGGCTGTCTTTATAACTATGGATTTGTAGTATAGACTTAGGTTTGGTATGGTAATACCTCCAGCTGTGTTTTTGTTACTCAGGATTGTTTTTGCTATCCTGGGTCTTTTGTGCCTCCATATGAACTGTGAGATTGTTTGGTCAACTTCTTTGAAGAATTGCTTTGGGATTTTGATTGGTATAGCATTGAATCTGTATATTGCCTTTGGTAGGATGGTCATTTTTACAATGTTGATTCTGCCAATCCAGGAACAAGGGAGGTCTTTCCACCTTCTGGTGTCTTCTGCAATTTCTTTCTTTAGGGTTTTAAAGTTTTCATTGTAAAGGTCTTTTACCTCCTTAGTTAGGTTTATACCAAGGTATTTCATTTTTTTAGGGGTTATAGTAAATGGCATGGTTTCTCTCAAGGCTTTTTCACTTCTTTCATTCTGGGCATATAGGAAGGCCTCTGATTTTTGCACATTTATTTTGTATCCTGCCACCCTGCTGAACTTCTCAATTAGTTCCAGGAGCTTCCTGGTGGAGTTTTTGGGATCACTCAGGTATAAGATCATGTCATCTGCAAATAGAGATAGCTTGACTTCTTCCTTGCCAATTTGAATCCCTCTTATGTCCCTTTCTTCTCTTATGGCTTCGGCTAAGACTTCAAGTACAATATTGAATAGAAGTGGTGAGAGTGGACAGCCTTGTCTTGTTCCTGATCGAAGTGGGAATGCTTCCAATTGTTCCCCATTGAGCATAATCCTTGCTGTGGGCTTGTTGTATACAGCTTTTATTATATTGATAAAAGTTCCTTCCATTCCTACTGTCTCTAGCGTTTTGATCATAAAAGGCTGTTGGATCTTGTCAAAAGCTTTTTCTGCATCTATCGAGAGTATCATGTGGTCTTGGACTTTGGACTGGTTTACATGATGAATTACATTTATTGATTTGCGTATGTTGAACCAACCTTGTGTGCCGGGGATGAAGCCTACTTGGTCCCCATGAATGATCTTTTTAATATGTTTTTGAATCCGATTTGCTAAGACTTTGTTGAGAATCTTTGCATCTGTGTTCATCAGGGAGATCGGCCTATAGTTTTCTTTTTTAAGTGAATCTTTATTAGGTTTTGGGATTAAAACGATATTAGCTTCATAGAAGGAATTTGGTAGTGTTCCTTCCTTTGCTATTTGATGGAACAGTTTAAGGAGTATTGGTGTTATTAACTCCTTAAATGTCTTGGAGAACTCTGTGCTGAATCCATCTGGTCCAGGACATTTTTTGGTGGGAAGATTCGAGATTACTTCCTCAATTTCCTTATATGTTATAGGACTATTTAAGTAATTCACAACTTCCTGATTCAATTTAGGTAAGTTGTGTTTACTTAGAAATTCATCCATCTCTTTTGTGTTGTCAAACTTCACAGAGTATAAGTTTTTGAAATATGATGTTATAATTCTCTGGATTTCTTGGGTATCCGTAGTGATAACTCCATGTTCATTTCTAATTTTGTTAATTTGGGTTTTCTCTCTCTTGCTTTTGGTTAGTTTAGCTAGGGGTGTATCAATCTTGTTGATTTTTTCAAAGAACCAGCTTTTTGATTGGTTGATTTTTTCTATCGTTTTCTTAGTCTCGATTTCAGATATTTCTCCCCTTATTTTGCTAATCTCTTCTCTTCTACTGCTTTTGGGATCAGATTGCTCTAGTTTCTCTAAAGCTTTAAGCTGCATTGTTAAGTTGTTTATTTCTGATGTTTCCATTTTTTTGATGTGGGCATTAAGAGCTATGAACTTACCCCTTAGAACAGCTTTCATTGTGTCCCAGAGATTTTGGTAAGTTGTATTTTCGTTATCATTCACTTTCAGGAAATCTTGAATTTCCTTTTTAATTTCTTCCTGAATCCAGTTCTCATTCAGCATCATAGTGTTAAGTTTCCAGGAGTTAGTGTATTTTCTCTTGTTTGATGTGTTGTGGATGTCCAGCTTTAGGCCGTGGTGGTCTGATAGGGCACAGGTTAGAATTTCAACTTTCTTGTACATGTGTAGATTCATTTTGTGGCCCAATATGTGATCTATTTTGGAGAAAGTTCCGTGTGCTGCTGAGAAAAATGTGTATTCTTTGGTGCGTGGGTGAAAAGTTCGATAGAGATCTGTGAGGTCCATTTCTTTCAGGGTTTGATTAAGTTCCAAAGTGTCTCTGTTAAGCTTTTGACCTGTTGATCTATCCCATGTAGAGAGGGCGGTGTTGAAGTCCCCAAGAATTATTGTTTGGGGGTTGATTTCTTGCTTTAGACGCTGTAGGGTTTTCTTAATGAATGTGGAGGGGCCCGTATTGGGTGCATATATGTTCAGTATTGTGAAGTCTTCCTGGTGAATTGTACCTCTGACTAAAATGTAGTATCCATCCGTGTCTCTTATAATTTTTTTGGTTTGAAATCCACTTTGTCTGATAGCATAATGGCTACCCCTGCCTGTTTTCTGCTTCCATTTGCTTGTAGAATTGTTGACCAGCCTTTTATTTTTAGAGCGTGCCTATCTTTTGTGGTGAGATGGGTTTCCTGCAGGCAGCAGATTGATGGATTGTGATTTTTAATCCAAGTTTGTAATCTGTGTCTCTTGATCGGTGAATTAAGTCCATTAACATTTAGTGTTATAATGGAGAAACTATTGTTAATTCCAGACATTTATTATGTTTAGTAGTTTTTATAAGTATATTGCTTCGCTTTTAATGGTGTTATATTTGCCTTCTGTTCTCCTGGATATGCCTGTTTTTTTCTTCACGCTTGAGTATCATTTCTAGCAGTTTTTGAAGGCCTGGTTTGGTGGCCATGTATCCCTTAAAGTTGTCTTTGTGCTGGAAAATTTTTCTTTCTCCCTCGATCATGACTGATAGTTTTGCAGGGTAAATCAGCCTGGGTTGACATTTTTGCTCATTCAATACTTGAAGTATGTCTCTCCAAGCTCTTCTTGCTTTTACTGTTTCGACTGAGAAGTCATTTGTTATTTTAATAGGTTTGCCTTTAAAAGTGACTTGTTTTTTCTCCCTTGAAGCTCTCAGCACCAGTTCTTTATCTTGAATGTGGAGTGTTTTAACTATTATTTGCCGCGGTGTGCTTCTATTTTGGTCGTATCTGTTTGGGGTGCGGAATGCCTCTTGTATATGAATGGGCCTCTCTTTCTTTAGATGAGGAAAGTTTTCCTTGATGATCGTTTGAAAAATTTCCTCAGGGGTGGTATTTTGAGATTCTTGCTCCGGTATTCCATGAATACGCATGTTAGGCTTCTTCAGGGTGTCCCATATCTCTTGGATATTTCTCTCAAGTATCTTTTTGGCTTTAACAACCTCTTCCATTGAGCTGGCTAGTACTCCCACTTTATCTTCAAGGTCTGAAATTCTGTTTTCTGCTTCATTAGTTCTGTTGATAAGACTCTCTGTGGCGTTCTGGGTTGAAGATAACTTGTCTTTTAGCTCAGTTTTAAACTCTGCTTGAGTTTGTTTTAACTGTTCTATGCCACTTTTTGTTTCTTGCACTGTTTTTCTCAACTCCTCCAGATGTCTGTTGTGTTCCTCTTCAAAGCGATTGATTCGATTATGTAATTCCTCCCGGATTTCCTCTTTCATAGTATTGAACATGGTAATGATCATATTTTGAAGGTCGTTATCCTGGGTCAGGCTTTCTTGGCCTTTTTCCGCAGGTTTGTTCTTTTTGGAGTCTAACATTATGGGATTAATTTCTTCAGTGGGAGATTTGTTTACTTGAGTGTTGCTTCTCATGGATTTGCACTTTGACTTTGGCATTGTCATTTTAACTCTTAAGATCTCTCAATTTCACTAAACTGAATTATTTGGCCTGGGGTACTGGTGGGCGGGGCCTGAACGGGGACTTACCTAGGGAGCGGGGTGAGGCCCGGGTGGACCGCGTGCGTGTCCCGACTGGCGGAGCGGGGTGGGGCGAAAAGGGAGGATGGGCGCGTCGGCGTGGAGCTATTTAACCCGAGGGCAGCTGGGTCGGGGCCCGGGCGCAGGGGGAGGTCCTCCTCGTTCCCTCGGCCCCCGCGCGGCTCCGGCTGGATGGCGGGAGTCGGAGCCGGGTCCCCGTGGGCTGACCTGGGGTCCTAGAGCGCGCGTTGAGGCCCGGCTGGATCTCGCCTACGCGTCCCGACTGGCGGAGCGGGGGTGGGGCGAAAGAGGGATGTTTTACTTTTTTTTTTAAGCTATGTTGTTAGCATACAGAACATGTCATTGTTTTTTTGGGGGGGGAGAAGGAACATGTGTCACTAACGGACTTTGCAAAGCGGGATTGCTGTGGGAAAAACATCTTTTTTTGTTAGATTTGAAAGGTCCTCTTGGATCCCAGGAGGAGAGATTCCCCGGTGTGGACCCAAACAAGGGGTGGCACAAAGGCCTTGTGGTGTAGGAAACCCAAACTCACTTTTATGTCCTCCTCCCCCTCCACCATCAACATAGACTTAACTCCCTTAAAACCAGATCCCTGTTGGGACTTGACCCCCTAAAATTGGTTTTGCCAGTATGTCAGGTGATCTGGACTCTGCAGTGACATCATTAATGGTGGTCCTCAAAAGAGCAGTGGTTCCTTTCCTAAAAAATTGTGGATTTTCAGATTGATACCTCTGCCAGTTTCATTTCATTTCCTGAAAGTCAGGGTCGGCTTGTGAAAGTTGTTAAACAACATGCTTATGTGAAATGTCCACCCTCACTCTAAACATCCCCCGTTTGAAGCATCAAATGAAGACTTCCTTGGATTTTCTGATTTTGGTAGTCAATACAAGAAGGGAGTTTGAAAGTTCTTGTATACTGTTACTGATTGTCTGCCCATGTCCTGCCTGAAATTCCATGATTGTTTATGAAAAGTATCTTTAATAAAGCTGAATACAGTTTGGCTTGGAAAAAAAAAAGTTTGTGATACTAGGAATAGGTCCAAACCACCCAAAGTTTATTACATAGATAAGCAAATAATAGTCTGTAGCTACAGACTTCAGGAGACATGGAAAATAAGTGTGTTTTAACTTTTTCTGCAGCAGATCAGATATTCTAGACAAGGTCAATTTTGTATAAACAACTTTTATCTGAAGAATGAGGGAAACACACACACATATAAAAATGCATGCATATATACACACAGAAACATGAACTCATGTGCACATTTAATGCATGTGCACACATACAAACACTAACACCACCATACAGTCAATGTTCAAGTGACTTTTTTGGTAGAAAGGCCACAGGCAGCTCTGTAAACAGTTGAAGACACTGGAACATATGAAGCTTAGACTGATTATATTCTTTACTCTGTTCCCCTAAATCATTACCCCTACTAGAAAAAACATTGACCATGTCTCACTTCACTGTTAGGAGAACTTCTGGTGTTTCTGGGAATGAAGTAGAGAGTGTTTATGCTAAGGTTCAGGACAGGCAGATTTGCTTAAGCAGCTGGTGGTGATGTGAGACTGGTTTCCCAGAACACACTCATCATTTCATTCTTGGGGGCATCTAATGAGTTTCTCTGTGTTCTGTTGAATTCCTCCTACACTCAATCTCTGAGTACCTTCTGGGTCCATAGGGTTGTGGATAGCTATCTGGTGGGGGTTGTATAAAGAATAACTTAGATAATGTGGTAAGATCTGAAGAACCACCTAAATCTACAAGAAGTTGAGAACCTCTGATGTCGGCTAAGTGGAGGCAGGAGGGCTGGGACAGACAGACAAGAAAGAACCTGACTCTAGCCTGAGGCCCAGCTGGATAAGATTTGGTCTGACATATTGTGCTTCACTTATTGCCCTATACCTTAGACTCTGAGATGGGAGGGAGAGGCTACAGATCTAATGGGTACCAGGCCCAGTGTTGGCAAACCTAAGAGTTCAGGCATCCTGGGAAAAGAGGCAGCACTTCCCTGCCCTCCCAGGCTTGCTTTAGTCTACAAGATGCCCTCCTACAGGGCAAACTTCATTCCTCAATGTGATAAGACCTTCTAAGGCTTGTCATTTTATAAAGAATCCTCACAATAGTCCCCATTTTACACACTACAAAACCGAGCTCAGTAATGGACATGAACTTGCCATGTCTCAAAGCCTCCCAACAAACTTTGCACCACAGAATTCCACCACAGATCTTCCCAGGAAAATCTACTGACAACAATGGATAATACTGTGGGCGTTTAGGGATATAAAAGAAGTGAAATGTTGGTCAACGAGATGGCTCAGCAGTAAGGAATACGTTCACCAACCTGGCAACCTGAGTATAATTCCCAGAAGCCCATATGGTAGAAGGAGAGGACTGACTTCCAAATGTTCCCTGACCTCCACTTGTGCACCACGACATGTATGTGTATGCATATCTTTCTCTCTCTCTCTCTCTCTCTTTTTCTCTCTCTCTCAAGAAGAGAATTTAAAAAATGAACTCCTTTACTCCTCTTTTGGAGAACTTACATAAGAGCACATGGAAATTGTTCCAGGTACTTTATTTTAGAACTCAACACATGAAGTATCAAAAAGTTCTTTAATTGTGCTGTTTCTGAGCATCAGAGACCAGTGGACTTTGAGGCCAAGAGACCCACACTGATGCCGCACCCGTCCTTCTGTATCTGAACAGGAGAGGCGTGTCAGTTTTTCACATTACAGAGACCCAGTTTTATTTTCAGTTTGAGTCCTCACTTCCAGGCACTGCTTGTTCAGCTGCTTTCAAGGTTTAGAGTGAATAGGGTGAGGGGTCAGGAAGGCAAAGGATCCAGCAAGTTTAGAACAGTTCTGGTTTGAACACTCAGCACATCATCAGCCTCCTTCCTCCTTTCCAGCACAACCAGCTGCTCTGACCTCCAAGATTGCTGACCAGGTTTTTCTGTTTTGCTTTGTGTAGGGAACACTGAAGCCTAAGGCTCTAATTTCTTGAGGTGGTTGATAGGACACTCGTCATCCTCAGTGGTAGCAGGGGATCTCCTGTGCCAACAGTAGAGATCTGCCTCCTGCTGGCCTTCCAGGAAGGGGCCAGGGTGGTTCTCATCCTACCTCTCAATTGGCAAGGTGTTTTCTGCATATCTCTTCCTATTCGTTTGAGGGCATTAAGACATATTAACATATTTAATGATTGGCAGGGCTGTGTTGTTAAGGATAGCCCCAGCTATTGCTGACCTTACCTGTGGCTGTAGTCTATGTTGCAATGTATATGATGTCATGTATCTGATCAATGTCATCCCTCTGGTTCATGGTATATAAGGAATTAGATTTTAAAATAAATTTGATATTGGTTTTGGATTTTCCAATATCCCCTCTGATCCAGCCAGACTCAATTCGCACTGATCTCATTCTGGAAAAATCCATTCAGGTAAGCGATGTAAATGTGCTGGTCATGAATGCCTGCAGCTTTGGTTTGAGGTTTTTGTTTGTGAGACAGACCTACAGCTGTAGAGCCAGCTATACCTATCCCAATCAGTGCAGGAATGAGTTTGAGATTGGCTCTTTTCAGGAGGGGAAGTATGTGACTTAGAAATGTTGGTGCCTCTCTTCTCCTTGGTAGAATTGCAGCCAGGGGAGGACATGAATTAGGATACAGAGTTCAGGTTTTTGAGGGTCCTGGAAAGGTAGGTAGGCCAGAAAGTGTGTGAGCCCAGAGGTGCAAGCAAACCATGTGCCCATGAGGCAGCTGGAAGTTGATGGAAAGTCATATATCCTGGTGTATAGAGGTTAGTGGTCTAGACTGCATAAGCGGTATTGGGGCAGCAGACATGAGAGTAAGAGGAAATAGGAAGGGAATATTTCTTAGAGAAGAAGCAGGTGCCATTTCTCTGGATGTCCCCAATAATAAGGGATGAGTCCCAAGGGCAAGACTAGGTGTCATTCAGAGGAACTGACCTTAGTTGGGAGTGTGAGAAAGGGTCCTGTGAGGTGACACCAATATAATATGGGGGTCTTGGGTCTATGCATAGCCAACAGTCAGCAGTTAAATTGGGAGAAGTAGCATTTATGAGGGAGTGGACAGCTTCTATGGTCTGAAGTAGTAAGGAGGGTGTGGGTGCCTGGACATCAAAATCAGAGTCAGAGATCAGGGGGCTTGTAGTGAGGGAAGAAGGGGTTGGGAGGTAGTGGGAATTGAAGTCAGGGCTTTGGAGCTAGGGGCCCAATAAGAACAGGTGTGGGGGATCCAGACATTGGATGGTAAAGGAGGTGCCTGGATCAACATCTGAGACTTCGGCCTGAAGGACCCAGGTTTTTCCCATCTCCCATTTCAAGGGGTCATAAGGGGCCCAGAAGCATAGAGTAATCAATATAGGGTTGCAGTGGCGAGTGTGTCAGGGTTACAGGAGGTGTCTGTCCATAAGGAGGACATTATATCTGGATCTGGGCATAAGATATGCCAGGATGTTTTTGAGGACCAGGATTCACAGCCCCGTGAGCACAGTAAAATTGTCCTTCTCCAGTACAGGGTTTACCCTGGTGGGCCCTTCCAGCAGGACAGAGGTAACAAGTGTATATCCCTATAATCCTCGGGTCCCACCTGGGAAAGAGTCCTAAATCTTGAGATATGGTTGGCCAGATTTGGATTAGGTTTACAAGGAAACTCAGGAAGAAAGAGGAGGAGAGGAGTGTTTACTTAATAATTTCGCCAATTTCTGAGTTGGAAAGGTGCCAAAGGCTGGTACAGGGGGGTGTATGCCTTTGAGCACCAGGGAACAGAAACTGAATCAGATGTGAGTAGAATTATCCATAGGATGTACAAGAAGACTGTATAGCCTTGAGTCTTAGCTTTAAGGGGTCCATCAGATGTCAATTGATGCACCATTGATATCCTGGTGTGTGAGCTGAAGCTGGTTTGGTGTGGGAGCAATGCACCCAGGTCCAGATTCCATCTACCTTGAGGGTGGTCAGTGTAGTCAAAATGATGGTGTGTGGTCCCTTCCAACAGGGGCCAAGGGTTTCAATCTGATGTCTTTGTACCCATACTAGGTCACCAGGTCGGAAGTTATGGGGCTTGGCAAGGGGCAGGTGGTAGATATGACATAGGAGAGGGAAGACCTGTTCCTGGGCTATCTGTAGAGAATTGGAATGAGCTCCTCTATAATCTTGATTAACATCTGAGCCATTTCCTTCTTGGTTGGGACAGCCTCCATCCAGCTGGAGAAATCTACAAAAACTAGTAAATATTTATAAACTTACCAACCTGGTTTGATTTCAGTGTAGTCTACTTCCAGTGGACACCTGGAAGAGTTCCCCTTTCCCTCTTGTTGGGAGGGGGTTGGGTGTTAGAAGTTTGGGGGTTCATCATTTGACATGCAAGGCAGTTGGAGACACAGTCTTGGATTAGTTATTCAAGACCAAAGATTTTGTAATTTGAGGCATGAAAAAGTTCTTTCATTTTTATTTCTCCAAGGTGGGTTCCCTGGTGAATTTGATTAATTAAAGTTTTAGTTAAGGCTCTGGGGAGGATGAGACATCTGTCTGTGGTCAGTGTCCAGTTGTCTTTGATCTTGGTGTTGGACAGGCTGGCAAAATCTTTATCATCTCGTTCATCATAACGGGGTGTATTCCCATAGTGGGGTATCCCCGGGGTTGGCAGGGTTATGAGAGCAGTGGGGGTGGCAATAGCTGTTTCTCTGGCAACCTGATCTGCTAGGTTGTTGCCCCTGGCTTCTGAAGAGTTGCCCTTCTGGTGTCTGGGGCAGTGGACTATAGCTAATTTCTTGGGTAGCCAGAGAGAGGCCAGGACTGCTAGGATTTCTTCTGTGTTTTTAATAGTCTTTCCTTGGCTAGTAAGAGTCCCCATTCACGGTAGATAACACCATGTACATGAGCTGTGGCAAAGGCCTATCGGCTATCAGTGTAAATGTTAGCCACCTTTCCCTGAGCCCTTCTGAGAGCCTCCGTCAAGGCTATGAGTTTATCCCATTGGGCTGAAGTACCTGTGGGCAAGGCAGAAGTCCATACAGGGCCATCTAAAGTTACTTCCATCACCCCCACACACCTTGTTTTGTCCTTGATGAAGCTGCTGCCATCAGTGTAGTAGGTTACATCTGGATGTGGCCAGAGGATGTCCATCAGATCTGGGCGAGTTCCCTGAGCTTGTTGAAGAATATTGAGGCAGTCATGGAGCACCTTAGAGTCCAGATTCAGTAGGAGCGTTGCTGGATTCAAGGTTGAGCTAGGGAGGATGGCTATGCAAGGGGGATTCAGGAGCAGTCCTTGGTAATGTGTGAGCCTTGAGTTAGTCATCCATTTATCTGGGGGATTCTTGAGGATCCCCTTGATGGAGTAGGGGATTGTGATTGTAAGGGATTGTCCCAGGGTCAGTTTGTCTGTATCTTTCACCAGGAGAGCAGTGGTTGCAATGATGCATAGATAATGGGGTCATTCTGCAGCCACCAGATCTAATTTCTTTGATAAGTATGCAACAGGGTATTTCCAAAGGCTGAGCTGTTGGGCAAGGACCCCTTTTGCAACCCAAGTTTCTCATCAATATAGTGTTGGAATGGTTTACTGAGATCACATAAAGCCAGAGCCAGGGCTTCCAGTAATGTCTTTTTTATAGTTTGAAAGACCTTGTTTTGTGATTCAGACCATGTAAATATTTTGTCAGAGCCCTGGGTGGCATCATATAGAGGCTTGGCTAGTCAGCAAACCCAGGTATCCATAATCGGCAGAACCCAGTGGACCTGAGGAACTCCCTTGTTGTCTCCCATTTTTTGGAATCTGAATATTGAAGATGGTAACCTTCCTCGTAGGGGATAACCATCGTTTTCTTTCCTTTAGGATATACCCCAGGTTTGTTATCTCAGCAGCACAGAGTTGGGTCTTCTTGGCTAAGTCCTTATATGCTAAGGCATCTAAAGTCCTGAGCAAGTCTCTGGTTCCTTCTAGGCAGGTTGGCATGTCTTTAGTGGCTAACAGAATGCCATCCACATATTGAAGGAGAGTCACATTGGGGTGGAGAGAACAATACTCACATAGATCCTGGTATAGGGCCTCATCAAAAATGATAGGTGAATTTTTGAATCCTTGTGGGAATTGGGTCCAGGTCAGTTGTCCACTGAATCCCATATCTGGATCGTGCCATTCAAAGGCAAAGATGGGCTGGCTGTCCTTATTCAGGGGAATGCTAAAGAACACATCTTTTAAATCTAGAATAGTGTAGATTTATTTATCTGGTGGCAAGGAACTCAGGAGGGTGTAGGGATTAAGAACAGTAGGGTGTGTATCTTCTACCCGTTTGTTCACTGCTCTCAGGTCTTGTACCTGTCTGCAGTCTCCTGTGCCTGGTTTCTTGACAGGAATTAATGGGGTATTCCAGGGTGACTTATAAGGAACCAGTATATCAAATTCCCTTAGTCTCTTTATGTGGTGTTGGATTCCTTGTCCAGCCTCTGGAGTCAGCAGAGATTGCCTAACAGGTTGTCCAGAAGTTTTTAAAGTCACAAATACAGGTACCCAATGTGAGGCCAATGCAAGGGGGTTAGTTTCTGCCCGGACATTGGAAATGTCTCTTTGTAGTTGAGCTAAGAAGGTCTGAGATTGAGGAGATGGAGTGGTGTGCTACAGTCTGGCCTTGGCCTGGATCCAGGATAGGTGGACAAGGAGTCAGTGGATATGGAGGACAGACAGCTCCAGGCTGCGTGAGTCTGAACCCATTTTTTGAAGTTTGTAACAGAATTTATATTAGAAAATTTTTGGGCAAAGAATGCATTGCTGCATCCATACACAGAGGAAAACAAAAAGACTATGTACCCTCCCGGTCTCCTATTCTATGTGCTCAGCAAGAATCAGTCTTTTGTATAAACAATTTTTAAGTACCTAACCCATTGTTTGGGGGTAAAGGTACAAACAGGTTCTATTATACATTAACTGGCTCCATTCCATTATACCAGTATCTCCAAATCTATCTATTTTATAATATTCCACCAAATAGCCACAGCATCTAGGTCCACATTGCTGTCACTGTTTTAATTTTAGTTAAAATACACCAAGGAGGTTGAGCTCCTTTAATCTGTCCATAGAATTTAGATTTACAATTAACTATATGTGTGCCATGTCTATTATATATTCTTGTAAATGGTAAAGGTGAATCAATTGGAGGGGGCGCATGCCATACATTAATTTTTTCTTTTGAAAGATACCAAATTCTAGCTGCTATCATACAAGCTGGCCTATATTTAGTCATAATGGTAGTGTTGCAGGGAAATGGTCTTTTTGGCTGCCCCACCTGGGGTGCCAAATGTTGCAGGAACCAGAACACAGTGTAGAGGATTAAGGTAGAGTTTATTAGAGGAAAGAAAGATTGGATCTCATGGACTTCGGATGTGGAGTGCCATGAGAGGCTAGGATTCCCTGGAGAACTCATGGTGCCTAGGAATGGAATCCATGAGGAACAAGGAACAAGAAACAGACTCATGGCACTGGAGTGCCATAAGGGGCTAGTGTGCCAAAGATGGCTGCCAGGGCCAGGTGTATTTATACACCTAGACAAGCCTGGGAAACTGGCTTTTTCCCATTGGTTAATTCCCATTGGGGCCCAACCCAATTGCTTTGGGCCCATGTGGACTAGAGGTCAAGTTGTTTGATATAGAGAGCTCATTTCCATAATCATCACTTCCCTGAACTTGGCCATCTTATCTCTGGGAGGATCCCAGTCAGTTCCTCAGCAGGAGTGTTCCTTGGGGTGATTCCTGCAGTGGGGGATGACCTTCAGGAATTCCAAAGACCTTCAAAGACCTTGAGAGACCCATCCCAGCATGGCTGCTCTAATCCTGCCTCAGTAGGAATTATATTAGGATTCATTTTCTTTCTACTTTCTAATAATATATGTACTTTATAAGAAATAGTTGTGTACTGATTCTTGTGAGCAGATGGCATAATCTCATATTTATTGAATACAGCAAGAGTCACATTTGAGGGAATTTTACCCACCTACATTTTTGGACTCTTGAAATTACTCTCCAATCTTTTCAGAATTAGCATATATACATTCTGGCTAACAAAGAAAAGGCAGGAGTGACATCTATTTGCTGTGTGGGACTAGACATGAAATCTCCAGGCAAAGTTGAAAGCAGGCATGTCAGTTAGTTGCTAAGAGGGAACAGAAAAGCCTCAATGCAGAGTTACTTGGTCCGCACATTAACATATCTCAAATGCATAGAGAAAGTACTGTAGGGAGAGGTGAAAACCTAGCCAGCCCTGAGAAAAACAAAAAAGATCTAAGAACAAATAGGAGGCAAACCCAATTCACAAAAAGGGAAGAATTCACCTGTCATTGTCTACTCAGATAAGAAGCAAAACTCAATTTGCAAAAAGGAAGGGGTCTCTAGCAACTGCCCATTTTCATCCCCAGAAAGTAGGCTTTAGGCCTGACAACCCCCATATTTCTCATATTTCTATTATTTATTCCAAAATAAGCTATGGCCTGTTTCCAGAAAATGCTTCCCTGAAGGAGTCTTCCTCATGTGGTGAACCGGTAGAAGGCACAGCAGTGGTGGGGAACAGCAGGTACTCTTCCTCCAAATTGAGGAAATAAACAGTCTTTGCAGGGGAAGATATAATAACCCCTTCATCAGTAAAATGGATTTGGGCTTGCATTTTGTGAAGGAGATCTCTCCCCAGGAGTGGATATGGACATTCTGGGATCACCATGAAGGAGTGGAAGACTTTGCTTATGCCCAGGACCATAGTGCATTTTGTGGTACATGGGTACAGGTTGTTTCTGGTTGCTCCCTGAACCCAGGTTTGTTGCCCTGAAAGCTGTTTTAAGGACTGAATGATGAGCTCCTATAACTATGAGAAAGTCTATCAGTTGCCCCTCCACATTCAGGGCCACCCAAAGCTCTCGGAGGGGTGATAAGCCCTTGGCCTCTTTAGTTGGTGAGATTTAGGGTTTTTATGGGTCTCCAGTTAGGGTGGTTCTGTCGGTTGTGTCTGGGGCATTCCCCTTTCCGATGTTCAAGTTCTTTGCAGTAAGCACATTGGCTTCTCAAGAGGCAGAGCCCCCTGGGTTCTGGGTCCCCTGGGATAGCCCTCCTGAGATAAAGAGGGCTTTTGGACATGGGGGGAGTTGATGTCCTTTGTGTTGGACATTAGAAGGATTTTAGCCCGTCCTTTGATTTGTTTATCTTCTGAGCTCTCCCTATTTGTTATAAGTTCTGATAGCAATTTACATAAGTTCAGAAAGGTTCTGGTTTTTGTTTTCAAAGCCCTCAATATGTTGTAGCTATTTCCGTTTATCAGGGGCAGATTGGTCAACAAAGGTCACATTAATGGCCCTCTGATTTTTGGGTGCCTCTGGGTCAATCGGAGTGTAGATTCGGTAAGCGTCTAATAGTCTCTCAAGTTAGGTGGTGGGAGACTCATTTTTGTCCTGAATAATCTGACTAACTTTAGATAAATTTGTGAAGCTGCCACACACCCCATAAGAATCTAGGATAGCTCTTCAGATGCTTCCTACCTTCTGGAAAGTTGGGGTCCCAGTCAGGCCTGACAGTCGGGAAGTTTTCATTAATGGTGGCTGGATCATCGGTGGGCCTCCCATCAGCCTGGAAACAAGTTTGTGACATTCTCATCTTCTGCGGTTTCTCTCTCTCTTAGTAGTAAAGAGAGTCTGGAACAGTGGCTGGATGTCTTTCCAAGTGGGCTGGTGAGTGAAGAAAATTGTTTCTAGGAGAGAAATAAGGGCCTGGGGTTTTTCAGAAAAAGGCAGGTTCTGAAGTTTCCTGTTATGGAAGTCACTGGTAGAAAAGGGGATATAAACCATAAAAATTCAACCCAGATCATCAGGTGGGCCAATGGCTCATAGGGGAAGAACTGGAGTGGGCTCCACAGTGCATCCAGAGTGGGTGTGTAAAGGACTGGGGTCTGGTGGCAAGGAATGTCAGTTTGACACAAGAGGAGAGAGAGAGCAGCACTGTGTTGAGAGGTGGTGTGGATGGGAGAGGGAACACTGCTGCTGAGAGCAATGGTCAGAAGGAGGAGAGGGGGAACGCTGGTAGAGTGCCGAGGATTGGGGATTATAAGGGAGAGGAAGATCAAAGTCAGGGTCAGAACTAGGGGGTAGGACTAGGTATATAGTGGGTTTAGATGTGGATTTTCAGGGGCCAGACTTGAGGGTTAGAGCCATGGAAGGGACAGAAGGCTTGGGGAGGAAAGGTTTGAGCCATTTAGGAGGCTCATAGAAGAGGAAGCGCCATGCGATGATATAGGGAATTTGGTCTGAGTGTCCTGGACTGCTGAAGATAACATTTTGGATGCGAAGGACGAGGGGAAAACTCAGGGATCCCTCTGAGGGCCAATCGACCTGAAATCTGGCCAATCCAGGGTACAGAGGATCCTCAAACATCTAGGAGTAACATGTGTTCCTGCAGCTTTCTGGAAGTCTTTAAAATGAGAGGTCATAAGGTCTAGAGGAGAATTGGGCTGTAAGGAGGACTGTCCCATAATGAAGAGGAGATAAGAAAGGAGGCCAGCTGCTAGGAGGAGACAAAGAATAGAGAGACTGAAAAGGTAGAACCTGCAGAAAGTGAACTGCTTAATGAAGAGGGAAGGGCACTGCACAGTGGTTCTCCCAGAAGGGGAGAGGACCTGAGATCAAATGGGTGCAATTCAATGAATTGTTGACTCTGGGAAGGATCAAGGCATCCTTTGATTTCCTCTAGCTCCGAGACCAATAGCATGACCACCTGTTCTCTATGGAGCCCCAGATTGCCTAGACACCAGAAAAACCAGATGAGAACTCTCTGTGACTCACTGTTCTGCTGAACACCCCCTCTTCCCCGCTTCCCCCCCCCATTTTCAAATAAACTGAGGCCACCTCGGATTACAAATCTTGGATGAGCCCTCAGTATGTTGGGTCTGAGACAGTGGCAATTGTGAGCACAGTGACACGTGGGCTAAACAGAAACAGTTTATTGATCACAGGAACATAACTAATTAGAAACAGTCAGGCTCCAGTGCTGAAACTGCAGCTCTGAGGGCATGGAGGGTGGTCCTTTTTTTTTTTTTTTATTTCTTCCACTCATACAAAGTTGATAAGTACCCCATTCCCCTCCCTCCCTGAATCCCCTTGCTCCCTTCCCTCTTTTCCCCTTCCTTTCCCCCCCTCCCTTTTTCCCAGTGCCCCTTCTCCCCCCCCCCCCATTCCTGGAGCAAAGTACCTCAAGCAGGTGTGCAGTCTAGGGGAGAGGTAGGGAGTGCTGGTGACATTTAATGTGATTGGTTGGTGCTGGAAGAAAAGGTAACTAGCACAAAATATAACTGTTTCAGGATGTTTGGTAACTATCCTAACAATGTAGTTAAGCATTCTGGTAGCTAATCGGAGGTCCTATTCTGCAGTTTTTCCCTGGAACAGGGTGGATAATTTTTAGTTAGGGCAGGGCAGGTCAGAGAGGCAGCAAATGGACAAAAATGGAGTTGCTTCTGTCCTTTCAAGCCTTAGGATGGGATTTGGTTGCCCTGATTCCGGCTGAGCATCTTAGGATCATTAGTACTCTGCACTCTGGTTGGTTGTTGTCTAGGTCACTGTTCTTCCATTGCAATTGGCAGCATCTTGTTTGAGTGTTGAGATCTTTTCTTTACAAATGGTGCTGGCAAAATCAGATATCTAAACACAGAAGGATGAAATTGGATCCTATTTGTCTCCCTGCACTAAAACAACTCTGAATGGATCAAACATCTCAATGTTAGACTAGAGACTATATGCAAAACTCCTAGAACAAAAAATAGGTAATACCCTCAAATCAATTTGCCTTGGCCAACATTTCCTTGATAGGACCCCCAATGGCATAGAATCCAACACTAAACAAATGGGACTATATGAAATTAAAGATCTTTTGCTAAACAAAAAGACAGCCTACAGACTGGAAGAACATCTTCACTAACCACACATATGATAGAGGATTAATATCCAGAGTACACAAAGAATTTGAAAAATCAAATACCAAGGAAGTAAACAACCCATTACAAAATGGGATATAGAACTGAAAAAGAAACTTCTCACAAGACAAAATTCAAATGTCTAACAAACATCTTTAAAAATATTCTACCTCCTTAGTCATTAGGAAAATGCAAGTTAAAACCACCTTGAGTATCATCTCACTCAAGTCAGAATGTCTAAGATCCAAAACACAAATAAAAGCAAATGCTGGCTGGGATGTGGGAGAAGAGGAGACCCTCATATGTTGTAAACTCATAAAACCCCTTTGGAGATTAATTTGGAGGTTCCTAAAAAGGTTAACAATTGAAATTCCATATGAACCTGCTATACCACTTCTGAGAATATTTCAAAAGAACACTGACTGCATCCTGCAACAGAGTCATGTGTGCAACCATGTTCATAGCCACTCTTTTCACAATAGCAAAGAAATGGAATCAACCTAGATGTAGAGAAAGAAAGGAGAGAATATAGAATAGAATAGAATAGAATAGAATAGAATAGAATAGAATAGAATAGGATAGGATAGGAATAGGATAGGATAGGAATAGAATAGAATAGGAATGGGATGGGATGGGATGGGATGGGATGGGATGGGATGGGATGGGATGGGATGGGAAAGAATGGGATGGGATAGGATAGGATAGGATAGGATAGGATAGGATAGGATAGGATAGGATAGGATAGGATAGGATAGGATTCTATTCAACCATCAGGAAAGATGAACTAATGAAATTTGCCAGTACATGGGTGGATCTGGAAAATATTATGCTGAGTGAAATGTACCAGATGCAGAAAGACAGATATTAAAAGAGAGTTTTTCTTATCTATGCTCTTTTGTCTCCATTCATTTGAGGTCTTCCTTCACCTGCTGACTTCTGTTTTTTTGTAGTTTGTGGGTGTTATGGAAGTTTCCATTTAATTATATCATTCTTGAGGTTTGCTACTAAGATCCATTTATAAGGTATCCATTTATAAGACATATGCAACATATTGCTACTAAGATCCATTTATAAGGTATCCATTTATAAGACATATGCAACATATATCTTTCTCAGTCTGAGATATCCATATATCTACTATTGAACATCTAGGCTGATTTCATTTCTTAACAGAGTTTCAATAAACATGAATGTACATGTGTCTCTGTAGTAAAATGAAGTGTTATTTGGGAATATACCCAAGAATATAGCTGGTTCAGATGATATTTTGACTTTCAACTTTTTAGGAACCTTCATAATGATGCTGGAAATGGTCTTTTGGCTGTCCCATCTGGGGTGCCAAATGATGCAGGAACAGGAAACGACTGGCCCAATGTTGTGGGGTTCTTGTGTTCTGGAGACGAAGATTGAAACCAGAGCATGTGTAGAGGATTAAGGTAGAGTTTATTAGAGGAGAGAAAGGTTGGAACTAATGAACTCCAGCTGTGGAGTGCCATGAGGGGCTAAGATGCCTGAGAACTCATGGAGCTTAGGCATGGAATCCATGACGAGCAAGGCAAGGAGCTAGAAAGAACTCATGGCACAAGTGGCACAAGGGGCCAGGGCACCGAAGAACTCATGAGAAGCAGACAGCTGAAAAAGAACCCATGGCAATAGAGTACCATGAGGGGCTAGGGCACCCAAGATGGCTGCCAGGGCCAGGCATATTTATACACCTAGACAAGCCCTGGAAACTGGCTTTTCTCATTGGTTAACTCCCATTGGGGCCCAACACAGTTGTTCTTGGGCCCATGTGGGCTAGAGGTAAAGTTGTTTGATATGGAGAGCTCATCTCCATAATCCCTTCATAGAGAAGTTGTCCGTCTTCTCTCTGGGAGAATTGGAGTCAGTTCCTCAACAGGGGTGTCCCTTCAGGGTGATTCCAGCAGTGGGAGATGACCTTCATGAATTGCAAAGACCTTGAGAGACCCATCCCAGCATAGCTGCTCTAATTCTGCCTTAATACTGATCTACAAAGAAATGGTATAAGTTTACATTCCTACCAGCAATGAATGAGGGGACCCTTCTCCCCGCCTCTTTTCTAGCATTTATTGTTATTTGTGTTTTGGATTTTAATCATTCTGACTGAAATGAGATGAATCTCTGAGTAGTTTTATTTACATTTCACTAATTGCCAGGGAGGTAGAACATTTTTTAAGATATTTGTTAGACATTTGGATATCATCTGGAAAAAGTTTCTTTTTAGTTCTTTTTTTTTTTCTTTCAGCTCATACAAACTTATTAGGTACACCAGTTCCCACCCTCCCTCCTCCTCCCCCCGTACCCCCTGCTCCCCCTCCCCACCCTTCTCCCTCCCCATCCCCCAGTGCCTCCCACCCCAATTCCCAGAGAGTCCTTTCTTGTGCATGTCTGATTTTCCTCTGGGCCCTCCTCTCCGATGACATACAAGGACCCAGTGACCTTTCCCGAACCCTTTCCCGTGTTCCCCTTAGGTATAGGAACACTGCTGTGGCTGCCAATCCTTTGCCTCCAAGGATCTTGGTGCCTTTAGCAGGTGCTAGACTTTGTGAGGTCAACAGTGTGTTGGACAATGCACAGGGCATGCAAAGTCCAATTATGATTGCTTCAGCCCTAACTAGTATAGAGTATCTTACATATCATTGCTCCTCCCATCCGTTTGCTCTTACACTCTTACCGCCCCCTCTTCGCAAATTTCCCTGAGCTTCAAGATGGGAAAAGACTAAGCTGGCCTAGTTCTAGGTGGTTGATATAGAGTCTCTGAAGTTCTGGATTGTGGTTTGTTGATTTTCTTTTGCAGTTTTGCTGCTCCTGCAATGCCCTTCACTCCATTCTGGTGGGCATTGTATGTTACCCCCTGGCCAGAGACAAAAAGCTGTTAGAGTCTTGTGATAAAAGCACATTCAAAGGTAGATGTAATAAAAGTGGGAAACCACAGTAAGGGAGGGGTCTATCACCCATTTGCAAAATGGTTACTTTTTATCTGCCAGACTATATGCCCTCTCTTCTGGTGAGATCACACCTCCTCAGTAGTAAATGATCAGGAACAAAAGTCTGTGAACTTAATCAGATGTCTCATTACTTATTTGGGTCCTTGGTGGAGGCCTATTTTCCCTGCTATAACATGGTCCCTTCTCTCCTTGTTTCTGGTGTGGCCCTCCAACCCCATCCCTCCTGTTCATAATCCTTGCAATTACTGTCTCTAGGTGAGCTGGGTGGCTTTGGTACCTAGGAGCCACCTATTAGGGAGTACATACAGCGCTTAATTTTCTGGGTCTGGGATACTTCACTTAATATAATTGTTTCTAATGACATCCATTTCCTGGCAAATTCCAGTAATTCATCATTTTTGATGGCTGAGTAGTACTCCATTGTATAGATGTACCACAGTTTCCTTATCCACTTGTCAACTGTTGGACATTTAGGTTGATTCCATGACTTTGCTATTGTAAACAGTGCTGCTATGAACATGGTCGTGCTTGTGCTATCGAGGTGAACCTCTGCTGTATGGGGGGTTATTCCCAAAAGTGTAATAGCAGGGTCATACGGCATTTCAATCTTTAATTTCTTTAAGAATCTCCAGACAGCTCGCCAGAGTGGCTGTATGAGCCTGCACTCCCACCAGCAATGTAGGAGAGTTCCCCTCTCTCCACATCCTCTCCAGCATTTGTTGTTGTTTGTATTGTGGATTTTTGCCATCCTGACCGGGGTGAGATGATATCTCAGGGAAGTTTTGATTTGCATTTCCCTGATGGCTAAGGAAGTGGAACATTTTTTAAGATATTTGTTAGACATTTTAATTTCATCCCTGGTAAAGTTTCTTTTAAGTTCCAGGGCCCATTTTTTAATTGGGCCATTGGTTTCCTTGATGTTTAGTTTTCTAAGTTCTTTGTGCACTCTGGACAGCAGAGTTCTATCAGATGTGTGGTTAGTGAAGATTTTCTCCCATTCTGTGGGTTGCCTTTGAGCTCACGTTATAATCTCTTTATCTGAACAGAAGCTCTTTAATTTCACAAGATCCCAACTGTTGAGAGTTGGTAGCAGTGACTGTGCCATTGGATGTCTGTTTAGGAACTGTTGGCCTAGCCCAATCAGCTCGAGGGAGTTCCCTATCCTTTCAACTATGGTTTTTATAGTCTCTGGCCTGATATCAAGGTCCTTGATCCATTTGGAATTAAGTCTTGTACATGGTGACAAGTACGGGTCCAGCTTTAATCTTCTGCATGTGGAGATCCAGTTTTGCCAGCACCATTTGTTGAAGATGCTGTTCTTTTTCCATTGGATTCTTTGGGCCCCTTTGTCAAAGACCAAATGGCTGTAACTTTGTGGGCTTATATCTGGGTCTTCAATCCTTATCCATTGATCTGTGTGTCTATTTTGGAGCCAGTACCAGGCTGTCTTTATAACTATGGATTTGTAGTATAGACTAAGGTTTGGTATGGCAATACCTCCAGCTGTGTTTTTGTTACTCAGGATTGTTTTTGCTATCCTGGATCTTTTGTGCCTCCATATGAACTTTGAGATTGTTTGGTCAACTTCTTTGAAGAATTGCTTTGGGATTTTGATTGGTATAGCATTGAATCTGTATCTTGCCTTTGGTAGGATGGTCATTTTTACGATGTTGATTCTGCCAATCCAGGAACAAGGGAGGTCTTTCCACCTTCTGGTGTCTTCTGCAATTTCTTTCTTTAGGATTTTAAAGTTTTCATTGTAAAGGTCTTTTACCTCCTTAGTTAGGTTTATACCAAGGTATTTCATTTTTTTAGGGATAGTAAATGGGATTGTTTCTCTCAAGGCTTTTTCACTTCTTTCATTCTGGGCATATAGGAAGGCCTCTGATTTTTGCACATTTATTTTGTATCCTGCCACCCTGCTGAACTTCTCAATTAGTTCCAGGAGCTTCCTGGTGGAGTTTTTGGGATCACTCAGGTATAAGATCATGTCATCTGCAAATAGGGATAGTTTGACTTCTTCCTTGCCGATTTGAATCCCTCTTATGTCCCTTTCTTGTCTTATAGCTTCAGCTAACACTTCAAGTACAATATTGAATAGAAGTGGTGAGAGTGGACAGCCTTGTCTAGTTCCTGATCGAAGTGGGAATGCTTCCAATTGTTCCCCATTGAGCATAATCCTTGCTATGGGCTTGTTGTATACAGCTTTTATTATATTGATAAAGGTTCCTTCCATTCCTACTGTCTCTAGCGTTTTGATCATAAAAGGCTGTTGGATCTTGTCAAAGGCTTTTTCTGCATCTATCGAGAGTATCATGTTGTCTTGGACTTTGGACTGGTTTACATGATGAATTACGTTTATTGATTTGCGTGTGTTGAAGCAACCTTGTGTGCCGGGAATGAAGCCTACTTGGTCCCCGTGAATGATCTTTTTAATATGTTTTTGAATCCGATTTGCTAAGACTTTGTTGAGAATCTTTGCGTCTGTGTTCATCAGGGAGATCGGCCTATAGTTTTCTATTTTAAGTGAATCTTTATTAGGTTTTGGGATTAAAACGATATTAGCTTCATAGAAGGAATTTGGTAGTGTTCCTTCCTTTGCTATTTGATGGAACAGTTTAAGGAGTATTGGTGTTATTAACTCCTTAAATGTCTGGTAGAACTCTGTGCTGAATCCATCTGGTGCAGGACATTTTTTGGTGGGAAGATTCGAGATTACTTCCTCAATTTCCTTATATGTTATAGGACTATTTAAATAATTCACAACTTCCTGATTCAATTTAGGTAAGTTGTGTTTACTTAGAAATTCATCCATCTCTTTTGTGTTGTCAAACTTCACAGAGTATAAGTTTTTGAAATATGATATTATAATTCTCTGGATTTCTTGGGTATCAGTAGTGATAACTCCATGTTCATTTCTAATTTTGTTAATTTGGGTTTTCTCTCTCCTGCTTTTGGTTAGTTTAGCTAGGGGTGTATCAATCTTGTTGATTTTTTCAAAGAACCAGCTTTTTGATTGGTTGATTTTTTCTATCATTTTCTTAATCTCAATTTCAGATATTTCTCCCCTTATTTTGCTAATCTCCTCTCTTCTACTACTTTTGGGATCAGATTGTTCTAGTTTCTCTAAAGCTTTAAGCTGCATTGTTAAGTTGTTTATTTCTGATGTTTCCATTTTTTTGATGTAGGCATTAAGAGCTATGAACTTACCTCTTAGAATAGCTTTCATTGTGTCCCAGAGATTTTGGTAAGTTGTATTTTCGTTATCATTCACTTTCAAGAAATCTTGAATTTCCTTTTTAATTTCTTCCTGAATCCAGTTCTCATTCAGCATTATAGTGTTAAGTTTCCAGGAGTTAGTGTATTTTCTCTTGTTTGATGTGTTGTGGATGTCCAGCTTTAGGCTGTGGTGGTCTGATAGGGCACAGGTTAGAATTTCAACTTTCTTGTATATGTGTAGATTCGTTTTGTGGCCCAATATGTGATCTATTTTGGAGAAAGTTCCGTGTGCTGCTGAGAAAAATGTGTATTGTTTGGTGCATGGGTGAAAAGTTCCATAGAGATCTGTAAGGTCCATTTCTTCAGGGTTTGATTAAGTTCCAAAGTGTCTCTGTTAAGCTTTTGACCTGTTGATCTATCCCATGTTGAGAGGGCGGTGTTGAAGTCCCCAAGAATTATCGTTTGGGGGTTGATTTCTTGCTTTAGACGCTGTAGGGTTTTCTTAATGAATGTGGAGGGGCCCGTATTGGGTGCATATATGTTCAGTATTGTGAAGTCTTCCTGGTGAATTGTACCTGTGACTAAAATGTAGTATCCATCCGTGTCTCTTATAATTTTCTTTGGTTTGAAGTCCACTTTGTCTGATAGCATAATGGCTACCCCTGCCTGTTTTCTGCTTCCATGTGCTTGTAGAATTGTTGACCAGCCTTTTATTTTTAGAGCGTGCCTATCTTTTGTGGTGAGATGGGTTTCCTGCAGGCAGCAGATTGATGGATTGTGATTTTTGATCCAAGTTTGTAATCTGTGTCTCTTGATCGGTGAATTAATTCCATTAACATTTAGTGTTATAATGGAGAAACTATTGTTAATTCCAGACATTTATTATGTTTAGTAGCTTTTATAATTATATTGCTTCGCTTTTAATGGTGTTATATCTGCCTTCTGTTCTCCTGGATATGCCGGTTTTTTTATTCACGCTTGAGTATCATTTCTAGCATTTTTTGAAGGCCTGGTTTGGTGGACATGTATCCCTTCAAGTTGTCTTTGTGCTGGAAGATTTTTCTTTCTCCCTCGATCATGACTGATAGTTTTGCAGGGTAAATCAGCCTGGGTTGACATTTGTGCTCATTCAATACTTGAAGTATGTCTCTCCAAGCTCTTCTTGCTTTTACTGTTTCAACTGAGAAGTCATTTGTTATTTTAATAGGTTTACCTTTAAAAGTGACTTGTTTTTTCTCCCTTGGAGCTCTCAGCACCAGTTCTTTATCTTGAATGTGGAGTGTTTTTACTATTGTTTGCCGTGGCGTGCTTCTATTTTGGTCATATCTGTTTGGGGTGCGGAATGCCTCTTGTATATGGATGGGCCTCTCTTTTTTTAGATGAGGAAAGTTTTCCTTGATGATCATTTGAAAAATTTCCTCAGGGGTGGTATTTTGAGATTCTTGCTCTGGTATTCCATGAATACGCATGTTAGGCTTCTTCAGGGTGTCCCATATCTCTTGGATATTTCTCTCAAGTATCTTTTTGGCTTTAACAACCTCTTCCATTGAGCTGGTTAGTACTCCCCACTTTATCTTCAAGGTCTGAAATTCTGTTTTCTGCTTTGTTAGTTCTGTTGATAAGACTCTCTGTGGCGTTCTGGGTTGAAGATAACTTGTCTTTTAGCTCAGTTTTAAACTCTGCTTGAGTTTGTTTTAACTGCTCTATGCCACTTTTTGTTTCTTGCACTGTTTTTCTCAACTCCTCCAGATGTCTGTTGTGTTCCTCTTCAAAGCGATTGATTCGATTATGTAATTCCTCCCGGATTTCCTCTTTCATAGTATTGAACATGGTAATGATCATATTTTGAAAGTCTTTATCCTGGGTGAGGCTTTCTTGGCCTTTTTACGTGGGTTTTTTCTGGTTGGAGTCTAACATTATGGGATTAATTTCTTCAGTGGGAAATTTGTTTACTTGAGTGTTGCTTCTCATGGATTTGCACTTTGACTTTGGCATTGTCATTTTAACTCTTAAGATCTCTCAATTTCACTAAACTGAATTATTTGGCCTGGGGTCCTGGTGGGCGGGCGCGGGCGGAGACTTACCTAGGGCGCGGGGTGAGTGCCGGCTGGACCGGGCACGCGTCCCAACAGGCGGAGCGGGGTGGGGTGTAAAGGGTCTTTTTAGTTCTAATGCCCACTTTTTAATTGATTTACTTTCTTCCTTAATACTTAATTTTTGCATTCTTTTTTTCCTGTGTCTGTTGTGTTTTGACTATTGCCGTTTGGCATTTCTATTTTGGTCGTATCTGATTGGTGTGTGGTATGCATCTTGTATTTCTATGGCTACCTCTTTCCTTAGGTGTGGAAAATTCTCTTTATGATGGTGTGGAAAATGTGCTCTGCAATATTTTCTTGTTCTTGAATTCCATAAATGTGCAGGTGTGGCTTCTTTAAAAGTGTCCCATAGCTCTTGAGTATTCCTTTTGTGTATCTTTTTTTAATTTCTTCAGCTTTAATCAAATGATTTTTTTTTCTGCCACCTCCTCTTCCATATCTAACCTTCTAGCTTCTGCTTGAGCAGTTCTGGTGGTGATAGACTAAAGCAGGATTAGAGCAGCTATGCTGGGACGGGTCTCTAAGGTCTTTGGAATTCCTGAAGGCCATCCCCCACTCCTGGGATCTCCTTGAAGGGAGCAAATGACTTCAGTCCTTTCAGAGATAAGATGGCCAACTTTCCTATGAAAGGATTATGGAGATGAGCTCTCCATATCCAATAAACAACTTGATCTCTAGCCCCATCTAGGCCCAAGAGCACCTGGGCGGGGCCCCAATGGGAGTTAACCAATGAGAAAAAGCCAGTTTCTCCAGGCTTTCCTAGGTGTACAAATATATCTGACTCTGGCAGCCATCTTTGATGCAGTAGCCCCTCATGGTACTTGGAGTGCCACAAGTTCTTTCTAGCTCCTTACCTTTCATGGATTCCAGGAGTTCTCTGGCACATGGCACTCAGAGTACCACGAGTTCATTTTTAGCTCGTTGCTTTTCATGGATTCCATGCCTAAGGTCTATGAGTTCTCCGGGGTGCTTACTCCTCATGGCACCTGCCCCTCATGGCACTCAGGGTGCCATGAGTCTGTTTCTAGCTCCATGCTTCTCATGGATTCCATGAGTTCTCCAGGGCACCCTAGCCCCTCATGGCACTTCATGTCTGGGATCCTGAGTTTCAGTCTTTCTCTCCTCTAATAAACTCTACCTTAATCTTCTACACATATTCTGGTTTCAGTCTTCAATTCTGGAAGACAAGAATCCTGCAACATTGGGATTGTCGTTCCTGTAACATTTGGACCCTGAACAGAGACCCTGCAACATTTGGCAAGACTGTTCCCGTAACAAGACTTCTGCTGTTTTCAATTACAGTTATCAGTTTTTATTTCAGTTTAGGTCTGGCCAGAGATTTTCTCAACTGTTCTGTGCTTATTTTTATTTCTATGATTGTCTTTTCCATTTCATTTAACTGTTTATTATTTTCAATCTCATATATGTCCATGTGCTTATTCATCTCCTTTTGGAATTCAGTCCTTTTTAATTCAGTATCTCGTCTATTATGTCCTCTACTAATATCCAAGATGTTATTTTGATTGGAATCTATTATTATGGAGTTAGTGTTTTGCATAAGAAACATTTTTTCCTTTTATTTGGTGTGGTTTGTGGTTTTTTGATGTGACTTGGGCACCTTGCATTAAGTTTATGGGGGTTTTTTTTTGGAAAGGATATCTGACTTTTTTGATCAGATGTGGTGCCTGACATTGACAGGAACATTGACAGTTGTTGGAACAACTTTCCCGGATTTGGATGGGATATTACTGTTTAAGAGTTAGTATAGGATTACTTGGTGCTATTTTGTGGGTGTGGTAGCTGCAGTGCACTTGGGTATGTAAAACCAGCCATGACTTGGAGATGAGAAGTATATGATCTAATTTCATTTAGAATGTTGGGGTTGGGAGTCAAATTTGGTAGGTGAGTTTTGGCTTAAGTATCAGAACAGCTTGGAGAGGACAGGATAGAATGTGTATAGTAGTTAGGAATTGTGTATTGGAATTAGAATTGAGGAAGAGATGACAATTTTTACTGTTTATTAGGGGTGTATGACCATGAGAGACTCAGAGCCAGTAGGAGTGGGTATAAGATTGGGAGTACAGTTTGGGGTGAGGTTTGAATTAAGAATCCAAACAGCATTAAGAGGTTGTTATAGTGTGAGTAAAGGAGCTAGGAATGGGAGTGGGGTCAGGGTTCAGGGAGATATGACAGATTTTTAGGGCTTATTACAGGTGTGCAAGTGTGAAGGACTAAGAGTCAGTAGTGGTGGGTGCAGTGTATGAAGGTTTTACATTACTGTCACCTGAGAGCTATGTAAAATAAAATGTGTTGCTTGTCCTACAGTCAGGTGATATGTGTGTCCTGCTTGAATGATATGATTCTTGGGGTCCTTAGTTGGATAACCTTTGTTAGAAACCTTAGGTTTCTGCGGTATCTCATAGATTCCTAGGCTTTTTAAATGATTAGCAGGTTGTCTTAGATGCCTGATACCATAGGAACTGCCATAGGGCCAGGAAAACTGGTCTACGATCCTTGGGCAGGGCTGCCTCAGCTGTTTGGTGGTGCAGTGAAAAGGGGTCTAGGGACCCTGGGCTGAGTAGGCCCAGCCACCTGGTGCTTGGAGAACCACTGCCAGGCTATAAAGACATGGGGGAGTATTTTAAACCCGGGATAGTGTAGAATTACAGATTGGCAATGCAAACTGTGCATGAAGTGAATTTGAACCCTCCAGAGACATTAGGAATTGACTGTTGGAACAGACATGGGATAAACTTGAGTGTTTTGAGGACTGACTAGGTAACTATGTGTTCTCTGATATAACTTCCATGGAAAAGACAAAATTTTTAAAAATCATGGGGAAAACAATTATATTTAAGACTGAGAAATAAAAAGGGCCAATTGGAGGCTGATGTGGATGCTATTAACTCTCACTGGTACCTCCTCTCCCTTGTGCTTTGGCACAGGATGGAAACAGATTCCTAGGTTCAGCCAAACCATGATTTGTCATCTTATCAGAACATTAGATGAACAGGTTGTAGTGCGTACATATGTAGGCCCATTGCTCAGGAGGGAGGCTCATGTAAGTGAAAGAAGGAATATTGAATAAAATAAAATTTACTTAATGTGTGCTTTAAAATAGGTTACCTAATGCAACTAATGTGGCTTCTGCTTCTATAACGCAACTTGCTGAACTTGGCTTTAGAAAGAGAAAGTGCTAAATTGTTTATTCAGGCCTTTGCTCAGATCTATGATAATCACAAACTAAAATCAAGTCAATCAAGACCTGCGAAGAGCCTGTTATGTACAGTTCTCAGAAAACAAATTGTTAAAGTAATAGTCACATGAATGTAAATGAACCAGATTTTTGTGGTTTTTGCCTTTATGAGCTGATGCCACTCACCCCTTGGGGCTGCACTTCAGAGCAAGAGTTTTGGAGGGTTGCCCCAGTACACAGGTCTGTAATAAAGCTTTTTTCTCCACCCAGTTTCTGTGTGGTAGGTCATTGTTGGGAGGATTTCAGACCTCATAATAGTAAGAATATATAGTGTTGGAAGATAGGGTATCTGTCTCACAAATAAAAACCTCAAACCAAAGCTGCAGGCATTCATGACCAGCACATTTACCTCGCTTACCTGAATGGATTTTTCCAGAGTGGGATCAGCAGGAATTGAGTCAGGCTGAGTCAGACAGGATATTCAAAAAGCCGAAACCAGTGTCAAATTTATTTTAAAATCTAATTCCTTATATACCATGAACCAAGGAGATGACATTGATCAGATAGATGACATCATATACATTGCAACATAGACTAGAGCCACAGGTAAAGTCAGCAATAGGTGGGGCTATCCCTAACAACACAGCTCTGCCAATCATTAAACATGCTACTATGTCTTAATGCCCTCAAAAGAATAGGAAGAGAGATTGGAGATCCCCTGTTACCACTGGGGATGACAAGTGTCCTATCAACCACCTCAAGAAACTAGAGCCTTAGGCTTCAGTGTTCCCTACACAAAGCAAAACAGAAAAACCTGGTCAGCAATCTTGGAGGTCAGAGCAGCTGGTTGTGCCAGAAAGGAGGAAGGAGGCTGATGATGTGCTGAGTGTTCAAACCAGAACTGTTCTAAACTTGCTGGATCCTTTGCCTTCCTGACCCCTCACCCTATTCACTCTAAACCTTGAAAGCAGCTGAACAAGCAGTGCCTGGAAGTGAGGACTCAAACTGAAAATAAAACTGGGTCTCTGTAATGTGAAAAACTGACACGCCTCTCCTGTTCAGATACAGAAGGACGGGTGCGGCATCAGTGTGGGTCTCTTGGCCTCAAAGTCCACTGGTCTCTGATGCTCAGAAACAGCACAATTAAAGAACTTTTTGATGCTTCATGTGTTGGGTTCTAAAATAAAGTACCTGGAACAATTTCCATGTGTTCTTATGTAAATTCTCCAAAAGAGGAGTAAAGGAGTTCATTTTTTTAAATTCTCTTCTTGAGAGAGAGAGAAAAAGAGAGAGAGAGAGAGAGAGAAGAGATGCATACACATACATGTCGTGGTGCACAAGTGGATGTCAGGGAACATTTGGAAGTCAGTCCTCTCCTACCATATGGGCTTCTGAGAATTATACTCAGGTTGCCAGGTTTGTGAACTTATTCCTTACTGCTGAGCCATCTCGTTGACCAATATTTCACTTCTTTTATATCCCTAAACGCCCACAGTATTATCCATTGTTGTCAGTAATTCTGTGGTGGAAAGTTTGTTGGGAGGCTTTGAGACATGGCAAGTTCATGTCCATTACTGAGCTCAGTTTGCTAGTGTATAAAATAGGGACTATTGTGAGGATTCTTTATAAAATGACAAGCCTTAGAAGGTCTTATCACATTGAGGAATGAAGTTTGCCTTGTAGGAGGGCATCTTGTAGACTAAAGCAAGCCTGGGAGGGCAGGGAAGTGCTGCCTCTTTTCCCAGGATGCCTGAATTCTTAGGTTTGCCAACACTGGACCTGGTATCCATTAGATCTGTAGCCTCTCCCTCCCATCTCAGCGTCTAGGGTATAGGGCAATAAGTGAAGTACAATATGTCAGACCAAATCTTATCCAGCTGGGCCCCAGGCTAAAGTCAGGTTCTTATTATCTGTCTGTCCCAGCCCTCCTGCCTCCACTTAGCCTACAACAGAGGTTCTCAACTTCTTGTAGGTTTAGGTGGTTCTTCAGATCTTACCACATCATCTAAGTTATTCTTTATACAACCCCCACCAGATAGCTATCGACAACCCTGTGGACCCAGAAGGTATTCAGAGATTGAGTGTAGGAGGAACTCAGAGAAACTCATTAGATGCCCCCAAGAATGAAATGATGAGTGTGTTCTGGGAAACCAGTCTCACATCACCACCAGCTGCTTAAGCAAATCTGCCTGTCCTGAACCTTGGCATAAACACTCTCTACTTCATTCCCAGAAACACCAGAAGTTCTCCTAACAGTGAAAGTGAAAGATATGGTTAATGTTTTTTCTAGTAGGAGTAATGATTTAGGGGAACAGAGTAAAGAATATAATCAGTCTAAGCTTCATATGTTCCAGTGTCTTCAACTGTTTACAGAGCTGCCTGTGGCCTTTCTACCAAAAAAGTCACTTGAACATTGACTGTATGGTGGTGTTAGTGTTTGTATGTGTGCACATGCATTAAATGTGCACATGAGTTCATGTTTCTGTGTGTATATATGCATGCATTTTTATATGTGTGTGTGTCTTCTCCTCATTATTCAGATAAAAGTTGTTTATACAAAATTGACCTTGTCTAGAATATCCGATCTGCTGCAGAAAAAGTTAAAACACACTTATTTTCCATGTCTCCTGAAGTCTGTAGCTACAGACTATTATTTGCTTATCTATGTAATAAACCTTGGGTGGTTTGGACTGCTGTGAATGTGTCTGAGCTCCTTTCCCTACCCAATCCCATTTTTTTTATTTGTGTCTTACCTTTTCCTTCATTTTTGAATGGTCCCAACAGAGGAACTTCACATGGTTTCCAGTAGTCAGGTAACCAATGTGAAGATTCTGCCATCTTCTAAATACAGCTATACTAATCATACATGCTGGGACTATGGAAATAATCACAAGATGTGTTCTGGGACCCCTGGACCTACTATGAGTTGAATATTAGTTAAAATTCTGTCAGTCACTTGACTCCCATAAACCCCTGCTTTATCTGGAGGGCCACAATGCTTTTTAGGGTGTTCTGGAATCGATGTCAACTCAGAAGCAGTTTCTAGAAGTTCCTGAAATATCTGATATTTCATTTTCCCCAATGTTCGGTAACTCTAGTAAAAGGCCACATGTTCCTTTGAGTAAGGATGGGAGAAAGAATAATGTTAATGTTTTTTGGTCTTGTGTTGTGATCCTTCCTCAAGTGGACCTGTCCTCCCATTCTTTCAAGGGATTTTGGATGTATAAAGTGGCTCGATTCTAGAAATAGTTTGAGAGACCATGATTCTCTGTTACTGATTCAAAGCAGCCTTTCCTTCATTTGTTTTAGAATTTTTCTGATTTTCCAGATCAAACAAAAACTTAGTAGAGTTGTCTTTTACTTTGGGGGACCAGGCCAAAATTCTAAACACATCTGACCATAATAGACTCTGTTTTTCCCATGCTGTTCATAATGGTAAGAAAAGTAATAAATGAAGAGTTGGTTCTTCAAAAAGATAAATACAATCAGTAAACCCTAGGAGTATTAACCAAAAGAAAAAGAGAGATTATGCAAAGCAATAAAATCAGAAATAAAAAAGGGGAATTACTATAGATACTAGAGAAATCCAGAGAATTATAAGGACAAATTTTTAAAATTTATATTCTATTAAATTAGACAACCTAAAAGAAATGTTTGAATTTCTAACAATTACAAAATTGACTCAAGACAAAGTAGATAAATTAAATAAACCAATAACAAGTGGTGAAATGAAAGTTGTAATTACAAATCTTCTAACGGAAAAAAAAAAATCCAGGACCAGGTAGATTCAGTGCACAATTTTTTAATTAATTTTTTTTCCTAGTTTTACAAGCATGAGTTGTTGTCCCTGCCCCTATTGATATGGGACAATCCCTTTGTGGTTACCAAATGATGCAGGACAGTCTTTTGACTGTCCCTTTGTAGTCACCAAATGATGTTGGAACAGTCTTTCCTCTATTCTAATGTCCCATGTGGGTCGCCAAATGTTGTGGGAAACAGTCTCACTAAATGTTACAGGAACAACTGTCCCAATGAAGCAGGGTTCTTGTATTCTGGAGTTGAAGATTGAAACCAGAACACCTGTAGAGGATTAAGATAGAGTTTATTAGAGGAGAGATGTGGCATTCCACATGAGGGGCTAGGGCGCTCTGGAAAACTTACGGAATCCATGAGAGGCAAGGAACTAGAACAGGACTCATGGCACTAGAGTCCATGAGGGTTAGGGAGCCAAAGATGGCTGCCAGGGCAGACATGTTTATACACCTAGACGAGCCTAGGAAACTGGCTCTTTTTCATTGGTTAACTCTCTTTGGGGCCCAACCCAGTTGCTCCTGGGCCCATTTCAGGCTAGAGACCAAGATTTTTGGCTATGGAAAGCTCATCTCTGTAATCCTTTCATAGGGAAGTTGGCCATCTTATCTCTGGGAGGTTTGGAGTCAATTTCCAGCAGGGGTGCTCCTTCAGAATGATTCCAGCAGTGGGGGATGACCTTCAGGAATTTCAAAGACCTTTAAAGACCTTAAGAGACTCTTCCCAGCATGGCTGCGCTAATCCTGCCTCACTACCTCCTTTCTTCCTTTCTCCTTCCCCCTCTACTATCTTTCCTTCCCTTCACCCATCCCTTCCTCTATCTCCTATTTGTCTGCTTCTGTGGGTCCCATTCTCTTTGAATTATTTGCTCTAGTTGGGGTTCAGGCCTCTGTAGCAAATTAAGTGATCCTTCCTTGGGTAGACCCTCAGTGCACATTTTTACCAGACTTTCACAAAAGAATTGACAGCATTACTTCTCAAATTTACTTCTCTAAACTCTTTCAATGAGTCATTATTACTCTGATTCCAAAGTTGCATAAAAAATAAAATTATAGGCCAATCTCATTAATCAACATGAATGCAAAAACCTATAATGAAATACTTACAAACCTTATCCAAAAGCATATCAAAGAGATCATACACCATGATCAAGTTGGTTCAATTCCAGAAATGCAAGGATGGTTTAACATACTTAAGTCAACAAATGTGATTCATCATATTAACAGACAAAGACAAAAACCATATGATCATCTCAATAGATGCACAAAAGACTTTTGAAAAAGTACAATATACTTTTATGATAAAGCTCTAGAGAAAACCGGAATGGAGAGGACATATATCAATATAATAAAGGCTATATACAACAACTCTAAGGGAAACATCATTCTAAGTGGAGAAAAATTGAAACATTCCCACTTATATCAGGAATGAGACAAAGATATCCACTTACACCACTCCTGTTCAATATCATGCTTGAGGTCCTAACCAGATAAGTAAAGTAAGAGAGGGAGATAAAAGGGATACAAATTGGAAAGGAAGAAATTAGGGTATTCTTATTTGCAATGTCATGATTCTATACTTGAGAGATACATATGGCTTTCATCAAGAAACTGTTAGAGAATAGGTTCCCCCCAGTATTGACACACAAGCCTCTTTCCCAGAATGAGAGACCAAACTGCTTTTGTGAAATAAAAGTGAGGACATTTAATAGGTGTCAACTAACATGGGAATCATTTCTCTAAAGCACATTAGCACTTTTCTTAGGGATCATTGGGTTCTTATATAGCCATTCACATGTAGGAATAGAACAGGCAGGGGTAACATACAAAATATACATGTAATATTCAGTGACAGATATTCAGATCCCAGCTCCAGCAGTCCTCAACCCTCCCCTCCTGGCAGTTTCTGATATTCCATCATTATCTCTTATCTTGCAGTTGAAGACCTACTGCCTAGTGAACTAGGGTGGGGATGAGGTAGGGAAATGGGAGAGTAGTTAGATGATTCTGCTTTTTGTGTGCTCAGGGTCTTAGGCTTTTTAATTTCCTGTCATGATTTGAAATGTGTCCCCCACAGTCTCATGTGTTTGGCAAGGTCATGGCACCTTTGAGAGTGCCTCCCCCTCTGGAACTGTAAGCTGAATAAATCTCCCTTTCTCCTTAAGTTGCCTGACTTTGGGTGCTCTCTCACAGCAATAGTTAAGAGTAACTGTTACAGAAATTGGTACTGGGTAGTGGACTATTACTGTGAGATTAAGGGCATCTGGTACTGCAATGTAAAGCTGATTGTGAAGCTGAAAGAAGTTGGCACCCAGTAGTATGGCCAATGCTGTGATGTGGCTAGGGTGCCTTTGGAACTCTTTGTTGGGAGAAATATGGAGAACTTTGGGACTTTCTGCTGAGAAAGTTTTGCATCTTGGCGGTGGGGCTGAATGAGCCTTTCTCATGAGAGCTTTGAAGAAAGCGATGCTATGAGAGATGTAGGCAGTGGAAGCTTAGCTTGTGATGGTCCAGAGGGCAACAGAGACTGTGTTTACAACTGGAGGAATAACAAATAGAGCCATGTGTTGGCAGAGAGTTTAGTGAAGTTTTACCCTCATCCTGAAAGCTTGCCTGATATTAAACTAGAGTGTTTGGTGGAGGAAATTTCAAGGCAAGTCTTGATAATGTGATATTGCTATTTTTTAGTTGTCTTCAGAGTTATGAAAAAGAGCAAAGAATCAGGCAGGAAGAAGCAAAAGATCTGATGATGAAAAATACAATGCTAAACTTAAAGAGTTGAACCAGTGATGCAGGAAATCAGAACTGTCCCATCTCAGTCGCCAAATGATGCAGGGACAGGAAATAGACTGTCCCAATGTTGTAGGGTTGTTGTGTTCTGGAGTCAAAGACTGAAACCAGAGCACGTGTAGAGGATTGAGGTAAAGTTCATTAGAGGAGAGAAAGAGAAAGGTTGGAACTCGTGGACTCCAGATGTGGAGTACCATGAGGGGCTAGGATGCCCTGGAAAACTAATGGTGCCGAGGCATGGAATCCATGAAGAGCAAGGAACAAGAAAAGAACCCATGGCACTAGAGTACCAGGAGGGGTTAGGGCACCTTCATAAGAAGCAGGCAAGAAAAAGAACTCATGGCACCTTGAGTACCACAAGGGGCTAAGTCATCAGAGAACTCATGAGAATAAGGCAACTGGAAATGAACTCATGGCACTAGAGTGCCATGAGCGGCTGGGGCACCCAAGATGGCTGCCAGGGCCAGGCATATTTATACACTTGGACAAGCCCTGGAAACTGGCCTTTTCTCATTGGTTAACTCCCATTGGGGCCCATGAGGGCTAGAGATCAAGTTGTTTGATATGGAGAGCTCATTTTCATAATCCCTTCATAGGGAAGTTGACCATCTTATCTCTGGGAGGACTGGAGTCAGTTCCTCAGCAGGAATGTTCCCTCAGGGTGATTCCAGCAGTGGGGAATGACTTTCCGAAACTCCAAAGACCTTTAAAGACCTTGAGAGACCCATCCCAGCATGGCTGCTCTAATCCTGCCTCACCAGGAAGAAGCAGAGAACAAATGGCTGTTAAAGAGATTAGCTTCATTTGTAAATCAAAACCTGCTCTCAATTTGGATAATAGAAGAGGACTTAGCTTGAGGGCACAGTCTTCAGAGTAGAATCCCACCCACAAGAATGCAAATCCTTTTGGAAGACAGGAGCTAAAGGGTGGAGTTTAAAAGCAAGGGTCCACTTCTTCCATAAAGCAACTGTCCAGGTGTGAAAGAGTTTTTTCCTATGGTCAGCACAGAGAAGTGGAATCAGCTGTCATTCAAGGGTGCCAGTCTTGGCAAAGTTGTCCACATGGTTTTGGTTTTAGAGGTATTAGTCAGGCAAGAGGGAGGAGATCGTGGAGTCCTCCTCCAAGATTTAAAAAAATGATGGAACCCAGGCAGCATGTGGCAGAAAGTCTGCAGTTTAGAGGCCCAAGAAAGGCATTTTGTGCTATGGAGTTAAAGCCTGGTTTGCCATTGAGAAGTAAAAATGTTAGAGATGCCAGAGACAATGCAGGACATCTGCTAAGAAGAGCTGTATACCCTAGGAGGAGTCAGCCCAAGTTCTACAGGCAGCTGAGTTGGAGGGGTGGAAACAAAGCCCTTTGGAACTGAGATGATTTCATTGAGAGGCTCACTTGTTGGACTTGAAGCTGTAAGATTTGGAGTTTGTCCTGCTGGTTTTCAACCTTGATATGGGCAGATCTTTCCTGGATATGCCCCAATTCCTTCCTTTTGGAATGGGAATGTTTATTCTGTGCCACTGTATGTTGGAAGTATGTAACTTGTGTTTTATTTTACAGGACACTTTGGACTTTGGACTTTTGGACTGTGTTGGGTCTACTGATGTAGTCTATGAAGACTTTTAAAGTTGGACTGAGTTGTTTGCATAATAAGATGGACAATGAGCTTGTGGGGGCCAGGAGTGGGGTGTCATGGTTTGAAATGTGTCCCCCACAGTTTCATGCATTTGGCAAGGTCATAGCACCTTGAGAAGTGGAGCCTTGCTGGAGGAAGGCAGTCACAAAGGGTGGGCCTTGAGGTAAATTATTCCTACCCTACCTCTAGCAGAAGTCTGCCTTTGAAGCAGACTTGCAGACCTCTGCCTCCAGGATGTCTACAGGAAAGTAGCCTCCTCCTGCTTTGGCCAACCAGCCAGACACCTCCATTTTGAAAGGCTGTATCTCCCCTTTGGGAACCTTAAGCTGAATAAATCTCCCTTTCTCCCTTAAGTTGCTTGACTTTGGGTGCTCTCTCTCACAGCAATAGTTAAGAGTAACTGTTACATTTCCCTTAACAAAACTATTGGAATTAATAGATAATTTCAAAAAGTGTCAGGCTACAAAAATCAACATAAAAAAAATCAGTAGCCTTCCTACGTACTAGAGATAAGCAAACTGAGAAAGAAACAAGGGAATAAAACCCATTTGTCATAGTTTAAAAAATACATTGGAATAAATTTAATCAAAGAACTGAAAGACCTGTAAAATGAAAACTACAAGACCATACTGAGAGAAATTAAAGAATTTACTAGAAGGTGGACAAATCTTCCATGTTCATGATTTGGTAGGATTAACATTGTGAAAATGGTCATCCTACCAAAGACAATCAATGCAGTCTCCATCAAAATATTAACACGATTCTTCACAGATCTGAAAAAAAAATTTCAAAACGCATATGAATGTACAAAAGACCTTAATTAGCCAAAACAATTTTGAGCAGGAAGAACACCACTAGAGGTATCACCATATGGCATTTCAAGCTATGCTAAAGAGCCATAGTAATAAAAATAGCATGGTACTGGCACAAAAACAGATGCATTGATCAATGGATTAGAGTAGAGGGCCCAGATATAAAATCACTCACCTGTTGACAGTTTATTTTTGAGAAAAGTTCCAAACATACACAATAGAGAAAGGTGCCTTAGTATCTTCAACAAGTAGTGTTGGAAAAATTGGATGTCTACATATAGAAGAATGAAAATTGACCATTATCTCTCACTTAAACACAAAAATTAACTCCAAAATAGATCAAAGATCCATTAAATAGATAAATGTTAAGCCCAGAATCACCTGGGCTAACTTCATTCTCTCCTTCCCGTCCTTCAGGACTGTCCCACTGCAACCCAGAGGAGAATGGTGTGGAGACTGTGAGAAAGTCTTACTGGGGACAGCATGTGCCATGGGAGCAATTGGTCTGCAGACATGCTCAAAACATTTGAAACTTAGTTTCATATAGTTCATGATGACCTCACACTTTCTAGGTGGACTTAGTGCTGGGAATATAACCATAATTCCCCCCCCCAACTGATTTATGTAGTACTGGGCGTAAACCAAGCTTCCTTCATGCAATGTATAGTTTTCTAGTTTCCCTTCCATATCTTCTATAACCTCAAGGCTTTGGCTTTGCTGAGTGTCTCAAGAAGGGAATTATTCTGTTCTCTCTTCAGATCCATGTGCCCCACCATGGTGATGTCTAAGTTCCATCCTCGCTCTCACTTTTTTCTTTGTTCTCTAATTTGACCTGATATGTCAGGTGGTCAGTGGATGTCAGAGAGATGCTCATTTTGGGTCTGGGTGGCTTAGCGTGCTAGTGCTACAAAAACAGCAGGCTCTGACACACCTCTGTCAAAAAATAAACTGTTAACAGGTGAGTGATTTTATATCTGGGCTCTCCACTTTAATCCATGGGTCAATGGTGACCATGGATTTGGGTTGCTGAATGATCATGAATGGCAGTGTTTTTAAATTTTGGATTAGGAAAGGAATTGGTGGTGGTCAGTTTCTTCTGTCTAATCGGGCTCACTTACTTTTTAAAGTATGGTTGGCTTTGAATTTGTGATGTCTCCCTGCTGAGGAACCTTCAGGACTCATTTTTGGAATGTCTCTAATTTTCCTGGGAGCTACTCCCATCTTCTCTATATCTTGACTTCTACTACCCTTACCTGATTATGCTTCCTCCCATTTCTCTTTTCCTATTTTTTTTTTTCCACTTGACTTTTGGCTGTGCTCCTGACCACATCTGCTATTGAGCCTTCCAGAGTATACGCCTGGAGCAACCAGTTCTCTTTCTGAAGCAGAAATAGAATTAAAACTGCTGCTCACCAAAAGTAGCCTGAAGGGAAATATTCTTTCTCACCTTCTCACCCTCAAAGCTGAGGGTTTCTGCTTCCTGGAAGTCCAAGAAATTTGCTGAAGTTGCAGAGATAAGGTAAGAGTGTCTAATCTTGCAGAAACCAGAGAAATCACACTGACTTCTGTTTTACATAATTGAAGACATATAAAGCCTGCTTGTAAAGTGATCTCACTCACCCACTCCTTGTTTAACTGTTTTGAGACCTTTCCTCAGTCTCTGGCTCCTAGATGAATCATGGAATGAAATCTTCCTCTTCTGAACTTACTCCACTTGCCTCTGGTATGTACTTTGTCACTGATTGAAGATAAACCAATTTCATATGAACATTGATATGCATATATAAATGCTTGGTCCAAATCAAAGTAAACAGAACTTGACAGATTAGATTTAGGCATCAGTTTACCACACATCTCCATAGAAGGGTGGATGTGGTAAGTCCCCAGAAGGGTTTTGTTACTTTTTTGCTTGTTTTGGAGACAGAGTTTTGCTTTTAGTTCAAATTGCCTTATCACTTAACTGTATGAATGTGGATCTGGTATCAGACTAACAATCCTCCAACCTCAATCTTCTGAGGCTCCTAGAAAGGCTTTTTATTTGTAAAAGTAACAAAAACAACTATCAGGAAGAGTTCATGTATGTTTTCTTTTGTGGTCTGTAGCTCCAACACAAATGGTACTCAGAGACACTCTGCTATAGGAACATGCTGGGCTCTGAGGGTCTGAGTGTCTCAGATCGCATTGGAAAGGAGCCCAAAGGCTCCTGCCTGACACATGCATGGGGTTTATTTCCTGGAACCATGCCCTGGTTTAGTGGGAAAGTGACTTTATAAACCCTCCTCTAGAAATATTTTCAGCAGCTCTCTGGACTTCTCAGGGGTCGGCTCTGGGAGGGCAGCCCTTGTCCCACTGCCCAGGCCCACTTCCTGGGTCACTGTGTGCTTGGTGGATGGCATACATTGCGGAGAAAATGTTCAAAGTCCTTGCTTTTGGGCAGTGATAGGGGCTGACAGGAAGTGTTTCTATTCCATCCCCGCCAAGAAACACCGGCCTTTCCTTCTTTCCTTCTAGTTCATTCCTTATATTCCTTTTTCACACATGCTCAATAGCAGTTGAACACTGAAGTCCTAAAGCTTTTATATGGTTAAACACCTTTAATGAACAACACAGCAATGTAATAATAATTATAGCCCATTTTACAGATTTAGAGGTGATATTCTGTAAGAGCATCAGAGAGTTGATTGCCCAGGAAGCAGAAGTTGATGTGATTCCAAAGCCTTTATTTTTGTCTCAAAGTTCAGCCTTTACCTGCTTCAGGATTGTCAGGGATTGTCTGGGATTGGTGAGGGCACAAATGTAAATTTGACCTAAGATTTCATCTTGGTGAGTTACGTGAACTTTCACACACTCGTTTGTCTCATATCAAGATGGTGGTAATAACAGTTCTGACTTAAGGAGTCACAGATAACAGGGATCATTCATGTTTGGTGCTCTGGGAGCTCTGTAGAGTACAAGACTCTTTCAGGTCCATACATGTGGTCCTTAATGAGGTGTTTCAGATTTCCTTGGGAATCACAGAGCCACTTGCTGATACAAGCATACTCCCTACATGTGAAGAACCACCCCTACCCCCAATCTGTGCTCAACGCTCTACTACCATCCACCTGTGCTATATGCCAAATGCTAAAGTGCCTCAAAGACACCTACCTCCTCCTTGATTTTCAAGCTCATTCTAGTCCAACAACCCCAGGCAATGGAGAGACTTCTCACTTTAGTGAACAGGATTCCTTCTTCAATTCTATCCACTGGATGAACAGAGTGTGTACGTAGGTAGGACTGGAGTTCCTTGTAGCTCAGGTGTAGAATGTCCTTTGCAAAGATTCACCTCCCTTCATCTGGTTTTTCTGTTGCAGGACTTGCAAAAACCAAGGCCTGGAGATATGATTGAAATTTCTCGTGGTATCTACCATAATCACTGGGCCCTCTATGTGGGAAATGACTATGTAATCCACCTGACTGATGAAAGTTAGGATGATTTCTCTTTTTAATTTTTGCTTTATGTTAGTTATTTTTACCACATATTAACCTATTGCTATCTTTATTTATATTTCTTTCCTTATTTATCTTACAAATTGACATACAAAGTAAGACCATGCTTATGGCCTTTTCACACACACATCATTCACTTGTCCTGGCTCATAATGCCTTTCCTCTCTTACTTCCTCCCATCACTGTCCCTTCTTTCTCACTGGTTCCTGCCTTCCCTATAGATTTCTTTTGCTTTCAAGTCACATGTGTTCCACTATCTTCTGTTCTACCGTCTCTCCCCTTACCTGATGATCTCTTCATGGGCAGCCTCCTCCCATACAAAGTCAAGCCTAGCTTCTACAAAATGAGCTAAAGTACGTGTGGGGGTTTTTTTTGTTTTTTTTGTTTGTTTGTTTGTTTTTTCTGATTCTGGCTTCTGATCTCCAGGTGCTACCAACTTTTCTGCAAATGTCATGGTCTCATTTATCTTTAGGACTGAGTAAAGTGCCATTGCATTGTGTGGATGCACCACATTTTCTTATCCATTCAGCTATTGAGAAATGTATAGATTGGTTCCATTTCTTAGTTATTGGGAATAGATCAACACTAAACATGAATGAGCAAATAATCTCTGTGGAATGTTCACTTGAGAGCTCTTCCGGTAAATATCCAGGAGTCACATGAAGAAGTCACATGGTGGTTTTGCTTTGAGATGGACTTTGAGGAAGTTCCATATTGTTCCCATGGTAGCTGCTCTACACGTCCACCAGCAGTGCCCATGTTCTCGCTGTCCTTGGCTATCCTCTGTCTTCTTAAAGACAGCCATCCTGGCAGTGGAGATGGAATGCTAAGCAGGGATCATTTCCATTTCCAGACACTGTTTTCACGGTACTTTCTGGCTTCCTTCAGTTTGTTTGTAGGCTCCAAAGTGAGTAGATGATTTTCAGGTTTCTTATGGTTTCACAAAAGGTAGGTTCTGAGCTATCATGTCAACAGCAAACTCCAAATGAATGTTATTTTCCAATGTATACTATGTGCAGTGATAAAAAATCCTGAAGATAATTGGCTATTCTAGGTGAAGTGGGTGGGGCCATTACAGAGAAGAATACCCAAGGAAATATTGTCTTGCACAGGGAGGAAACCTGGGCACTGAAGCCTCTTGAGCCAGCTTTTCTTGAATACATGGTCTGCTACATTCCTTGTACTGTCTCCCCTTGATTGGTCAGGCTCCTCAGTCATTCAGGCCTTAGGAAACTGCCTCCCATGCTGCCTGAGCAGAGCAGCTTCTGGCATCTGCAGCTGGCTCATCAATACCGGCTTCAACCTCTGGGACAAAGGCACCTGTCTGACTGGGCCAAGGGTGCAGGAGGCCTGTAGAGGAGAGCACATCCCTAGGCTGAGTTCCCTTTTTTAAAGCATGTCACTTATCTATATCTTCATTGCAGCAGTTGAAACTGATTTCAATTGTTTTTCATTCTTTGACACTTTCTTCATAAAAACAATCAATTGATAAGTTTTCTTCTCTTACTGCCCAATCTCATACCTGCCCCAGTTCATACCTTCTCCTTTCCAGCCCATTGGCCTCCTACTTTCAACTTTTGGGGCATAGGGTCCACTAGGTTTCATGTGGGATTTGAGGACTTGCTGGAGTATGAAGTGCTTATCAATGGGTGAAATGAGTCAGGAAATTTAGAGGTGTGGAGATCACGTGACAGGAACATGGTCCCAGGAGAGGGACTTGCTTAAGACAGCACTGGCAGTGAGTCAGGGATGGGATCTGGGGTCTTGGATCAATCTGTTTACCCAGCTAGTTCCTTTTCTTCTGTGTCAAAATTCAGCCCTGGCCTCCTGGGACCTTCATGGTGCTGGTAAATGAGTCTTTTATGCCACAAGATAGTGAGGGCAAGTGAGGTTTAGGACTTGACTATCTTCTGCCTGCTAACTGTCCTGCATCACTCTACTTCAATTGATTACTTGTTCAGTGGCATGTGAACTATGTGATCTTTCAGAACTTATATATTTTATTTTATTTCATTTTATTTTCTGTGTGTAAAAGAAGGCACTTAAGTGTGTATGCCTGTAGAAACCCAAGGGTGGCTTCAAGAATCATCTATTGGGTGGAGACATGGCTCAAGGATTACGATGCTCTGTCACAAGTTCAGATCCCAGTTCCCATGTAAAAACACCATGTGGAAAGGACAAAGGCCTGTTCTTCAGGCTTTGGTGGGCGGATCCTGGGAAATCCCAGATGAAGCAAGAAGAAGATAAAAGCAATCCAGTGTAATTCCCAAAGTCACGCTTGGTCCTCCATAGGAACACACAGTGCCCTCTGATACACACATGCACACTCACCCCCCCCACACACACACAGTGAATAAATAAATAAAATATTTTAAGAATCATCTACCATAGCATTGTTTCTGCTTTTGAATCTGTCAGGCTCTGCCTTCCAGGGCAAGAAGTACAAGCTCCAGCTGTCATTTCCACCAAACATTTTTTTTTAAACATGGGATTTTGGGATCTGAATTCTGGTCATTTTGCTTTTGAGGCAAAGCCTTGAACCCTTGAGCCATCTCTCTAGTTCTACACACTTTATTTGAGAAGCATGGAAGCCAGAGCCTGATCAGTTGTTCACATCCACCAGGCTTGATTCTGAGCAGTGCTTGAGTTTGCAGTGCATTAGGATGGGCTGGGCCTTTCAGAGCTCATCCTGACTGTGTTAGGAGCCACAAGGGGGTGTGGTTCCTCTCAAGCTCTGAGTCTCTAAATCCTTTTACATGGAATAGCAGCAACATGTCTTCTGGAAATGTCAGAGCCAAAGTGAAGAAGGAATTGCTATGTGGAGTAGCCGGGACTGACCAGTACAAGATCAATAACAAACATGAAGATAAGTATGAACCTCTACCTGTCAAGGAAATTATTCAGAAGGCAGAAAACATGGTGGGAAAGGTCATGGATTATTCAATAACCAACTGGAACTGTGAGCATTTTGTGACTAAGCTGCACTACAGAGTAGTAGCCCACAGTGACCAGGTGAGTCCCCTGCCAGCCCCCTCACCCACGAGCCATACTGTGCCCCCAGCTGAATGGCTGGACACCTGCATTGACTGAACCAAGAGGGTGGCAGAGATGAGGCCAAGACAAAGGAGCAGAGATGCACCCCTGCCCTAGAAGACACCACAGTTTGGATGGGGACAAGGGCGGTAGACAGACAGGGGAAGGTGACAGTTCACATCAGTGCAGTCAGTGGGAAGGGGTTCAGGATGTGGGTGATGTGTAGCAACATCTGTCTTGAGGAGCCCTTCCCAGCTGCCTGGCCATGAGATGACCCTCTAGAGCCAGGATCCATTATCCCCAGTGTACAGACAGGGAAACTGACACACATTGCATCTTACTTATTTACCCAATGTCACTGAACTATTCTGCATGGGTGCTTTAGCGTCCATGAGCCGTGGGAAAGAGGTGAGGTTGAAACCCTGTTCAGAGGGTGGTGAGGAAGGAAGAGCCACAGAATAGGTGACACCCAAGACTGATTTAATCTGTTTTATTCATCTGAAGTGGGAATGAATTGGAGCTCAACTATGGATGTGGTGATAAGAGTTACAGACAGAGGGAATAGTTTGAGCCTAGAATGTGTGTGTGTGTGTCTATACATGTGCTTCTGGAGTGAGGAGTTGCTGTGTTTTGAATTGGGTCTGTTAGGTTACCAGAGTTCATACACAGAGAGAGTTGGATGTGTGGCAAAGACTTTGAACTCCTGCATTCAGGTGTTAACACAGGGGAATCCTGAGTCCAAGGCTAGCTTGTGACACATAGTGGGATTCAGACTCCACAAAAACAAGAACAAGAAACAACGGAAATCCCCCTTGAATGGAACTCATTCTTGTTTGCCAGGACCAGCACTGGTAATGCAGGAATCAGGCAACATCTTGATCTCACAGAGGTCAGATTTTACTGAGTTCTCCTGCCTTATGTCACAGTTGCCCACTGGCTGTCCTCGGTCTCAACATCCCACACAATCTCCCTGTTCTTTCCACAGCTGCACAGGAGGATTCAGATACCTTGAAGAGTCACAGGGTGAATCCAGCTTCTCATTTTAGACCCATATGAATTCCTACCCAGCTGCTCCATGTGCCCTTTCTTTCCCCATCCAGCCCTCTGTGCCACTCCCTGTCAGTTCCGTGGACTCTCCAGTGTGACCAGAGCAGGGAAGTGATGTGCATGTGAGGTCCATGAGCTGAGCCACCCACTGAATGCACAGCCTGTTCCCAGATTCCTCACTCCTCCTTCTCTCTTGCAGGTCACAGTTGGGGTTGCAGCAGCAAACATCGCTAGAGTGGGCTTGACATTCATGTGCCCATTGAAACCATGCTCTCAAGGAACTAGAACCAAAATCAATAAGCTGAATAAATCTTCCAACAGATTTAATGCACACATTTCAGAGTTCTTCTTTGCTAGAGAGATTGTGGTTTGATCGGTGCATTTCATTGTGTTGTCTTCTGACATATACAAATGTACCATGGGAATCTCTCTCTCTCTCTCTCACACACACACACAGAAATAAGTGTAAGAAATATCCTCGTCATAGAATATGCCTTTGGCAATCTTTCTAAAACTACCTATTTCCTTTTGTTTTCTAGGTCTTTCTTCTGTATGTCTTTCATTTCCTCTTTCATTTTTCCTTCTACCTTAGCTCAGAATCAAATGCACCCCACATCTCTGTTCCCAGAAGGGATCTGTTTGGCTCAGTGTGACACATAGCCCTGCCCTCCCACCAGTAGCATTTGGACTAGGTGACTTCCATTACATCAGTTAGCAGTGCCAGATGCCTCTGGCTCCTCCTTGTGAGCCTGAGTCTCTAGTTAAAACCAGAAAGTTCCATTTGGGAAAGTCTGGCTAGCCAACTTGCTCTAGGGGGTTCACGGGTTCTGCCTTTAAAGGTTAGAATTACAAGGGATCAGCACATCTGCACAGCAACTTAATAAGGGAATATTGTAATTTGAACTCAGGTCCCCTTTCTTGCAATGTAAAAAGTTTAACCTCTGAGTCTCTCTCCCTCCCTCTCTCCCTCTCTCTCTGTCTCTCCCTCTCTCTCTCTGTCTCTCTCTCTCTCTCACCACATATGTAACAAAGAAGAATGAAAAACAAGAAGGCTCTCCAAACTGATAATAGAGGGTGGGGAAAGGAAGATGTAAACCACATACAAAATTTCCAAACAAAATACACAACTCTCAAATTATGAAAAGAAAAGAAAAGAAAAACCAACAATGAAAGAGGAAATAAACATACAAACATAATAAACAGTTGCAGGTGATGAGAAAGTAGAGTAAGATGGAAGAATTGATTCCAAATGAATTGACCATCATCATAAGTATAAATGGACTGAACTCGAAAGAAAATATTACACTGGAACACTGGATAAACCTGTGAACATTTCAGTGTGGACAGGGGAAGATCCCAAGAGACATCACCTCCTTGAGAAAACACTGCAGGTTAATACTGCATACAAGGGTACTTTCTTTTCTCCATGATTTAGCCATACTGAAGCCAATACCCAGGCACTTGCCAGTGCGGGCATCACAAATCAGACCCAGTGGTCCACACATGTTAAAAGATGTGAATGTAGGGGAGAGACTGTGTAGTGGGAAAGAAGGAATGGTGGAACTGGGTAATAAAGGTTGAAAATGACACTAATTCTTTAAACTGATGTATGAATTTGTCAAAGAATCTAAAATTAATAGAAGGGAAATATGAATCCAGCTGGTGTGATGAGCCGCACGTGTCATCTCTGCGCTCTGGAGGCTGAGGCAGGAGGATCATGGCTCAAGGCCACAACAAACTGCAGAATGACATCAAAACTCCCAATTCAACCACAGTGAACCTAGAGGTACAGATCATAGCAGACACAGCTTTTATAAGCACAGCACAGCTGAGATGTACAGGACGGATGTTTCTTATGGCTACTGGTCTGGAATGTGCGGAAAGTTCATGATATCAAGGAAAAACTGGAACACCATCCTTGCTTCCAAAAAAAGTCAGTCTTCCTGCACAATGGCTGACATGTCAGTGACCTCCAAAGTCTAGCATGGATTACAGGGGAGAAGGCTCCAGGCAGTGGGATTCTTAGGGGCAAGGGATTAAACAGTCATAACAGACTTCCCATACTAACAGGGAGCCCAGGAAGGGACTCCAGGCTATGCCACTGAATCCTGAACCCTCACTAGGGTGGAGGCCTCAGAGGGAGGTTTGTTGTTCACATAAATGGATGCTCTATCCAGGCAGTGGGAAGAAGGAAGGGGGAGGCACATAGAGAGGGGGAGGGAAGGCAAAAGGGGCTGAAAAGAAGTGGAAAGGGAGAAAGTGCAATGGGGGAACGACTGGGTTGAGCATGGGCAGAGAGAGGACAGGGGTACTTATTGAGCTTGTATGATTAGGAAAAAAATAAAATATGAGAGAAAACAGATTTTCATTGTACAGATCTTTCACATCCTTGGTTGCCACATCCTTATCCAGCCATGCTGTTTGACAAGGTCCAGCATGGCAAAAAAAAATGGCTTCAGGGAAGCATTTTCTGGAAAAAGACATGGCATTATTTGATATAAATAAGATAAATAAGGAAAATATGGGGACTTTCGGGCCTTGGTGTTCCTGCCTAGTTCAGGTATAAAGCCTGCTCCCTGGGGAGTGACACATTCACATATATGGGCAGGTGCTAGGGGTTCCTCCCTAGGTAATTTAAGTTTTGCCTCTAACAGGAATTGGGTGTGCCTCCTATCTGTTCTTAGGTCTTTTTTTTGTTTTGTTTTTTCTCAGGACTAGCCAGGCTATCACCTTCCCCTAAGGTTCCTGTTCCCTGAAGTAGAGATATCAAGTAAATTTGCTTTGAGTCTTTTTGTTTCCTTTTCTAAATAAGAGCCAAGACTGCTTTTAACTTTAAATCAAGTTCTAACTAGAGATTTCATGTCTAGTCACACACAGTAAGTAGACTTGTTAGCCAGAAAGTATATACTGATTTTAAAGAAATTTGAAAGCAACTTCAATAGTCCCCATAGGTGGGTAAAATTCCCTCAAAAACATGACTCTTAGTGAATTAATTCAGAATTTCTATAAATATGAGACTATGCCATCTGTTCACTAGAATCAGTACACAAATATTTCTTACAGAGCACATAAGTTAATAGAAAAGAGTTAATAAAAATAGTAATAAAATAAATCCTAATGTAGTTTCTACCACGATGACCTAATATAATCCAGCTTATATGATAGCAGCCAGAATCTGGTATCCTCCAAAAGGAAAAATTAATGTATAGCATGTGCCCCCTCCAACAGATTCACCTTTACCACTTAGAAAAATGTATAATAGATATGGCACACATATAGTTAATCAAAAACATGTTCCTTACTAAAATCTAAGGAGCTCAAACCCCCTCGGTGTATTTTAACTAGTCTCAAATGCAGTCTTTGTTAATACAATGACAACTATGTAGACCCAGATTCTGTGGCTATTTGGTGGAGCATTGTAGATTAGACAGATTTGGAGATACTGGGAGAATGGTTCCCATTGATGCCTTTAACCTGAAGCAATGGGTTAGGTTCTCATAAATTTAGGAGACTGGGAGGATACCTGTCTGTTTTTCTCTATCTGCAGGTGCAGTGACACATTCTTTGCCCTAAATTTTTCTAGTATAAGAGCTGTTACAAAGTTTGAATAAAATGGTTTCAAATTCACTCAGCCTGGAGGTGCCTGTGTTTGTTCCTCATCCACAGACTCCTTGCCCCCTTAGTTGGGGGGAACCTTCGATCCAGGTTGCAGCTAAACTGCAACATCTGGCGCCCAAACAGGAACCCCAACTAGGTTACTCTTTCTTTTTCTCTTTGTATGTGTTACAGGCAAGGATAGGATCCCATCAGGGTGCTGCAGCCCCCTCAGATGAAGAAAGGAGCCGAGTTAAGAAGATGGTTAAGAAACATCAGTCATACTGAGTCTGAGGAAAGAAAACTCTTTATCGGCATGACTGAGCAAAGAGATGCAGGAGATGTTCAACAACCTTCAGTAGAAGTGGGGAAAGTGGGCAGCCTTGTCTGCTTTCCAATCTGAGTGAGAATGTTTCCAACTTTGCACCATTTAGGATGATTTTTGCCATAGACTTATACATGGTTTTTATTCTGTTGATAAATGTTCCTTCCAACCCTGTTTTCTCCAGATATTTATCATGAAGGGGTGTTGGATTTTGTCAAAAGTTTTTTCAGTATCTATTGAGAAAGTCACCTTTCAAGGTGATTTTAACAAATCACTGCAAATCAATAGTTATAAAAACAGCCTGGTACTGGCTCCAAAATAGACACACAGATCAATGGATAAAGGTTGAAGACCCAGATATAAGCCTACACAATTACAGCCATTTGATCTTTGACAAAGGGGCTTAAAAAATCCAATGGAAAAAGAACAGCACCTTCAAGAAATAGTGTTGGCAAAACTAGATGTCCATATGCAGAAGATTAAAACTGGACCCGTACTTGTCACCATGTACAAGACTTAATTTCAAATGGATCAAGGACTTCAATATAAAGACAGACACTATAAAAACCTTAGTCAAAAGGATAGGGAACTCCCTGGAGCTCATTGGACTAAGCCAACAATTCCTAAATGGAAATCCAATAGCACAGTCAATACAACCAACACTCAACAGATGGGATATTATGAAATTAAAGAGCTTCTGTTCAGATAAAGAGATTGTAAGTCGAGCACAAAGGCAACCCACAAAATGGGAGAAAATCTTCACTAACCACATATCTGACAGAGCTCTATTATCCAGAGTGCACAAAAAACATAGAAAACTAAACACCAAGGAAACAAATGGGCCAATTAAAAAATCAGCCTTGGAACTTAAAAGAAACTTTACCAGGGACGAAATTGAAATGTCTAACAAATATTTTTAAAAATGCTCCACATCCTTAGATATCAGAGAAATGCAAATCAAAACCTCCCTGAGATATTATCTCACCCCGGTCAGAATGGCAAAAATCCACAATACAAACAACACCAAATGCTGGAGAGGATGTGGCAAGAAGAGAACTCTCCTACATTGTTGGTGGGAATGCAGGTCTATACAACTACTCTGGTGATCCATTTGGTGATTCTTAAAAAAGTTAAAGATTGAAATCCCATATGACCCTGCTATTTCACTTTTGGGAATAATCCCCCATACCGTAAAAATTTACCTTGCTAGCACAAACATGACCATGTTCATAGCAGCACTGTTTACAATAGCAAAGTCATGGAATCAACCCAAATGCCCAACAGTTGACGAGTGGATAAGGAAAATGTGGTACATTTATACATTGGAATACTACTCAGCCATCAAAAATGATGAATTAATGAAATTTGCCGGGAAATGGATAAATTAGAAAATTTATATTGAGTGAAGTATCCCAGACACAGAAAATTAAGCACCGTATGTACTCTCTAATAGGTGGATCCTAGTACCAAACCCACAGTGACACACTCAACGACAAATCTCTGTAATACCTACAGTAATTACAAAGATTATATACAGGAGGGAAGGAGAAGGAGGGCATCGTCAGAAACAAGGAGAGAGGGGATCATGCTACAGCAGAGAAAATAGGCCACCACCAAGTACTGCAAGTAAGTAATGAGACATCTGGTTAAGTTCACAGACTTTCCTTCCTGGGCACTTGCAACTGATGGGGTTTGATCTCAACAGAAAGGGACTGCATAGAGTCTGGCAGATAGAAGGTAACCATCCTGCAAATGGGAGACTGACCCCACCCTCACCACGGTCTCCTACTCTTATTCCATCTACCTTTGAATCTACTCTTATAAGACTATATTTTAACAGCCTTTTATGTCTGGCTAGGAGGTGACATCTACTACCTATCAGGATGAAGCCAAGGGCAGTGCAGGAACAGCAAAACTGGAAGAAGAAAAAAATAAAAGAATAACAAACCATAACTCAGATTATCAGAAACCCTACATTAATCACCAGGAACCAGGCCAACCTAATCTCTCCCCATCCCAAAGCTCAGGGAAATTTGCGGAGGAGGGGACGGTAAGATTGTAAGAACCTAAAGATGGGGAGGAGCAACAAATGCAAGATACTCCATGCAAATTAGGGCCTAAGTAATCATAATAGGACTTTGCATGACCTGTGCAATAACCAACATGTCATTGACCTCCCAAAGTCTAGCATGGATCACAAGCTCTAAGATCCTTAGAGGCAAGGGATTAACAGCCACAATAGTGTTCATATACTAAAGGGGAACACAAAAAAAGAGCTCTAGGCAATGCTACTGAGTCCTTACACCTCATCAGAGAGGAGGACCCAGGAGGAAGTTTGGCATGCACACTAAAGGATGCTCCAGGAATGGAGGGGGGCCCAATGGGAGAAAGGGAGGGAAGGGGGAAGGAAAGGGAAAATAAGGAAGGGAGCAAGGGGATACAGGGAGGGGTGGAGGGTGGAAGGGGAATGGGGTACCTATCAAGTTTGTATGTATGGAAAAAATTAATTAAAATAATAAAATAAAAAAGAGAAAATCACCTGGTTTTTGTCTTTGCATTTGTTTATATGGTGAATTATATTTAATAAAAAATTTTTTTATTCAATTGTGTGTATGTGTGTGTGTGCGCGCCTGTGTGTATGTATGTGTGTGTGTGTAGAACCACGGGCAAATTCGGGAACTACCATGGACTCCCTCCACCTCCTCCTTGTTTACTCTACCACTGGATTCACAGGCTCCGCCCTACCAGGACCAGAAATGCAGGCCGCCCATGCTTTCTGCCTGGCGTCTATACGTGGGGTGTAGGATCCGAACTCAGGACTTTCCGCCTACAAGGCAGAGGCTTAATCCCTGAGCCACCTCTCTAGCCCCGGTGAATTATATTTATAGATTTACATATATTGAACCAATCTTGTGCTTCTAGAATAAACCCAACCTGATCATAGTGGGTGATCTTTTTGATATGTGTTTGAATCCACTTTGCTAGAATTTTGTTGAGGATCATTGTGTCTTTGTTCATCAATGAGATTTAGCTGAACTTTTCTTTTTTTGATGTATCTTTATTTTGTTTTGAGGTCATTATAATATTGGCTTCATAGAAGGAGTTTATAAGCATTCCTGCTATTTCTACTTTGTGGAATAATTTAAGGAGCACTGGTGTTGTTTGTTTTTAAAATATCTCACAGAATTCTGTGCTGAATCTATCTGGTCCCGGGCGTTTCTTTGTAGGGACATTCATAGGTACTGCTTCAACTTCATCCCTTGTTATAGGACTATTTAAATAATTCAATTCATCAAGATTAAAATTTAGTATGCTGTATTTGTTTTAAAAATTCATTCATTTCTCTGTGACTGTCAACTTGGTGGTGTATAATTTTTAAAGTACAACTTCATGATTTTCTGAATTTCCTTGACATCTGTTGTGATAGCTCCATTTTCACCTCTAATTTTGTTACTTTGGATTTTCTCTCTTTCGATTTTGGTTAATGGTTTTTCATCTTGTTAAATTTTTCCAGGAATCAGCTTTTCGTTCCATTGATTCTTTGTATTGTTTCCTTTGCCTCAGTCTCGATTATTTCTCCCCTGATCCTGCAAATCTCTGCACATCTACTTCTTTGGGGGTTGGTGTGTTCTTGTTTCTCTGAAACTTTAAGCTGCATTGTTAGGTTTTTTTCATTTATGATGCTTCTATTGTTTGGATGTGTGTAGGTGTTGAGTGCGATGAATTTTCCTCTTTGGACCACCTTCACCATATCCCAGAGGTTTTGATATGATGTGTTTCCAATTATCATTGAGTTCTAGGAGTTTTTTGACGTTGGTTTTTACTACTCATTCGGTAACATATTGCTAAGCTTCCAAGAGTTTGTGTCCTTCCTATCATTTGCCTATTATGTATGCCTATCTTTATTCGCTAGTGGTCAGATATAGTACAGGTAGTGACTTTGATTTTCTTGTATTTGTGGAGGTTTGCTTTGTGGCCTGGTATGTGGTCTATTTTGGAGAAAGTTTTATGGACTGCTGAAAAAAATGTATATTCCTTGATGTTAGGATGGAATGTTTGGTAGATGTCTGCCAGCTCCATTTGTTTTATAGTTGGGTTTAGTTTCAGTGTGTCTCTATTCAGATTTTGGCCTGTTGCCCTGTCAATTGGTGAGAGTGGGGTGTTGAAATCCCCTACTATTATCTTTTCTGGTTTGATTGCTCTTTTACAAGCTGCAGTGTTTTTCTTTAACAAATGTAGGTGGTCCTATGTTTGGAGCCTATATATTTAGATTTGTGAATTTTTCTTTATGTATTGTTCCTTTGATAAGTATGTAGTTTCCTTCTGTATCTCTTATTTGTGTTAGTTTGAGTCTATTTTGTTGGATATTAGGATTGTTACTTCTGTTTGTTTCTTACTTGCATCTGCTTGGATTATCGTTAATCATCCTTTGATCCTGAAATTGTGTTTATCTTCAAAAGTGAGGTGTGTTTCTTGGAGGCAGCATATTGCTAGCCTATGTCTCCTGATTGGGGAGTTGATCCCATTAATGTTTAAAGTTATAATTGAGAAATTTTTGTTGATTACAGTCCTGCTTTTGATTTTGTTGTTTTATTGTTTTTTGTGTGTGTTTTCTTTTTGTCTTGACAGTTTTCTGCCTTGTAGTTGTATTGGAATTGTTTTCCCTCTTTAATACTCCTGAGTGTTTTATCAGTTTCATTTCTCTTGAGAATTTTTTTAGTGTGTTCTGCAGGCCTGATTTAAATTAGAAGTACTTTAGCTTATTTATGTAGTGAGATATTTTTCTTTCACCTTTGAGCATGACTGATAAGTTTAGCTGAGTATAGTGGCCTGGTTTGGCATTGATGATCTTTCATGAGTTGAAGAATGGCTTTTCAAGCTCTTCTGTTTCCATTGAGAAGTTAGCTGTTATTCTAATAGGTGTGTCTTTAAATGTGACTTGGTTTTCTCTCTTGCAGCTCTCAGAACATTCTTGTTGCCCTGTATATGAGATGTTATCACTGTTATTTGCTGTGTTGTGCTACTATTTTGGTGGTAAACAGGATGGCAGTGCAATATGCTTCTTATACATGGATGGGGCACTGTTTCCTTAGGTGTAGAAAGTTCTCATTTATGATCGAGTGAAAAATCTGAGCTGGAATTTTTTCTTGGGTTTCTTGTTCTGGGATTCCATGAATGTGTAGGTTTGACTTGTTCATGATATCCAACAGTAGTTGAATATTCCTTTCTTTTCTTTTTGGTTCAGCTTCTTTAATTGAATGATCCTGTTTTGTTAGGTTATCTTCGAGATCTGATATTTTATCCTTTCATTGACCTATTCTATTTATGATAATATCTTCTAAGTTTTCAATTTCAGTTAGTATAGCTTTGAATTCCAGTTCAATTTCAGTTTTCGAGTTTTTTTCACCTGTTTTAAATTTTTCTTCGTGTTTCTTTTTTCATGTCAAATAATTTTTATTATTTTCCTGATTGTATAAAGTCGTGTACATATTTATTTGCTCTCTGAGTTCTTCATGTTCCTTGTGTTGTTCTTCAAATGCCTTTTGTAGTTTCTCTGGAGGCTTGTTGATCATGTCAACAATATTGCTTAGAAGTTGGTTTCCTGACTAGTACCCATGAGGTTGTTCTCATTGGAATCTACAGTATGGAGGGTTAGTGCATTTTGTAGGAGACATGTTTTCCTGGTACTTAGCATATTTTGTGGTTTTACAATGTGACGTGAGCCTTTCTGTGAAGTCTGTGACTGCTTTCTTTGGTAGTTGTTTTGGCTCTCCTGATTCAGATGAGGTTGTCTGACTTTGTCTGTTGTTGGGAAAACTGCTCTGTATTTGGATGGGATCTATTGGTTGTGTGATATGGCTGGTCCCTGGCCATGGACCATGGCAGGGAGGGGTGGTGGGGTAGGTGGGCAGTCCCTCCCCTGAGTCTGTGCACCTCTTACCCGGCAGGATGGTCCTGGGATTGCCTATTCATTTCCTCCATTCACGAAAAATTCCTGATAAAAATGATGGCAGTTACACACACACACACACACACACACACACACACACATCTGCTCATACCAGAAACCAAAATATTGACCAGTGGTTGGTGCCATTTTGTAAAAAAAAAAAGCCCTTTTGGTGAAGCAATGGTCACTAAGGTTGTAAGTCTTTCTAGATTCTTGGGCTTCCTGCCCTATAGACCCCAATAATGTCCATTTTGCTATCTATAGCCTATTTCCCTTAACAATGACTGACCTTAAGCCAAAAAAAGGAATTTTCTAGTTAACTTCCTCCTTCCTCCCCCATTCCTCTGTAACCTGTGATACATGAGACCCCTCCTTGGCCAGATGAACTTGAACACTCTTCAGACATTTGCCAAGACATCTCTATAGCATCAATATCTCTGCCAAAACTCACTTTTCCTTCTCCTGTCCTCTAACTACCCAGCCTGTAAACGGGGTTCTTGCATCCATTTCTTTAGCAGACACCCCCTCTAAAGGTTTCCCCCATTAAAAGTTTACACTGGGGCTGGAGAGATGGCTCAGGTGTTAGATAGACTGTGTCTCACAAGCTGAAGGTCCTGAGCTTGGATCCCAGGTTCCATGTAAAAATGCCAGACAGAAAATTGCAGAGACCGGCACTTCTGACCATGGAGAGTAGAGCCTGGAAAATCCCATAGTATAGTAAAAAGATGGTGGAAACAATCCAGGATGATTTCCAAAGTCACTCTTGGTCCTCCACAGGAACATACAGAGTTTACACACACACTAAATAAAGTTAAAAACAAATAAATAAAAACTTACACTGTCCTTGATCACTCGTCTCTGTCCTTCCTCCTGGCTCACTTAAAACCATGAAACAGGCCCTTTGTTCTGAAACAATGGGTAAAATAAATGTCACGGTTATTGATACTTTGCCATTTTCTTCTGATGCTTGCAAAAGAAAATTGGAGAGAAGGATGCTGTCAAGTAAATAAAATTAAAATGTGGGGTGAATTCTCTGATTTACAAGCTTTAGTGAACATGATTTCAATGTAGGGATAGCTAAAAGCCTCTGAAACTGATCTTTTTTAAGGAGTAAGTGTGATATTGCAATTTCTACTTGATAACATTAACTTTCTGATGATATCATATCAGCTACCATGAAGAATGTCTGTCCTGTGCCTTTCCGTCTTGGCGTTCTTGCATTAGCTGTGTCTATTGTAATCTATAACTCTAGATTCACTTTTGGTTTGAACTGACATATTTTTGCTGTTCTTCAGTTTTGTGCAGCATTAAACTCATGATCCTGCTACCTCGGTCTCCAGAGTACACAGATGGTAGGTGTGCACCGTCACACCAGCTGAACTCATTTTGCTATTTTTTTCATCTTTTATTTCTTTGACACTTTTGTAGATGAATTCAATGAGTTTATGCCATTTTTCACTTACTACCCAATGCCATCTCCCTTCCTTCCCCATTACAAACTTTCTCCCTTCCACAGGTCTCCTTCCTACATTCACATCTTTTTGCATATGTAGATAACTGGCTCTAATCTGGCAGACATGTACTGTGGTGTTTGTATGTTTCCTGTGGTGTGGATGACTTCTCCATGGCCAAACCATGAAGGAAAGAAGTTCCTCTATCATGATATATTAACTTTCAATATTTCTTCAAGGAGGTATGGTATATCTTGAGATCATCCCTGTCTACAGTGAACATGTTAATAAGTCAGTCCAGTATAATATTGTCTTTTCTTTTGAGTTTAGTCGATTTATACTTATGTTGATAGCCAATACACTTAGAATAAATTCCTTCATCTTATTCTACAATCTCAACAAGTGCCACTGTTTCTTGGATTTATATCTTTACTTCCTCTTTCATTGTTTGGTTTGCTTTTAAGCAATTCAAGAGTGGTATGTTTTGTTTGAAAATCTTTTCTTCTTTTAATTTTGTGTGTGTGTGTGTGTGTGTGTGTGTGTGTGTGTGTGTGTGTATCAGAGAGTTCTGTGTGTGCCTGTGAAGGCCCAAGGGTGACTTCAGGAACCATCATTGATTGCATCACCTCTTTGCTTTGCTTTGGAGTTTCACAGGCTCTGCCTTCCAGGGCCAGAAATGCAGGCTGCTGCCATTTTCACCTGGTATTTTTACATGGGATCCAAGGATTTGAATACAGGACCTTCTGCTTGCGAGACAGAGGCTTAATCCCTGAGTGGTCTTTCCAGCCCTGTTTTGAAATCTTGTATGTGGTTTACCTCCCCATTTCCCTCACCCTCCATTATTAAGTCTGGACGGGCTCACTATGTCCCCTTTATCTTGAGTTAAGTGGAGAGATGGGGGCTGGGAGGTGGGGGATCTAAGGGAATCCAAAGGGAATCCGAGTTTAAATTCCTAGATCCTCTAATAAAATACTGTTCAGGTGGGCTGCCCGCTTGTAAATCCAATCCTTGAAGACAGAGCCTAGATATCCCCAGAGCTGACCACTCTGAATGGTAAATTCTGGCTTTTTTAATTAGAGACCTAGACTGAAAATATTAAGGACCAACAGAAACCAAGGCATCTAGGACTGCAAACTGATCTAATGGAAGTCGCCTGGCTCAAAGGAAGCTGAGGGGTCGGCAGGGCTGTGCTGCATATAGAACTGTGGAATCCACTCTGGGAACACACGGCTGGGGGTGGGAGGGGTGGGAATGGTGCTGAGCTGAAGCGGCAAGAGAAGGGTAGGTGTACTGAGGAGGTAAAAGAGACAGACTGAAGAAAGAACCAGAAAACAAAGGGAAACTGATAGTTTTAGAAAGAATGGCAAAAGCATATTCTGAATTTCCTTGTAGGAGCAGATGTACTTTTGCATGTATTTCTGTGTGTGTGTGTGTGTGTGTGTGTGTGTGTGTGTGTGTGTGTGTGTGTTCATTGCCATGCTACATATGTGCAGGTCAGAGGACAACTTTTCAGAATTTACTTCTCACCTTCTGTGATATGAGCTCTTGGGATCAGAGTTGCCTTTACCATTGAGCCAGCTCGCTGACACAAAGATATATTTTAAATTTCACAGAACACCTAAAAATTCCAGCTCCTGACCTTTAGCTGCCTATCTGGATCAAGTTCTAGGTCAAGAGCCCTGGAGACTTACACTTTATATATACATATATATGCTGGCTGTCCATCTTGATGACTGCATGTATCCTGACAACACAAATACCCTGCAGTTGAGACAATACTAGGAAAATGTATTCTGTTTGGTGAATGCTAAGAACACCGGAAAAGAGAAAGAATGACCAGGAAGGGGCATGTCCAGGAAACCAGCACACCCTCCTCTCCACAGGCTTCAGGCCAGACCAGGCAGCAACTGCATTTCCTCTGGGTAAATCCTCTGCACTTTTTTGGGCTCTGCAAAAATTAGCTTAGTGCAAAACACAATGAAATGCACCAATCAAACCACAAGCTTCCTAGGAAATCAAGAACTCTGAAATGTGTGTATTCGGTGCTGCTGGAAGATTCATTCAGGTTACTGGTTTTCTTTCTAGTTCCTTGAGAACATGGCTCTGAAGAGACTCACGAATGTCAAGCCTGCTCCACCAATGCTTGCTGCTGTCAACCCAGTTGTGACCTGAAAGAGAGGAGGAGGAGAATAAGGAATCTGGGAATGGGCGGTCTGTGAATTTGGTGGGGTGGGGAGGCTCACAGTGCCTCACACGTCCCTTCACTTCCCTCCCCTGGCCACATTCAAGTGTCAACAGGACTGAAGAGAGAGGAGAGTGATGGAAGGAGAAAGAAAAGGGCAGATAGAACGCGGTGGCCAGGAATTCATATGGGTCTAAAATGAGAACTTGGATTCAACCCCTAGCTATTCAAAGCATCCTAACCGTCATGTTTAGATCTGGAAAAAATAGGGAGATTGCGTGGGATGGCAGAGATCCCGGCCAGCCAATGGGCGAGTGTGACATCAGGCAGGAGAACTGCGTAAACTTCATTGCTTGGTGAGAATGAGGACCTCGCCTCAGGCTGGCATTGCCAGAGCCTGGTCCTGCCAGGTGTGGAGCAACTCCTCTCAAAGAGCACCTTTTGATCTGTTTGCTTTTGCGTTGCTTCTTCTTCTCGTGTTTTGGAGTCTGAATCCCACTATGTACCCAAGTTAGCCCTGGACTCACGATTGACCTGCGTCACCCTCCTGAGCGCTGGAGCTCACAGCCCTTGCCACACGTCCAGCTTTCACTTTTCATGAACTCTGCACACAGCTGAGACGAGAGTCAAAACACAGCAGCTCCCCATGCTACAGGCATGTGCACAGGTACAGAGTGAGAGAGAGAGAGAGAGAGAGAGAGAGAGAGAGAGAGAGAAACAACACACACACGCACACAAAGACACATACACACACACACCTGGCTCAAGCTATGCCCTCTGTCTCTAACCCTTATCACCACATCCACAGTTGAGCTCCAATACATTCGCACCTCAGATGAATCAAACAGATTAAACAGGCTTGGTGCCACCTTTTCTGTGGCTCTTCCTTCATGAGCACCCTCTGAGCAGGGTTCAAACTCACCTCTTTCCCACGGCTCATGGATGCTAAAGCATCCATGCAGAATAGTTCAGTGACATTGGGTAAATAAGTAAGATGCAATGTGTGTTGGTTTCCCTGTCTGTACACTGGAGATAATGGATCCTGTTTCTAGAGGGTCATCTCATGGCCAGGCAGCCTGGAAGGGCTCCTCAAGAGAGATGTTGCTACACATCACACACATCCCGAGCCCCCTCCCCACTGACTGCACTGATCTGAACTGTCACCTCGCCTGTCTGTCTACCGCCTTTGTCCCCATCCAAACTGTGGTGTCTTCTAGGGCAGGGGTGCATCTCAGCTTCTTTGTCTCAGTCTCATCTCTGCCACCATCCTGGTTCAGTCAACACAGGTGTCCAGGAATCACCTGGGGACACAGTGTGGCTCCTGGGTGAAGGGACAGGCAGAGGACTCACCTGGTCACTGCGGGGTCCTCCGTAGTGCAGCATAGTCACGAAGTGCTCACAGTTCCATCTGGTCAGTGAATAATCAGTCACCATTCCCACTGTTTTTTCTGCCAACTGGACACTTTCCTGGACAGGCAAGTGTTTATACTTATGATCATGTTTGTTATTGACCTTGTACTCCTCATTCCCGGCTACTACACGCAGCAATTCCTTCTTCACTACGGCTTTGCCTTTCCCAGGAGGCATGGAGCTTATGTTGCCAACTCCTGACACTGCTTTACTGGTGGAAATAAATGAATTCCATGTTGAAGAACCAAGAGAGTCACAACTGACAGCAAGCCACTCATCCTTGTTACTCCTGAAATGATCGGTAAGAATGAGCCATGATGGACCCATCCTAACACACCTCAAAAATCAAGAATTGGTCACACCAAGTCTGCATGAGTGTAAACAAGTCATCAGAGATTCCTGGATTCTCTGACTTCCTCTCATGTAAAATAAAGTATGTACAAGTACAGAGATGGGACAGGAGTTAAAATCTTTCTTTGCCTTGAAAACAAAAGGACCAGAGTTCAGATTCCGATCCCATGTAAGAAGATGCCAGGATAAAAGGACAACTTCAGCTTACACTTCCAGCCCTGGAAGGTGGAACCTGAGAAATCCCAGATCAAAAGCAATGAAGACTTAGAACAATCCAGAATGATTTGTGAAGTTACTCTTGGGCCTCCACAGGCACGCACCCACTCAAATGTCTCTTTCTACACACACATAAGCTAGAATACAATAAAATAAAATTATAAAATAAATAAAGATGTAAGTTCTGAAGGATCATGTACTTTCAGATGCCTCTGAAAAAGTCATCAACTGAGGTAGATTGATGCAGGGCAATCAGCAGGCAGAAGATAGTCAAGTCTCAGCTTCACGTGCCCTTGATAGTTTGTGACAATAAAAGATTCATTAGGCAGCACCATGAGGGTCCCAGTAGGTCAGGGTTACATTTGAAGCAGAAGAAAAGTAACCAGTTGGGTAAAGAGATTGACCCAAGACTCCAATCCCTGCCCTGATTCACTCCAGTGCTGTCTCAGGCAAGTCCCTTTTCTGGCACCCTGTTCTTGTCAGGTGATCTCCACACCTTCCACCTCTAAATTTCCTGACCCATTTCACTCTCTGATCAATCAGTCATCCATGCTCCAGCAAGTCCTCAAATCCCGCATGAACTCCAGTGGGGTAATATGCACAAAAAATTGTGAAAGTAGGAGGGAGACAGGCTGGAAAGGAAAAAGTATGAACTGGGACAGGAGGGGTGATATTGGGGAGTAAGAGAAGTTATAAACTAATTGCATCCATGTTCAAAAGTGTCAAAGAATTAAAAGCAACTGAAATCAGCTTCAACTGTAAACAAAAATACAGGTAAGTGACATCATTTAAAAAGAGAACTCAACTTCAAGCTGTGCTCTCTTCCACAGGCCTCCCATACCCTCGGCCCAGTCACACAGACACTCTTGTCCTAGAGCACGAATCTGGCCGTGATGGGTCACCAACGGATGTCAGGAATTGCTCCTCCTATGGCAGTGTTGGGAGGCAGGCAAGGAGCCTGACCAACCACCAGGCAGTTGGTGTTGAAACCTGCAACAGACCATGAGGGTGCAGTGCCCAAGCCCTCTCTATATCCAAGGTGATGTGCTCAGGATGTTCCTAACTTTATGCACACCTCGGCATCTGGTACAGCCAACCATCTTCAGGTCTGTCATAGTTAGATACAGGCAACAACTTGACAATTGAGGGTTAGAGCTCTGGGCACTTTTGTAGAGATCGTAGTTGAGCTAAATCCAGAGCAAACCTGCAGGAGATTGTCTAGTTGATGCAGAAAGCCCAGACCATGGTGGGGAGACTAGATATACCCCACCATGGTGGGCAGAAGAATAAATTAGAGGGAATTCTTTGAAAAAGTGGTTATCCTTCTGCATACTCAGTCAGATGTGCTAGTCTGGCAAGTAAAAATCATCCCAGTCTCAGTCATTATGTGAGTATAGTGTGGCGGTTATCTCCGCCCTGGTGTTGGCATGCATTCTCCTCCAAACTGGACCAAGAACTGTAACTTGACTGTTATGAGAGAAAACCCCTTGTTCCCTTAGGCGGTTTGGTGGCAATTTATGAGCAATATGCAGAGTAACTGCAACAAGATCTTTGTGAATTGCTGCACATTATCTGCATTAGAAGTCACATTCACTTGGTGTTCACTGTTGACAAGATAGCTCACAATGTGCCTACTGTGTTAACTGAAACTTAGGAAACGCAAAATTATCTACTCAGCTTGGGTCCTACCAACAAGCTGAATGGAGGACAGAAAGTACCATGGAGACAGTGTCCATAAATGGAAATTACACCTGCTTTGGGATTCCATCTTCCTCAAGAAGCAGGACAAAAAAGGCCAGCAAGGACTTGGGGAAAGAGAAGCCCTTATTCCTTCCTGGGGAGGTGTACAGCAGACACCACGGGAACAATGTGAAACTTCCTCAAAGTACATCTAACAATAAAACTACCGTGTGACTACTTCATACCATTCCTGAATATTTCCTAGAACTGTCAATTCAAGTTTCACAGACATTATTTGCTCATCCACATTTATTGCTGATCTATTTATAATAGCCAGGAAATGGAATCAGTCTGAATATCTATTGACAGCTAAATGAACAAAGAAAATGTGATGCATCTATACACACCATGGAATTTTATTGGGTCCTAAAGATAAATGAAATCATGGCATTTATAGAAAAACTGGTGGAACCTGAAAATCTAGAGTGGTAAGCCAGAATCAGAATGAAAATTTGTGCATGTTTTAACTCATTTTCTAGAACCTAGGTTTAATTTTGTGTGGGAGGAGGGTGGGTGACATTAGAAAGGAGACCACGAAGAAATCATGAGCTGAGAGAGGGACAGTAGAAGAGAAGATAATGTAATGCATGTGACTTAAAAACAAAAGAAGTCTATTGAGCAGGCAAGGACGAGTGAGGGAGAAAGGACAGCAATGGGGAACAGTAAGAGGGTAAAGGCATTAGGGGACAGGACAAGTAAGAATAAAGGCATGTGAAAATGCCAGAAGGATGCTGTTACTTTTTGTGTTAACATACAAGATTAAGAAGGAAAGAAAAATAAATAAATGTAACATCTTATTAATGTTTTTTTAAACTAAAATAAATAAAAAAGAAAAAAAAATCATCCTTACTTTCTCCAGTCAGGTGGGTCACATAGCCATCTCCCACATAGAGGACCCAGTGCTTATAGCCAGCACGAGAAATTTCAATCACATCTCCAGGCCTTGGTCTTTGTTGAGCCTGCAACAGAAAAAAAAAAGATGAAGACAAGTGGATATTTGTAAAAAATAATTCTAGAACCTACAATGAACTCCAGTGCTACCCACATACTGCCTCTCTTCATCCCTAGGTAGAAATGAAGGAGGAATCCATTTACTAGGGTTGTTGGAAAGGAACATACTGAAGAAAAAAAACAGGGAAGAAGGGTAGGTGTCTTTGAAGCACTGGGCAGTGGGTAGATAGCACAGAAGCATGGTGGTATGCTGTGCACAAACTGGAGGGAGGTGCACTTTATGCACAGAGCATGCTTGGATCAGCAAGTGGCTCTGGAATTTCCAAGGAAATCTGAATGCCAGCACAGAGCTGTTGCTGAGCATGCAGGAAAAAGGAATGTAAGGGACTAGAAGGAAGGAAGGAAAAGCCAGTGCTGCTTGGGGAGTAGGGGTGCAGAACCCTTCCTGGCAGCCCCCCACCAAATATTTTATCGCCTGCTTCTCTGGCCCTGCAAGTACACTGTGACCCAGGAAGTGGTCCTGGGCAACGGGACAAGGGCTGCCCTCCTAGAGCCGACCCCTGAGAAGGTCAGAGAGCCAGGGAAAGTGTTTCTTTTTTTTTTTTTATTAAAAATTTAATTATACATTTTAAAAATTTTTTACCAGTTCCCTCCCTCCCCCCTCCCCTTCCCCCAGTGTCTCCCCCCCAATTCCCAGAGAGTCCTTTATTGTGTGCGCCTAACTCTCCACTGGGTCCTCCTCTCCAATGACATATAAGGACCCAGTGGCATTTCCATAAGCCCTTTCTCTTGTTCCCCTTAAGCATAAGATCACTACTATGGCTGTCAATCCCTTGCCTCCAGGGGTCTCGGTGCCCTTAACAGATGCTAGACTTTATGAGGGCAACAGTGCGCTGGACATTGCGCAGGGCATGCAAAGTTCCATTATGATTGCTTTGGCCCCAACTATTGTTGAGAATCTTGCAAATCGTTGCTCCTCCCATCCTTTTGCTCTTACAATCTTACCGCCCCCTCTTCCGCAAATGTCCCTGAGCTCCAGGATGGGGAGAGATTAGGCTGTCCTAGTTCTATGTGATTGATATAGAGTCTCTGAAGTTCTGGATTGTGGTTTGTTGATTTTCTTTTGCAGTTTTGCTGCTCCTGCAATTCCCTTCACTCCATTCTGCTGGGCACTGTATGTCACCCCTTGCAGACCTTGATGGAGGCCTATTTTCTCTGCTGTAACATGGTCTCCTCTCTCCTTGTTTCTGGTGTGGCCCTCCTAACCCATCTCTCTTGTTCATCATCCTTGCAATTACTGTGTTACATAGGTTTACTTTTGAGTGTCTCAATGTGGGCTGGGTGAGTTTGGTACTAGGAGCCACCGATTAGGGAGTACATACGGCGCTTAATTTTCTGGGTTTGGGATACTTCACTTAATATAATTCTTTCTAATGACATCCATTTCCTGGCAAATTCCAGTAATTCATCATTTTTGATGGCTGAGTAGTACTCCATTGTATAGATGTACCACAGTTTCCTTATCCACTCGTCAACTGTTGGACATTTAGGTTGATTCCATGACTTTGCTATTGTAAACAGTGCTGCTATGAACATGGTCGAGCTTGTGCTATCGAGGCGAACCTCTGCTGCTTGGGGGGTTATTCCCAAAAGTGGGATAGCAGGGTCATATGGCATTACAATCTTTAATTTCTTTAAGAATCTCCAGACGGCTCGCCAGAGTGGCTGTATGAGCCTGCATTCCCACCAACAATGTAGGAGAGTTCCCCTCTCTCCACATCCTCTCCAGCATTTGTCGTTGTTAGTATTGTGGATTTTTGCCATCCTGACCGGGGTGAGATGATATCTCAGGGAAGTTTTGATTTGCATTTCCCTGATGGCGAAGGAAGTGGAGCATTTTTTAAGATAATTGTTAGACATTTTAATTTCATCTCTGGTAAAGTTTCTTTGAAGTTCCAGGGCCCATTTTTTAATTGGGCCAGTGTTTTCCTTGGAGTTTAATTTTCTAAGTTCTTTGTGCACTCTGGACAGTAGAGCTCTGTCAGATATGTGGTTAGTGAAGATTTTCTCCCATTCTGTGGGTTGCCTTTGAGCTCGTGTGACAATCTCTTTATCTGAACAGAAGCTCTTTAATTTCACAAGATCCCAACTGTTGAGAGTTGGTAGCAGTGATTGTGCCATTGGATGTCTGTTTAGGAAGTGTTGGCCTAGCCCAATCAGCTCGAGGGAGTTCCCTATCCTTTCAACTATGGTTTTTAAAGTCTCTGGCCTGATATCAAGGTCCTTGATCCATTTGGAATTAAGTCTTGTACATGGTGACAAGTACGGGTCCAGCTTTAATCTTCTGCATGTGGAGATCCAGTTTTGCCAGCACCATTTGTTGAAGATGCTGTTCTTTTTCCATTGGATTCTTTGGGCCCCTTTGTCAAAGACCAAATGGCTGTAACTTGTGGGCTTATATCTGGGTCTTCAATCCTTATCCATTGATCTGTGTGTCTATTTTGGAGCCAGTACCAGGCTGTCTTTATAACTATGGATTTGTAGTATAGACTTAGGTTTGGTATGGTAATACCTCCAGCTGTGTTTTTGTTACTCAGGATTGTTTTTGCTATCCTGGGTCTTTTGTGCCTCCATATGAACTTTGAGATTGTTTGGTCAACTTCTTTGAAGAATTGCTTTGGGATTTTGATTGGTATAGCATTGAATCTGTATATTGCCTTTGGTAGGATGGTCATTTTTACAATGTTGATTCTGCCAATCCAGGAACAAGGGAGGTCTTTCCACCTTCTGGTGTCTTCTGCGATTTCTTTCTTTAGGGTTTTAAAGTTTTCATTGTAAAGGTCTTTTACCTCCTTAGTTAGGTTTATACCAAGGTATTTCATTTTTTTAGGGGTTATAGTAAATGGCATGGTTTCTCTCAAGGCTTTTTCACTTCTTTCATTCTGGGCATATAGGAAGGCCTCTGATTTTTGCACATTTATTTTGTATCCTGCCACCCTGCTGAACTTCTCAATTAGTTCCAGGAGCTTCCTGGTGGAGTTTTTGGGATCACTCAGGTATAAGATCATGTCATCTGCAAATAGAGATAGCTTGATTTCTTCCTTGCCAATTTGAATCCCTCTTATGTCCCTTTCTTGTCTTATGGCTTCGGCTAAGACTTCAAGTACAATATTGAATAGAAGTGGTGAGAGTGGACAGCCTTGTCTTGTTCCTGATCAAAGTGGGAATGCTTCCAATTGTTCCCCATTGAGCATAATCCTTGCTGTGGGCTTGTTGTATACAGCTTTTATTATATTGATAAAGGTTCCTTCCATTCCTACTGTCTCTAGCGTTTTGATCATAAAAGGCTGTTGGATCTTGTCAAAAGCTTTTTCTGCATCTATCGAGAGTATCATGTGGTCTTGGACTTTGGACTGGTTTACATGATGAATTACATTTATTGATTTGCGTATGTTGAACCAACCTTGTGTGCCGGGGATGAAGCCTACTTGGTCCCCATGAATGATCTTTTTAATATGTTTTTGAATCCGATTTGCTAAGACTTTGTTGAGAATCTTTGCATCTGTGTTCATCAGGGAGATCGGCCTATAGTTTTCTTTTTTAAGTGAATCTTTATTAGGTTTTGGGATTAAAACGATATTAGCTTCATAGAAGGAATTTGGTAGTGTTCCTTCTTTTGCTATTTGATGGAACAGTTTAAGGAGTATTGGTGTTATTAACTCCTTAAATGTCTTGTAGAACTCTGTGCTGAATCCATCTGGTCCAGGACATTTTTTGGTGGGAAGATTCGAGATTACTTCCTCAATTTCCTTATATGTTATAGGACTATTTAAATAATTCACAACTTCCTGATTCAATTTAGGTAAGTTGTGTTTACTTAGAAATTCATCCATCTCTTTTGTGTTGTCAAACTTCACAGAGTATAAGTTTTTGAAATATGATGTTATAATTCTCTGGATTTCTTGGGTATCCGTAGTGATAACTCCATGTTCATTTCTAATTTTGTTAATTTGGGTTTTCTCTCTCTTGCTTTTGGTTAGTTTAGCTAGGGGTGTATCAATCTTGTTGATTTTTTCAAAGAACCAGCTTTTGATTGGTTGATTTTTCTATCGTTTTCTTAGTCTCGATTTCAGATATTTCTCCCCTTATTTTGCTAATCTCCTCTCTTCTACTACTTTTGGGATCAGATTGCTCTAGCTTCTCTAAAGCTTTAAGCTGCATTGTTAAGTTGTTTATTTCTGATGTTTCCATTTTTTTGACGTGGGCATTAAGAGCTATGAACTTACCTCTTAGAACAGCTTTCATTGTGTCCCAGAGATTTTGGTAAGTTGTATTTTCGTTATCATTCACTTTCAGGAAATCTTGAATTTCCTTTTTAATTTCTTCCTGAATCCAGTTCTCATTCAGCATCATAGTGTTAAGTTTCCAGGAGTTAGTGTATTTTCTCTTGTTTGATGTGTTGTGAATGTCCAGCTTTAGGCCGTGGTGGTCTGATAGGGCACAGGTTAGAATTTCAACTTTCTTGTATATGTGTAGATTCATTTTGTGGCCCAATATGTGATCTATTTTGGAGAAAGTTCCGTGTGCTGCTGAGAAAAATGTGTATTCTTTGGTGCGTGGGTGAAAAGTTCGATAGAGATCTGTGAGGTCCATTTCTTTCAGGGTTTGATTAAGTTCCAAAGTGTCTCTGTTAAGCTTTTGACCTGTTGATCTATCCCATGTAGAGAGGGCGGTGTTGAAGTCCCCAAGAATTATCGTTTGGGGGTTGATTTCTTGCTTTAGACACTGTCGGGTTTTCTTAATGAATGTGGAGGGGCCCGTATTGGGTGCATATATGTTCAGTATTGTGAAATCTTCCTGGTGAATTGTACCTCTGACTAAAATGTAGTATCCATCCGTGTCTCTTATAATTTTCTTTGGTTTGAAATCCACTTTGTCTGATAGTATAATGGCTACCCCTGCCTGTTTTCTGCTTCCATTTGCTTGTAGAATTGTTGACCAGCCTTTTATTTTTAGAGCGTGCCTATCTTTTGTGGTGAGATGGGTTTCCTGCAGGCAACAGATTGATGGATTGTGATTTTTAATCCAAGTTTGTAATCTGTGTCTCTTGATCGGTGAATTAAGTCCATTAACATTTAGTGTTATAATGGAGAAACTATTGTTAATTCCAGACATTTATTATGTTTAGTAGCTTTTATAAGTATATTGCTTCGCTTTTAATGGTGTTATATTTGCCTTCTGTTCTCCTGGATATGCTTGTTTTTTTCTTCACGCTTGAGTATCATTTCTAGCAGTTTTTGAAGGCCTGGTTTGGTGGCCATGTATCCCTTAAAGTTGTCTTTGTGCTGGAAAATTTTTCTTTCTCCCTCGATCATGACTGATAGTTTTGCAGGGTAAATCAGCCTGGGTTGACATTTTTGCTCATTCAATACTTGAAGTATGTCTCTCCAAGCTCTTCTTGCTTTTACTGTTTCGACTGAGAAGTCATTTGTTATTTTAATAGGTTTGCCTTTAAAAGTGACTTGTTTTTTCTCCCTTGAAGCTCTCAGCACCAGTTCTTTATCTTGAATGTGGAGTGTTTTAACTATTATTTGCCGTGGTGTGCTTCTAGTTTGGTCGTATCTGTTTGGGGTGCGGAATGCCTCTTGTATATGAATGGGCCTCTCTTTTTTTAGATGAGGAAAGTTTTCCTTGATGATCGTTTGAAAAATTTCCTCAGGGGTGGTATTTTGAGATCCTTGCTCCGGTATTCCATGAATACGCATGTTAGGCTTCTTCAGGGTGTCCCATATCTCTTGGATATTTCTCTCAAGTATCTTTTTGGCTTTAACAACCTCTTCCATTGAGCTGGTTAGTACTCCCACTTTATCTTCAAGGTCTGAAATTCTGTTTTCTGCTTCATTAGTTCTGTTGATAAGACTCTCTGTGGCGTTCTGGGTTGAAGATAACTTGTCTTTTAGCTCAGTTTTAAACTCTGCTTGAGTTTGTTTTAACTGCTCTATGCCACTTTTTGTTTCTTGCACTGTTTTTCTCAACTCCTCCAGATGTCTGTTGTGTTCCTCTTCAAAGCGATTGATTCGATTATGTAATTCCTCCCGGATTTCCTCTTTCATAGTATTGAACATGGTAATGATCATATTTTGAAAGTCGTTATCCTGGGTCAGGCTTTCTTGGCCTTTTTCCGCGGGTTTGTTCTTGTTGGAGTCTAACATTATGGGATTAATTTCTTCAGTGGGAAATTTGTTTACTTGAGTGTTGCTTCTCATGGATTTGCACTTTGACTTTGGCATTGTCATTTTAACTCTTAAGATCTCTCAATTTCACTAAACTGAATTATTTGGCCTGGGGTACTGGTGGGCGGGGCCTGAACGGGGACTTACCTAGAGCGCGGGGTGAGGCCCGGGTGGACCGCGTGCGTGTCCTGACTGGCGGAGCGGGGTGGGGCGAAAAGGGAGGATGGGCGCGTTGGCATGGAGCTATTTAACCCGAGGGCAGCTGGGGCGGGCCCGGGCGCAGGGGGAGGTCCTCCTCGTTCCCTCGGCCCCCGCGCGGCTCCGGCTGGATGGCGGGAGTCGGAGCCGGGTCCCCGTGGGCTGACCTGAGGTCCTAGAGCGCGCGTTGAGGCCCGGCTGGATCTCGCCTGGGGTCCTAGAGCGCGCGTTGAGGCCCGGCTGGATCTCGCCTACGCGTCCCGACCGGCGGAGCGGGGGTGGGGCGAAAAAGGGACGATGGGCGCGTCGGCGTGGAGCTATTTAACCCGAGGGCAGCTGGGGCGGGGCCCGGGCGCAGGGGGAGGTCCTCCTCGTTCCCTCGGCCCCCGCGCGGCTCCGGCTGGATGGCGGGAGTCGGAGCCGGGTCCCCGTGGGCTGACCTGGGGTCCTAGAGCACGCGTTGAGGCCCGGCTGGATCTCGCCTACGCGTCCCGACCGGCGGAGCGGGGGTGGGGCGAAAAAAGCCAGGGAAAGTGTTTCTGCAGAACAATCACTTTCCCTGCAGAATAATTAGAAAGTCACTTTCCCTTAACCCAGACCATGTCTCCATGGAATAAACCCATAAACGTGTCTCATAAAAGGAGCCCCTAGCTCCTTTCCAATGCTGACTCAGATACTCAGACGCTCAGGGTCCAGCACGTCCTAATAGCCAAGTGTCCCTGAGTACCTTCCATGTTATGCGCTAGAGAACACAAAGGAAAACGCACATGAATCCTTCCTAACACAGTTGTTGCTGCTGCTGTTTTTCCAAATAAAGGTTGAGGCCGTGAGTCTAAGAGCACTCAGACAGAATAAGTGACAATCCAATCTGAGCTAAAAACAAAACTTTGTCCCCCAACAAGTAAATAAACATATTTAAAAAAAAAAAAAAGTCTGGAGACTCACAGGTAGCTTTCCCATGGCCCCACAGATACCGAGGTTCAGGGGCAGCATCAGTGTGGGTCTCCAGATCTCAAAGCCTTCTGACCCCTGCAGTTCAGCAGCACATTTGAAGAACTCTTCCATGTTTTTTGTGTTGGGCTCCAAATAACAGAACCGCTACAATTTCAGTGTTTCCCCATTTAATTCCCCAAAAGAGGAGTTTACTTTTCCTTTTTCTCTTTCCTTTTCTTTCATCTTCAGAGAGAGAGAGAGAGAGAGGAGGCAGAGGATGAGGAGGAAGAGGAGTGCATTCCATGGTGCACAGATGGAGGTCAGATGACAACCTTTATAAGTCAGTCCTCATCTTCCACTACTTGAGCCTCTGGCAATGACACTGAGGTCACCAGATTTGCAGATGTGTGCCTTACCTGCTCAGCCCTCTCACCAGCCAATGTTCCACTTTTTTTTTGTATCTCTAAATACGCACAGCATTGTCCATGGTCATGGTTGGATCTCTGGATCCAGGCAGTTCTAAAGGTAGAATTTGCTTATGGGGAACTTGTCGGGGAGCTCTCATGCATTCAAGTTCATGTCCATTTCTGAGCTAAGTTTTCTGGTCTACAAATGCTGGCCATTTTGAGGCTTCCACACAAACTGACCATCCTCATGCTTGGCATGATGAGGGGGGAGTTTTGTCCCATAGGAGAACATCCTGGGTTCTCCTGTAAGCTTTGGAGGCAAGGAAGTGTTCCCACTTTTCCCAGAATGCCTAGAACCTTCAGGTTGCCAAGGCTAGACCATATGTCTGCTGAAGTCGCAGTCTGTCCCTGACTGTGTGTTGCAGTCAGCCTGCATGGTTGCTGATAAATGACCGTCAAATTGCTTAAGAGAACCAAGGGTTTATTTTCTCATATGATCACTGGTTACAGTTCTCAGTTCAGCTTCACAGAACAGCACACACCAACACCAGGGCCAAGGGAACTGACAACACCAACCACTAAGAGAGGGACAATCCTTACTTGCCAGACCATCATGTCTGGTCAAGAGTACAGAAGGATGCCAACTTCCTCAACCGACTCTCAGTACTTTATTCATCTGTTCAGGGCCTCGTCCCATCCACCATGGGCTGGGCCTTCTCTATCAGTTAGACAATCTCTTCCAGGTTTGCTCTGGGCTTAACTCAACCATTAATTCTCTACAAATGTGCCTGGAGCTCAAATCCTGAACTGTCAAGTTGACACCTAACTATGACACTGTGTAAGAACCTTGGGTTCAGGGCAGTGGGAATCACAGTAAGCCAGGACAGCTCTTACCCAGCCCTCCTCCACCTTTCTTCTGTGCCCTAGGCTGAGTGTCAGGCTCCTCCTCACCTGTGTGTCCTGCCTCTCCCTGCACCCCTCACCCTGGCTCTCAGCTTCCTTGTGTTTTCATGTGGTTTTATAGAACTCATCCTGTTATCTCAGTTATTTCTAATCCAGCACCCCCAAACCCCAGATAGCTAACCACAGTTCTGTAGAATCACAAAACACCCAACAGTTGGATCCAGGAGGATTCATGACAACAGAACAAAGAGAGGCTCATTAGATACCCCAAGAATGCTGACTGAGCTCCTGGAATCCAGTTTCACACAACCAGCTAGTCCTGCTGGACCTAAAACTCTGGCACGGACACTCTCAACTTTGTTCCAACAAATCTCTTCCCAGAAACTCCAATTTCTCCAAATAATGAAAGTGAAAATGGTCAGAACTTTCCAGTAGTCCAGGTGGCTCAGGTCAACAGGGAGTTTCCTATTTACAGAGCTGCCTGAGACTTTTCATATTAACTAAAAAACAAACAAAAACCCATATTACTCGAACATCTGCTATATGCTGGTTTTAGAATTTGTGTGTGCCTGTGCACATGCATAACACAAGCATGTATGAATGAATGTGTGCACATTTGTGTGTATGTGCATTCATACACGTATGCATCTTTGTGTATGTGCGTGTGTGCATGTGTGCGTGTGTGTGTTTGTGTGTGTGGTGTGTGTCTCCCTCAGCCTTCAGATAAGAGTCATTTGTGCAAATATGACCTTAGTAGTTTGCCAAACAGCTAAAACAGGCTTATTTTCCATATTCTAAAACATCTGAAGATGTAGAGCTCTAATCATTTTATCTGTATTATAAAGCTTGGGCTGAACTGGGTTCCTCAGGCCTGGTTTTATAAGCGCTTCTCATTTTCCATGAAGCCTTTCCTACCTTCTCTGCATCCTGCCTTGTAACACCTCCCATTTCTCTTTCCCTGTCTGTCTGAGACTAGCTATTTAGCTGTGTTCCTGACCACATCTGCTATCCGGCTTCCTGCATCCACACCCAAAGCCCCCGTTTCTCTTGCGTCCAACCAGTTGCCACGCCTACTTACCTCCTCTGCTTCTTTCTTGCCCTTATTTGAAGATAAACCAACTTGCATATGAACCTTGATGAAGCAGAACTTGACAGAAGTTCAGGCATTGGTGATTAGCTGACCACACATTTGGATAGAAGGATGGGTTCGGTGAGTTGGACAAGGGTTTTTACTTGTTTATTTATGTGTTTGGGAGACAGAATTTTGGTTTTTAGCTTAGAAGGACTTGGAACTTACTATATCGTGCTGAGCCTGGTCTCAGACACAGAGTTCTGCCTCAGCTTTCTGAACAATGTATTATGATGCCTGACTTTCAGAAAGGATTTTTTTGGCATTTTCTTTCCTTTTATTTTTTCAACACATGTCTCTGTATTATCATAAGACAGTTACTACTTTTCAAAGAGCATTTGCTGACAATAAAAGGTAAAAGAATAGGAAAAGGTTTTGCTTTGCCTGGAATAGCTTTCTCAAGAGATAACAGTTTCAACAGGTCGGAGCATCATTTTATAAAATATTTATATACGTTTTCCCTGTATGTGTTTGTGTTTCTTCAGTTACATGCTCACTGATTGCTTTTATCAACTGTCAAGAAAACCTGTGGGATTCTCCTTTCTCCAAAAAAGGGCTTTTCTTTGTAAAATCAATAGCAATAAATGTGTTAGGAAGGGTTCATGTGATTTCCTTTGTGGTCTAAACCTCTAACACATGGATATAGGGACATGCTGGGCCTTGAGGGTCTGGGTGTCTCAGATGGCATTGAAAGGAGCCGAGAGGCTCCTGCCTCACACTTGCATGGGGTTATTGCACGGAATCATGAAATAACTTAGGAGGAAAGTGATTCTCTAAACCCCCCTCTAGAAATATTTTCAGCAGCTCTCTGGCCCTCTGAGGGGTCGGCTCTGGGAGGACAGCCCTTGTCCCACTGCCCAGGCCCACTTCCTGGGTTACTGTGTGCTTGGTGGATGGCCCAGGTTGGGGAGAAAATGTTCAAAGTCTTTGCTTTTGGACAGTGATGGGGGGGGGTGACAGGAAGTGTTTCTATCCCATCCCAGCCAAGCAGCACTGGCCTTTCCTTCTTTCCTTCTAGTTCATTCCTTATATTCCTTTTTCACACATGCTCAATAGCAGCTGAACGCTGTCTGTGTCCTGAAGCATAAAAAAAGTCTTTTATATGACCAAACATCTTTATTGAACAATACAGCAATGTAATAATAATTATAGCCCATTTTACAGATCATGGGTGATATTCTGTAAGAGCATCAGAGAGTTGATTGCCCAGGAAGCAGAAGGAGATGTGATTCCAAAGCCTTTATTTTGTCTCAAACTTCAGCCTTTACCTGCTTCAGGATTGGCTGGAACTGTCTGAGATTGGTGAGGGCACAAATGTGAATTTCATTTTGGTGAGTTACATGAACTTTCACACACTCGTTCATCTTGTGTGTCAACATGGCGGTAAAAACAGTTCTGACTTAAGGAGTCACAGATAACAGGGATCATTCATGTTTGTGCACTGGGAGATCTGTAGAACATAAGACCCTTTCAGGTCCACACATGTTGTCTTAATGAGGTGTTTCAGATTTCCTTGGGAATCATAAAGCCACTTGCTGATACACGCATACCCCCTTCATGTGATGAACCACCACCACCCCCAACCTGTGCTCAACGCTCTACTACCATCCGCCCGTGCTGTATGCCAAATGATAAAGTGCCTTGAAGACACCTAACCCCTTCCTCTTTGGTTTTCAAGCTCATTCTAGTCCAACAACCCTAGTAAATGGAGAGACTTCTCACTTTAGTGAGCAAGATTCCTCCTTCAATTCTATCCAGGGACGAACAGAGTGAGTGTGTATGTAGGTAGGGCTGGAGTTCCTTGTACCTCAGGTCTAGAGTGTCTTTTGCAAAGATTCACCTCCCTTCATCTGGCTTTTCTGTTGCAGGATTTGCAAAAACCAAAGCCTGGAGATATGATTGAAATTTTTCGTCCTGGTTATAAGCACTGGGCCCTCTATGTGGGAGATGGCTATGTGATCCACCTGACTGCAGATAGTAAGGATGATTTCTCTTTTTACTTTTTGCTCAGTTATTTTTACCACATATTAACATATTGCTCCCTTTGTTTATATTTCTTTCCTTATTAATGTTACAAATTGACCCACAAAATAAGACCATGCTTATGACATTTTCATAAACACATCCTTCTTAACTCATCTTGGCTCCTAATGCTTTTCCTCTCTTACTGTCCCCCCATTACTGTCCCTTCTTTCTCACTGGTTCCTGCTTTCCCTATAGATTTCTTCTGCTTTCAAGTCACCTGTGTTCCACTATTTTTTGTTCTACTGTCTCTCTCCTTACCTGATGATCTCTTCATGGCAGCCTCTCTAATGTCACTCCCCCTCCTCCCATACAACGTCAAGCCTAGCTTCCAGAAAATGAGCTAAAATATGCATTTTTTTTTCTGATTCTGGCTTCAGATTTCCAGGTGCTACCAACTTTTCTGCAAATGTCATGATCTTTAGAACCGAGTAAAATGCCATTGCATGTGTGTGGATGCACCACATTTTCTTTATTCATTCAGCTGTTGAAATGTGTAGGTTGATTCCATTTCTTAGTTATTGGGAATAGATCAGCAGTAAACATGAATGAGCAAATAATCTCTGTGGAATGTTGACTTAAGAGCTCTTCTGGTAAATATCTAGGAGTCACATGAAGATGTCACATGGTGGTTTTGCTTTGAGATTGACTTTGAGGAAGTTCCATATTGTTCCCATGATAGCTGCTCTACACGTCCACCAGCAGTGACCAAGGACTCCTCTTTCCCCATGTTCTCGCTGTCCTTGGCTGTCCTCTGTCTTCTTAAAGACAGCCATCCTGGCAGTGGAGATGGAATGCTAAGCAAGGATCATTTCCATTTCCAGACACTGTTTTCACAGTAATTTCTGGCCTCCTTCAGTTAGTTTGTAGGATCCAAACTGAATAGATGATTTTGTAGGTTTCCTGTGGGTTTCACAGAAGGTACATTCTGAGCTATCGTGTCAACAGTAAACTCCAAATGAATGTTATTTTCCAATGTAGACTATGCGCAGTGATTCAAAAAACCTGAAGATGACTGGGCCAAGGGTGCAGGAGGCCTGTGGAGGAGAGCACAGTCTGAGGCCGCATTCTCTTTTTCAAAGGATGTCACTTATGTATATCTTCCTTGCAGCAGTTGAAACTGATTTAAATTGTTTTGCATTCTTTGACACTTTCATTCATAAGAACTTTTGCTGCATATGGTCCCACTAGGTTTCATGTGGGTTTTGAGGATTTGATGGAGTATGAAGTGCTTATCAATGGGTGAAATAGGTCAGGAAATTTAGAGTTGAAAAGTGTGGAGATCACCTGATAGGAACATGGTCCCAGGAGAAGGGACTTGCCTGAGACAGCACTGGCAGTGAGTCAGGGATGGGATCTGGGGGTCTTGGATCAATCTGTTTACCCAGCTAGTTCCTTTTCATCTGTGGTAAATGAGTCTTTTATGCCACAAGATAGTGAGGGCAAGTGAAGTTTAGGACTTGACTATCTTCTGCCTGCTAATTGTCCTGCATCACTCTACCTTAATTGAATACTTGTTCAGTAGCATCTGAATGTACGTAATCTTTCAGAATTTACATATTTTATTTTATTTCATTTTATTTTCTGTGTATAAAAGAAGGCACTTAAGTGTGTATGCCTGTAGAGACCCAAGAGGGGCTTCAAGAATCATCTATTGGGCTGGAGAGATGGCTCAAGGGTTAAAACGCTCCATCATGGTCCAAGGTCCTGATAAGATGGACAAGGGGTGAGGGGAGGCAAAGAACAGACACACACATCTCCAGGCTCAGTGAATCTGAACTCATTTTATTGAATTTTGTAACATTTTATATTAGAAAATTTTAGGGTAAAGAATGTGACCCTGCACCTGCAAACAGAGGAAAAAAACACATACCTTCCCAGTCTCCTATGCTCAGCAAGCATCATCTTTTGCATAAACAATTTTTAAGCACTTAACCCATTGTTTGAGGGTAAAGACACAGACAGGTCTTCTTACATATGAATAGTCTTTTCCATTTCCCCAGTATCTCCAAATCTATTTATTTTACAGTGCTCCATCAAATAGCCACAAGGTCTAAGTCCACACTGTTTTCATTGCATTAATAAAGACTGTATTAGTAAAAATATACCAAGGAGGTTGACCTCCTTTTTAATCTATCCATAGAATTTAGGTTTCAATGAAGAACATGTTTTAAATAAAGTATATGTGTGCTCTATCTAGTATATATTCCATAAATCTTAAAGGTGAATCTGTTGGAGGGGGCGCATGCCATACATTAATTTTTCCTTTTGGAGGATACCAAATTCTGGCTGGTATCATATAAGCTAGCCTATATTTGGTCATAATGGTAAGAACTTTATCAGGATTGATTTTATTTCTATTTTGTAATAATTTATGTACTTTATAAAAAATAGTTGTATACTGATTTTAGTGAACAGATGGCATAATTTCATACCTATTGAATTTCTGAATTAGTTCAGCAAGAGTCATATTTTTGAGGGAATTTTGTCCACTTATGTTTTTGGACTCTTAAAATTAATCTCTAATTTCTTTAAAATCAGCTTATATACATTCTAGTTAACAAAGGAAAGGCAGGAGTGACATCTATTTGCTGTGTGGGACTAGACCTGAAATCTCCAGTTAGAAATTAATTTAAAGTTAAAGACAGACTTAACACTTATTTATTAAAAGGAAATGCAAAAAGCCTTAAAGCAATTTACTTGGTATCGCCAGTTCAGAGAACAGGAACTATAGGGGGAGGTGATAGCCTAACTAGTACTGAGAAAAACAGAAGAGACCTAAGAACAGATAGGAGACAAACCCAATCCACAAGAGGGAGGAATTTGTCTGTGCAGGTAAGAGAGGAGACTCAATTTGCAAAAGGGGAGTGGTCTCTACCAACTGCCCAGGAGGCCCCTAGTAACTGACCATTCCAGAGAACAGGCTTTAAGCCTGACAAACCCATGTTTCTCATATTTTGATTATTTATTCCAAAATAAGCCACGTCTTGTTTCCAGAAAACTCTTCCCTGAAGCAGTCTTCCCCGCGTTGGGAACCTGTCATCCAACATGACTGTTAGAGCATGTGACAACACAGTGAAGAAATAAATAAAATATTTTAAGAATCATCTACCACAGCATTGCTACTGCTTTTGGATCTGTCAGGCTTCCCCTTCCAGGGCAGAAAATACGAGTCCCAGCTGTCATTTCCACCCAGCGGTTTTTTTTTTTTTTTTTTTTTTTTTTAAACAAGAGATCTGGGATCTGAATTCTAGTCATTTTGCTTTTGAGGCAAAGCCTTAAGCCCCTGAGCCATCTCTCTAGTTCTGCATACTTTATTTGAGAAGCATGGAAGCCAGAGCCTGATCAGTTGTTCACATCCACCAGGCTTGATTCTGAGCAGTGCTTGAGTTTGCAGTGCATTAGGATGGGCTGGGCCTTTCAGAGCTCATCCTGACTGTGTTAGGAGCCACAAGGGGGTGTGGCTCTTCTCAAGCTCTGAGTCCCTCAATCTTTCCATATGGAATTTGTTATTTCAACAGGATTTAATAGCAGCAACATAATGTCTTCTGGAAATGTCAGAGCCAAAGTGAAGAAGGAATTGCTACGTGATGTAGCTCGCAAAAACAAGTACAGAGTTAATAACAAACATGATAATAAGTATAAACCTCTACCTGTCAAGGAAATTATCGAGAAAGCAGAAAACATGGTGGGAGAGGTCATGGATTATTCATTAACCAAATGGAACTGTGAGCACTTTGTGACTCTGCTGCGCTACGGAGTACCCCACAGTGACCAGGTGAGTCCTCTGCCTGTCCCTTCACCCAGGAGCCACACTGTGCCCACAGCTGAATGGCTGGACACCTGCGTTGACTGAACCAGGAAGGTGGCAGAGACAAGACCAAGACAAAGGAGCAAAGATGCATCCCTGCCCTAGAAGACACCACAGTTTGGATGGGGACAAGGGCAGTAGACAGACAGGCAAGGTGACAGTTCACATCAGTGCAGTCAGTGGGGAGGAGGCCCAGGATGTGGGTGATGTGTAACAACATCTGTCTTGAGGAGCCCTTCCCAGCTGCCTGGCCATGAGATGACCCTCTAGAACCAGGATCCATTATCCACAGTGTACAGACAAGGAAACCGACACACATTGCATCTTACTTACATACCCAATGTCACAGAATTATTCTACATGGGTGCTTTAGCGTCCATGAGCTGTGGGAAAGAGGTGAGGTTGAAACCCTGCTCAGAGGGTGGTGAAGAAGGAAGAGACACAAAATAGGTGACAACCAAGACTGATTTAATCTGTTTTATTCATCTAAAGTGGGAATGAATTGGAGCTCAACTGTGGATGTGGCAATAAGAGTTATACACAGAGGATATAGCTTCAGCCTAGAAAGTGTGTGTGTTGTGAGTGCATGTGTGTGTGTTTGTGTGTGTGTGTGTGTGTGTGCTTCTGGAGTGGGGAGTTGTTATGTTTTGAATTGGGTCCCAGTTAGGTACCACAGAGTTCATACAGAGAGAAATTTGGATGTGCGGCAAAGGCTTTGAACTCCTGCATTCAGGAGGTAACACAGGGGAATCTTGAGTCCAAGGTTAGCTTGTGATACAGGGTGGATTCAGACAACACAAAAATAAGAACAAGAAACAACGGAACTCCCACTTGAATGGAACTCATCCTTGCTTAGCAGGACCAGCACTGATGATGTAGGAATGAGGCAACGTCTTGATCTCACAGAGGTCAGATTTTACTGAATTCTCCTGCCTTACGTCACAGTTGCCCACTGGCTGGCCTCAGTCTCAACATCCCACACAATCTCCCTGTTCTTTCCACAGCTGCACAGGAGGATTCAGATACCTTGAAGAGTCACAGGGTGAATCCACCTTCTCATTTTAGATCCATATAAATTCCTAGCCTTCTGTTCCATGTCCCCTTTCTTTCTCCATCCAGCCCTCTGCTCCACTCTCCTGCCAGTTCTGTGGACTCTCGAGTGTGGCCAGGGCAGGGAAGTGACGGGCATATGAGGTCCATAAGCTGAACCACCCATTGAATGCACAACCTGTTCCCAGATTCCTCACTCTCCTCCTTCTCTCTTGCAGGTCACAGTTTGGGGTATAGCAATAGGCATCATTAGAGTGCCCTTGGCATTCCTGAGCCTCATTGGAAACATGCTCAAGGAACTAGAACCAAAAACAATAAGCTGAATAAATCTTCCAACAGATTTAATGCATACATTTCAGAGTCCTTGTTTGCTAGAGAAATTGTGGTTTGATTGGTGCATTTCATTGTGTTGTCCTCTGACATATACAAATGTACCATGGCAATCACACACACACACACACACACACACACACATACACACACACACACACACACACACACACACACAGAAATAAATGTAAGAAATATCCTTGTCACAAGGAAACTAAGAATATGCCTTTGGCAATCTTTCTAAAGCTACCTATTTCCTTTTGTTTTCTAGGTCTTTCTTCTGTGTGTCTTTCTTTTCCTCTTTCATTTCTCCTTGCACCTTAGCTCAGAACCAAACCCACCCCATATCTCTGTTCCCAGAGGGATCTGTTTGACTCAGTGTGACACATAGCCCTGCCCACCCACCAGTAGCATTTGGACTAGGTGACTTCCAGTATATCAGTTAGCAGAGCCAGATGTCTCTGGCTGCTCCTTATGAGCCTGAGTCTCTAATTAAAACCAGAAAGTTCCATTTGGGAAAGTCTGGCTAGCCAACTTGCTCTAGGGGGTTCACAGGCTCTGCCTTTAAAGATTAGAATTACAAGGGGTCAGCACATCTGCACAACAACTTAATAGGGGAATATTATATTTGAACTCAGGTCCCCTTTCTTGCAATGTAAAAGGTTAACCTCTGAGTCTCTCTCCCTCCCTCTCTCCCTCTCTCTCTGTCTCTCCCTCTCTCTCTCTCTCTCTCTCTCTCTCTCTATCTCTCTTTCTCTCTCTCACCACATATGTAACAAAGAAGAATGAGAAACAGGAAGGCTCTCCAAACTGATAATGGAGAGTGGGGGAAAGGAAGATGTAAACCACATACAAAATGTCCAAACAGGCGCGCACGTGCGATCCAGCCGGACCTCACCGCGCGCTCCAGGACCCCAGGTCAGCCCACAGGGACCCGGCTCCAACTCCCACCATCCAGCCGGAGCTGCGAGCGGGGGCCGAGGGACGAGGAGGACCTCCCCCTGCGCCCGGGCCCCGCCCCAGCTGCCCACCCCGCTCCGCCCGTCGGGACACACGCGCGGTCCACCCGGGCCTCACCCCGCGCCCTAGGTAAGTCCCCATTCGGCCCCGCCCACCAGGACCACAGGCCAAATAATTCAGTTTAATGAAATTGAGAGATCTTAAGAGTTAAAATGACAATGCCAAAGTCAAAGTGCAAATCCATGAGAAGCAACACTCAAGTAAACAAATTTCCCACTGAAGAAATTAATCCCATAATGTTAGACTCCAACAAGAACAAACCCGTGGAAAAAGGCCAAGAAAGCCTGACCCAGAATAACGACTTTCAAACTATGATCATTACCATGTTCAATACTATGAAAGAGGAAATCCGGGAGGAATTACATAATCGAATCAATCGCTTTGAAGAGGAACACAACAGACATCTGGAGGAGTTGAGAAAAACAGTGCAAAAAAAAAAAAAAGTGGCATAGAGCAGTTAAAACAAACTCAAGCAGAGTTTAAAACTGAGCTAAAAGACAAGTTATCTTCAACCCAGAACGCCACAGAGAGTCTTATCAACAGAACTAATGAAGCAGAAAACAGAATTTCAGACCTTGAAGATAAAGTGGGAGTACTAACCAGCTCAATGGAAGAGGTTGTTAAAGCCAAAAAGATACTTGAGAGAAATATCCAAGAGATATGGGACACCCTGAAGAAGCCTAACATGCATATTCATGGAATACCGGAGCAAGAATCTCAAAATACCACCCCTGAGGAAATTTTTCAAACGATCATCAAGGAAAACTTTCCTCATCTAAAAAAAGAGAGGCCCATTCATATACAAGAGGCATTCCGCACCCCAAACAGATACGACCAAAATAGAAGCACACCGCGGCAAATAATAGTTAAAACACTCCACATTCAAGATAAAGAACTGGTGCTGAGAGCTTCAAGGGAGAAAAAACAAGTCACTTTTAAAGGCAAACCTATTAAAATAAATGACTTCTCAGTCGAAACAGTAAAAGCAAGAAGAGCTTGGAGAGACATACTTCAAGTATTGAATGAGCAAAAATGTCAACCCAGGCTGATTTACCCTGCAAAACTATCAGTCATGATCGAGGGAGAAAGAAAAATTTTCCAGCACAAAGACAACTTGAAGGGATACATGGCCACCAAACCAGGCCTTCAAAAAATGCTAGAAATGATACTCAAGCGTGAAGAAAAAAACAAGCATATCCAGGAGAACAGAAGGCAAATATAACACCATTAAAAGCGAAGCAATATACTTATAAAAGCTACTAAACATAATAAATGTCTGGAATTAACAATAGTTTCTCCATTATAACACTAAATGTTAATGGACTTAATTCACCGATCAAGAGACACAGATTACAAACTTGGATTAAAAATCACAATCCATCAATCTGTTGCCTGCAGGAAACCCATCTCACCACAAAAGATAGGCACGCTCTAAAAATAAAAGGCTGGTCAACAATTCTACAAGCAAATGGAAGCAGAAAACAGGCAGGGGTAGCCATTATGCTATCAGACAAAGTGGATTTCAAACCAAAAAAAATTATAAGAGACACGGATGGATACTACATTTTAGTCACAGGTACAATTCACCAGGAAGATTTCACAATACTGAACATATATGCACCCAATACGGGCCCCTCCACATTCATTAAGAAAACCCTACAGCGTCTAAAGCAAGAAATCAACCCCCAAACGATAATTCTTGGGGACTTCAACACCGCCCTCTCTACATGGGATAGATCAACAGGTCAAAAGCTTAACAGAGACACTTTGGAACTTAATCAAACCCTGAAAGAAATGGACCTCACAGATCTCTATCGAACTTTTCACCCACGCACCAAAGAATACACATTTTTCTCAGCAGCACACGGAACTTTCTCCAAAATAGATCACATATTGGGCCACAAAATGAATCTACACATATACAAGAAAGTTGAAATTCTAACCTGTGCCCTATCAGACCACCACGGCCTAAAGCTGGACATCCAGAACACATCAAACAAGAGAAAATACACTAACTCCTGGAAACTTAACACTATGATGCTGAATGAGAACTGGATTCAGGAAGAAATTAAAAAGGAAATTCAAGATTTCCTGAAAGTGAATGATAACGAAAATACAACTTACCAAAATCTCTGGGACACAATGAAAGCTGTTCTAAGAGGTAAGTTCATAGCTCTTAATGCCCACGTCAAAAAAATGGAAACATCAGAAATAAACAACTTAACAATGCAGCTTAAAGCTTTAGAGAAACTAGAGCAATCTGATCCCAAAAGCAGTAGAAGAGAAGAGATTAGCAAAATAAGGGGAGAAATATCTGAAATCGAGACTAAGAAAACGATAGAAAAAATCAACCAATCAAAAAGCTGGTTCTTTGAAAAAATCAACAAGATTGATACACCCCTAGCTAAACTAACCAAAAGCAAGAGAGAGAAAACCCAAATTAACAAAATTAGAAATGAACATGGAGTTATCACTACTGATACCCAAGAAATCCAGAGAATTATAACATCATATTTCAAAAACTTATACTCTGTGAAGTTTGACAACACAAAAGAGATGGATGAATTTCTAAGTAAACACAACTTACCTAAATTGAATCAGGAAGTTGTGAATTATTTAAATAGTCCTATAATATATAAGGAAATTGAGGAAGTAATCTCGAATCTTCCCACCAAAAAATGTCCTGGACCAGATGGATTCAGCACAGAGTTCTACCAGACATTTAAGGAGTTAATAACACCAATACTCCTTAAACTGTTCCATCAAATAGCAAAGGAAGGAACACTACCAAATTCCTTCTATGAAGCTAATATCGTTTTAATCCCAAAACCTAATAAAGATTCACTTAAAAAAGAAAACTATAGGCCAATCTCCCTGATGAACACAGATGCAAAGATTCTCAACAAAGTCTTAGTAGCAAATCGGATTCAAAAACATATCAAAAAGATCATTCACGGGGACCAAGTAGGCTTCATCCCTGGCACACAAGGTTGGTTCAACATACGCAAATCAATAAATGTAATTCATCATGTAAACCAGTCCAAAGTCCAAGACCACATGATACTCTCGATAGATGCAGAAAAAGCTTTTGACAAGATCCAACAGCCTTTTATGATCAAAACGCTAGAGACAGTAGGAATGGAAGGAACCTTTATCAATATAATAAAAGCTGTATACAACAAGCCCACAGCAAGGATTATGCTCAATGGGAAACAATTGGAAGCATTCCCACTTCGATCAGGAACTAGACAAGGCTGTCCACTCTCACCACTTCTATTCAATATTGTACTTGAAGTGTTAGCTGAAGCCATAAGACAAGAAAGGGACATAAGAGGGATTCAAATCGGCAAGGAAGAAATCAAGCTATCCCTATTTGCAGATGACATGATCTTATACCTGAGTGATCCCAAAAACTCCACCAGGAAGCTCCTGGAACTAATTGAGAAGTTCAGCAGGGTGGCAGGATACAAAATAAATGTGCAAAAATCAGAGGCCTTCCTATATGCCCAGAATGAAAGAAGTGAAAAAGCCTTGAGAGAAACCATACCATTTACTATAACCCCTAAAAAAATGAAATACCTTGGTATAAACCTAACTAAGGAGGTAAAAGACCTTTACAATGAAAACTTTAAAACCCTAAAGAAAGAAATCGCAGAAGACACCAGAAGGTGGAAAGACCTCCCTTGTTCCTGGATTGGCAGAATCAACATTGTAAAAATGACCATCCTACCAAAGGCAATATACAGATTCAATGCTATACCAATCAAAATCCCAAAGCAATTCTTCAAAGAAGTTGACCAAACAATCTCAAAGTTCATATGGAGGCACAAAAGACCCAGGATAGCAAAAACAATCCTGAGTAACAAAAACACAGCTGGAGGTATTACCATACCAAACCTAAGTCTATACTACAAATCCATAGTTATAAAGACAGCCTGGTACTGGCTCCAAAATAGACACACAGATCAATGGATAAGGATTGAAGACCCAGATATAAGCCCACAAAGTTACAGCCATTTGGTCTTTGACAAAGGGGCCCAAAGAATCCAATGGAAAAAGAACAGCATCTTCAACAAATGGTGCTGGCAAAACTGGATCTCCACATGCAGAAGATTAAAGCTGGACCCGTACTTGTCACCATGTACAAGACTTAATTCCAAATGGATCAAGGACCTTGATATCAGGCCAGAGACTTTAAAAACCATAGTTGAAAGGATAGGGAACTCCCTCGAGCTGATTGGGCTAGGCCAACACTTCCTAAACAGACATCCAATGGCACAATCACTGCTACCAACTCTCAACAGTTGGGATCTTGTGAAATTAAAGAGCTTCTGTTCAGATAAAGAGATTGTCACACGAGCTCAAAGGCAACCCACAGAATGGGAGAAAATCTTCACTAACCACATATCTGACAGAGCTCTACTGTCCAGAGTGCACAAAGAACTTAGAAAATTAAACTCCAAGGAAAACACTGGCCCAATTAAAAAATGGGCCCTGGAACTTCAAAGAAACTTTACCAGAGATGAAATTAAAATGTCTAACAATTATCTTAAAAAATGCTCCACTTCCTTCGCCATCAGGGAAATGCAAATCAAAACTTCCCTGAGATATCATCTCACCCCGGTCAGGATGGCAAAAATCCACAATACTAACAACGACAAATGCTGGAGAGGATGTGGAGAGAGGGGAACTCTCCTACATTGTTGGTGGGAATGCAGGCTCATACAGCCACTCTGGCGAGCCGTCTGGAGATTCTTAAAGAAATTAAAGATTGAAATGCCGTATGACCCTGCTATCCCACTTTTGGGAATAACCCCCCATGCAGCAGAGGTTCGCCTCGATAGCATAAGCTCGACCATGTTCATAGCAGCACTGTTTACAATAGCAAAGTCATGGAATCAACCTAAATGTCCAACAGTTGACGAGTGGATAAGGAAACTGTGGTACATCTATACAATGGAGTACTACTCAGCCATCAAAAATGATGAATTACTGGAATTTGCTGGGAAATGGATGTCATTAGAAAGAATTATATTAAGTGAAGTATCCCAAACCCAGAAAATTAAGCGCCGTATGTACTCCCTAATAGGTGGCTCCTAGTACCAAACTCACCCAGCCCACATTGAGACACTCAAACGTACACCTATGTAACACAGTAATTGCAAGGATTATGAACAAGAGAGATGGGTTAGGAGGGCCACACCAGAAACAAGGAGAGAGGAGACCATGTTACAGCAGAGAAAATAGGCCTCCATCAAGGTCTGCAAGTAAGTAATGAGAAACCTGGTTAAGTTCACAGACGTTCTTTCCTGATCTCACCAGAAGGGGAGGGCATATAGTCTAGCAGATAAAAAGTAATCATTTTGCAAATGGGTGATGGACCCCTCCCTCAGTGAGGTTTCCTACTCTTATTACATCTACCCTTGAATGTGCTATTACAACAAGACTCCAGTTTAACAGCTTTTTGTCTCTGGCCAGGGGGTGACATACAGTGCCCAGCAGAATGGAGTGAAGGGCATTGCAGGAGCAGCAAAACTGCAAAAGAAAATCAACAAACCACAATCCAGAACTTCAGAGACTCTATATCAATCACATAGAACTAGGACAGCCTAATCTCTCCCCATCCTGGAGCTCAGGGACATTTGTGGAAGAGGGGGCAGTAAGATTGTAAGAGCAAAAGGATGGGAGGAGCAACGATTTGCAAGATTCTCAACAATAGTTGGGGCCAAAGCAATCGTAATGGGACTTTGCATGCCCTGCGCAATGTCCAGCGCACTGTTGCCCTCATAAAGTCTAGCATCTGTTAAGGGCACCGAGACCCCTGGAGGCAAGGGATTGTCAGCCATAGTAGTGATCTTATGCTTAAGGGGAACAAGAGAAAGGGCTTATGGAAATGCCACTGGGTCCTTATATGTCATCGGAGAGGAGGACCCAGAGGAGAGTTAGGCGTACACAATTAAGGACTCTCTGGGAATTGGGGGGGAGGCACTGGGGGAAGGGGAGGGGGAGAAGGGGGGAGGGAGGGAACTGGTAAAAAATTTTAAAATGTATAATTAAATTTTTAATAAAAAAAATGTCCAAACAAAATACACAACTCTCAAATTATGAAAAAAAAAAAGAAAAGAAAAGAAAACCAACAATGAAAGAGGAAATAAGCATATAAACATAATAAACAGTGGCAGGTGTTGAGGAAGTGGAGGAAGATGGAAGAAATGATTCCAAATGAATTGACCATCACCATAATTATAAATGGACTGAACTCGAAAGAAAATATTACACTGGAACACTGGATTAACCTGTGAACATTTCAGTGTGGACAGGGGAAGATCCCAAGAGACATCACACCTCCTTGAGAAAATACTGCAAGTTAATACTGCATAAAAGGGGACTTTCTTTCCTCCATGATTTAGTCACTGTAAGTAAGCCATACTCTAGCCAATACTCAGGCACTTGCTACTACAGGCATCACAAATCAGACCCAGTTGTCCACACATGTTAAAAGATGTGAGTGTAGGGGGGAGACTGTCTAGAAGGGACAAAGTGAGTAGTGGGAAAGAAGGAAGGGTGGGATTGGGTAGTAAAGGTTGAAAATGACACTAATTCATTAAATTCATGTGTGAACGTGTCAAAGAATTTTAAATTAATAGAAGAGAAACATGAATCCAGCTGATGTGATGAGCTGCATGTATCATCTCTGCACTCTGGAGGCTGAGACAGGAAGATCGTGACTAGAGGCCACACCAAAATGCAGAATGACACCAAAACTCCCAATTTAACCACAGTGAACCTAAAGTTACAGATCACAACAGACACAGCTCGTATAAGCACAGCACAGCTGAGATGTACAAGAAGGATGTTTCTCATGGCTACTGGTCTGGAATGTGCGGAGAGTTCATGATATCAAGGAAAAATTGGAACACCATCCTTGCATCTAAAAAAAGTCAGTCTTCCTGCACAATGACTGACATGTCAGCGACCTTCCAAAGTCTAGCATGGATTACAGGGGAGAAGGCTCCAGGCAGTGGGATTCTTAGGGGAAAGGGATTAAACAGTCATAATAGACTTCCCATACTAACAGGGAGCCCAGGAAGGGACTCCAGGCTATGCCACTGAGACTTGAACCCTCACTAGGGTGGAGGCCTCAGAGGAAGGTTTGTTGTTCACATAAATGGATGCTCCATCCAGGCAGTGGGAGGAAGGAAGGGGGAGGCACACAGAGAGGGGGAGGGAAGGCAAAAGGGGCTGAAAAGAAGTGGGAAATGGGAAAGTGCAATGGAGGAACGACTGGATTGGAGAGGGGCAGGGAGAGGACAGGGGTACCTATTGAGCTTGTATGATTAGGAAAAAAAATAAAATGTGAAAGAAAACAGGTTTTCATTGTACAGATCTTTCACATCCTTGGTTGCCACATCCTTATCCAGCCATGCTGTTTGACAAGGCATGGCAAAAAAAATGGCTTCAGGGAAGCATTTTCTGGGAAAAGACATGGCATTATTTGATATAAATAAGAGAAATAAGGAAAATATGGGGACCTTCAGGCCTTGGTGTTCCTGCCTAGTTTGGGCCTAAAGCCTGCTCCCTGGGGAGTGACACATTCACATCTATGGGCAGGTGCTAGGAGTTCCTCCCTAGGTAATTTAAGTTTTGCCTCTGGCAGAAAGAATCCTTCTTTTGGGAATTGGGTGTACCTCCTATCTGTTCTTAGGTCTCTTTTTGTTTTGTTTTTTCTCAGGACTAGCTAGGCTATCACCTCCCCCTAAGGTTCCTGTTCCCTGAAGTAGAGATATCAAGTAAATTTGCTTTGAGTCTTTTTGTTTCCTTTTCTAAATAAGAGCCAAGACTGCTTTTAACTTTAAATCAAGTTCTAACTAGAGATTTCATGTCTAGTCACACACAGTAAGTAGACTTGTTAGCCAGAAAGTATACACTGATTTTAAAGAAATTTGAAAACAACTTCAATAGTCCCCATAGGTGGGTAAAATTCCCTCAAAAATATGACTCTTAGTGAACTAATTCAGAATTTCTATAAATATGAGACTATGCCATCTGTTCACTAGAATCAGTACACAAATATTTCTTACAGAGCACATAAGTTAATAGAAAAGAGTTAATAAAAATAGTAATAAAATAAATCCTAATGTAGTTTCTACCACGATGACCTAATATAATCCAGCTTATATGATAGCAGCCAGAATCTGGTATCCTCCAAAAGGAAAAATTAATGTATAGCATGTGCCCCCTCCAACAGATTCACCTTCACCATTTAGAAAAATGTATAATAGATATGGCACACATATAGTTAATCAAAAACATGTTCCTTACTAAAATCTAAGGAGCTCAAACCCCCTCGGTGTATTTTAACTAGTCTCAAATGCAGTCTTTGTTAATACAATGACAACTATGTAGACCCAGATTCTGTGGCTATTTGGTGGAGCATTGTAGATTAGACAGATTTGGAGATACTGGGAGAATGGTTCCCATTGGTGCCTTTACCCTCAAGCAATGGGTTAGGTTCTCATAAATTGTTTAGGAGACTGGGAGGATATGTGTCTGTTTTCCTCTATCTGCAGGTGCAGTGACACATTCTTTGCCCTAAATTTTTCTAGTATAAGAGCTGTTACAAAGTTTGAATAAAATGGTTTCAGATTCACTCAGCCTGGAGCTGCCTGTGTTTGTTCCTCATCCGCCCACTCCTTGCCCACTTAGTTGGGGGGGAACCCTGGATCCAGGTTGCAGCTGGACTGCAACATCTGGCACCTGAACAGGGACCCTAACTAGGTTATTCTTTCCTTTTCTCTTTTTTTTTCTCTTTGTATGTGTTACAGGAAGGATAGGATCCCATCAGGGTGCTGCAGACCCCTCAGATGAAGAAAGGACCTGAGTTAAGTAGATGGGTAAGAAACATCAGTCTTACTGAGTCTGAGGAAAGAAAACTCTTTATCGGCATGACTGATCAAAGAGATGCAGGAGATGTTCAACAACATTGAATGGAAGTGGGGAGAGTGGACAGCCTTGTCTGCTTCCCAGTCTGAGTGAGAATGTTTCCAGCTTTGCACCATTTAGGATGATTTTTACCATAGACTTGTATATGGTTTCTATTGTGTTGATAAATGTTCTTTCCAACCCTGTTTTCTCCAGATCTTTATCATGAAGGAGTGTTGGATTTTGTCAAAAAGCTTTTTCAGCATCAATTGAGAAAATCACCTTTAAAAGTGCCCCCACCACACAAATCCATAGTTATGAAAACTCCCTGGTACTGGCTCCAAAATAGACACACAAATCAATGGATAAACGTTGAAGACCCAGATATAAGCCCACACAATTACAGCAATTGATCTCTGACAAAGGGGCCCAAAAAATCCAATGGAAAAAGAACAGCATCGTCAACAAATGGTCCTAGCAAAACTGGATGTCCACAGGCAAAAGATTAAAACTCGACCCGTACTTGTCACCATGTACAAGACTTAATCCAAATGGATCAAGGACCTCAATATAAGGACAGAGACTATAAAAACCTTAATTGAAAGGGTAGGGAACTCCCTCGAGCTGATTGGACTAAGCCAACAGTTCCTAAACGGAAATCCAATGGCACAGTCAATACAACCCTCAACAGATGGGATATTATGAAATTAAAGAGCTTCTGTTCAGATAAAGAGATTGTAACTCAAGCACAAAGGCAACCCACAGAATGGGAGAAAATCTTCACCTACCACATATCTGATAGAGCTCTATTATCCAGAGTTCACAAAGAACTTAGAAAACTAAACACCAAGGAAACCAATGGCCCAATTAAAAAATTGGCCTTGGAACTCAAAAGAAACTTTACCAGGAACGAAATTGAAATGTCTAACAAATATCTTTAAAAATGCTCCACATCCTTAGATATCAGAGAAATGCAAATCAAAACCTCCCTGAGATATCATCTCACCTCAGTCAGGATGGCAAAAATCTACAATACAAACAACACCAAATGCTGGAGAAGATGTGGTGAGAGGGGAACTCTCTCTCCTACATTGTTGGTGGGAATGCAGGCTTATGCAACTACTCTGGCGAGCCACTAGCGAGTTTTAAAAAAGTTAAAGATTGAAATGCCATATGACCCTACTATTCCACTTTTGGGAATAATTCCCCATGCAGCAAAAATTCACCTCAATGGCACAAGCACGACCATGTTCATAGCAGCACTGTTTACAATAGCAAAGTCATGGAATCAACCCGAATGCCCAACAGTTGATGAGTGGATAAGGAAAATGTGGTACATTTATACAATGGAATACTACTCAGCCATCAAAAATGATGAATTAATGAAATTTGCCAGGAAATGGATGAATTAAAAAAAATTATATTGAGTTAAGTATCCCAGACAGAAAATTAAGCACCGTTTGTACTTCCTGATAGGTGGATGCTAGTACCAAACCCACATAGTGCCACACTCAAAGACAAATCTCTGTAATATCTACAGTAATTGCAAAGATTATAAACAAGAGGGAAGGAGAAGGAGGGCATCGCCAGAAACAAGGAGAGAGGGGATCATGCTATAGCAGAGAAAACAGGCCACCATCAAGTACTGCAAGTAAGTAATGAGACATCTGGTTAAGCTCACAGACTTTCCTTCCTGGGCACTTGCAATTGATGGGGTATGATCTCAACAGAAAGGGAGTGCATAGAGTCTGGCAGATAGAAGGTAACCATCCTGCAAATGAGAGACTGACCCTATCTCACCGCAGTCTCCTACTCTTATTCCATCTACTTTTGAATTTACTCTTATAAGACTATTTTAATAGCCTTTTATGTCTGGCTAGAAGGTATCATCCAATATCCATCAGGATGGAGCCAAGATCGGTGCAGGAACAGGAAAACTGGAAGAAGAAGAAGAAAAAAAAAAAGAATAACAAGCCATAATTCAGATAATCAGAAACCCTACATTAATCACCAGGAACCAGACCAACCTAATCTCTCCCCATCCCAAAGCGCAGGGAAATTTGCGGAAGAGGGGGCAGTAAGATTGTAAGAGCCTAAAGATGGGGAGGAGCAACGATATGCAAGATATATCACACAAGTTAGGGCCGAAGTAACCATAATAGGACTTTGCATGACCTGTGCAATGACCAACATGTCATTGACTCCCCAAAGTCTAGCATGGAGCACAGGCTCTAAGATCCTTAGAGGCAAGGGATTAACAGCCACAATAGTATTCCTATACTAAAGGGGAATACAAAAAAGAGCTCTAGGCAATACTTCTGAGTCCTTACACCTCATCAGAGAGGAGGACCCAGAGGAAAGTTTGACATGCACACTAAAGGATGCTCCAGGAATTTGGGGGGGACTCCACTGAGAGAAAGGGAGGGAGGGAGGAAAGGAAGGAGAAAAGGGGGAGGGAGCAAGAGGATACAGGGAGAGGTAGAGGGAGGGAGGGGAATGGTGTACCTATCAAATTTGTATGAGTGTGGGCTGGAGAGGTGGCTCAGGGGTTAAGCCTCTGCCTTGCAGACAGAAGGTCCTGAGTTCGGATCCCAGATCCCACGTATAGACGCCAGGCGGAAGCGGGGGCGGCCTGCGTTTCTGGTCCTGGTAGGGCGGAGCCTGTGAATCTCAGGGCAGAAGGAGGTGGAAGCGTCCATGGTGGTTCCCGATTCGTCCGTGGTTCTACACATACACAGACACACATGCGCCCGCACATACATATCCACACACGCACAATTGAATAAATAATAATAATAAAATATTAAAAAATAATTTGTATGAGTGGAAAAATTTAATTAAATAATAAAATAAAAAAGAGAGAAAAGCACCTGGTTTATGTCTTTGCATTTGTTTATATGGTGAATTATATTTATAGATTTATGTATATTGAACCAATTTTGTGCTTCTAAAATAAACCCAACCTGATCATAGTGGGTGATCTTTTTGATACGTGTTTGAATCCACTTTGCTAGAATTTTGTTGAGGATCTTTGTGTCTTTGTTTATCAATGAGATTGTGCTGAACTTTTCTTTTTTTTTTTGATGTGTCTTTCTTTGGTTTTGAGGTCATTGTAATATTGGCTTCATAGAAGGAGTTTGTAAGCATTCCTGCCATTTCTACTTTGTGGAATAATTTAAGGAGCACTGGTGTTGATTGTTTTTGAAATATCTCATAGAATTCTGTGCTGAATCTATCTGGTCCTGGGCTTTTCTTTGTAGGGACATTCATAGGTATTGTTTCAACTTCATCCCTTGTTATAGGACTATTTAAATAATTCAATTCATCATGCTTAAAATTTAGTATGCTGTATTTGTTTAGAAATTCATCCATTTCTCTGTGACTCTCAACTTGGTGGTGTATAAATTTTTAGAGTATGACTTCATGATTTTCCGAATTTCCTTGACATCTGTTATGATAGTTCCATTTTCATCTCTAATTTTATTACTTTGGATTTTCTCTCCTTTGATTTTGGTTAATTTGGTTAATGGTTTCTCATCTTGTTAAATTTTTCCAGGAATCAGCTTTTTGTTCAATTGATTCTTTGTATTGTTTCCTTTGCCTCAGTCTCGATTATTTCTTCTCTGATCCTGCTAATCTCTGCACATCTACTTCTTTTGGGGTTGGTGTGTTCTTGTTTCTTTAAAACTTTAAGCTGCATTGTTAGGTTTTTTTCATTTATGATGCTTCTATTTTTTGGATGTGTGTAGGTGTTGAGTGCGATGAATTGAGGTTTTGATATGATGTGTTTCCATTATCATTGAGTTCTAGGAATTTTTTGAAGTTGGTTTTTACTACTCATTCACTAATATATTGCTAAGCTTCCAAGAGTTTGTGTGCTTCCTGTTGTTTGCCTATTATGCAAGTCCATCTTTATTCCCTGGTGGTCAGGTATAATACAGGTAGGGACTCTGATTTTCTTGTGTTTGTGGAGGTTTGCTTTGTGGCCTATATTTTGGAGAAAGTTTTATGAACTGCTGAAAAGAATGAATATTCCTTGGGTTAGGATGGAATGCTTGGTAGATGTCTGTTAGCTCCATTTGTTTTATATTGGGTTTAGTTTCAGTGTGTCTGAATTCATGTTGCTCTGTTGAAATCCCCTACTATTATCTTATTTGGTTTGATTGCTCTTTTACAAGCTGTAGTGTTTTTCTTTAACAAATGTGGGTGGTCCTATGTTTGGAGCCTATATATTTAGATTTTTGAATTTTTCTTGATGTATTGTTCCTTTGATAAGTATGTAGTTTTCTTCTGTATCTCTTTGCTTTATTTTTATTATTTTTTATTATTATTATTATTTATTCAATTGTGTGTGTGTTGTATGTGTGTGCGGGCGCGCGCGCGTGTGTGTGTGTCTGTGTGTGTAGAACCACGGACGAATTCGAGGAATCACCATGATCTGCCTCCACCTCCTTGTTTACTCGGCCCCGGGATTCACAGGCTCCGCCCTACCAGGACTAGAAGCGCAGGCCGCCCCGGCTTCCGCCTGGCGTCTATACGTGGGATCTGGGATCCGAACTCAGGACCCTCCGCCTGCAAGGCAGAGGCTTAACCCCTGAGCCACCTCTCCAGCCCTCCTTCTGTATCTCTTATGATTTGTTTTAGTTTGAGTCTATTTTGTTGGATATTAGGATTGTTACTTCTGCTTGTCTCCTACTTGCATCTGCTTGGAGTATCATCAACCATCCTTTGATCCTGAAATTGTGTTTATCTTTAAAAGTGAAGTGTGTTGAGGCTGGAGAGGTGGCTCAGGGTTAAACCTCTGCCTTGCAGGCAGAAGATCTTGAGTTCGGATCCTAGACTCCATGTATAGACACCTGCGGGAAGCGGGGGCATCCTGTGTTTCTGGTCCTGGTAGGGCGGAGCCTGTGAAACCTGGGGCAGAGTAAAAACAAGGAGGAGGTGGAGGCAGTCCATGGTGGTTCCCGAATTCGCGAGTGGTTTCACACACATACACACGCACACATGCACAATTCAGTAAATAAAAAAAATGTAAAGTGTGTTTCTTGGAGGCAGCATATTGACGGTTATAGCTTTTAATTCATGTTAGTAGCCTGTGTCTCTCATTTGGGAAGTTGATACCATTAATGTTTAAAGTTATAATTGAGAAATATTTGTTGATTTCAGTTCTGTTTTTGAGTTTATTGGGTTTTTTGGAGGGGGGTTAAGTTTTTTTGTTTTGTTTTTTTGTCTTGACAGTACTCTGCCTGATAGTTGTATTGGAATTGTTTTCCCTTTTTAATCCTCTTGAGTGTGTTTATCAGTTTCATTTCTCTTGAGAATTTTTTTAGTGTGTTCTGCAGGCCTGATTTGGTAGGTTAGAAGTACTTTAGCTTATTTCTGTGGTGAAATATTTTTCTTTCACTTTCAAGCATGACTGATAAGTTTGGCTGACTCTAGTGGCCTGGTTTGGCATTGATGATCTTTCATGACTTGAAGAATGGCTTTTCAAGCTCTTCTGGCTTTTACTGTTTCCATTGAGAAGTCAACTGTTATCCTCATAGGTATGCCTTTAAATGTGACTTGGTTTTTTTCTCTTGCAGCTCTCAGAACATTCTCGTTGCCCTGCATCTCAGATGTTGTCACTGTTATTTGCTGGGTTGTGCTACTATTTTGGTGGTAAACTGGATAGTGTGCAATACACTTCTTATACTTGGATGGGGCACTGTTTCCTTAGGTGTAGAAAGTTCTCATTTATGATTGAGTGAAAATCTGAGGTAGAAATTTTTCTTGGCTTTCTTATTCTGGGATTCCATAAATGTGTAGGTTTGACTTCTTCATGTATCTCACAGTTCTTGAATATTCCTTTTTTTTTTTTTTTGACTTTTCAACTTCTTTAATTGAATGATCTTGTTTCGTTAGGTTATCTTCCAGATCTGATATTCTATCTTCTGATTGACCTAGTCTAGATAGTATGATACTATCTGTTGAGTTTTCAATTTCAGTTAGTTTATCTTTGAATTCCAGTTCAATTTCAGTTTGGGAGTTCTTTCACCTGTTCTAAATTTTTTTCTTGTTTCCTCTATTTCCTTTTTCACATCAAATAATTTTTATTATTTTCCTGATTGTATACACTTATTTCCTGAGTTCTTCATGTTCCTTATGTTGTTCCTTTTGTAGTTTCTGTGGAAGCTTGTTGATCATGTCAACAATATTGCTTAGAAGTTGCTTTCCTGACTAGTATCCATGAGGTTGTTCTCATTGGAATCTACAATATGAAGGGTCAGTGCATTTTGTAGGAGATATGTTTTCCTGGTACTTAGCATATTTTGTGGTTTTACAATGTGACGTGAGCCTTTTCTGTGAAGTCTGTGAACGCTTTCTTTGGTAGTTGTTTTGGCTCTCCTGATTCAGATGAGGTTGTCTGACTTTGTCTGTTGTTGGGAAAACTGCTCTGTATTTGGATGGGATCTATTGGTTGTGTGATATGACTGGTCCCTGGCCATGGACCATGGCAGGGAGGGGTGGTGGGGTAGGTGGGCAGTCCCTCCCCTGACTCTGTGCACCTCTTACCCGGCAGGATGATCCTGGGATTGCCTATTCATTTCCTCCATTCACGAAAAAATTCCTGATAAAAATGATGGCAGTTACACACACACACACACACACACACACACACACACACACACACACACTCCTACCTGCTGATATCAGAAACCAAAATATCAACCAGTGGTTGATTTCATTTTATAAAAAAAAAAAAAAAAGCCCTTTTGGTGAAGCAATGGCCAATAAGGTTGGAAGTCTTTCTAGATTCTTGGGCTTCCTGCCCTATAGACCCCAGTAATGTCTATTTTGCTATCTATAGCCTATTTCCCTTAACAATGACTGACCTTAAGCCAAAAAAAGGAATTTTCTAATTAACTTCCTCCTTCCTCCCCCATTCCTCTGTAACCTGTGATACATGAGACCCCTCCTTGGCCAGATGAACTTGAACACGCTTCAGACATTTGCCAAGACATCTCTATAGTATCAATATCTCTCCCAAACCTCTTTCACTCTTCCTTCTCCTGTCCTCTGACTACCTAGTCTGTAAACAGGGTTCCTGCATCCATTTCTTTACCAGACACCTCCTCTAAAGGTTTCCCCCATTAAAAGAGACTAAACTCAAAAGAAAAGACCAATATTATACTGGACTGACTTATTAACACGTTCACTGTAGACAGGGAAGATCTCAAGAGATACCATATCTCCTTGAAGAAATACTGAAAGTTAATATATCATGATAGAGGAACATCTTTCCTTCATGGTTTGGCCACGGAGAAGTCATCCACAGCCCAGGAAACATACAGACAGGTTACAGTACATGTCTACCTGATCAGACCCAGTTATCCACATATGCAAAAAGATGTGAATGTAGGAAGGAGACTTGTGGAAGGTAGAAAGTTTGTAATGGGGAAGGAAGGGGGAATGGAGAGATGGCTCAGGGGATAAGACTGTGTCTCACAAACAGAAGGTCCGGAGTTTGGATCCCAGGTTCCATGTAAAAATGCCAGGCAGAAAATTGCAGAGGCTGACACTTCTGACCATGAAGGGTAGAGCCTGGAAAATCCCATAGTGTAGTAAAAAGATGGTGGAAACAATCCAGGACGATTTCCAAAGTCACCCTTGGTCCTCCATAGGAACATACAGTGTTTATACACACACTAAAGTTAAAAAATAAATAAATAAAAACTTACACTGTCCTTGGTCACTCATCTCTGTCCTTCCTCCTGGCCACCTTATGATCATGAAATAGGCCCTTGTTCTGAAGCAATGGGTGAAGTGAATGTCACAGTTATTGACACTTTGCCATTTTCTTCTGATGCCATTTTCTTCTTTCTACCCTGTCTGCAGAAGAAAATTGGAAAGAAGGATGCTGCCAAGTAAATAAAATTAAAATGTGGGTTGAATTCTCTGATTTACAAGATTTAGTGACCGTGATTCCAAGGTAGGGATAGTTAAAAGCCTTTGAAACTGATATTTTTTTAAGGAGTAAGGGTGATATTGCAATTTCTACTTGATAACATTAACTTTCTGATGATACCATATCAGCTACCATGAAGAATGTCTGTCCCGTGCCTTTCCGTCTTGGCGTTTTTGCATTAGCTGTGTCTATTATAATCTATAACTCTAGATTCACTTTTGGTTTGAACTGACATTTTTTTGCTGTTCTTCAGTTTTGTGCAGCATTGAACTCATGATCCTCCTACCTCGGTCTCCAGAGTGCACAGATGGTAATGTGCACCGTCACACCAGCTGAACTCATTTTGCTATTTTTTTCATCTTTTGACACTTTTGTAGATGAATTCAATGCGTTTATGTCATTTTCCACTTCTTACTACTCAATGGTTTACCTCCCCATTTCCCTCACCCTCCATTATTAAGTCTGGACGGGCTCACTGTGTCCCCTTTATCTTGGGTTATGTGGAAAGAGAGATGGGGGCTGGGAGGTTGGGGGAGCCAAGGGAATCCAAAGGGAATCCGAGTTTAAATTCCTAGATCCCCTAATAAAATACTATTCAGGTGGGCTGCCCGCTTGTAAATCCAATCCTTGAAGACAGAGCCTTGGTATCCCCAGAGCTGACCACTCTGATGGTAAATTCTGGCTTTTTAAATTCGAGACCTAGACTGAAAATATTAAGAACCAACAGAAACCAAGGCATCTAGCACTGCGAACTGATCTAATGGAAGTCGCCTGGCTCAAAGGAAGCTGAGGGGTTGGCAGGGCTATACACCACATAGAACTGTGGGATCCACTCTGGGAACACACGGCTGGGGGGTGGGAGGGGTGGGAATGGTGCTGATCTGAAGCGGCAAGAGAAGGGCAGGTGTACTGAGGAGGTAAAAGAGACAGGCAGAAGAAAGAACCAGAAAACAATGGGAAACTGATAGCTTTAGAAAGAATGGCAAAAGCGCATTTTGAATTTCCTTGTAGGAGCAGATGTACTTTTGCATGTATTTCTGTGTGTGTGTGTGTGTGTGTGTGTGTGTGTGTGTGTGGTGTGTGTGTTGTGTGTGTGTGTGTTCATTGCCATGCTACATATGTGCAGGTCAGAGGACAACTTTTCAGAATTTACTTCTCACTTTCTGTGATAGGAGCTCTTGGGATCAGAGTTGCCTTTACCATTGAGCCAGCTTGCTGACACAAAGATATGTTTCAAATTCCACAGAACATCTAAAAATTCCAGCTCCTGACCCTTAGCCGCTTATCTGGATCAAGTTCTAGGTCAAGAACCCTGGAGACTTATACTTTATATATACATCTATATGCTGGCTGTCCATCTTGATGACTGCATGTATCCTGACAACAGAAATACCCTGCAGTTGAGACAATACTAGGAAAATGTATTCTGTTTGGTGAATGCTAAGAACACCACGGAAAAGAGAAAGAATGACCAGGAAGGGGCATGTCCAGGAACCAGCACACCCTCCTCTCCACAGGCTTCAGGCCAGGCCAGGCAGCAAGTGAATTTCCTCCATGAAAATCCTCTGCACTTTTTTGGACTCTGCAAAAATAAGCTTAGTGCAAAACACAATGAAATACACCAATCAAACCACAAGCTTCCTAGGAAATCAAGAACTCTGAAATGTGTGTATTGGTGCTGCTGGAAGATTCATTCAGGTTACTGCTTTTCTCTCTAGTTCCTTGAGAACATGGCTCCAAAGAGGCTCACGAATGTCAAGACTGCTCCAGCAGTGCTTGCTGCTGTCAACCCAGTTGTGACCTGAAAGAGAGGAAGGGGAGGAGAATAAGGAATCTGGGAATGGGCGGTCTGTGTATTTGGTGGGGTGGGGTGGCTCATGGTGCCTCACATGTCCCTTTACTTCCCTCCCCTGGCCACATTCAAGCATCAACAGGACTGAAGAGAGAAGAGAGGAAAGGGAATGAGGGAGAAAGAAAAGGGCAGACAGAATAGGGTGGCCAGGAATTCATATGGGCCTAAAGTGAGAAGTTGGATTCACCCCCTGGCTACTCAAAGCATCCTAACCCGCATGTGTAGATCTGGAAAAAATAGGGAGGTTGTGTGGGATGGGAGAGATCCCGGCCAGCCAATGGGCAAGTGTGACATCAAGCAGGAGAACTGTGTAAAATGCATTGGTCCATGAGAACAAGGACCTCGCCTCATGCTGGCATTGCCAGAGCCTGGTCCTGCTAGGTGTGAAGCAGCTCCTCTCAAAGAGCACACTGCAATCTGTTTGCATTTGTATCATTTCTTCTTCTTGTGTTTGGAGTCTGAATCACACTATATACAACAAGTTAGCCCTGGAGTCAAGATTGCCCTGTGTCACCCTCCTGAGTGCTGGGGCTCGCAGCCCTTGGAACACGTCCAGCTTTGACTTTGATGAACACTGGCACACAGCTGAGACCAGAGTCAAAACACAGCAGATCCCCACGCTACAGGCATGTGCACAGGTACAGAGTGAGAGAGAGAGAGAGAGAGAGAGAGCGCAACAACACACAGAGAAACAACACACACACACACACACACACACACACACACGCACACAAACAAACCCTGCCTCAAGTTATGCCCCTTCTCTCTAACCCCTATCACCACATCCACAGTTGAGTTCCAATTCTTTCCCACCTCAGATGAATCAAACAGATTAAATTAGGCTTGGTGCCACTTTCTCTGTGGCTCTTCCTTCACGAGCACCGTCGGAGCAGGGTTTCAACCTCACCTCCTTCCCACGGCTTATGGACACTGAAGTACCCATGCAAAATAGTTCAGTGACATTGGGTAAATAAGGAAGATGCAATGTGTATTGGTTTCCCTGTCTACACACTGAGGATAACGGATCCTGGTTCTAGAGGGTCAACTCACGGCCAGGCAGACGGGAAGGGCTCCTCAAGAGAGATGTTGCTACATGTCACTCACATCCTGAGCCCCCTCCCACTCATTGCACTGATGTGAACTGTCATCTCATCTACCTATCTACCGCCCTTGTTCCCATCCAAACTGTGGTGTCTTCTAGTGCAGGTGCATATCATCTCCTTTGTCTCGGTCTCATTTGCCACTTTCCTGGTTCAGTCAACATAGGTGTATGGCCATCAGCTGGGGACACAGTGTGGCTCCAGGGTGAGGGGATAGGCAGAGGACTCACCTGGTCACTGCGGTGTACTCCATAGCACAGCATATTCACAAAGTGCTCGCAGTTCCACCTGGTCAGTGAATAATCAGTCACTGTCCCCACTATTTTTTCTGCCAACTGGACAATTTTCTGGACAGGCAAGGGTCCATACTTATGATCATGTTTGTTATTGACCTTGTACTGGTCAGTCCCGGCTACTAAACACAGCAATTCCTTCTTCACTGCAACTTTGCCATTCCCAGAAGACATGGAGCTCATGCTGCCAACTCCTGACTCTGCTATACCTGTGGAAATAAATGAATTCCATGTTGAAGAACCAAGAGATTCAGAACTGACAGCAAATCACACATCCTTGTTACTCCTGAAATATCGGTAAGAATGAGCCATGATCGGCCCATCCTAACACACCTCAAAAATCAGGAATTTGGTCACACCCAAGCCTGCGTGAATGTAAACAAGTCATCAGAGATCCCTGGACTCTCTGGCTTCCTCTCATGTAAAATGAAGTATGTAGAAGTACAGAGATGGGTCAGGGGTTAAAGCCTTTCTTTGCCTTGAAAGCAAAAGGACCAGAGTTCAGATCCCGATCTCATGTAAAAAGATGCCAGGATAAAAGGACAACTTCAGCTTATACTTCCAGCCCTAGAAGATGGAACCTGAGAAATCCCAGATCAAAAGCAATAAAGAGCTAGAACAACCCAGAATGATTTGTGAAGTTACCCTTGGGCCTCCACAGGCACACACCCACTCAAGTGTCTCTTTCTACACACACATAAGCTAGAATAGAATAAAAAAATAATAAAATAAATTAAGATGTAAGTTCTGAAGGATCATATACATTCAGATGCCTCTGAAAAAGCCATCAACTGAGGTAGATTGATGCAGGGCAATCAGCAGGCAGAAGATAGTCAAATCTCAGCTTCACATGCTCTCAATAATTTGTGACAATGAAAGACTCATTAGGCAGCACCATGAGGGTCCCAGTGGGTCAGGGTTACATTTTGAAGTAGAAGAAAAGTAACCAGTTGGGTAAAGAGATTGACCCAAGACTCCAGTCCCAGCCCTGATTCATTCCCAGTGCTATCTCAGGCAGGTCCCTTCTCCTGGCACTCTGTCCTTGTCAGGTGATCTCCACGCTTTCCACCTCTAAATTTCCTGACCCATTTCACTCACTGATCAATCAGTCATCCATGCTCCAGCAAGTCCTCAAATCCCACATGAACCCCAGTGGGGTAATATGCACAAAAAGTTGTGAAAGTAGGAGGGAGATGGGCTGGAAAGGAAAAAATATGAACTGGGACAGGAGGGGTGATATTGGGGAGTAAGAGAAGTTATAAACTAATTGCATCCGTGTTCAAAAGTGTCAAAGAATTAAAAGCAATTGAAATCAGCTTCAACTGCAGGGTGGGGAAAGCCGCGGGGATGGAGAGTGAGCCCACCACTTGGAGGGATTCCCACTGGTCATACCCCAGCTCGGCATGCTCAAGAGTATTGGGAAAAATTCAGCGAGCCGTGGCAGAGCAGGGGAAGCCACGGGGACAGTGGACATGCCCACCACTTGGGGGAATCTACACTGGATTGTACCCTGGCACTGTTCCAGCCTTTTGTCAGACTTATGTATATAAACTGATTGAACCATTGCTAAATAATAAAGATATTCTTATATATGTTTATATGGATGATATTATCATCGGACATAGAGATCCAACTAAATTACAATCCCTTATGCAAGAAGTGATTAAATATTTAAAAAGGGGAAAGTTACGTATCACCCCTGATAACGTCCAACAAGTGCCTCCTTTCAAGGTTCTAGGAATCCATTTTACACTTCAACGCTCATCACCTCTCAGACCATTTATAAATATGCCTGGCAATATTACTATCACTGGTTTACAACAATTATTAGGAGAGATAAATTGACTTAAGCCATGGGTGGGGATCTCCACCAAGGCCCTCACCCCTCTTTTTAACCTATTATCTGACAGACAACCCGAAGATACAATTACTTTACAGGAAAGCCACCATCAGATAATTGAACAGTTTCAGGATGCCCTAAGAAATGCCCAATTGGCTAGGTATAATCTGGAAAACCCATTGCCCTATGGCTAATTTCAGGAAGAGGGCTCCCTACAGCAGTTCTATCACAGGTTGGAGAAATTCTACAATGGATCCACAAGTCCCTGGGAAATGACCCTAGAGTTTATATCACTACAGATCAATTAGCAGATATGATTAAAAAAAAAAAAAAAGGACATGAACAGTCATGTAGACACTATGGTAAGGATCCAGACTCTATTGTCTTTCCCTATAGGCTGACTGATGTAGAATGGCTGACTAAATATCACCCCCAATTGGCTTTGGCATTGGAAGGATACTTAGGGGAGATAAGTTGCCATTATGGCCCATCTAAATGGGTCACGCCCCTTCAGCACTTACCGCTTGCCGAGCCCAAACTCTTTGTTAAAACGCTTATACCAAATGCCCCATATGTGTTCACAGATGGAGGAAAAACTGGATCCGCTTATGCTACCTTCACCCTGGGAAGTTTAATTCAGCCATACAAACAAAAATACCAGCCTGCCCAAGGATCAGCTCAATATAAAGAGCTGTTGGCGGTTATAATGGCATTAAAGGAAAATGAAGAGGCTATTAACTTATTCTCTGACAGTCTATACGTTGTAAATTTACTTCCAGGGATAATAAATGCTCATATAAGGTTAGATAGCAATCCTGTATCGCCCCTTATGGTGGAATTAAAAGCTACATTAGAAGGATGAGAAAAGCCTATATATTTACAACATTTAAGGAGTCACTCTGGTCTGCCCGGGTTCCTAGCCCAGGGCAATGCCTTTGATAAATTAGCTTCACAAGAGACATGGGCTCTTAACATTCAGGAAGCCTCTGACTTACATGGTTTAATTCACCTTAATTAGAGGGGCTTACTCCATAGGTTCCCTCAAGTTCCTATAAAGTACTTAAAGAAAATCATTTAAACCTGCAAGTCTTGTCAACCTTTTCTCCAAGTCCCACCCTTACAGGGGCCGGGGGTTAATCCCTGAGGACTAAAACCCAATATGCTGTGGCAAACATGTTACTCATTATGCGCCATTTGGTAAACTTAAATATGTCTTTGTTTCCATAGATACATTCTCTCAATCATGTTGGGTGTCTGCACATACAGGAGAAAAGGTAAAACATATGCTATCACATTTTTTACAATGCTTTGCCACCCTAGGGCTACCCAACCAAATTAAGACACATAATGGCCCTTGTTTTACTAGTCAGACTTTACAGAACTTTTTTCAGACTTGGCATATTACTCATACCAGAGGAATCCCATATAATCCCCAAGAACAAGCCATTATTGAATGAAATTGCCAATATTTAAAGGCCCAATTACAAAAACAAAAAGGGGGAGTAAATTCACACCAACAGCTAGGGTTGGCATTATTTACCATCAACATTTTAAATTTTCAAAAGGGACAACTTGAATTGAGATTCCAAAAACACTGGGGAAGCCTATCCACCAAACTTCTGTTAAGGTGCATTGGAAGGACCCCCTAACTGGGCATTGGAGGGGACCTGATCCCTTGATTACTATGGGAAGAGGATTTAGATGTGTCTTCCCAATTGGAGAGTCTTCCCCAATATGGATTCCGGCAAGGAATCTCAAATTCTATCCAGAAGAGGATCTTCATGAAGGAGACCCAAAAGAATCATCCCCAGACTAACAAACTAAACCAAGGGGTAAAAAGCCCTTGAGGCAGCTTTCTTCGCCTTTTCTCTTTCAGAAACTATCCATGGTGTGCTCAAGGAAGATGCTAACCATAATCCTTATAGGCCTGACCTAATTCAAGATGGCCTGATTGATACCTTACCTAAACCAGGGTGGAGTCAATCTGGGTTTGACCCGACATCCAGAAAGAATTGTTCTTTTAATAATTATATCACTTAAATGTTCCTTAGCACATCTCCCAGCAGCGCTCCATCAATGAGACCACGCTACACACGTTTATGGCCCTTGAACATCCATGCCATGCCCTCCCCCCAGAGACACGATTCAAGCTTGGAGGCTTATAAGGCCTTGGTCTAATCTACTAGCCACATATCCTGGCATGCCTTCCAGAGGAGAGGTCCTTCCAGGGCTGGCAATCAGTGACAGGTAAGGCTCCACATGAGGGTGGTGACCAACCCAAGCCAGGCACAGTCCATTATGCTGAACCCTCCTCTGAGGCGGGGTCAACAAGGTCAGAGCAAAAAAAGCACTCTGGCCCCGCTGGCTGCCACAAAGAATGGATATGTAGGAATAACAGACCAAGAAGGATTGTATTCTCTGTATGGGCCACATAAAACTTCCCCAAGCTACCTGCTGCCATGCCTGGCGCTGATGCCAACCTGCCTGACTGAGAAGGCCAACCCAGACAGGACAACAAAGAGAAGCTCATGCTGGGACTTATGGGATGTTGGACATGCGTATAGTTAATTATAAAATACAGTCTCTACTAAAACAAAAAGGGGAAGATGTTGGGCCCACCCAAGAATTACCTCAGGGCATAGCTGAACACATGAGACCAAAGATGGCGTAACCCTGATCACATTACAGAGAGCCCTAATTGACTTTTAGGAGTTGACCTGCCTTCCTTACAGAGATACCTTGAATCTGACCTATAAGGCTTACATGCTGTGTTGACCTTTAACATAATTGGCTGCCCATTTTGCGCGCTATGGTCTTTTGTCTATTTAAGCTGTTTTATGACCCCCCCCCCCAATAAACGAGATTTGCTTTGACAAATCGGCAGTAAATTTGCCTCTCTTCATCCTAATGGCCTGGAGCTATGCCCTAGTGTGTGTGGGGGGGGGGAGGTGAAGAACCCCATACATGAGAAGAAGTGTCTGAAAATTCATGTGACTCTCCAAGATGAAAACCTAGGTCAGACTGGGCAATAATCTCTCTGATTTTAACGCTTTTTTAATATTTTTCTTTTAATGTGTGTGTGTGTGTGTGTGTGTGTGTGTGTGTGTGTGTGTGTGTGTTTAAACACTATGTGTATCTATGGAGGACTAAGGGTGACTTTGGAAATCATCCTGGATTGTTTCCTCCATCTTTTTGTTTCATTATAGGATTTTCCAGGCTCCACCATCCATGGTCGGAAGTGCCAGCCTCTGTAATTTTCTGCCTGGCAGCTTTACATAGGACCTGGGATCCAAACTCAGGACCTTCTGCTTGTGAGACACAGTCTTAACCCCTGAGCCATCTCTCTGGTCCTGATATTAACCCTTGCAAATTATCACATAATATCTATAAAAGGGTAACAACTATTACTATGTTTCCAGGTTGTTCACTGATAACTTTTGATTCAATAAAAGTCTTTGCTTTCAAGATTCTACCAGGACACAGCTGTTACTGAGCATGCAGGAAAAAGGAATGTATGGAAGGGTCTAGAAGAAAGGAAGGAGAAGCCAGTGCTGCATGGGGAGTAGGGGTGCAGAACCCTTCCTGGCAGCCCTGCCACACCAAATATTTTATCTCCTGCTTCTCTGGCCCTCCAAGTACACCATGACCCAGGAAGTGATCCTGGGCAACGGGGCAAGGGCTGCCCTCCTAGAGCCAACCCCTCAGAAGGTGAGAGAACCATGCAAAGTGTTTCTGCAGAACAATCACTTTCCCTGCAGAACAACTAGAAAGTCACTTTCCCATTAAGCCAGACCATGGCTCCATGGAATGAACTTCATAAACGTGTCTCATAAAAGGAGCCCCTGGACACTCAGGGTCCAGCATGTCCTGGAAGCCAAACGTCCCTGAGGATCTCCCATGTTAAGCACTACAGAACACAAAGGAAAACAACAAGAATTCTTCCTAACACAGTTGTTGCTATTGATTTTCCAAATAAAGGTTGAGGCTGTGACTCTAAGAGCACTCAGACAGAATAAGTGCAAACCCAATCTGAGCTAAAAACAAAACTTTGTTCCCCAGTAAGAAAATAAATATTAAAAAAAAAAAAGTCTGGAGACTCACTGAAGCCATCCTTCCATCAAGATGTGTGCTGAGCTGATGCTGAAGGTCCAGTCTTCTATCAAGTTCTGCTTTCTCTGATCTGGACCAAATATTTAAAAATGTAGATAAAGGTTAGCATAAACATTGATTTAGCTTCAAGCAACTTCAAAGCAGTTTGAAGCAGGAGGCAGCAGGCAGGAGACTAAGTTAGGGAATATATTAGGACATCCTCCTTCTCCACCTCCCAAGTTCTGGGATTCTAGACAGGCACTACTACACCTGGTTACAGGGGCCAGGGATGCATCCATTGCCTACTTCATTATAGCAGGCAGTCTACCAAGAGTACATAGAATGTCCTGAGCTCACCTTGAGAGATGAATAGGTGTGAATCAGGGGACGAGCAGAGGACATTTGGTCACAGGTAGTGCTCACCATGCATGCTGAGTTCTTAACTGTCATCGGTACTTTCCTGTGAATTAGAGATACAAGCAAGACTCAACTGAATATTTCTTTAAACATGGAAGAAAATTGGACATTTATGGTATACCTAGCATGGTCTGTGAATTATGTCAGGTATTTACATTAATAGCACACCTCTTGTTGTATTCCAGCTGTAGGAGGCTGAGACAGGGAGATTTCTTTCAGTACTAGGCCAGCACAGGCTACATGACCAGTTAAAGGATCACTTTTGGACATGCAGAAAAAAACCTGTCTGAAAATAACCATCTCCCACCAAAGTCACAATATTCTACAGGATAATGGTGTTATTATTCATTGTGTATAAGTGAAAAACCAGTGCTCAGAGAGGGTAGGTAGGTTTTCCATGGCCCCACAGATACAGAGGTGCAGTTGCGGCATCAGTGTAGGTCTCCAGAACTCAAAGCCCACTGACCTTGCAGGTCAGCAACACATTTGAAGAACTATTCCTTCCAGGTTTCTTGTGTTGGACTCCAAATAATAGACCTGCTACAATTTCAGTGTTTTCCCATTTAATTTCCCCAAAAGAGGAGTTTACTTTTCATTTCTCTCTATCCTTTTCTTTTTTCTTCAGAGAGAGAGAGAAAGAAAAAGAGGAGGAGGAGAAGGAAGAGGAGGAGTGCATGCCATGGTGCACAGATGGAGGTCAGATGTGACAACCTTTCTAAGTCAGTCCTCTCCTTCTACCATGTGGGCCTCTGGCAATGACACTGAGGTCACCAGGTTTGCAAATGTGTACCTTACCTGCTGAGCCATCTCACCAGCCAATGTTCCACTTTTGTTTTTTGTGTCTCTAAATATGCACAGGATTGTTCATGGTCATCATTGGATCTCTGGATGCCAAGTGTCCCTGAGGACCTTCCATGTTAAGCACTACAGAACACAAAGGAAAACAACAAGAATCCTTCCTAACATGGTTGGAATTTGTTCTGTGGTGGAATTTGACTATGGGGAGTTTTTCCGAGAGCTCTCAGGCATTCAAGTTCATGTCCACCTCTGAACTCAGTTTTCTGTGCTACAAGTGCTGGCCATTGTCCATGCAAACTATCCATCGTCATGCGTGGCATGATGAGGGGGAAGCTTTGTCTCTTAGAAGAACATCCTGCATTCTCATGCAAGCCTTGGAGGCAGGGAAGCGTTCCCACTTTTTCCCAGAATGTCTAGAACCTTCAGGATGCCACAGCTGGACTTTGTGCCTGCTGAAGTCACAGTCTGTCCCTGACTGTGTGTTGCAGTCAACCTGAATGGTTGCTGATAAATGACCATCAAATTGCTTAAGAGATCAAGGGGTTTATTTCTCACATAACTGGTTCAGTTCTCAGTCCAGCTTCATGGGAGAGTACACACCAACACCAGGGCCAAAGGAACTGACCACACCAACAGCTAAGAGAGGGACGATCCTTACTTGCCAGAACAGCATGTCTGGTCAAGAGTACAGAAGGATGCCAACTTCCTCAACCAACTCTCAGTCTTTTATTCATCTGTTCAGGGCCTGTCCCACCCACTATGGGATGGGCCTTCTCCATCAGCTAGACAATCTCTTGCAGGTTTGCTTTGGGCTTAACTCAATCATTAATTCTCTACAAAGGTGCCCAGAGCTTAAACCCTCAACTGTCAAGTTGACACTTGTGCCTAACTATGACACTGTGTAAGAACCTTCGATTCAAGGCAGTAAGGGAAGCACTGCAAATCAGAACAGCTCTTACCCAGCCCTCCTCCACCTTTCCTCTGTGCCCCAGGCTGAGTGTCAGGCTCTTCCTCGCCTGTGTGTCCTGCCTCTCCCTGCACCCCTCATCCTGGCTTTCAACTTCCTTGTGTTTTCATGTGGTTTTATAGAACTCATCCTGTTATCTCAGTTATTTCTAATCCAACACCCTCAAACCCCAGATGCACAGTTCTGTTGAATGGAACCCAGCAGTTGGATCCAAGAGGATTCATGACAACAGAATAAAGAGAGGCTCATTAGACACCCCAAGAATGCAGACTGAGCTACTGGGATCCAGTTTCACACAACCAGATGGTTCTGCTCAACCGAAAACTGCTCTCAACTTTGTTCCAGCAAATCTCTTCCCAGAAACACCAGAATTTCTCCTAATACTGAAAGTGAAAATGGTCTGAACTTTCCAGTAATCCAAGTGGCTCAGGTCAACAGGGAGTTTCCTATTTACAGAGCTGCCTGCGACTTTTCATATTAACTAAAAAACAAACAAAAACCCATATTACTTGAACGTCTGCTGTATGCTGGTGTTAGAGTTTGTGTGTGCCTGTGCACATACATAACCATAAGCATATGTGTGAATGAATGTGTGTGCATTTGTGTGTATGTGCATTCATGTTTGTGCATATGTATATATGCATTTGCGTGTGTGTGTGTGTGTGTGTGTGTGTGGTGTGTCTCCCTCAGTCTTCAGATAAAAGTCATTCATGCAAATTTGACCTTAGTAGTCTGCCAAACAGCTAAAACACTTACTTTCCATATCCCAAGACACCTGAAGATGTAGAGCTCTAATCATTTTATCTGTATTATAAAGCTTGGGCTGAACTGGGTTCCTCAGGCCTGGTTTTGTGAGTGATTCTCATTTTCCATGAAGCCCCTCCTACCTTCTCTGAATCCTGCCTTGTAACACCTCCCATTTCTCTTTTCCTGTCTGCTGAGACTAGCTATTTAGCTATCCAGCTTCCTGTATCCACACCCAAAGCCTCCATTTCTCTGGCTTCCAACCTATTGCCACGCCTACTTGCCTCCTCTGCTTCCTTATTGCCCTTACTTGAAGATAAACCAACTTGTAAATGAAGCTTAGTTTCCATGTCATCAGTGGAAGCAGAACTTGATAGAAGATCCAACACTGGGGACTAGCTGACCACACATTTGGATAGAAGGATGGATTCAGTGAGTCCCAGAAAGGTTTTGTTTGTTTGTTTACATGTTCTGGGGACAGAGTTTTGGTTTTAGCTTAGAAGGACTTAGAACTTACTATATCATGCTGAGCCTGGTCTCAGACACAGAGTTCTCCTGCCTCAGCTTTCTGAACGATGTGCTATGATATCTCACTTTCAGAAAGGAATATTTTGGCATTTCCTCTCATTTTATTTTTTCAGAATATGTCTCTGTATTATCAGAAGAAAGTTATTACTTTTCAAATAGCATTTGTTAATGATAAAAGAATAGGAAAAGATTTTACTTTGCCTTGAATAGCTTTCTCAAGAGATAACAGTTTCAATAGGTCAGAGTATCATTTTTTAAAATATTTATATACATTTTTATTATATGTCTTTGTGTTTCTTCAGATACATGTGCACTGATTGCTTTTATCGACTGTCAAGGAAACTTCTGGGATTCTCCTTTCTCCAAGAAAGGGCTTTTCTTTGTAAAATCAATAGCATTATATGTGTTAGGAAGGGTTCATGTGTGTTTTTCTTTGTGGTCTAGACCTCTAACACAGACAGTAACCTAAGACACCTGGATATAGGGACATGCTGGGCCCTGAGGGTGTGGGTGTCTCAGATGGCATTGGAAAGGAGCCCAGAGGCTCCTGCCTGGCACTCGCATGGGGTTATTTAATGGAAACATGCCCTGGCTTAGAAGGAAAGTTTTTCTCTAATCCCGCCTCTAGAAATACTTTCAGCGACTCTCTGGCCCTCAAAGGGGTCGGCTCTGGGAGGGCAGCCCTTGTCCCACTGCCCAGGCCCACTTCCTGGGTCACCATGTGCTTGGTGGATGGCACAGGTTGGGAAGAAAATGTTCAAAGTCCTTCCTTTTGGGCAGTGATGGAAGCTGACAGAAAGCGTTTCGATCCCATCCCCCCCCAAGCAACATTGGCCTTTCCTTCTTTCCTTCTAGTTCATTAGTTCATTCCTTATATTCTTTTTTCCCACATGCTCAACAGCATCTGAATGATGGCTGGGTCCTGAGCATATTAAAAAGCAAACTTTTTAATAAACAATACAGTTATGTAATAATAATTATAGCCCATTTTACAGATCATGGGGTCATATTCTGTAAGAGCATCAGAGAGTTGATTGCCCAGGAAGCAGAAGGAGATGTGATTCCAAAGCCTTTATTTTGTCGCAAACTTCAGCCTTTACCTGCTTCAGGATTGTCCGGGACAGTCTTGGATTGGTGAGGGCACAAATGTGAATTTGACCTAAGATTTTATCTTCATGAGTTAGATGAACTTTGAGACACTTGTTCATCTCATGTGTCAAGGTGGTGGTAGTAACAGTTCTGACTTAAGGAGTCACAGGTAATGGGGATCATTCATGTTTGGTGCACTGGGAGCTCTGTAGAACACAAGACTCATTCAGGTCCAGACATGTGGTCCATAATGAGATATTTCAGATTTCCTTGGGAATCATAGAGCCACTTGCTGATACAAGCATACTCCCTGCATATAATCAACCATCACCACCCCCAATTTGTGCTCAACACTCTACCACCATATGCCTGTGCTCTATCCCAAATGCTAAAGTACCTCAAAGACCTACCCCCTCCTCCTTGGTTTTCAAGTTCATTCTAGTCCAGCAACCCTAGGGAATGGAGAGACTTCTCACTTTAGTGAGCAGAATTCCTCCTTCAATTCTATCAAGGGACAAACAGAGTATGTAGTTAGGGCTAGAGTTCCTTGTAGCTCTGGGTCTAGAATGTGTTTTGCAAAGATTTACCTCCCTTTATCTGGTTTTTCTGTTGCAGGATTTGCAAATACTAAGGCCTGGAGATATGATTGAAATTTTTCGTCCTGTCTATGAGCACTGGGCTCTCTATGTGGGAGATGGCTATGTGATCCACCTGACTGCAGATAGTAAGGATGATTTCTCTTTTTACTCTGCTTACTTTCATTATTTTTACTATATATTAACATATTGCTACCTTTGTTTCTATTTCTGTCCTTATTAATGTTATAAGTTAACACACGAAGTAAGACCATGCTTATGGCATTTTCACATACACATCGTTCTTCACTCATTCTGGCTCATAATGTCTTTCTTCTCTTACTGTCTCCCATCACTGTCCCTTCTTTCTCACTGGTTCCTGCCTTCCCTATAGATTTCTTCTGCTTTCAAGTCACATGTGTTCCACTATCTTCTATTGTACTGTCTCTCTCCTTACCTGATGATCTCTTCATGGCAGCCTCTCTAATGTCACTCTCCCTCCTCCCATACAAAGTCAAGCCTAACTTCCAGAAAATGAGCTAAAATATGCATTTTTTTTATTCTGGCTTCAGATCTCCAGGTGCTACCAACTTTTCTGCAAATGTCATGGTCTCATTTATATTTAGGACCAAGTAAAATGCCACTGCGTGTGTGTGGGTGCACCACATTTTCTTTATTCGTTCAGCTGTTGAGAAATGTGTAGGTTGATTCCATTTCTTAGTTATTGGGAAGAGATCAGCAGTAAACATGAATGAGCAAATAATCTCTGGAATGTTCACTTGAGAGCTCTTCCGGTAAATATCCAGGAGTCACATGAAGAAGTCACATGGTGGTTTTGCTTTGAGATTGACTTTGAGGAAGTTCCATATTGTTCCCATGGTAGCTGCTCTACAAGTCCACCAGCAGTGACCAAGGACTCCTCTTTCTTCATGTTCTCACTGTCCTTGGCTGTCCTCTGTCTTCTTAAAGACAGCCATCCTGGCAGTGGAGGAATGCTAAGCAGGTATCATTTCCATTTCCAGACACTGTTTTCATGGTACTTTCTGGCCTCCTTCAGTTTGTTTGTAGGATCCAAACTAAGTTCATGATTTTGCAGGTTTCTTGTGTGTTTCACAGAAGGTACGTGCTGAGCTATCGTGTCAACAGTAAACTCCAAATGAATGTTATTTGCCAATGTAGACTATGTTCATCGATTCAAAAAAATGTGAAGATGACTGGGCCAAGGGTGCCGGAGGCCTGTGGAGGAGAGTACAGCCCAAGGCCCCATTCTCTTTTTTAAAGGATGTCACTTATCTATAAATCAGTTGAAACTGATTTCAATTTTTTTCATTCTTTTACACTTTCATTCATAAAAACAATCAATTGATATGTTTTCTTCTCTCATTCCTGTCCCAGTTCATACTTTCTCCTTTCCGACCCATCTGCCGCCTACTTTCAACTAACTCTTGGGGCATAGGGTCCACTAGGTTTCATGTGGGATTTGAGGACTTGCTGGAGTATGAATTGCTTATCAGTGAGTGAAATAATTCAGGAAACTTAGAGATGAAAAGTGTGGAGATCACCTGACAAAACAGGGTCCCAGGAGAAGGGACGTGCCTGAGACCACTGGGAGTGAATCAGGGCTGGGATTGGAGTCTTGGGTCAATCTCTTTATCCAACTGGTTACTCTTCTTCTTTTTTTTATATATAATACATTTTTTTTATTATTTCAGCTCATACAAACTTAATAGGTACACCAGTTCCCTCCCTCCCTCCTCCTCCCCCCCGAACCCCCTGCTCTCCCTCCCCTCACCCCTCCCGCTCCATTCCCCCATGCCTCCCGCCACGATTCCCAGAGTCCTTTCTTGTGCATGCCTGACTATCTTCTGGGCCCTCCTCTCCGATGACGTACAAGGACCCAGTGGCATTTCCCTGAACCCCTTCCTGTGTTCCCCTTAAGCATAGGAACACTACTGTGGCTATCAATCCCTTGCCTCCGAGGATCTTGGTGCCTTTAGCAGATGCTAGACTTTGTGAGGTCAATAGTGTTTTGGACATTGCGCCGGGCATACAATGTCCAATTATGATTGCTTCAGCCCTAACTTGTGTGGAGTATCTTGCAAATCATTACTCCTCCCATCCTTTTGCTCTTACACTCTTACCGCCCCCTCTTCCGCAAATGTCCCTGAGCTTCAGGATGGGGAGAGATTAGTCTGGCTTAGTTCTAGGTGGTTGATATAGAGTCTCTGAAGTTCTGGATAGTGGTTCGTTGATTTTCTTTTGCAGTTTTGTTGCTCCTGTAATGCCCTTCACTCCATTGTGATGGGCACTGTATGTCACCCTCTGGCCAGAGACAGAAAGCTCTTAAACTGGAGTCTTATTATAAGAGCACATTCAAGGGTAGATGTAATACTTATACCCAAAATTGGAATCACAGGGTCATATGGCGTTAGGCAATGGGAGGGGTCAATCACCCATTTGCAAAATGGTTACTTTTTAATCTGCCGGACTATGTGCCCTCCCCTTCTGGTGAGTTCATACACCCTTAGTTGTAAATGATCAGGAACAAATTGTGAACTTAACTAGGTGTCAATTACTTTCTTGCAGTGCTTGATGGAGGCCTATTTTCTAAACTGTAACATGGTCACTTCTCTCCTTGTTTCTGGTGTGGCCCTCCAACCCCATCCCTCCTGTTCATAATCCTTGCAATTACTGTAGGTAATACATAGATTTACCTATGAGTGTCTCAAGATGGGCTGGGTGGGTTTGGTATTAGGAGCCACCTATTAGGGAGTACATATGGCGCTTAATTTTCTGGGTCTGGGATACTTCACTTAATATAATTGTTTCTAATGATATCCATTTCCTGGCAAATTCCAGTAATTCATCATTTTTGATGGCTGAGTAGTACTCCATTGTATAGATGTACCACTGTTTCCTTATCCACTGGTCAACTGTTGGACATTTGGGTTGATTCCATGTCTTTGCTATTGTAAACAGTGCTGCTATGAACATGGTCGTGCTTGTGCTATCGAGGTGAACCTCTGCTGCATGGGGGGTTATACCCAAAAGTGGAATCGCAGGGTCATATGGCATTTCAATCTTTAATTTCTTTAAGAATCGCCAGACGGCTCGCCAGAGTGGCTGTATGAGCCTGCACTCCCACCAGCAATGTAGGAGAGTTCCCCTCTCTCCACATCCTCTCCAGCATTTGTTGTTGTTTGTGTTGTGGATTTTTGCCATCCTGACTGGGGTGAGATGATATCTCAGGGAAGTTTTGATTTGCATTTCCCTGATGGCTAAAGAAGTGGAGCATTTTTTAATATATTTGTTAGACATTTTAATTTCATCCCTGGTAAAATTTCTTTTAAGTTCCAGGGCCCATTTTTTAATTGGGCCATTGGTTTCCTTGATGTTTAGTTTTCTAAGTTTTTTGTGCACTCTGGACAGTAGAGCTCTATCAGATATGTGGTTAGTAAAGATTTTCTCCCATTCTGTGGGTTGCCTTTGAGCTCGTGTTACAATCTCTTTATCTGAACAAAAGCTCTTTAATTTCACAAGATCCCAACTGTTGAGAGTTGGTAGCAGTGACTGTGCCACTGGATGTCTGTTTAGGAAAGTTGGCCTAGCCCAATCAGCTCGAGGGAGTTCCCTATCCTTTCATCTATGGTTTTTATAGTCTCTGGCCTGATATCAAGGTCCTTGATCCATTTGGAATTAAGTCTTGTACATGGTGACAAGTATGGGTCCAGCTTTAATCTTCTGCATGTGGAGATCCAATTTTGCCAGCACCATTTGTTGAAGATGCTGTTCTTTTTCCATTGGATTCTTTGGGCCCCTTTGTCAAAGACCAAATGGCTGTAATTTTGTGGGCTTATATCTGGGTCTTCAATCCTTATCCATTGATCTGTGTGTCTATTTTGGAGCCAGTACCAGGCTGTTTTTACAACTATGGATTTGTAATATAGACTAAGGTTCGGTATGGTAATACCTCCAGCAGTGTTTTTTGTTACTCAGGATTGTCTTTGCTATCCTGGGTCTTTTGTGCCTCCATATGAATTTTGAGATTGTTTGGTCAACTTCTTTGAAGAATTGCTTTGGGATTTTAATTGGTATAGCAATGAATTTGTATATTGCCTTTGGTAGGATGGTCATTTTTACGATGTTGATTCTGCCAATCCAGGAACATGGGGGGTCTTTCCACCTTATGGTGTCTTCTGCAATTTCTTTCTTGAGGGTTTTAAAATTTTCATTGTAAAGGTCTTTTACCTCCTTGGTTAGGTTTATACCAAGGTATTTCATTTTTTTAGGGGCTATAGTGAATGGGATGGTTTCTCTCAAAGCTTTTTCACTTCTTTCATTCTGGGCATATAGGAAGGCCTCTGATTTTCGCACATTTATTTTGTATCCTGCCACCCTACTGAACTTCTCAATTAGTTCCAGGAGCTTCCTGGTGGAGTTTTTGGGATCACTCAGGTATAAGATCATGTCATCTGCAAATAGAGATAGTTTGACTCCTTCCTTGCCGATTTGAATCCCTCTTATGTCCCTTTCTTGTCTTATGGCTTCAGCTAACACTTCAAGTACAATATTGAATAGAAGTGGTGAGAGTGGACAGCCTTGTCTAGTTCCTGATCGAAGTGGGAATGCTTCCAATTGTTCCCCATTGAGCATAATCCTTGCTGTGGGCTTGTTGTATACAGCTTTTATTATATTGATAAAGGTTCCTTCCATTCCTACTGTCTCTAGCGTTTTGATCATAAAAGGCTGTTGGATCTTGTCAAAGGCTTTTTCTGCATCTATCGAGAGTATCATGTGGTCTTGGACTTTGGACTGGTTTACATGATGAATTACCTTCATTGATTTTCGTATGTTGAACCAACCTTCTGTGCCGGGGATGAAGCCTACTTGGTCCCCGTGAATAATCTTTTTAATATGTTTTTGAATCCGATTTGCTAAAACTTTGTTGAGAATCTTTGCGTCTGCGTCTCTCATCAGAGAGATCGGCCTATAGTTTTCTTTTTTGAGTGAGTCTTTATTAGGTTTTGGGATTAAAATTATATTAGCTTCATAGAAGGAATTTGGTAGTGTTCTTTCCTTTGCTATTTGGTGGAACAGTTTAAGGAGTATTGGTGTTATTAAGTCCTTAAATGTTTGGTAGAACTCTGTGCTGAATCCATCTGGTCCAGGACGTTTTTTGGTGGGAAGATTCAAGATTACTTCCTCAATTTCCTTATATGTTATAGGACTATTTAAATAATTCACAACTTCCTGATTCAATTTAGGTAAGTTGTTTTTACTTAGAAATTCATCCATCTCTTTTGTGTTGTCAAACTTCACAGAGTATAAGTTTTTGAAATATGATGTTATAATTCTATGGATTTCTTGGGTATCAGTAGTGATAACTCCATGTTCATTTCTGATTTTGTTAATTTGGGTTTTCTCTCTCCTGCTTTTGGTTAATTTAGCTAGGGGTGTATCAATCTTATTGATTTTTTCAAAGAACCAGCTTTTTGACTGGTTGATTTTTTCTATCGTTTTCTTAATCTCAATTTCAGATATTTCTCCCCTTATTTTGCTAATCTCCTCTCTTCTACTACTTTTGAGATCAGATTGCTCTAGTTTCTCTAAAGCTTTAAGCTGCATTGTTAAGTTGTTTATTTCTGATGTTTCCATTTTTTTGAAGTAGGCATTAAGAGCTATGAACTTACCTCTTAGAACAGCTTTCATTGTGTCCCAGAGATTTTGGTAAGTTGTATTTTCATTATCATTCACTTTCAGGAAATCTTGAATTTCCTTTTTAATTTCTTCCTGAATCCAGTTCTCATTCAGCATCATATTGTTAAGTCTCCAGGAGTTAGTGTATTTTCTCTTGTTTGATGTGTTGTGGATGTCCAGCTTTAGGCTGTGGTGGTCTGATAGGGCACAGGTTAGAATTTCAACTTTCTTGTATATGTGCAGATTCGTTTTGTGGCCCAATATGTGATCTATTTTGGAGAACGTTCTGTGTGCTGCTGAGAAAAATGTGTATTCTTTGGTGCGTGGGTGAAATGTTCGATAGAGATCTGTAAGGTCCATTTCTTTCAGGGTTTGATTAAGTTCCAAAGTGTCTCTGTTAAGCTTTTGACCTGTTGATCTATCCCATGTTGAGAGGGCGGTGTTGAAGTCCCCAAGAATTATCGTTTGGGGGTTGATTTCTTGCTTTAGACGCTGTAGGGTTTTCTTAATGAATGTGGAGGGGCCCGTATTGGGTGCATATATGTTCAGTATTGTGAAGTCTTCCTGGTGAATTGTACCTGTGACTAAAATGTAGTATCCATCCGTGTCTCTTAAAATTTTCTTTGTTTTGAAGTCCACTTTGTCTGATAGCATAATGGCTACCCCTGCCTGTTTTCTGCTTCCATTTGCTTGTAGAATTGTTGACCAGCCTTTTATTTTTAGAGCATGCCTATCTTTTGTGGTGAGATGGGTTTCCTGCAAGCAGCAGATTGATGGATTGTGATTTTTGATCCAAGTTTGTAATCTGTGTCTCTTGATCGGTGAATTAATTCCATTAACATTTAATGTTATAATGGAGAAACTATTTTTAATTCCAGACATTTATTATGTTTAGTAGTTTTTATAAGTATATTGCTTCGCTTTTAATGGTGTTATACTTGCCTTCTGTTCTCCTGGATATGCCTGTTTTTTTCTTCACGCTTGAGTATCATTTCTAGCATTTTTTGAAGGCCTGGTTTGGTGGACATGTATCCCTTCAAGTTGTCTTTGTGCTGGAAGATTTTTCTTTCTCCCTCGATCATGACGGATAGTTTTGCAGGGTAAATCAGCCTGGGTTGACATTTTTGCTCATTCAATACTTGAAGTATGTCTCTCCAAGCTCTTCTTGCTTTTACTGTTTCGACTGAGAAGTCATTTGTTATTTTAATAGGTTTACCTTTATAAGTGACTTGTTTTTTCTCCCTTGGAGCTCTCAGCACCACTTCTTTATCTTGAATGTGGAGTGTTTTAACTATTATTTGCCGTGGAGAGCTTCTGTTTTGGTCGTATCTGTTTGGGGTGCGGAATGCCTCTTGTATATGGATGGGCCTCTCTTTTTTTAGATGAGGAAAGTTTTCCTTGATGATCGTTTGAAAAATTTCCTCAGGGGTGGTATTTTGGGATTCTTGCTCTGGTATTCCATGAATACGCATGTTAGGCTTCTTCAGGGTGTCCCATATCTCTTGGATATTTCTCTCAAGTATCTTTTTGGCTCTAACAACCTCTTCCATTGAGCTGGTTTATACTCCCACTTTATCTTCAAGGTCTGAAATTCTGTTTTCTGCTTTGTTAGTTCTGCTGATAAGACTCTCTGTGGAGTTCTGGGTTGAAGATAACTTGTCTTTTAGCTCAGTTTTAAACTCTGCTTGAGTCTGTTTTAACTGCTCTATGCCAGTTTTTGTTTCTTGCACTGTTTTTCTCAATTCCTCCAAGTGTCTGTTGTGTTCCTCTTCAAAGCGATTGATGCGGTTATTTAATTCCTCCCGGATTTCCTCTTTCATAGTATTGAACATGGTAATGATCATATTTTGAAAGACCTTATCCTGGGTGAGGCTTTCTTGGGTATTTTCCGCGGGTTTGTTCTGGTTGGAGTCTAACGTTATGGGATTAATTTCTTCAGTGAGAAATTTGTTTACTTGAGTGTTGCTCCTCATGGATTTGCACTTTGACTTTGGCATTGTTGTTTTAACTCTTAAGATCTCTCAATTTCACTAAACTGAATTATTTGGCCTGGGGTTCTGGGGGTGGGCAGAGACTGAGCTTACCTAGGTCGCGGGGTGAGGCCCGGCTGGACTGGGGGCGCGCGTCCCAACCTGCGTAGCGGGGTGGGGTGAAAGGGAGGATGGGGGCGTCGGCGTGGAGCTATTTAACCTGAGGGCAGCTGGGGGGGGCCCGGACGCAGGGGGAGGTCTTCCTCGTCCCTCGGCCCTGCACGCGGCTCCGGCGGTGCGGGGTGGGGTGAAAGGGAGTGGTTACTCTTCTTCTACTTTAAAATGTAACCCTGACCCACTGGGACCCTCATGGTGCTGCCTAATGAATCTTTCATTGTCACAAACAATCGTGGGCATGTGAAGCTGAGACTTGACTATCTTCTGCCTGCTGATTGCCTTGCATCAATCTATCTCAGTTGATGACTTTTTTCAGAGGCATCTGAATGTACATGATCTTTCAGAACTTACATCTTTATTTTATTATTTTATTTTATTGTATTCTAGCTTGTGTGTGTGGAGAAAGAGACACTTGAGTGGGTGCATGCCTGTGGAGGCCAAAGGGTAACTTCACAAATCATTCTGGGTTGTTCTAGCTCTTCATTGCTTTTGATCTGGGATTTCTCAGGTTCCACCTTCCAGGGCTGGAAGTGTAAGCTGAAGTTGTCCTTTTATCCTGGAATCTTCTTACATGGGATTGAAGTCTGGTCCTTTTGCTTTCAAGGCAAAGAAAGACTTTAACCCCTGACCCATCTCTAGTTCTACATACTTTATTTTACACAAGAGGAAGCCAGAGAGTCCAGGGATCTCTGATGACTTGTTTATACCCACGCAGGCTTGGGTGTGACCAAATTCCTGATTTTTGAGGTGTGTTAGGATGGACTGATCATGGCTCATTCTTACTGATCATTTCAGGAGTAACAAGGATGTGTGGTTTGCTGTCAGTTCTGAATCTCTTGGTTCTTCAACATGGAATTCATTTATTTCCACAGGTAGAGCAGAGTCAGGAGTTGGCAGCATGAGCTCCATGTCTTCTAGGAATGGCAAAGCCATAGTGAAGAAGGAATTGCTGCGTGTAGTAGCCGGGACTGACCAGTACAAGGTCAATAACAAACATGATCATAAGTATAAACCCTTGCCTGTCCAGAAAATTGTCCAGTTGGCAGAAAAACTAGTGGGAACGGTGACTGATTATTCACTGATCAGACGGAACTGTGAGCACTTTGTGAATATGCTGCGCTACGGAGTACACCGCAGTGACCAGGTGAGTCCTCTGCCTGCCCCCTCACCCAGGAGCCACACTGTGCCCACAGCTGATGGCCGGGACACCTGCATTGACTGAACCAGGAAGGTGGCAAGATAAGACCAAGACAAAGGAGCTGAGATGGACCCCTGCCCTAGAAGACACCACAGTTTGGATGAGGGCAAGGGCAGTAGACAGACCAGGGAGGTGACCGTTCTGATCAGTGCAATCAGTGGGAGGGGCTCGGGATGTGCTTAATGTGTAGCAACATCTCTCTTGAGGAGCCCTTCCCGTCTCCCTAGCCATGAGATGACCCTCTAGAACCAGGGTCCATTATCCCCAGTGTAAAGTCAGGGAAACCGACACACATTGTATCTTACTTATTTACCCAATGTCACTGAACTATTCTGCATGGGTGCTTTAGCGTCCATGAGCTGTGGCAAAGAGGTGAGGTTGTAACCTTGTTCAGAGGGTGCTCAAGAAGAAAGAGCCACAGAGAAGGTGGCACCAAGACTGGTTTAATCTGTTTGATTCATCTGAGCTGGGAATGAATTGGAGCTCAACTGTGCATGTCGTGATAAAGGTTAGAGACAGAGGCATAGTTAGAGCCAGGTGTGTGTGTGTGTGTGTGTGTGTGTATGTGTGTGTGTGTGTGTGTGTGTGTGTGTGTGTGTGTGTGTACCTATGCACATGCCTTTGGATTGGAGAATTGTTATGTTCATAGAAGGAGAAAGCTGGGCGTGTGGCAAAGGCAGTGAACTCCAGCTCTCAGGAGGGTGATGCAGGGGAATCTTGAGTCTAAGGCTAGACCTTTGAAAGTGGCTCCTCCTTGTTTGGCAGGACCAGACTCTTGTGATGTCAGAATGATGTAATGTCCTTGATCTCAGGGAGGTCACATTGTACTGAGTCCTCCTGCCTGATGTCACACTTCCCCATTGGCTACCCAGAGTCTTGACCATCTCAACACCATTCCCTGTTCTTTCCATAGCCCTGTGTGAGGATTTGGATGCTTGAGTAGGCACAGGGCAAATCCAGATTCTCATTTTAAGCCCATAAGAATTTTTGACCAATTGTCTCCATCTACCTCTTTTTTCCCCATCCAACCCCCTTCTCCACTCTCCCTCCTGTATTGCTGACTGTCCAGTGTAATCAGAGGACGTGAAGGGACATGTGAGAAGAGATGCCATGAGCATGAACTCATTAAATGTGTTCAAGCCTGTTCTCAGATTCCTGACTTGCTGTTTTCTCTCTTGCAGGTTAATGCATTTATAGTAGGAGGCATTCTTGGCTGGTTACTAAAGCTTCTCATTCGAAGCAATCTCTCAAGAAGCTATAAACAAAAGCAATAAACTGAGAAGATTGAATGTGCACATTTCCCAGTTCTTTTTTTTGTTTGAGAACTTGTGGTTTACTTTCGCTGAGTTTGGCACTAAGCTTATTTTTACAGAATACAAAGGCAGGCAGTGCCTGGCCTAAAGTCTATGGAAGGGAGGGCTTTGCTGGGCTCCTGGACAAGCCCTTTCCTGATTATTCTTCCTGTTTTTCTGTGGTCTTAGCATTCAGAAGACAGAATCCCTTTTTCAAGACATTGTATTGACAGGAGAACATTTCTGTTGTCAAGATACATGCGGTCACAAAAGTAGACAGCCAGCCTCTCTCTCTCTCTCTCTCTCTCTCTCTCTCTCTCTTTCTCTTACTGTCTCTGTCTCTGTCTCTGTCTTTCTCTGTCTTTCTCTCTGTCTCTCTATCTCTCTCTATATATATAAAATATATATAGATTTTATATATATTATAATACATATATAATATATTATACATAATACATAAATATGTATATTATATAAATATATAGATATAGATTATATATATATATATATATAAAATCATTTATGAGCAACCATGCAGGCAAATTGCAACACCATTCTTTCAAAAACTATTTCCCTTTATTTTCTGGGTCTTTCTTCTGCCTGTCTCTTTCACCTCCTCATACACTGCCCTTCTCTTCCCATCTCGTTTTCCCTTAATATGTGTCTGGGTCCTTAGTTAAACCAAGAGTTTTCCCTTAGGGATAGTCTGACTCTCTGGCTTGCTCTAGGTTTTTCCAGGTTCTGCCTTCAAGGGCTAGAATTACAGGGGGTCGTCACACCTGCCCAGCATTTTAATAGGGGATCTAGGGATTTGAATTCAGGTCCCTTTTCTTGCAATGCAAAGAGTTTAGCCACTGAGCCATCTCTCTAGGCTCCCCGCTTCACACAACTGAACATAATGTGGACAAAGTGAGGCCTTCCAAACTAATAATGGAGGTTGGGGGAAATAAGGAGGTAAGCCACATACAAGATTTCCAAACAAAATACATCCCTCTCACATAACACAAAAGCAAACCAAACAATGAAAGAGGAAAATAGACATAGAAATAGACACTGCCAAGAGACAGAGGCTTGTTCTGAGATAGTGGGATAAGATGGAAGAACTAATTCCAAAAGTACTGGCCAGAACCAGAAGCATAAATGGAGTCAACTGAAAAGAAAAGATGAATGAATGTTATTCTACATTGGCCTGTCAACATTTCAGTGTGGACAGGGGAAGATCTCAAGAGATGTCACATGTCCTTGAGAAAATATTACAGGTTAATTCTGCATAGAAGGGGAGCGTCTTTTGAACATGTAGCCACTGATATATCATCTATACCCCTGCAGAGTCAGGCACTTTCCAGTACAGGCATCTCAGATTAGACCCAGTGGGTCACACATGTAAAAAGATGTGAATGTAGTTGGAAGACTGCATTCTCGTTGGAAGGGAGAAAGTATGTAGTGAGAAAGGAAGGGGATGGGATTGGGTAGTAAGAAGTGAAAATGACATTAATTCATTAAATTGATGTATGAAAGTGGCAAAGAAGTGAAAATTTAACAGAAAAGAAAATAAGTGCAGCTGGTGTGATGTGGCACACTTATTGTCGCTATACTCTGAAAGCTGAGATAGGAGGATCATGAATTCAATGCCCATACAAATGCGAAGAAGAACAACTAAAAAAAGTCAATTCAAACCAAAAGTGAATCTAGAGTTACAGATTTCAACAGACACAGCTAATGCAAGAACGCAATGATGGAAATGCACAGGACGGACATTCTTCATGGCAGCTGTTCTGGTATCATCAGGAAGTTAATGTTTTCAAGGAGAAATTTAAATACCACCCTTGCTCTTTAAAAAAATCAGTTTCATAGGTTTTAACCTCTCTGTACATTGAAATTATTATTTACTCACTAATGAGTGATCCACACTCTAGCAAATACTCCTCAGTATTGGCAGTATGCTGGGATGTCAGTACAGGCATCCCAGATTGGACCCCCAGAGGATTACACATGTGAAAAGATGTTAATGTAGGAGGGAGATTGTCTGGAAGGGAGGAAGTGTGTAGTGAGAATGGAGGGGGGTGGGGATATGTAGTAAGGGAGGAAAATGACAAACCACTAAGTTGATGTATAAAAATGTAAAAGAAGTAGAAATTTAATAGAAAAGAAAAAAATGAATCTAGCTGGTGTGATGGTGCACAGCTGTCACCCCCACTCTGGAGCCTGAGGCAGGAGGGTCCTGGGTCAATGACACACAAACTAAAGAATGACAACAAAAATGTCAATTTGTTTTTTATTAAAATTTTCGTAAGCATATTGAGTTCTTACCCTTGCCTCCATCTTTCCCCACTCCTTCCCATCTTTTTTCCCCTGCCTTCAACAATCCATCCCAATCCCTCCCACCCTCCTGCATGTCCACTTCTATGACCCCCAGAGTTCCCTCTGACTTATCTACTCTTGTAGGGAATCAGGCCTCTGTGGCATACAAAGTGGCCGCTCCTTGGGCTGCCCCACTGATAGAGGCATTCCCCTTCACTCATCCAGCCCTAGTCCCCAAAATTCCTACAACACCTACTGGATAACTATCCACAGAGCCATTGAGCCAGAAAGTGCCAAGCGTTTGAGTCTAGGAAGGTTCATAGCAACAGAACACAGACTCATTAAGTGCCCCCTAGGGTACTCCTAGGGTCCAGGCTCACATTATCTCCAGCTGCTCACAGAGGTCTGCTTGTTCTGACAGCTTGGCATGGGTGCTCTCTACTCCCTTCTGGAAAGTCTATTCTTAGGAACACCAGAACCCCTAATAGTGAAAGTGAAAGACACGGTTTAGGGAAAAAGGATAGAAAATATGATCAGTATACATCTCAGAAGCTCCAGTGTTTCCAACTGTTACAGAACTGCCTATGACCTTTCTGCCTAAAAAAAAAAAAGCCTGACAATTGAATGTTTGCTGAATGCTGATGTTAACTCTGTGCGGGTTTCTCTGTGTGTGTGTGTGTGTGTGTGTGTGTGTGTGTATGTTTACATGCACTTGTTTGAGTACAATGCATGAACATATGCATATATGTACATGTTAATTGATTGTGTGTGCATATGTATGCATGCTTTTGTGTGTGTGTGTGTTTAACTCCTCCCTCAGATAAGAGTTGTTTGTATAAAAGTTGATCTTATATAGAATACCTGGAATCTGCAAAAAGCTACAACACACTTATTTTACATGTCTCATGATGAAAAATACATGAACATGTGTATATATGTGCATGTGAATTAATGTTTGTGTGTGTACATATGTAAGCATGTTTCTGTAAATGTACGAGTGTGTGTGTTTGTGTGTGTGTGTGTGTGTGTGTGTGTGTGTGTGTGTGTGTAGGACTAGTATTAGCTTATCTATATAATAAACCTTGACAGGTCTTGGCTGCTGCAAATGCACCTCAGCCTATTGCCCACTTGATCCCAGCTTTCCTTATTTGTGTCTTGTCTTTTTCTTCATTTATCAATGGCCTCAATAGAGGAACTTTGTGTGCTTTCAATACGTGGGAAATCAATGAGGGGATTCTGACATCTTTGAAGTATATCTATACTAATCATTCCTCTGGAACTGTGGAAATAACCACAGGGACTTCTGGATCTATTGTGAGTTGAATATTGTCTAAAACTCCATCCATCACCATAAGCCCCTACTTTATCTGAAGGACCACAATGCTTTTTAGGGTGTCCTGGAACTGATGTCAATGGAGAAGCAGTGTCTGGTATTTCCCGAAATATCTGCTATTTCATTTTCCACAATGTTCAGTAACTCTAGTAAAAGACCATATGTCCCTATGTCCTTCATGGAGGCTGAGAACTACAAAACTGCCAGTTGCAAGAGCAGACTCACTCACTTAAGCACGGTGGGGCCAATCAACCTCAAGACCCACTCCCTACAACTGTTTTCCTACAACAAGTCTCCCCCTCTAAAGATGCCATGACCCCTCATCGGAGAGGAGGACCCAGAGGAGAGTTTGGCATGCACATTAAAGGATGCTCTGGGGATGGGATGGGGAGGCACTTGGGGATGGGGAGGGAAGGGGGAGGGGAGGGGGGCACAGGGGGATGGGGGTTGGAGGGAGGGGGAGACTGGTGTACCTGTTAAGTTTATATGAGTGGAAATAAAAAAAAAAAAAAGATGCCATGACCTTCCCCCAGGGAAAAAAACCCTAAAGATTCAAACACATGAATCTTTGGAAGACAAATCACATTTCAAACCATGACACTCCACCCTTAGACCCCGCAGGCTCTTTGCTATCTCATTATGCAAACCATACTCAATCCAACTTTAAAATCCTCATAGACTACATTAATAGTCCCAACACAACCCAAAAATCCCAGGTCCAAAGCCTCCTATAAAATCAAAAGACAATTGTATATTTCCAACATATAATGGCGCAGAATAAACATTCCCATTCCAAAAAGGAGGAATGAGGGCATATCCAGGAAAGATTGCCCCCCCCCAAAAATGATCAAAAACCAACAGGACAAATTCCAAATGCTGCAACTCCATGTCCAACCAGTGAGCCTCTTGTTGAAATCATGAGTTCCAAAGGGTTTGGTTCCATCCCTCCAGTGAAGCTCTCCATAAAATACATCACTCTCTTTGGTTAGCTCCTCCCAGTGTATACATCTGTCCTTGGCAGATGTCCCCCATTGGCACTGGCATCTCTAACATCTTCACTTTTCAATGGCAAACCAGACTTTAACTCTGCAGCACAAACTGCCCTTCGTTGTCACTAAACTTCAGGCTTCCTGCTGCTACACATTGCCTTTTTTCTGACATTTTTTTCAAACCTTGCAGGAGGGACCCACATCCTCTTTTCTCTTACATCTTTGATGCCTCTAAAACCAGGACCATTTGGATGATTTTACCAAGTTCTGTTATAACCTCCAGGTGGAAATTGGCATCATTTAATTACAGCTTTTCAGTTTCTCTGTGCTGACTATCAGAATCTTTCCTGGGCAGTTGTTTTAGTAGAGCAGAAGCAGAAAAGTCCTTTGGAGCTCTGCCCTTTAGCTTTTTCTTTCTAAAAATTTGCATTCTTCTGGGTAGGAGACTTCCCTGAGGAATTTGTTCTAAGGGTAGGGCCTTTTCTATTTCCAAATTGAGAGCAAGCTCTGATTCATTAATGGAGCTTATCGGTTAACAATAGCTTCCATTTTTCTGTCTGTCTTCTTTTGGTTCAATTCAAGTTTGTCATCATATTTTCCCTCACCAAACCTCATATTTTTTCAAATCTTCCTGCCTGATTCTTTACTCTTTTTTTCCCTTATAACTCTAAATAAAAGCACTAAAAAGTAACCATGCCACACTGTCAAGACTACATTGCCTAGAAATTTCCTCCACCGAATACTAGATTTTTAACTTCAGGCAAGCTTTCTTGGTAACTATGTGTTTGAGGTAACTGTGTATAATCAAACTCTATGGCAATTTGACTTTCATCAAATTTCCAACACAGTCTCTGATCCCCTCTGGACCATCATGAGCTGGACTTCCATGGCTTGTGTATCTCCACAGCATTATTCTCTTCCAACCTTTCACCAGAATGGCTCTTTTGACCCTGTCTCTAAGATGTAAAGGCTTTCCTAGGGCAAAGCCCAAAAGTCCTCCATATTTACAGCAACAAACAGTTTCAAAGGTACTCTAGTCACATCTCAGCAATAGCCATACTACTGGGTGCTAACTTCTGTTAGCTTCACAAACAATAGTTTAACGTTTTGGTATAGGATCCTCTTAGTCTCCTACAGCAACATCCCTCTTCTCTGGTACCAATTTCTCTGGATTGCAAAACACTTCATGCTCTGGTACTAGCTGCTCTTAATCTCACAGCAATACCCCACTTCTCAGCACCAATTTCTGAACTGGTTACTCCTTGTGATGCTGTGAGACACCACTGAGACTCAAACAACTTAATGGGAGAAAGGTAGATTTATTCAACTTATAGTTCCAGAAGGGAGATAAAGTCCATTATATGGAAAATTGATGGCTGGCTCAAAGAAGCTGGAGATAGTCTAAGTCACATCGTTCATGGAGGCTGAGAGCTGCAAAAGTGCCTATTGCACTGATTCAAGCAGGGGAGGGCTAAGCAACTTCAAGGCCCACCCCCTACCTCCTAAATGTGCCATGACCTTCCTCTCCCCTCAAAAAAAAAACCCTGAAATTCAAACACACGAGCCTCTGGGGGACAACTCACATTTCAAACCATGACAGTACAGATCATGGGTAGCCCAGAAGCAGACACACAAGAGGAAGACCTATCATACATAATTAATGAGATAATAGAGGAAAATTTCTCTAATCTAAGAAAAGAAATGTCCATTCAGATCCAAGAGGCATATAGAACTCTAAATGGCCAGGACAAAAGAAAAACACCCCATGACATGTGATATATCACACACCAAGTATGCACATTAAAGAAAGATCTTAAGAACCATAGGACAGAAAGACAAGTCACGTACAAAGGCAAGTCCATCAGAATAACACCTGTTTATTCAATGTAAATTATAAAAATCAGAGGGAATGGAGACATAAGTTATGAATGAACACAAATGCCTACTATATCCAGCACAACTGCTGGTCATAATAGAAGGCGAAAGAAAAATATTTCATGACAGAAACAAGAAACTATATGGCAACTAAGCCAGGGCTATACAGAATATGGGAAGGAGTACTGAAGATGGAAAAGAAGGATAAATACATCAAAGAGGAATAAATATAGGGAATAAATGATACCAGCACAAGAGCTGAATGAAGGAATAAAAACGCGGGTCCCACAAGATCATCTTTAAATTTCAATGGGCTCAATTCCCCAATCAAGTGACACGGGCTTACAGCTCAATGGAACATCATGACTCATCAATAATTTGCCTCCAAGAAACACATCTCAACATGAACAATATATACTATCTCAGGGTGAAAAAGCAGCCAAAAATGTACCAAGCAAATGGAAACAAGCAGGAGTTGAGAGCTTAATACCAGACAAAATAGACTTCAAAACAAAGCAAACCATGAAAGATAAGAATGGTTACTACCTTCTGGTTGAGGGAAGATTTCAGCAGGAGGATACTATACTACCCAAACATGTATGCACCAAACACAGACACAACCAAAGTCATCAAACAAATACTACAGGAAGTGAAACATACAATCAGCACAAACACAGTATTAGTAGGAGACTTTAATACCCCATTTACTATATTGGATAGGTAAATAGGTCAAAAACTAAATAGAGACATAGAAGAATTAAAAGAAACCATAGATCAAATGACCTCACAGGTATTTACAGAAAACTTTGCCAGAACACTAAAGAACCCGCTTTTTTTTTTCTCAGTAGCGCATGGAGCTTTCTCAAAAATTGACTATATACTAGGACACAAAACAGGTGGAACTCTGAAGACAGTTCAGGTCTCTCTTCAGTGGGGGTCTTTTATATACCACAGTTTACAGAGGTATAGGGGAGCGAGTAGGAAGGCAAATGAACTAAAAAAATTCCTTTTTGGCCTAAGGTCAGTCCTTGTTAAGGAAGATAGGGTATAGAGGTGAAATAACTGTGACTAGACAGCATTGGGGTCAGCAGGGTGGAAGCAGAATAATCTAGAAAGACTAGTACCTTTAGTGACCAGTAAATACCTCTAAAATGGAGTATTCTTTTTTTTTTCCAAAATGGCATGGTCATAGATAACACAAGTTGTTCTTTTAATTTCTGAAAACAAGAGGCTAGACTGTTTTTTTTTTTTTTAACCGAAGGACAATGAAGGATCCCAGGGATTGGCACTGCAAACTCTGCATAACCCGAACCCCCAAAGACATTGGGAACTGACTGGTTAAACAGACATAATGCTGAACCTAAGTCCTTGACTAGGTAACTGTGTGTTTGCTGACTTAACTTCCACGGAGAAGACAATGCGTGAATCCAGACATGCATGTGTGTGTCTGTGAGCATCGGAAGTACTGTGTGTTTCTGTGGAGGCCCGAGGGTGACTTGGATAATCATCCTGAATTGCTTTTACTGCCTTTTTACTTGTGCTCTGGATTTTGCCTATGCTCTGCTTTCCAGTACCAGCTGTTGTCTCTTTTTTTTTTTTTTTTTTTTTTTTTTTTTTTTTTTGGTGGGATCTGGGATTTGAACTCAAGTTCTTCAGCTTTCCAGACAGAGGCTTAAAACCTGAGTCATCTCTCCAGTCCAAAGAAGACATTTCTTTTTAAGACTAAGAAATAAAAATGTGCTAATTGGAGGCTCATGTCGATGTTATTGAATCTCACCAGTACCTCCTCTCCTTTCCTTTTAGACATAGGACAGAAACTTTCCTGTGTGATTGTCATCTTATCAGAACAGTGTGGAACCAGGCTGGGGGGTGCACACCTGTGGGATCATTGTACAGGGGAAGGCTAATGCAGGAATGTGTGGAGCTGGGGTTACTTTGTGAGACTCGGCCTCAAGAACACTGAAAAGCAAATCCCCAAACCAAAGGAAAACAGAAAAGCTGGGCTGTGACCTTGGAGGCCAGAGCAGCTGGGTGTGCAGGACAGGAGGGAGGAGGAGGAGCCAGGATCTCCCCTATTCTGAACCTGCTGTAATGCGTGGGCCTGGAGCCTTTGCCTCTTCCTCCACCCCCGGTATCCATCTCAACCTTGCACCTGCTTGAGCAGACAGTTCCTGGAAGTGAGGGCTGAAACTGAAATCGAATCTGTGGCTCTGTAATGTGGAAAACAGACAGGCTCCTCCTGTCCGTCATTGTCCCTTCTCCCCTGCTTTCTGTTCTCTGGAGAGCCTCTGTGGAGACAGTTAGGGTGCAGAGGAGGGACCTGCTCAAGCAGTCGGTGCTTCTGATCTGCCGGGGTTCATCCTTTCTCTGGAAGCTGAGGAGGTGGCAGAACAGGGGCATCTCAGCAGGCCTGTGCGAAGAAGACCCAGAGAGCCTCGATGTGGCTGTGGAGGTCGCAGCTCTCACTCAGCACAGCCCTGCGGTGACATGGGGAGAGACACTGACAAGCCCCTCTATTTCCTCTCACTTGGGAGTGCTCAGAATGGAGCCCAGAGACTCACATGTACCAAGCAAGTAGTCTATGTATCAGCCCTCCCAACATCAGCCTGAGCCAATCTTTAAAAAAAAAACAACTTTTTTTTTGAGGTAGTGCCTGATGTCACCCATACTGACCTCAGCTTTGTCCTGTAGCCGAGGATGACCTTGAACTCTTGATCTCCCTATTTCAACCTCCCAAGTTCTGGGATTCTAGGCTGGCACCTCCACACCTGGTTTATGACATGCCTCATTAATGCTAAGCAAGTGTTCTGGTGGAAGCATGCCGCAAGCCTTCAGCCCACCTTGAGGGAAGAATAAGATTTGTCAGGGGAATAGCAGAGGGCATTCGGTCACAGGTAGGGCTGGCCATGGGTGCTAAGCTCTTAACTGTCATCAGTACTTTTCCTGTGAATTAGATACAGAAGAAGAACGTGGCTGCTTTTTTCTTTAAACATGGAAGGAAAATTAACATGTATGTTGTACCTAGCATGGGCCACAATTGTATCAGGCATTTTTACATAAATGGCACACCTGTCATTCCAGCTGTAGGAGGCTGAGATGGGAGGATTTCTTTGAGTACTAGGCCAGCCTGGGCTACATAACCAGTTAAAGGATAGTTTTCAATATGCAGCAAAAACCTACCTTAAAAACAACCATCCCTCACCAAAATCACAATACTCTACAGGACACTGGTGTTATTATTCATTGTGCATGAGTGAAAACCAGTGCTCAGAGAGGGTAGGTAGTTTTCGCATTGTCCCATAGAGACAGAGGTGCAGGGCCGGCATCAGTGTGGGTTTCCAGGCCTTAAAGCTCCCTGACCCCTGCCGCTCACCAGGCCTTAAAGCCCGCTGACCCCTGCCGCTCAGCAGCAATCCATTTGAAGAACCCCCTGCGCCCAGCCTCGCCCCAGCTCTCCCAGGTTAAATAGCGCCCCGCCGCCTCCCCATCTTCCCTTTCCCCCACTCCACCACCTCGGACGAGCGGTCCAGCTGGGACTCACCCTGACCTAGGTAAGCTTGGTCCCCACCCACCCCCAGAATCCCAGGCTAAATAATTCAGTTCAGTGAAAAACCTCACAGAAATTGAAAGAAGATCTTAAGAGTTAAAATAACAATGCCCAAGTCAAAGTGTAAATCCATGAGAAACAACACTCAAGTAAACAAATCTCCCACTGAAGGAATTACTCCCATAATGTTAGACTCCAACCAGAACAAACCCACGGAAAATAGTCAAGAAAGCCTGACCCAGGAAAACAACTTTCAAAACATGATCATTACCATGTTAATACTATGAAAGAGGAAATCCGGGAGGAATTAAATAACCGAATCAATCGCTTTGAAGAGGAACACAACAGACACTTGGAAGAGTTGAGAACGACAGAGCAAGATATAAAAACAGGCACAGAGCAGTTAAAACAGACTCAAGCAGAGTTTAAAACTGAGCTAAAAGACAAGTTATCTTCAACCCAGAACGCCACAGAGAGTCTTATCAGCAGAACTAACAAAGCAGAAAACAGAATTTCAGACCTTGAAGATAAAGTGGGAGTATTAACCAGCTCAATGGAAGAGGTTGTTGGAGCCAAAAAGATACTTGAGAGAAATATCCAAGATATATGGGACACCCTGAAGAAGCCTAACATGCGTATTCATGGAATACCAGAGCAAGAATCTCAAAATACCACCCCTGAGGAAATTTTTCAAACGATCATCAAGGAAAACTTTCCTCATCTAAAAAAAGAGAGGCCCATCCATATACAAGAGGCATTCCGCACCCCAAACAGATACGACCAAAACAGAAGCACGCCACAGCAAAAAATAGTTAAAACACTCCACATTCAAGATAAAGAAGTGGTGCTGAGAGCTCCAAGGGAGAAAAAACAAGTCACTTTTAAAGGTAAACCTATTAAAATAACAAATGACTTCTCAGTCGAAACAGTAAAAGCAAGAAGAGCTTGGAGAGACATACTTCAAGTATTGAATGAGCAAAAATGTCAACCCAGGCTGATTTACCCTGCAAAACTATCCGTCATGATCGAGGGAGAAAGAAAAATCTTCCAGCACAAAGACAACTTGAAGGGATACATGTCCACCAAACCAGGCCTTCAAAAAATGCTAGAAATGATACTCAAGCGTGAAGAAAAAAACAGACATATCCAGGAGAACAGAAGGCAAGTATAACACCATTAAAAGCGAAGCAATATACTTATAAAAACTACAAAACATAATAAATGTCTGGAATTAAAAATAGTTTCTCCATTATAACATTAAATGTTAATGGAATTAATTCACCGATCAAGAGACACAGATTACAAACTTGGATCAAAAATCACAATCCATCAATCTGCTGCTTGCAGGAAACCCATCTCACCACAAAAGATAGGCACGCTCTAAAAATAAAAGGCTGGTCAACAATTCTACAAGCAAATGGAAGCAGAAAACAGGCAGGGGTAGCCATTATGCTATCAGACAAAGTGGACTTCAAAACAAAAAAAATTTTAAGAGACACGGATGGATACTACATTTTAGTCACAGGTACAATTCACCAGGAAGACTTCACAATACTGAACATATATGCGCCCAATACGGGCCCCTCCACATTCATTAAGAAAACCCTACAGCGTCTAAAGCAAGAAATCAACCCCCAAACGATAATTCTTGGGGACTTCAACACCGCCCTCTCAACATGGGATAGATCAACAGGTCAAAAGCTTAACAGAGACACTTTGGAACTTAATCAAACCCTGAAAGAAATGGACCTTACAGATCTCTATCGAACTTTTCACCCACGTACCAAAGAATACACATTTTTCTCAGCAGCACACAGAACTTTCTCCAAAATAGATCACATATTGGGCCACAAAACAAATCTGCACATATACAAGAAAGTTGAAATTCTAACCTGTGCCCTATCAGACCACCACAGCATAAAGCTGGACATCCACAACACATCAAACAAGAGAAAATACACTAACTCCTGGAAACTTAACACTATGATGCTGAATGAGAACTGGATTCAGGAAGAAATTAAAAAGGAAATTCAAGATTTCCTGAAAGTGAATGATAATGAAAATACAACTTACCAAAATCTCTGGGACACAATGAAAGCTGTTCTAAGAGGTAAGTTCATAGCTCTTAATGCCTACTTCAAAAAAATGGAAACATCAGAAATAAACAACTTAACAATGCAGCTTAAAGCTTTAGAGAAACTAGAGCAATCTGATCCCAAAAGTAGTAGAAGAGAGGAGATTAGCAAAATAAGGGGAGAAATATCTGAAATCGAGACTAAGAAAACGATAGAAAAAAATCAACCAGTCAAAAAGCTGGTTCTTTGAAAAAATCAATAAGATTGATACACCCCTAGCTAAATTAACCAAAAGCAGGAGAGAGAAAACCCAAATTAACAAAATCAGAAATGAACATGGAGTTATCACTACTGATACCCAAGAAATCCAGAGAATTATAACATCATATTTCAAAAACTTATACTCTGTGAAGTTTGACAACACAAAAGAGATGGATGAATTTCTAAGTAAACACAACTTACCTAAATTGAATCAGGAAGTTGTGAATTATTTAAATAGTCCTATAACATATAAGGAAATTGAGGAAGTAATCTTGAATCTTCCCACCAAAAAATGTCCTGGATGGATTCAGCACAGAGTTCTACCAGACATTTAAGGACTTAATAACACCAATACTCCTTAAACTGTTCCACCAAATAGCAAAGGAAGGAACACTACCAAATTCCTTCTATGAAGCTAATATCATTTTAATCCCAAAACCTAATAAAGACTCACTCAAAAAAGAAAAGTATAGGCCGATCTCTCTGATGAGAGACGCAGATGCAAAGATTCTCAACAAAGTTTTAGCAAATCAGATTGAAAAACATATTAAAAAGATTATTCACGGGGACCAAGTAGGCTTCATCCCCGGCACAGAAGGTTGGTTCAACATACGCAAATCAATAAATGTAATTCATCACGGAAACCAGTCCAAAGTCCAAGACCACGTGATACTCTCAAAAGATGCAGAAAAAGCCTTTGACAAGATCCAACAGCCTTTTATGATCAAAACTCTAGAGACAGTAGGAATGGAAGGAACCTTTATCAATATAATAAAAGCTGTATACAAGAAGCCCACAGTAAGGATTTTGCTCAATGGGGAACAATTGGAAGCATTCCCACTTCGATCAGGAACTAGACAAGGCTGTCCACTCTCACCACTTCTATTCAATATTGTACTTGAAGTCTTAGCTGAAGCCATAAGACAAGAAAGGGACATAAGAGGGATTCAAATCGACAAGGAAGAAGTCAAGCTATCCCTATTTGCGGATGACATGATCTTATACCTGAGTGATCCCAAAAATTCCACCAGGAAGCTCCTGGAACTAATTGAGAAGTTCAGCAGGGTGGCAGGCTACAAAATAAATGTGCAAAAATCAGAGGCCTTCCTATATGCCCAGAATGAAAGAAGTGAAAAAGCCTTGAGAGAAACAATCCCATTTACTATAGCCCCTAAAAAAATGAAATACCTTGGTATAAACCTAACCAAGGAGGTAAAAGACCTTTACAATGAAAATTTTAAAACCCTCAAGAAAGAAATTGCAGAAGACACCAGAAGGTGGAAAGATCTCCCATGTTCCTGGATTGGCAGAATCAACATCGTAAAAATGACCATCCTACCAAAGGCAATATACAAATTCAATGCTATACCAATTAAAATCCCAAAGCAATTCTTCAAAGAAGTTGACCAAACAATCTCAAAATTCATATGGAGGCACAAAAGACCCAGGATAGCAAAGACAATCCTGAGTAACAAAAACACTGCTGGAGGTATTACCATACCGAACCTTAGTCTATATTACAAATCCATAGTCATAAAGACAGCCTGGTACTGGCTCCAAAATAGACACACAGTCAATGGATAAGGATTGAAGACCCAGATATAAACCCACAAAACTACAGCCATTTGGTCTTTGACAAAGGGGCCCAAAGAATCCAATGGAAAAAGAACAGCATCTTCAACAAATGGTGCTGGCAAAACTGGATCTCCACATGCAGAAGATTAAAGCTGGACCCATACTTGTCACCATGTACAAGACTTAATTCCAAATGGATCAAAGACCTTGATATAAGGCCAGAGACTATAAAAACCATAGTTGAAAGGATAGGGAACTCCCTCGAGCTGATTGGGCTAGGCCAACAGTTCCTAAACAGACATCCAATGGCACAGTCACTGCTACCAACTCTCAACAGTTGGGATCTTGTGAAATTAAAGAGCTTCTGTTCAGATAAAGAGATTGTAACACGAGCTCAAAGGCAACCCACAGAATGGGAGAAAATCTTCACTAACCACATATCTGAGAGAGCTCTATTATCCAGAGTGCACAAAGAACTTAGAAAACTAAATACCAAGGAAACTAATGGCCCAATTAAAAAATGGGCCCTGGAACTTAAAAGAAATTTTACCAGGGATGAAATTAAAATGTTTAACAAATATCTTAAAAAATGCTCCACTTCTTTAGCCATCAGGGAAATGCAAATCAAAACTTCCCTGAGATATCAACTCAGATGGCAAAAATCCACAATACAAACAACATTAACTGCTGGAGAGGATGTGGAGAGAGGGGAACTCTCCTACATTGCTGGTGGGAGTGCAGGCTCATACAGTCACTCTGGCGAGCCGTCTGGAGATTCTTAAAGAAATTAAAGATTGAAATGCCATATGACCCTGCGATTCCACTTTTGGGTATAACCCCCCATGCAGCAGAGGTTCACCTCGATAGCACAAGCACGACCATGTTCATAGCAGCACTGTTTACAATAGCAAAATCATGGAATCAACCCAAATGTCCAACAGTTGACGAGTGGATAAGGAAACAGTGGTACATCTATACAATGGAGTACTACTCAGCCATCAAAAATGATGAATTACTGGAATTTGCTGGGAAATGGATGTCATTAGAAACAATTATATTAAGTGAAGTATCCCAAACCCAGAAAATTAAGCGCCGTATGTACTCCCTAATAGGTGGCTCCTAATACCAAACCCACCCAGCCCATCTTGAGACACTCATAGGTAAATCTATGTATTACCTACAGTAATTGCAAGGATTATGAACAGGAGGGATGGGGTTGGAGGGCCACACCAGAAACAAGGAGAGAAGTGACCATGTTATAGTAGAGAAAATAGGCCCCCATCAAGGACTGCAAGAAAGTAAAGTGACACCTAGTTAAGTTCACAATTCGTTCCTGATCCTTTACAACTAAGGGTATATGAACTCACCAGAAGGGGAGGGCACATAGTCCGGCAGATTAAAAAGTAACCATTTTGCAAATGGGTGATTGACCCCTCCCATTGCCAAATGCCATATGACCCTGTGATTCCACTTTTGGGTATAAGTATTACATCTATCTTTGAATGTGCTCTTATAATAAGACTCCAGTTTAACAGCTTTCTGTCTCTGGCCAGGGGGTGACATACAGTGCCCATCACGATGGAGTGAAGGGCATTGCAGGAGCAAAAAAACTGCAAAAGAAAATCAACGAACCATAATCCAGAACTTCAGAGACTCTATATCAACCACCTAGAACTAGGCCAGACTAATCTCTCCCCATCCTGAAGCTCAGGGACATTTGTGGAAGAGAGGGCAGTAAGAGTGTAAGAGCAAAAGGATGGGAGGAGTAATGATTTGCAAGATACTCCACACAAGTTAGGGCTGAAGCAATCATAATTGGACATTGCATGCCCGGCGAAATGTCCAACACACTATTGACCTCACAAAGTCTAGCATCTGCTAAAGGCACCAAGATCCTTGGAGGCAAGGGATTGACAGCCACAGTAGTGTTCCTATGCTTAAGAGGAACACAGGAAAGGGTTCAGGGAAATGCCACTGGGTCCTTGTACATCATCGGAGAGGAGGTCCAGAGGAGAGTCAGGCATGCACAAGAAAGGACTCTGGGAACTGCGGCGGGAGGCACGGGGGGATGGGGCGGGAGAGGTGAGGGGAGGGAGAGCAGGGGGTTGGGGGGGAGGAGGAAGGAGGGAGGGAACTGGTGTACCTATTAAGTTTGTATGAGCTGAAATAATAATAAAAATGTATTAAAAAAATCCAATGGGGGCTGGAGAGGTGGCTCAGGGGTTAAGCCTCCGCCTTGCAGGCGGAAGGTCCTGAGTTCGGATCCCAGATCACACGTATAGATGCCAGGCGGAAGCGGGGGCGGCCTGCGTTTCCGATCCTGGTAGGGCGGAGCCTGTGAATCCCGGGGCAGAAGGAGGTGGAGGCGTCCATGGTGGTTCGCGAATTCGTCCATGGTTCTATACATACACAGACACACACACACACAGACACACACGCGCACGCACATACACACACACATGTGCACAGTTGAATAAAAAAAAAAATCCAATGGAAAAAGAACAGTATCTTCAACAAATAGTGCTGGCAAAACTGGATGTCCACATGCAGAAGATTAAAACTGGACCCATACTTGTCACCATGTACAAGACTTAACTCCAAATGGATTAAGGATCTTGATGTAAGGCCAGAGACTATAAAAACCATAGGTTTTTTGCTTAACCAGATATCTCATAGCAAAAGAGTAGGGAACTCCCTCGGGCTGATCAGGCTAGGCCAACAGTTCCTAAACAGACATCCAATGACCCAGTCACTGCTACCAATTCTCAACAGTTGGGATCTTGTGAAATTAAAGAGCTTCTGTTCAGATAAAGAGATTGTAACACGAGCTCAAAGGCAACCCACAGAATGGGAGAAAATCTTCACTAACCACATATCTGACAGAGCTCTATTATCCAGAGTGCACAAAGAACTTAGAAAACTAAACACCAAGGAAACTAATGGCCCAATTAAAAAATGGGCCCTGGAACTTAAAAGAAACTTTACTAGGGATGAAATAAAAATGTTTAACAAATATCTTTAAAAATGCTCCACATCCTTAGCCATCAGGGAAATGCAAATCAAAACTTCCCTGAGATATCATCTCACCCCGGTCAGGATGGCAAAAATCCACAATACAAACAACAACAAATGCTGGAGAGGATGTGGAGAGAGGGGAACTCTCCTACATTGCTGGTTGGAATGCAGGCTCATACAACCACTCTGGTGAGCCGTCTGGAGATTCTTAAAGAAATTAAAGATTGAAATGCCATATGACCCTGCGATTCCACTTTGGGAATAACCCCCCATGCAGCAGAGGTTCATCTCGATAGCACAAGTGTGACCATGTTCATAGCAGCACTGTTTACAATAGCAAAATCCTGGAATCAACCCAAATGTCTAACAGTTGATGAGTGGATAAGGAAACTGTGGTACATCTATACAATGGAGTACTACTCAGCCATCAAAAATGATGAATTACTGGAATTTGCTGGGAAATGGATGTTATTAGAAACAATTATATTAAGTGAAGTATCCCAGACCCAGAAAATTAAGTGCCATATTTACTTCCTAATAAGTGGCTCCTAGTACCAAACCCACCCAGTCCACCTAGAGACACTCAAAGATAAATCTCTGTAATACCTACATTAATTGCTAGGATTATGAACAGGAGAGACGGGTAGGAGGGCCACACCAGAAACAAGAAGAGAGGGTACCATGTTACAGCAGAGAAAATAGGCCTCCATCAAGGACTGCAAGTAAGTAATGAGATATCTGGTTAGTTCACAGACTTTCGTTCCTGATCATTTACAACTGAGGGGGTATGATCTCACCAGAAGGGGAGGGCATATAGTCTGGCAGATAAGAAGTAACCATTTTGCAAATGGGTGATTGACCCCTCCCTCACTGTGGTTTCCTACTTTTATTACATCTACCTTTGAATATACTCTTATAACAAGACTCTAGTTTAACAGCTTTTTATCTCTGGCCAGGGGGTGAAATACAATACCCATCAGGATGGAGTGAAGGGCATTGCAGGAGCAAAAAAACTGCAAAAGAAAATCAACAAACCATAATCCAGAACTTCAGAGACTCTCTATCAACCACCTAGAACTAGGCCAGCCTAATCTCTCCCCATCCTGAAGCTCAGGGACATTTGCGGAAGAGGGGGCAGTAAGAGTGTAAGAGCAAAAGGATGGGAGGAGCAATGATATGCAAGATACTCCACACAAGCTAGGGCCGAAGCAATCATAATTGGACTTTGCATGCCCTGTTCAATGTCCCACACACTATTGACCCCACAAAGTCTAGCATTTGCTAAAGGCACCAAGATCCTTGGAGGCAAGGGATTGACAGCCATAGTAGTGTTCCTATGCTTAAGTGGAACACAGGAAAGGGTTCAGGGAAATGCCACTGGGTCCTTGTACGTCATCAGAGAGAAGGGCACAGAGGAGAATCTGGCATGCACATTAAAGGATTCTCCGGGGTTTGGGGGGAGGCACTGGGGGATTGGGAGGCAGGGTTGAGGGGAGGGGGAGCAGGGGAGTCGGGGGAGGAGGAGGGAGGGAGGGAACCGGTGTACCTATTAAGTTTGTATGAGCGGAAATAATAATAAAAAATGTTAAATAAATAAATAATAAAAAAGAGGTTTTATAGAGCTCATCCCATCATCTCATATTATCCATCCATAGTCCTATTGAACCAGAAAGCACTCAGCCATTGAGTCCTGGACAGTACATGGTGACAGAGCACAGAGAAGCGGATTAGAAGCCCCTGAGAATGCTGGGCTTGTTCCTGGGATCCAGTCTCACATGAGACTAAACTCACAGAGGTCTGCTTGTCCTGACACCTTAGCATGATGCTTTAACTCCTTTCCAGAAAGTCTGTTCCCAGACACACCAGACATCCTTCTTACTACTGAAAATGAAAGATGGTTGCAGGTTTTCTGGTAGGGCACGAGGTTTAAGGGAACAGGGTAGAGAATACAATCACAAGTTCTAATATCTCCAATTGTTTACAGAGCTTCCTTGGACCTTTCAAATAAAAAAAGCCACTTGAATATTTGTTCTGTACTTGTGTTAGTGTGTGTGAGAGTGTGTGTGTATGTGCATGCACATGCACGAATATAAGCATATGTATGCATGAATTTTGTTCATTTTATATGTGTTCATGTATATTCATGTTTGAGTGTATATATGTGTGTGCATTTTTTTGCGTATGTGTATCCATCATTCCCCAGATAAGAGTTGTTTGCAAAAAGTTAACCTTGTATAGAGTATCTGGTATGTTGAAAAAAAGCCACAACATACTTATTTTTCTTGTCCTATGCACCTGTAGATAGATGTAGGGCTATTATTTCGTCTAGGTTGTTGGTGCGACTCCATCAGAGACAATTGCTGGCCCCACCCAGCTTTTCTGTATGTCTCTTGTCTGTTTCTTCATTTTTGTGTAGCTCCGATAAAGCAACTTTATGTGGGATGTGGCAGGCAGGGTGATTCAGTCATCTTCTAAGTATATCTTCCAATTTTACATTCTTGGGCTGGAAATAACTGCAGCAGGAGTCCAGGGACCCACTGTATCTACTGTGAGCTATACAATAGTTAAAACCACACCAATCACCTGACCTCCATAAACTTCTACCTTTATGGAGGGCCACAAGACTTTTTAGGGTGGGTATCCTGGAAACAATATCCAATCAGAAGCAGTGTCTAGTAGTTCTTGAATAGTCTGATATTTCCTTTTTCCCAATGTTCTGTAACTCTAGTAAAAGGCCACAGACCCCTTTGGGGAAGGATGGGAGAGAGATTAATATTAAAGCTTTTTGGCATTATGCCGAAGTCTTTCTTCAAGGGGATCTGGCCTCCCTTTTATTGAATGGATTCTGCATTTGCAAAGTGGTTCCAGTCCAGAAATTGTCCAGAAAATTTTAAATAAAACCTAGTAGGCTTTCTATCTATTTTCCTTTTGGGGGCACCATGATTAATCAGCAAAGGCAAGAGATTTAAATG